>JALGPY010000002.1:158548338-160948338 GCA_023055425.1 Linanthus parryae | reverse complement strand
AGGTTGGACGCAACTGGGCAAGAATCAATTGGATTGATGAGCCTAGAGGCATGACAATCAGGTGTTATACATGGGATAAATAATAAAGAGTTATTACCCTAATTGGACCAAGAGTTGCATGGGTTTCAATTGGAATGGTTCCTACCGAGATAACCTATTCTTGGGTGACTCGCCAAAGCAAGCTCAAGAAGAAGTGAAAAAGGGATCTTGGACCTACTAGAAAATATAATGATAACTTTCGCATTAATGGTGAGGGCAACTAATCGGAGAAAAATAGTGGCAACTATATTTGATGATCTAGCCATTGTTGAATATAGTTAAATTGTTCTAAATACTGAAAATTGCACATTTATCTTTTTGTAGAATTCCAAATGGCAAACAACAACGCATCGACTTCATCCCTAAGGTCTGTCCCTGAGAAGGATGAACTGTCCGGAACAAATTTCCTTGACAGGTATAGAAACTTAAGGATTTTCCTTACGCAAGAAAATAAGCTGCACCTCTTGGACACTCCGATTCCAGAACCACCACAGGACGAGTCTGTTCTAGCGGTAGTAAGGACACGTCAGAAACATATTGATGATTCTAATGACGTGACTTGCCTCATGCTTTGCGCCATGATTGCTGAGTTTCAGAAGCAGCACAAGAATATGGAGGCTTATGATATGATCATTCACTTGAAGGAATTGTTTCAGGAAAAGTCAAGGCATGAACGCTATGAGGTGTACAAACCATTGTTCAAGAGTAGTCTCGCAGAGTGGAATCCATTAGGGCCTCATGTACTCCGAATGATCGGGTACATTGAGAACCTTGAGAGACTGGGATTCCCACTTGGCCAAGATTTGGAAACTGATCTAGTCTTGCAATCGTTGCATGACAGTTATAATCAGTTCATCATGAGCTATAATATGAACGAGATCGGTAACACTCTACCAGACTTGTTGAACATGCTAAAAAAAGCTGAACAGAGCATCAACAAAGGCAAGGGCAAGGTCAAAATGATGGTGCATAAGAAGAAGGGCAAAGGAGTTGCCTCAATTTCCAAAGGAAAGCGCAAGAAATTTTCAAAATCCAAGGAAGCCCTAAAGCCTAGTGGAGGTGTGGCTAAAGGTGAGTGTCACTACTGTAGCCAACCGGGTCACTAGAGGAGGAATTTCCCTAAATATCTGGAGGATAAGAAGCTTGGAATAGTGATTCCACTACCACCATGTATTTATGTTATAGATGTGAATCTTTTGATTTATTCATCTTGGGTACTGGATACAGGATGTGGTTCTCACATTTGTCAAAATGTGCAGGATTTGAAAAGAAGTAGAAGATTTGCTAAAGGGGACAGTTGCTGCATTAGCTGTAGGTGTTTATGAGCTATCTTTGCCTTCTGGACTTATTTTAGAATTAGACAATTGCTTTTATGTGACTGCTATGAGCAGAAATATTATTTCCATTTCTTGTTTGGACGAGAAGGGTTTTTTCTATTTCAATAAACGGCAAGTGTTGCTCAATTTGTTTTGATAGGATGCACTATTGTATTGCGCAGTTGTCTAATGGATTGTATATCCTTGATCTAAATAGTCCAATCTATAACATAAATACTAAAAGGATTAAAACTAACGATTTAAATCCTACATAACTATGGAACTGTCTTTTAGGCAATATAAATGATAAACGCATATCTTGACTCTATAAGAATGGACTTATAGACTCATTTGATTTGGAATCATATGAGACATGTGAATCTTGTTTATTAGGAAAGATGACAAAGTCCCCTTTCAATAAGAAAGGTGAGAGGACTAGTGAGTTGTTGGCACTCATACATACCGATGTTTGTGGGCCGTTCCCCGCGCCTGGCAGAGGTGGTCACACCTAATTCATCACGTTTACTGATGATTTCAGTAGATATGGATTTGTATACCTTATGAAGGCCAAATTAGAATCCTTTGAATTGTTCAAGGAATTAAAGAATGGAGTAGAGAAGCAACTTCGTAAAAGTATTAAGGCTCTACGATCGGATCATGGGGGAGAATAATTAATCCAATAGTTTGCTGAGTATCTTAGAGAGTGTGGGATAGTATCCCACCTCACTCCACCTGGAACGCCATAATGGAATGGCGTGTCCGAGAGGAGGAATCGTACACTATGGTGCGATCTATGATGTCTCAAATAGATCTTCCGATATCATTTCGGGGACATGCTCTAATGACGACAACTTTTACCATTAACCGTGTTCCATCCAAATCATTCATGAAGACACCATATGAAATATGGACTAGGAAGCGTCCCATAGCATCATTTATGAGGATTTGGGGCGGCGATGTCTATGTAAGGCGTTTACAAACAGACAAGTTCGGGCCCAAAGCGGATAAGTGTAAATTTGTGGGATATCCTATGGAAACTAAAGGATATTATTTGTACAATCCCACCGAGAACAAAGTGTTTGTTGCTCGGACCGGCATGTTTCTAGAAAGAGAGTTTGTCTCTAAAGAAGCAAGTCGGAGGGCTGTAGAACTTGAAGAGATTCAAGAACCAGAAATCACTAAACCGCAGATGGAACATGAGCAGGAACCGCAAGCTGTTCTGGAAGAACCTGTTCAGGTAACACAGGAACTCCGTAGATCAGAAAGAGTACGTCATGAGCCAGAGAGGTACGGACTTCTTGTGACCGAGCCCGATGACGTACCACTCATGGATGATGAGCCTGCAACCTACGGAGAGGCCATGTAAGGCCCAGACTCTAAGAAGTCTTTGGAATCCATGAGATCCGAAATGGATTCCATGTAACCAACAAAGTATGGACTTTGGTGGAACCACCCGAAGGGGCTCGGCCCATAGGGTACAAGTGGGTCTTCAAGAAGAAGACCGACATGGATGGCAAAGTTTTTTCCTATAAGGGGCGATTGGTAGCCAAAGGCTATAGAGAGATTCATGGTATTGACGATGATGAGACCTTTTCACCAGTCGCCATGACTAAATCCATTCGAATCCTACTTGCTATTGCAACATACTACGACTATGAGATTTGGCAGATGGATGTCAAAATATCGTTCCTTTACAGGAACCTCCTCGAGGATGTGTACATGAGACAACCAGAGGGTTTTAAGGATCCAGAGAAGCTAAAAAGATCCATTTATGGATTAAAGCAAGCTTCTAGGAGCTGGAATCGACGTTTTGATGACGCGGTCAAAGTGTTTGGCTTCATCAAGAACTAAAATGAGCCTTGTGTTTACAAGAAGGTTAGTGGGAGCTTTGTAGTATTTCTGGTCTTGTATGTGGATGACATACTAATCATTGGCAACGACATTCCTACTTTGCAATCTGTTAAAGATTGGCTAGGAATGTGTTTGGCAATGAAGGACTTAGCAGATGCAGCCTATATACTTCGTATAAAGATCTATAGGGATAGATCTAGAAAGATGCTCGGCCTAAGAAAGAGTACATATAAATACACGGTGTTGAAGAGGTTCAACATGCAAGATTCCAAGAAGGAATTCTTGCCCATGTCCCATGGAGTCACTCTTTCAAAGAATGACTGTCCCTCGAATGAGATTGAGAAGGACCGCATGAGTAGGATACCCTATGCTTCGGCCATAGGATCCATCATGTACACCATGTTGTGTACTAGACCAGACATATCATACGCGTTGAGTATGGTGAGTAGATATCAGTCCAATCCGGGTGAGAGTCACTGAATTGCTGTCAAGAACATCCTAACGTACTTGAGAAGAACTAAGGATGCGTTCTTGATATTTGGAGGTAAGGAAGAGCTAAGTGTAATTGGTTACACTGATGCGAGCTTCCAAACCGACAAAGATGACTACAAATCGCAGTCTAGATACGTGTTTTACCTACATGGAGGAGCTGTGAGCTGGAAGAGTTCCAAGCAAGGGACACTTGCTGACTCTACAACAAAATCTGAGTACATTGCTGATGCGGAAGCAGCAAGAGAGGCAGTTTGGATAAAGAAGTTTATCACTGAGCTCTGTGTCGTCCCTAGCCTCGTGGATTCGATAGATTTGTACTGTGAAAACTCAGGGGCAATCGCACAAGCCAAGGAACCAAGATCACACCAGAAATCAAAGCATGTACTAAGGAGATTCCATCTTATTCGTGATATGATCGATCGAGGAGATGTGATGATGTGCAAGATTCCAACAGATGACAATCTTTCAAATCCAATCACAAAACCTCTTGCGCAGCGAAAGCATGATGGGCACGCCAGATCTATAGGCATACGAGATGCGCCAGATTCGCTCTAGTGCAAGTGGGAGACTATTATAATAGTTTCCCTAGATATAATCTAATATTTAGTATGAACAATGTTATTGGCTAAAATATTCATTTATTATATATTGTGATATTTAATATAATTAAGTCCTTAGATGCAATGTGTTGTTTATGTTAAATATCCCTAGTCAACTGACACGCTTTCTTACGTGTTATCACAAGTGCACGATTCAAGTAGTCAAGAGTGAATATATTTAATATTGGGGTTGTCGAATCCCACGAGGACAAAGCTCGAGATTGTTTACTTATAATATTAGTTTAAAGTGAAGTAACAGGGAGGAATGGATTAATAATTGTGAGTTTGCCACCATCAAACAAGTGGCTCTACGTAGCTAAGAACTGCAAATTAACTGAATGATAGTACTAAGAGTATGGAGAAACTAGATGATTTAGGGTCCCTAGGATGCTTAGTTGATTTCCGGATTCAATTCACAACACTTCACTCTTTCTTCCACCATAACAGATTATACTCGCAACACATATCTCTAAATTATGTACCACACTGTAGTGTATTCAACAACAAATCCTTTCTGCCTAATGTTTTTAATAACACTACTCTAGTTGATATAATAAAGGTACCCACAAGACCTCTCAACCTTGGAAAGTTATCACTTTAAATTCATGTGATCAATCTCATTCTTTCACCTCTCAGTCTTCAGAATATTAAGAGTGTCCTCCTACTCTTCACGAACATAGGGTTGAGTTATTTTCATACACTCTCCAAGATAACTAACATGCTATGGGTGATCAAGCCTCACAGGCTAAGAATTAAGAACTCAAGAAGAAGAATGAATGAAATCAAGAGTGAAATTAATCTTTAAGCATGAAGTGAATCCATGAATCCATAAATCAACCAAGTAAACCCTAGTTCCCCATAATCACCTAGCTATGAGTTTAGCTAGAAAAGATCTTGATAAAATCATGATCTCCCAGGAAAATAGTACAAGAGATGAAGAAAAAGAATCAAACGGTGAAATCCTTGTAGATGGGGCGTGAATCCACTCTTCCCTGAACTCCCGTGCGTCTCTCCCTCTTCCTTCGTCGTGCGTGTGTGTGTTTTCCAAGTCTTCCACACGTTTTTTAATCAGCTGGGGCAAATTTTTAATGTACTTTGGCTGAAATTGCATTTCAGCCCCTCCAATTTGTAATTCCCGTCCAGAATTGTAAGCTGATCTTGCGCAGGCCATTACTCTCTCATCCGGACTCGGATTAAGCTCCGTGACCTATCATTGGAAAGATCTTTCAGTTTACTTTGATTTGGAACTAGTCTGAATCTAAAATTATTTCTAGAACTTAAGATATCATCAGTTTAGTCATCCTAGCTTCTCCATCTTTGCTTCTCCTCGTTCCACTTGTGCTCCCGTTGTTTCCGAAGTTCGTTCCATGCCTCCTATCAACCGATTAGCATCCGTTCCTGTCAAGCCAACATGAAAAAAAATACCAAGCGATTATATTTTTAAAATAACAACTAAATATACATAGAGACGCCCGGACTAACAATACAAAGCATGTGAAGCATCAAGTGACAAAACGACTCAAATTCTCTAACATTAAGCTCAAATCACTCGTGATAATGTTGTAAAATGGAGGTCATAGATAGCTCCTAAAAGGCTCTATCAAATTCCCCCACACTACCTTCTTGCTCGTCCGGAGCAACACTTGCTTCCAAGATTCACATATATCTTTACCTTTCCTTAGACACAACGAATCAAACACCGTACCATGCATTCTACATGAATTTGAACAATGCAACTCGATTATAAACAATGAAATAACGTAAAGAACATTTTCTTTTTCTTTTTTGTTGGAGATTGGGCAATCTCGAAGAACAAACCGGCATGTCATAAGGCTCTCACATCCCCTAGTAGATTCTATAACTTTGATGATCAGTAGAACTTGCGGCCAGTTTCGTCAGACAGAACGGGCACGAAAAAAAAATATGTTGCTTCCGCACACTCATCAAACGTATCCCTAGAACTTACCATCCGAGCTATTTATCCACGGGTTAAAATGTTGACGGCTTAGGACTGGTATGATAGGATATTTAGAAGCGCAGTCCTAGACGTCGTGATACATCTCACAAGAACCCATTCTAACACTCCCTCACCAAAATATATAGAACCCCACCGAATCTCACAACTCCGGCCCTCATTCTCTCAATCTTGGTGCAACGCCGTTCTCGCGACCACAAATAGGAAGAAGTGATCTTGAACAATAGATAATCTCCTCGACATTCAATTTCAAGCTTGCTCTTTTATTCCTTTCACTTTCAATTTATGGCTTTTTTTTATACGACAATAGTAATACAAATATTCGAGGAGATCCAAGTATCAAATATATAAGTTGGGGTGGAATCTGTCAAATCAAATGTCAAATGTGTAATCACGATAAATGTCGACACCCCCACACTCAATGTAAAGCTTATCACATAAACCGGTAATCAATGTATGTTTGTGCTTTCCCAACCGATCCTCCTCATCACCTAACATGTAGAAAATATAAATGCAGCACAAGCACGTCCTCCTATAAGATCAACCAACCCCCACCCCATATTGTGCGGAACGAATGCCACGCACTACGGCACTCGACCTGTGATCGTAGTGTAAGGACACGAATCACCGCCACACCGAAGTGTGCTGCCGTCTCTAACTTACCCTCACATCCCCTCAAAACATGAAATGTAAGAAGATCCACATAAGATGTATATATAATACCAGCTCACCCTCAACGAACCTCCTTAACTTAACTCCCTCTATCATGACTCATAGGAAGGGACCATTCTAACTAGTGATGAAAGTCACAAGGAATAGCTTCCTAGGCTAGAGGTACTACCTATGTAACGGTGGTGTAGCGCTAGTAGGATAACTAGTCTGAGAGACAGCTACTCACAATTCTCGAGTGCACTAGCCCTATAGCCTTTCCTAATCAAGTATTTCTCGCGTCAACCTCACCTCATATTTTCATACTAGGGAATACTATCATTAATCCCTCTCCACGTTTACTCTCTTCAATTTTCCATTCTCAAAAAATTTCAATTTTTAGGATTTTTCAATTTTTAAACTTTTTCTTTGTTTTTGTTTTAATTTTCCTAACTCTATATGCTTGGGCCAACTCAATTAACGAACAAATATTGGGTAGGAGGACTCAATATTTAAAAGTTCAAAAATTATATACAATGCAAATATTAAAACGTGCACATGCAATCCTAACTCCGACACCTACGTGCAAACTGAATCACTAATCTACATGTAACATGTTTATGCAATGTAAGGCAAGTAAAGATATGTGTAACCCCCCCCCCCTACACACACACTTTAGATAATCATTGTCATCATTGAATTAGAGTGTCCCCCCAAAGACATGATCTCAAAGTGTAAGGATTTAAAATGACAAGTGTTGCATGGCATTTTGCACGAATTGAATCATATCGCCTAGAATAATTATTTAAAGAGACAGAGGGAATATGGTACCTATGATCCCGGAGTACCATTCTTACAGGATTGGTGGCGGGAAAATTGGTCAAGAAGGACCGAGTCAATCGACCAAATTTTCCAAAAACTTCAGCAAGTTGAAGAAAGCATACCCTTGATGTGCTCCTCGGGGTTCCCGTCTTAAGTTCCTCTTTGAGCTTTGAATGAATCCCCCTCAAAAGCAATGAATTGGACAATTTACGTTCTTGGAGATCTTCCTCTTTGAATTCCCCCACACTCAATCAGCTCACTAACTCAGAAGCTCAAGAGTTAATCCACTCACTATCTCAAAAACTTCGCGATTTGGATGCGTTTTGGGTTTGGGGTGTGTTGGTGTTCTTGAGGGTTTGGAGAGGAAGAATATGAAGTTGGGAGGTTTTTGATCCAAATTGGGGTGTTAGGGGACTTATTCGTTGGTTCTTGGCTTTATAAATCCTCCAAAATGTCAAGATAACCCCCCAAAAAGTATCAAAATACCCCCAAAAAGTGAGCTGGTAGGCTGATTTCGGCCCCCATTTCGGCCCGAAATGGGGCCCGTAATCACTGGGAAAAAATGAAGCAGAATTGCCATTTCAATTCGGGCCGAAATGTCTTGATTTCGGCCCGAAATGGGTGCCGAAATCACTGAGTATGGCCTTTTTGTTTTTGCTCTAGTTTCTTCATCCGGTATCCGATTCACACGATTCTTGAACCGTTGGACTCCACACTCGAAAAGGAAACCATTTTTGACTAGAATATTCCCAAATCCAAGAAATTTTACATTACTCCTCCAATTATCTCTCTTGTGCAAAGAATCTCGCCTCCAAAGCTCTTGTACTTTATCTCCACTCCGGATTCCGATGCGTGCAACCCCGATATTCCAACTTGCTACCATAATCCCAATGACAAATTGGATACTCCTCGACCTCGAGTAGCTCCTTATCACTCAAAATTCTCCCGTTTAGCTCGATGTCTATCATTTTTCACGCAAAATGGTATATGTAGGGTTTTGATCATGGGTTGCGCAACGGAAGCATAAACAAACATAAAACCATGCAAAACCCTCCAAGGATCACAATTCAAGAGACATTACGATGGTAAGGGTTAGAAATCATAAACACACATTTGGGTTCTCCTTGATGACTTCAAACGCGAATTGTGTCACGTTCTCTATAGTTGATCCACGCCTAGAGTTGATCCTAGATCTCCCAAGTCCTTGGTGCTAGCCCGGAAGAGGAAGAGGAAGAAGAAATCACGCAAAACGAGACCCAAAAGGAGGGTCTCGGCCTCCTTTGGCCGACGGGGACGGGGCGGCGGCAAGGGGGCGGTCGGGCCTCCTTGTTGCTTGCTCTCTCTCCTTTTGTTCTCTGCCACTCTTTGTTATGTTCACTAATGAGCATAAGTTATGTGAGAAGGAAGGAAGGAAAGTCCTTTATATATTCCAACAACTCCATGTTAACTACCTAAAGGACTTATTCTAGTCTTACTAGAATTCAATTTAGTCCCTTCCTTGCAAATTAGTCCCTACTAAGTTTGCAAGGGTTTGCAAATTGATCCTTCTAATTAATCAATCCAATTAATTAATTCCCAAATCTAGTTCAAATCTATATAGCGTGTGACCCCATAGGTTCTATCTAGTTGGTAGCAACTATTTGCTAATATGGAGCGGTCTCTAGCAAAACATCCATTCTAGCCAACTAATAGAATAGTCATCTTGACAACCTTTGTACAAGTAATTGTCTCATCCCTTTGTCTCTATATCCGGATTGGACACGAGACATACAAGTCACACTCGTATATCCAATCCATAGTTACTCGATCCATGGGAATATCCTTTTTCGTGCAAATAACATCAGTATCCCATATTGATCTATTTGAGTCTGGCCAGACATTCTATAAGCACTATCCCTCGAGTGGCCTAGGATATTTGCTCCCGTTATGTGGGAGGGACAAATCCTATATACGTCCACTACGATCTCTAAGCTTGCTTCTTATTGTATCCAGTACACGCCTTTATAACTACCCAGTTACGGTGTAGCGTTTAACGCTACCAAGATCACAATAATCCACAACTAGAATATCTAGTGACTTCAAGTCTAAGGATGACAACACCATTGCCCTGTGAGAAGCGCTTGTGACTTAACATAACATGTATGTAGCCTTCTCGGAGATGGGTCAATCCAGTGCAACATTCCCTAATGCACACCTATGTGTTGGATCGTGATATCTCCATATCAATCCAACCCCATACTAGTCTATAGATGATTGTCCCATTAATCATTATATTTGACTAGGGATATTTAAGATAAACAACACAATTTTAAATCTAAGGACTTCATTATATTAAATATCCAATAAATAATAAATGAATTTCTAGCCACAAATAATTCATACTAAACTAGATTGCCTCTAGGGCATCTATTCCCACAGTCTCCCACTTGCACTAGAGCCAATCTGGCGCATCTCGTATGCCCATACTCCTAGCGTGCCCTTCATGCTTCCACTGCGTGAGAGGCTTCGTAAGCGGGTCTGACAGATTATCATCTGTAGGAATCTTGCATATCCGAACGTCTCCTCTATCGATATTATCTCAAATCAGATGAAACTTCCTGAGCACGTGCTTGGACTTCTGGTGCGCGACCTTGGTTCCTTTGATTGCGCGATCGCCCAGTGTTGTCACAGAACAACTCCACTGGATCCGCAATGCTAGGGACCACACCAAGTTCAGAAAAAAACTTTCGGATCCAAACAGCCTCCTTTGCTGCGCCATTTGCAGCAATGTACTCAGCCTCTGTTGTAGAATCAGCTACCGTCTCTTGCTTGGAACTCTTCCAGCTCACCGCTGCTCCATTCAGGCAAAACACATATCCCGATTGTGATCTAAAGTCATCTCTGTCGGTATTGAAGCTTGCATCAGTGTAACCCCTTACACGCAACTCTTCCTCACCGCCAAATATCAAGAAAGCATCCTTAGTTCTCCTCAGGTACTTTAGGATGTTCTTGACTGCAATCCAGTGACTCTCACCCGGATTGGATTGGTATCTGCTTGTCATACTCAAGGCATATGACACATCTGGTCTAGTACACAACATGGCGTACATGATAGATCCTATGGCCGAGGCATAGGGGATTCTACTCATGCTTTCCTTCTCAATCTCATTGAAAGAACAACCACTCTTTGAAAGAGTGATTCCATGTGAAATGGGCAAGAATCCCTTCTTGGAATCTTGCATGTTGAACCGTTTCAACACCTTGTCAATATATGTACTTTGACTTAGGCCTAGCAACATCTTAGATCTATCTCTATAGATCTTTATACCGAGTATATAGGCTGCTTCCCCTAAGTCCTTCATTGGGAAACACTTTCCTAGCCAATCTTTAACAGATTGCAGCATGGGAACGTCGTTTCCAATGAGTAGTATGTCATCCACATACAAGACCAGAAAAGCTACAGAGCTCCCACTAACCTTCTTGTAGACACAAGACTCATCTTCGTTTCAAATGAAGCCAAAATCTTTGACCACTTCATCAAAACGTCGATTCCAACTCCTAGAAGCTTGCTTCAATCCATAAATGGATCGTTGCAGCTTACAGACTTTGTTGGCTTGCTTTGGATCCTCAAAACCCTCCGGCTGTATCATATACACGTCCTCGAGGAGATTCCCATAAAGGAATGCTGTTTTGACATCCATCTGCCAAATCTCATAGTCGTGGTATGCTGCAATCGCAAGTAGGATTCGGATGGATTTGGTCATAGCGACTCGTGAAAAGGTTTCATCATAGTCTATATCATGAATCTGTCTGAATCCTTTAGCCACCAATCGGCCCTTATAAATAATCACATTACCATCCATGTCGATCTTCTTCTTGAAGACCCACTTGCACCCTATGGGACGCGCCCCATCGGGTTGTTCCACCAAAGTCCATACTTTGTTGGTGTACATGGATTCCATCTCGGATCTCATGGCTTCCAGCCACTTCTGAGAGTCAAGGCCATTCATGGCCTCCTCATAGGTAGTAGGCTCATCATCTATGAGCATCGTGTCGCCGGAATCGGTCACGAGAAGTCCATACCTCTCGGGTTCCTGGCGCACTCAACTAGATCTACGAAGCTCTTGTGTTACCTGAACAGGTTGCTCCACAACTGCTTGTGGTTCCTGTTCATGTTCCATAATCGGTTCAGTGATTTGTGGTTCTTGAACCTATTCAAGTTCTACATTCCTCCCACTTGCTTCTTTAGAGACAAATTCTCTTTCTAGAAACACGCCGGTCCGAGCAATAAACACTTTGTTCTCGGTTGGATTGTAGAAGTAGTATCCCTCAGTTTCCTTAGGGTACCCCACAAATTTACACTTATCCGATTTAGGCCCTAGCTTGTCTGATTGTAAGCGTTTTACATAGACATCGCAGCCCCAAATCCTCATGAACGACAGTGTGGGACGCCTCCCACTCCATATCTCATATGGTGTCTTCATGACTGATTTAGATGGAACACGGTTAATGGTAAAAGTTGCACTTAATAGAGCGTAGCCCCAAAATGACAATGGAAGATCGGTTTGACACATCATAGATCGAACCATATCCAATAGGGTTCGATTCCTCCTCTCGGACACGCCATTCCATTGTGGCGTTCTGGGTGGAGTGAGTTGGGACACGATCCCACACTTTCTAAGATAGTCGTCAAACTCTTGGCTCAAGTATTCTCCTCCACGATCCGATCGTAGAGCCTTGATACTTTTGCCAAGTTGCTTTTCTACTTCATTCTTGAATTCTTTGAACACTTCAAAGGATTCGGATTTTGCCCTCATAAGGTACACAAATCCATATCTACTGTAATCATCAGTAAAAGTAATGAAGTAGACATAACCACCCCTGGCAGGCGTGGCAAATGTCCCACACACATCGGTATGTATGAGTGCCAATTGCTCACTAGTCCTCTCACCTTTCTTATTGAAAGGGGACTTTGTCATTTTTCCCAATAAACAAGCCTCACATGTCTCATATGATTCAAAATCAAATGAGTCTAGTAATCCATCCTTATGGAGTCTAGATACACGTTTCTCATTTATGTGGCCTAAACGACAATGCCATAAATAAGCAGGATTTAAATCATTTATTTTAATCCGCTTGGTATTAATGTTGTAGACAGCATTTCTTAGATCAAGGACATAAAGTACATTAAATAATTGCGCACTAAAATAGTGAATGTTATTTAAATAAAAGGAACAACAATTGTTCTTTATTGAAATAATAAAACCATCCTTGTCAAAACAATAAATAAAAATAATGTTTCTGCTCATAGCAGGCACAAAATAGAAATTATTTAATTCTAAAACTAATCCTGAAGGCAGAGATAGCTCGCACACGCCTATGGCCAACGCAGCAACCTTTGCTCCATTCCCAACGCGCAGATCTACCTCTCCTTTAGCCAATCTTCTACTTCTCTTTAGATCCTGCATATTTCGACAAATATGAGATCCACATCCAGTATCTAAAACCCATGATGTAGAGACAGTTAAATTGACATCTACAACAAAAATACCTGGTGGTGGTGGAATCACTATTCCAAGCCTCTTGTCCTCCAGATATTTTGGGCAGTTCCTTCTCCATTGTCCAGGCTGACTGCAGTAGTGACACTCACCTTTAGTCACACCTTTGGCAATGCCACCAACAGACTTAAGGGCAGGTTCCTTGGACTTGGCAACTGACTTGCCGTTGCCCTTGGAGGAAGAGGCAAAACTTTTTCCCTTTCCTTTCTGTAGCATCATTATGGCCTTGCCCTTACCCTTGTTGATGGTCTGTTCAGCCGTCCTCAACATGTTGAGTAAATCTGGCAGTGGTTTAACGATCTCGTTCATGTTATAGTTCATAATGAACTGTCCATAACTCTCGGGCAACGATTGCAACACGAGATCGGTTGCCAACTCTTGGCCGACCGGGAACCCCAGTTGGGCGAGATTCTCCAAGTACCCGATCATTCGGAGTACATGGGGTCCCACCGGGTTCCCTTCTGCCAGATGACATTTGAACAGTGCCTTTGAGACCTCATACTTCTCTACCCTCGCCTGCTCTTGGAAGAGCTTCATCAGATGTTTGATCATATCGATAGCATTCATGTTTTCGTGTTGCTTCTGAAGCTCAGAAGTCATGGTGCAAAGCATTAGGCAGGCCGCATCATTAGCGTCATCAGCACGCTTTTGATACGCCTTTAAGGTAGCAGGTGTTTGGTTCTCTGGACCTTCTCGAACATGCTCCTCTATTGCGTACAGTTTCTTCTCTTTCTTGAGAACAATTCTCAAGTTTCTGTACCAATCAAGAAAGTTGGTTCCAGATAGCTTGTCCTTCTCAAGGGCAGATCGTAGGGAATGTTGTGAACTCGATGAGTTGTTTGCCATTTGGAATTCTACAAAAAGGAAAATATGCAAGTTTTAGTATTTGTGAATTTTTGACTATATTTGATACTGGCTAGTTTATCAAATATAGCTCCCACTATTTTTCTACGGATTAATAACCCTCAAGATATTAATGCGGAAAATATCCTTATATTTTCTAGTGGGCCAAGATCCATCTTTCATCTCCTTATGAGCTTGCTTTGGCAAGTAACCCATAATTTGACTACTTTAGGTAGGAACAATTCCTATTGCATCCCATATGCAACTCTTGGTTCAATTGGGCAAATAACTCCATATTTATCCATCCATATGGATAATCCCAATTGATTGCCTCTAGGTTTCTTAATCAAATTAATAGCCTAGTTGTGTTCAACCTCTTATCTAAACAATTGCACATTGTTACGTGCCATCGCATTCCATCATTATGAACCAAGTCGCCATGCTTTGGCACGCACGAACTTGATAAATAATGATGATAATGAGTGTTTAAATAACGAGAAGGCAAGAACACAATATTTTAATTTTGAGGTATTTTTAAATTCAATTTTTAATTGTTTTGTTGATCAATATCAACTAATCTATCTATTTGAGTTTGGGCACAACTCCAAATAATCGATCCGGGTTATTTAATTATCTTATTATCCTAATTGCATGCATCATCCATACACCAATCACACAATAATAAGACATTAAATTAAACAACCACAAAACAGTAATTAAACGTGATGTGGATATGGCCTTTTCTTGACTAAGATAATTCCAAGCCAATGGAATTATCTATGAACCCTAAAGCAAACACATCTCCATCCGTCTTGATCTTTTGGTCCATCCTTCATAGTCTTGTGGAATGCTCCATGCTCCATGCTCCATCTTTTGTGGCTTCTTTGGCTTTGGGCTTCTTTTCTCCAATCTTGGCTAACAATCTACTTTATCTAGCACTAGCTGATATCTATACTAAATAAAATAAATCTCACAAGTTGAGAAAAAAAATGGCACGCAGGCCATAAAACCCTAATTAATTATTACAATTAATTGATCAGCTCGCAGGCCGTAAAACGAAACCACAAAATTAAACATCCACATCAAACCACATCCTAAGGCCATATCCAATCACCATGCGGGTTATGGCCGCCCGGTCCCTAGGGCGGCCAAGCTTGGGCGACAAGCAAGGGGGGCGGTCCCTAGGGGGGCCGAACCTCCTTGAGGGAGTTGTTTCCAAAACAACTCCCTTGCTTGGTGCCCAAGTTTGGTTGTTTCCTTGTTTTGGGAGAACTCCTTCTTCCCCAAGGATGCCCAAACCCTAGATCTAAAATCCTAAAATTTCTCAAACTCACCAATTCATGCATCCAATGCAAAAATTGGATCTTGTTATGATTAATTATTGACAAATTGCATCCCATGCTTGATTTGTCTTGTTTTACGCGATAAACAATAAAATTAAGGTGTAAAAAACCTAAAACGTAACACATAAACCACGTTTATGCTCTACGACCTGTGGCTCTGATACCACTGTAGGGTTTTGATTCATGGGTTGCGCAACGGAAGCATAAACAAACATAAAACCATGCAGAACCCTCCAAGGATCACAAGTCAAGAGACATAACGATGGTAAGGGTTAGAAATCATAAACACACCTTTGGGTTCTCCTTGATGACTTCAAACGCGAATTGTGTCACGTTCTCTATAGTTGATCCACACCTAGAGTTGATCCTAGATCTCCCAACTCCTTGGTGCTAGCCCGGAAGAGGAGGAGGAAGAAGAAATCACGCAAAACGAGACCCAAAAGGAGGGTCTCGGCCTCCGTTGGCCGACGGGGACGGGGCGGCGGCAAGGGGGCGGTCGGGCCTCCTTGTTGCTTGCTCTCTCTCCTTTTGTTCTCTCCCACTCTTTTTTATGTTCACTAATGAGCAAAAGTTATGTGGGAAGGAAAGAAGGAAGGTCCTTTATATAGTCCAACAACTCCTTGTTAACTACCTAAACGACTTATTCTAGTCCTACTAGAATTCAATTTAGTCCCTTCCTTGCAAATTAGTCCCTACTAAGTTTGCAAGGGTTTGAAAAGTGATCCTTCAAATTAATTAATCCAATTAATTAATTCCCAAATCTAGTTCAACTCTATATAGCGTGTGACCCCATAGGTTCTATCTAGTTGGTAGCAACTATTTGCTAATATGGAGCGGTTTCTAGCAAAACATCCATTCTAGCCAACTAATAGAATAGTCATCTTGACAACCTTTGTACAAGTAATTGTCTCATCCCTTTGTCTCTATATCCGGATTGGACACGAGACATACAAGTCACACTCGTATATCCAATCCATAGTTTCTCGATCCATGGGAATAGCCTTATTCGTGCAAATAACATAAATATCCCATATTGATCTATTTGAGTCTGGCCAGACATTCTATAAGCACTATCCCTCGAGTGGCCTTGGATATTGGCTCCCGTTATGTGGGAGGGACAAATCCTATCTACGTCCACTACGATCTCTAAACTTGCTTCTTATTGTATCTAGTACACGCCATTATAACTACCCAGTTACGGTGTAGCGTTTAACGCTACCAAGATCACAATAATCCACAACTAGAATATCTAGTGACTTCAAGTATAAGGATGACAACACCATTGCACCGCGAGAAGCGCTTTTGACTGAACATAACATGTATGTAGCCTTCTCGGAGATGGGTCAATCCAGTGCAACATTCCCTAATGCACACCTATGTGTTGGATCGTGATACCCCATACTAGTTTATAGATGATTGTCCCATTAATCATTATATTTGACTAGGGATATTTAAGATAAACAACACAACTGTAAATTTAAGGACTTCATTATATTAAATATCCAATAAATAATAAATGAATTTCTAGCCACAAATAATTCATACTAAACTAGATTGCCTCTAGGGCATCTATTCCAACAGTATGCATGCATCAAGAAAGGGAATCCGGAGGGTCTTCGGTGCCTGCACACTCTTTGAAAGCATTAAAACACCCTCTCTTTCATCTCTCACTATCAAATACGGAGAATTCAAAGAACATAAATGAAATAACGAATTCTCTACTCTAGATTGGGTTGCCTCCCAAGAAGCGCTTGTAATTTAAGGTTGACGGCCCGACCCAGTTACCTTTGCCACCTCACGAGGGTGGTCTGGAACATTGTGCCACTTCTAGCTTAGCTATCCTTTTTTGAATCTAGAGAACTGTTTCATGTTCCTGTATTGCTGATGGCTTGTTTCTTTCTTAGTAGTCAGGTGGATATCCTTGTTACAACTCAGGGAGTTTGCTCTTTACTTGCACGGGAAAAGGTGCTCCTGGCTGATACTTCCATGAGTGCTGGGGCGTCAGTTTGAAGACCCGAAAAGTCACCATTTCATCATGTACCCTCATATCAGCTCTCCATTCTGCACATCAATGAGAGTACGCCCATTTTCTAAAAACGGCCTACCTAGAATTATAGGCACATCACCAGCTGGCATGTCCAATATGACAAAGTTAGCTGGCATGATCAGGCTTCCAACCCTAACTAGTACATCATGTATCATGCCACAGGCTCTCTTGGATGATTTGTCTGCAAAATGAAGAGTGGTCCAGGTTTTATGAGGCTCCCCCACACTTAAATTTTTGAATACCGACAGAGGCATCAAATTCACGCTTCCTCCCAAATTGCAGAGAGTGTAGGCATCACCCAACATAGCATCAATGAAAAAACTACCCGGATCCTTCTTTTTCTTAGGTAGCCCATGCAAAACACATGAACTAACATGCTCATTTAATTTCACTCCCTGAAATTCATCCACTGCTTTGTTACCAAGGATTGAATCCTTAATAAATCGAGAATACTTAGGCATCATTTGAAGTGCCTCAATCAAGGGAATATTAATATGCAATTTCGAGAATACATTAAGAAAGAGCATGTACTTCTCAGAATCATCCTTCTTCGTCCTATTACGCAACGGATATGGAAGTTCTGAAAAAGAATTATGTGATGAAATTAATACCTCAGTGGAACCCTCCTCGTCCTGCTTAGTCATGCCCTTTGATTGGGGGACCAGGACAAGAGTCTTCTCAGAATCGAAGACTTCATGCTCCCTTGCCTTGGATGCTACCGCTCTGGAATGTGTAGGATATGGAGGGTCTTTGAGTGCAATACAACTGCGAGTGGTGATGGCTTGAAAATGTTCCTCAGATGCCACAATAGTGTGTTTTGGTGTTCTGTGTTCGGGTTGCTGCTTAAGATCCTTAACTTCTGCTAGAGCTTCCCGTAGTCAAACTCCAGAAGTAGTGCTCTCTGCAATCATGGTCATCACGTGTTGACCCATCAATTTCATCACTCCTCTCAGCTCAGCCAACTCTGAAGCTTATTCTTGTTGTTGTTGCTGCAACTCTGAAACAGCTGCTTCATGCACTATTTCCACCGCATTCACCAGAACTGTTCCATAATCTATTGCATTTTGCTTCATCAGTTCATTCTGCTGGGACTCATAATCCAAGCTCTCCTCTTGTTCAACCACTCGTCTCATCAGCTCATATGCACCCTCCTCGTCGCATTTGAACAAGAAATTGCACCCCCAGCTTCTCTTTCGAGTTTGTATTTGTCAGGATTTCCAAGTGCATCATAGAAGACCTGGATGATATGGGCTTTGTCAATGCTATGGTTGGGGCATCTACGTAGAAAACAATTTAGGCGCACCCAAGCTTTGACAAGTGATTTATTTTTCTCTTGCCTAAAATTACAAATCTCGTCCTGCAGCTGAATTAGACGTGAGATTGGAAAAAATTTAACCATAAATTGAGAGGCACACTCTTCCAAGTTTTGATCGAACCAGATGGCATAGAGTCTAGCCAATACCTAGCAACTCCCTTGAGGCAATGTGGGAAGAGCATCAGTTTCAATGCTTCAGATGTTACCCCACTATAGGGGATTAGTCCACATAGGTTCTGAAATCTTCCAATGAATCCATGTGGGTCTTCCTCATATGTACCAACAAAGGTGCCTTGATCCTGAACAAGCTGAATTGTGGCTGGCTTGAGGTAAAAGTTTTCAGCCTCGATTTGTGGCACCACAATTGCTGGCTCCCTTCCTTTAAGATTCGCCTCAAATGGCTGGATTATTGCTTTTCGAGAACGGTTGTACGGGATTGAGGTCGGCTGCGGTCTAGATGCTGCCGCTAGTGCTTTCTCTACGGCTGCAGCCACGATAGTTTGTAGCTGCTCCATTGTGAGGCTAATTAGCCCTTGGCCTTCCGCCATCGCTACCTGAGGAAAAAACACTAGCACACCCGTGAGGTAAACAGATAGTAACCAAAATAAAATAAAAAATCCAAACTAATTTCTAACTAAACAATTTACCATTGTCCCCGGCAACAGAGCCAAAAACTTGACACGCTTTCTTACGTGTTACCGCAAGTACACGGTTCAAGTAGTAAAGAGTGAGCATATTTAATACTCGGTTTGTCGAATCCCACGAGGACAAGCTCGAGATTTTTTAGTTATAATATTAGTTTAAAGTGAAGTAACCGGCAGGAATTGATTAATAATTGTGAGTTTGCCACCCTCAAACAAGTGGCATTACGTAGCTATGAACTGCAAATTGACTGAATGATAGTACTAAGAGTATGGAGAAACTAGATGATTTAGGGTCCCTAGGATGCTTAGTTGATTTCCCGATTCAATTCACAACACTTCACTCTTTCTTCCACCATAACAGATTATACTCGCAACACATATATCTCAATCATGTATCACACTGTAGTGTATTCAACAACAAATCCATTCAGCCTAATGTTGTTAATAACACTACTCTATTTGATATAATAAAGGTACCCACAAGACCTCTCGACCTTGCAATGTTATCACTTTAACATAATCAATTGAAACAATCTTCATGTGATCACTCTCATTCTTTCACCTCTCGGTCTCAATAACATTAAGAGTGTCCTCCTACGCTTCACGAACCTAGGTTTGAGTTATTTTCATACACTCTCGTAGATAACATACATGCTATGGGTGATCAAGCCTCACATGCTAAGAATTAAGAACTGAAGTAGAAGAATGAATGAAATCAAGAGTGAAATTAAGCTTTAAGCATGAAGTAAATCAATGAATCCATAAATCAACCAAGTAAACCCTAGTTCTCCATAACCACCTAGCTATGAGTTTGCTAGAAATGAAATATCTTGATAAAATCATGATCTCCCTAGAAAATAGTACAACATATGAAGAAAAAGAATCAAACGGTGAAATCCTTGAAGATGGGGCGTTAAACTTCTCTTCCT
The DNA here is from genome assembly GCA_023055425.1 of Linanthus parryae. Classification (NCBI taxonomy): domain Eukaryota; kingdom Viridiplantae; phylum Streptophyta; class Magnoliopsida; order Ericales; family Polemoniaceae; genus Linanthus; species Linanthus parryae. The sequence goes on along the minus strand of JALGPY010000002.1, from coordinate 160,927,938 downwards.
CGAACTCCCGTGCGTCTCTCTCTCTTCCTCCTTCGTGTGTGTGTGTTTTTCCAAGTCTTCCTCACGTTTTTTAATCAGCTGGGGCGAACTTTTATTGTACTTTGGCTGAAATTGCATTTCAGCCCCTCCAGTTTGTTATTCCCGTCCAGAATTGTAAGCTGATCTTGCGCCGGCCATTACTCTCTCATCCGGACTCGGATTAAGCTCCGTGACCTATCATTGGAAATCTCTTTGAGTCTACTTTGATTTGGCACTGGTATCACTCCAAATTTATTTGTATAACTCAAGATATAATCATATTAGTCATCCTAGCTTCTCCATCTTTTTTTCTCCTCGTTCCACTTGTGCTCCTGTTGTTTCCGAAATTCGTTCCATGCCTCCTATCAACCGGTTAGCATCCGTTCCTGTCAAGAAAACATGAACAAACATACCAAGCGATTATATTTTAAAAATAGCAATTAAATATACATAGAAACGCCCGGACTAACAATACAAAGCATGTGAAGCATCAAGTGACAAAACGACTCAAATTCTCTAACATTAAGCTCAAATCACTCGTGATAATGTGGTAAAATGGAGGTAATAGATAGCTCCTAAAAGGCTCTATCGAATTCCCCCACACTAACTCTTGATCGTTCCGAGCAACACTTGCTTCCAAGATTCACATATATCTTTACTTTGCCTTAGACACAACGACTCAAACACTGGACCATGCATTCTACATGAATTTGAACAATGCAACCCGATTATAAACAATGAAATAAAGTAAAGAACATTTTCTTTTCTTTTTGGTTGGAGATTGGGCAATCTCGAAGAACAAACCGGCATGTCATAAGGCTCTCACATCCCCTAGTAGGTTCTATAACTTTGATGATCGGTAGAACTTGCGGCCAGTTTCGTCAGACAGAACGGGCACGAACACAAAATAAGTTGCTTCCGCACACTCATCAAACGTATCCCTAGAACTTACCATCCGAGCTATTTATCCATGGGTTAAAATGTTGACGGCTTAGGACAGGTATGATAGGATATTTAGAAGCGCAGTCCTAGACGTCATGATACATCTCACAAGAACCCATTCTCACACTCCCTCACCAAAATATACAGAACCCCACCGAATCTCACAACTCCGGCCCTCATTCCCTCAATCTTGGTACAACGCCGTTCTCGCGGCCACAAATGTGAAGAAGTAATCTCGAACAATAGATAATCTCCTCGATCTTCAATTTCAAGCTTTCTCCTTTATTCCTTCACTTTCAATTTATGGTTTTTTTTATAATCCATGGAGCCAATAGTAATACAAATATCCGAGGAGATCCAAGTATCAAATATATAAGTGGGGGCGGAATCTGTCAAATCAAATTTCAAATGTGCAATCACGATAAATTTTGACACCCCCACACTCAAGGTAAAGCATATCACATAAACCCGGTAATCAATGTATATATGTGCTTTTCCAACCGATCCTCCTCATCACCTAACATGTAGAAAATATAAATGCAGCACAAGCCGGCCCTCCTATAAGATCAACCAACCCCCACCCCATATCGTGCAGAATGAATGCCACGCACTACAGCACTCGACCTGTGATCGTTGTCTAAGGACACGAATCACCGCCACACCGAAGTGTGTTGCCGTCTCTAACTCACCCTCACATTCCCTCAAAAGATGACATGAAAGAAGATCCACGTAAGATGTATGTATAATATCAGCTCACCCTCAACGAACCTCCCTAACTCAACTCCACCTATCATGACTCATAGGAAGGGACCATTCTAACTAGTGATGAAAGTCGCAAGGAATAGCTTCCGAGGCTAGAGGTACTACCTAAGTGACGGTTGTGTAGAGCTAGTAGGATAAATAGTCTGAGAGACAGCTACTCACAGTTCTCGAGTGCATTAGCCCAATAGCCTGTCCTACTCTAGTATTTCTTGCGTCTACCTCACCTCGGATTTTCATACTAGGGAATACTATCATTAATCCCTCTCCACGTTTACTCTCTTCAATTGCCCTTTCTCAAAAAGTTTCAATTTTAGGATTTGTCAGTTTTTAAATTTTTTCTTTGCTTTTGTTTTAATTTTCCTAACTCTATATGCTTGGGCCAACTCAATTAACGAATAACTATTGGGTAGGGGGAATCTGTATTTAAAAGTGCAAAAATTATATAAAATGCAAATATTAAAACGTGCACATGCAATCCTAACTCCGACACCTACGTGAAAACTGACTCACTAATCTACATGTAACATGGTGATGCAATATATGGCAAGTAAAGATATGTGTAACCCCCCCCCCTCCCCACACACACTTGAGATACTCATTGTCCTCATTGAATTTAGAGTGTCCCCCCAAAGACATGATCTCAAAGTGTAAGGATTTAAAATGACAAGTGTTGCATGGCATTTTGCACGAATTGAATCATATCGTCTAGAATGATTATCTAAAGACAGAGAGAATATGGTACCTATGATACCGGAGTACCATTATTACGGGATCGTTGGCGCAAAAATTAGTCAAGAAGGACCGAGTCGGTCAACCAAATTTTCCGAAAACTTGAGCAAGTTGAAGCAAGCATACCCTTGATGTGCTCCTCGTGGTTCCCGTCTTAAGTTCCTCTTTGAGCTTAGGCTGAATCCCCCTCCAAAGCAATGAATTGGAAAATTTACGTTCTTGGAGATCTTCCTCTTTGAATTCCCCCACACTCAATCCGCTCACTATCTCAAAATCTCAAGAGTTAATCCACTCACTATCTAAAAAACTTCGCGATTTGAATGCGTTTTGGGTTTAGGGTGTGTTGGTGTTCTTGAGGGTTTGGAGAGGAAGAAGATGAATTTGGAAGGTGTTTAATCCAAATTGGGGTGTTAGGGGACTTGCTGGTTGGTTCTTGGCTTTAAAAATCCTCCAAAACTTCAAGATAACCCCCCAAAAGTATCAAACATACCCCCAAAAAGTGATGTGGTAGGCTGATTTCGGCCCCCATTTCGGCACAAAATGGAGCCCGAAATCAATGGATTTCGGCCCCCATTTCGGCCCGAAATGGGGCCCGAAATCACTGGGCAAAAGTAAAGCAGAATGGCCATTTCAATTCGGGCCGAAATAACATTTCGGCCCGAAATGGGTGCCGAAATCACTGAGTATGGCCTTCTTTGTTTTTGCTCTAGTTTCTTCATCCGGTATCCGATTCACTCGATTCTTGAACCGTTGGACTCCACATTCGAAAAGGAATCCATTTTTGAATAGAAAATTCCCAAATCCAAGAAGTTTTCCATTTCTCCTCAAATTATCTCTCTTGTGCAAAAAATATCGCCTCCAAAGCTCTTGTACTTTATCTCCACTCCGGATTCCGATGCGTGCAACCCCGATATTCAAACTTGCTACCGTAATCCCCATGACTAATTTGATACTCCTCGACCTCGAGTAGCTCCTTATCACTCAAAATTCTGCCGGTTAGGTCGATGTCTATCATTTTTCATGCAAAAATGGTATACATGCATCAAGAAAGGGAATCCGGAGGGTCTTGGGTGCCTGCACACTCATCGAAAGCATTTAAACATCCTCTATCTCATATCTCACTATCAAATACGGAGAATTCAAAGAACATAAATAAAATAACGAATTCTCTTCTCTACATTGGGTTGCCTCCCAAGAAGCGCTTGTAATTTAAGGTCGACGGCCCGACCCAGTTACCTTTGCCACCTCACGAGGGTGGTCTGGAACATTGTGCCGCTTCTAGCTTAGCTTTCCTGATCTAAACCTGAAGAACTGCTTCATGTGCGTGTATTGCTGATGGCTTGTTTCTTTCTTAGTAGTCAGGTGGATCTCCTCGTGACAACTCAGGGAGTTTGCTCTTTACTTGCACGAGAAAAGGTACTCCTGGCTGATACTCCCATGAGTGCTGGGGCGTCGGTTTGAAGACCCGAAAAGTCTCCATGTCATCATGTACCCTAATAATCAGCTCTCCATTCTCCACATCAACGAGAGTACGCCCAGTTTCTAAAAACGGCCTACCTAGAATTATAGGCACATCACCAGCTGGCATGTCCAATATGACAAAGTGAGCTGGCATTATCAGGCTTCCAACCCTCACAAGTACATCATGTATCATGCCACAAGCTCTCTTGGATGATTTGTCTGCAAAATGAAGAGTGATCCAGGTTTTATGAGGCTCCCCCACACTTAAATTTTTGAATACCGATAGAGGAATCAAATTCACGCTTTCTCCCAAATCGCAGAGAGCTCTCCCAGTGTAGGCATCACCCAAAGTAGCTTCAATGACAAAACTACCCGGATCCTTCTTTTTCTTAGGTAGCCCATGCAAAACATATGAGCTAACATGCTCATTTAATTTCACTCCCTGAAATTCATCCACTGCTTTCTTACCAAGGATGGCATCCTTAATAAACCGAGAATACTTAGGCATCTTTTGAAGTTCCTCAATCGAGGGAATATTAATATGCAATTTCGAGAATACATTAATAAAGCGCCTGTACTCCTCAGAATCATGCTTCTTCGTCCTATTATGCAACAAATATGGATGTTCTGAAAAAGAAGTATGAGATGAAATTAATACCTCAGTCGAATCCTCCTCGTCCTGCTTAGTCATTCACTTTGATTGGGAGACCATGACAAGAGTCTTCTCAGAATCGAATACTACATGATCCCTTTCCTTGGATGCTACCGCTATGGCATGTGTAGGATATGGAGGGTCTTTGAGTGCAATACCACTGCGAGTGGTGATGGCTTGAAAATGTTCCTCAGATGCTACAATAGTGTGTTCTAGTGTTCTCTGTTCGAGTTGCTGCTTAAGATCCTTAACTTCTGCTAGAGCTTCCCGTGGTGCAACTGTGGATGTAGTGCTCTCTGCAATCATGGTCATCACGTGTTGACCCATCACTTTCATCACTCCTCTCAGCTCAGCCAACTCTGAAGCTAATTCTTGTTGTTGTTGCTGCAACCCTGAAACAGCTGCTTCATGCACTACTTCCACCGCATTCACCTGAACTGTGCCATAATCTATTGAATTTTGCTTCATCAGCTCTTTCTGTTCGGACTCATAATCCAAGCTCTCCTATTTTTCAACCACTCGTCTCATCAGATCAGATACACCCTCCTCATCGCATTTGATTAAGAAATTGCCTCGAGGTATTCTGTCGAGTTTGTTTTTGTCATGATTTCAAAGTGCATCATAGAAGACCTGGATGATATGCGCTTTGTCAATGCTAGGTTGGGGCATCTACGTAGCAAACAATTTAGGCGCTCCCATGCTTTGACAAGTGATTCATTTTTCTCTTACTTGAAATTCCAAATCTCGTCCTACAGCTGAATTAGACGTGAGATTGGAAAAAAATTGACCATTAATAGAGAGGCACACTCTTCCCAAGTTTTGATGAAACCAGATGGCATATAGTCTAGCCAATCCATAGCAACTACCTTGAGGCAATGTGGAAGAGCATCAGTTTCAGTGCCTCAGATGTGACCCCACTATAGGGGATTAGTCCACATAGGTTCTGAAATCTTCCAATGAATCCATGTGAGTCTTCCTCATATGTACCAGCAAAGGTGCTTTGATCCTAAACAAGCTGAATTGTGGCTGGCTTGAGGTAGAAGTTTTCTGCCTCGATTTGTGGCACCACAATTTCTAGCTCCCTTCCTTTAAGATTCGCCTCAAATGGATGGATTATTTCTTTTCCAGAACGGTTGTACGGCATTGAGGTCGGTTGCGGTCTAGATGTTCCCGCTAGTGCTTTCTCTACGGCTGCAGCAACCATAGCTTATAGCTGCTCCGTATTGAGGCTAATTATCCCTTGGCCTTCCGCCATCGCTACCTGAGGAAACAACACTAGCACACCCATGAGTTAAACAGATAGTAAACAAAATAAAATAAAACTCCAAACTAATTTCTAAGTAAACAATTTACGTGTTACCGCAAGTGCACGAATCAAGTAGTAAAGCGTGAGTATATTTAATACTCGGTTTGTCGAATCCCACGAGGACAAACTCGATATTGTTTAGTTATAATGTTAGTTTAAATTGAATAACCGGGAGGAATGGATTAATAATTGTGAGTTTGCCACCCTCAAACAAGTGGCCCTACGTAGCTAAGAACTTCAAATTGACTGAATGATAGTACTAAGAGTATGGAGAAACTAGATGATTTAGGGTCCCTAGGATGCTTAGTTTATTTCCGGATTCAATTCACAACACTTCACTCTTTCTTCCACCATAAAAGATTATACTCGCAACACATATCTCTCAATCATGTATCACACTGTAGTGTATTCAACAACAAATCCTTTAAGCCTAATGATTAATAACACTACTCTATTTGATATAATAAAGGTACCCACAATACCTCTCAACCTTGCAAAGTTATTACTTTTACATAATCAACTGAAACAATCTTTATGTGATCACTCTCATTCTTTCACCTCTCAGTCTCAAGAATATTCAGAGTGTCCTCCTACTCTTCACGAACCTAGGGTTGAGTTATTTTCATACACTCACCTAGATAACTAACATTCTATGGGGGATCAAGCCTCACATTCTAAGAATTAATAACTCAAGTAGAAGAATGAATGAAATCAAGAGTGAAATTAAGCTTTAAGCATGAAGTAAATCCATGAATCCATCAATCAACCAAGTAACCCTAGTTCTCCATAATCACCTAGGTATGAGTTTAGCTAGACATGAAATATCTTGATTAAATCATGATATCCCTAGAAAATAGTACAAGAGATGAAGAAAAAGAATCAAACGGTGAAATCCTTGAAGATGGGGCGTGAATCCTCTCTTCCTTGAACTCCCGTGCGTCTCTCTCTCTTCCTCCGTCGCGTGTGTGTGTTTTTACAAGTCTTCCTCACTTTTTTTAATCAGCCGGGGCGAATTTTTAATGTACTTTGGCTGAAATTGCATTTCAGCCGCTCCAGTTTGTAATTCGCGTCCAGAATTGTAAGCTAATCTTGCACAGGCCATTACTCTCTCATCCGGACTTGGATTAAGATCCGTGACCTATAATTGGAAAGCTCTTTGAGTCTACTTTGATTCGGCACTGATCTCACTAGAAAATTATTTGTATAACTAAATATATCATCAGATTAGTGCAGACTAGTCATCCTAGCTTCTCCATCATTTCTTCTCCTCGTTCCACTTGTTCTCCTGTTGTTTCCGAAGTTCGTTCCATGCCTCCTATCATTAGATTATTATCCGTTCATGTCAAGACAACATGAAAAACATACCAAGAAATTATATTTGACAAATAACAACTAAATATACATAGAAACGCCCAGACTAAAAATACAAAGCATGTGAAGCATCAAGTGACAAAAAGGCTCAAATTGTCTAACATTAAGCTCAAATCACTCGCGATAATGTGGTAAAATGGAGGTAATAGATAGCTCCTAAAATGTGCTATCATCCACTATATTAATGGGACGATCAAATATAGACTAGTATGTTTGTAGATTGATATGGAGATATCAAGTCTAGCACATCGGTATGCATTAGGGGTAATGGCATACTGGATTGACACACAACGAGAATAATACATTAGATTATCTTAAAGTCACAATCGCTTCTCGTAGTGCTAATATAATTGCAATCCTTAGACTTGAAGTCACTAGATACTCTAGTTGTGAAATATCGTACTTTGATGCTATCAAACGTTACACCGTAACTGGGTAATCATAAAGATAGCTATCGGGCATGATAGGAAGCAAGCTTAGAGATCGTTGATGAAGAGAGGATTTTTCTCTCCCACATAATGGAAGTAAATATCCACGGCCGCTTGAGGGATGAGGCTTATTGAATGTCTGGCCAGACTTAGATAAATCAATATTGAGATATTGATGTTATCTGCTTGCATAAGCATATTCCCAGGATCGAGGAACTATGTATTGGATATACGAGTGTGACTATTTATTTCTCGTGTCCAGTCCGGATATGGAGACAAAGGGAAAGTGCAATATGAGATATTGGGCACAAAGGTTTGTCGGGATCACTGACTATTTCTATTAGTTGGGTTGCATGGATGTGTTGCCAGACACCGCTCCATGTTAGTAATAAGTTACTACCAACTAAGTAGAAACCTATGGGGTCACATGTAAAATAGAGTAGGACTAATATGCAATTAATTAATATGACTAATTAATTAGATTTGCGATTAATTAATATGACTAATTAATTAGAACGATCAATTTGTAACACCTTGCAAACATAGTAGGACTAATATGCAATTAATTAATATGACTAATTAACTAGATTTGCGATTAATTAATATGACTAATTAATTAGAAGGATCAATTTGTAACACCTTGCAAACATAGTAGGACTAATATGCAAGGAAGGGACTAATCCAACTTCATGTAGAACTAGGAGGGACCTTTATGGAGTTAACAAGGAGTTGTTGGACTATATAAAGGATTCTCTAGCTTCCTTCCCACTAATGTTATTATACATAATACAAGAGAGTGGGAGAGAAAGCAAAAGAGAGAGCAAGATCACAAGGGCCGAACCCCTTGTGTCCCCCCCCCCCTTCCCGTCGGCTCAAAGAGAGGGCCGAACCCCTCCCTTTTCTTCCTTTGGTTGCTTGATTCCTTCTTCCCTCTTCATCTGGTCCAAGCTAGCACTTGAGAAGGACGAATCTAGATCTCACCTCTAGACGTGGATCAACCGTAGAGAAGAGGACAATATTCTTCGTGTGATCTCCCGAACCAAAAGGTACACAACTACTATGTCCTTTATCATGTTATGATGTCTCTTCCTGTGATCCTTGGTGGGCTTTGAGTAGGAATTATTTTTTTGTTATTCTGCTGCGTTACCTACGTCTAAACTCAATACTCCATGATGAAGTGATACTTCGTCTCTATGTGTTTGGCTTTGCTGTGGTACTTTGTATCCTTAGCACAAGCTATGGTCGCCATACTATCACATCGCAGAGTTACTAGTCTCGGCTCGTCAACCACCCTTAAGCTAACAAGATACCTTTTCAACAAAACACTCTTGTGTGCTGCCGCAGAACTGGCAATGTATTCAAATTCCATGGTTGATAAGGCAATGCAAGTCTGTTCTCTACTGTGCCTCATGATGACTCCTCCACCCAGCATGAAGGTGTACTTTGAGGTCAATCTGTGTGCGTCTAGGTCGCCACCCCAGTCGGCGTCACTATAACCAACGAGTCGAAGCTCTAAGCCTCGATAGCACAACACGTAGTCCTTTGAACCTTTAAGATGAGAGAGTATTCTTTTCACAACCTTCCCGTGTCATAAACCTGGATCAGACTCATATCTGCTAACTAAACCGACATCATGACAAATATCGGGTCTTGTACACATTATAGCGTACATGAGGCTTCCGAAAGCACTTGCATTGGGTACTTTGGCCATTTGGTCTTTCTTGTGTTGGGTTTAGGGACAGATCTCTAGACCGGATTTCTCGCCATGAGAAATGGTATTGTCAAGTGGTTTGTCATCACACATTTTGAACCGTTCAAGTTTCTTCTTCATGTACGCCTCTTTCGAAAGTCCTAGAAGGATCTTCAAATGATCTCTCAGGATTATTATCCCTGGAATGTAACTTGCTTCACCAATGTCTTTTATCGAGAAGCGAGAGGACAACCACCCCTTAGTGGTCTTGAGCAGTCCTATATCATTGCTTGCCAATAGTATGTCATCCACATATAGAGACAAAATCATGAACTTCTTTCCTGAGCTCTAGACATAAACATAGTGGTCCTCATCTACCATTGTAAATGTTGAGTTTTGACGTAGGTAACGCAGCGGCATAACAAAAAAATTCTACTCAAAGCCAACCACGATCACAGGAAGAGTCGTCATAACATGATAAGAGCATAGAAGATGTGTAACTTAGGTTTGGAGATAACACGAAGAATAAAGTCCTCGTCTCTACGGTTGATCCACGTCTAGAGGTGAGATTCTTCCTTCTCCTAGTGCTATCTTGGACTGTAGGAAGATGGAAGAACGAATCACGCAACACGAGGACAAAGAGAGGATCGGCCCTCTCTTTGTGGCAGACGGGTAGGGGCGGACGGCTAGGGGGTTTGGCCTCTAACTTGTCCTGCTCTCTCTCTTTCTTTCTCTCCCACTCACTTATGTTATGAGCATTATTTGTGGGAAGGAAGCTAGGAGCATCCTTAACATATATAGTCCAACAACTCCTTGTTAACTACATAAAGGGCCTTCTTAATCCTACTAAATTCGGATTATTCCCTTCCTAGTATATTAGTCCTACTAAGTTTGCAAGGTGTTGCAAAGTGATCCTTCTTATTAATTAATCATATTGATTAATCCCAAATCTAGTTCAACTCTATTAGACGTGTGACCCCTTAGGTTTCTACTTAGTTTTTAGTACCTCATTACTAACATGGAGTGGTGTCTAGCAACACATCCACGCCACCCAACTAATAGAAATAAGTTAGTGATCCCGACAAACCTTTATGCCCAATATCCATATATTGTGTTATCCCTTTGTCTCCATATCCGGATTAGACACGAGACATAATAGTCACACTCGTTTATCCAATCCATAGTGTCTCGATCCTGGGAATAGTCTTATGCAAGCAGATAACATCAATATCCCCATATTTATTTATCTGAGTCTGGCCAGACACTAAATAAGCACCATCCCTCGAGTAGCCATGGATATTTTCTCCCATTATGTGGGAGGGTCAAATCCTCTCTACGTCACTACGATCTCTCAGCTTGCTTCCTACAATGCCCAATGACTATCTTAATATTTACTCGGTTAACGCGCAACGTTGGATAATATCAAAGCATGATATTCCACAACTAGAGTATCTAATGACTTAAAGTCTAAGGATTACAATATAATTGGCACTACGAAAAGTTTTTGTGACTTTGACATATTCTAAAGTATCCTTTTCGTCATGGGTCAATCCGGTATGCCATTACTCATAATGCATACCCATGTGTTAGACTTGATATCTCATATCATTCTACGCACATACTAGTCTATATTTGATCGTCCTATGAACCAATATAATGGAGTAGGGATATTTAAGATAAAAAAGACATTGTATCTAAGGACTTCATTATATTAATTATCACAATCAATAATAAATGAATATTGTAGCCACACATTGTTCATACTAAATATAGATTGCCTCTAGGGCACCTATTCCAACAGTCTCCCACTTGCACAAGAGCCAATCTCGAGCATCCCTTATGCCAATTGCCCTGGTGTGCCTTTCATGCTTTCGCTGTGAAAGTGGTTTTGTGAGCGGATCCAAAAGATTCTCATATGTTGGAATCTTTCACATCTTCACATATCCTCTATCGATCATATCACGAATAAGATGGAATTTCCTAAGCACATGCTTTGATTTTGAGTGTGATCTTGGTTCCTTAGCTTGTGCGATCGCTCCAGAGTTTTTACAATACAACTCCATGGGATCCACGATGCTAGGGACCACACCGACCTCAGTGATAAACTTCTTTATCCAAAATGCCTCTCCAACTGCCTCTGCAGCAGCAATGTACTCAGCTTCAGTTGTAGAATCAGCAACTGTCCCTTGCTTGGAACTTTTCCAGCTCACAGCTCCTCCATTCAGGAAAAACACATATCCCGACTGCGATCTGTAGTTATCTTTGTCGGTTTGGACGCTTGCATCAGTGTAACAAATTACCTTGAGCTCTTCCTTACCTCCAAATATGAAGAACGCATCCTTAGTTCTACTTAAGTACTTTAGGATGTTCCTGACAGCAATCCAATGACTCTCACCCGGATTGGACTGGTATCTTCTTACCATACTCAGCGCGTATGATACGTCTAGTCTAGTACACAACATGGCGTACATGATGGATCCTATGGTCGAGGCATAGGGTATCCTACTCATGCGGTCCCTCTCAATCTCATTGGAAGGAAAATCATTCTTTTAAAGATTGATCCGATACGACATGGGCAAGAATCCCTTCTTGGAATCTTGCATGTTGAACCTCTTCAACTCCTTTTCTACATATGTACTTTGACTTAGGCCGATTAGCTTCTTCGATCTATCCCTATAGATCTTGATACCTAGTATATATGCTGCATCCCCTAAATCCTTCATTGCGAAACACTTCAAGAGCCACCCTTTTCCTGACTGCAGCATGGGAATGTCGTTTCCAATGAGAAGTATGTCATCCACATACAAGACAAGAAACTCAACAAAACTCCCACTAACCTTCTTGTTAACACAAGACTCATCTTCGTTCTTAATGAAGTCAAACTCTTTGACGGCTTCATGAAAACGTCGATTCCAACTCCTAGAAGCTTGCTTCAATCCATAAATGGAACGTTGCAGCTTACAGACTTTATTTGGATGTTTTGGATCTTCAAAACCCCCAGGTTGTGTCATGTACACATCCACGAGTAAGTTTCCATATATGAAAGCAGTTTTGACATCCATCTGTCAAATCTTGTAGTTACGATAAGCTGCAATAGCAAGTAGAATCCGAATGGATTTGGTCATTGTGACTGGGGAAAGGTTTCATCATAGTCAATACCATGAAACTGTCTATATCCCTTAGCCACCAATCGGCCATTATAGGTAACCACATTAAAATCCATGTCGGTCTTCTTCTTGAAGACCCACTTGCACCCTATGGGCCGAACCCCATCAGGTGGTTCCACCAAAGTCCATACTTGGTTGTAATACATGGATTCCATTTCGGATTTCATGGCTTCAAGCCACTTCTTTGATTATGGGCCTTTCGTGGACTCTCCATAAGAAGTAGGCTCATCTCCTATGAGTTGTATATCATCTGGTCCAGGCACGAGAAGTCCATATCTCTCTAGCTAATGACGTACCCTACTTGACCTACAGAGCTCTTGTGTTACTTGAACAGGTTGCCCCACAAGTGATTGTGGTTCCTTCTCATGTTCCATTGTCATGTCAGTAATTTGTGGTTCTTGAATTTCTTCAAGTTCTACAGTCCTCCCACTGGCTCCTTTAGAGATGAACTCCCTTTCTAGGAACACCCCATTCCGAGCAACAAACACTTTGTTCTCGAGTGGATTGTAGAAATAATACCCTTTCGCTTCCTTAGGGTATCCCACAAACTTACACTTATCTGACTTGGGTCCGAGCTTGACACTCTGTAAACGCTTTACATAGACATCGCAACCCCAAATATTCATGAATGACACTATGGGACGCCTCCCAATCCATATATCATATGGTGTCTTCATGACTAATTTGGATGGAACACGGTTAATCGTAAAAGCAGCTGTCATTAGAACATGTCCCCAAAAGGATAATGGAAGATCCGTTTGACTCATCATAGACCGAACCATATCCAATAGGATTCGATTCTTCCTCTCATACACGCCATTACATTAAGACGTTCCGGGTGGAGTGAGTTGGGACACAATCCCACACTCTCTAAGATAGTCGTTAAACTCTTGGCTCAAGTATTCTCCTCCACGATCCGATCGCAAAGCTTTAATACTTTTACCAAGTTGCTTCTATACTTCATTCTTGAATTCCTTGAACAACTCAAATGATTCAGATTTGGCCTTCATAAGGTACACAAATCCGTATCTACTGAAATCATCAGTAATGTAATGAAGTAGGTGTAACCACCTATGGTAGGCGTGGGAAATGGGCCACACACATCGGTATGTATGAGCGCCAATAACTCACTAATCCTCTCTCCTTTCTTATTGAGAGGGGACTATGTACTCTTTCCAATTAAAAAGGATTCGCATGTCTCATATGATTCATAATCAAATAAGTCTAATAAACCATCTTTATTGAGTCTAGATATGCGTTTTCATTTATATGGCATAAGCAACAATATCATAAATAGGTAGGATTTAATTGAATAATTTTCATCCTTTTGGTATTAATGTTATAGATGGGATTACTTTGATAAAGGATATAAAATCACAAATGCCCACTACAATAGTGGATACTATTAAAATAAATGGAACAACAATTGTTCTTTAATGAAATAGAATAACCTCTCTCGTCCAGACAAGTAATAGAAATAATGTTTCTGCTCATAGCAGGCACATAATAGCAGTTGTCTAATTCTAAAATAAGCCCTGAAAGTAGAGATAACTCATACACGCCTATAGCCAATGCAGCAACTCTTACTCCATTCCCGACGCGCAGGTCTATCTCCCATTTATGTAGGGTTTTTATCATGGATAAGCAGAGGAAAATATATTTTATCCTTTCAATACCCTCCAAGGATCACAGGACAAGAGACATAACGATGGTAAAGGAATAAATCATGTTACACACCTTAGGGTTTCGCCTGTGATGACTTGTCACGTGAATTGTGTCACGTCTCTATAGTTGATCCACGCCTAGAGGTGAGATCTTGATCCTCCAAATCCTTGTGCTAGCTAGGAAGAATGGAAGAGGAAGAAGGAATCAATCAACAATGGAGCACCAAGGTGGCGGCTCCCTTTCAAGGCCGACGGTTGGGGGGGCGGTCCCAAGGGGGGTTCGGCCCTTCCTTTCGGACGTGCTTTCTCTCCTTTCTTTATTCTCTCCTACTCTATCATATAGATTTGTGTGTGTAGAGAAAAATAAGCTAGGAGTAATCTTTATATAGTCTAACAACTCCTTGTCCTACTACATAAAGAACCCCTCTCCTTATCCTACTCAAATAAGGATTAGTCCCCTTTTGCAAACTAGTCCTAATCATGTCCATACATGGATTAGTTGTCTTTTCAATTTAATCCTAATCATGTCTCTACATGAATTAGTCCACCAAATCCTAATCATGCCTCTACATGAATTAGTCCAACTTGCATATTAGTCCTACGAAGTTAGCAAGTTGTTGCGATTTGATCCTTCCATATTAATTAATTAATTCCCAAGTCTAGTTCACCCCTATATGGCGTGTGACCCCATATGTTCTATTTAGTTGGCGGTAACTATTTACTAATATGGAGCGGCCTCTAGCAAGACATCCATTCTAGCCAACAAATAGAATAGTCATCATGACAAACCTTGTGCAAGTATTGTCTCATCCCTTTGTCCCAATATCCGCATTGGACAATAGACATACAAGTCACACTCGTATATCCAATCCATAGTTTCTCGATCCTAGGGATAGCCTTTTTCGTGCAAATAACATCAATATCCTATATTAATTTATTTGAGTCTGGCCACACATTCTATAAGCACTATCCCTCGAGTGGCCAAGGATATTTTCTCCCGTTATCTGGGAGGGACAAATTTTATCTACGTCTACTACGATCTCTATGATTGCTTCTTATTGTATCTAGTACACGCCTTTATAGCTACCCAGTTACGGTGTAGCGTTTGACGCTACCAAGATTACAATAATACACAACTAGAAAATCTAGGGACTTCAAGTCTAAGGATGACAACACCGTTGCACCGCGAGAAGCGCTTGTGACTTCACATAACATGTATGTAGCCTTATCGGAGATGGGTCAATCCAGTATGCCATTACTCCTAATGCATACCCATGTGTTGGATCATGATATCTCCGTAGCAATCCAACCCCATACTAGTCTATAGATGATTGTCCCATTAATCATTATATTTGACTAGAGATATTTAAGAATATAACACTTATATTCTAAAGACTTCATTCATGTTAACATATCTCCATATCAATAACATAATGAATCGTAAATTCATATATTTGTCACAAGAAATAGATTGCCTCTAGGCAAAATTCTAACAGTCTCCCACTTGCACTAGAGCCAATCTCCTATATCATATGCCTATTGATGTAGCGCGGCCCTCAACGCTTACACTCCATAGGGGCGTGGTTGGTGAGACATGCGCTGGTACTTTGAAAATATTCACATCTCCTCTATCAACAATTTGATTGAGATTGAATATTCTAAGTAAGTGCATCTCATGCAGTAATTTACTCAGACCTTTTTGTTAGAATCAGTAACTGAATCTTGCCTGGAACTTTTCCAGCTCACAGACGCTCCTACTAGTGCAAAACATAAAACTTGACTTATAATCTGAAATCTTCTTTGTTAGATTTGAAGTTCGCAGCACTGTAACTCCTTACAGTAAACTCTTCCTATCCTTCCTATATCAAAATTCATCCTTATTGCTTCTCAAGTAGTAGAGGATAATCTTGATAATTATCCAGTGACTCTCACCTGGATTTGACTGGTATCTTTGTGTCATGCTATATGACACACCTGGCCTAGTACATAGCATGGCGTATCTCATGAATCTCATTCATACGGTCCCTTTCCCAATCTAATTGGAAAGAAAACTAGTTTTCTAAAGACCAATTCCATGTGACATAGGTAGAATCCATATTCTATACGTGTTGAACAATTTCAACACTTTTTTCAATTTATGTACTATGACCTAAGCCGCACAACCATCTTGATCTATCTCCATAGATCTTCATAGGTTGCTTCGCCTAAGTCTATCATTGAAGATTAATTCCCTATTCAATCTACGTAAGATTGCCAAGTAGGGACAACATTCACAATGATTAGTATGTCTCCACATACAAAGCCAGAAATATAATTGTGCTCCCACTTACCTTCTTGTAAACAAAAGCTTCATATTCAATTTTTTATGGAACCAAACTCCTTTGATTACATCATCAATTTGAAGTATCCAACTCCAAAAATCTTGACTCAATCTATTGACAGATTGCTACAAGCAAGATGCGAATGGATTTAAGCATCACAATTGGGGAAAGATTTCGTCATAGTCTATACTATGAACTCATAGGAAATCCTAACCTAACCAATTGTACCTTAAAGGTAACCATATTACCATCCATGCTGCTTTACTCATAGCCCACTTGCACCTTTTAGGTGGTTCCAGCAAAGTCCATACTTTGTTGGCATACATGGATTCCATTTTGTATCCCATGACTCCTAGTCATTTCTGAGAGTATGGACCACACGTGGCCATCTCATAGGTTGTAGGCTCATCTTGATGAGTAATATATCACGGGTTATGAGAAATCCTTATTTCTCTAGTCCCTTGACATATCCTACCTGACCTATGAGGTTATTGTGTTATCTGAGTAGGTTGTTCAACAACTCCTTGTGATCCTGCTCATGTTCCATCAAAGTGATCAATGTTCTGTTGTGGTTCTTGACCTTCTTCAAGTTCTACTGTCCTCCCACTCTTTCTTTTTAGAGACAACCTCTATCTGGAAACATTGTGGTTCAAGCAATAAACAGTTTGTTCTCGATCGGATTGTAGATATAATATAGTTTTCAGGATATCCTACAAAACATTTATCCGACTTGGGTCCAAGTTTATTTGTAAACTCTTTTACATAAACTTCAGAACCCTAATGAATGACATACTAGGACACTTCCTAGTCCTTATCTGATTTGGTGTTTTTCATAATCCGTTTTTGATGGAACAAGGTTAAGGGCGAGATTTGTTGTAATTAGAACAAAGTCCCTTGAAGTAAACTGGAAGTTTTATTTAACTCATCATGGACCAAACCGTGTCCTATAAGGTCCGAACTCTCCTCTTAGACACGCCAAACCCATGTGGCGTGCTAGATGGAGCGAGTTTTGGATCATATCTAACACTCCCATAGATTCTTGTTAAACTCTTGGCTCAAGTACTCTCCTCTACGATCCAATCGTAGAGCCCTAATAATTTTGTCAAGCTGGTTCTCTACTTCATTCCTGAATTCTTTGAACAATTCAGAAGATTTCGATTTGTTTTCTTCATAACCTACACAAATCCATATTATTATGATCCTATCAGTAAATTTGATGAAGTACTGAAAACCATCTTTAGCATTTGTGCATAGCGGCCTTCATACATCAATATGTATGATTCCCAAAAGATCATATCTTTGCCTAATAATTCTTACATGTCTCATATGATTCAATATTCAAATGAGTTCCAGAGATCCGTCCTCATGGATTTCTAGATATGTATCTCTTATTTATAAGGCCTAACTATAATGCTAAAGATAAGTGAAGTTCATATCATTATATGCAAACCTCTTGGTATTATTGTTATAGATTAAATTATCATGATCAAGGATATACCATCTTCTTTAGACAAAATTGCATTAAAATAATGCATATAAGAATAAATGGAACAACATTTGTCCTTTATTATGATAAGGAGCTTTCTTGTCCAAACAACAAACTATGATAATGTTCCTACTCATAGCAGGAACATAATCACTTTTGTCTAGTTCATGAATATTTCATAAAGGTGGAAATAATTCCCTAAGGCTAATTTAGCAACCCCTTTGCTTCATTGCCCCACGTGTAGGTTTATTTCTTCCTTATCCAATTGTTTTCACCTCTTGAGATCCTCCACATTTCTAGAAATGTGAGATCCTCATCTAGTATCATAAGTCATGATGATGAGATAGACACATTGATTTCTATAACAAAAATATCGGAATTCATAATTCCATTAATACTTACTTCCAGGTACTTTGGGTAGTCGTACACCCCCTATGGGACTTCAAGACAACTTGGTTTTAGGAACAAGCTTGCTTTATACCCATGGGGTCGGCGCAAACAATTTTCCCTTACCCATGCTGTTAACCATTAACTGCTTTGCCCATGCCCATTATTAGTGTTTTATTTAGTGATTCTCAATCATATTGTGTAAATCTCCTTCGAACAAAACTATAATTGCATCCAATGCAATTTTTGGTCCACTTGGGTGAATAACCGTTTATTCTTTATCTATCTCATAGATAATGCTCATTCACTAATGTTTCAATCATATTGAATTAGCTTATTTTCATAACGCAAAGTGGAGCAACACTTCAAACCTTTCATGTCTAGCTCACTCTTTTGAAAGAGCTTCTTTCAATGTATGATCATATCATACGTCTCCATGTGTCTCTTCTTGCTTTCAAAGCTCATAGTTCATGGCAGCTAGCATGAGGCAAGTCACAATCAAAGAACCATTCTTTGGTGTTCCTTTCATAGGTTTTAGTGTGTTTTGGTAGTCGGTGGAAGATAACTTTATGTTCTACGAAGTACAACAAAATCTATTTTATTTGAGAACAATTCTAAATTTTATACCAGTCTAGAAAATAGATAAAGTCGCGTTTTGTTTGTTTAATGCCATGGGCATTCAACATAATAGGATTATGCAAAGTTTGTGACGTTTAACTATATTTAACAAGGATCTCCTATTATTTTACTACGGATTAATAACCCTCAAGATATTAATGCGGAAAATATCCTTATATTTTCTAGTGGGCCAAGATCCATGTTTCATCTCCTTTTGAGCTTGCTTTGGCAAGTCACCCAAAATTTGACTACTTTAGATAGGAAAGATTCCAATTTCATCCAATGCAACTCTTGGTTCAATTGGGCAAATAACTCCTTATTTAACCATCTTTATGGATAATCCCAATTGGTTGTCTCTAGGTTTTAATCCTATGAAACACCTAGTTGCGTCCAACCTCTTACTTAAACAATTGCACACGGGGTGTGCCATCGCACCACATCATTATTAACCAAGTCGTCATGCTTTGGCACACACGATCTTGGGAAAACATGATGATGATGAGTGTTTAAATAACGAGAAGACAAAACGCAATATTTTAATTTTGAGGGATTTTCAAATTCAATTTTAATTGTTTTGTTGATCCATATCAACTAATCTATCTATTTGAGTTTGGGCACAAGACCAAATAATAGATCCGGGTTGTCTAATTATCTTCTTATCCTAATTGCATGCATCATCCATAGACCAACCACAAAATAATAAGAAAATAAAATAAACAACCACAAAATAAAATAAAATGTGATGTGGATATGGCCTTTTCTAGACTAAGATAATTCCAAGCCAATGGAATTATCTATGAACCCTAAAAGCAAACACATCTCCATGCGTCTTCATCTTTGGGTCCATCCTTCATAGTCATGTGGAATGCTCCATGCTCCATCTTTTGTGGCTTCCTTTGGCTTTGGGCTTTCTTTTCTTCTATCTTGGCTAACAATATATTCTATCTAGCACTAGTTAACAACTATACTAAATAAAATAAATCTCACAAGTTGAGAAAAAAATGGCTCGCAGGCCATAAAACCCTAATTAATTATTACAAAAAATTGATCAGCTCGCAGGCCATAAACCAAACAACAAAATTAAATAATCACATCAAACCACATTCTAAGGCCATATCCCACCACCATGCGAGTTGCACATAAACAATTAAAATCCAATTTAACGCGCTTGGTCAACTTTAATTGATTTTAAGAAATTTCTAGGGTTAAAACGGTCCAAGGGGCCCAACAATCTTATTGCCCGAACCCCAAAGAGGACCACCAAGGCCTAGGGCCGGCCGGCCCCTAGCCCACACGGCTGGGCCGTCTGCTAGGGTAGTCTCCGGCCCCTAGGCCGTCCCTTAATTGGGCGGCAAGCAAGGAGGGGCAGTCCCCTTAGGGGGCCTAACCTCTTAGGGAGTTGTTTCCAAAACAACTCTCTTGCTTGTTGCCCAAGTTTGGTTGTTTCCTTGTTTGAGAAGAACTCCTTCTTTCAATAGGATGCCCAAACCCTAGATCTAAGTTCCTAAAATTTCTCAAACTCACTAATTCATGCATCCAATGCAAAAATTAGGTCTTTTTTTAATTTTGTATTGACAAAATGCATCATATGCTTCATTTGTCTTTCTTTACGCGATAAACAATAAATTTAAAGTGTAAAACCATCAAAATGTAACACATAAACAACGTTTATGCTCTACGACCTGTGGCTCTGATACCACTATAGGGTTTTGATCATGGATACGCAGCGGAAAAGATAATTTATCCATTCAATACCCTCCAACGATCACAAGACAAGAGACATAATCCACAACTACGGTGTAGCGTTTGACGCTACCAAGATCACTATAATCCACAACTAGACAATCTATTTACTTCAAGTCTAAGGATGACAACACCGTTACACCGCGAGAAGTGCTTGTGACTTTACATAACATGTATGTAGCCTTCTCGGAGATGGGTCAATCCAGTATGCCATTACTCCTAATGCATACCCATGTGTTGAATCATGATATCTCCATATCAATCCAAACCCATACTAGTCTATAGATGATTGTCCAATTAATCACTATATTTGACTATGGATATTTAAGAATATAACACTTATATTCTAAGGACTTCATTCATGTTAACATATCTCCATATCGATAACATAATGAATCGTAAATCCATATATTTGTCACAAGAAATAGATTGCCTCTAGGGCACAATTCCAACACTTCAGTCAATCTTCTACTTATTTTCAAATCCCGCACTTATCGACAAATGTGAGATCCACATTCAATATCAAATACTCAAGATGAAGAAATAGAAAGATTGACATCTATAACATAACTACCTGGTGTTGGTGGAATCACTATTCCAAGCTTCATATCCTCCAAATATTTGGGGCAATTCCTCTTCCAGTGTCCTTGCTGACTACTGTAGTGACATTCACCCTTAGCCACGCCACAACCTGGCTTTAAGGCAGCATTCTTGGATTTAGAAACTTTCTTTCCCTTTCCTTTGGAAGTAGATGCAACTGACTTGCTCTTCTTCTCGCTAACCATCATTATGGCCTTGCCTTTTCCCTTGTTGATACTCTGTTCAGCGGTCCTTAGCATATTGAGTAAGTTAGGCAGATTCTTGTTGATCTCATTCATCTTATAGTTCATGATGAACTAACTATCACTATCCGAAAATGATTGAAGGATGAGATTAGTAGCCAACTCTTGGCCGAACGGGAAGCCTAACCTCTCGAGATTCTCCATGTACCCGATCATGCGGTGTACATGAGGCCCGATTGCGTTCCCTTCTCCAAGATTGCACTTGAACGTGCCTTGGATACCTCGTACCTCTCATGTCGAGCCTGCTCTTGGAAGATCCGCCTCAGATGCACGATCATATCGTATGCCTCCTTTTTCTCGTGTTCCTTCTGAAGCTCAAAGGTCATGGTGGCCAGCATGAGACAAGTCACATCATTATTTTGGTCCACAATATTTTGATGCGCCTGTATGGTAGCTAAGGGTTCATCATCACTCGGTGGAGCTGTAACATGATTGTCTAAGATGTACAACTGCTTTTCTTGCTTAAGGACAATCCTTAAGTTTTTGTACCAGTCAAGGAAATTACTTCCTGACAACTTGTCCTTCTCACGGACCGAATGCAACGATGGGGTTGATGTTTGATTGTTTGTCATTTGGAATTCTACAAAAAGAGAAATGTGCAATTTTAGTATTTTAAACAGATTAACTATATTCAATAATGGCTAGATCATCAAATATAGCTCCCACTATTTTTCTCGGACTAATATCCCTCACCATTAATGCGGAAAATATCAAACATATTTTCTAGTGAGTCCAAGATCCATATTTCACTTTTTATTGAGATTGCTTTGGCAAGTCACCCAAGAATTGGTTATTTAGGTAGGAACCCCTTCCTATTGCATCCCATGCAACTCTTGGTCCAATTAGGTGAATAACTATTTATTTTTTATCTTTTAGATAACACCTAATTGCCATGCCTCTAAGTAATCAATCCAATTGAATCTACTTAGTTACGTTTGAACCTTTTAATTTAGCAACCACACATTACTTGCTTGTGTCGCCGCATCACACCATGGTAAATTAAATCGCCTTGCTTTGGCAAGCCCGAATTTAATAAACCCTGATCATGAAGGGTGCCAAAATAGGAGAAGGCAATAAATGTAATATTTCCTTTGATGGATTTTTAAATAATTATTATTTAGTTTGGTTGATCCAATCAACATGATCTAATTATTTGGACTGGGCAATCCAAAATAGAAGATACATCTTGTTTATTATTATCTTGTTAACGTTTTGCATGCATCATCCATACATCAAAATCAATAACAAGACATAAATAATAAACATACAAAAAAGGAAAAATAACGTGGCATGGATATGACCCCTAGACTAAGATATTACCAAGCCAATGATAATAACTATATGCCCTAAAGTGACAAGCTCAACTCCATGTGCTCAACCATAGTTGCGTGCCTAGGGATGGAATCGTTATCGTCTTTGTGGCTTCCTTGGTCTTCAAGTCTTCTTCTCAATGCTCTCTGCTATCATCTAAATATTCTAAGTCTAATCTAACATCTATAATAAATAAAAACTCACATGTTGAGAAGAAAAACGACTCCCAGGCCGCAAAACCTAATTAACTATTACATTAATTAATCAGCTTGAAGGCCGTAAAACCAAACCACAAAACAGACACAAACATTAACAATCTAGGCCATATCCATCCACCGTGCAACAAAGCACATAATACAGTTAAAACCAATTTTTAACGCGCTTGTTCAATTTTAGTTTGAAATTGGGTAACTAGAGTTACAACGGTCCAAGGGGTCCAACCTAAGCCTAGGCCGAACCCCAAGGGACTGCATCCCGCCACTTTGGGCCGGCCCTAAGTCAGCTGCCCCTTGTGACCCGCGGCCTTGCTTGGCGCGCAAGGAAGAGGAGGGGTGGACGGTTAGGGTTTCGGACCTAGTCTCCTTCCTTTCCTTCCTTGTTCCCCAAGCTTGGTTGTTTCCATATAATTGTTTCCATAATTGAAAAAACCCCTTTTCCCAATTATGTGCCCAAGAACCCTAATTTTTCAAGAACCCAATTATTCACATCATATGTGATCATACTCACCAATTTAAACATCCAATGTTAAATTAGATGTCGTATGTTCTTGAATCAAATTCAATTTGCATCGACTATGCCAATTTATTTCACTTTCGCGTAATATGAATAAAACGGTGTATAAACAGAAATTGTAACACATAAAATCTTGTTATGCACTACAACCTGTGGCTCTGATACCACTGTTGGGTTTCTACTCAAAGCCCACCAGGATCACAGGAGGAGTCATCATAACATAATAAGAGCATAGAAGATGTGTAACTTAGGATTGGAGATCACACGAAGAATAATGTCCTCGTCTCTACGGTTAATCCAATTCTAGAGGTGAGACTCTTCCTTCTCATAGTGCTAGCTCGGACCGGAGGAAGAGGGAAGAACGAATCACGCAACACGAGGACAAAGAGAGGATCAGCCATCTCTTTGTGGCCGACGAGTAGGGGCGGACGGCTAGGGGCTTCGGCCTCTAGCTTGTCTTGCTCTCTCTCTTGATTTCTCTCCCACTCACATATGTTATTAGCATTATTTGTGGGAAGGAAGCTAGGAGAATCCTATATATATAGTCCAACAACTCCTTGTTAACAACATAAAGGCCCTTCCTAATCCTACTAGAATTCGGATTAGTCCCTTCCTTGAATATTACCCATACTAAGTTTGCAAGGTGTTGCAAAGTGATCCTTCTTATTAATTAATCATATTAATTAATCCAAAATCTAGTTCAACTCTATTAGACGTGTGACCCCGTAGGTTTCTACTTAGTTGGTAGTAACTCGTTACTAACATGGAGCGGTGTCTAGCAACACATCCATGCCACCCAACTAATAGAAATAAGTCAGTGATCCCGAAAACCCTTTGTGCCCAATATCCATATATAATGTTATCCCTTTGTCTCCATATCCAGATTGGACACGAGACATAATATTCACACTCGAATATCCAATCTATAGTTTCTCGATCCTAGGTATAGTCTTATGCAAGCAGATAACATCAATATCCCCATATTGATTTATCTGAGTTTGGCTAGACATTCAATAAGCACAATCCCTCGAGTGGCCATGGATATTTTCTCCCATTATGTGGGAGGGACAAATCCTCTCTACGTCACTACGATCTCTAGCTTGCTTCATACCATGCTCAATGACTATCTTTATAGTTACCCAGTTAAGGCACAACGTTGGATACTATCAAAGCATGATATTCCACAGCTAGAGTATCAGGTGACTTCAAGTCATTACAATATTATTAGCACTACGAAAAGTGATTTTGACTCTGACATAATCTAATGTATCCTTTTCGCCATGGGTCAATCCAGTATGCCATTACCCCTAATGCATACCCATGTGTTAGACTTGATATCTCCATATCAATCTACATACATACTAGTCTATATTTGATCTTCCTATTAACCAATATAATGGACTAGGGATATTTAAGATAAACAACACAATGTATCTAAGGACTTCATTATATTAATTATCACAATAAATAATAAATGAATATTCTAGCCACATATTGTTCATACTAAATATAGATTTCCTCTAGGGCACCTATTCTAATAGTAAAGTGATATGCCACAATGTCTTGATGGAACTTCAAATACCACTATATTGAGGATTGTTTAAGACCATATATGGAGTAAATCAATTTGCACACCTTGTGCTCTTGACCTTTCATCTCGAAGCCTTCCGAATAGTCATATAGATCTCCTCGTCTAGTTCTACATTTGAGAAACACAGTATTAAAATCCATTTGATGTAGCCCTAACTTCATGCTAGCTACTACTGATAATATGAGGCGAATGGATGAAATTTTAACAACCGGGGAGAATGTCTCCTCCTCATCAATACCCTGCTGTTGGGTGTAGCCTTTCGACACTAGTTGGGCTTTATGACTCTCCAAGCTTCCGTCTGTCTTCCGTTTGACCTTGAAAACCCACATGGTTATAATGGCCCTACGTCTAGAAAGCAAGTCAGCTAGATCCCAAACATGGTTGGTTTTCATTGACTCCAGCTCTACTTGTAAAGTAATGTCCCATTCTTTCTTTTCAAGTAATGAGAGAGCCTCTAATAATGTCCCAGGTTCGTCATCTTCATCTGCGGTGACCATCACGACTTTCCCTTCGTGTTAAATCGTCATCGGGGTACGCTCCCACGAGAGCTCCTACGCAAGGAGGGTTCTTCAGCATCATCATCGTATATGATGGGCTGCTAACTAGGTAATTCACTCCCATTTTTTTGAGCATGCATAGGAACTAATTCCTCTTTGTCAATGGTGAACTGAGTGTCATCTAGTGGTTCCTCTTCTTTATAGAGAATTTCATCTCCACGTACTTCTCCATGTCTAGTAAAATCTCCTTCTATAAATTCAACGTCTCGCAACTCCATTTCTTTTAGATTACCATCCGCCTGCTGCGCTATGAATACATAACCCCTGAGTGCTCTGAGTAACGTTTAAAGACACACTTCTTTCCTCTAGCACCCAATTTCCTATGGACATGGGATTTGTTACGTACATAGGCTGTCAATCCCCTTGCCCTAAGGTGACCCAATTCAGGTTGCCTTTTGGTCCACATCTCATAATTCTTATATTGGATTTGTTAATTCTACAATTCGTAGTTATCCAAAATAAGTAATTGTTGATTAAAAATTGTTATTAAATATGGGTGTGCAAATAGGTCCTTTTATTGACGCAACTTTACGTTTGATGCGATATTACCTTTAGTCCTAAACTAGTAATTGTATAACTAATATAGACTGTCGTGGATGTACTAATAAATTATTAGTTACTAACCAAAGTTAGTTATCGGTAGTTACTAACCAAAGTTAGTTATTTGTAGTTATTGGTAGTTACACCAGGAAAGGTAGTGACTATTCGGAAATGAGTACTCACACCCCCTTGAAGGGTCACCTCAACTATTATAAATAGATGACTTCTCCACCCATTTGGTTCATTCCAACATTCCTCATACTATTCTAATCTTCTACTATGCTATCATATAGTCACAAATTCGTCAAGCAATCAAACTTGAGACTTCCATTACTATTCGGATTCTTTTCTACACCTTCCAAGAGAGATATCATAACACAATTATGTTCGATGGGCACGAGAGGCAAGTTATTATCGACTCGTGTGGGTAGAGGGAAGATTATCCTGGGTGGCTATTCTTCCGATACTGTGAGCACCTAATGGGTGGACGAATAAAGCCTTACGGACATCGTGTGAATACACAAGATCATCCCTCATACTTTATGTACGACCTTCAACACATCAAATATGGGAAACGCCTTATCCAAGGATACAAGTAAGTATGATTTTCATTATATATTTTCAGTTTATGTTCCTATTTTTTCTCAACTTTTAATTGTCGTTGATATTTCGTGACTAATTCTTCAACACTTGTACATTTTGGAAAAGATGATTTTTTAATAGCGGCCATGGTAGAACTATGTCCTCTTGAAGTGGATGGTGTGGTACTGGGTTCATAGAGATTAGGTGACTTTCAATGAGAGCTCCTCTTACTCTTTCGGATCCATGGTAGTACTATGTCCGCTTGTTACCTTTGGTAGAGTTAGTGAAGGTGTTGTTCCAGGGTCGTTGCTTCTGATATCAACCTTTCAATATACCCTACCTAGTTAGGGAATCCGATTTTATACTCAGTGTAAGATTTTAGTAGACTCTCAAGTTAGTTCCTGCATTTATATTTTATCGGATTTCACTTAGTAGTTTTGCAATGTAGGCTATATTATCTTGGCAGATGCCCGAACGCATGAACCATAGAAGTTTCATCTATACCATCATAACGTTCTTCTGTAGTATCAGTGGCGAACAATTCTTTTCTAACATCAACATGCTGCCCATTGATATCAATTCGTGTTACAAATGAAATTATCTAAATAGATATTATAATGTGGGACTTTTAGCTTAGAATTTTTTGCCTTAAAAATGAGATTATCTAATTTGAGTAAAATTGTATTAAAAAATGCGATGGCCAATATGCCCTTAGTAGGAACTAGAACTGTAAGTCATACTATTAAATTGGACTTACCCTCTGAACTTGAAGTTTCCAAGTTTCCACTATGTGGAAACTTCAAGTTCAGATATTGCGCTCAATGGGAAGCTCAAAGCATTTTAGCTGAATTCATCTGCATGAACAACATATTAGTTTAGCTAATGGATACACCTCACAGTGAGTTAAATTTGTAAATAAGGATTGCATTTCTGAGGTGATGGATACTACCAACTTCCTATGCCATGCATCGGGAATGGATGCAGGCTTTTAAGGCAGTTAGAATACTGTCTGTTTGTATATCATTTTTTCTTTTCACAACATTTTTTTTGGCAGAGACTATCCGGAAGTAGCACTAGTGTTGTTTGATATTCTGACTGCTTAAGTTCACGATTATAGGCAAAAGTAATTGTTGAGATTCCAGCTTTTTATATTCTCTTATGGGTTCTTGAAGATCAATGTCATTATGTATACTGATGATTACAAGCAAGGTTGGGGATAGTAGTTTTATTCGTATTCTCCTTAAAGAGAGGATATGTGCAAAATTATGCATTCGTGTCATGCTTTGTTATACCATCAATGTTCTTTTTAAGCTCCTATTATCCTGGCGGTGTGGATGAGACAATTTTTTTATTGATTGCAAAGCTGTTTGAGGTTTACGTGCATTTTTGGACAAGATAATTTGGTGATTGCCTTGGTAAAACTATGTTGGCGTGAAGAGGTTTTTTACTGAATGCAAAGCTTTTTATGGCAATAATTACGGTACATTTTGGAGAAGATGATTTGATAATTTCCTTGGTAAAACTATATTGGCGTAAAGATGATGGCGTTGTATGGGGTTCATACATTAGAGCATCTCCAACAGTGAGGAGCAAAAAAATGTCCTTGGACCAAATTTGGTCATGGAACTAAATTTGCTCCTCTAGTTTGTTGCTTGAGCTCCATCAGTGAGGAGCAAAATTTCTCAATTATTGTTATTTTTTATTTTTCTATAAAATAATATTAAATAATTTGTTTATCATATTAATTAAACTAAGTGATAATTTAGATTAATAATTTACATACTAATTTAGATCACGCTTTTTTAATTTTAGATTACATAACATGTTAGATATTTCTATTAATAATTTACTTGCTAAAAGTACTAACTTATAAGTTTTAAAATAATAAACCCACTAATATATTTGGAGAAGCCTAATCGTACGAAAATAAAATTATAATTAGTGAGCCAACCTAATTTCTACAACCCAAACATCTAGCCAAAACGCAAAAAACATTCAAAGTTATATTTTTATGTATGCTCCTAGACATAATTGTCACAGGTTTGCTCCCCACGCCCCCCCCCCCCCCCCCCCCCCCCCCCCCCCGCTAAAAAAACACGTCTTTGTTTTTGCTCCTCCAAATGCTCCACATGTTGGAGGAATGTTTTTGTCAGTTTCGACCAAAATTTGGTACAAAATAGGTTTTGCTCCTCTTGAATATGCTCTTAGGTGAGTTTCTCTAAGAGCTCGCCTGCCTGAAGAATGTCAGCGATTTTATATGATTAAAAACCATGGTATTTCCACCATGATGAAAAGTGGAACACATCTCTCACTCTTTTGGATAAGTATTCTCTTTGATAGAACTTTGTTAATCAAGGGTGTCCTAAATTGTTTCTAACAGTCAACCTTTCAATTTGTCCTGGTTAATTATGAGGATGTAGTTTGACAAAAAAAAAAGTTATGAGGACGTATAGTGTCTTTACCCAAAAGGTCAAAACACATGAGGATAATGCGTCTATATGCCTCGAGTCAAAGTGCATTTTACCCCCTATAAAACGGAGAAAACACAAAATAGGGTGTGAGAGAACATCGTGATTAGAGAAAAGGAAATCACGATGAAGGTAGAGAAATTAAAGGGATAGCTATTATCGGTTCTAGGTAGAATTGATGATTCAACGGGTAAAACCAAAAACATAACCATTAGTATGTGGGTCGCTCGGGTTTTGGTTCTGCTGGGCCAGGTCAAAAGTGTGATGGGTTCGGGTCTTGGACAAAATCAACCTGTTCAGTGTTGTGACACGAAGTAAATTTATAGCATAAACTAACAAGTGTTTAAATAAAATTATATTATGGGAATGACTGTTGTGACACCTTGTATGTGGACTTCTCATTCAGCACATGAGAAGGAATATCATGTTTAGAAGATTTTCTCTAGTTAAAAAAACACAATCTCCCCAGAACATTTTTACACTTTTGGCCACATTTAATTGGTGCTGGTGTCCTGTAATCAATTATCTACCAAGGGCCTCCAAGTGCGACAGTGAATAAGCATGCAAGGTGTCCTGGACAAATGACTATGAATAGTAATCTATTTAGTTTAGCTAATGGATAGACATCACGATGAGCTACAATTGTTGGTAAGGATTGCATTTATGACCTGGAGGAAACCTCAACTTCCTATGACATAGTCAGGGATGGATGCAGGGTTTTAACGCAGGTAGATAATTGTCTCTTTGTAAATCATATTTCCACAGCATCTGTTTTGTCAGACAATACATGGAGGAAGCACTGTTGTTGTTATTATTATTATTATTATTATTATTATTATTATTATTATTATTATTATTATTATTATTATTAATATTATTATTATTATTATTATTATTATTATTATTATTATTATTATTATTATTATTATGATGATGATGATGATGATGATGATAATGATTTAGGAAGCACCAGTGTCAGTGTTGTTTGATATATAGATTGCTTATGTCAATGATTATTGACAAAGGAAAATGTTCGTATTGCTCTCATGCATTTTTTGAAGATCAATATCATGATGAATATTGAGGATTACATGTGATGTTGATAGTTTTTATTCTTATCATCCTTAAAGAAAGAGTAGTAAAAGAATTTGCATTCTTGTTATCCCTTGTTAGACCATCCACAACAGAGGGTCTTCTGAGGAGAAATTTTTGTTTGCTCTAAGAGAAAATACACGTGGTGCTCTAATCAATACAGCACATGACATGTCAGGAAGAAAGAGAATGAGTGGCAGACAAAAGAAAGTGGATTCCTACATTTTCCTGACGTGTCCTCTGATGTATTGATTAGAGCACCACGTCATATTTGCTCTTGGAGCAAGTTATAATTACTCTCTTCTGAGAGACCTAGAGCACGATTGAGGAGATTACCTTGTCCAGGAGGAGATATTGGGGTGGGGCTTGAAGGAGGTTGATCTGGATCCCGTGGCCGAGCTCGCCGGTCTTCAGATAACTGCTAGAGTTGCAGGACGTATAACCTGTTTTGGTGTATGTCCTCCTTTCCGTATAATTTTTTTTCTTGTTTTTTGTTTTTTTGTGTGTGTGATATATTGTATGAAATGGTAAAAAACACTTTCACACCCTCAAGTTTGATGCAAATACACTTTCACCCCTCTTGTTTGGAATAAAAAATTGTTGCCAAATTTTAGTTTTTTTTTTTTTGTTTATCTGATAATTTTGTAACATTCTATTTTAAATATATTATCTTTAACTATAAATAGTAAACTAATACACATTTTGTATTATAATGAATTATGAAGAGTGTATGAAATGTTCTGGTATATAATAGTAGTAGAGGGCTTCGAGAAGAATTTTCTTTGCTGGAAAGTAATGTAGGGTCCAAATTTGTCTAACAGACCCTCTGTGGGTTTTGGATGCCCTAGAGGAAATCTGTTTAGTATGAACTTAGTTTGCTAGAATAATTCATTATATTATTTATGGAGATATTTAATATAATGAAGTCCTTAGAGACAAATGTGTTGTTTATCTTAAATATCCCTAGTCCATTATACTGATTAACATGACGATCATCTATAGACTAGTATGGGATTGGATTGATATGGAGATATCACGATCCAACACATAGAGTATGCGTTAGGAGTAACGGCATACTGGATAGACCCACCGCGAGAAAGCCACATTAGATTATGTCAACTTCACAAGCGCTTCTCGTAGTACTAATGGCGTTGTAATCCTTAGACTTAACTTGATACTCTAGTCGTGAAATATCATTCTTTCATATTTTCAAACGTTGCACCGTAACTGGGTAACTATAAAGGTAGCCATCGAGCATGATAGAAGGCAAGCTGAGAGATGGTAGTGATGTAGATATGATTTGTCCCTCCTACATAATAGGAGCAAATATCCATGGCCACTCGAGGGGTAGTGCTTATTGAATGTCTGACCAGACTCAGATAAATCAATATAGAGATATTGATTGTATATGCTTGGATAAGACTACTCCCGGGATCGAGAAACTATGGATTGGATTACGAGTGTGACAATTATGTCTCGCGTCCAATTCGGATATGGAGACAAAGGGATAACACAACGCAATAGCATTATGTAAAAAGGTTGTTGGATTACTGACTATTTCTATTAGATGGGTGACATGGATGTGTTGTGATAACTTCGTTTTCGGAGTTATTTTATTGCTTATTTTGCTAAATTTTGTATGCTCATCATGAGGAATTTAGGAACTTTTCGAGTAAATCATGCTTTAATTATTGATAATGAGTTCATGAGCTATGAATGTGAAGTCCGGGCGTTTTCTACATTATGTTACATGTTTTTTTATCCTATTTTGTCACATTTGATCTTCGCGGGGTGTTCGTATTGTGTTTTTCAGGAACGGAGCACGCGAGGAGCAAGTTGATAGAGGAAACGAACTTCGGAAACTAAGGCGAGCTCGAGAATTGGGAAGGAAGGCAAGAGACAATGATTCAATTGCTAGAGAGGCACATGAGAAGATGTTACGCGCATTGAGCATGTGGAGAGCTCAAAATGGAGGATCAAGTGATGGGTCGATGCTAGGAAAGTGATTCGAAGGCATGCGCTACAAGGGGGACGAAGTTCCGATTTTTTCCAAGTTCATGGGAGGTCGTACGACCTCACTTAGAGGTCACACGACCTGGGAAATTAAGGACAGAGAGCTATGTGGTTGGAAGCAGATCCTGGTGGAGAGTGGCCAAAGGTCGCAGGACCTCTATCTCTGGTTGCAGGACTTGCGGGTCAGAAAACAGCATGCAGGCAACAAGGACACAGGTCTTGCAAGACCTCATTAAGAGGTCATACGACCTCCTCTTGCCATTTCTAGAGGTCGCACGACCTGGAATGGAGGTCGTACGACCTGGTGCACAGCACAACTTTTTGAAAATTGTCGGGAACTTTGTGTAATTATTTCTAATTAGTCCCAAAAACTTTGGAAACGTACTTAGACATGTTTAGGTCGTATTTTTTAGGATTAGACATTAGGAACGACACACTTTGGTGCTTGGAGAACTTGGAGCTAGGTTGGAGAGCTTGGATCATCCGTTTGGCTTCTAATCTTCGTTTCTTCTCTAGTTTTTGCTATCGGATCATGAAACATTGTGTATTGATCATGTTTATGAGTAGCTAAACACTTATTTCGGGATATCTCGTAGGAAACTAGGGTTTGATCACTACGTATTGTGATTTATGGATTTGCTTGCATGCTTTCAAGCTTAATTGATGATTTCTTATCTAGTTATGTGTATTTTATGCTTTTGATTCATCTTTTCTATTAGTAGACGTATTAATCGGATTGTTTTAGGTTGTGAATGATAGAGGAATCTACGTTCGTTGCCCGGAATCTTGAAATACACACTAGCCGTATCTAGGGTTGAGGAATCTTGCTAGTTAGCTAAGAACAAAGAGTAGAATCAATATCGTAATGCGTGCTTGAACTTGAGTAGGCTAGAGGAATCAGTTATGAGAGTTTAAGCATAGTTATTGGTTGAGACATCTTCAATATAAAATTGCTCGTTTAACTAGAACAAGAACTCATCGTGTTAGTAGAACATAAATCCAACGTAGTGTGAAATAGCTAGTGATCCGTTGAGATATCCTGATCTTGACCAACTTTGAGAGACAACCAAATCAAATCGTGCTTGTTAATCTTGAAATAATTCATTGAATTATTTGAGATATTCGTTATTTTAATTATTAGTAGAATTAGAACACACAACTCATCGCGCTTTGCCCACACGAAGAGCAAATTTAGTAGTTAATTTACACGAAGTCTCTTGGGTTCGGTAACCCGGATTTCCGGAATATTATCACTACACCGACAGCTGTGCACTTGCAGTTGGAGCGTGTCAAGTTTTTTGCGCCGTTGCCGGGGACTTCAGATAATTAGCTATTATTTTTCTCTTTAGGGATTTACTATTTCAGTTTATATCTGTTACTCACCTATTTTGTGTGTGATTCGTGTTTTCATGTCTGATTCACTTGGTGCATGTCACGTTCTAGAAACGAGCCTTTGCATCCAACACTTGAAGACCCGGAATCCTTATTGCGAGCACAAAGAAGAGACAAGAGTAAAGCAAATTCAGTTCAGATGGACGAGCAAACTAGAGCTGAGTTTGAGAGGTTCCGCAAAGGCGTGCAAGATGCGGAAGCAGCTAGAGTTGCAGCTGTGGAAGATGCAGTAAATCGAGCAAGGGAGACTGAGCAGCTTAAGGATCAAATGGCTGAGATGCAGGCAATGATTGATCGCATGAACCCCCCAAATCCACAACAACTCCCTGGTGCGGAAATAGTTGATAGAAACAATGGAGGAGTTAATGGTCGAAACAACGGTAGCAATGGGAATAATGGGGGCAATAATCGGAACAATAACGACCGGAATGCGGTAGAGAAAGTCAACAATGCTGAGGAGGATGAACGTCCTTTGTTGGACTACTTCAGGACTACACCGGAGGGATATCAGCCCACCATTGTCAGGCCGCAGATTAATGTCGCGCATTTCGAGATCCGCCAACCGTTGATCAATATGGTTAGGGATGAATGCTTATTCACTGGAGCCCCGAGTGATGATCCACATCAACACTTGCTCAATTTCGAGAAGATTACTTCTATCATATATGACCAGATAGTTCCAATCGAGACGATAAAGCTCATGCTTTTCCCCTTCTCTTTATCGGGAAAGGCAAAGACATTGCTTATGGAACACCCAGCAGGCAGCATAGTTACATGGGCAGATTGTAGCAGAGAGTTTCTCAGGAAGTATCTTCCACCATCTAAGGTTGCTCAACGGATGGCTGATATAACCAAATTTACACAACAGGAAGATGATTCTCTGGGAGAAACGTGGAGAAAGTTCAACCAGCTCCTTCGCAGATGCCCTACTCACGGAGAGCCATGGTACAAACTTTTGCATTACTTTTATAATGCTTTGGACAGAGATACTGCTAGTGAACTGGATATGATGGCTCAAGGAAATTTTATGGGAATGGGATTACTGAGATGTCGTGATTTGCTGGATAATGTAGCTAAACGTGAATCCACGAGGTCTGTGACTCGTAGAAACACGAAATCAGATGGGGCATTGGTTAGTAAGATTGAGTCCATGGTCGAGCAGAAATTTGAACATCAGATGGCAGTGATGACTTCGGCTTTCAGTAATTTGAATCCATCGGCACAAGTGAAGTCAGTGGGAGAAATGGTAGCAAATGCAAATCAGGGATATGGGGATGGTATTGAAGACGTGAACTACATGGGTCAACCAAGACAGTAGCAATGGCCAAACACCTATCATCCCAACAATCGCAATCACCCCAACTTCAGCTATGCCAATCCGAATAGTGGATTATATGCGCCAGGTCAGCAGCCAAATCCTCCATACCAAGCTCAACAGGCTCCGCAACAAGAGGATCAAGAGACAATGGTTATATTGAGAAAGTTGCTCGCTAATCAAGATAGAATGGAGAGTAGAATTGTCTCCATAAAAGCTATAATGAAGAGTCATGAGACGCAGATTGGGCAACTTGCCAATCAAAATGCTAAATTTCCACCAGGTATGCTTCCTTCTAATATCATTCTTCCTACTGAGCTGCTTAAAGCTATTTCTACTCGCAGTGGGATCACCAATATAGATCCTCCACATCCTACACATGCGCGAGCTGAGGCGACAAAGGCCACTGAAAAGGTGTTGGATGAGATTCCCGTGCCTACCGTGAGTCCCCAATCAAAGGACACGGTGAGGAAGTCGGATGAGAAGCAGAAGCCAAAGGAAGAATATAGTGTGCGTGTGCCATATCCAGCGGAAATAAAGAGGAATGATGAGGAACACTTTGGGAAATTTCTGAACTTATTTAAACAGTTGCATATAAACATTCCTCTTGTGGAAGCTCTTGCTCAGATGCCCAAGTACAAGAAATTTTTGAAGGAGATCTTATGGGGCAAGAAGAGAATTGACCCTTATGCCACGGTGAAATTGACGGAGACATGCAGTACAGTTATTCAGAGGGATATTCCCAAGATGAGAGATCCGGGCAGGGTAATCCTAGGCTGCACTCTTGGGGGTGGATATCACACACATGGGCTCTGTGATTTAGGTGCAAGTATCAATTTCATGCCATTGTCCCTATTTCAGAGATTGGGCATTGGTGCACCAACCCCGGTGAAGATGGGTCTGCAACTGGCAGACAATTCAATTGTGACAGCAAATGGGGTAATTGAGAACTTGCTTGTAAAAGTAGGTTCATTTGTCTTTCCAGCCGACTTTGTGATAGTGGACATCAAGGAAGATCGCGATGTTCCACTCATCTTTGGAAGACCGCTTTTGAAAACAATGCGCGCTAATGTGGACCTAGAGACTGAGGAGTTGACTATCAAAGCTTTAGAATCATCACTCGTGTTCAAAGCATTTGTTCCAGGCAAGGGGAAGAACAAGTTGGCTATGATCAAGTTTAGAAAAGATTGTGTGGATCCTACTCTTGGATTGCCTACAGTTTTGCAGCTTGATCCACCCGAATCAGAGAATAAGCCAAATGTGGTGAGTGCACATGATGTGGTGCAAAAGATCAAGAGAAAGAAATTGAAGGAGGAGGCACGTCGTGCTAGACCTCGTTAACATTATTTGAGGTAACTAGGTCGGGTCGTCGACCTTAAATTACAAAGCGCTTGTTGGGAGGCAACCCAACTTATTTATTTGCTTTAGTGTAGCTTTGTTTTTAAATTCAATTATTTTATTATTTTATTTTGGAGAGATGAGAGAGAGAGGGACTAATGGTGTTTTTCCAAGTGACATTTGAGCAGATTAGGGGAGAATCTACCCCGGTGTGCGATGGCACACATGACCTTCACAGGGGCTTGCATTGCCGAGTTGGGGATTCTTCAGACATGGATTTTAGCAGAGGAGGAAGTCGACCCCGGTGTGCGAGTACACATTGACTGTATAGGAGCATGGTGGCGCCATCACTGTGCTTGGGGACTGCTGGGCGTGATTTCGTCCCCACCCTTGAGGTGGTTGTGAGTATCTTTTTCTCTTGCTAAATTTTGTGTTTCTTTTATATAAGTATGTCATGCTCCATATCATCTACTGGCCTTCCGCATTGATTGCTGAGTCTTCTTGCATACTCTCTAAATTCGTTGAGGACAACGAAGCATTCAGTGTTGGGGTGGTTTAACTGTCTCCTAGCCAATATGTCTTGCATAGCCAGCTACATGTAGGATGTGTTTAGATTGTATTGTGAGTTAGTGTTGTGGTTTATGTCACGTGTTTACTTATATTTTCGTATTGTGTAGTGTAGTTTACATACAGTTTGCACTTTTAAATAATTGAGTATACCCACCAACAAAGTTAGTTGTGTAGTGTCAAATTTTTTTGAGTCAAGACCGTGCATGTAGTATAGGTATATATATAAAAAAAAAAGTCAAAAATGTGAAAAAAAAAAAAATTAAAAATTTGAGAAAGGGCAATCAAAAAGAAGCCGAAAATTCGGTAAAATCAAGAAGTGTGAGGTTTTTAGGCATAGGGCATGGATTGCGATCGAGAGTGACGATGTGAGTTTCCCTTAGTAAGTATAGAGAAACTTTCTTTACGGGAATGCGTGCCTATGTTACACACGGACTTAATTTTTCAAATCTAAAGTGTGTGCCTAGTTTTCTTACAAGAGTTGAGCTAGGTGTGAGCTAAACAATCCGAACGTTCATGTGTACGTCTTAGGTAGTCGCCAACCCGCCCCGTAGTGGCACACGAAACAGCTGTGCGGGGTTGTGTATTAGAGCACTCACTGCTTATAGAACTCACCTTGTAGGACCACTAGAAAACCCGATTTGAACCTTGGTTTATTTGATAACCTCTTGACCTAGGGTGACGATTCTTGGCCTTCATCACAAATCGTTTAGAATCACCGCTTTAGTGCGTCACGAGGGTGTTGTAGTTGAGGGGGTTCGATGAGGGAGTACTTCATGATATACTTGTGTGAGTCTTACAAATCGCATGCGCGTCATTTGTGATTTTCGAGGGGAATGCGAGGGTGAGTGAGAGTAGGCTTGCGCACTTCGGTGTGGCGGTGTTCCATGGCATTACAACATGGACACAGTTGAGGAGAGCCGTGAGTGTGTGGCATCTAATACACACAAAACTTGGGTTGGGGGAATTTAATAGGTGGATCATGCTAGGTACCGGATCTTACTCATCTTGGTGTAGGAGGTTTGGTTGGATTAGGCACGAGACATACATTCGATTGGCTACATGAGAGGGGACAGGATTACATTAGAGTGTGGGGGTGTCGACTTTTGACTTCGGACATCGAGATTGAGCTTGCGACGACTCCATCCCCACACGTGCTTTATTGTGTTAGCGGCTTAGTTTGTTACACCGTGGATTTCATCGATTTAGGGGGAGAGGAATTTATTTGTGATACATATGCACTGACTTGGTTATTTTTTCCCCCTTATCATATTATTTTGGCTTGACATTTGGAAGACCACTCGAGATATACATTGTAGAAATTGTGCAGAAATTTGAGACAAAAAAAATCAAAAAAAAAAGAAAAGAGAGAAAAAAAAGGAGAGTTGAATAAAGGAAGAATTGGAAGCTTTTTGGAAGATCGAGTGGACAAGCAACTAGTTCACGAACGGGAAATTTTGTTTTATGCATCATTCATGACAATAGCCGCGGAGATCGTAATTGTACCGGGGTGTGAGGGGATCGAGGGCCGGAGATGGTGAGTTTCGGGCTTGGTTTCTATCATTTTTGTAAGGGTGTGTGAGATGTGGTAATTGTGAGAATGTGACGCTTTAGGACTCGTGTTTGATTATTATCCGATTTGTCCCTAAAGCTTCATCATTTTAACCCCGTTAGCGGATTAGGAGCTCGGACCTTGAATGTGGCTTAGCCTAGAGTAGCCTCTTATTTCGTGGCACACATGAAAATGTATTACGTTCTTGTACTTAGTAAAGCTAGGTTCTCTATACTAGCTAGGGGAGATTCGTGTTGTCGAATTTGATTTCAACTCATTCCTTGTATCTAGATTTCTCATCGCTTCGTGTGAACCGGTTTAAGCTAATGGAGATTGCCCAATCTCGCAAAAGAAAAAAAAAAAGAGAAAAATAAAATCGTTATTTAAATACTTGCATTGTATATATTGCATTTGCATGTAGTTGCATTGTGTATAATCGAGTCGTGTCGGCTAGTAAAAGGGGATTGGTGGTTTGATCTTCTCCTTGGTTTCGTATGCAATGTTTGTATGAGTGCATTGTGATAATCGTATGCAAGTGGCGTGGGGAAGGTATGCAAAGATAGTAGGGAAGGTATGCAACGATAATAGGGAATGTATGCAAGTTGGATGGGGATTGAATGAGGTGAGTTTGAGTTGAGAGATTGAGATTTGGCTTGGATATTTGCTCGAGACGAGCAAAATGTAGTGTGAAGGTAGTTAATAACTTCGTTTTCGGAGTTATTTTATTGCTTGTTTTGCTACATTTTGTATGCTCATCATGAAGCATTTAGAAACTTTTCGAGTAAATCATGCTTTAATTGTTGATAATGAGTTCATGAGCTATGAATGTGAAGTCCGGGCGTTTTCTACATTATGTTACATGTTTTTTTTATCCTATTTTGTCACATTTGATCTTCGCGGGGTGTTCGTATTGTGTTTTTCAGGAACGGAGCACGCGAGGAGCAAGTGGATAGAGGAAACGAACTTCGGAAACTAAGGCGAGCTCGAGAATTGGGAAAGAAGGCAAGAGACAATGATTCGAATGCTAGAGAGGAACATGAGAAGATGTTACGGGCATTGAGCATGTGGAGAGCTCAAAATGGAGGATCATGTGATGGGCCGATGCTCGGAAAGTGATTCGAAGGCATGCGCTACAAGGGGAACGAAGTTTCGATTTTTGCCAAGTTCATGGGAGGTCATACGACCTCACTCAGAGGTCACACGACCTGGGAAATTAAGGACAAAGAGTTATGTAGTTGGAAGCAGATCCTGCAGGACCTCACTCAGAGGTCACAGGACCTGGTGGAGAGTGGCCAGAGGTCGCAGGACCTCAATCTCAGGTCGCAGGACCTGCGGGTCAGAATACAGCATGCAGGCAACAAGGACACAGGTCTTGCAAGACCACATGCAGAGGTCAGAAGACCTCCTCTTGCCATTTCCAGAGGTCGCACGACCTGGAATGGAGACCTGGTGAGCAGCACAACTTTTTGAAATTTTCGCGAACTTTGTGTAATTATTTCTAATTAGTCCCAAACACTTTGGAAACGTACTTAGACATTTTTAGGTCGTATTTTTGAGGATTAGACATTAGGAACGACACACTTTGGTGCTTGGAGAGCTTGGAGCTAGGTTGGAGAGCTTGGATCATCCGTTTGGCTTCTAATCTTCGTTTCTTCTCTAGTTTTTGCTATCGGATCATGAAACATTGTGTAGTGATCATGTTTATGAGTAGTTAAACACTTATTTCGGGATATCTCGTAGGAAACTAGGGTTTGATCACTACGTATTGTGATTTATGGATTTGCTTGCATGCTTTCAAGCTTAATTGATGATTTCTTATCTAGTTATGTGTATTTTATGCGTTTGATTCATCTTTTCTATTAGTAGACGTATTAATAGGATTGTTTTAGGTTGTGAATGATAGAGGAATCTACGTTCGTTGCCCGGAATCTTGAAATAC
This sequence comes from Linanthus parryae, assembly GCA_023055425.1. NCBI lineage: Eukaryota > Viridiplantae > Streptophyta > Magnoliopsida > Ericales > Polemoniaceae > Linanthus > Linanthus parryae. The sequence goes on along the minus strand of JALGPY010000002.1, from coordinate 160,887,362 downwards.
ACACTAGCCGTATCTAGGGTTGAGGAATCTTGCTAGTTAGCTAAGAACAAAGAGTAGAATCAATATCGTAATGCGTGCTTAAACTTGAGTAGGCTAGAGGAATCAGTTATGAGAGTTTAAGCATACTTATTGGTTGAGACATCTTCAATATAAAATTGCTCGTTTAACTAGAACAAGAACTCATCGTGTTAGTAGAACATAAATCCAAAGTAGTGTGAAATAACTAGTGATCCGTAGAGATATCCTGATCTTGACCAACTTTGAGAGACAACCAAATCAAATCGTGCTTGTTAATCTTGAAATAATTCATTGAATTATTTGTGATATTCGTCATTTTAATTATTAGTAGAATTAGAACACACAACTCAACGCGCTTTGCCCACACGAAGAACAAATTTAGTAGTTAATTTACACGAAGTCTCTTGGGTTCGACAACCCGGATTTCCGGAATATTATCACTACACCGACAGCTGTGCACTTGCAGTTGGAGCGTGTCATGTTGCTAGACACCGCTCCATGTTTGTAATCGTTACTACCAACTAATTAGAAACCTATGGGGTCACACACCGAATGGAATAAATTGTACATGGGTATTAATTAGTTTGACTAATTAATAAAAGGATCAAAACGCAACCGTAAGCAAAGTTAGTTGGACTAATTTGCAAGGTGGACTAATCCATGTAATGACATGATTAGTAATGGGGCAAAGATGTAAGTAATAAAGACTTATTACTATATAAGGCATCCGTATCTTGTTGTTTAATTATTTTCAAGTCATTGTTGAGAGAACACAACAAGCAAGAGAGAGAGAGACAAAGCTAGAGGCCGAAATCCCTAGCCCGTCCGTCCCCCTTGCCGTCGGCCTCCATAGGTGGCGGCTTGGTGCTCCGTTTTGCCTGATCTTGCTTCCTTCTTCCGTTGCTAGCACTACACATGGATAAGGATTCCAATCAAGATTCCAAGGTGTGGATACGCATAGAGACGTGAACACAATTTCACGTGACAAGTCATCGAAAACCCAAAACAAGGTACACATTGTTCTACCCTCAATCATGTTATGATTGCTATCCTGTGATCCTTGGAGAGGTTTGAGCAGGGTAAAATTTTGTTATTCCGCTGCGTAACCTGAATCAAAACCTACACCCTCTTCCTATGGATGGCCTTTTAACATCCATATTCTTTCCAATTTCCATTATCCCAACGATGTGTATGGAGACAGATTTTTACTGGTGGCAAAGCTTTGTGGCTTGAACTACCGTATAATTTGGACAAAATAATTTGATAATTTCCTTGGTAAAATCGAGGTCACTTGGAGCGGAAGCGTGAAAGTCCACTCTTAGAATTATCATGTTTAGAAGGGCTTGAGTGGGCTGACAACACAGGATATATTTATTATACTCTTGCAGGAAAAAAAAGCAAAAAATAAAAAATATGATATTTTCACTAGAAAATATACAAAAAATATGATACTGTAAGATAAATACAATGAGAAGAATTGGGTCTATACTTATAAAATATTACTTTGACATAAGGCACCATCACAATTAAGCTAGCCCTTGCATTTTTGAATATTTAAGCAGCTAGTGATTCTAGTTAGTGAGTACTCAGTCACTCAGCCTCACACGAATATGAACCATGTGAAGAGTAAATTACATCAAGGAGTTCATAGTCCGGCGCAACCAGATGAACAACAAGAGTAAAGATAGAGGATCGCTGAATCCATTTGCAAATTGCTTTGTAGTTATTTTCTGGCACGATACTCTTGCCATTTGTTTTTTTTATTTGGTAATTATTCCTTTTAGGTAATATGATTCAACCGAAACTAACAAATTTAATGGTGTCTTGAGGGCTAGGCTACAAGGAGGGGTGGAAGGGGGACGGGTTGGGCTATTGGGGGAGGAAAGTGATCTGAACCGGTTAGGGGCTAAAAGCCCTTGGTTTCGAGGCTAGGCCGGTGTTGAATAAAAAATTCAATTTCAGGGTTCTTGCTTTTGTGTATGTGATGGGGGGGGGGGGGGGGGGGGGGGGGGGGGTGTGTCACTGTAGAGTGCCAAAGAAACTTATCCCACATCCACATCGGGATAAAAAAAATTGAATTGCTGCAATGCTAGAGAACTTTTTGAGGCCCACATCGTTGGCAGCGAGAAAACCTCATTTCTCTTTTATCGGTTGACTAATGTCTTCTGATCCTGGGCATTCTCAATTTGATTGAAAAGGTGGGCTGACTAGTTTGGCCAATTTGGTAAATGTTATTATAAGAGGCGTCATTATATTTGCAAGAAGGAGCATTGTACTTTAGCCAATATGTCAAAACGTCCATGTTCTTTCCGAATTCGCGCTATATGATTTTTGGAGCGCCGCGTTTAAACACATTTGACCTCAATTCGTTGGGTGATCTGGGGTAAAACTATGTTGGCGTGGATCATAGATTAGGCGAGTTTCAGAAAGAGCTCTGTCTTTGTCACTTTTAGACGTTTTAAATTAAAAATATGTTGTCGCCACCATGATGAAATGTGTAAAGGTGTAGTAACACATCTCTTACTCTCTTGGCTGAGTATTCTCTTTGGAAGAACTCTGTTAGAAGGGTTGTTTCTCTTGATTGTTGCCAACGGTCCACGGAAACAAGGAGGGGTGGGCAAGGGGCAGAGCCCCTCAAAAGTGTCTTATTTTCTCCCTAACCCATTATTATTCGAAAAGAGAAATGCCAAATGTCAGTGTCTAGTGTGCGTCCCGGGGCCTGCCTTGCAATTTATTTTGCGGTGGGCCCCCACCACTACCGGACAAAAAACACGGAAAATCATGGGGTGGTGACCGGTTCCAGCAGGTCACCATCCCCAGTGGATAAAAACGCGCAAATTTGGATTAAAATGCAAAGAAACTGATTAAGAATTATCCAGAATTCACATCAGTGGATAAAAACGCAAGGAACCAGATAAAACAGTAAATGATCAGACAAAAAGGGTCAAATAACGGATAAAAATGTCACGGTACTTAACTAAAACATTCACACAGTTAATGTAATTCCTAGAATAAATCAGTCCAGTCATTCCCAACACGTCTTGAAGAGTTTTGGTCACCCATTCCCTCGGACCAGTTGTATTCGCAGTTGGAAATCATAGTTTGTTGCGACGCTTGCGATTGAGAATGGTCGACATCTTGACAAGAAACACCAACTGGAGGATTCGAGCATGTAGTTCAATTGTGTCCGTATTCTTGGCATCTCCCGCACTTGTTTCGAACATTTTTGGAGCTCCCTTTTGGTTTTGTATCACCTTTGGATGGAGGCATTACGTGGGCGTACTCTTGTGAGTTGACATTAACCACGTGCTCTTCATCATTATCTTGCTTCAAAATAATGTCCTTGAGACCTCGTATCATCAAGTCAGCATGTTTTTGCCAATAGTCGTAAGTCTCTTGTGATGTTCCACCCATGTCACTAATCATCTCCATTCGTCCCTTCATGCAACCCCGACGAAATGCCTTGGTTTTTGGATCGTCACACCGTCTTATATATTTTTGGCTCCTGCATGGCTGGATCATTCTTGTAGAAGTCACTATCAGTCTTCTGCCATCGTTTCGATAACAAGTTTTCCGGAATGAATTGAACTCCTTTATGAAAGAGCACAAAAATAATGTGGCCACAAATCATATGTGATGACTCAAACCTCTTGCAGGAACAGTAGAGCATGGTATTATCAGGTTGACAGAAAACGGTGTGCTGCTAGAAAAAAGATCAAAGCTTTCAGACATTTTATTTGACAGGTTAGATAGAAGTTATGAACATATATATAAGAATGAAAGTACTGGAAAGAACTGTGCTGTAAAAAAAGGATATCAGATATTTCAATTGACAAACTAGATTGATACGTAAACATTACAGATAACAGTTTAAAGCAGTCATAAGAGATAGTGTATCATGTGAACTTACTAGAGATGCCCTTTCCTTCTCCCTTGTGACATAGATTGCATCCACGTCATATTCAGGTATTTCTTCAACACCAATAGCTTTGTATTGACTTGCCTTCCTGGCTTGCTCCCCGAACTTCGCAAACACAGTCCTAGTGTAGAACATGGCCACATGCTCTTCAAGTAGCTTAAATTGTCTTGTTAGAACAGGAAGTGATTGGTCAGAAGTACAATGTTGGCCTCGCTCGTTCTCACGAAGCTTCTCGATACCCCGCATGATTCCCTTAATAAGATCGAGGAAATTGTTTTTGCAGTTCAAATATTGTTTGAAAAATTTGTTGATACTCTCACACCTTTGTGTAGTTGTCTGACCGGCAAAAAAAAAATTCCTTGAGAAAAGCCTCTGCCCATAAGTGGCGCGTCATGTAGGCACCCGTTACCCACCGCTTGTTCGCAATACCCCACTTGTCTACCATGTATTGCCAATCATCGTTCCATTGGTTAACATCGGATCTCTTGCTCAAGCATTTTCGAAAGTCCTTCATAAATTCTGACCCCAACTTTAGGGTTCCTTCGGCATTGCGACATAGATGTCATGCACACAAACGATGCTTCGCTAGTGGAAGAACTTCCGCAATAGCGGCTTTCATTGCCAAGTCTCCATCGGTTATGACCGATATGGGTACCTTGTTATCCATTGCTTCTAGGAAGCAATTTAATACCCATTTGTACGATTCCGTGGTCTCATCTTGTAGAACTGCAACTGCGAAAACGCACGTCTGAAAGTGATTGTTAACACCGGAGAGTATGACAAGAGGCTTTAGGTACATGTTGGTTTTGTAGGTGGAGTCAAGCACCAAAACATCTCCAAACCTTACATAATCTCGTTTGCATCTCTAGTCACGCCAGAAAATGCTTTGTAACTGTTGATTTTCACCCATTTGGAAACTGAAAAACAAAGATATTTGTTTCAGGATTCTGGATAGTATTTCTAAGAACAGAGACAATTTTTGTAAACCAACATGAAACAGTACAGTAATTTGATATACCAGATAGAAATCTAAGGCATACATAGTAGAACAACAAAAAAATGGACAGTATTTCAAACAATACCTTTTGAATACACCCACGTGGGTATGCTCTAGGGTGTCAATGTATTGCAAGGCCAGCTGCACATCTCCAGAGTTAGAGTAAGCCTTTCTCAATGACTGTAACTTGTTGTACAGGTCTTTGACAGTGTAACCAACTTTGGCGTAACCACCGGCTTGTGAGACCATTAATTGGAATGCTTCACAAGTTCTTATACCCACTTCCCTTCATGAAATAACGTGTTCCAAATCATGTTGACTGACCTTCCTATGAAACCTAAGCTTGTGTGTTACTTTTGGGTCTGCTAGGTGATGCGAGTGCTCAGAAGTGCATTGCTTAGCACGAAACTGTTCGTTCGGGGTAGATCGAGCAATACGAATTCGTGCTGGACAGTCACATCTAGTGTCATTCTTATGCTCTCTCTTCCTCTCAGGCCTTAAGTAGCACTTCTTTAATCGATGGCCTTGTCGGGCACATACGAAGATTATTGACTTGATTTGTTGTCCGTATTTGTTGAAACACCTAAGGTTATCCCTCCGAATGCCGAATCCATTTACAAATGCATACAAAAGGTACCAATCGTACGCCTCTTCTTCGCTATCGAACCTCTTCTCCATGATTTTTTCTTCAGAGAGTGATCCCTCTGAAACAAGAAGCACATTAATAAGTAACTAGTGCACTAAATCATACTCTTAATCAAAAACATCCAATAATATATCTTACCGTTCACTATGTCATTATCGTGTATAACATTGGAGAAATATGCGTCATCATCAGTGGGAAGAGGCTCATTGAGATCAAACTTCCTCTTAGGAGATGAATTCACCTCTGTCTCCACATTGTTTGAAATACCATCTGGACAGTTGCCACAGTTTTCTGGAGGGTAAGAGCTATTATCTGCAGGAACATGTAACCCAAACACAACACTCTTTTCCTCCATTCTTTTGGAGGAGAATGCAGAGAGTTGTAATTCAAAATGAGAGTTGTTTGTTCAGTTCAAACTGATAATGCAGAATGCAAAGAGTTGGATGATTATTATAATTGGAAATTACATTAGCATTGGAAACAACATAAATCTCTAATGTTGCGGCTCAAGGCCTGATAGTTATCATTAGCACGCCCAAATTAATGCTCTCCAGTAAATAATGAAGAAGAAATACATATTAAACATTGAATTCTGTTCTGACAGACATTGTGACCCTCTGGATAGAAACACAAAACAAGTAGAAGGCAAATTAAGCGTATTAGACATTTTTAACCCTAGACCCTAAACCCTAAACCCTAAAACCTTAACCCTAAACCCTTCTAGATAAAAATGTAAAACATACAAATCCGATAGCTGTCTCGGATAAAAATACAAAGCAACTGGATTGGGGGTATAATTGTCTTTCTCCATGTCATGTCTCGTCTGCTGCAAAAAGAAACTGCCCCATATTAACGGCTAGTGAAACCACCACCATTGATGGCAGTTGGGTTCCCAATTCAGTCATCATCTCAACTAGTCAATTCAATTCAAATTTTTGATTTGAATCTCTCACATCAAACTCTCAAACTCTCTCTTCATCTTCTGCAACCACCACAGACCTCTCTCTCTCATCCAAACTCTCATCTTCTCTACTTCATCTTCTGCAATTTCATGGATCCCATTGATGAATCCGTTTCTCCTTCAAAAATCACGATGGATGTTTGTGATGAAGTGAACAAGTCGATTACAATGGATGTTGAAGAAAGTGGGCATGTCTCTGAAACTACAGAGGTTCCTCCGTCGACCACCGAAGCCCAAAATGAAGAGGAAATCGATCTAACTCCGGAGACCTCCATACCGGAGAGTAAAGATGAAAACAAATATCTAACTGCAAATCCGCCAGTAAATACTTCAAGCGCTGTAGAAACTGAAGAAACCCAAGAGACAATCGGAGTACCAGATAACAACAAAGAGCAGGAAGACATCATCCAAGGAGGGGAAGAAACTGAAGAGACTCAAAAACCAGTGGATCAAATTGATGAAACTCAGGACACAACCGGTGCACTAGCCACAGGTATTCCAACTTCTGAACTTGCTTTGTGTGTTTTTGATGGATTGAAACCCACCGGTGACCATTTACCGCCGAATTTAGGGTCTAGACAAGGTGGGAATGTAGGGGATGGAGAAGGGGATAATGTGGAGAAACCACAGGAAAATGTCCCAAACTGAAACCGAAGAAGGTAGCCGGAAAAGCCCTAGACTGAAGAGAAGGCTGGACTTCAACAAACAACAAGTCAAACCAAAGAGGAAACAGAGAAAGCAAGCAAAACCAACCAGGGTAATAATACAACAGAAAGAAACCAAGAAACAATGAAGAAGAGGAAGGAAAGAGACCCAAGCCCACATGAGGATATTGACCACACTGAAGAGGTTGCTCTGGAACTGTATATGTGATTTATTTTATATCCGTTCAAAGTTTCTGTCTGCAAATTATGAAATATTGTCTAGAACTTTTACAATTCTATCCATCAGATGTATCCTGTTTCGTTGGCCCAATTGTGCATACTGTAGATCTATAATATTCTCAGAGCATACTAAAAATTCAACATTTCTATCCATCATTTGTATCATGTTTGGTTGGTCCAACTGTGCATACTGTAGCTCTATAGTATTCTATGAGCATACTACTTATTTTACATTTCTATCCATCATATGTATCCTTCAAACAATTCATCGTCTGTTTTAAATTGTGTTCTATGAGTTTTACTAGGAAGTTGTTTTTGCAGCCAAAGTAGGAAACACAATTATAAACTGAGGAAGGATGGACAGCCGAACAAGAGTCAAAGAAATTCAATGATTCGGGAATGGAATGTAATGGATGAGTATGCAAAGCAAGAATGGGTGGAAGAGGCTCAAAGAAAGATGCAAGAGGATGCAGCATCCAGTGAGACAGAAAATGGTGATGACTACAGGGTGGAACCAAGATCCACTTAAAAACAAAAGGAACATGCGGATGCTGAGTACAATGAGGCAATAGCACCACCACAAGAAGCATCACCACAAAAAGAAACAGCACCACAAAGAGAAACAGCAACACAGCAAGAATCATCTACTGGAGCTACTAGAGCATTCATCCGGTTTCGTTGAGTTCCACTTCTATCCACAACCTAGATTGTTTTAAGTTCTGTGCTTGAAGTTGTTATCTGATCTGTATACTGTCCAATCTGCTATTTTATGGCTTTGTTTATTATTGATATTACTGACCCTTGACAGTGTCATTTGAATGTATTAGATTTCTATCTGAATTACAGACATATCTTTCTATCTCTGAACTTGTTTTAAATTGTCTTGAAGGATGGAGAGGATTGACTACTACAAGAATTTTGAGGGTATTGATTTCATTACAAAAGACATTACAGACAAGATAAGGGAAGACTGGTTTTCCATGACTGAGGACCAAAGGGACATATACGTTAAACAAGCAGCTCAAGAGAGGAGGAGAAGAGAAATTTTAGAGGAGCCAGGTGTCCTACAGGCAAAGCGAAAGAGGGTTTCCAAAAAGGCAAGAGTGGTAGAAAGGTTGAAAGAAAGGGAAGTTGTGGCAAAATCAGGACATAAAAAGAAGGGTGGGAAAAAAGAGAGGTGGCAGAGTTACATGTCCCTTCCAAAGATTCGCGATCTCTACCATGGAATGACTGATGAGCAGAAGGAATGGATTGAGAAGATAGGACTTGGGGGATTAAGGCATTTGGACATTTTGTATACACCTGAACCTTTCAATGCTTTCATATACGATGCCTATGACCCTGCCACACAATCTATCTCTGCCCATGGTCGGGAGTACAGAATCACAGATGAGACAGTTGGCTGGTTGCTTGGGGTGAGTACCACAGGGGAAATTCTTGAACAAGAGGAATCCGATGTGATTTCGAAGAAATTGGCCCGTGAGCTTGACCTCACTAAGGCATGCACAAATGTCACTGATTACTATCCCTGGTTCCTGAAAAAAGAGAATAAGATACTAAGTGATGAGTGGAAGAGGAGGGCAGTTGTGTTCATTTTGGCATGTTTTGGGATGCCCAACACAAAACTTGGAGTTAGAAACACACTGGTTCAGTATGTCATGGATCTGGAGAGGCTGGAAAATGTTAACTGGGCAGGTACTTGGCTTCAGTTCCTTAAATCTCAGCACACTTCGGTTAAATTGAAGGAGGCAATCCGAGGGGCTGGTTGCTTGTTGATACCAATGGTAACTGTCCATTTTACTTGTCTATCTATATGTTTATAATATCTATCCAAATGTATAACAAATATGTTTTGTATGTGCAGATGGTGTACTTGGAGAAGTTCGTTCCAAAGCATCACAAACACCCTAAAGGATGTGAAGATGCAGAGACAAGGCCTAGACTGTTGCTATGGGACACTGACAAACTGATTTGTAGATGGAAATTTGTACAAAAGTACATGAATACAGTAAGACCTATTACTATATCAATCTAATCTATGCGGTTTATATTTCTATCAGAAAATACATATCTGATATCCCTGTTTTTTGAACAATGCAGCTGGAGTTGCTTCCACTCCCACACAGCAAAGATGATTTCAAACCTGATTTAAGCAAAAGAGAGCAGTGGGATGAGGTCAAGTTAATGGTCAATGAACAAATAGGAAGCGTTGTCGAACAGACCGTGCAGAGGGTACTAGAGAAGAGGTTGGGTAAACAAATGCAGTACCCTGCAGAGGAGGAAGAAGAACATGAAGAGGAGGAACAACAAAATGATGGAAATTCAAGAGAGGGCAGACAACAAGAATCCGAGGGCAACGCCGAAATTGACCCAAAAGAGCAACAACAGCACAGTACTGTAGATACCACAGCTACAAGTCCATTCAAACCTGTAGAAGTTTCAGAAGAGAACACTTCAATGGTTTGCAACAATTTGATAAGTTATATGTCTATCCATTTAATGTGTCATACTGTCATGTTTTGATTTCTATCCATATTTTTCTTATTGCAGGCAGCATCCAACAAGCTTCCACCGAAGTCTCCAATACAAGCATCTTCAACTCCCACCATGCCTGGTCATGCATCATCAAGGGATTTTCCACCCATCAGGCCTGCTCATGGATCACCTAAGGTATCGGAAAGAATACTGTCAGTCCATCGAACAGAGGAGGGAGACGGAGAGGGAGAGGTAGAGGAAGAGGAAGAGGTGGGGAGAGGGAGACAGTAAAGGGCCCAACGAGAACCTCGGAAAGAGTAAGGATGCAGGGCACGTTTGATGTTGTGCTGCCAATCATGCCGGAAGTAGAAGACTGCTGGTTGCAATTCTACATGAGCCGTCAGGCTGTTGAGGGCATGAATGAGAAGCGGGAACTACGGAGCCCATTTCAATAGTGAGTACCCTTTCCGTACATTAAAATGTTTGTGATTGATCCATCTCATTGTTTATTTATAAAATGGAATGGCTCATTGTTGATTAAATGGAACGTACCGTTTCTCTACAGTAACCTCATTATTGATATAAATGGAGTGGCTAGTATAGCATGGGATTATTCATGGCAGCTGGAGGCTCCTACCTTCTTAGGAGATACGGTAAATGAATAAATGATCTTTACTTTATGTTCTATTTTCAAAATGAATGTTATGTTGTAAAATTAGAACGTTAACATAACTATTTGATTGTTTTAAAATTTTATCCACACTTGTATCCATTCAATCTGCAGATGCTCGACTTCATGTCCCACATCATCCACCCCCAAGAGAAATTTAGGACTGATGAGTAAAAGAAGATATGGTTCTTTCCATGCATGTATGCTGTAAGTAATTAAAACACAGGAATCATTGCACTTAATTTCGTCGTTGATTGATCAATACTACATTTCTTTAATGCGGTCATTTTCATGCACAGCCATTGGGTCAGAAGAATGCAAATGGTGGGATAAATCCGATGTACATGGGGGACATAAACTCGATGCCTATGTTAAGCGTTACGTCCTAGTCCTACAAGTATCAATAAGAAGGGCATTTTTTACTTGGTTTGTTCTTTGGCTTATATACAGGTTTCTATTCCCCTCAACATCCACGAAACGCATTACTTTCTCATGGTATTGCACTTTATTGAGAAAAAAGTGTACATCCTTGATCCGATGTCGAAGTACATTTACCTAACGGATGCCATTCGTGAGAATCTTGGACAAATGCACACAAATTTCAGCATATCCCTGCCAGAATATAGAGTTGTTCATGACATCAGAAAAGTGGGAGATTGTTTGGACAAAGCCTGACATTCCAAGGCAACATAACAAGTAATGTCTTCATACTAATGTTTCCATCTAGATTGTTTACATTTTTATCCAATTGTTCTTTAATACTATTTACTTTCCTTTTTCCAGCTATGACTGTGGAGCATACATGTGCTTCTACATGGCAAATCTGAGGGAGCTGATCCCAGACCCTGTTCGGAGGATAAAGATCAATGAAAAATACATAAGAATCTGGCTCGCCAATGAAATTGGCCGTTCCGAGTTCAACGACCTCCGACAGGACCTTCTTGTTGCTGTGGACAGATTCAAGTATGAGGAAAACAATGAGGACTTATTTGCCAGAAAGTACAAGGACATACCTACGGCCTATTCAGCCGTTAGGAATCGTTACTTTTGAGTAGTCCATGACTAGGAGAAATATGTGATTTTGTGTTGTTTTGAAAACAATTTAACTTATGTCTGTTTGTTTGAGAATGTTGACAATGGGGGTGGTGAATCTTTCTGTGGATGTAATAGTTGTGTGGTTGTGGTTCCAAAACTCTATTTTTGTTCATGTCAACTACATTGCATGCTACCTCTTTATAAATCAAGTCTGTATGTGTTGGATTTTTATCTGCATTTTTTGTTTATGGTTGTTTGTTTGACATAAATAAAGTCTGTATGTGTTGGATTTTTATCTACATTCTACCTGTTTATGTCTGTTTGTTTGACAATGAGGGTGGTGACTCTTTCTGTTGCTGTAATAGTTGTGTGGTTGTGGTTTCAAAACCATGAACTTAACTATTTTTGTTCACGTGAACTACATTACATTCTACCTGTTCATAAATACTGTCTGTGTGTTTTGGATTTCTATCTACATTTTGGTCAAATCTGTTTCCCACTCATGACCACATTCACTAATTCCTTTAGTTTGTTAATCAGCATATACTTTGGTATCAGTGTAGTCAAACCTGTATTTATGAACCCTTTACTCCACATTTATGTCCAACAACAAACCACCCTTCCCTTCTCCTACTTATACACCCAACCACTCTTGCACAAGCACATCTGCCATTTAACTCCTGCTCTCCACCATCTTCTCCTCCTCCAAATATCCCCAAATTCTCATCACCACCATGTCACATACCTCATTCAACTCCTCCTCTAACCAATACCGTCGTAACCCCGAGTATGGACCAAGGTATTGTAACTGTGGAAGGATACAAGTGATGAGAAGAGCTGGTCATAACACAAAGAACTCAGGTCGAGATTTCTACCGTTGCCCACTGCCTCAGGGGTCTCAATGTTGTTACTTTGTATGGGCGGACGAAGAACCTCCATGCTTTTGCAAGGAGACAATGCAACGATGGTCCAGAATTATTGAAACAACAAGACGAATGAGGTCTGAAAATCAAGAAATGCTAAGGAGACAAAGGATATCGCACACATGCATCATCGTTCTTGCATTTGCGTTACTTTTCGCAATGATTGTTATTTTTTTAAAGTGAAACGACAGTTGCAAGGTGTGCTTCTGTCCACTTTTATGTTTCACAAGTCATGTATCTTCGTTTTAAACATTCAGTGCTTGCAAATCTGCTGTAATAGCTTCGTTGTAGAGCGTTGTTTGCGTTTCTATCTGGTTTGTTTAAGTCTTATCCGATTCTATTCATTTCTGTCCACTTTTAATTATTTCGATCTGTAGTTTTATCTCCATCTTTACAGTTTTATCCATTTCTTTACATTTCTATCCAATTTTCTGATGGCGGCGCCCTGGGGTCCATTTTTTATCTTTTAGCGGGTAAAACCGTAATTAGCGGCAAAAACCGGCTGAGCCGGTTTCTTCCGCGTGGGGCCAGGACGTACATTAGCCTCCGCGATTTTTTCTTCATCCCTTACTTTCACCGCCTATTTGGATGTTTGTGATTTGAAATATGATTATAGAAAAATCTAAAAATAAATAGTTGTCAACAATCATATCTTGACACATAGGAGGTGAAATTAAATAATGACGAAATAAGGGTGAAGCATAGCAGGCCTCATTCGAAAATCATCTGATAAGTACTACATTTCAGTCCCCTAAAACTTAAAAAACAAAAAAAAAATATCAATTTGCTTCTTTTAGCTTATAGAATTAAACATTACTCTACTAAAAGTTTAAGTAATTTGCTATCACCGATTTTGATTGATTGGGGATGAAGTATTGAATTTGCACCCTCAGCCCAAACAGCTGAAGCTTTGGCAGTGAGATTGGCAACCAACAAAGCTCAGAAAATGGAGTCAAAAGAGTATGATTTCTAATGGTGACAAATAGGCTCTAATAGATGTAGTTCGAAGGAGGAGGAGTAAGATTTAATGATCCTAAGTGATATCCAACGAAATCAGGTATGTCTTGAAGCTGCTTGTAACTAGGTTGATAGACAGGCAAATAGTGTATAGCAGATCAAATAGCTAAATGGGTGAGAAATGAAGGTAATTTTGTATCTAATTATAAGAAAGAGTCAGGTCTATTGAAGCTGGTGAAGAAGTCCAAAGTTAAATGAATCTAATTTTTTGGGCAAAAAAAAAAAAAAAAAAAGAAAAGGTTCTTGCAAAAAAATGTTATTGTTATAATAATCTCGTTGATCGACTACAATTTAACTAGCAGTGTATATATTTTTCTACAGTTTATAAATATACATAGAACAAGTGTGTGTGTGTGTATAAACAGAGAGAGGGATATATGGCCCCCAATCTGCCATAGTTAACACATCATCGAAATGGCATCCAAATGAAGTATTCTGTCAGGTTCCACCTATTTTTGCAATATAGGCTTTTCTGTTGGGCATTTGAAGCTCATTGATTTGATTTTCAGAAGATATCGTGAGCTGTCTAGGATTATTATGTGCTCCAGCTTTTCATACAACACATGACCCACAAGTGATAGATAGAACGTAGTCTTGTTTTCTATTTTCCAGTGAAAAGGAATAGTGCGTGAAATTTGTTCAAATTCATTATAAGAACAAATGTTCTTTTACATTTTTGTGCTCATGAATGAAGATTTCGTGAGGAGATTATGTCCGCATCATATAGTTCTCCCCCCAAAGAAAATCAGATGGCCGAACGCAGGAGTCGTAGAGGTTTCATCTAAACCATCTTAAAGTTCTTCGTCTGGGTCACTAACATACAGTTATGTGTCAACGCTCACATCCTGGCCGTCAATATCAATTCCAGTTATGAAACGTATGTAGGCGTCATATGTGGTGTCCCCATAAGGAAGGAGTAAGCCCGTTACCCATGGGAGGCGTGGGGACAAAATGTGGACTAGATACCTCTCCTCCCTTGTCGGAATAAGTAGCAACGAGAGGACTAAATATGTTCGCCGGCCAAAACCCAACTCGCGAGTTTTTTTCTCCTACTGCAAGCCACCAACTTTCGTCTTTGTCCTATGTAAATGAAGAATAAAATTAAGAGTGACGGCAAGTATATATATCTTTAAAATTACATATAAAAATTGGCTTAAATTAATCTGGGTGAAAATTCAGCTGAACTGAACAATCAAATTTTGTTTAGCAAGAGTTGAAAATATAACTTAAAGAGTTTTATAGTAAATTGCGTAAATGCGCCCATTTCTAGATGATCTTTGACTATGCTAATGTTAAATTAGGTTAACATTAGCATCTAAAATCTCAGACTTTAGAGACTCTACAATTGCACTAATATTATTCTATATGCAGATTTTCAACTTGTAATTTTGTGTCATAAAAAATGAAATTATCTAGAACGATATATATTAATCTGACTTGGATTGAAATCTACAATGCCAATAGGAATTAGAACTGTAAGTCATACTCCTTAATTGGACTTACCCTCTCAACTCGAACTTTCGATTCGGTTATCCGCTTTCGAGGAACAGAGATCGCGGTCGGTGGGTAGATAAATCCAAGAGATAAGTCTTGTCTCGTGATTACAAACCCACATCGCGCATCAAAGCATTTAGCTAAACTCGTCTGCCACGTTAACATCATATTAGACAATTATTATCGTATTGTTATTAAAATAATTCAATCAATGGGTAGAGAAGACTCATACACTGGTTGTACAAATAGGTGAGTGAAATTATAGCCGTATGAAGTCCAATCCACCTAAGACATTAAGCCAAAAAGGATTGTGAATTTGTTGATTAATCTTAAAATAAGTTACAGGATATTGTAAGAATAGGTGGTACCCTCCATCCAAATTGTATGAAATCGTTTTCATTTTTGGTGTTGAATTCGAGCAGCACTGTATTGGTTTTCCTGTACGGGCGAATTGTATAGACTTAAAAATCCAAACGCGCCCGTGAGCCTCGCGTCGGTCCTCACAACAACCAGCTGTCAAACCAAAACATTGGTTCAAAGACTGAATTTAGTTAGATGTATCGCACGAGAAAGAATTATATTTAACTTTGAAATTTTTGTACACAAAGACTTGACTTACTACAGTTCCACCAAAATCTATTTGTTTCGAAACATTTTTCTCGCGTATAAGGTCTTCTTGTCCCAACCAGACACCCTCCTTCCGGAAGCCTATCCTCATCTAGGGGCTCATCGCCCGAGGTTTCAGCTGGAAATTGAGGCTCCATCTGATAATTTAGTCCAAAACATATCGATCAAGTTAGTAATTGTAACTCGTGCCATGATAATAATTTATAGAGGGAATACTTAAAAGAGAGAGAGGGAGAAATCACCCCAAAGTGATTTGAATGGTTCTTTAATAAAGGGTTACCAAAAGCAGGTTGCTCGTAGAAATCTACACAGTCGTATAATTGCCCACACCGATCCTGTAAATTTATGAAAGACAATTTATTTTTCATCATTTGAAATTGTCCATACCGAATCTTTAAAGTTATGAAAGAGTTTAATTTTTATCATTTGCATACAACTATCGAGCATACGTACCTTGATACTCTTGATCGCCGGCTTGTTGAGGAGTTTGAGTTGCTTCTCCAACTTCACATTCTCTTGCTCTGATAAATTTACAAGTCCTTCCACGCCATTATATCTCACAGAGTGGTAGCACAAAAACGTAACTGGTAAACCTACATGCATGACTGCAAGCACGGTTTCTTCACAATATGCGATGTCAATGAGTGAAGCTTTGTTCATATATAAATCATTTGGAATGGTGATTATTTTGGAATAATTGCCCAAATTAAAGGCCATTATTCAGCCATAAAAAATCTGAAATTGGCAAAAAGGTACATCAATGATGAATTGCCCCTTGCTTAGCATGCAAATACATGTCACAATTAGGGATCATTAAGTTGGAAGTTAATTGTCTTATTAGACAAATCACAATTACGATTTGTTCTACTCATCAAGGCGAAACAAATCTCATTCTGCCATATTATACTACAATATAAGTTAGGTCACATAATACTTCATATAGTGTCTTATTTAGAAATACAGCTAGAGATGAGGATGAAATTTGATGACGTTGATTTTTGTCATTAAATGTACAAGTAATGACTTTTTTAGAGAATATTAATCATAGAGCAAATACTGTATTTCTATCTAGAATTACAATTATAAGAATACAATTCAAAGCAACCAATTTTTTCATGCAACAACACCCTTGGTGGGTGCTACAAGTAATGACTTGATTTACTAATAAACAGTAAAAAACGGAAATATATAGCATATCTTACCGAGAGCCATTTTCTTAAAACGAACTGATGATATTAAGGGCTACCAGGCCCAACTTCAAAGTCCATTACAGGACTGGCCCGCCCAAGACAACCTATCTGAGAAGATAACGTTTTTTTTTTTTCTTTGAGAAACAGAGATATATTAAGAACCTCAAGGGGCAATAAAACTAGATGTTCATGTGGGCTAGTCGGTGAGCTGCGGCGTTGTTATATCTTCTTGAGAACTCCACTTTCCAAAGGCGTTTAGTTTGAGCAAAATTGCGTTAATAATCTCCTAGACCTCAGTGATGATTGTGGGTGGTTTCCGTAGTAGCGTTGCTGAATCTCTAGAAACAAAATTTTGGCATCACCTTCTAGCGAAATATTTGTCACTCCTACAGTAGCTGCTAGCTCAATCCCTCGAGGGCTGCTCACGCCTCGGCCCCCATTCTAGAGCAGAAGAAGTCGCTGGACGTGGATGAAGCCATCCAAAAACCTCCATCTTCGTTTCTAACGATCACCCTCAAACCTGCCTTCCCTGTTCCCAACAGACGTCAAATTTTACTTTGTGCCAAGTTGCATGCGGTCAGCTTCCATCTTGAAACCTGGGGGATTGAGTGTTTTAAACTCAGCCCTTGATTGTAAGAGCCATGAACACCAGTTTGTTATACCTCTCACGATCGCTCTCACCTCACGAACGATTAAGAAAACATGCAATCACACAAGCTTTACGTGGTTCGCTAGCACAATATATGCTTACTACGTTCACGGGCATGAAAGACCTTTATTCAATTGAGGATAACCTATCACAATGCTAGTACATGATTTTCAGACCCCAAATGACCTATTTGTACCCCCCCCCAAAACCGACCCATATCGAAATGAATGGTTTATGAAGGAAAAGCATGATCTAATCATATATAGATGTACAACATGAATTAAAGCTGAAGATTCATGTGTTACCTCTTCGCCTAAGCTCCTAGCGCAGCGGATGATCGTTGTTTTCTTGCTTTCACCTACCACCGTCTTGCTCCCAACATTCTGGCTCGAACCACTAGGACAAGAGCTCTTGTTCACACCACGTTCCACCAATGGAGGCTAGTTAGAGAGAGAGGCTAGGGTTCTTACAACTGTCTTTGCTCAGCACATGATCTCTACACAGTCTTCTGCATTATAATAAGTAGGAGGCTGCCTCCTTATAGAGGCAAAAGTTCTAGACCCGTTTCCTACTAACCCCTAGAATTTTTGCATTTGCTGCTAACCCTTTAGGGTGTGTGCCTTATTGCAATTAACCCCATAAGGTTTGAAGTAATTACAGGTGCACCCCACATGGGAGCACCGTGTAATTTTCTATTATCTCCCAATCGCACAGTGGGGCTGCACGTGGTTCACCTAGTCTCTCTCAGTCTCCAACTGTTATCATCTCCAAAAAAATTTTGTGGCCGTGGCATGTGACTCCTGTGAGTATCTGCATTTCGAGAGATCCATATTCGAAGCTCGTACGAGAGCTAGCACCAGGCGCACTCAACCATTTTTAAATAATGCTCATCGCAACTCTCGTATGCCCCAGATTTGATCGAATTGTCATCCCGTAGACCATGAGCACCTACCTAGTCCCATAGGTCGTGCTCCAATGAGTCTACATCTTCTTTATTATATTCGTATCCTGCATGACCCCTATGGATATTGTAGGTGGGCCCAATTAAAATAACAAAGAGTGATACAATAAGAATATTCCTTTCCATCCTTGTGTCGCTTCGATTCGGCTCAGCTACTTTCCTAGCAATTTTCGGAAGGCCGAATCATCCATAGTCGTAAGGTGTCACGCTGAAATATCACCACCGACCCGTCTCTCTACGACACGGATAAAATACTAAGGGTATACAGTGTCAATCATATTCACATGATCGAAAAGGCTCACACGGCGAGCAATCTCAGGGACTAGTTCTATGATAACTCTCTATTAGAGTTATATTTCTTGCACGTTTTATATCGTTTCGCGTGCTTTCGTGGTTAATAATCTTAGTTTTACACTATGATTAGAGACAAAACGTAGAAGTTTAGCTCTAGGCATTAGTTTGAAAATCATAGCGTTTCTTATGTATTTTATTCACGTTTGATCGCACGGGTTGTGTTTCATGTTGTTTTGACAGGAAACGGAGCTTGGCAGATGAAGCGGAGAGGTGAAACGAGTGTTGGAGATTATTCGAGAGCTAAAACGGAGATGAAATCGCGAAGAAAATAGTGTAGAGACATGGAGAGGGGAGGAAAGTGTCTTTTAATCAAGTTTGTGTAACGACACTTTAACCTCCCTCTCCATAATTAGCCAAAATTTGGAGAAGAGAATATTTTACCAACTCACTGTTTCCACGATAAGAGTGGATGGTCGTAGGATCTAAGGAGATCGAACGATTAGAGACAAGATCTGAGCAGATCACACGACGAGAGATATGATCAGAAGCTGTTGAGATCACACGATCAGGCATAAGACCAGAGCAGATCGCACGACCAGGAAACTGAGGTTGTGCTATCTGTAGCCAAAATTAGCGCACGCACGGGGAATAATGAAGGGGTCTTAGGGATATTAATTAATATCTTTTTGGAAATTAATTAATATGCCCTATACCTAAAAAACATAACAGACTGGAAAAACTATAGAAGGAACGTGAGGGGGCTGTTTTGAGGAGAACTCTACCAACGTGGGAAGGACGGATGCACGCAAAGAGGAGGACTCCTCCTCCATTGAAGCTCTAGGTTTCATCTTCATCTTCTTCTTCTCTCTCAATCTTTGTATAGAGATTGCCTAGTTTCTACATATCTTTTATTAAATATAAAAAAATATAAAAATATTAGATAAGTTGTTATTTCAAGTTTTAAATCAATCAACTCTTTCTTCCTGCACCTTACTAAAAATTAAATAACTAATTAGATAATCTAAAGTCTGTCTTCGTGGGATCGATAACTCGGGGTTGAAATACCACCCGTATATTACTTGACCGTGCACTTGCGCATACGCGTTGGTTTAGAGTACTTTTATTTTATTTTTAGTTTTAATATTTTTATTCTACATCTCTGTGCTTCACGGGTGTCTTGTGAGTCTGTTTTTCAATAACGCAGGAAGCAAGAGACAATATAAGCATGTGGAGTGAAGACTGTTATTCGGGTTCCCCTTACTATTTCCACTGCAAGGGTAACCATGAAGGATGACGCATGCATAACTTGGTGCTATGTGTGCGTCATTTGGCACGACCGTAGAGACTCATGTCGAGAACATGCCCCCAGCTTCATCAGCACAAGGAAGACTCATCAGCAATTATGGCAGAACGACGCAGTATTATGGAGGACATCCAAGTATGCACAAAGTTTTTGTCCATAGCTGCACAAGTTCCACAAGAGGATTCATCCATATGAATGGAATACGTGAGGGAGATGATGGAGAGGATAAAGGAACGACTTAAGAAACTGTCAACATCAGAGGAATCAAGTATTCAATAGCCACAAGAAGAGACCTTTCCATATGACAGTGAGCCGAAAATTGAACCTTAAACATCTCCGCCACAAGTGGAAGAAGAGATAACTGAGCCGAGGGAAGACTGCAGTGTCCAGGAACCATTGGTGGACTCTGCCATTTATGAAGACTCAGACTCTGATTCGGACTGGGGTGTACCTGTGTGCCCAAGATGGGAGGACCTTCTCTATTGCCAGCCAAAACTGAAATAGCCCTCACTTCCTTAGCATGAATGAGAATAAACCGACATTGGAAGCCTATGGTGAGCTGATGATGAAGCCGATGAAGCACTTGTGCCCATATCGGTTGAGGTAAAAGACCCTACTCATAATTTTGAATAATTCTCCATATCTCATGTTAATCAAGTCTGTGATGAGTTGGAAAGACTTGTGTATAGAGATTCTTATGGGGAAGAGCATCATGAGAAATATTGAATTTCGTGTCATATTGGCTATAATATTGATGATCCAAACGCCATAGTCAAGGAGTTGAAAACAAACAAGTGTGGGGGTGTGGATGAATTGCATGTGCCGAGTGAAGAGCATCTAGCACAGATGAGGTATTACTGGGATGATTTTATGACCAAAGATTCATTTGAGCCCAGTGGAACTTGGTGGAAGTTTCTCAAGAAGATCAATCGAAAAATGAAAGGAGTCAGCTTCCACAACTATCCACCATCTTCAGAGCACATGGGTGCTTATGGAAAAAAGTTCATTGAAAAGAGATGGTGGAAGAAGAAGAAGTGGAGTGATAAATCATCCTCCACCATCCTTTTCGGTTGAGGTAACCGGGTCGGGCCGTCGACCTTAAATTACAAGCGCTGCTTGGGAGGCAACCCAATGTAGAGTAGGATGCTATTTTATTTTTCATCTTTTTAGTTCTCCATATTTAATTTTGAGGGGTGAGAGAGTGTTGTGTTAATTCTTCCAATCAGTGTGAAGGGACACAAGTACAGAAGACACTCCGGGTCCCCTTCTTGATGCGTGCGATAGAGAATGTTGAGTAGGCGCATCGGAATCCGGACGCGAGGTGAGACTTTTCCGGAAACTGTCAACGGTCGACAAGACCCCTTCTTTTTGCAGTTCTGCGGACACGGTGCCCATGTAGGTCCGGGTACCCCAGGTACATCTAACTCTCTCTCTTCTATGTTTTGAGCGATAATTGTGTAGATCCACCGCCAACACATTTAAGCTATGAGTCCTCTAATTATATCTCTTAATTCATTGAGGAAAACGAAACGCTTAAGTTTGGGGGGGGGGGTCTGTGTACAATTTTGCTAGCCATGTTAGTTATGGATCGCCAGTTACATGTAGTTGTGTCGTATTGTGTAGTACGTGTGGTTAGTTTAGAATGTTTGATACAGTGTCGTATTGTGATAGTTTTACATTTCTGCTTTGTTCTGCACTTTTATATTATTGAGTCCCCTACCCAATCGTTGTGGTTAATCGAGTTGGCCAGTTACGTGTAGAGTCTAAGAAAAATTTACAAAGTATAAAAAAAAATCCATAAAAATTAAAAATTTTGAGTTGGGCAATTGATGAAGCTGGAAACCAGAGAGAGTTCAATGAAAGAGTCACAATGAATAGGGAGCACCGTAGTGGGGAAAACCTTAATTTTTAGTATCCTGCGCACCGGTTTCACGAAAGGAAGTCCCTGGTATTCAGGGAGAAGTAGAAAGAAGACGAGGGCATACATTTAGTTCCTTTATTGTGCTAGGAGGATGTAATCCTAAGGATTTGAATAGTATGTTTTTGAGTGGAAACTTGTGGCCTCTTGCAAATATGGGGTGGACCTTCGTGTAGAGTTGGTTCCATGTGGTACACTGCCTTAGCCTAAGTGAAGTTAGGGACTGTACACCACCATCCCTTATGGCGGTTTCAAGAGCTAATCGAAAAACCCACACTTAGTTGCTCTAATAGCACGACTGAAATAAAATGAAGAGAATGAACAAAAAAATTAAAATCTTCTCTTGGACTAGATGCGGTGAACAACCTAATGTGCCCGCGTTCACGCAGGGAATTTGGATTCAAACCAAGTAGAGCGTCTAAGAAAAATTAAAGTCAAGCCGTATTACACCGAGTTGTGTCTCCCGTCACTGGGAAAACTTGCATTCAATGCAATAACGGCTAAGAGGGTCTGAAAACATCATATGACTTGGCAACGAAAGACTACTATAGGACTAAGGGTGCCTAGACCCTCTGAGCTAAAGGACGTGCCTGGATCTTGGATTGAGTTTGGTGGATGTTTGGGGACCCCTTAGTGAGCTTGTGCGTATGATCATTGTATTTTCAATTCCTTATTGTGGTTGTGTAAATTGCAAAAGAGACTTGTGAGAACTTGATGATTTTGGTTAGTGATAGCGAGATTGTCCGTCTCTTAAGAAAAAAGAAGTATGTTGTTTCAATTTTAGCATTGTTCTATAATCGAGTTGCATTGTCTATAGCCATGTAGAGTGCATTGTGTGTGTGAGCTGTTTGTGTCACATGGCTAGTAAAGTTTTATGCAATTTGGTGGATTAAAACGTAGGGAAAGGTTTGATTTTGCTCGGGACGCGCAAAAATGTAGTGTGGGGGATTTGATAACTATCTATTAGTGTTATATTTCTTGCACGTTTTATATCGTTTCGTGTGCTTTCCGGGTTGATAATCTTAGTTTTACACTATGATTAGAGAGAAAACGTAGAAGTTTATCTCTACGCATTCATTTGTAAATCATAGCGTTTCTCATATGATTTTATGTATTTTTATCACGTTTGCTCGCATGGGTTGTGTTTCCTGTTGTTTTGACAGGATACGGAATTT
Organism: Linanthus parryae; assembly: GCA_023055425.1. Lineage (NCBI taxonomy): Eukaryota > Viridiplantae > Streptophyta > Magnoliopsida > Ericales > Polemoniaceae > Linanthus > Linanthus parryae. The sequence continues at coordinate 160,864,206 of JALGPY010000002.1, read as the reverse complement.
GGGAGATGAAGCGGAGAGGCGAAACGAGTGTTAGAGATTATTCGAGAGCTAAAACGGAGAAGAAATCACGAAGAAAATAGTGTAGAGACATGGAGAGGGGAGGCAAGTGTCATTTAATCATGTTTGTGTAATGACACTTTAACCCCCCTCCCCATACTTGCCAAAATTTGGAGGAGAAAATATTTTACCAACTCAATGTTTCCACGATCAGAGTGGATGGTCGTAGGATCTAAGGAGATCGCACGATCAGAGATAAGATCTGGGCAGATAACACGACCAGAGATAGGATCAGAACCTGTTGAGATCACACGATCAGACATAAGACCAGAGCAGATCGCACGACTTGGACATTGAGGTCGTACGATCAGAAGTCAAAATCAGGGCACGCACGGGGAATAATTGAGGGGTCTTAGGGATATTAATTAATATCTTTTTGGTAATTAATTAATATGCCCTAGACCTTAAAAAAAGAACAGACGGGAAAAAAAATAGATGGAACGTGAGGAGGCTGTTTTGAGGAAAACTCTACCAACGTGGGAAGGACGGACGCACGCAAAGAGGACTCCTCCTCCATTGAAGCTCTAGGTTTCATCTTCTTATTCTTCTTTCTCAAACTTTGTATGGAGATTGCCTAGTTTCTCCATATTTTTTATTAAATATAAAAAATATATATAAAAATATTAGATTAGTACTTGTTATTTCAAGTTTTAAATCAATCAATTCTTTCTTCCTGCACCGTACTCTAAATTAAATAGTTAATTAGATAAACTAAAGTCTGTCCTCGTGGGATCGATAACACGGGGTTCAAATACCACCCCTATATTACTTGAGCGTGCACTTGCGCATACGCTTTAAGAAATCACGTCACTCTACTCGCCACCTCATGTCACTCATAAAGCCATATCATTTTGATAAAATGTGTGCCCTAGTGTTTGAACTCTTATTTGAGCGCATGCCTTATCTCATAAGGACCACTATGCAGATCTTAGTCCAGTAACCCTTTTGGCTACTAACCCGAGTACTGAAATGTCATACAATTACGTATAAAAAACAGTTCTCGCATTTGGATTTCTCTACGCAGACTATACATGGTTTGAGGAATCAACCATGTTCGAATGGCACATATACCAATCTCACCTTAGAACGTATTCTAATGCAACAATTTGAACCCGTCTGACAGATGTCTGAACGGTATCATAGGCCTTTTATGATAGGCATCTCATATAATATCTTAGGCTTCTAGATCTTATTAAGAATCTGTCTCATCTTCTGCTCACCCAGACTGTCCAGGATATCGCAAATGCGGTCGCTCGTGTGAGTGAGACGACCTATTGTCTGCGCTCTATGCTAGTACAGGAAATGTAACATATCATGCACGTATCAATCAACATGCAACATAATAAAACAAATCCAATTAAAATTCAATCATCAATGTCCAAATCATATTATCAGTCTGAGATATCTAGAAACGTCTCACCACTTCCTTAATGCCATAACCCCAACATGACCAATAAAAGCATGCCTCAATAAGGGTTTGGTTGTAGGATCATCTAACATTTGATTCATAGGATTATGTTCTACAGCAATATCTCCTTTAGCTACCACCTCCATGATGAAGTGATACTTCATCTCTATGTGTTTCCTTTTGATGTGGTACTTTGTATCCTTAGCAAAAGCTATGGTTTCCATACTATCACATCGCAGAGTTACTGGTCTTGGCTCGTCAACCACCCTTAAGCTGTCAAGAAACCTCTTCAGCCAAACACTCTCGTGCGCTGCCGCAAGACTGGCAATGTATTCAACTTCCATGGTTGATAAGTCAGTGCAAGTCTGTTATCAACTGTGCCACGTGATGACTCCTCCACCCAGCATGAAGACGTACTTTGAGGTCAATTTGTGTGCGTCTAGGTCCCCACCAAAGTCGGCATCACTATAACCGACGATTCGAAGCTCTAAGCCACGATAGCACAACACGTAATCCTTTGAACCTTTGAGATAACAGAGTATTCTTTTCACAACCTTCCAGTGTCCAAAACCTGGATCAGACTGAAACTGCTAACTAAACTGACATCATGACAAATATTTGGTCTTGTACACATTATAGCGTACAGGAGGCTTCTGAGAGCACTTGCGTTGGGTACTTTGGCCATTTGGTCTTTCTCGTGTTGGGTTTTGGGACATATCTCTAGATTGAATTTCTCGCCATGAGAAATGGTAGTGTCAAGTGGTTTTTCATTACACATTTTGAATCGTTCCAGTATCTTCTTGATGTACGCCTCTTGCAACAGTCCTAGAAGTCTCTTCAAACGATCTCTCATGATTTTTATCCCTGGAATGTAACTTGCTTCACCAATGTCATTCATCGAGAAGCGAGAGGACAACCACCCTTTAGTGGTCTTGAGCAGTCCTATATCATTGCTTGCCAATAGTATGTCATCAACATATAGAGACAAAATAATGAACTTATTTCCTGAGCTCTTGACATACACATAGTGGTCCTCATCTGTCATTGTAAATGTTGGGTTTTGACGTAGGTAACGCAGCGGAATAACAAAAAAATTCTACTCAAAGACCACCATGATCACAGGAAGAGTCATCATAACATGATAAGGGCATAGAAGATGTGTACCTTAGCTTTGGAGATAAAGCGAAGAATAATGTCCTCGTCTCTACGGTTGATCCACGTTTAGAGGTGAGATCTAGATTCTTCCTTCTCGTAGTGCTAGCTTGGACCGGAGGAAGAGAGAAGAATGAATCACGCAACACGAGGACAAAGAGAGGATCGTCCCTCTCTTTGTGGCCGACGGGTAGGGGCGGACGGCTAGGGGCTTCGACCTCTAGCTTGTCTTCCTCTCTCTCTCTTGCTTTCCCTCCTACTCACTTATGTTATGAGCATTATTCTTGGGAAGGAAGCTAGGAGAATCCTATATATATATTCCAAGAACTCCTTGTTAATTACATGAAGGCCCTTCCAAATCCAAATATAATTCAGATTAGTCCCTTCCTTGCATATTAGTCCTACTAAGTTTGCAAGGTGTTGCAAAGTGATCCTTCTTATTAATTAATCATATTGATTAATTTCAAATCTAGTTCAACTCTATTAGATGTGTGACCCCATAGTTTTCTATTAGATGTGTAACCCCATAGTTTTCCCGAAAAACCTTTGTGCCCAATATCCATATATTGTGTTATTCCTTTGTCTCCATATCCGGATTGGACACGAGACATAATATTCACACTCATATATCCAATCCATAGTTTCTTGATCCTGGGAATAGTCTTATGCAAGCAGAAATATCAATATCCCCGTATTGATTTATCTGAGTCTGGCCATAAATTCAATAAGCACCATCCCTTGAGTGGCCATGGATATTTTCTCCGATTATGTGGGAGGGACAAATCCTCTCTACGTCATTACGCTCTCTCAGCTTGCTTCCTACCATGCTCAATGACTATCTTTATAGTTACCCGGTTAAGGCGCAACGTTGGATATTATCTAAGCATGATAATCCACAACTAGAGTATCTAGTGACTTCAAGTCTAAGGATTACAATATTATTGGCACTACGAAAAGTGATTGTGACTTTGACATAATATAATTTATCCTTTTCGTCATGGGTCAATCCAGTATTCGATTACTCCTAATGCATACCCATGTGTTAGACTTGATATCTACGTATCAATCTACACACATACTAGTCTATATGTGATCGTCCTATTAACCAATAAATTGGGACTAGGGTTATTCAAGTTAACAAAACATTGTATCTAAGGACTTCATTATATTAATTATCACAATAAATAATAAATGAATATTCTAGCCACACATTTTTCATACTAAATAAAGATTGCCTCTAGGGCACCTATTCCAACAGTAAAGTCATATGCCACAATGTCTTGATGGAAATTCAAATACCACTGTATTGAGGATTGTTGAAGACCATATATGGAGTAAATCAATTTGCACAACTTGTGCTTTTGACCTTTCATCTCGAAGCCTTCTGACTGAGTCATCGAGATCTCCTCGTCTTGTTCTCCATTTGAGAAACGTAGTCTTAACATCCATTTCATGTAGCTCTAAGTTCATGCTAGCTACTATTGATAATATGAGGCGAAAGGAGGCAATTTTAACAACCGGGGAGAATGTCTCCTCGTAATCCATACCCTGTTGTTGGGTGTAACCTTTCGACACTAGTTGGGCTTTATGCAACTCCACGCTTCCGTATGTCTTCCGTTTGACCTTGAAAACCCACTTGTTTACAATGGCCCTACGTCCAGGAGGCAAGTCAGCTAGGTCCCAAAAATGGTTGGTTTTCATTGACTCTAGTTCTTCTTGTAAAGAAATGTCCCATTCTTTCTTTTCAAGTAATGAGAGAGTCTCGAATAATGTCCTAGGTTCGTCATCTTCCTCCGCGGTGACCATCATGGTCATCCCTTCGATGTTAAATCTTCGTCGGGGTAAGCTCCCACGAGAGCTCCTACACAAGGAGGGTTCTTCAGCATCATCATCGTATATGATAGGATGCTAAATAGGTAAGTCACTCCAATTATTCTGAGAATGCATAGGAACTAATTCCTCTTTGTCAGTGGTGAACTGAGTGTCATCAAGTGGTTCCTCTTATTTGTAAAGAATTCCATCTCCACGTACTTCTCCCTGTCTAGGAAAATATCCTTCTAGAAATTCAATGTCTCGCGTCTCCATTTCCTTTATACTACCATTCGCCTGCTGCGCTATGAATACATAACCCCTTGAGTGCTCTGAGTAACGTATAAAGACACACTTATTTCCTCTATCACCCAATTTCCTATGGATATGAGAGTTGTTACGTACATAGGCTGTCGATCCCCATGGCCTAAGGTGACCCAATTCAGGTTGGCTTTTGGTCCACATCTCATAATTCTTATATTGGAGATGTTAATTCTATAATTTGTAGTTATCCAAAATAAGTAATTTTTGATTGAATATTGTTGTTAAATATGGGTGTAGAAATATGTCCTTTTATTGACGCAACTTTACGTTTGATGCGATATTAACTATAGTCCTAAACTAGTAATTTCATAACTAGTATAGGCTGTTGTGGATGTACTAATAAATTATTATTTACTAACCAAATTTAGTTACCGGTAGTTACTAACCAAATTTAGTTATTTGTAGTTATTGGTAGTTACACCATGAAAGGTAGTGACTATTCGGAAATGAGTACTCACACCCCCTTGAAGGGTCACCTCAACTATTATAAATAGATGACTTCTCCACCCGTTTGGTTCATTCCAACATTCCTCCTACTATTCTAATTTTCTACTATGCTATCATATAGTCACAAATTCTTCAAGCAATCAAACTTGAGACTTCCATTACTATTTGAATTCTTTTCTACACCTTCCAAGAGAGATATCATAACACAATTATGTTCGATGGGCACGAGAGGAAAGTGCTTTATCGACTCGTGTGGGTAGAGGGAAGATTATCCTGGGTGGCTATCTTCCGGATACCGTGAGCACCTAATGGGTGGACGAATAAAGCCTTACGGGCATCGCGTGAATACACGAGATCATCCCTCAAACTTTATGTACGACTTTCAACACATCAATATGGGCAACGCCTTATCCAAGATATAAGTAGGTATGATTGTCAATATTTATTTTCAGTTTATGTTCCTATTTCTTCTCCACTTTTAATTGTCGTTGATATTTCGCGACTAATTCTTCAACACTTGTACATTTTGGACAAGATGTATTTTTAATAGCGGCAAAGATAGAACTATGTCCTCTTGAAGTGGATGGTGTGGTACTAGGGTTCATAGAGAATAGGTGAGTTTCAATGAGAGCTCCTCTTAATCCTTCAGATCCATGGTAGAACTATGTCCGATTGTCACCTTTGGTAGAGTTAGTGAAGGTGTTGTTCCAGGGTCGTTGCTTATGATATCAACCTTTCAATATACCCTACCTAGTTAGGCCATCCGATTTTATACTCGTGTAAGAGTTTAGTAGACTCTCAAGTTAGTTCCTGCATTTATATTTTATCGGATTCCACTTAGTAGTTTTGCAATGTAGGCTATATTATCTTGGCAGATGCCCGAATGCATGAACCATAGAAGTTTCATCTTTACCATCATAACGTTCTTCTGTAGTATCACTGGCGAACAATTCTGTTTTAACATCAACATGCTGCCCATTGATAAAGATTCCAGTTACAAATGAAATTATGTAAATAGATATTATAACGTTGGACTTTTAGCTTAGAATTTTGTGCCATAAAAAATGGGATGATCTAAATACTCAGATTTTGAGTAAAATTGGATTAAAAACTGCAATGGCCAATATGCCCTAAGTAGGAACTAGAACAGTAAGTCATACTATTAAATTGGACTTGCCCTCTGAACTTGAAGTTTCCAAGTGTCCACTATATGGAAAATTCAAGTTCAGAGATCGCGCTCAGTCGGAAGCTCAACCTTAGAGCTAAGTCATATCTCTGGATTACGAACCCACATCGGGCATCGAAACATTTTAGCTGAATTCATCTGCATGAACAACATATTAGTTTAGCTAACGGATAGACGTCACAGTGAGTTAAATCTTTAAATAAGTATTGCATTTCTGAGCTTAAGGAATAATACTCTTTCAATCAAAGAGATATTTCATAGATTCTTATGTTTGTATTTCGAAAGGAAGGATGATAGGGGTGATAGGAAAGTTTTCTAACCAAATTCTTACTAAATTTGATAACTATATTCTCCAAGTGTACTTGTTCCCCACTTCTTCCTTACCATATCAAGTCGTTGTGAAATAACTCCGATGAGAAGAAAGAAGGTGTTAAGAGACCCTCCTGGCCCAACCCAGCTTCATATGCCATACATCGGGGACATATGTAGGCTTTTAAGGCAGTTAGAATATTGTCTGTTTGTATATCATTTTTTCTTTTCACAACATCTTTTTTGGCAGTGACTATATGGAAGTAGCACTAGTGTTGTTTGATATTCTGACTGCTTAAGTTAACGATTATAGGCAAAAGAAAATGTTGAGATTGCAGCTTTTTATATTCTCTTATGGGTTCTTGAAGATTAATGTCATTATATATATTGATGATTACCAGCAAGGTTAAGGATAGTAGTTTTATTCGTATTCTCCTTAAAGAGAGGATATGTGCAAAATTATGCATTCTTGTCGTGCTTTGTTATAACGTCCATGTTCTTTTTAAGCTGCCATTGTCCTGGCGGTGTGGATGAGACAATTTTTTTATTCACTGCGAAGCTTTTTGAGGTAATAATTACGTGCATTTTTGGACAAGATAATTCGGTGATTGCCTTGGTAAAACTATGTTAGCGTGAAGAGTTTTTTTACTGAATGCAAAGCTTTTTATGGCAATAATTACGGTACATTTTGGACAAGATGATTTGGTAATGTCCTTGGTAAAACTATATTGGCGTGAAGATGATGGCGTTGTATGGGGTTCATACATTAGAGCATCTCCAACAGTGAGGAGCAAAATAATTGTCCTTGGACCAAATTTGTTCCTCGAACTAAATTGGCTCCTCTAGTTTGTTGCTTGAGCTCCATCAGTGAGGAGCAAAATTGCTCAATTATTGTTAAATTTTATTTTTCTATAAAATAATATTAAATAATTGGTTTATCATATTAATTAAACTAAGTGCTAATTTAGATTAATAATTTACATACTAATTTAGATCACTCTTTTCTAATTTTAGATTACATAACATGTTAGATATTTCTATTAATAATTTACATGCTAAAAATACTAATTTATAAGTTTTTAAATAATAAACCCACTAATATATATATATATATGTATACATATATATATATGTATATATATATATGGAAAAACCTAATCCTAAGCAAATAAAATTATAATTAGTGAGCCAACCTAATTTCTACAACCCAACCATCTAGCCAAAACGCCAAAAACATCAAAAGTTATATTTTTATGTTTGCTCGTAGACATAATTGTCACAGATTTGCTCCCCCCCCCAACAAAAAAAAACATGTCTTTGCTTTTACTCCTCCAAATGCTCCACCCGTTGGAGGAATATTTTTGTCAGTTTCGACCAAAATTTGGTCCAAAATAGGTTTTGCTCCTCCTGTTGAATATGCTCTTAGGTGAGTTTCATTAAGTGCTCGCCTGCCAGAAGAATGTCAGAGGTTTTATATGATTAAATACCATGGTATTGCCACCATGATGAAAAGCGAAACACATCTCTTACTCTTTCGGATGAGTATTCTCTTTGGTAGAACTTTGTTAATCAAGGGTGTCCTGAATTGTTTCTAACGGTCAACCTTTCAATCTGCATTGGTTAATTATGAGGATGTAGTTTGACAAAAAAAAGTTATGAGGATGTATAGTGTCTTTACCTATAAGGCCAAAAAACAGAAGGATAAAGCGTCTCTTTGCCTCGATTCAAAGTGCATTTTACCCCTATAAAACAGAGAAAACACGAAATAGGGTGTGAGAGAACATCGTGATTAGAGAAGAGGAAGTCACGATGAAGGGAGAGAAATTGAAGGGAGAACTATTCTCGGTTCTAGGTTGAATTCATATTTCAACGGGTAAAACCCAGAACATAACCATTAGTACGCGGGTTGCTCGTGTTTTGGTTCTTCCAGGCGTGGTCAAAAGTGTGATGGGTTCGGGCCTTGGTCAAAACCAACCCGTTGATTGTTGTGACACGGAGTGAATTAATAGCATACACTAAAAAGTGTTTTCATAAAATTATATAATGGGAATGACTGTTGTGACACCTTGTATGTGGACTTCTCATTCAGCACATAATAAGGAATATCATGTTTAGAAGATTTTCTCTAGTTGAAAAACACAATCGCCCCAGAACATTTTTACACTTTTGGCCAAATTTAATTGGTGCTGGTGTCCTGTAATCGATTATTTACCAAGGGCCTCCAATTGCCACAGTGAATAAGCATGCAAGGTGTCCTGGAAAAATGACCATGAATAGTAATATATTTGGTTTAGTTAATGGATAGACATGACGATGAGCTACAATGGTTTGTAAGGATTGCAATTCTGACCTGAAGGAAACCTCGACTTCCTATGACATAGTTAGGGATGGATGCAGGGTTTTAAAGCAGGTAGATAATTGTCTCTTTGTAAATCATATTTCCACAACATCTGTTTTGTAAGACAATACCTGGAGGAAGCACTATTATTATTATTATTATTATGATGATGTTGCTGCTGATGATGATGATGATGATGATGATGAAGGAAGAACAAGTGTCAGTGTTGTTTGATATACTGATTGCTTATCTCAATGATTATTGACAATGGCAAATGTTGGTATTGCTCTCCAGCATTTTTTGGAGATCAATATCATGATAAATATTGAGAATTACCAGTGATGTTGATATTTTTTATTTTTATCACCCTTAAAGAAAAGATTAGTGCAAGAATTTGCATCCTTGTTATCTCTTGTTAGACCATCCACAACAGAGGGTCTTCTGAGAGACCTAGAGCATGATTGCAGAGATTACCTTGTCCGGGAGGAGGGATTGGGGTGGGGCTTGGAGGAGGTTGATGTGGATCCCGTGGCCGAGCTCGCCGGTCTTCAGATAACTGCTGGAGTTGCAGGACATATACCCTATTTTGGTGTATATCCTCCTTTCCGTATAATATTTTTTGTTTTTTTTTCTTGTTTTTGTTTCTTTGTGTGTGTGATATATTTTATGAAATGGTAAAAGACACTTTCACCCCCTCAAGTTTGATGCAAATACACTTTCACCCCTCTTGTTTGGAATAAAACATTGTTGCCATTTATCTGATAATTTTGTAACATTTTATTTTAATTATATTATCTTTAACTATAAATAGTAAACTAATACACATTTTGTATTATAATGAATTATGAAGAGTGTATGAAAAGTTCTGGAATATAATATTAGTAGAGGGCTTCGAGAAGACTTTTCTTTGCTGGAAAGTAATGTAGGGTCCAAATTAGTCTAACAGACCCTCTGTTGGTTTTGGATGCCCTAGAGCTAATCTGTTTAGTATGAACTTAATTCGCTAGAATAATTCATTACATTATTTATGGAGATATTTAATATAATGAATTCCTTAGATACAAATGTGTTGTTTATCTTAAATATCCCTAGTCCATTATAGTGATTAACAAGACGATCAACTATAGACTAGTATGGGGTTGGATTGATATGGAGATATCACGATCCAAAACATAGGGTATGCGTTAGGAGTAACGACATACTGGATACACCCACCGCGAGAAGGCTACATTAGATTATGTCAACGTCACAAGCGCTTCTCGTAGTACAAATGGCGTTGTAATCCTTAAACTTGAACTGGATGCTCTAGTTGTGAAATATCATGCTTTGATATTATCAAACGTTGCACCGTAACTGGGTAACTATAACGGTATCCATCCGGCATGATAGGAAGCAAGCAGAGAGATGGCAATGATGTAGATAGGATTTGTCCTTCCTACATAATAGGAGCAAATATCCATGGCCACTCGAGGGGTAGTGCTTATTGAATGTCTGACCAGACTCATATAATTCAATAAAGAGATAGTGATTGTATATGCTTGGATAAGACTATTCCCAGGATCTAGAAACTATGGATTTGATATACGAGTGTGACAATTATTTCTGGTGTCCAATTCGGATATGGAGACAAAGGGATAACACATCGCAATAGCATTTTGTACAAAAATTGTTGGATTACTGACTATTTCTATTAGTTGGCTGACATGCATGTGTTGCTAGACACCGCTCCATGTTTGTAATTGTTACTACCAACTAAGTAGAAACCTATGGGGTCACACACCAAATGGAATAAATTGGTCATAGGTATAAATTAGTTGGACTAATTAATAAAAGGATCAAAACGCAACCATAAGAAAAGTTAGTTGGACTAATTTGCAAGGTGGACTAATCCATGTAATGACATGATTAGTAATGGGGCAATTATGTAAGTAATAAAGAGTTATTATTATATAAGGGATCTCTAGCTTGTTGTTTAATTATTTTCAAGTCATTGTTGAGAACACAACAAGCAAGAGAGAGAGAGAGACAAAGCCAGAGGCCGAAGCCCCTAGCCCATCCGTCCCCCTTGCCGTCGGCGTCTACAGGTGGCGGATTGGTGCTCCGTTTTGCGTGATCTTGCTTCCTTCTTCCGTTGCTAGCACTACACATGGAGAATGTGTCCAATCAAGATTCTAAGCCTTGGATACGTATAGAGACGTGAACACAATTTCACGTGACAGGTCATCCACAACCCATAACAAAGTACACATAGTTCTACCCTCAATCATGTTATGATTGATATCCTGTGATCCTTGGAGGGGTTTGAGCATGGTAAAATTTTGTTATTCCGCTGCGTAACTTGCATCAAAACCCTACACCCTCTTCCTATGGATGGCCTTATACCATCCATATTCTTTTCCAATTTCCATTATCCCGACAGTGTGTATGGAGACATATTTTTAGTGATGGCAAAGCTTTGTGGCTTGAACCACGATATATTTTGGACGAGATAATTTGATAATTTCCTTGGTAAAATCGAGGTTCCCTGGAGCGGTAGCGTGAAAGTCAAGTCTTAGAATTATCATGTTTAGAGCGGCGTGAGTGGGCCGACAACACGGGATATATTTATTATACTCTTGCAGGAAAAAAACAAAAAATAAAAAAATATGATACTATCACTGGAAAACATACAAATAAAAATGATACTTTAAGATAAATATATTTAGAAGAAATGGGTCTATACTTATAAAATATTACTTTGACATAAGGCACTATCACAATTAAGCTAGCCCTTGCATTTTTTAATATTTAAGCAGCAAGTGATTCAAATTAGTGAGTACTCAGTCACTCAGCCTCACACGAATATTAAGCATGTGAAGAGTAAATTACATTAAGTAGTTCATAGTCCGGCACAACCAGATGAACAACACGAGTAAAGATAGAGTATCGTTTAATCCATTTGCAAAATGCTTTGCAGTTATTTTCTGGCACGATACTCTTGTTGCCGTTTGTTTTTTTTTATTTGGTAATTATTCCTTTTAGGTAATATGATTCAACCGGAACTAACATATTTCATGGTGTCTGAGGGATAGGCTACGAGGAGGGGTGGGAGCGGGACGAGTTGGGCTATTGGGGGAGGAAAGTGATCCGAACCGCTTAGGGGCTAAAAGCCCTTGGATTCGAGGCCAAGCCGGTCTTGCATAAAAAAGTCACTTTCAGGGTTCTTTCTTTTGTGTATGTGGAAGAAGACAAAGGCAAAACAGAATCAGATGATGATGCTGTGAAAGAAGACAAAGGCAAAACTAATGTGCAGAATCAATCAGTAGAATCTCAAGGCCTTGAACTTCCTGCAGAACCAAAATCTCAAAGCCTTGAGACAGAAGCTGAAACTTTCTATAATGCTCCCTCTACTGTTTCAAGAACTCAAAGCCTTGAAGGAGAATATTCCTGGATACCAAGAAAGAAGTTTAAGTACCTTGCAGATCATCCAGCTGATAACATCATATATGATCCATCAACTGGGAATCAGACAAGAGGATAGTTGAAGAACTTGTGTTCTTTTAGTGCATTTGTATCTTTGATTGAGCCTAAAAATACCATGGAAGCACTAGAAGATGGAGACTGGATCATTACAATGGAAAGTGAGCTGAATGAATATGAAAGAAACAAGGTATGGAATCTGGTACTCAGACCTAAAGAGAAATCATTTATTGGAACCAGATGGGTATTCAGAAACAAGCTTGATGAGAATGGCAAAGTGGTAAGGGATAAAGCCAAATTGGTGGCTCAAGGATATAATCAGGAAGAAGTTACAGATTATGAGGATACTTTTGCTCCTGTTTCCAGGTTAGAAGCTATTAGAATACGTTCCTGAATTTGCATCTCATAATCACATAAAGCTTCGTCAAATGGATGTCAAATGTTCTTTTCTGAATGGATATTTAGAAGAAGATGTTTTTTGTAGCACAACCTCCTGGTTTTGAAGATGAAAACTTTCCTGATCATGTTTATAAACTAGACAAAGCTATTTATGGATTAAAACAAGCTCCATGGGCTTGGTATGATAGACTTTCAAAATTTCTACTTGATTAATAATTTCAAAAGAGGCCTAATTGATAAAACTCTTTTCATTAAACAGCATGAAAGTGATTTGTTAGTAGTTCAGATCTATGTAGATGATATTCTATTTGGTGCTACTAATGATGCTCTTTCAGAAGAGTTTTCTAGTCTGATGTGCAGGGAGTTTGAGATGATCTTAATGGGTGAACTGAATTTCTTTCTTGGACTTCATATCTTACAAATGAAGAAAGGAATTTTTGTACATCAAGGAAAGTATACAAAGGACTTATTGAACAAGTACAATATGTCACAGTCCAAGGTGCTTAAAACTCCTATGAGTTCATCACTCTCTTTAGACAATGATTCAAATGGTAAGAGTGTGAATCAAAAGGAATATAGAGGTTTGATTAGATCACTTTTGTATTTAACTGCTAGTAGACCTGATATTATGTTCAGTGTATATATGTGTGCTAGATTCCAAGCAGATCCTAAGGAAAATTATTTAACTGCAGTCAAAAGAATTTTTAGATATTTGAATGGAACCAGAGACTTGGGGCTTTGGTATCCAAGAAGATCTAATTTTATGTTGAGTGGCTATTCATATGCAGATTTTGCAGGATATAAAGTAGACATGAAGTGTACTTCTGGATGTTGCCAGTTTCTTGGATCTTCGTTGATCTGTTGGCATTCCAAAAAAGCAAAATTCTGTAGCATTATCAACTGCATAAGCTGAATACATTGCAGCTGGAGCTTGCTGTTCACAAGTGTTATGGATTGCTCAGCAACTTAGAGATCTTGGCTACAATTCTAGAAATGTACCTATTCATTGTGACAACACAAGTGCTATCTCAATCTCTAAGAATCCAGTCCAGCACTCAAGAACCAAGCATATAGATGTGAGACATCATTTCCTTAGAGATCATGCAGAACAAGGTGATGTTGTTTTAACTTTTATTTCTACCTCTATGCAGATTGCTGATATTTTCAATAAACCTTTGTAAGATGATAGGTTTTCATGTCTAAGGCTTGAATTGGGGATGTTAAATAAGGATGCATTGGTTTAGGGGGAGTATTAGTACTTATATGTGATTATGTGTTAAAATCTCAAAGCCTTGAGATTATACTTTCTAAATTTTTGAAAGTATAGCTCAAAGCTTTGAAGTTTCTCAACCTGCAGAAAATCTCAAGGCCTTGAGATTGTTCGCCAGGTCTTGAAAACATCTGTATTATTTTTATAAAAAAAGGATCATCAAATATTATATCTTATCTTTTTAGATAACTTTATAATATTTGAATTACTCAGAGAATTTTCTAAAATATCCAAATATATTTTTTCAAGATTCTTTTTGCATGTTGATATAGCATAGTCCTTTTATGACTCATCCCTTTCAACCTACTTAAGCTGAAAGTCAGGGCTTATTCCTCTTAATTCTCTCTCAATTCTCTACGACTCTCCTCTCTCTCTATTAATTTCTCTCAATCACATTCCCTTCTCAAAACCCTAAACCCCAAAATGGAGCGCAAATCAGCCAGAATTCAGCAAAAGGGGAAGCCTTCTGGCAGATCCAAGAAGAGGGCAAATAAAAAGAAGAAGATTGTGATTTCGGATTCAGATTCAGAAAACACTCAGAGTTGCATGAGGATACTCCTCCTGCAAAGAAGTCAAGAACAGAAAATGGAGATGAAGGCTCAAGCATTGATCCACAGAAGGAGACAGAGACTCAGGGTGGTGATCAACCTAGGTCAGACAAGAAGAAAGGGGGAGAGAAGAAAAAGACTGGAGAAGAGGAAAAGGGGAAATTTGCTCAAGAAAGCAAGAAGAAACCAGCTGAAGGAGAACAAGAGAAGAGCAAACCCACATAGAATAAAACTAGGGTTAAGAAGGTTGCTGCTGCAACAAAAAAGGGCTATCAAGGTAAGAATGCACTTCCTTCAGATTGGTTTGTTAGTTCTGAGGTTAGGACTGTGTGGATGCAAGGTTATGCTTCATCTAACGTAGCTTTCTGTAGTATGGCTTCTGAGGATTTGTTGGACAAATTGGATATTGATTGTTTGAGAAAATTAAGAGAAACTGCAGTTTGGAAGGTGTTAAATCCAAGTTCAAAATCCTATCCTAGGTTAACTAGGTTATTTTATCTTAATTTGGTTTCTAAAGGTGATGATAAGATGGATTTAACTTCAAAAGTGGCTGGGACAGATTTGAGGGTAGATCATAGGACTTTTGCCAAAGTCTTGGGCATTCCTAGGAAGTATAATGTTGGAGATTACCCTGATAGGAAGGAGTGTTTGGAAAAGGAAAAAGAAATGTTTTTCATTGATGGTGTACCCTCTGGTCCAAAGCAGTTGACACACTCTGTGCTCAACTGTGAAGCCAAAATCATGTTCACAATTCTGATGAGAAGTGTAGTTCCTAGGGAGAACTCAAGGGAGTTGGTTACTGATAAGGTTATTATTTTGATGTACCTGATATCTCAAGGGTTTGCGATAGACTTGCCAACAGTTGTTATGGAGCATATGGTTTATTGTGCAACCAGAACTAGAAACCATCCTCTTCCATATGCCAACCTGTTACCTCTTTTCTTTGAATATTTAGATTTACCTGTGAAACGGGAGGAAAAGATTACTTGAGGTTTTGTGTTGATTGATGAGACTGCATTGCAGAGGATTGGGGTAGTCCCGACTGAGAATCGACATTGGAAGTTCTATTCAGATTTGTCAAAGGAGGAACTTGGAGAGAATGAGTTTGTGAAGCCAAAGGGGGCTACATCAGGGAAAGGACATGCCAATGAGGATTATTCTTTGTTGGTTGAGAAGTTTGAAGATCAGCAGGTTGATATTGAAGATCTCAGACAAAGGTTATTTGATCTGTCATCTGAATTTAACCAGTTCAAGGGCTTGATGAATGTTATGAATGGAAAGCTCGATGTTGTCATCAAGAGTTTGAACTTGGAGAAGATACCCTCTGCTACTAGTCATGACACCAGTGTGGATTCAGATGAAAGGCTGGGAGATTTCTTGAAGAAGAAAAAGAAGCCAATTCCAGTGGTGCTTACTTCAAAAGATTTGTCTGAACAAACTGTTGAAGAAGATGCTGGTGAAGACACAGATGTTGATGCAGCTACAGAGGGGGGATTCAGTGCAGGTTAAGAAGAAGGTGGGATGAGGTAATTGAAGAGGTTGTTGCAGAAGTGGAAGCTGAACAAGAAGGAAATCATTTTGCTGAAGATGCTGGAAGTGAGGAAGAAATTGGAGAAGGCTCAGAGAAAGGCCAGACATCAAAGAAGAATTGAAGATCAGAGAAGACCAAAGCCTTGACCTTCTATCTCTTTCTCTTCTTCTTTTTTGTTCTCAAGGCCTTGACTTTGTCGTAATAAATTTTGTTTAAGTTTTTTTTAGATTTTGAGTAATGATCCAACATTTCTTCATCCTTATTTGATGAAAGTCAAAAAGGGGGAGAAATTATGTGATTTGTGTTACTTTTTGTGTTACTTCCAGTACTTGAATAATAATAATAATAATCAGTTGTTTTGGTTAAATCAGTTGTGCATTACATGTAAATATTGCTGATAATCTGTGGTATTATCGTCTTCTGTATCTGCAATATGTGGTTATCTAATTTTTTAAGGAGTGACAGGAATATCTACACAAGGTTGTAGGTTTTGTGTTTCTTTAAGGGGGAGATTGTTGATTCAAAGACCCTTGAATGTGTTTTGGATGGTAATTGTTTTGAGTGATGAAAGACAAAGACAAAGACAAAAACAAAGACAAAGACAAAGACAAAGACATAGGCAGCAAAGCATTTCAAATACTCCAAATCCTTGAGATACTGACAGAGCTTCAAATCCTTGAGAGTATTCTTGTTCTTATGAATTTTCTAACAAGTTTGTGTTGCAGATTGGATATCTGATTATGCAGATCAGGGTTTTGCTGAATATATTATTGTTTTACATTATCTACATGTCTAACACAATTGCATATGATCAGAATAGGGAGAATCAAAGTTTTCTGGACTTACCTTTGAAAATCTGTGAAGCAGGTTAAGAGCTTTAAGGCCTTGAGATGTGCCTTGAGCTGCCGACAGTTTTTACAGAATTAAGTTGATTCTTTCTTGCAGGTTTTGATTCTTATTATTGTGATTATTTATTGACTTCTATGAGTCTTAAACCTGTTTATCATGATTTATATGTTTCGCGAGTTAATCAGATTACTGTTCTAATCTTTGAACCAGTTTTTATCAGAAACTGGAAAACCAAATAGTCATAGTACTGTTATCTTTCTGGATTTTATTGTTGTTGTATTTTAATGTAGTTTTAGGTTTGTTAAACGTGCAAGAGAAATCTCAAAAACTACAACGGATATCCACTTAGAGCTGTTTGAATTTCAGTTGAAACAGAAGGAGGATTTATAGGAAATGAGATCCTAAAATCTGTAATTCAGTTGCAGCTGGTGGATAAAAGAAACTGGTTTGAATTTTGAAAAGAATAGAGGCTTGCAGAATTACTCAGATGAGTGTGAAAAATTCGTGGGAGATCATTCATTCAAACACACAGGGATTCAAGCTTCAATTCCAGATTTCAGAAGATCAAGTCATTCCAGTTTCCAGAAGAACACATCCAGGCTTCCCTAGCTTATTTCTTCTACTGTGTTCTTCACTTGTTTTGTAATCTGTGTATCTTTTAAATATCTTAAACCTCACTAAACCTAGTGGTTGGTTTTTCAAGTGAACAACAAGAGGTTCTTGTTAACTCAACAGTTAGTAGCTGGAACTAGATAGGTTTGGAACCTCAAGCTGTATAGGTGTAAGGAAAATCATTTAGGCTTGAAGATCTAGCGCTATTTCTGTGTGAGTAATAAGAAGTGTTTGCCCAATCCTGGTGGGATTAGATCCCTCAGGCAGAGATTAGGTCCATTGGGACTGAACTCTGTAAATTGCTTTGTGTTCTTTACTTTACTATTTTTGTTATTTTCTGCTGCACACAACTCAAATCAAACTAGGGTTTATAAGCTGATTAGAAGTGGTAATAGTTCAAGGCCTTGAAGCTTTCTATTTTTGCCTTTGAAAGTTTCATACAGTTTTCTAAAATCTCAAGGCCTTGAGATTTGAGTTTCACACAAAGCTAATCTGTTAGATTCTGAGCTTTGAAAAAGTTTCCATACTCTATTCAACCCCCCTTCTAGAGTATTTATGTTCTGTATTTAGTCTACATTACACACTTTCATTAAATGTTTAAGAATATAAAATCAAATTGTGGTTTATATAATCAAATTACTTTTTTGAAATTCAAATATGAAAAATGTTAGTAACAATAAAGACGCAAGTAGTCGCCAAAAAGGGGTTATACCCTCGAATGAAAAAATATTTTGAATGAAAGAATAGAATCCGCAAGCAGAAGAGATCTTAGCTCAAATATACAAGAAGTTATTTTATATGTTCTCTCAAACAAACAAAAAAATCAAGAAGATTATTCGGGATCATATATTAATAAATGTAAAAATAAAAAACAATGCAAGAGCACCAAGGAAGCAGAACTCGGTATCTTCATGAGTAGGTATTTCCTTTTTCAACTTAGATGGAAAAGTAATGTGAATCATTGAATGTTCAATAATATCAAAATTTATTGTTTCCTTCTTAAATGAGAAATCCAAAAAAAAAAATACTATATCGCAAATTCAAAAGAGAGAAATGAATCTCGATATAATGCGGATTCATACGAACGTAGCTCTTATAGAATTGATGAATGAAGATATATTGATTATTGAACCACTTTGTCTATCTATACAAAAAACATTCACAGTTTCTTATATATCAAATCATAGGTTTTTTATTAATTTATAAAAGGCGACATCAAATTAATCAAAGATATCAATAAAAAAGGTGTTGATAAGAAGGATTTTGATGAATCTATTCCAAGGTATCATCAAAATATAACTGAAAATAGAGATAAAAATTATTATGATTTGTTTGCTCCTAAAATATTTTAGTCTCTAGACGTCGTAGAGAATTGAGAGTTCCAATTTATTTTAATTAAAAAATTAAGCACGTTATGGATACAAATCCTATATTTTTCAACGGTAAAAAGATTATAAAAGAACAAAAAAAAAGAAAAAAAAATTGGAGTTAATTTGTAGATATCATAAAAGATATTGAGAAACAAAAATTTATTAAATTGAAAATTTTCTTTTGCCTAAGTATCGATTAGAAGATTTAGCTGTATGAATCGATATCGGTTTGATATCAATATTGGAGTCAGCTGTTGTGTATTTTTATTTTACTCCTTAAAATAAAATTAAATATATATTTTTATAGGTATTGCATTTGTAAGTTTCATCATGTATCTATGTGGTCAATATTTTTCTTTAGAGTTCTGAGTCGTTAACGGTTCTGTGACTATGTGGGACTTGTAATTGTCAAATTGTTACTTCGTATTTAACATTTAACGATTTTTTTTCATGGGAAATGATCTCTGTAACCTTGTGTCCCTCGGTCATTTTCGGCGTGTCTCTCGGCAGAGTTTGAAAGGTGCCTTTTGGCACCTCTTCACTGCTTATATAAGTGCATAATGTGGTGTCAAATTGATCATAGTGAGATCCGACTGAGTGCTTCTCATATTTTCTGCATTTACTTCAAGTGTTTTTACAATATTTGTCCATTATACTATCTCGGGTTGGGCTCTAATTCCAGAGAAGATAAGAAGTGCAATCTTGTTCAACTCACTATGAAGTGCATTTACTTCATAGTGAGTTCCGAATGAGTCCTCTATAGTGAAGACGCAAATTCCGATCGTGGAGAAATTGGAGTCTTTCAATGGGATGAATTTCAAGCGATGAAGCAAGAAATTGATTTATCAACTCACGATTTCGAACGTGGCCTATGTGTTGCATACTCCATATCCTCAAGGCGAGACACCAAGCGCGCCAATCAAAACTGGGCAACAAAAATGGTTGGAGAAATTTTTTTATGCCTGTTCATCATTCTAAATTCCATGACGGATGTATTATTCAATGTCTTCCATGCCCACAACACCGCATGCGAACTTTGGTGTGCGCTACAACGGAGGTACATAAATGAAGATTCGGTAATAAATCTTTTTTGGTTAAGAAGAACATCGAATTTTGCTTTGATGATTCTAAGCGTATCATTGATCAAGTTAACAAACTTAATGAAATTGCGATCTCTAAAAAAAAATGAAATTGCGATCCAATGAGTTGAAGCGGGTGAAACTTTTTCTAAAATTTTCAAGTTGCTACTATTGTCAGTAAACTTCCACCTTATTGGAATGATTATGTCGTAATCCTCACATTTATGTTGCACATTTATGTTTTAAGTGATATTAGTATTTTCTAAATATGTGTGTTAATGTAAATATTTTATTACGCATGCTAGACTTGAAAAAAAAAATTAAGAATGTTATTTGTGCCAACTTGTTTATTAGTATTAAATTCCTAGTTTACCCCAAAACTCTATGTAATTTTGTAATTGTCTTCCAAACTTTAAGTTTTTATGTATCAACCTATCTGTGATTGGATTTTGCATCACTTACCCCAAACTCATGTGGGGCTTCTTATATGTAGCATATTGCTTGTTCCTAGCTCATCTAAATTCTCCACTTGTCACTTACCTCCATCCAGTTGTTACTCCCTTCCATACACATGTCTCTTTGCACATTCAACTCCATCTCTCTCTAGCGATATGGAAATGTCTTCTTCTTCTTCCTTGACCTTTCAAAATATGGTCCAAACATCATATTTTTGAGGTTCTAGGTGCTGGAAACCCATCTTAGGAGTTAGTATATCAAGTGGGTAGCAAGTTTTTAGCATCTTCTTGAGGATTGAAGTCCCTATAAGCCTTTATTCATAAATTCTCCAAAAAACTTAACAAGAACTTCATGAAAATGAAGAGAAAGTTATATGTCCTTGCATATAAGTCATGATTTTAGTTCCTCACATCTCATTTCTAAGTTAAAAGTTGTTTTCAAAGCTTTGAAACTGGTTTCAAAGCCTTGAAAATGTCACAACATGAACTAAAGGGGAGTTCTTACTCCTATTCATTATCGAATCCTCTGCACTTGATCATGCTATATTGTATTATGAAATAAAAACTAATTATGTGTTATAATATGATTTGATCTTATCATTTGCCTACGTTATTTTACATGGATTGTTAGCTAACTCTGTGTTGCACGTTTTGCTTAAGTTTCCTTATTTGTAGGATTGTTAAATTGGCAATCACGGCCTGCATATTGGTGCTACTTTTATGAAAAGTTGTCTGGTCTTACCTTAGGCTTGCAGATTGAAGATCATATCAAAATCAAGAGACAAAAACCATGCAGCTAGCCGTTGGGAGAAAGCTGTTGAGAGTCAAGTACCTGCAAGAGGATTTCTAGGGATTCATGTTGAAGCTTCCTATATAGTCTGCTATTCAAATTGGCATAATGATAATTCAGAGAGATTGACAAGCACCGAGATTTACACCGAGATTCATACATTGTCTCGAATTTACAAACATCATTTAAGCAGATCATTCAATCCATCCCAGATTCCTGAAGAACACTTCAAGCTTCATTGCTTCATTGTCTTCATATTGTTCTTCATCTTGTGCGTAATTTTTATATTATTCTATTATATTACTTATTCATCTGTTCTCGTTGAGTTTTTCAAGAGGAACAACAGAGATTCTTATTGTATCATTTAGCTAGAGCTGTTAATAGATAGGTTAGGAAGAACCACAGGCTGGAAAAGAGTAAGGAAATTCTCTTGTCCTGAGATCTAGGGCTTAGCTTTTAATAAGTAAGAATTTGTTGGAATACTAGAGGGATTAGATGCCTGAGGCGGAGTGTAGGTCACTTGGGACCGAACTTCGTAACAAATCACTGTGTTCATTGTCCTGCTTTACTGTTCTTTACCTCTCTTTAAAACTGCTTCAAAACAGGTTTCTCTTCAAAGCTTTGAAAATACTCAGTTTCTTTAAAACAGTCTGTTTTGGTTTCAAAGCCTTGAAACTATGTTCTAAAACTCAACCCTTGAAACTAGTTGTTGGGAGAAATCATGCAGCTAGTCATTGGGAGAAATGTGTTGGCAGTCATGTATCTTCAAGAGGATTTTTAGGGATTTCTGTAAAAGCTTCCTATATTGTCTGTAATTCAAATTGACAGGCAGAAAATTCAGAGAGATTGACAAGCAGAGGGCTTTACACAGAGATTCTTACACTCTCACATATTGACAAACATCATTGAAGTAGATCATTCAATCCATTCCAGATTCCTGAAGAACACTTCAAGCTTCACTGCTTCACTGTCTTCACAGTGTTCTTGATTCAGATCTATATTTTATATTATTATTTTATATTACTTAATCATCTATTCTCGTTAAGTTTTTCAAGAGGAACAACAGAGATTCTTATTGTATTAGTTAGCTAGAGTTGTTACTAGATAGGTTAGGAAGAACCACATGCTTGAAAAGAGTAAGACAATTCTCTTGGCCTGAGATCTAGGGCTTATATTTTTATAAAAAAGAATTTGTTGAAATCCTAGAGGGATTAGATTCCTCAGGCAGAGAGTAGGTCACTTCGGACCGAACTTCGTAACAAATCACTATGTCATTGTCCTTCTTTACTGTTCTTTACCTTTCTTCAAAACTGCTTCAAAACAGGTTTCTGTTCAAAGCTTTGAAAAGCTATTCGAAGCTTTGAAAATACTCAGTTTCTTTTAAACACCATGTTTTGGTTTCAAAGCCTTGAAATTGAGTTCAAAGCTTTGAAGTACTTCTGGTTCTTCTCATTTTGCTTCAGAACCACACTTTTAGCAAAAGTTGTCGTACTCCATTCAACCCCCTCCCCCTTATAGAATATTTGATCCTATAACTGCATACCTACATTCAATCTTTAAAATTCTTGTGATTCCATGGTAAGAGTTTAGTTGCATCTTAGTGATTAATCATTCTTAAGACAAGATTTTAGCATGGATAATCTCATTGAATCATAGCATGGTAGATTTTTAGATGCATGTTCTTGATTCATCATATCTCCATTATTCACACACATGCACGTTATTCTCGTTTTGTTTTAAAATCACATATTTGGAAAAACTTTCCATACTCTACTCAACCCCCCTTCTAGAGTATTTGATCATGTAACTGCATACCTACATTCAATCTTTAGTAGGCGTTGGTTTTATACACAGTTGTAAAGATTTGGGGTTAGGAGAAGATGGAGAGTTATAAGATGGATAGGTTGGAAGTTAGTGGTGGATAATAAATCCTGGTTTAAACATGTGGTTTCAGATAAATTACTGCTGCATGGTTTAAATATTAGTGCAGCTTACTAGGTATGAGCCACGTCTTCATTTGGGGTGGCAATGTTATCTCTGGAACATGTTTAGTTAAAGGTATGCCAATTTGAACCTAAAAGGGGTTAATTTCGATATTAGCTATTTCCTCGATTCAACCTCGTTATTTTGTGGGGACATGTGAATGTCATTCGACCCGCTGATAATGTTGGAAATATGTTGCAAAAGTTTTTGAATGAAAACCGAGACGAAGTATCCTTCACATGACCCGACAGACGATAGAGGATGAACGGAGGACTTTCAATCAATTCTATTTTAGTACAGTTCAATTATGATAAATATGGCTCAATGAATAGACTTCTTGGAAAATTATGAACGATGCATATGATAATTATTTTGACACCTGTTTGGTAACCTGCCCGATGGGGGTTGCGTTATTTTCAGCCTGCTGTGGTAACCTATTATTTGGTTTTAATGAGTACTTATTTGAGCATTTTCATTCTTTTTTTTAGCGCTCACCGAGAGTCCGTGATGATATTAATCTATCGAATTCACTGTTTGAGTAATATGCATGACGAGGCAAATTCATTTTTGCATCCTGCTGTGATCATATCTTATTTTGTTTTAATGAGTACTGATGATTTGAGCATTTTCATGATCGGTTTTAGCGCTTAATGTAAGGCCATGATGATATGGATTGTTCGAATTCACTCTTTGTAGCCGATAGAGTATTGTGATATGCATGGCAAGGCATAATCCTTTTACAGCCTGTGATCATCGATCTCTTATCTGGTTTTCATGAGTACATTTCTAAGACTCTTCATGATCACTAAAGAGATTGTAATGATATGAATCTATCTAATTTACTCGTTGTAGCCGATAGAGTGTGATATGCATGGGCAGGCAAAATCCTTTTGCAGCCTGTGATCATCGATCTCTTGTGTGCAGGTTTTAATGAGTACAAGTATGAGCCTCTTTTCGTATTTCCCTCTGTTCATTCCCTGTTCGGTGTATCTCTTCTTGATTGGCAAAACACATTTTTGTAATGTCATCTCTGCGCGGAATTGCGTGTTGAGGGCGCGGTGATATCGCGTGTGAGATACTTGTCCTAATTGATGAATAGCCTGCCACAAATATTAGTTTTCTAGAACTTGAGTGTGATATTTGTTATTTCCTTCGTTCAATCTCTCTATTCGAGGTGGAATTGCGAAGGTAATTTTGACGCGCTTAAAATGTTGGCAAAATGATGCAAATACTTGAGCATGAAAATCAGGTCAAAATGTCCTTCGCAACTACCCACTGACGGTAGAGGATGAACAAAGGAATTACCAATGAAACTTTTAATCAGTCAAAATATTGCAAAATAAGATCATCCGTAAATAAAACAACCGGCCATACATATATAGAAAACAAAATATTAGCAAGAATAAGAGAAAAATAAGAGAAAAATTAAAGAAAATAATCAAAAATAAAAGTCTAGTCCCCGTTGTCCTCCTTGAGTTGTTCATCTGCCGGGGCCTTTGCTCGTTCCTGCTGGTGTGAAAGCTTTCTCCTGGTATCCCCCTTTATCTCTTTTTGATTGGGAAAATAGATTCACCAGTTCTTCGTAGAATTCGACAGGCATAACCAACCTATACTGCTCGATCTTGATATGCTCAATTACCTGGATTCTCCATTTAAGCTAATGTATTTTTCGCCGGCTATCCTCCAATGCAGTTTGCCTCTTCTTATACAACCTCACAAAAGGGGAGTCCTCACTCATTGATTCTTCATCCGATGAATCAGAGATGAAAATTGGAGCATCCTCACAGGACAATGGCAGCCCAGTGAAAAGGACTGGTTACCTCCTCTCTTCGAGCAGGTGTTTGCGAATGGGTTTCATGGTACGGGAAATTTAGGGAGTGGAATTTGATGGAGTCTTAGGGAAGTAATTTAATTTACTGTTACTAATTTTGGAATGGATGTATGAGATTAAATAGTGCTTAGCAGCTATCAGTTTCTCTTTTATTTTCTCCTCATTAAGGAACGTGAAATGAATTGTTTGGCTGCCTATACATTGATATTGTTGAATGAGGCAGTTTGGGGAATTCAAATAGTTGCCTTAGAAATTTTTTGGGCATGTTAATGATGGTTAGTGGTTTATTGGTTTATTATGATGTCCTTCATGCTCGCTGCTTGCTTCCGTGTAGTACCAAACTGGGCTTCTCACGTCTCATAATTTTCGTGGTCCAAATTACTTCATGTTTACTCTCACGCTGATATTCGATAATGGTTGTGAACTATATGGACTTTCGGCAAAGGTAAACTGAAAGTTTGTAATGCAGGTTCAAAACAGAATCTAATACTCTAGAGGGGAGGGGGGGGGGGGTTGAATAGAGTATGGAAACTTTTGCTGAAAACTAGCCTTTTGAATGTTTAACCCAATGAAGAGATGGAATCTCCAAGATTTGGAAAATATTTGTAAGGCTATGAATAAAACTGTAACTATAAGAAGCTTCAAAGCTTTGAGATAGGAAATTCTCCAAAGCTTTGGAGCTAATTTCTTTGAACTGAAATGCAACAGGAAATTAAAGCAATAATGTAAAGCAACAGAACACAGGTATTTTTACAGCATTCAGTCACAATTGGATCTACTCTCTACCTAAGGGATCTGATCCCTCCAAGATTTGAAAACACTTCTTATTAATCACCGTGATTTAGCCCTAGATCTCAATCCTAAGTGAGTGATAACTCCTTAGGTTTAGTTATATTTCTAATATAACACACTGTCGTTCTGCGTTATTTCTGAAGAGTTGAGTTGATTTTTACGCCCAAAATTATGAAAAGAGAGATAGTTAAGCGTTACGCGCGTAATTGTCAAATCCGGGCATTTTCGTGTTTATTTTAAGCTATTTTATATCACATTTGATCTCAGTATGTTTAGTATTGTTTTCAGTTATCGGTGGCTTGAATCATGAATTGGAGGTGAAGAAGTACAACAGAGGAGATGGTTGTCATTTGAAGAAGTTTTATAAAAAGACGTCTGCTTACCCCCTGATGTTGCAACACTGGGTTGCTACATCGAAATCACCTCTCAGCTTCTCTGATCGCATCACCCAAAACAACCATCGGAACTCCACCTGAACCACCGGACCAGACACCCTGACCTCCAACTCAGATACGCCAGACCCAATACCCAATTCAACCACCAGCGATTCAACCCAGTTCGACAGAGCCTTCTGAACCACCATCTCAGACCTAAACAACCACCGGCGAACTCACCACATATCCCGATGCCGACCACAACAAAACCTCCATAACAACCAGCATCGTCTCTTCTACTTCCTCCATACCAACCGCCGACCCACCATCATCTCCGAACTTCATCATATACACCATTAACTACCTGACATGACCAACAACTGAAACGACCACCTCCACATTCGACCGAAACCCCTCCATATCCAACCCAGGTTCGCCCAAAACAAGCACCGCATCTCCGACCCTCTCTCCGATTGAGAAGACCCAACTCCCAATAAGGAATTTGCCTGATACCCAGACCCGGAGAAGAGAAAGAGAACCGAATATTTGCGCTCCAACTGATTTCACCTGAAGTGATAGAAGAGGAGAGTGCGCAGAACACAACTGGGACTGAGAAAAACTCAGAAGAGAAGAAAGGGGCAGCCAGAAAGGCAACCCAACTATAACGGGGTTTAGTGTAATTTTTAAAGAGATCTTAAAATGAAAACGTGAGAAGAGTATTTATTGGACCCTGAGGTCAGTTTTGAAGGAGAATACGCTGGGCAGAGATAGAAGTACGCACCAGAGGGCACCAGAGCTGTTTTTGGGAGTTTTGAAGCTTCACACGAATATTTGCGTAAGGATATTTTTGTTTGATTTCCTCTCTATCTCATGAACTCATTGATCTTAGTATTGTATTCGTTAATTATGTGTAGCTATACTTCGCGTATCAGGACCCGAGTTTGTGGTTAGGGTTTTCACGTTGATTATGTGTTTTATGATTTGAGATTCATGTTTTGCTAAACCTAATTGATAGAATTTATTTTTTCTATGATTGTTTGGTGATCTTTATCGCATCTAGTTGATTTAATACATCTCATTAGCTAGAAATTAGTTTTCAATTATTTGGTAACTTGGTTATTGCTAAAACCGGAAAAACAAACAATCACCCGTTCTTAGTGAAAGCAAGACTTGGGATCGTTAGATTAGAATTCATCGTTAATGCATGTTTAGGGATAATTGGAACATGGTAACTCTTTTTTAATCTAACCTATACATAGGATGATCACTTGGTAACTCGGTGAGTTAGTATTGCTCGATTAGCAAAGTAAATTTCGTTTTTGTTTCACAAATCATAGAACGTCGTCAACAAGAGAATCCTAGCAATCCCCCAAATGAGGTGTCCTGGTTGTTTCTCCCATATTAAGTTTTAAAATTTAAATGCTCTTTTTTTCTTTTCAATTATTTAGTTTAGTAAAATTCTCTCTATTGCTTGCCCACACGAAGTTAACAATGCTAATTGGTTCACGACAAGTTCTTTGGGTTCGATAAACCCGGTACTACACGCGACAGTCGTACACTTGCGGTTGGATCATGTCAATTTTTTGGCGCCGTTGCCGGGGGATTCGGTCGAATTGGTTAGATTTATTAACTTTAGGGATTTTATTTTCGTTTTGTTATTTATTTATTTTTGATCTCACCTGCTTCCTAGCGACTAATTGTGCAGGTATCTTGGTGATCATGTCGGGCAGAATTCTTGTGGAAAATTCCCATGCTTTTCACCGTACTATTCCTATGGAGATATGTACACCCAACCTCCTTGCAATCAAGAAGAGGAACAAATTAAAGCAATGTTGGATGTCATGGTGTTGGAATACATGCCCTAGAGGCAATCTAGTTTAGTATGAATTTATTTTGGCTAGAACATTCATTGTATTATTTATTGGATATTTAATATAATAAAGTCCTTAGATTTACAATTATGTTGTTTATCTTAAATATCCCTAGTCCAGTATAATGATTAATAGGACAATAATCTATAGACTAGTATTGGGTTGGATTCATACGGAAATATCATGATCCAACACATGGGTGTGAATTAAGGGTAATGGCGCACTCGATTGACCCATCTCTGAGAAGGCTACATACACGTTATGTTAAGTCACAAGTGCTTATCGTGGTACAATGGTATTGTCATCCTAGACTTGAAGTAGCTAGATATTCTAGTTGTGGACTATTGTGATTTTGGTAGCGTCAAACACTACACCGTAACTGGGTAGTTATAAAGGTGTGTACCGGATACAATAATAAGCAAGATTAGCGATCGTAGTGGAAGTAGATAGAATTTTTCCCTCCCACATAACGGGCGCAAATATCCTAGGCCACTCGAGGGATAGTGCTTATAGAATGTCTGGCCAGACACAAATAAATCAATATAAGATATTGATATTATTTGCACGAATAAGGCTATTCCTAGGATCGAGCAACTATGGATGGGATATACGAGTGTGACTTGTATTTCTCGTGTCCAATCCGGATATAGAGACAAAAGGATGAGATAATTACTTGTACAAGGTTTGTCGGATGACTATTCTATTAGTTGGCTAGAACGGATGTTTTGCTAGAAACCGCTCCATATTACCAAATTGTTGCTACCAACTAGATAGAACCTATGGGGTCACACGCTATATAGATTTGAACTAGATTTTGGAATTAATTAATATGATTAATTAGTTAGAAGGATCACTTTGCAACACCTTGCAAACTTAGTAGGACTAATTTGCAAGGAAGGGACTAAACCGAATTCTAGTAGGACTAGAATAGGTCCTTTAGGTAGTTGGCAAGGATTTGTTTGACTATATAAAGGATGCTCCTTCCTTCATTTCCACACTTATGACTCTCTTGATCTTAACTTGAGTGGGAGAGAACAAAAAGGAGAGAGAGCAAGCAAGCAAAGGTGGCCGAAGGCCCCCTTGCCGCCGCCCCTATCCGGTCGGCCAACAAAGGAGGTAGCCCCTCCTTTTTGCCTCGTGTTGCGTGATTTATTCTTCCTCTTACTCCATTCCTAGCTAGCACAAAGGAGGAGGAAGATCTAGATCTGAACTCTAGGCGTTGATCAACTATAGAGACGTGACACAATTCGCGTTACAAGTCATCACAGGAGAAACCCTAAGGTGTGTAACTTGATTTCTTCCCTTACCATCGTTATGTCTCTTGTCATGTGATCCTTGGAGGGTATTGAATAGATGAATTATGTTTTTCCTCTGCGTATCCATGATCAAAACCCTACAGTGTTATCAGAGCCACAGGTTGTAGAGCATAAACGTGGTTTATGTGTTACGTTTTGATAGTTTTACCCTTTAATTTATTGTTTATCGCGTAAAACAAGACAACTCAAGCAGATGATGCAATTTGTCAATAATCAAGACCTAGTTTTTGCATTGGATGCATGAATTACTGAGTTTGAGAAATTTTAGGATCTTAGATCTAGGGTTTGGGCATCCTATGGAAAGAAGGAATTCTTTTCAAACAAGGAAACAACCAAACTTGGGCACCAAGCAAGGGAGTTGTTTTAGAAACAACTACCATGGAAGGTTTGGCCCCCTAGGGGACCGCCGTGTGGGCTAGGGGCCGGCCGGCCCAAGGCCTCGGGGGTCCTCTTTTGGGGTTCGCGAAAATTGGATTGTTGGCCCCCTTGGACCGTTTTAACCCTAAAAAATTCCTAAAATCAATTAAAATTGACCAAGCACGTTAAAATTGGATTTTAACTGTTTATGTGCAAACCACATGGTGATTGGATATGTCCTTAGGATGTGGTTTGGTGTGATTGTTTAATTTTGTGGTTTGGTTTACGGCCTGCGAGCCATTTTTTTCTGAACTTGTGAGATTTATTTTATTTAGTATAGTTGTTAGCTAGTGCTATATAGAATAGATTGTTACCCAAGATTAAAGAAAAGAAGCCCAAAGCCAAATGAAGCCACAAAAGATGGAGCATGGAGCATTCCACATGACTATGAAGGATGGACCTAAAGATGAAGACGCATGGAGATGTGTTTGCTTTTAGGGTTCATAGATAATTCCATTGGCATGGAATTATCTTAGTCTAGAAAATGCCATATCCACATCACGTTTTATTTTGTTTTGTGGTTGTTTAATATTATTGTCATATTATTTTGTGGTTGGTGTATGAATGATGCATGCAATTAGGATAATAAGATAATTAGACAACCCGGATCTATTATTTGGAGTTGTGCCCAAACTCAAATAGATAGATTAGTTGATATGGATAAACAGAAACAATTAAAATTGAATTGAAAAATCCCTCAAAATTCAAATATTGCGTTTTTGTCTTCTCGTTATTTAAACACTTATCATCATCATGATTTCCCATGATCGTGTGTGCCAAAGCATGGCGACTTGGTTAATACTGATGTGGTGCGATGGCACACCTCGTGTGCAACTGTTTAAGTAAGAGGTTGGACGCAACTAGGTTTTTAATAGGATTAAACCCTAAAGACAATCAATTGGGATTATCCATAAGGAAGGATAAATAAGGAGTTATTTGCCCAATTGAACCAAGAGCTTCATAAGGGATTCAATTGGAATTTTTCGTACCTAAAGTAGTCAAATTTTGGGTGACTTGCCAAAGCAAGCTCATAGGGAGATGAAACATGGATCTTGGCCCACTAGAAAATATAAGGATATTTTCCGCATTAATATCTTTAGGGTTATGAATCCGTAAAAAAATAGTGGAAGTTATATTTGATAAACTAGCCATTATTGAATATAGTCAAAAATTCACAAATACTAAAACTTGCGTATTTTCCTTTTTATAGAATTCCAAATGGCAAACAACTCAACGAGTTCACAACATTCCCTACGATCTGTCGTTGAGAAGGACAAGCTCTCTGGAACCAACTTCCTAGATTAGTACAGAAACATGAGAATTGTTCCCAAGCAAGAGACGAAACTGTACGCAATAGAGGAGCAAGTTCCAGCAGGTCTGGAGAATAATAGCCCAGCAGCCCTAAAGGCTTATCGAAAGCGTGTTGATGACTCCAATGATGCGGATTGAATTATGCTATGCACCATGACTTCTGAGCTTCAGAAGCAACACGAAAACATGAATGTTGTCGATATGATCGAGCATCTAAAGCAGCTCTTCCAAGAGCATGCAAGGGTTGAGAGGTATGAGGTCTCTAAGGCATTGTTCAAGTGTCATATGGCAGAAGGTAATCCGGTGGGACACCATGTACTCTGTATGATCGAATTCTTGGAGAATCTCGCCCGACTAGGGTTCCCGTTTAGCCAGGAGTTGGCAACCGATCTCGTATTGCAATCGTTTCCTGAGAGTTATGGGCAGTTCATCATGAACTATAACATGAACAAGATCGTGAAACCACTGCCAGATTTACTCAATATGTTGAGGACAGCTGAACGGAGCATCAACAAGGGTAAGGGCAAGGCCATTATGATGGTGCAGAAACGAAAGGGCAAAAGTTTTGCCTCATCCTCCAAGGGAAAAGGCAAGTCAGTTTCCAAGTCCAAGGAACCTGCCCTTAAGCCTGTTGGTGGCATTGCCAAAGGTGTGACTAAAGGTGAGTGTCACTACTGCAGTTAGCCTGGACACTGGAGGTGGAACTGCCCAAAATATCTGGAGGACAAGAGGCTTGGAATAGTGATTCCACTACCACCAGGTATTTTTGTTGTAGATGTCAATTTAACTATCTCTACATCATGGGTATTAGATACTAGATGTGGATCTCACATTTGTCGAAATATGTAAGATCTAAAGAGAAGTAGATGATTGGCTAAAGGGGAGATAGATCTGCGCGTTGGGAAAGGAGCAAAAGTTGCTACGTTGGTCGTAGGCGTGTGCGAGCTATCTCTGCCTTCAGGATTAGTTTTAGAATTAAATAATTGCTATTTTGTGTCTTCCATGAGCAGAAACATTATTTCTATTTCTTGTTTGGACAAGGAATGTTTTATTATTTCAATAAAGAACAATTGTTGTTCCTTTTATTTTAATAATATTCACTATTGTAGTGCACAATTATTTAATGGACTGTAAGCAATCCTGTGTACGACATTAATACCAAGAGGATTAAAATACATGTTTTAAATCCTTCTTACTTATGGAACTGTTGTTTAGGCCTCATAAACGAGAAACGTGTATCTAAACTCCATAAGGATGGATTACTAGACTCATTTGATTTTGAATCATATGAGACATGTGAGGCTTGTTTATTGGGAAAAATGACAAAGTCCCCTTTCAATAAGAAAGGTGAGAGGACTAGTGAGCAATTGCCACTCATGCATACTGATGTGTGTGGGCCATTTGCCACGCCTACTAGGGGTGGTTGCGTCTACTTCATTACATTTACTGGTGATTAAAGTAGATATGGATTTGTGTACGTTATGAGGGCCAAATCCGAATCCTTTGAAAGGTTCAAAGAATTCAAAAGTGAAGTAGAGAAGCAACTTGGAAAAAGTATCAAGGCTCTACGATCGGATCGTGGAGGAGAACACTTAAGCCTAGAGTTTGACAACTATCTTAGAGAGTGTGGGATCGTGTCCCAACTCACTCCACCCGGAACACCACAATGGAACGGCGTGTCCGAGAGGAGGAATCGAACCCTATTGGATATTGTTCGATCTATGATGTGTCAAACAATCTTCCATTATCATTTTGGGGATATGCTCTATTAAATGCAACTTTCACCATTAACTGTGTTCCATCTAAATCAGTCAAGAAGACACTACATGAGATGTGGAGTGGCAGGTGTCCCACATTGTTGTTCATGAAGATATGGGGCTGCGATGTCTATGTAAAACGTTTACAATCAGACAAGCTAGGGCCAAAGTCGGATAAGTGTAAATTTGTGGGGTACCCTAAGGAAACTAAGGGCTACTACTTCTACAATCCAACTGAGAACAAAGTGTTTGTTGCTCGGACCGGCGTGTTTCTAGAAAGAGAGTTTGTCTCTAAAGAATAAAGTAGGAGGACTGTAGAACTTGAAGAGATTCAAGAACCACAAATCACTGAACCGATTATGGAACATGAATTGGAACCAAAAGCAGTTGTGGAACAGCCTGTTAAGGTAACATAAGAGCTTCGTAGATCTAGTAGAGTGCCAGGAACCTGAGAGGTATGGACTTCTCGTGACTGATTCCCGTGACACGATGCTCATAGATGATGAGCCTACTACCTATGAAGAGGCCATAAAAAGGGCCAGACTCTCAGAAGTGGTGGAAGCCATGAGATCCGAGATGGAATCCATGTATCCCAACAAAGTATGGAATTTGGTGGAACCACCCGAAGGGGCGCGGCCCATAGGGTGCAAGTGGGTCTTCAAGAAGAAGATCGACATGGATGGTAATGTTGTTACTTATAAGGGCCAATTGGTAGCTAAAGGATTCAAACAGATTCATGGTATTTACTATGATGAAAACTTTTCACCAATCTCTATGACCAAATCCATCCGAATCCTACTTGCAATTGCAGCATACTACGACTATGAGATTTGGCAGATGGATGTCAAAACAACATTCCTTTGTGGGAATCTCCTCGAGGACGTGTATATGATACAACTGGAGGGTTTTGAAGATCCAAAGCAAGCCAACAAAGTTTGTAAGCTGCAACGATCCATTTATGGATTGAAGCAAGCTTCTAGGAGTTGGAACCGATGTTTTGATGTAGTAGTCAAAGAGTTTGACTTCATCAGAAACGAAGATGAGTCTTGTGTCTACAAGAAGGTTAGTGGGAGCTCTGTAGCTTTTCTGGTCTTTTTTGTGGATGACATACTACACATTGGAAACGACGTTCCCATGCTGCAATCTATTAAAGATTGGCTAGGAAAGTGTTTCTCAATGAATGACTTAGGGGAAGCAGCATATATACTTGGTATAAAGATCTGTAGAGATAGATCTAAGAGACTGCTAGGCCTAAGTCAAAGTACATATATTGAGAAGGTGTTGAAACGGTTCAACATGCAAGATTCCAAGAAGGGATTCTTGCCCATGTCACATGGAATCACTCTTTCTAAGAGTGGTTGTCCTTCCACTTAGATTGAAAAGGAACACATGAGTAGAATACCCTATGCCTCGGCCATAGGATCTATCATCTACGCCAGGTTATGTATAGACCAGATGTGTCATATGCCTTGGGTATAACATGCAGATACCAATCCAATCAGGGTGAGAGTCACTGGATTGCAGTTTAGAACATCCTAAAGTACTTGAGAAGAACTATGGATGCTTTCTTGATATTTGGCGGCGATGAAGAGTTGCGTGTAAGGGGTTTCACAGATGCAAGCTTCCAAACCGACAGAGATGACTTTAGATCACAGTCGGGATATGTGTTTTGCCTGAATGGAGCAGCGGTGAGATGGAAGAGTTCCAAGCAAGAGACGGTGGCTGATTCTACAACAGAGGCTGAGTACATTGCTGCAAATGGCGCACCAAAGGAAGCTGTTTGGATCAGAAAGTTTTTTTCCGAACTTGGTGTGGTTCCTAGCGTTGCGGATCCAGTTGAGTTGTACTGTGACAACACTGGGGCGATCGCGCAATAAAAGGAGCCCAGGTGACACCCGAAATCCAAGCACGTGCTCCTGAAGTTCCATCTGATTCGAGATATTATCGATAGAGGAGACGTTCGGATATGCAAGATTCCTACAGATGAGAATCGGTCAGATCCACTTACAAAGACGCTTGTGCAGTGGAAGCATGAAGGCCACACTAGGAGCATGGGCATACGAGATGCGTCAGGTTGGCTATAGTGCAAGTGGGAGACTGTTAGAATAGATTCCCTATAGGCAATCTGGTTTAGTATGAATTTATTTTGGCTAGAACATTCATTGTATTGTTTATTGGATATTTAATATAATGAAGTCCTTAGATTTACAATTGTGTTGTTTATCTTAAATATCCTTATTCCAGTATAATGATTAATATGAAAATCGTCTATAGACAAGTATGGGGTTGGATTGATATGGAGATATCATGATCCAACACATGGGTGTGCATTAAGGGTAATGGCGCACTGGATTGACCCATCTCAGAGAAGGCTAAATACACGTTATGTTAAGTCACAAGTGCTTATCGTGGTGCAATGGTATTGTCATCCTTGGACATGAAGTCGCTAGATATTCTACTTGTGGATTATTGTGATTTTGGTAGCGTCAAACGCTACACCGTAACTGGGTAGTTATAAAGGCGTGTACCGGATACAATAATAAGCAAGATTAGAGATCGTAGTGGACGTAGATAGAATTTTTCCCTCCCACATAACGGGAGCAAATATCCTAGGCCACTCGAGGGATAGTGCTTATAGAATGTCTGGCCAGTCACAAATAGATCAATATAGGAAATTGATATTATTTGCACGAATAAGGTTATTCCCATGATCGAGAAACTATGGATTGGATATACGAGTGTGACTTGTATGTCTCGAGTCCAATCCGGATATAGAGACAAAGGGATGAGACAATTACTTGTACAAGGTTTGTCGGATGACTATTCTATTAGTTGGTTAGAATGGATGTTTTGCTAGAAACCGCTCCAAATTAGCAAGTTGTTGCTACCAACTAGATAGAACCTATGGGGTCACACGCTATATAGAGTTGAACTAGATTTGAGAATTAATTAATATGATTAATTAATTAGAAGAATCACTTTTCAACACCTTTGCAAACTTAGTAGGACTAATTTGCATGGAAGGGACTAAACCGAATTCTAGTAGGACTAGAATAGGTCCTTTAGGTAGTTGGCACGGATTTGTTGGACTATATAAAGGATGCTCCTTCCTTCCTTCCCACACTTATGACTATTTTGATCGTAACATGAGTGGGAGAGAAAAAAAAGAGACAGAGCAAGCAAGCAAAGGAGGCCGAACGCCCCCTTGCCGCCGCCCCTATCCCGTCGGCCAACAAAGGAGGCCGCCCCTCCTTGTTTCCTCGTGTTGCGTGATTTATTCTTCCTCTTCCTACATTCCTAGATAGCACAAAGGAGAAGGAAGATCTTGATCGCAACTCTAGGCGCGGATCAACTATAGAGACGTGACACAATTCGCGTTACAAGTCATCACAGGAGAAACCCTATGGTGTGTAACTTGATTTCTACCCTTAATCGTTATGTCTCTTGTCGTGTGATCCTTGGAGGGTATTGAATGGATTAATTATGTTTTTCCGCTCCGTATCCAGGTTCAAAACCCTACACATGGCAGCTAGATTAGACAGCATCTAGGAAGTGGTGAACAAGATTGATGAATCTCTCCATCTTGTGGGAGATGCATATAATGACAATGGGTCTGGCAGGATCATTCCTGACTTAGTTGGGGAGTGCGAAGAGGAAGAAAAAGAGCTCACAGGTTTATATCTATAATGTTGTTCATCATGAAGTAGTAGATTCTAGGGCTGATTCAGACTCAGATTCGGACTCAGATTGGGATGAGGTTGAGACGCCTACACAACTTGCGCCTCGCATAATTCAGGAGTCATTGCATTGCAGGGAGAGTGGGAACATCGCAAGCTTATTTCCCACTGAAGATATTTTCTTTGAGAAACTAAGACATGAAGCTAAGGAATTACTGCATGGAGATGTATGCAAGGACATGTATCAAGAACTTTCTCTGCCTAATCCATATCTCCTGGAGATCATAAAATTGTCAAAATCGCATGAGAAAGGCCAAATCCCAAGTTTTATGCAATCCATGATTTACCACTTTTGATTCCGAGACAAGATCTAGGGAAGGAAGCGGGAAAGTCAGAACTCAGAGTTGCAGCGATTCCACTTGAGATACTAGATTCAAATGGCCAATCCTCGACGGATGTAGTTTTAAAGAATTGGAAGAAAAAGAAGAAGATGAAAGGTAGAGTGAGGCATGTGGCGGCTATCAACTTCTATTTCTTCTTGCCATTGAATAAAGTGAAGGAGAGACGATGGTGGAAGAAAAAAAAATGGAGAGAAAAGCCTCCGTAACATCTTTTGAGGTAAGTGGGTCGGGTCGTCGACCTTAAATTACAAGGCGCTTGTTGAGAGGCAACCTAACATATTTTCTGCTTAAATTAGGGAGCAAGTTTTTAATACAGTTGGGTGGTGTTTGAAATATAATGTCGGAGAGATGAGGGAGAGAGAGAGACTAATGATATTTCCAAGTGACATATATGTGCAGGTTATGGTTGAATCTATCCCAGAGTGCCATGGCACAAATGACCTTCACAGGGGCTTGCGTTGGCGAGTTTTGGATTCTTCAGAACATGAATTTTAGCAGAGGAGGTAGTCGACCCCGGTGTGCGAGAACACATTGACCGTTGGGAGCATGATGGCGCCACTACTGTGCTTGGCACTGCTTGGCGTGATTTCTTCCGCACCACTGAGGTGGTTGTGAGGATCTTTTTGTTTTTGCTGGATTTTGCGTCACTTTTAGTGTGTATGTCATGCTCATCCCATCTACTAGTCATACACATTGATTGCTGAGTTCTCTTGCATGATCTCTAAATTCGTTGAGGACAACGAAGCATTCAGTGTGGGGGTAGTTTAACTATCTACTAGATGATATTTCCCTTGCATAGCCTGTTACATGTAGGATGTGTTTGGTTCGTATAGTGAGTCAGTATTGTGGTTTATGTTATGTGTATACTTATATTGTTGTATTATGTAGAGTAGATTTACTTATTATTTGCACTTTTATATAATTGTGTCTATCCACCAAAGAGTTGAGTTGTGTAGTGTTATTTTTTTTCGAGTCAAAGCCTTGCATATAGATTTAGAACTTATGAAAAATACAAAAAAAAAGAAAAATAAAAAAAAGAGAAAACCATAAAAATTGAGTAAATTGAAAATTTGAGAAAAAGACAATTGAGGATCTTGAAACTGAAGAGAGTTTAGTGAATGAATCTTTTTGATTAGGAAGTGCCGTAGTATAATCAATTTTATTACATTGAATTTTCATGTAGAGGTTTCACAAAGGATGTTCGGAATTTATGGAAGTTGTGAAAGAATGACTTGTAAAGTATACCTAAGTTTCCTATAGTGTGCATATTGGATTGTATTTCAAAGTAGCTGAATATTCTGTTTCGAGTTTAAACTCGTGGTCTCTTGTTGATATGGGGTGGACCTTCGTGTAGAGTTTGTTTCATGTGGTACGGTTTCCTCGGCCTAAGTGAAGTTGAGGGGCGTACACCAACATCACTTACGATGGTCACAAGAGTTAACCGAAAAAACCCACGCTCTTTATGCTCTACTGCACGAATGTAAAACAGAGTAGGAAAGGAAACAAATGAGAAAATCGGAAGAAAAAAAATAGAAAAATTGTGTTTCAAGGAGAAACAACCTAATGTCCTTCCGGTCACACGGAAAATTTGGATTCCATCCATGTAGAGCTACAGAGGAAAATCAGAGTAAAGCCTTATTTCATAGGAGTTGTGACTCCCTTCATCGGGATAATTTGCATTCGAACGCAATAAAGGCTAAGAGTGTATGACAACCTCAGATGATTCGGCGAAAAAAAGGCTATAATGAAATGTGATCTGAATCAGACCCAATGAAGCTTAGTGAGCTTTTGCACTTATTCAAATTTTTATTTCAAATTCTTGATACGCGTATATGAATGTCAAAAAGGATTACTGAGAGTTTGATGATTTTCACTTGATGAGAGGGAGATTGCCTGATCTTACCAAAAAGAAAGATTTAAAGCGTTTTGTGTGTTGTGTTAAGACCGAGTCTAGAATTTGCATTTGCATCATCTTGCTGCACTAGAGTGTTATGAGTCATGTTGGAGTTGTTTGAGTCTTGTCGGCTAGTAGACATGTAAATGCAGTAGATGTGACTTCGCTCGGGACGCGCAAATGGTAAGTGTAGGGGTATTTGATAACTTCTTAGTTGGAGTTATATTTCTAATATAACACACTGCCGTTTTGCGTTATTTCTGAAGAGTTGAGATGATTTTTATGGCCAAAATGATGAAAAGAGATAAAGTTGAGCGTTATGTGCGTAATTGTCGAATCCGGGCGTTATCGTGTTTATTTTGAGGTATTTTATATCATATTTGATCCCGGCATGTTTAGTGTTGTTTGTTTCAGTTACCGGAGGCTTGAATCAGGGATTGGAGGTGAAGAAGTACAGCATGGGAGATGGTTGTCGTTTCAAGAAGTTTTATAAAAAGACATCTTCTTACCCCTGATCTTGCAACACTGGGTTGCAACATCGAAATCACCTCTCAGCTTCTATCATTGTATCACCCAAAACAACCATCGGAACTCCACCTGAACCACCAGACCAGACACCCTGACCTCCAACTTTGATACGCCAGACCCAACATCCAATTCAACAACCACCGATTCAACCCAATTCGACAGAGCTTTCTGAACCACTATCCAAAATATAAACCACCACCGGCGAACTCACCACTAATCCCGACGCCGACCAAAAAAAAAACCTCCATAACCACCAGCATCGTCTCTGCCTTCAACCCGAGACCACAGAACCCAATTGACCTCCTCTCTTCCACTTCCTCCATACCAACCGCCGACCCACCATGATGTCTGAAATCCATCAAATCCACCATTCACTCCCTTACATAACCCACACAAGAAACAACCACCTCCACATTCGACTGAAACCCCTCCATCTCAGCCCCTGATACGCCGAAAACCCGCACCGCATCTCCGACCCTCTCTCCCAACCTCCGGTTGAGAATACCCAACTCCCAATCAAGAATTACCCTGATAACCAAACCCGAAGCAGAGAAAGAGAACCAAATATTTGCGCTCCAACTGATTTCACCCGAAGTGATAGAAGAGGAGAGTGCAAAAAACACAACTGGGACTGAGAATACCGCAGAAGAGAAGAAAGGGGAAGCCATAAAAGAAGCGCAATTATAAGAGGTTTTAGTTTAATTTTTAAAGAGTTCTGAAAGTGAAAACGAGAGGAGAATACGCTGGGCAGAGACAGAAGTACGCACCAGAGGGTACCGGAGCTGTTTCTGGGAGTTTTTAAGCTTCACACAAAGATTTGCGCAAGGACTTTTCATTTGTTTCCTCTAACTCCTCTTTCACATTAACTCGTTGATCTTAGTAATGTATTCGTTAATTATGAGTAGCTAAACTTTGCGTATTAGGACCCGAGTTTGGGGTTAGGGTTTTCACGTTGATTATGTGTTTTAGGATTTGAGATTCATGTTTTGCGAAACCTAATTGATAGAATTAACACTTTCTACGATTTTTTGGTGATATTTATCTCATGTAGTTGATTGGAGACGTCTTATTAGCTGGAACATAGTTTGCAATTATTTGGTAACTCGGGAATTGATAAACCCGGAATAGCAAACAATCACCCGTTCTTAGTGAAAATAAGAATTGGGATCGTTAGAGTAGAATTCATCATTAATGCTTGTTTAGGGATAGTTAGAAATTGGTAACTCGGTTTTAATCTAACCTAGACATAGGATGCTCACTTGGTAACTCGGTGAGTAAGAATTGCTCGATTAGCAAAGTAAATTTTGTCTGTATTTCACAAATCGTAGAACGTCGCCAACAAGAGAATCATAGCAATGCCCCAAACGAGGTTTCCTGGTTGTTTCTCCCATTTTAAATTTTAAAATTTAAATACTCGTTTTGTCTTTTCAACTATTTAGTTTAGTAATATTCTCTCAATTGCTTGCCCACACGATGTTAATAGTGCCAGTTGGTTCACGAAAAGTCCTTTGGGTTCGTTAAACCCAGATTTCCGAATATTATTACACGCGAGAGCCGTACACTTGCGGTTGGATCGTGTCAGTGAGCTACCTTACATTTATACACTTGTGGTTCCCAACCTATCTAGTTTTAGCTACAACCTGATGTCACAATAAGAACCTCTTGTTGTTCACTTGAATAACTAACTTTCTAAAGTTAATGAGCTTTAGTAACACAAAATAATATTACTATGAAAGCTCAAAGAAGAGCACAAAATACAAATAAGCAGTGAATGCTCGGAAGTTATAACACCCTGCACAAAAGAATAAATATAGACAATTATAACACCCTGCACAAAAGAATAAATAATCCTGAAAAGCTTTCGAGCTTTGGATATCCTTTAAAGCTTTGGCCTTAACCATCTCTGATCATTCATGCAATCAAACTAAGAGATATGACAGTGTTAGCAACACCATAAAAAAGTTTAAGAATATTTGCAAAGCTATATTAAACCAACATCTAATCCAATGCCTAGCCTGCAATACAGAAGCAGTTAGTTAACTATAAACAAGGCCGCATGCATTTGTTCAGCCTCAAAGCTTTGGAGCTTTGAGACTTAAATCCTTAGAACCTCTTTGTCTTTCATCATCTTCAATGTACGAACTCCCCCTGAGTTTATACTTCTTATTCATCCAGAGGGATTTAATTATCAATTCTCCCTTGATGAAAGAAAAAACAACTATTCTTGCTATCTCAGTATTCTGCAACTTAATAACCATCAGTAACAACAAAGATAGAAAAATCTATTGCACATATAAAAAATAACCACTGATGAAACAAGAAAAAATAGACTGACATAGATAAAATCCTGCAATATCCAGAATTATTACACAT
Source organism: Linanthus parryae (assembly GCA_023055425.1). Classification (NCBI taxonomy): domain Eukaryota; kingdom Viridiplantae; phylum Streptophyta; class Magnoliopsida; order Ericales; family Polemoniaceae; genus Linanthus; species Linanthus parryae. The sequence goes on along the minus strand of JALGPY010000002.1, from coordinate 160,822,289 downwards.
TTATAGCACATTCAGCAAGTATCATCTCCCCCTTTTTGACTTTCATCGAAAGAGTAAAGGAATGTAGGATCATACCGAGAGTGTTTCTTTTAACAAAAAACTGAAAACCAAATAAACTAAATTCAAGGCTGAAAAGAGAAAAAGAAAGAAATAGATAGAAAGAAGAGAAAGACGGGGTTCAAGGCTTTGAAGAGTCATTCTACAACATCCTTCTTGGTTGTCTTCTTTCTTCCCTTAACATGACTTTTCCCTTTTCCTTTGCCTTGTCAGGTTCAGATTTCTCTTGTTCTTCTTGTGAATCTTCCTCACTAGATGCTCCTTCATCTCCAGTTTCTTTAGAAAGTTCAGCTTCAACATCAACCACCACTTCAGCTATTACCTCATCAACCTTTTCAGCAACTTTCTCAGCAGTTTCTTCAGCAACATCTTCACCAGCAACTTCATCATCAGATTGTTCAAACAGATCCTTAGAATTTAAAACCACGTGAACTTTCTTCTTCTTCTGCTTCTTCAGAACTTCCCCAATTATCTCATCAGAATCAACACTATCTCCTCTGCTATCAGCAGATGGTATCTTTTCCAAGTTCAAACCTTTGATAATCAAATCCAGCTTTCCTTCCACCAATCCTTTGAACTTCCCAAAATCATTAAAAAAGTCAAATAGACCTTGCCTTACATCTTCAATGCCATCTTCTAAAACCTCAACTTTGTAAATAATCTGTGAGAAATCCAAATTTGTTGAAGCCTTTGGTGTGGTTGCAGACTTTGGCTTAATGAAACTCTTCTCTTTTAACTCAGCAACAGACAATTCTGAGTACAACTTCCAACATTCCTTTTCAGTTTGAACTATTCCAATCCTTTGAAAATATACTTCATCAACCTAACCAAAATAACCAGTAACATTTTCCTCACTCTTCACAGAAATCCCAAAGTACATAAAGAACAGAGGCATAAAATTTGCATAAGGAAGTGAATGATTCCTTGTACTAGTCCCACAATACACCAAATACTCCATGATCACACTAGGAAGATCTATGTCAAATCCTTGACAGATCAAAAAGATAAGAATCAACACCTTATCAGTTACTAATTCCTTTGAATGCTTTCTACGTACCACAAAACTCATGATGATGGAAAAGAGAATCTTAGCTTCAAAATTCAACACATAATGTGTCAATTCTTTGGATCCAGTTGGTGTGTCTTCCAAGAAAAACATAGATTTGGCTTTTTCCAAACACTCCTTCCTGCCAGGATGTTCATGGACTTTGTACTTTCTAGGTATACCCAAAGCTTTAATAAACACCTTACGGTCTAGCGTTATATCAACAACAAAAACCCTAGAGGTCTAAACATAACTATCTTCATCTTCTTTCACTAAATTCAAATAGAAAAGCCTTGTTAACCTAGGATAGGCCTCAGTACTAGGGTTTAGCATCTTCCAGATAGATGAATTCCTCAATTTCCTAATCCAGTCAATATCAAGTTTATCTAGCAAATCTCAGAAATAACACATCAATAGGCAATCTTAGATGAAGCATACCCATCCATCCAAACTTTCTTAACTTTCGAACTGATAAACCAATTTTCTAAAAGTAAGTTCTTACCATAACTGAAAGTTGCTTTGCTCGTCGCTTTAACAGCACTGTGCTTGACCCGAGTATTTTTCTCAGAAGTCTATTCATCCTTCTTCTGATCATCCTTCATCTCTAGTTTCTACTTCTTTGGAGTCTTATCTTTCATCTTGTCTTCTCCAGTTTCTTCTTCTTTTCTCCCCCTTTCTTCTGTTGTTGCTCAGATTGATCATCTTGATCATCCTTATGTTGTACTTCTTTTTCCTGTTCTTCCTATTCCTCATCTGATTCTGTTATAGCTTCCTCATCCACCTTCTCTTTCCTGATCCTCTTGGCTGGAGGAGATGCATCTTTCATGCTCATCATTTTCACTGAATCTAAATCAGAGATAGTAACCTCCACCTTTCTATTAGCGGTTTTATTGGTTCACATTGTTGAAGTCTGAGCTTTCTATTGGAGTTTCGTAGACTTGCACCCCAATTAGGTTCGGGGTTTTGAAAGGATATAGAGAGAGAGAGATAGAGATAGTGACGAAGAGATTGAGATAGAATAGAAGATAAAAGCCCTGAAGATTAGCTTAGAAGTTGGAAAGAAATATTGTCTAAAAAAGGACCCTATTGATCTGCATTCAAAACGTATCTACGAAGATATTTTTAGATATTTTGAGTAAATCTCTGAGTAAATCAAATATTTTACAATTATCTAATAATATAATGCACAGTATTTGGTGATCCAAATTTTTGAACAAAACTGACAGTTTTCTCCAAAGCTTTGAAGAACAAGTCCAAAGATTTGGGGAACAACACAGTTTCACAGAAACTTCAAAGCTTTGAAACATACTTTCAAGGGTAGGAAAGCATGATCTCAAGGCTTTGAGATTTCAACACATAAGCACATACATGATCCAGTATTCCCCCTAAACCAATGCATCCTTGTTTACCATACCCAATTTAAGCCTTAGAGATGCAAACCTCTCATCGGGAAAAGGTTTAGTGAAAAAATTACCTATCTGCATAGAAGTTGAAATAAAAGATAAATATACATCACATTCTCAGCATGATAACTTATGAAATGATGTCTTATATCAATGTGCTTAGTTCCGGAGTGTTGCACATGGTTCTTTGATATTGATATGGCACTTGTATTGTCACAAATGATAGGCACATTTTTGAATTCATATCCAAGATCTCTTAATTGTTGAGCAATCCATAGTTCTTGTGAACAGCAAGCACCAACTGTAATGAATTCAGCTTCTGCAGTTGACAATACCACTGAATTAGTTATGAACCAAGAAATCGACAACACCCTGAAGTATTTTTCCTATCCACCTTGTAACCTACAAAATATGCATTTGAATAACCACTCAACATGAAATTAGTCCTTCTTGGATACCAAAACCCCAACTCTTTGTTTCCATTCAAATATCTAAAGATCCTTTTAAAACCAATTAAATGACTTTTCTTAGGATGTGCTTCAAACCTTGCACACATACAGACACTAAAAATAATATCTGGTCTACTAGAAGGTAAATACAATAGTGAACCAATCATACCTCTGTATTCATTTTGATTCACACTCATACCATTTGTATACTTGTCTAAAGATAAAGATGAACTCATGGGAGTTTTTACTACCATGGACTGAGACATATTGTACTTGTTTAACAAGTCCTTGGTATACTTTCCTTGATGTACAAAAATTCCTTTCTTCATTTGATGTACATGAAGTAGAAGAAAGAAATTAAGTTCTCCCATCAAGCTCATTTGAGGCCACAAATAGTTTTGTCTAATTTGTAAACCTGATTAGGTAAATTTAAATCTTCAAAACCAGGTGCATGAGCAACATATACTTCTTCATTTAAATATCCATTTAGAAAAGAAGATTTAACATCCATTTTATAAAGCTTTATGTGTTTATGAGATGCAAATGCAAGAAGTATTCAGATAGCTTCTAACCTAGACAAGAGAAAATGTCTCCTCATATTCAATACCTTCTTCTTGATTATGCCCCTGTGTCACAAGTCTCGCTTTGTTCCTCAAAACCTTACCATTTTCATCAAGTTTGTTTCTAAACACCCATCTGGTTCCAATGATTGACTAATCTTTTCTCCTAGGAACCAAGTTCCATACTTTGTTCCTTTAGAACTCATTCAGCTCTTCCTGCATTGCAATAATCTAGTCTGCTTCTTGTAATGCCTCCTTTTGCATTCTTAGGTTCCACAAGTGATACAAAAGCATTGAAGCCACACGAGTTCTTCAATTGTCTTCTAGTCTGAATTCCAGTGTTTGGATCTGATCAACTGGATGAGCTGATGTGTACTTGAATCATTTCCCTGGTGTCCAGGGTTCTCGTTCTCCAATAATATTCTCAATCCTTTGAGAACTTCATGCAGTGGCCTGAGCATTTTGTACTATGTGAAATTCACTCTCAAGGCTTTGAGATTTTTACTCAATAGGATGTTCAAAGCTTTGAGATTCTCCTTTACGTTCCTGCTGATCAGTTTTGCTGCTATTCTTTTCTCATCAACATCATATTCGTCACACTTGTTTAGATTAAGATCAACAAAACTTTCACACGAGGAACCATCATCTTTTTCATCAAAAAGCACATGAATGCTCTCTTCTACCACTTGGTTTCTCTTATTGAAAACTCTGTATGCTTTGCTAGATAAAGAACAACCAATAAATATACCTTCATCACTTCTAGCATCAAACATAACAAGATTATCCTTAACATTGTTATGCACATAGAAAATACAGCCAGAAGGCTTATAATAAGAAACATTTGGCTTTCTGCCCTTGAAAAGTTTACTGGAGTTTTCTTCAAAATTGGCCTAATCAAACATCAAGTCAGCATATAAATGGAAGTCTTAACAGCTTCTGCCCAAAGATATTTTGGCAAATTTCTTTCAAGTAGCTTGGTTCTAGACATATCTTCAAGTGTCCGATTCTTCCTTTCAACTATTCCATTCTGCTGAGAAGTTCTAGGTGCACAAACGTTGTTAAGATGCCATGCTTTGCAAAAAATAAATAAAAGTCTAACTGATCAAATTATCTACTATGATCACTTCTAATAGATGCAACATGTAAGTTTTTCAAAGTTGAAAGCTCTTTAAAAGGCTTTGAGAATTCAAGTACATCTTCAGATTTATCTCTAATAAACATAACCCATCTAAATCTAGAATAATCACTTACCACAGCAAGCATATATCTCTTACCTCTTGGAGTTTAAAATCTCATACGACCACACCAGTCCATATGCATCAACTCTTAGGGTAGTACTTACAAAGTTATTTGTCTTGAATGAACTCCTTGTCTGTTTACCTTGAGTACATGCTTTGCAAATCTCATCATCTGTGAACTTTAAAGTTGGTAGACCTCTTACCAAATCCTTTGAGATATGCTTATTCAGTCTATTCATGCTTATATGCCCAAGTTTTCTATGCCAAAGCCTTGAGTCTTCCTTCAAAGCTTTCACTTGCAACTTTGTTAGTATTCCCAATTTGTTAGTATTAATAGCATAAACATTATATGATCTAGGAGCATTGAGTATGCAATTTCCATATTTCTCATCTTGCGTCACACATTTATCCTTGTCAAATATAACTTTATTAACCTAATCACACAATTGAGAAATACTAAGCAGATTATACTTTAAACCTTCAACTAAGTGAACATCAGAAATAGAAGTAGCAGATTCATTACCAACACTACCTATGACAATGAAATTGCATTTTGCTTTGTCACCAAGAGTGATTGTTCCTCCAGAGTATTCTGTAAGTTCTAAAAATAGAGACTTCTTTCCACTCATATGCCTGGAGCAACCACTGTCCAAAAACCATTTCTGATCCTTCAAAGTTTTGGTGGTAGCCTACAAAAATCAATCAATGCATCAACATGCTATTAGACCAAGTGTAGAATTTGGATTCATATTCAGATTCATAAGTGTACCTGAATATGTGAGGTTCTGTCTTTCTAAAGGAGCAAGTTACCTTAATATGTCCAATCTTACCACAATAATGACATTTTGGAGAATGGGTGCTTCCTTTTTTTTACAAAAGTTGTTTGGTTCTATTTTGGAAAATTTAGATTGTAACCCATCCCACTATTATAAACAGAATCCATACTTCCTCCAAGCATGAGATTGAGTTTATGTTCTGAGCCATCAAAAGTTGATAAAATTTTCTTAGATTCTTGAAGCTTCTGAGTCAATAAAGTTTTCTGTTGCTCTAAATCATATGAATGATTCTTTAGATCAACATAATTATAAGTTAAAAGAGAGTTATAATCAACAACTTCTTTGACTTGTCAAAGCTTTGAATCTACAGTTCAAGGCTTTGAAGTCATTATCAATTTTCAACTTAGTTGATTCAAGATTCTTGTTTTGAAAAACCAAATCTAAATTGTCTTTTGCTTTCTCATGAACTTTAACATTTAAAGAATAAATATCACGTCTGTAACTTTCCTCATTAAAAAACATACTTTTTAAGATTTCAGGTAGAACATCAGAAGGGCTAGCAAGAAGATTTTTTACCATTTCTTCAATGTGCTTCCTTGAGCTTTTTCTTCTTCATGCTCAGCCGTTAAGCAAAGATTGGCTTGCGCTTAATATGAATCTGAATCTGTTGATGAATTAGAGTCACACCATGATGCAACCATTGCTTTCATCCTGTTGTCATTTCCCTTCTTTTGAAAATGCATGCTTTTCTTATTTTGTGGACAACCTTTTAACAAGTGATCTGCATCTCCACATTCAAATCAATTCATTTTAGATTTATATGAATTTGAAGAAGACTTACATCTATGATCCTTGCTACTTGAGGATCCGAATTGTCTTCTTTGTACACCTTGTTTCCAAATATCTTTTTCTTCTTCAAAATTCTGGCCAAGGCTTTGGAGATCAAGGCTAAGGCTTCTTCGTCATCTTCATCTTACTCTTGAAGGCTTTGAGATTTTAAACTTTCTTTTGCTAGAGTAACAGATTCTTGATGTTTTCACTCATGTCACCATCTACTTCTTTCAGTGACATCTTATGAGTGAGAAACTTGCCTTGCTAATCATCTAGCTTCATAACACTCAAATCATGTGCCTCCTCAATTGCATTTTTCTTTGGATCCCACTTAGCTATTGGCAAAGTCCTTAAAATTTTTCTGACTTTTTCTTCATTTGAGAATGTCATTCCTAGAGACTGCGAATTATTCACAATATCAGTGAACCTCTTGAACATCTCCTTGATGGATTCATCAGAATCCATCGTGAATAGCTCATACGACCTCAAAAGGATATTGATCTTAGTCTGCTTGACCTGACTTGTTCCTTCATATGTTACAGTCAATTTATCCCTGATCTCCTTGGAAATCTTGCAGTTGGATATTTTTTTGAACACATCTGCACTAAGAGCACAATATAATAGGTTCAAAGCTTTGTAATTTTTTGATACATTTTCCAGTTCAGTGGCTGAGAGATCTTCATCTGGTTTGACAGTCCTGACTCCATCATAAAGTAATATAAAACGTATGGGGACGATTAAAAATAATTTACCACAATTCCATGTCATGGTCTACAATGAACATTTTCATGAATGCCTACCAGTTCACAAAATTACCACAAATTTCATTTCCTTGAAGTCCAGTCTCTTCTTGATGTTGATATTACAGTTTGGATAGAAACCTTGTGTGACGCAGAAACAATGCTCTGTAGCTTTTAGTTTCTACTGTGTGGATGCATTAGATGTGTCCTGTGAGAAAATCTAGAGTCAGTAGAAAGATAACCATGTGAAGTAACAGCACTAAACTCCAACTGCTTCTCTGTGGTCATTCCATGCATCACAAGAAAGACGAGTTGGAGGTCAAAACCTATTGGGGTTGCTTTGTTCTATGGTTCATCGACCATCAATGTATCAATCTATTGGGTTGGGGCGTACTATGCTAGATGAACCATAAACGCAGCAACCCAATAGAGTTTAGGCCGCCATGCCAGCTTTATCTGTGATGATTCTCCGTGCCCGGGTAGTGGTAGACTAGATTCTGGATATATCATTGTGATGCGTGGAACGATCACAAAGAAGCTTGCTTCCACATCCAACAGATTCTTTGTGATCATTCAAGCATCACAATGCTGCCGCAAGGGGGAAAGAACATAACGGACTTTTGACATCTTAATGCTTTCCCATTATCTAAACTTTATCTGGATGGATGAAAGGTGGAGTTAAATGAACAAGGCTGTAGGCTCCGGTTTTATACAAATTTGAGAATATGAGGGTTAGGAGATAATGGAGAGTTATAAGATGGAGAAGTGGCTGGGGGGGGGGGGTTAATGGAGTTTAATGTCTGCTTCTTTAAGGATGTGGTTTTGGAGAAATTCCTTCTGGTTTAAATAGTAGTGCAGCTAAATAGGTATAGGTTGATGAACTACCTCATTGATTAGGGGTGGCAATGTTATCTCTGAGAATAGTTTAATAAGCGGTGGCCATGTTGAAATTTCTCGGTAGCGCGGTTCCTGTATTGTCCTAACTGCTTCATAGCTTGTCACAGATAATTAGTATCTTACAAAATTTTAAGTGTTTTTCCTATCACATGTTGCAGGTACAATTTTCATGTTATAGAACATCGATAGTATGAGTACATCCACATGTAGTATATATAGTGTGCACTATTTAGACTTTTTCCAGAGGTACACATGCTGTCGCTATATATACGTAGTAGTATATATAGACCCAACATTTTTACATTAAAATATCTAGAATTTTTTTTAACATGTTGCAGTACAACAACTGTACGTGGAGCTGTCGTTGATCCTTTTTTGAATTCAAATTAACAATAAACACAGTTCTACGCCCAATTTTAAGCAACCATATCCGGTAATCAAATGAATCAGTTATAGGAATATTGTAACAAAGAGATGTCTAACAGTTCTATATATTTTGGGTTGTTTATGTTCATGAATATTGTAGTCTTTTGGCCAGGTTGTGTGTGCTCTGTTTCTGGATATGTATATTGTGTAACATGTTTTGAAATTTACCCAAGTTATATATATGTTGGCTAGATCAGTAGAAAAAAGTTTGAATGAATGTGTGCTATGAAAACATGTTCATCTGTGTATGAACCTAAATTTTTAATTTGTTTGTGCATTGTGTTGGAATTGTTTATAGAAATTGCACATGTTCGACAGTGTAAGATCAGCATGTTTTCAAAGGTTTGAAGTTGCATAGTTCCAAGGCCTTGAAACAGCTTTCAAAGGCCTTAAAACTATGAATATTGTAGTCTTTTGGCCAGGTTGTGTCTGCTCTGTTTTCGGATATGTATATTGTGTAACATGTTTTGGAATTTACCCAAGTTATATATATGTTGGCTAGATCAGTAGAAAAAAGTTTGAATGAATGTCTGCTATGAAAACATGTTCATCTGTGTATGAACCTAAATTTTTAATTCGGTTGTGCATTGTGTTGGAATTATTTATAGAAATTGCACATGTTCGACAGTGTAAGATCAGCATGTTTTCAAAGGTTTGAAGTTGCATAGTTCCAAGGCCTTGAAACAACTTTCAAAGGCTTGAAACTGCTGTAGTGTGTGATCATGGACTTATGGGGAGTTTTTCACTCCAATTTAATTCTAAATCTGTTATACATGTTTATTCCTTATTTGATGATGAATGAAAAATCGTTATAACACTCAGAATTGTTGCTAAACACTATGATTAACTCAATCTTTACAGGATTAACTCGCTACATATTTTGCAGGTATTGTTTCCTTATCTGTATGTTTTGCAGGAAAGGAATTAGTTCTATCAAAATTGATCTATGTTTATGAAAATTTTCCTTGACTTTCTTAACACTCTCAGATACAAGATCAATTCATTATCCTTGAAGATACTGAGAAATAGCTCTTGGGAAGAGCTGTCAGAGAAGTCAAAGATATGCTGCTGAATTACTTTCCTTTCAGAATATCTTGAAGATCTGCCATTCAAACTAGCTGCACAAGAGAGGGAATGGCTGAGGAAATTCTAAGAGAACACACAAAGAGACACTCAGACATTATTGTAGGATTGACAATCATCACAGAAGGACATTCATTTCACTCAATCCAATCATCTAAAGATTACTGCATACACAACTACTTCATCAGTTCACAGTGTGCTTCTTTCTGTACTCAAGTTGTATATCATTTTGATAATAATTCTCTTATCTCATTCTCCTGTGTTGTTCAAGTGAAAAATAGATAATTTTGTTGAATCCGTTAGCTATAGAAGGTACTAGATAGGTTAGTGAGAACCACAAGTTGTAAAAGACTAAGGGAAATCTATATTCTTGAGATCTAGGGCTTATCTTTTGATTAATAAGAATTGATTTGAAAATATTGCAGGGATTAAGTACCTGAGGTAGAGACGTAGGTCCAAGTATACTGAACTCTATAAATCCTAGTGTCTCTTGCCTTCACACTTGAGTTCTTATACTTGTTCACTTACAGCTCAAAACAGATTTTACGTTAAAGGACTTGAAACTTATTTCAAGGCCTTGAAATACTATATGCTTTCTACAAACTTCTTTGAAATATCTCTTATGGAAAAAGTTGCCATAATCTATTCAACCCCCCCTCTAGAGTATTGGTCCTGTATTACTGCCCACATTACTATCTTTCAATTGGCATCAGAGCTTGTATCACTGCTTAGATCTAACAATTTGGTGATCATGAGTACTGTAGGAGATGGTGGTTTCTCACAGGGCAGAACTTCAAACAGACCTCCCTTGTTCTTTGGAGACAACTTTGTGCATTGGAAAGGCTTGATGAAACTTTTCATCATTGATCAAGATATTGAGCTACGGACAATCATCCAGAATGGACCACATACCTTCTACACAAAGAAGGATGGGATTAAAACCCCCCAAGCCTGAAAACACTCTTTCCACTTATGAATTAGAACAACTCTCTAAGAATTTCAAAGCTATGAATCTCTTATATTGTGGTTTGAATGCAGATGAATTTGGCAAGATCTCCACTTTCAGTTCTGCTAAGGAAATATGGGATAAACTGGTATTAACATTTGAAGGAACCAGCCAAGGAAAGCAAACAAAGATCAATATATTCCTTAGACAGTTTGAGATATTCAAGATAAATGGAGATGAATCGATCAAAGACATGCTCAAAAGATTCACAAGCATAGTCAACAATCTGGAATTTTTGGGAAAGAAATTTTCAAATGAAGATAAGGTCAAAAAGATCTTGATAATTCTCTCCAAATCAAAATGGGAACCAAAAACTACTGCTACTGAAGAAGCTCAAGATCTATTATCCCTTCAGCTTGATGATTTGCAAGGAAAATTACTAACACATGAGATATCCATGAATGAAGTTGATGGAGAACTTCCATAAACTGTCAAGAACCTAGCTCTCAAGGCTAATGAGAGTGAACCATCTCAAAGCCTTGAAAGAGAGTAAGAGGGTGATGAAGATGAAGATCCCTTTGCAATTATTTTTAAATCCTTGACCAGAATCCTCAATAGTAAAGAGCTTTGGAAACAACGACTTCAACAGAGACAAGTCCAGATCCTCCAGTAGCAAGGACTACAAAGGGAAAACCTCTTCACATAAATCTAAAGTGATGAATTGCTTTGAGTGTGGTGATGCAAGACACTCGATTAGAGACTGTCCACACAAGAAAAGCGAACACTTTCAGAAAAGAGACCATGACAGAAAGAAGAAGGCTATGGTAGCTTCATGGAGTGATTCACACTCCTCAAGTGAATTAGACTCTGAAGAAGAGAAAGCCAATTTTTGCCTTATGGCCAAGCATGATGAAAGTTCTGAAAAGAACATTCACGTAATGGTAAACAGTTTGATTTCAAAACAAACAGATGTCCTCTCCGATTATCTTAGAACAATTCATTTAAATGAAGACGACTATCTGAATGAGATCAAGACATTAATAGAAAATGTTCATGAGCAAGCAAAAGAAAATTTGCAACTAGTATGCCATACCAAGAATCTTGAAATTTCTTAGGAAAATTCTGACATTAAGTTGAAGGCCTTGGAAACCAATTTCAAATCCTCCAAATCTCAAGTTAAAGAAGTAGTCACTAAGAATTGAGTTCTAAGTTATAACCTAGTTGCTCTAAAGCATCATCATGATGAATTAGAGGAACAAAAGACTCTTTTGACTGAGAAACTTCAAGACTCAAAAATTATTTTGACAATGCTTGCTGGCTCTGAACACAATCTAAACCCGATTCTTAGAGGAAGTTTGCAGTCAGTTCACAAAACTAGTATTGGATATAATCCTAACTTTCCATGGAAAAAGGATTCCAAATTTGTGAAGGCTAGTAACAGATCTTCTCCAAAATTTCACTATTGCTGCGAAATTGGTCATGTTAAAATGACTTGCTCCTTCAAAAGGAGAGACCCTCACGTTATGAGTAACACTTTTCCATTTCAACTCAAGGGACAATTTAGACAGATTTTGGTTCCTAAAGGGGTTCGACCACCTAACATGGTTGACCCTGAATATGAATCTAAGTTTCACACTTGGTGTAATATCTGGGTAATGCAATGAATTGTGTTTGCAAGTTGTCACCAAGAGAAAAGATCAAATATGGTTTATGGATAGTGGTTTCTCTAGACACATGAGTGGAAAGAGATCTTTATTCTCAGAATTGAAAGAGCAATCTGAAGGAAAAATTACACTTTGTGACAAAGGAAAATGCAGTATTCTAGGTATTGGTAAAGTTGGTCTTGATTCTGAAACTCTATTTCTGATGTCTATCTAGTAGATGGTTTGAAATTTAATTTTCTTAGTGTATCTCAACTATGTGACAATGGCAATAAGATTATCTTTGAAAAGGAGAAATTTTTGGTGCAAAATGAAAAATCTGTATATTGCATCCCCTCTGCCTCAAGGTCAAACAACGTTTATACTTTACTCACTAACAAGGTTGCAGGAGAAAGCTTAAAGTGCCCCAAGGCCTTGAAAGATGATTCAAAGCTTTAGCACAAAAAACTTGGACATAAGTTTGCATACTCTAAACAAGCTAATTACTAAGGACATGGTGAGATTTTTACCTTCAATCAAGTTCAAAAATGAAGATGTATGAAAAATGTGCTCAAGGTAAGCAGACAAGAAGCTCTTTCAAGTCTAAGGACTTTGTAAGTACAACTAGACCTATTGAGTAGTTGCACATGGATTTATGTGGACCTATGAGAGTTCCAACTCAAAAGGGTAAGAAATATATGCTTGTTATTGTTGATGACTACTCTAATAAACTAGTGTTATGTTTCTTAAAGAAAAATCTGAAGCTCTATTTGAATTTTCAAAGCTTTGCAAAAAGCTTCTAAGCCTGAAAAAACTGCCCATTGCTTCTTTAGAAGTGATCATGGTATGGAATTTGGTCAACTGGAATTTGATTTATTTTGTGCTAAGTAAGGTATCTCTCATAAATTTTCTTCTCCAAGAAATCCTCGACAGAATGGTGTTGTTGAAAGAAAGAACGTGACTCCTTAATACATGTCTAGGACTATACTAATGGAAAACAAGTTGCCAAAATCCTTCTGGGATGAAGGAGTAAACACTGATAACTACACTCTGAACAGATTCCTGATTAGGCCAATTCTAAAGAACACTCCCTGTGAGGTTTTAAGGGAATAAAGCGTAATATCTCTTACTTCAAGCCTTTTGGTTGTACGTGTTTCACTCATAACAATGGTAAGGACAATCTTGGTAAATTCGATGCCTGAAGTGATGAAGGTATCTTTCTTGGTTATTCATTATCAAGCAAAGCCTATAGAGTTTACATTAGAGAACCAAGCTTGATGAAGAAAGTATTCATGTTATATTTGATGAAGGCTATGATGGTTCTTTAAGTGATGGTTTTGGAGATCTAAGTCTGAACAAGTATGAGTCATAAGATGAGCAAGATCAAGAGTATGGTTCCAAGAATTTCATGTAGGAAAACAGAAAGAATTTTCAAAGCCTTGAAAATAAGTTTCAAAGCCTTGAAACATAAATTCAGAATAGACATAGTGGTCAAGTTACAACTGTTCACGGGAGAATCCTTTTAGGGGAATCCAACGTACACCAAGAGCAGGGAAGGGTTAACCTTAACCACAACGGCACGTTCGTCCGTTTAAGGAAGGGTTAACAATCCTGTATATAGTGGAGAATGTGACCGTTTTAGTGGTTTAATGCGCCCATTAATGGCGGCTTAATTACCTTAACCACAACGGCACGTTCGTCCGCATATATAGGGACCGTTACGCACTTCGCTCGCGTATACCAGAATCGTTATGAGGTTGACCGGGTCTATGGAGCTCGTGCCATAAATCTCTCAAAGTAAGAACTAAGCGTCGCGCGCGGGCTTGGTTGTCGCTCGCGCGCAACAAAACTTACTCTAGCCTCCAAACCACTAAGTCCCTACAAGTCCCGTGTGGTGGTATGCGAGGTCCCTGTCTTCCAGCCCCCACGTGGATCAACGCGGGTGTTGATCCAGTTTGTGTGGAGCAAAGCTAGGTGTGTTGGATGATCGCCACGTGGCTAAGATCTGTCTATCTGGAAAGCACTATCTACATTATCCCCCTTTTTGTGCATGGAGACGCGTAGCCGGATAGGCTTCATTGCGCAAAAACCAGTGCACGCGTCGCTGCCACGCACCAATTCAAATACACGCAAAATCAGCCCCCGTGCCTGCCATTATGACCTAGGATACCTAGATTCGTGTCGTTTGTTCTACTAGGGTTTTAGGCGTGACGTCAGCATCGACTTGTGATTGCGCGATTCGGCGGTGACGGTTGTGATTCGACCACTGAAAGGACGCGACTCTTCGGTGTTTTTGAATAAATACTCCGTGCACTCCATTGTTGCAGAGTATTGCTTCTCATTTAAAGTGAATGTTACCTGAGATCCTTCAAGAGAAAATACAAATAATCAACCATCATATTTTCCTTGCCAATCGTCTTCTTCAACTTGCTTCATCAAAACAAGGTTGGCTTGCGAAATTTTATTAATGTATTCCATATCTTCTAAACTGTCTTGAATCTGCAAATCCAGAATTGTTTGGAATACACCATTATTCAAAACTGTGGAAGAGGCTCCTTTTAAACCCTAAAAGATTGAAACGCCAGATTGAAACGATTTTCAAACAAAAAACTTCTTCAATTCTGATACAAACTTCTTCAATCCTGAGATTCTAAACCCAGAACAGACCCAGAACTGTTCATCTTCTTCTGATTATAAAACAAACCCAGAATTACTTCCTGAATCTGAACTAAAAGTGGTTATATTTCTCCCCCCCTTTTTTCTTGCTTTTATGCAGAAATGGCCAAGACAAAAGGTTCCAAATATATTAAAGAACCTTAAGAAATTCCTGATCTTCCAAAAACCTTGTGGAAGAAAGCCCCCTATCTAGGTGGGAAAGACTTTTATCACGCTAGGGTTAAGGTAAAGAATCTGCCGACTGCCGCCTCTGGAGATTTGCTAACGTTGACCCCGCCTACCACTGCAGCCATGTTGGAGTTAATTGATTCCAAGGATGTGGTAATATTAGGAGTTGAAAATTGGATCTTCCCCCATACTAAAATTTCTACCCAGGCCTTCGTACAAAGGATCGATTTGATGGATGAGTGGATTGATCATGTACTAACTCACCATGCTATCACACTAGAAAATGCTGGGATTTATTTCCTTGTTAGGGCTATGGAGGGCGTTGTTGTGAAGGTGGATCAGACCATGCTTCTAAACCTTCTTTCTTGCTACTCACCTGCGACCCATACTTTTGACTTTGCTGAATTTGAGGGAGCCCCCACTTTGGAATATGTCCAAATTATTTATGACCTTTCTTCTATGGGCGAATTGGACCCCTTGAGCGCTTTAAAACCTGGTAGAGAGCTTACTCTATATGCGCAGATGGAGGAATGTTTGACCGGAGTGAAGAAAATTTCTACTCATTGGACATGTGCGAAAGTACTTCCCGAATGGCAGCTAGTTGAGACCTCTTCGAAGAACACTTGGGGAAAGTGGGTGCAATACTTCTTTCACGACTATGCGAATAGTAAGATCACCAAAGAAATACTAGATAGTGATCCAGAAGCGAAGAATTACATAGAGGGAAAGGG
Organism: Linanthus parryae; assembly: GCA_023055425.1. NCBI lineage: Eukaryota > Viridiplantae > Streptophyta > Magnoliopsida > Ericales > Polemoniaceae > Linanthus > Linanthus parryae. The sequence continues at coordinate 160,806,623 of JALGPY010000002.1, read as the reverse complement.
GTATCATCTGACCTTGTGCGAATTTCTCTGTTCCTGGTTATCGAGGTATTTGATCGACGGTCATCCTCATGATGGGCTCTTTTATCATGTTCTGCCCTTGCTGTTAAGTTAGCCCTTGGCCAGAAGTTCGCACTTGGGCCTTTAGTATTAGGCACCCTATATCATCGATTGGACCAGCTGGTGGTCGCGATTAAGGAGTCACATGGGCGTCTTGATGTATTGACTTTTGTCAATATTTCATTTCTTACCATGTGGGTTTTCGAAAGATGGCCTTCTTACGCTCCTGTTCCTTCTAGGCCCAGTAAATGGAACATTCCAGGTGCGCAAAATGGACTTCCTAGAGGGAGAGCTGCTCGATGGTACAGGAATAATCTTCCCAAGTGTACATGGAGCCTGATATGCGATGATCGGAGAAAGTTTACAGCTAGGCCTTATGCTACACGCATTGAAAATGTAAGATGGTTTCCGAAGGTGTACCCTAATAGAGCTGGTTCCTACTCAGAAGAACTCCTTCTCGAAGGACACGATCGCTACCGCGAATTCTTCTGCTAGTGCTTGAGAGGTTCCCTTCCTGCCCTTGCCGAAAATATTTCTGAGCTAACTCGCAGATATGAGCAGATCACAGTCGATGTTGACCCAACTCGCGTCTCTCCTCAGTTTGGTTTTGATACAGTGGCGCCTTCCATTTGGCCCAAGTCAATCACAAGGAATTGCTACAAGCGACTGCTGGTGACTAAGTGTAAAACGATCCTTCTGAGCAACTTAAATTTCATCCAACCTTCGGGGAGTCATGTAGGTCGCCTTACCAAGAATTGGATCGCTTACTGGGCTGCTCAGCAGGCCAGGTTTGATACGCACTCGACTCCTCGTCCCAGTAAAGCTCCTTTGATTAAAAGGAATGCTCATCCATTCCGCCCCAATTGCAGCTTGGATGATTCCCAATATGGTTTTTATTCCTTTATTGATACTGACAATCACTTTTGCCCAGCCACTATTCTTGAGGAGAAGATGACTGCTGTTAGGGATGGAATTTCGCATGTAATCAAGTATAGCGAAGATTTTGCCAAGGTAAAAAACTTTCCTTTATGCTTGAAAGACTTATTTCTTTGGCGCGCTGAAACTTACACCCCATTTTCTCTTTTAGTGTTATCTGAGGAGGTTCGCATCTGGAGAGCGCACCGCATCTCTAGTCAACTCCATTGTTGCCGCAAAAAGGCAAGACAAGAAAATTCCTATGGTAATGGGAGTGGCTCCCCAGGTAGAGGCTCGGATACGCGAGGAAATGGACGTGTTTGCTTGCTCGCTGATAGACAATGAAGCTGAGGTGGATGCAGAGGTTGCCCTAAAGGCCAAAAAGCAAAAGCAAAAGGGCATTGTGATTTCTTCCCCTCCTAGAAATGCTCCAACTCCGTCTCCTGCGAAGTCTCTTGGTTCCAAGGAAACACGCAAAGGCCGCATGCCAGGCAAGACACAAAAAGAGCTCGCGGTTGAGACCTTCATACTGTTTGGTTAGGAAGTAGAGGAAGAGGAGGACGAAGAAAGAGAAGTGAGAAAAGAAGACATTAGGTATCTTGAATGAACTTGTCTTCCTCGCACTTTTGATTTTGCAATAGTTGTTGATTAATTTTCTTTCGCAGATGATGACAAAGAAACCATCAGTGGCCTTATGGCCAAGGAGAAGAAAAAGAGCAAAGGTTCTCGTTTTGACGTCTCCAGCGAGGCTATAGACGAAGCCATCATTGCTGAGTCTGAGAAAATGGCTGCTGCGGCAGAAGAGAGAAGGAGAAAGCTCAAGGAAGATGACATCGAGCTCATGAAAAGGAGAAGTCTAGAAGATCAGCATGCTGATGGCACAGGCGTGGCTGCCTTTGAACATGCTCAAGAGGACTTTGAGGAGATTGCAGGCGGCAAGGAAGGTGAGATTTTTAACCTTACTGTTACTTATCAAGAAGTAATTACTGGTGCATAACAGCATGGTTTATCAAAAGATGAAATTCGCTGATGGCTAGTAGGGAAATGTGGCAAACCTTCAGGTAATCATTCAAACAGTGTTTGTAAACTAGGCTTGGTAACCCATTCCCTGTTATAACGACTTTCTTCGCACCACCAGGTCATGCTCACCTTAAATATGTGATAACTGAAGATACTCTTGTAGGATATGGTGTCGCATCTTTAACATATGATGACGGAGCAGCGATCCCACCTAAGTGTGGAGGTGCTCGCTTTTGATCTATCAGAATAAAATATCATTTATAACACAAGTTTACCTCAACATTTTCTGGTCTTATCTCGCAGGTGATGCTGTCATCGCACAGGGCTCTACTGACAACGTTTCAGCTGCAAGAGAGGTAATCAGCGAGGCAGGTGTTGGCAACCCTGATGAAGACATGCAGGAGCAGAGAAGTCAGTTTCCTACATCTTAAGCCCCAGGGCGAAGCTCGCATGTTGAGAAACCTATCGCGGCTACTGAGTATCCGGGAGAACCTCTGGAGGACATTATCGAGGTATCCGATGATGTCGAATTTGACACTGGGATAAGGGAAGTGGATGCCAAATTCGAGGAGATGGAAGTAGAGGATGCTGGAGCTGGAGTTCATGAAAGTGAACAGGTCATGGAATGTTGGGTTTTGACGTAGGTAACGCAGCGGAATAACAAAATTAATCCTACTCAAAGCCCACCAAGGATAACAGGAAGAGACATCATAACATGATTAAGGTCATAGAAGATGTGTACCTTTTGATTTGTGAGATCACACGAAGAATGATGTCCTCGTCTCTACGGTTGATCCACGTCTAGAGGTGAGATCTAGATTCTTCCTTCAATCAAGTGCTAGCTTGAACCTTGATGGAAGAGGGATGAAGATCAAAGCAACAAATCACCAAAGCACAAGGGAGGGGCGGCCCTCTCTTGCCGTCGGGTAAGGGGGCGGACGGGTGGCTAGGGTTTCGGCCCTAGCACCTTGTCTTGCTCTCTCTTTTGCTCTCTCCCACTCTTTGTGTGTTATGACTAATAACTCATCTTTTGGGAAGGAAGCTAGAGCCTCCTTTATATACTCCAACAACTCCTTGTTGTTTCCATAAAAGAGTTTTCTTGTTCTAGTAGGACTAGAACTATTCCCTTCCTTGCAAATTAGTCCTACTAAGTTTGCAAGGTGTTGCACAATGATCCTTCTATTAATTAATCCATATTAATTAATCCCAAATCTAGCTCTACTCTATTTGACGTGTGACCCCATAGGTTTCTATATAGTTGGTAGTAACTATTACTAACATGGAGCGGTGTCTAGCAACACATCCATGCAACCCAACCAATAGAAATAGTCAGTGATCCCGACAAACCTTTGTGCCCAATATGTCATATTGCATTATCCCTTTGTCTCCATATCCGGATTGGACACGAGACATAAATAGTCACACTCGTATATCCAATCCATAGTTCCTTGATCCTGGGATTATGCTTATACTTGCAGATAAGATTAATATCTCTATATTAATTTATCTGAGTCTGGCCAGACATTCAATAAGCCTCATCCCTCGAGTGGCCGTGGATATTTTCCCCCATTATGTGGGAGGGACAAATCCTATCTACATCACTACGATCTCTAAGCTTGCTTCCTATCACGCCCGATAGCCACCTTTATGATTACCCAGTTGGTGTAACGTTTGATAACATCAAAGCGCAATATTTCACAACTAGAGTATCTAGTGACTTCAAGTCCAAGGATTGAAATAATATTAGCACTACTAAAAGTGATTGTGACTTCACATAATCTAATGTATCCTTTTCGTCGTGGGTTAATCCAGTATGCCATTACTCCTAATGCATACCCATGTGTCAGACTTGATATCTCCATATCAATCTACCCACATACTAGTCTATATTTGATTGTCCTATTAATCAATATAATGGACTAGGGATATTTAAGATAAATAACACAATTTATCTAAGGACTTCATTATATTAAATATCGCCATAAATAATAAATGAATATTCTAGCCAAAACATTGTTCATACTAAATCTACGATTGCCTCTAGGGCATCTATTCCAACATGGAAGACATAGCATCGCATGAAAATGTTGATGTTCCAATGGATGCTGCCGAGCCACAAGAACCTCTCGCGGCTGAAGAAGTTCTTAGGCAGGAAGAAGCCACTGCTGTTGCTGTCCCTTCCAATGAGGTAGAACTTTTTACAAGTTCCCCCTGCATGGAGTTTTTGGAGTTCGCAAGTTGGAGCTGCCATCGTACCTATCGCAACTTATACTATTCCTGCCAACTATTATGAGCGTGAAGTTGCAGCTGACAGGCAAGCAATGCAGCGAGGGCATGCTTCAGCTTTTCCTGTGATGCGAATTCCCTCTTTGCGTGAGATCCTTGAAGGGACAGGTATGTTACCATCTTTTGCTTTCTATACTTTTGTTTAACAACTTCGCGCTTCTAAACATATCATTTTTGCCAGGAATGAGGCAACCCGATGTGGATTGGCTAATAAGGATGCGCCTCTCATACCCATGGTCATTTGCGAGATCTCTGGAGCTGGAGCCCTTTGGCAGAAGCCTTATCTTGACTGAAGCCATCTAGATTCTAGAACAACTGTCTGCAGCTACCCCCACAACCATTTCTCCTGATAATGCACGGTTGCTTTATAGCATATGCATGGGTCTTCATGCTAAGGTTCAAGGCATACTCGACTTCGGATTTCTTCTCAACAGGGTCACCCAGATCCTAGCATCTGTGAGCCTGAAATATTGCTACCACAACCTCGCATCTGAGAGGCTAAAATTGGAGGAACAAAGGAAGAAATCTGAAGAAGTTGCCACTCTCTTCCATGCGAAGAAGGCCAAATATGAAAAATTAAAACAAGAAGTGAACCAGGCAAAAGAGACATCGCTCCTGTTTTCTCTAGAAGATCCTCTAATCAAGGATTTATTTTAGAAAAATAAAATTAATTTAATGCTAGTGCTTCTCCCCCTTCTTTTCAAACATTTGAAACTTTATGTCCCATTTTGCCCTTTTGAGGATTTTGCACTCGTATCTTAATGGATATCAACTATGACGTCATAAGCTTACGTAATTGCCTTGATTTTTGCGCTATTAATTTATTAGATAAGTACGATTTCCTTGGGAGCCACATCCTTATTATGATCTTCCGTCATTAATTAGGGCGTGCTACTGTATCGTCATAGCCTTTAGTAGGCTAATTGATTTTTACCTATTTTCGAGACGTAGGTAATTGATTCTTACCCGTTTTCAAAGCTTTGCTGACTCAGCCAGGGAACTGAAGAGTCCCTTATGGAGTCTATATAAACCTTGTCTCTTGCTATTTGGGTTCTTCATCCCAATATGTTGCTTATCATGAGTCCTTACGACTATTGGCATCGGTCCTTGACCTTTGTTGGTTCATGTCAATTTCAGGCTTTGAAACCTGAGTTTGTGCCTTGTGCTATAGAAATAGCTCCCAAGAAATTATTTGAAAATCTCACGGATCCTCCTGATCTTTTTGAAGAAGAATTGCGTAAGGTTTCATGCTTTCGCAAAGATTTCTATTTGTCTATTATGTTTGCAGGTCGTATCTCCGCTGACCTTCCGGCGAAGCCCGGTCCTGTACTGATCTCACTACTGAACTGTAATGAATGGTGTGTTTCTCCACTAGCTTTCCTGGAGGAGAACTATTTTCCACCACTTTTGTGAACAAGGTGTGACAAGATATTTTGCTCATCTTTTTGAACAATAAGCTTTCTGCCCCAGGAGCTGTTCTCCCATTTGTTCTTCACATCCGCAGCCGTCAGGGCATGAGCTTCATCTGGCATCTCACTTGGGCAGAAGATCAAATAGGAGCCCTGTTCTGAACTAGGTTGACGATAGCGTCCCGTCGCATAGTTTTAGGACTCGTAGGCCGTTCATTTTAAAGTAGGAGTTTTCCTTAGTGTAAGCTTTTGCTTATAAGCTGTTATCTGGACAGATAAATTGTAAGTTATTTTGACTATTAATGAAATATGCTTTGTCATTTGTTGTTCTTGCTCAATACAACAAATTGGGATTTCGTATGTGTGCTTGCTATATGGCGAAACAAGTTATGTTCCCCTCCCGTTTTGCATTCGAATATTGTCTGAATAATTCGCTATCTTAAGCAGACAGACCCTGCATCGCACAAGGCGTTGTTGCTATTGCTTGCTATCTAGGCACATAGGCTTGTAGATCACTTAAGATCATAATTAAATGTTGCTGCTATCTAGGCAGATAGGCTTTACTCGCACAGGAGCGTTGTTACTATTGCTGCTATCTAGGCAGATAGGCTTTCAGATCACTTAAGATCACAATTCAATATTGCTGCTATCTAGGCAGATAGGCTTTGCCCGCACAGGGGCGTTGTTTACTATTGCTGCTATCTAGGCAGATAGGCTTCAGGTCGCATGGAATCATGTATTATAGCTGCTATCTAGGCTAATATGCTTTTGTCATAATGTAAACAGACAAGTAAAACAATAGAGACAATCGAGATAAAAATTCTTCTCATATGGGAGAATCCTTTTTATTAAAGCATCTTTATATGGGACGAGCATGACTACAAATTCCTTATATGGTAGGAAACAACTCATGAGTTCACGGGAAGACTAGGCTTGAAATTTAACAGACATTTGAGTCAAACATAAAAAGATAGGCTAAGGATAATACTTTTTGACCCATCGCATATTGATTGGGCTTGGAGTTGTTGTAGTCCCATGGAGTCTCTGAATTGTGCAGTAACCGTTGTCAAAGACTTCTTTCACTTCGAATGGACCTTCCCAGTTAGCTGCGAACTTTGGATGAGCTGCTTCTCGCATGCAATGATCTGAAGGTCGCAAAACCAAGTCCCCAACCGCAAAGTCTCTGTGTTGAACTGTTTTATTGTACGCGCGAGCAATTCTCTCCTTATATCTCTTGTTATCCCTCTTAGCTTGTTCGCGCTTCTCTTCCAAAAGATTCAAGTCATGATCACGTTGATTTTCATACAAGGCATGAAAGGCTACCCTTGAAGAGTTGAATTTTACTTTTACTGGTACGACAGCTTCAGCTCCATAGCATAGAAGGAACGGGGAAACTCCTGTGGGGGTCCTTGGCAAAGTGCGATATGCCCACAAAGCCAAATTTAAGGAATTTTCCCACTTCTTGTGACCATCAGTGACCATCTTACTCAAAATCCTTAGCAGCGTCTTGTTGGTCGCTTCTGCTTGACCATTCCCCTTCGGATAGTAAGGCGTGGAGCAGACTTGCCTTATGTTGTATTCCGCCAGTTTCGCGGCCACCTGGCGATTTAAAAAAGGGGTACAATTTTCCGAGAGAATTGTGTTGGGTATTCCAAACCGGTATATGATGTTTTATTGAATAAAGTTGACCACTGCGAGCGCATTTGCTGTTTTGAGCGGTATGGCCTCCACCCACTTGGTAAACAACTCGATCGCAGTCAGGATAAACTGGTTCCCATGCGAGGCCGGTCGAATGGGACCGAAAAAATCCAGAGCCCAAGTATGAAATGGCCACGGTGTTCCTAATGCGTGTAAATCTACAGCAGGAGCATGCACGAGGTTACCCTTAAATTGACATTCCTGACATCTTTTTACCTTGGTGCGGCAATCTGCTTCCATTGTTGGCCAAAAAGAACCAACTATGACGAGTTGTCTGCATCGTTTCGCACCCCCCTGATGCTCCAATTGGTGATATAAATCCATCACCTTTTGCGCTTCTTGGCTATCTAAGCATCTGAGTAGCTAGATTCCTTGGAGATGTATTACGCATCCCAAAAACTTCCCTGAAGTCACTCTGAATGCATATTTCATGGGGTTCATCTTTAGTTGGAAACTCCTGCATCTTTCAAATACTTTCCGCAGGTCTCCCAGGTGGTCCGCCTCCTCTTTGGACATGAAAACCACATCATCAACATATAATTCTACTTCGTGATGCATCATGTCATGAAACAGAGCCCTCATCGCTCTCTGATAAGTCGCGCCCGCGTTCTATGGTCCAAAGGGCATAACCGTGTAGTTAAATACCCCAACCAGCGTAATGAACGCAGTCTTCCGTTCATCCTCGGGATCCATCTTGATCAGGTTATACCCACTGAAGCCATCCATGAAACTAAACATCCGGTGCCTTGCAGTAGAATCGATGAGCAAATCGATGTTGGGCAACGGGAAGTCGTCTTTTGGGCAGAAACGGTTGAGGTCCCTAAATTCTACGCAGATACAAAATTGCCCATTCTTATTCACCACTGGCACTATGTTGGCCAACCAAGTAGGATGATGATTTGGATCAATGAACTTAGCAGTCAATAACTTGACAATTTCTTGCTTGATCTTCACGTTTATTTCTGGCCTGAATTTTCTCGCACTTTGTTTTACTGGTTTAGTTCCCGAAACAACATCCAATCTGCGCATCGTCACGCTCGTGTCCAAAACAGGAATCTCATCATACTCCCAAGCAAACACATCTTTATACTCGGACAGTAATTGCAGCAACCTTGCTTCCTCACCGCTTGTGAGGTCTGCGCTAAAAAAAACAGGCCTCTTCTTTTCTTTGCTTGGGCTCAGGAACACTTCTTTTTGTTCCTGCTTCTGTGGCCTCGGCTTGTCTTCCATGCACTCAGGAGCTTCTTTCAAGTTGTCCTCCAGAACCTCTGACTTTGGCTTGTCCTCTTCCGTGCCTTGTTTAAGTTGACTTCTTTGCCCAGGGATATCCCCACGCTCAGATGGGGTACCCCGTGCACCTTCATATGCGGTTGCATTTCTTTCCGATGGAGTAGAAACTTTCTATCTCCTTGCCCTTATGGTCATGCTTTACCACCCTTTTCAAGGTTTACACATTCTTCCTTTGGTAGGCGACTTGTGACGCTTCTTCGCATGTGGGAACCTTTGCCTTGGCATCATCTCTCGTCACCATTACTCCTGCTGGTGACTGATCGTTGATGTCTTCCCATCGAGGCAGAGGAGTCGGATTGAATGATCCCGGCAATTGCTCATCCGCCATTTCGGTGAACCATACTACTTCGGTGAGATGCGCTTCGTTCAAATTGAAAGGGTTTACTGAAGCCTGTATCTCGACTACCCTACCATTCCAAATGGCCTTCATAACTTGGTGGGTTGTTGAGGGAACCGTGTCGAATCGGTGAATCCAGGCTCGCCCTATGATCATGTGATACGTGGTATTTGCGTCGATGACATAGAACTTGGCCGAACACTTGATCTTTCCTATCTGGATGCCCAGACGAATCCAGCCCATCGTCATCCTGGAATCACTTCCGAATCCCATCAGCGGGGACGGGCGCGTGACAATCTTCTTCTCTGGGATTCCTGCCAACTTTAAAGCATTGAGCGAAACCACATTGTTGGCTGATCCTCCATCGATGAACACCTTCTTGAACTCAACGTCGTTAATCACTACTGTACATACAAGGGCTTCTTGTGACTCGAATCTGTCCTCTTGTGAGGTGTGGAGAAATTTATTACCTTCTCCGTAGAGCGAGAGGCCATAACAACTTTTCCATTGGAGACTACGATATCTTCTTCGAAGTCCTCTGCTACCCTCAGAATTGCTTTTGTCATCTCCTTCCAGCATTTTTCCGAAAATTTCATCTCGTCAAAGAATTTTCTGAAGCCGTGCGAGCCCTTCATCCTGTCAGCACGCTCATCCTCAGTGTCCATGCTGTAATCTTCCTCGTCATGGACTTCAGCAATGATGGGCAGACCATCTTCCGCAACCTCTTCAAGGTCCATAATTGCAATCATGGCTACATCTTTATCCTTTGGCTCTTGATCTGCATGGGCTGGTAGCGGCTTGTTGCGCACGTCCTGCCTCTGATCGCTGACAATCAACTCCCCTTCTTTCATTTTTCCACTCACAAGGTGCCTAAGCTTCCTGCAGTCAGCTGTGGGGTACATAATCTTTCCGTGGCACTCGCACCACTTCGGGTCCCTCATCATCTCCTTGGAGGGTATCCTTTCGAGCGGAGGCAGAACTCCGTCTTGACGCCACCGTATTCATAAGTCATTCACTTCCTCTAATGAACATGGTAGAGGCGGCGCATCTGAAGTTGCAACGAATCATATTTTTTTTGTTCTTGAAGCTCTTCCTCTAAACTTCTCCCCCACACTTAACCTAAACTCTTAACTCTCAAAAGTCCAAGATCTAATCTTGTAGACGAGCTTGCAAGGAGAAAAAGCCAACAAGAAATTTTTTAGTTTGATTAGTTTTGGGTTTTGGGTGATTTGTGTTCTTCAGATTTTGAGAGGAAGAGGATGAAGAAGATGGAATTTTTCCGAAAGGAGAGTTTATGGACGTTTATTGGCCATTTTTTATATAAATAGATAGCCCAAATGTCCAAAATACCCCCCCCTTAAAGTGGTTGGCCCGAAGCATTTCGGTTGTTTTCATTTCGCACGAAATGGCCTTCGAAAAAATTTCTAATTGTTGACCATTTCGCTTGAAATGGCCTGCTGTTCTTGCTCTTTTTGCTCCAATTTTTTTATTTGGCCTTCATTTTCCTAGATTCTTGCACCTATGAACTCCGTTAACTGCACATAGTCTATTTTGATCTGAAAATTACCAAAATTTGCGGAATTTCTCATTACTTGTCTTTCTTTCCATTGTGCACACGAATCTTTCCACTTTAGATCGTGAACTGCAACATCCGCTCCGGATTCTGATGCGTGCAACCATGATAGGAAAACTTACTACCATGATCTTCCAAAAACATTGTTACCCCTCGACCTCGAGCAACTTCTCAGTAATGCACGTTTTTTTCCAAATTAGATAGTTGTTCCTCGTTTTGCGTGCAACAGTGTGCACATGCATCAAGAAGGGGCATCCAGAGTGGTCTTCGGTACCTTTATCCTGCACACTCATGGGAAATATTAAAACCACTCACTCTCACCCCCTCACAATACAAATATGGCTAGTAAAAATAGAAAATGAAAAACAATTAATTCCTACATTGGGTTGCCTCCCAATCAGCGCTTCTTATTTAACGTTGATGGCCCGACCCAATTTTCTCATGCCTCTAGAAAGGCCTCTTTGCATCACGTGCCTGTTGGAATAGATGCCCTAGAGTCAATCTAGTTTAGAATGAATTATTTGTGGCTAGAAATTCATTTATTATTTATTGGATATTTAATATAATGAAGTCCTTAGATTTACAATTGTGTTGTTTATCTTAAATATCCCTAGTCAAGTATAATGATTAATGGGACAATCATCTATATGCTAGTATGGGGTTGGATTGATATGGAGATATCACGATCCAACACATAGGTGTGCATTAGGGAATGTTGCACTGGATTGACCCATCTCCGAGAAGGCTACATACATGTTATGTTGAGTCACAACCGCTTCTCGCGGTGCAATGGTAATGTCATCCTTAGACTTGAAGTCACTAGATATTCTAGTTGTGGATTATTGTGATCTTGGTAGCGTTAAACGCTACACCGTAACTGGGTAGTTATAAAGGCGTGTACTGGATACAATAAGAAGCAAGCTTAGAGATCGTAGTGGACGTCGATATAATTTGTCCCTCCCACATAACGGGAGCAAATATCCTAGTCCACTCGAGGGATAGTGCTTATAGAATGTCTGGCCAGACTCAAATAAATCAATATGGGATATTGATGTTATTTGCACGAATAAGGCTATTCCCATGGATCGAGAAACTGTGGATTGGATATACGAGTGTGACTTGTATGTCTCGTGTCCAATCCGGATATAGAGACAAAGGGATGAGACAATTACTTGTACAAAGGTTGTCAAGATGACTATTCTAATAGTTGGCTAGAATGGATGTTTTGCTAGAGACCGCTCCATATTAGCAAAAAGTTGCTACCAACTAGATAGAACCTATGGGGTCACACGCTATATAGAGTTGAACTAGATTTGGGAATTACTTAATTGGATTAATTAATTAGAAGGATCACTTTGCAGACCCTTGCAAACTTAGTAGGGACTAATTTGCAAGGAAGGGACTAAATTGAATTCTAGTAGGACTAGAATAAGTCCTTTAGGTAGTTAACAGGGAGTTGTTGGAATATATAAAGGACCTTCCTTCCTTCCTTCCCACATAACTTATGCTCATTAGTGAACATAACAAAGAGTGGGAGAGAACAAAAGGAGAGAGAGCGAGCAACAAGGGAGCCCGACCGCCCCCTTGCCGCCGCCCCGTCCCCGTCGGCCAAAGGAGGCCGAGACCCTCCTTTTGGGTATCGTTTTGCGTGATTCTTCTTCCTCTTCCTCTTCCGGGCTAGCACCAAGGACTTGGGAGATCTAGGATCAACTCTAGGCGTGGATCAACCATAGAGAACGTGACACAATTCGCGTTTGAAGTCATCAAAGGAGAAACCTAAGGTGTGTTTATGATTCCTAACCCTTACCATCGTTATGTCTCTTGACTTGTGATCCTTTGAGGGTTCTGCAAGGTTTTATGTTTGTTTATGCTTCCGTTGCGCAACCCATGAATTAAAACCCTGCAGTGGTATAAGAGGCACAGGTCGTAGAGCATAAACGTGGTTTATGTGTTACGTTTTAGTTCTTTTACACCTTAATTCGATTGTTTATCGCGTAAAACAAGACACCTCAAGCATGGGATGCAATTTGTCAATAATTAATCATAAAAAGATCAAATTTTTTTTCATTGGATGCATGAATTGGTGAGTTTGAGAAATTTTAGGATCTTAGATCTAGGGTTTGGGCATCCTTGGGGAAGAAGGAGTTCTCCCAAAACAAGGAAACAACCAAACTTGGGCACCAAGCAATGGAGTTGTTTTGGAAACAACTCCCTCAAGGAGGTTCGGCCACCCTAGGGACCGCTCTTCCTTGCTTGCCGCTCAAGCTTGGCCGCCCTAGGGGTCGGGCGGCCCTAACCCGCGGGCCTAGGCTTGTGGGTTTTGGGACGGGCCGGCCCTAGGGCCTTGTGGTTCACTTGATTGAGCCCGGGCAATTTGATTGTTGGGCCCATGGACCATTTTAACCCTAGAAATCCTAAAATCAATTAAAATTGACCAAGCGCGTTAAAATTGGATTTTAACTGTTTATGTGCAAATCGCATGGTGATTGGATATGGCCTTAGGATGTGGTTTGATGTTGATTTTTAATTTTGTGGTTTGGTTTTACGCCCTGCGAGCTGATCAATTAATTGTAATAATTAATTAGGGTTTTATGGCCTGCGTGCCAATTTTTTCCTCAACTTGTGAGATTTATTTTATTTAGTATAGAAGTTAGCTAGTGCTAGATAAAGTAGATTGTTAGCCAAGATTGGAGAAAAGAAGCCCAAAGCCAAAGAAGCCATAAAAGATGGAGCATGGAGCATGGAGCATTCCACAAGACTATGAAGGATGGACCAAAAGATCAAGACGCATGGAGATGTGTTTGCTTTAGGGTTCATAGATGATTCCATTGGCTTGGAATTATCTTAGTCTAGAAAAAGGCCATATCCACATCACGTTTAATTTCTGTTTTTGTGGTTGTTTATTTTATTGTCTTATTATTGTGTGGTTGGTGTATGGATGATGCATGCAATTAGGATAATAAGATAATTAGACAACCCGGATCTATTATTTGGAGTTGTGCCCAAACTCAAATAGATAGATTAGTTGATAATGATCAACAAAACAATTAAAAATTGAATTTAAAATCCCTAAAAAATCAAATACTGTGTTCTTGCCTTCTCGTTATTTAAACACTCATTATCATCATTATTTACCAAGTTCGTGCGTGCCAAAGCATGGCGACTTGGTTCATCATGATGGAATGCGATGGCACGTAAAAATGTGCAATTGTTTAGATAAGAGGTTGAACACAACTAGGCTATTAATTTGATTAAGAAACCTAGAGGCAATCAATTGGGATTATCCATATGGATGGATAAATAAGGAGTTATTTGCCCAATTGAACCAAGAGTTGCATATGGGATGCAATTGGAATTGTTCCTACCTAAAGTAGTCAAATTATGGGTGACTTGCCAAAGCAAGCTCATAAGGAGATGAAAGATGGATCTTGGCCCACTAGAAAATATAAGGATATTTTCCGCATTAATATCTTGAGGGTTATTAATCCGTAGAAAAATAGTGGGAGCTATATCTGATAAACTAGCCATTATTGAATATAGTCTAAAATTCACTAATACTTAAAACTTGCGTATTTTCCTTTTTGTAGAATTCCAAATGGCAAACAACTCATCGAGTTCAAAACATTCCCTACGATCTGTCCTTGAGAAGGACAAGCTCTTTGGAACCAACTTTCTTGATTGGTACAGAAACTTGGGAATTGTTCTCAAGCAAGAGAAGAAACTGTACGCAATAGAGGAGCATGTTCCAGAAGGTCCAGAGAACCAAACACCTGCTGCCTTAAAGGCATATCAAAAGCGTGTTGATGACGCTAATGATGCGGCCTGCCTTATGCTTTGCACCATGACTTCTGAGCTTCAGAAGCAACACGAAAACATGAATGCTGTCGATATGCTCGAACATCTAAAGCAGCTCTTCCAAGAGCAGGCGAGGGTAGAGAGGTACGAGGTCTCAAAGGCACTGTTCAAATGTCATCTGGCAGAAGGGAACCCGGTGGGACCCCATGTACTCCGAATGATCGGGTATTTGGAGAATCTCGCCCGACTTGGGTTCCCGGTCGGCCAAGAGTTGGCAACCGATCTCGTGTTGCAATCGTTGCCCGAGAGTTATGGACAGTTCATTATGAACTATAACATGAACGAGATCTTTAAACCACTGCCAGATTTACTCAACATGTTGAGGACGGCTGAACAGAGCATCAACAAGGGTAAGGGCAAGGCCATAATGATGGTATAGAAAGGAAAGGGCAAAAGGTTTGCCTCTTTCTCCAAGGGCAAAGGCAAGTCAGTTGCCAAGTCCAAGGAACCTGCCCTTAAGCCTGTTGGTGGCATTGCCAAGGGCGTGACTAAAGGTGAGTGTCACTACTGCAGTCAGCCTGGACACTGGAGGAGGAACTGCCCAAAATATCTGGAGAACAAGAGGCTTGGAATAGTGGTTCCAACACCACCAGGTATTTTTGTTGTAGATGTCAATTTAACTTTCTCTACATCATGGGTATTAGATACTTAATGTGGATCTCATATTTGTCGAAATAGGCACGATCTAAAGAGAAGTAGGAGATTGGCTAAAGGGGAGGTAGATCTGCGCGTTGGGAATGGAGCAAAAGTTGCTTCGTTGGCCATAGGCGTGTGCGAGCTATCTCTGCCTTCAGGATTAGTTTTAGAATTAAATAATTGCTATTTTGTGCCTGCTATGAGCAGAAACATTAGTTCTATTTCTTGTTTAGACAAGGATGGTTTTATTATTTCAATAAAGAACAATTGTTGTTCCTTTTACTTAAATAATATTCACTATTTTAGTGCGCAATTATTTAATGGACTTTATGTCCTTGATCTAAACAATCCTGTCTACAACATTAATACCAAGCGGATTAAAAAAAATGATTGAAATCCTGCTTATTTATGGCATTCTCGTTTAGGCCACATAAATGAGAAACGTGTATCTAGACTCCATAAGGATGGATTGCTAGACTCATTTGATTTTGAATCATATGAGACATGTGAGGCTTGTTTATTGGGAAAAATGACAAAGTCCCCTTTCAATAAGAAAGGTGAAAGGACTGGTGAGCAATTGGCACTCATACATACCGATGTGTGTGGGCCATTTGCCACGCCTGCCAGGGGTGGTTATGTCTACTTCATAACATTTACTGATGATTACAGTAGATATAGATTTGTGTACCTTATGAGGGCAAAATCCGAATCCTTTGAAGTGTTCAAAGAATTCAAGAATGAAGTAGAGAAGCAACTTGGCAAAAGTATAAAGGCTCTACGATCGCATCGTGGAGGAGAATACTTGAGCCAAGAGTTTGACGACTATCTTAGAGAGTTTGGGATCGTGTCCCAACTCACTCCACCCGGAACGCCACAATGGAATGGCGTGTCCGCGAGGAGGAATCGAACCCTATTGGACATGGTTCGATCTATGATGTGTCAAACCGATCTTCCACTATCATTTTGGGGCTACGCTCTATTAAGTGCAGCTTTGACCATTAACCGTGTTCCATCTAAGTCAGTCATGAAGACACCATATGAGATGTGGAGTGGGAGGCGTCCCACACTGTCGTTCATGAGGATTTGGGGTTGCGATGTCTATGTAAAACGTTTACAATAAGACAAGCTAGGGCCGAAATCGGATAAGTGTAAATTTGTGGGGTACCCTAAGGAAACTAAGGGTTACTACTTCTACAATCCAACCGAGAACAAAGTTTTTGTTGCTCGGAACGGCGTGTTTCTAGAAAGAGAGTTTGTCTCTAAAGAAGCAAGTGGGAGGAATGTAGAACTTGAAGAGGTTCAAGAACCACAAATCACTGAACTGATTATGGAACATGAACAGGAACCACAAGCAGTTGTCGAGCAACCTGCTCAGGTAACACAAGGGCTTCGTAGATCTAGTAGAGTGCGCCAGGAACCCGAGAGGTATCGACTTCTCGTAACCGATTCCGGTGACACGATGCACATAGATGATGAGGCTTATACCTATGAGGAGGCCATGAGTGGCCCAGACTCTCAGAAGTGGCTGGAAGCCATGAGATCCGAGATGGAATCCATGTATACCAACAAAGTACGAACTTTGGTGGAACCACCCGAAGGGGCGCGGCCCATAGGGTGCAAGTGGGTCTTCAAGAAGAAGATCGACATGGATGGTAATGTTATTACTTATAAGGGCCGATTAGTGGCTAAAGGATTAAGACAAATTCATGGTATTGACTATGATGAAACCTTTTCACCAGTCGCTATGACCAAATCCATCCGAATCCTACTTGCGATTGTAGCATACCACGACTATGAGATTTAGCAGATGGATGTCAAAACAGCATTCCTTTATGGGAATCTCCTCGAGGACGTGTATATGATACAGCCGGAGGGCTTTGAGGATCCAAAGCTGCAACGATCCGTTTATGGATTGAAGCAAGCTTCTAGGAGTTGGAATCGACGTTTTGATGAAGTGGTCAAAGAGTTTGGCTTCATCAGAAACGAAGATGAGTCTTGTGTCTACAAGAAGCTTAGTGGGAGCTCTGTAGCTTTTCTGGTCTTGTATGTGGATGACATACTACTCATTGGAAACGACATTCCCATGCTGCAATCTGTTACAGATTGGCTAGGAAATTGTTTCTCCATGAAGGACTTAGGGGAAGCAGCCTATATACTCAGTATAAAGATCTATAGGGATAGATCTAAGAGGTTGCTAGGCCTAAGTCAAAGTATATATATTGACAAGGTGTTGAAGCGGTTCAACATGCAAGATTCCAAGAAGAGATTCTTGCCCATGTCACATGGAATCACTCTTTCGAAGAGTGGTTGTCCTTCCAATGAGATTGAGAAGGAACGCATGAGTAGAATCCCCTATGCCTCGGCCATAGGATCTATCATGTACGCCATGTTATGTACTAGACCGGATGTGTCATATGCTTTCAGTATGACAAGCAGATACCAATCCAATCCGGGTGAGAGTCACTGGATTGCAGTCAAGAACATCCTAAAGTACTTGAGAAGAACTAAGGATGCTTTCTTGATATTTGGCGGTGAGGAAGAGTTGCGTGTAAGGGGTTACACTGATGCAAGCTTCCAAACCGACAGAGATGACTTTAGATCACAATCGGGATATGTGTTTTGCCTGAATGGAGCAGCGGCGAGCTGGAAGAGTTCCAAGCAAAAGACGGTAGCAGATTCTACAACAGAGGCTGAGTACATTGCTGCAAATAGGCGCAGCAAAGGAAGCTGTTTGGATCAGAAAGTTTGTTTCTAAACTTGGTGTGGTCCCTAGCATTGCGGATCCAGTCGAGTTGTTCTGTGACAACACTGGGGCGATCGCGCAATCGAAGGAACCCAGGTCGCACCAGAAATCCAAGCACGTGCTCCGGAAGTTTCATCTGATTGGAGATATTATCGATAGAGGAGATGTTCGGATATGCAAGATTCCTACAGATGATAATCTGTCAGACCCGCTTACAAAGCCTCTCACGCAGTGGAAGCATGAAGGGCACACTAGGAGTATGGGCATACGAGATGCGCCAGATTGGCTCTAGTGCAAGTGAGAGACTGTTGGAATAGATGCCCTAGAGGCAATCTAGTTTAGTATGAATTATTTGTTGCTAGAAATTCATTTATTATTTATTGGATATTTAATATAATGAAGTCCTTAGATTTACAATTGTGTTGTTTATCTTAAATATCCCTAGTCAAGTATAATGATTAATGGGCCAATCATCTATAGACTAGTATGGGGTTGGATTGATATGGATATATCACGATCCAACACATAGGTGTGCATTAGGGAATGTTGCACTGGATTGACCCATCTCCGAGAAGGCTACATACATGTTATATTGGACACAAGCGCTTCTCGCGGTGCAATGGTAATGTCATCCTTAGACATGAAGTCAATAGATATTCTAGTTGTGGATTATTGTGATCTTGGTAGCGTTAAACGCTACACTGTAACTGGGTAGTTATAAAGGCGTGTACTGGATACAATAAGAAGCAAGCTTAGAGATCGTAGTGGACGTAGATAGAATTTGTCCCTCCCACATAACGGGATCAAATATCCTAGGCCACTCGAGGGATAGTGCTTATAGAATGTCTGGCCAGACT
Organism: Linanthus parryae; assembly: GCA_023055425.1. Taxonomy (NCBI): domain Eukaryota; kingdom Viridiplantae; phylum Streptophyta; class Magnoliopsida; order Ericales; family Polemoniaceae; genus Linanthus; species Linanthus parryae. Next base: position 160,787,947 of record JALGPY010000002.1, on the reverse strand, counting down.
CAAATAAATCAATATGGGATATTGATGTTATTTGCACGAATAAGGCTATTCCCACGGATCGAGAAACTGTGGATTGGATATACGAGTGGGACTTGTATGTCTCGTGTCTAATCCGGATATAGAGACAAAGGGATGAGACAATTACTTGTACAAAGGTTGTCAAGATGACTATTCTATTAGTTGGCTAGAATGGATGTTTTGCTAGACACCGCTCCATATTAGCAAAAAGTTGCTACCAACTAGATAGAACCTATGGGGTCAAACGCTATATAGAGTTGAACTGGATTTGGGAATTAATTAATTTGATTAATTAATTAGAAGGATCACTTTGCAAACCCTTGCAAACTTAGTAGGGACTAATTTGCAAGGAAGGGACTAAATTGAATTCTAGTAGGACTAGAATAAGTCCTTTAGGTAGTTAACAAGGAGTTGTTGGACTATATAAAGGACCTTCCTTCCTTCCTTCCCACATAACTCATGCTCATTAGTGAACATAACAAAGAGTGGGAGAGAACAAAAGGAGAGAGAGCAAGCAACAAGGGAGCCCGACCGCCCCCTTGCCGCCGCCCCGTCCCTGTCGGCCAAAGGAGGCCGAGACCCTCGTTTTGGATCTCGTTTTGCGTGATTCTTCTTCCTCTTCCTATTCCGGGCTAGCACCAAGGACTTGGGAGATCTAGGATCAACTCTAGGCGTGGATCAACCATAGAGAACGTGACACAATTCGCGTTTGAAGTCATCAAAGGAGAACCCTAAGGTGTGTTTATGATTCCTAACCCTTACCATCGTTATGTCTCTTGACTTGTGATCCTTGGAGGGTTTTGCATGGTTTTATGTTTTCTTATGCTTCCGTTGCGCATCCATGAATCAAAACCCTACAGTGCCTCCTCATCCAGCTTCCATTGTGGTTCCTTAACACAACCCTATGAACTTTGGTTTTTGAATGTAGTGGCTCAACACTAACCACCTCTGAACTCTCGTGCACTGATTGCACGGCCACTAGCATTTGTTTTTCGACCTGAGACTGTTGTGGAGTCGTCTTGAAAACCTGGAAAGTCTCCCACGCATTGTTGATCCTCATGATCAACTCACCGTTCTCAACATCAATGAGAGTTTGACCGGTAGCCAGAAAGGGCCTACCCAAGATGATCGGAACATCTCCCACACGCATCTCTAGAAAAACATAATCAGTAGGGATAATGGAATTCCCTACCTTCACAAGTACATCCTCCACAATTCCATAGGCTTTCTTGCATAGTCAGCCTACTGCATATTGATCCATGTGGAGCGAGCTTCCACCCCTAGCTTTTGAAAAACTGAAAGCGGCATCAAATTAACACTGCCCCCCCCCCCCCAAGTCACATAAGGAATGTCCCGTGTAAGCTCCTCCCAAGTTAGCTTCTATCACAAAGCTTCTCGGATACTTCTGCTTTTGAGGTAAACCATGCATCACACATGAGCTCACCTGCTCTTTTAAATCCACTGTCTGAAAGTCTAGCACTGCCCTTTTTCCCGAAATTGCATCCCTCATATATTTGGCATACATAGGCATCATCTTGAATGGCTAAATCAGTGGCACATTGATATGCAACTTTGTGAAAATAGACAAAGAACGCCTATACTCTTCGGAATCATCCTTCTTCTTTCTAGACTTCAAAAAAATATGGAAGATCCTTAGATAGAGAAGGTGGTGGTAGTGTTACCTCATCATCAATGTGTGTAATCACGGCCTTTGATTGGGGATCATGATAGGGGTCTTATCAAAGACATCATGCTCCCTAGCCTTCGAGGCTTCAGTTTTGGCGTGGCTCAAATATGGTTGATCATTAAGAACAATCCCACTACGAGTTGTAACAACATTCACCTGACACACATTCTCAGTATCATATGGAAAGGACCATGGTGCTCTAGCGTTGAGCTGAGTGGCAATCTATCACACCTGCAACTCCAAGTTACGAAGTGAGGTCTTGGTGATGTGTAAGTCAGTTTTCAATGTATGCACATGAGAGGTTAAGGTACTCACATTCTTTGCCCAACTGAAGCATCATGTTTTTGAGATATGCCATCTCAACATTCTGACCTGCAGCTGGTGGTTGTGGCGCCTGAGCAGCTGGCACGGATAACCTATGCTGAAATTCGGGTGCATATGAAGCTCTAGCTTGATCCCCATACCTAAATCCTGGATGATCTCTGGTCCTTGGCATGTAGTTCCCCTGATTCCAGTTGCGTTGTCCCTGTGCCCCCACATAGAAGACTACTTCACTCGCAGCTTGAGTCAAAGATGCATCAAAATCCTACTCCTCTACTGCAAACACAGTCTTCTTGTTCTGATACACATTCTTCGCCATGTTAGATACCATCTTTTTGATCCCATCTTTCCACTCATCAATCTTTAGCTCAGGAAACTTGGATAACCTCCTTCAGTCATAGAACTGAGCATCGTTTTTTACAATTTGCTTCATCAAAGCGCATTCTCCATCCTTTTCATCTCTATACAAGAAGTTTCCACCTGCCTTTCTGTTCAACAAGTCTTCGTTAGGACGTTCCAGGCCGTGATAGAAAACCTGGAGAATCTTGTAGTCGTCAAAATTGTGATTAGGAGACTTGCGTATCGTCCTCATAAAACGTTCCCATTCATCCAAAACCTTCTCATCAACATGTTGCTGAAAATCAAGGATCTCTTCATGCAAGCCAATCACACGTTGATAAGGGTAGAAATTTCTCATGAACTCATCAACACACTGCTCCCATGTGGTGATCGATTGTGGCTCCCTGGACTCTAGCGATTTCTCTACAGAACCCTTCAGACAATAGGGAAATAGAATCAATTTTGATGTCTTGGAGGTCACGTTCTTGAACCTCACAGTCTTGATGTAGGCATCAAACTTCCCAATGAAGTCATTTGGGTCTTCATCCCGATTCCCATAGTACTGAAACTGGTTCTGCATTGTCGTGATGGTGGCAGGCTTCAAATAAAACTGCTATGCCTGAATGTTCGGCACTACAATTGCTGGCTTGTGTCCTCTCTGAGTTGACTGAAACTTTTCAATCAGTGCTTGGCCCGACTTATTGTAGGGCATCTGGTTCTTCTGCTCGTCGAGCATCTCTTGCAGCTCAGTCAACTTTTGATCTGGTTGAGCGTTAGTAAATTGCTCACCCATTGCGATCTGTCTCGGATTCCTTCTCAGAGTTCTGAATAGCTGTTCTGGGTCTTCAAGTGGGGGCACAAGCTCTCAAGAAATCTTATGCATGCACAGAACACCTGAAAAAACAATTAAGAAAACATAGTCTAAAATCACAGAAATAATAAACAAAAAGAAAAATAGTAAATCAAATCAATTCCTAAACTACAAATAGTAACCAATGCCTTCCCCATCAACAGCGCCAAAAACTTGACGCGTCTATATTACGCTGGTTGCGCAAGTATACGATCAAGTAATATAATGGAGTATTTGGGACTCCGAGTTATTGAACCCAAGGGAAGGTGCTTACTATTTCTAAGTGTACCAACTAAATTTAACCTATTAAAGTAACCGGTAAAAAAGTTTTAGAGAATGAGTGTTGTCACCCTCAATCAAGTGATTAGCAATTGTAAGTAAATAGCACAAAAGAAATGATTTGATTAAATCGAGGACAGAGAGGACTAGGCAATCTATAGATCACCTCGGGTAGTTTTGATGATTCCAGATTCCATGTTCCAACACGAAAAATCTAAGTTAACTATGCAGAGTAATAGCACTGACAATTACCTATCGGTCTCTTGTTGCTATACACATCGGTATCGTTTCGTCCCTCTTAGGCCAAAACTGTCTACCGATACATTCTAGCATGCTAACGACAGTGCACGGAATGATATCCTTTCAGACCACCACCACAATAATACTCAAATTCTCCTACCGCATCTACCCTCTTCTAGCCATTCCTACAAAACTCACCTATCGGACTCATTAATTAGGCATGCACTCGTTTACTCATCCTAACTAGGGTAGAGTTGCTTTCACACACTCACTAGTTATGTAACAAGGTTGGAACATGACTCCTAAATTTTTATGAATTAAGCACAATAAACGAATGATTAACTAACTAATTTCATCCTTAAGCCAAGGTCATATTTGAATGAAGAAAGTGATAATCGACATCACAAATTTTGATTCTAACTTGTCAATGAAAGAACTAAATCTGATAGAAACTAGAACAATCTTCATTCAACCATCAACCCTAAGCGTGAAAGTTTATCAAATCTGGAAAAACATTCTCAAAACATAAACCCTAGGTTCTCCATAGATGCCTAGGTATGAGTTTAGCAACTCATAGTAAAACAATACATGTTCAAATATTCCATACAAGATGAGAAAGAGGAAATGTAGATCAAACGCTAAAAATATGATGAAAGCTTTGACACAGGCTCGTCTCTTTGCTCCTTGACGTTCCCAATGGCTTCTCTTAGCTCTCCTTGGTGTTCTTGACTCTCAATTGTGCTCTATTCCCGTCCCTTGCTGCCTTAGGTAGAATTCGAGAAGTCCAAGTCTTAAAATATTGTTTTTTTTTTTCTTTTAAATTCTACACAAATTTCACGACTATTTCGTGGGAAATGGGGTATTTCGTACGAAATGAATTTCGTATGAAATCACTTCTTTTCGTGTTAAATGTGTTGCGCAATGGTGTTCTTGAATCTTCAACATCTTGGCCTCTTGGTTCCCGAGCCTCTTTCCTTGTTCTTCCTAGCTTCCGAAGATAACGTTCTTGATTCCAATCGCTCCTTAAGCCCTGTTTCCTGTCAAAGACAACAAACACTATACCAAGCGATCAAATGTGACAAATCAAGCATAAATCAATACATATAACATGCGCGGACTAGAATTAAGCATATGAAGAAAACAAGTGATAATCATGCATCATTCATCAATATTAGGCTCCAAAACACTCCCAAAACCTCTGAATCATGTGGTAAATGCTAGAGAAATATAGCTCCTAAAATGCACTATCAGCTCTCAAACGGATTTTCAGATATCTCAATGGTACTAAAGAATTAGGTATTTAGTATCCTAAGAGGTCTTATTTATTTCTTTGTGGCCATTCAGATGTTGATATTGCAGGATACAAAGTGGGTAGAAAAAGCACTTCAGGATGTTGTCAATTCTTAGCCTCATCCCTTATAAGCTGGCTTTCAAAGAAGCAAAATTCAGTAGCACTATGAACAACAGAAGCTGAATATATTGCATTAGGAGCATGTTGCTCACAAGTTTTATGGATAGCTTAACAAAGGAGGGACATTGGATTTAATTTTAGAGACATTCCAATCAAGTGTGACAACACTAGCGCATTTCTGTAACTAAAAATCCAGTACAACATTCAAGGACCAAACACATTGGTATTAGACATCACTTTATTAGAGATCATGAGGAGAAAGGTAATGTGTATTTATCCTTTATGCCTACTAATTTACAAATTAATGATATATTCTCTAAACCATTTCATGAAGATAGCTTTTCATCTTTAAGATTTGAACTTGGTATGTTAAACAAGGATGCATTGAGGCTAGGGGAGTATCAGGTATATTAGTTTTTTTCAAGTCCTTGAAAAGTTTTTTAAAGCCTTGAAAATCAGTCTGAAGTATAACAGTTTTCAAAGCCTTGAAAACCTTTTCAAAGCTTTGAATATAAATATGCATACTCGATGAAATAATGATGGATCATGTAGTGTTGAGTGTTATCTCTGTGGATAATTGCTTGGCATTACTTTTTACTATTTAAATGGATATTTTCAAATATTTAAATAACATTTAATTTGTTTATCCGTTATAGAAACTTTTGGAAATTTCAAATAAAGATTAGGTATTCAAGAGATTGAAATTTTAAGTTTCCTTCTTTCTGTCCAACTCTTCAAGCAAATATTTTCTCTCTCCTTTTCTCTTTTTATTTTAACTATAACCCATGAATGGATTCACAAAGATCTCCGAGAATTCATCCGAAAAAGTGGGCAGAACACATGAGGACGAAGAGGCAAGGGCGGAAGAGAAAAGCTAACCCTGAAGAATAGATTTAGGTTGTTTGTTTCAGTTCTGGGACAGTTAGAATGCCAAAGCCATCTTCTCCTCCGAAGAAGTAGAGTAAGAAGACTAAGGATGTAGAGAAAGCCAGCTCCAGTAAGGAAAATCAAATCAGAAACCTAAATCTGGAAAAGGAAAAGGTGATCTGAAGGCTAGTCCAAGTAAGGTGAAGAAATATTAGAATGTTGGTAAAGAGAAGGATGTTCAAAACTAAGACTCGGGCAAGACCAAAGGGGAAAAGAAATCTAGTTCTAATAAGTCCTCTCTATCAAAGCATTGGTTTATAAACTTTAAATCACAAGGGCTTTGGTTAGATGGTCATGCATCAACCCCTATAGCATACTGTAGAATGATTTGCACAACCATGATTGAAAAGATCTATTTAGAGTGCATAAGATGGTTGAAAGAGACTTCTATTTGGAAAATCTTTAATCCTACTAAGAAGGCACCCCCAGATTGACTAGACTGTTTTTTCTTAACCTTCAACAAGTGCTTGGTAAAGATTTAATTTTGTCTTCTAAGGTCGCTGGAATAGATATTCAGTTGGATCATGGTGTGTTTGTTAAGGTTTTAGGTTTTCCTAAAAGTATGATGTAGATTGTTATCCTAGTAATAAGGACGCAATAAGGTTGGCCAAAATTAATTTCTCTTTACCTAATGCAGCCTCAACCTCAAAACAATTAACAAATTGAGTTTTAACTGTTGAAGAAAAAATTCTATTTACAATCTTGATGAGGTGCGTGGTGCCTAAGGAGAATTCAAAGGAATTGTTGATAGATAGGGTACTATACTTGATGTATCTAATTATGTATGTTTTGAGATATATTTCTAGCATTGTGATAGAGCACATGCTATATTGCAGCACCAAAAACAGAGACCATGCCTTGCCCTATCCCAACCTCCTACCTCTTTTCTTCAAACATTTTGACATTCCAGGTGATAAAGAAGAGAAATTTTCTACTGGTTTTAGAATGATCAATGGATCCCCTTTTCAAACGATTGGAATTGTGCAGACCACTAAGGGGGAGTGGAAATTCTATTCAGATCTTTTTCTTAGTGAGCTTAAGACCACGAAATTCTCTAAGCCAAAATCCATAAACACTCATAGAGCCTAACAATCTACTTATTTAAACCTGTCTTATGTGCTTGAGAAAGTAGACTTTATTGAGAATGAGCTCGATGAGCTGAAGCAGGGTCAATTTGAGCTAAGTAATGAGTTCATAAAAAATGCAGTACATGATTTCCTCGTGAAATTACAAAGTTTCCAGAATTTTCAGTAGTTTTAACTTGGTGGATGTGCAAGAAGAGATTGCACAAGTTCAAAAAAGTTTAAAGAATTCATATTCTACTAGGGAGCACTTTGATGAGTTCTACTGAAGAAGCTGTTGGAGTTCAGGGAACAGGAAAAGAAGCCAGCATTGACTCAAGGTTGCTAATTGGGATTTACTAAAGCAAACGAAGTAGGAAATAGAAATTGCAGTGACTGTTACTTCTGGAAAGCTGTTTGAGGAGGCTGATGAATGTACTGAGGTGGTAGCTGAAGAACAAGCAGAGAAAATTGAGAAAGAGATTAATGAAGTGCAAAAAGAGGAAGTGGTAAACAAAGAAAAGCAGAGGATGAGGAAGGTGATCAAGAGGATGCTGAAGAATCTAAGACAGAAGAAGATGACCATAATTCAAACCTTGAAGTAATGCCTTTCTTTCTAAATCTTCAATGCCTTGAAATTTTTTTGTCCTCTTTTAAAATTCTAGGTTTTCTTTAAGTCTTCAAAATTTGTGTGTTATGATCCAACAATTTTCACTCTTTTTATGAAAGTCAAAAAGGGGCAGACACTAGATTGTGGATTTGCTTGGATGATGTGCTTTGATGCACTATGTACATTGATGATGTACTTTGATGTACCAGTTGTTGGTTTTGGATGCCCTAGAGGCAATCTATTTAGTATGAACTTTATTTGCTAGAATAATTCATTGTATTATTTATGGAGATATTTAATATAATGAAGTCCTTAGATACTAATGTGTTGTTCATCTTAAATATCCCTAGTCCATTATATTGATTAATAGGACGATCAACTATAGACTAGTAAGGGTTGAATTGATATACAGATATCACGATCCAACACATGGGTATGCATTATAGTAATGGCATACTGGATATACCCACAACGAGAAGGCTACAATAGATTATGTCAACGTCACAAGCGCTTCTCATAGTACTAATGGCGTTGTAATCCTTAGAATTGAAGTCACTGGATACTTTAGTTGTGATATATCATTGTTTGATATTATCAAACATTACTCCGTAACTGGGTAACTATAAAGATAGTCATCGGGCGTGATAGGAAGCAAGCTGAGAGATGTAAGTGATGTAGATAGGATTTGTCCCTCCTATATAATAGGAGTAAATATCCACGGCCACTCGAGGGGTAGTGCTTATTGAATGTCTGGCCAGACTCATATATATCAATATAGAGACATTGATTGTATATTCTTGGATAAGACTATTCCCAGGATTGAGAAACTATGGATTGGATATACGAGTGTGACAATTATGTCTCGTGTCCAATCCGGATATGTAGACAAACGGATGACACAACGCAATAACATTATGTACAAAGGTTGTTGGAGTACTGACTATTTTTGTTAGTTGGGTGGCATGGATTTGTTACTAGACACCGCTCCATGCTAGTAATGGTCACTACCAACTACGTAGAAACCTATGGGGTCACACACCGCATGGACTTAATTGGATATAGGTATTAATTAGTTGGACTAATTAATAAAGAGGATCAAAACCCTACCACTAGCAAAGTAAGTTTGACAAATTTGCAAGGTGGACTAATCCGTGTATGAACCGGATTATTAATGGGGAAATTATGTAATTTATAATGAGTCATAAACAATATAAAGACATCCTAGCTTTTATTTTCTCGAGTGAGTCTTTATTGAGATAATATAACGAAGAAAGAAGACAGAGAGTTGGAGCCGAAGCCCTAACCCGTCACCCGCCCCATTGATGTCGGCCACTCCTTGTTCCGTGATCTCTTGCCTCCTTCTTCCACTTCTAGCACTCCACGATAAGAGGGAATCTAATCAAATATCCAAGGTGTTGATACTCATAGAGACGTGAACACAATTTCACGTGAGAAGTCTTCACAACCAATTGACAAGGTACATATTGTTCTACCTTTATCATGCTATGATTGCTTTCCTGTGATCCATAAAGGGGTTTGAGCAGGATAATTTTTTTCTATTCCGCTGCGCAACCTGCTTCAAAACCCTACAGTGGTATCAGAACCAAAGGTCGTAGGCATTACATGATCTTATGTGTTACATTTTTTCAGTTTATACATCGTATTGTTAATATTACGCGAAACTGAAAGTTAATTAGCATATTAGATGCAAATTGATTTTGACTCATAACAAACAAGACCTAATTTAACATGGGTCTGAAGATTTGTGAGTTTGATCACATAGGATGTGAATAATCTTGAATCTAGGAACTAGGGTTAGGGAACAAGCTTGGAAAAGGGGGTTTTCAAACATGGAAACAACTAAAATTGGGAAACAAGGCAAGGAATTGCTATGGTAACAATTCCATAGGAAGGTCTGGCCCCTATTGGGACCGCCCCCTTACCTTAACACCCAAGATGGGGCACGACCAAGGGGTTGGGCCGACCGAGCGTGCGGCTTGGCCGCGCGTTGGGTTGGCCAACCGCTCCAAGGCCTTGCCTTGGTCCTTGGGAGGTTCTGCTATGATGGATGGTTAGCTCCTTGGACTATTTTGACCCTAGTTGCCTAATTTCAAACTAAAATTGAACAAGTGCATTAAAAGTTGGTTTTAACTATATTATGTGCTTTGTTTCATGGTAGATGGATATGGCCTAGGTTGTGGTATTTTAGTTTGTTGTTTGGTGTACGGCCTATGAGCTGATCAAATTAATGCAATATGAAAGTGCGAGTATGAAGATGTTAATGCAGCTAAGATACTCTAGAATGGGGCGTTTAATAGAGTATGCTAACTTTTTGAAAAACTTGCTAGGAAGATGAAAACTTGCTCAAACAGTGAAGTTCAAGGCTTTGTAAATCAGTTCAAGCCCTTAGAGGAGATGTAGACAGTATAAAGCAAGTATGCCTTTTTCAAGGCCTTGAAAAGAAGTTCAAACCCTTGAAAAAACAGACAGTTGTGTGTGGTGCAAAAACTATAAAATAGAAAGAACTGTAAATGCAGAAGACAAGTGATTTATAGAGTTCAGTCCACTTGGACCTACGTCTCTACCTCAGGGATTAAATCCCTGCAGGATTTTCAACTAAATTCTTATTAATCAAAAGCTAAGCCTTAGAACTCAAGCCCAGAGAGTTCCCTTACTCTGTTACAGCTTATGGTTTTCCTTAACCTGTCTAGTACCTGCTCTAGCTAACTGCGTAACTAAGAATTATCTATTTTTCACTTCGAACAATCCTTGAGAATAGATGTAGAAATAATAGAGAAATGATCTACCAATATAGCTCAATACAGAAGAACACTTGGAGTTGAAAACTGCAGTGAAAATGCAGTGAACTTCTGTGGAAAGGATTGAGAGTTTGATGTTCTTCTTTGGTGCTTTGTCAATCCACAAACTTGTCTCTATTTTTGCTCGTTGTATCTCGTGTCTTGGTTCTTCAAAGTGAGCTCTATTTAAACTGTTTGAGGCTTTGCAAATCTTCCCAGATTTTCAGCAACAACCTCCTATTTTGTACACAACAGCTTTGACTCTCTTTACCATCTTTCTCCAACGGATAGTTGATCACAATCTCTAGAGATATTGTTGTGCTCTTGTCCATAAGCAATCTGAGAAGCTTTCATAAGTATCTGATTGATCACAGGTCAAAATATTCATCTATTTCCAAAACTTCACAACTTTAGTTTAGGAAACAATCCTGCAAATATAGGAATCAAGATTTCCTACATATCATGGTCAAACTGATGATATCTTATGATCAAAACATGTTAGAATAATTTTTCTTTCATCATCTAATAACATTGAATCAAACATATGAAAGAAAGAGAGGGAATCAACTCAGAGAGTTTGCAGAAAACTCCCCCTGAGAGTAAGCATACAGGTTAAGCAGTTTCAAGGCTTTGAATTCAGTTTCAAGGCCTTGAAAATAGCTAATCTATTTTCAAGCCTCTGAGACTAATTCAAGGCTTTGAAAGCTGGTTCAAGGCGTTGAAATATATGAGCTATTCCAAGTCTTGCACAACCTGATCTTTCAATCTCCCCTTTAATGAAAGACAAATCAATTTCTGTTTGATCCTTAGTCTCTGCAAAATCAAATGATGACTTCACAATTTATAACACAGTATTTCCAAAAAGATCCAACTTATTCATAAAACCAACAAAAACTTAAACAGTTCAGCAAATAGCAAATAAACATAAAAACTACTAGAGACCTAGAATTTCTCCCTTTTTTGACTTTCATCAAAAAGATAGAAGATGTTGGATCAAGTGTGTGGAAAATTTTTAAAACTTCAAAGAAAAACTTTGAAGAAGAGTGATTGGGGAAGAAAGAGTATGCAAGATTAAGGGTTTGGATCTTCATCTTCATCCTGATCTCCTTCCTCTTTCTCATTTTCTTCTTCACCAGTCTTATCTTGCTCTTCCTGTTCCTCTGCATTCCCACCAGCAATAGTTGTTTCTTCGGTCTTGTCCTTTGCAGCAGACTTTGGAGATTTCTTTTTTTTCTTCAAGGTAATCAGCAGTTCATCTGAGTCAGGGCTATTGGCTTCATCTTCTTCCTATGATGCCTGTTCTGCTACCTTCTTTCCCTTATCTGAAACTGGAGTAACTTCTTCCTCGTCTGAATGCTCACTAGTAAAATCCTTGCCAGAGTCTCCTTTCTTTGTACCTTTAACATCCTAAGGAACTGTTGGAATAGATGCCCTAGAGGCAATCTAGTTTAGTATGAATTATTTGTGGCTAGAAATTCATTTATTAATTATTGGATATTTAATATAATGAAGTCCTTAGATTTACAATTGTGATGTTTATCTTAAATATCCCTAGTCCAGTATAATGATTAATGGGACAATCATCTATTGACTACTATGGGGTTGGATTGATATGGAGATATCATGATCCAACACATAGGTGTGCAGTTGCACAGGATTGACCCATCTCCGAGAAGGCTACATACATGTTATGTTGAGTCACAAGCGCTTCTCGCGGTACAATGGTATTGTTATCCTTAGACTTGAAGTCACTAGATATTCTAGTTGTGGATTATTGTGATTTTGGTAGCGTTAAACGCTACACCGTAACTGGGTAGTTATAAAGGCGTGTACTGGATGCAATAAGAAGCAAGCTTAGAGATCGTAGTGGACGTAGATAGAATTTGTCCCTCCCACATAACGGGAGCAAATATCCTAGGCCACTCGAAAGATAGTGCTTATAGAATGTCTGGCAAGACTCAAATAAATCAATATGGGATATTGATGTTATTTGCACGAAAAGGGCTATTCCCATGGATCGAGAAACTATGGATTGGATATACGAGTGTGACTTGTATATCTCGTGTCCAATCCGGATATAGAGACAAAGGGATGAGACAATTACTTGTACAAAGGTTGTGAAGATGACTATTCTATTAGTTGGCTAGAATGGATGTTTTGCTAGAAACCGCTCCATATTAGCAAATAGTTGCTACCAACTAGATAGAACCTATGGATTCACACGCTATATAGAGTTTAACTAGATTTTGGAATTAATTAATTGGATTAATTAATTAGAAGGATCACTTTGCAAAACCTTTAAAACTTAGTAGGGACTAAATTGCAAGGAAGGGACTAAATTGAATTCTAGTGGGACTAGAATAAGTTCTTTAGGTAGTTGGCAAGGAGTTGTTGGACTATATAAAGGACCTTCCTTCCTTCCTTCCCACAACTTATGCTCATTATTGAAAATAACAAAGAGTGGGAGAGAACAAAAGGAGAGAGAGCAAGCAACAAGGAGCCGACCGCCCCTCTTCCCGCCGCCCATCCCGTCGGCCACAAAGGAGGTCGAGACCCTCCTTTTGGGTCTCGTTTTGCGTGATTCTTCTTCGTCTTCCTCTTACGGGATAGCACCAAGGACTTGGGAGATTCTTGGATCAACTCTAAGCGTGGATCAACCATAGAGAACGTGACACAATTCGCGTTTGAAGTCATCAAAGGAGAACCCTAAGGTGTGTTATTGATTTCTTCCTTTACCATCGTTATGTCTCTTGACTTGTGATCCTTGGAGGGTTTTGCATGGTTTATGATTGTTCGTGTTTCCGTTGCGCATCCATGAATCAAAACCCTACAGTGGTATAAGAGCCACAGGTCGTAGAGCACAAACGTGGTTTATGTGTTACGTTTTAGTTGTTTTACACCTTAATTTGATTGTTTATCGCGTAAAACAAGACAAATCAAGCATGGGATGCAATTTGTCAATAATTTATCATAACAAGATCTAATTTTTGCATTGGATGCATGAATTGGTGAGTTTGAGAAATTTTAGGATCTTAGATCTAGGGTTTGGGCATCCTTGGGGAAGAAGGAGTTCTTCCAAAACAAGGAAACAACCAAACTTGGGCACCAAGCAAGGGAGTTGTTTTGGAAACAACTCCCTCAAGGAGGTTCGTCCCCCCTAGGGGACCGCCCCTCTTGCTTGCCGCCCAAGCTTGGCCGCCCTAGGGGCCGGGCGGCCCTAACCTGCGGCCTAGGCTTGTGGGTTTTGGGCCGGGCCGGCCCTAGGGCCTTGTGGTTCACCTTATTGGGCCCGGGCAATTTGATTGTTGGGCCCATGGACCCTTCTAACCCTAGAAATCCTAAAATCAATTAAAATTGACCAAGCGCGTTGAAATTGGATTTTAACTGTTTATGTGCAAATTGCATGGTGATTGGATATGGCCTTAGGATATGGTTTGATGTGGATGTTTAATTTTGTGGTTTGGTTTTACGGCCTGCGAGCTGATCAATTAATTGTAATAATTAATTAGGGTTTTATGGCCTGCGTGCCATTTTTTTTCTCAACTTCTGAGATTTATTTTATTTAGTAGAAGTTAGCTAGTGCTAGATAAAGTAGATAGTTAGCCAAGATTGAAGAAAAGAAGCCCAAAGCCAAAGAAGCCACAAAAGATGGAGCATGGAGCATGGAGCATGACCATGAAGGATGGACAAAAATATCAAGACGCATGGAGATGTGTTTGTTTTAGGGTTCATATATAATTCCATTGGCTTGGAATTATCTTAGTCTAGAAAAGGCGTTTAATTTATGTTTTGTGGTTGTTTATTTTATTGTCTTATTATTGTGTGGTTGGTGTATGGATGATGCATGTAATTAGGATAATAAGATAATTAGACAACCCGGATCTATTATTTGGAGTTGTTCCCAAACTCAAATAGATAGATTAGTTGATATTGATCAACGAAAACAATTAAAATTGAATTTAAAATCCCTCAAAATTCAAATATTGTGTTCTTGCCTTCTCGTTATTTAAGCACTCATTATCATCATTATTTATCAAGTTCGTGCGTGCCAAAGCATGGCGAATTGGTTCATAATGATGGAATGCGATGGCACGTAACAATGTGCAATTGATTAGATAAGAGGTTGAACACAACTAGGCTATTAATTTGATTAAGAAACCTAGAGGCAATCAATTGGGATTATCCATATGGATGGATAAATAAGGAGTTATTTCCCCGATTGAACCAAGAGTTGCATATGGGATGCAATTGGAATTGTTCCTACCTAAAGTAGTCAAATTATGGGTGACTTGCCAAAGCAAGCTCATAAGGAGATGAAAGATGGATCTTGGCCCACTAGAAAATATAAGGATATTTTCCGCATTAATATCTTGAGGGTTATTAATCCGTAGAAAAATAGTGGGAGCTATATCTGATAAACTAGCCATTATTGAATATAGTCAAAAATTCACAATACTAAAACTTGCGTATTTTCCTTTTTGTAGAATTCCAAATGGCAAACAACTCATCGAGTTCACAACATTCCCTACGATCTGTCCTTGAGAGGGACAAGCTCTCTGGAACCAACTTTCTTGATTGGTACAGAAACTTGGGAATTGTTCTCAAGCAAGAGAAGAAACTGTACGCAATAGAGGAGCATGTTCCAGAAGGTCCAGAGAACCAAACACCTGCTGCCTTAAAGGCATATCAAAAGCGTGTTGATGACGCTAATGATGCGGCCTGCCTTATGCTTTGCACCATGACTTCTGAGCTTTATAAGCAACACGAAAACATGAATGCTGTCGATATGATCGAACATCTAAAGCAGCTCTTCCAAGAGCAGGCGAGGGTAGAGAGGTACGAGGTCTCAAAGGCACTGTTCAAATGTCATCTGGCAGAAGGGAACCCGGTGGGACCCCGTGTACTCCGTATGATCGGGTACTTGGAGAATCTTGCCTGACTAGGGTTTCCGGTCGGCCAAGAGTTGGCAACCGATCTTGTGTTGCAATCGTTGCCCGAGAGTTATGGACAGTTCATCAGGAACTATAACATGAACGAGATCGTGAAACCACTGCCTGATTTACTCAATATGTTAAGGAAAGCTGAACAGAGCAACAACAAGGGTAAGGGCAAGGCCATTATGATGGTGCAGAAAGGAAAGGGCAAAAGGTTTGCCTCATCCTCCAAGGGAAAAGGCAAGTCAGTTGCCAAGTCCAAGGAACCTGCCCTTAAGCCTGTTGGTGGCATTGCCAAAGGAGTGACTAAAGTTGAGTTTCACTACTGCAGTCAGCCTGGACACTGGAGGAGGAACTGCTCAAAATATCTGGAGGACAAGAGGCTTGGAATAGTGATTCCACCACGACCAGGTATTTTTGTTGTAGATGTCAATTTAACTGTCTCTACATCATGGGTATTAGATACTGGATGTGGATCTCATATTTGTCGAAATATGCAGGATCTAAAGAGAAGTAGAAGATTGGCTAACGGAGCGGTAGATCTGCGCGTTGGGAATGGAGCAAAGGTTGCTGCGTTGGCCATAGGCGTGTGCGAGCTATCTCTTCCTTCAGGATTAGTTTTAGAATTAAATAATTGCTATTTTGTGCCTGCTATGAGCAGAAACATTATTTATATTTCTTGTTTGGACAAGGATGGTTTTATTATTTCAATAAAGAACAATTGTTGTTCCTTTTATTAGAATAATATTCACAATTTTAGTGCGCAATTATTTAATGGACTTTATGTCCTTGATCTAAGCAATCCTCTCTACAACATTAATACCAAGCGGATTAAAATAAATTATTTAAATCCTTCTTATTTATGGCACTGTCGTTTAGGCCACATAAATGAGAAACGTGTATCTAGACTCCATAAGGATGGATTACTAGACTCATTTGATTTTGAATCATATGAGACATGTGAGGCTTGTTTATTGGGAAAATTACTAAGTCCCCTTTCAATAAGAAAGGAGAGAGGAGTAGTGAGCAATTGGCGCTCATACATACCGATGTGTGTGGGCCATTTGCAACGCCTGCCAGGGGTGGTTATGTCTACTTCATTACATTCACTGATGATTATAGTATATATGGATTTGTGTACCTTATGAGGGCAAAATCCGAATCCTTTGAAGTGTTCAAAGAATTCAATAATGAAGTAGAGAAGCAACTTGGCAAAATTATCAAGGCTCTACGATCGGATCGTGGAGGAGAATACCTAAGCCAAGAGTTTGACGATCGTGTCCCAACTCACTCCACCCGGAACGGCACAGTGGAATGGCGTGTCGAAGAGGAGGAATCAAACCCTATTGGATATGGTTCGATCTATGATGTGTCAAACCGATCTTCCATTGTCATTTTGGGGCTGCGCTCTATTAAGTGCAGCTTTAACCAGTAACCGTGTTCCATCTAAATCAGTCATGAAGAAACCATATGAGATGTGGAATGGGAGGTGTCCCACACTGTCGTTCATGAGGATTTGGGGCTGCGATGTCTATTTAAAGCGTTTACAATCAGATAAACTAGGGCCGAAATCGGATAAGTGCAAATTTGTGGGGTACCCTAAGGAAACTAAGGGTTACTACTTCTACAATCCAACCGAGAACAAAGTGTTTGCTGCTCGGACCAGCGTGTTTCTAGAAAGAGAGTTTGTCTCTAAAGAAGCAAGTGGGAGGACTGTGGAACTTGAAGAGGTTCAAGAACCACAAATCACTGAACCGATTATGGAACATGAACAGGAACCACAAGAAGCTGTGGAGCAACCTGTTCAGGTAACACAAGAGCTTCGTAGATCTAGTAGAGTGCGCCAGGAACCCGAGAGGTATGGAATTCTCGTGACCGATTCCGGTGACACGATGCTCATAGATGATGAGCCTACTACCTAAGAGGAGGCCATGAATGGCCCAGACTCTCAGAAGTGGCTAGAAGCCATGAGATCCGAGATGGAATCCATGTATACCAACAAAGTATGGACTTTGGTGGAACCACCCGATGGGGCGCGGCCCATAGGGTGCAAGTTGGGCTTCAAGAAGAAGATCGACATGGATGTTAATGTGATTACCTATAAGGGCCGATTGGTGGCTAAAGGATTCAGACAGATTCATGGTATTGACTATGATGAAACCTTTTCACCAGTCGCTATGACCAAATCCATCCGAATCCTACTTTCAATTGCAGCATACCACGACTATGAGATTTGGCAGATGGATGTGAAAACAGCATTCCTTTATGGGAATCTCCTCGAGGACGTGTATATGATACAGCCAGAGGGTTTTGAGGATCCAAAGCAAGCCAACAAATTCTGTAAACTGCAACGATCCATTTATGGGTTGAAGCAAGCTTCTTGGGGTTGGAATCGACGTTTTGATGAAGTAGTCAAAGAGTTTGGCTTCATCAGAAACGAAGATGAGTCTTGTGTCTACAAGAAGGTTAGTGGGAGCTCTGTAGCTTTTCTGGTCTTGTATGTGGATGACATACTACTCATTGGAAACGACGTTCCCATGCTACAATCTGTTAAAGATTGTCTAGGGAAGTGTTTCTCAATGAAGGACTTAGGGGAAGCAGCCTATATACTCGGTATAAAGATCTATAGAGATAGATCTAAGAGGTTTCTAGGCCTACGTCAAAGTACATATATTGACAAGGTGTTGAAACGGTTCAACATGCAAGATTCCAAGAAGGGATTCTTGCCCATGTCACATGGAATCACTCTTTCGAAGAGTGGTTGTCCTTCCAATGAGATTGAAAAGGAACGCATGAATAGAATTCCCTATGCCTCGGACATAGGATCTATCATGTACGCCATGTTATGTACTAGACCAGATGTGTCATATGCCTTGATTATGACAAGCAGATACCAATCTAATCCGGGTGAGAGTCACTGGATTGCAGTCAAGAACATCCTAAAGTACTTGAGAAGAACTAAGGATGCTTTTTTCATATTTGGCGGTGAGGAAGAGTTGCGTGTAAGGGGTTACACTAATGCAATCTTCCAAACCGACAGAGATGACTTTAGATCACAATCGGGATATGTGTTTTGCCTGAATGCAGCAGCGGTGAGCTGGAAGAGTTCCAAGCAAGAGACGGTGGCTGATTCTACAACAGAGGCTAAGTACATTGCTGCAAATGGCGCAGCAAAGGAAGCTGTTTGGATCAGAAAGTTTGTTTCTGAACTTGGTGTGGTCCCTAGCATTGCGGATCCAGTCGAGTTGTTTTGTGAGAACACTGGGACGATCGCGCAATCAAAGGAACCAAGATCGCACCAGAAGTCCAAGCACGTGCTCAGGAAGTTGCATCTGATTCGAGATATTATCGATAGAGGAGACGTTCGGATATGCAAGATTCCTACAGATGAGAATCTGTCTGACCCGCTTACAAAGCCACTCACGTAGTGGAAGCATGAAGGGCATACTAGGAGTATGGGCATACGAGATGCGCCAGATTGGCTCTAGTGCAAGTGGGAGACTGTTGGAATAGATTCCCTAGAGGCAATCTAGCGAAGTATGAATTATTTGTGGCTACAAATTCATTTATTATTTATTGGATATTTAATATAATGAATTCCTTAGATTTACAATTGTGTTGTTTATCTTAAATATCCCTAGTCCAGTATAATGATTAATGGGACAATCATCTATAGACTAGTATGGGGTTGGATTGATATGGAGATATCATGATCCAACACATAGGTGTGCATTATGGAATGTTGCACTGGATTGACCCATCTCCGAGAAGGCTACATACACGTTATGTTGAGTCACAAGCGCTTCTCGCGGTACAATGGTATTGTCATCCTTAGACTTGAAGTCACTAGATATTCTAGTTGTGGATTATTGTGATTTTGGTAGCGTTAAACGCTACACCGTAACTGGGTAGTTATAAAGGCGTGTACTGGATACAATAAGAATAAAGCTTAAAGATCGTAGTGGACGTAGATAGAATTTTTCCCTCCCACATAACGGGAGCAAATATCCTAGGCCACTCGAGGGATAGATCTTATAGAATGTCTGGCCAGTCTCAAATAAATCAATATGGGATATTGATGTTATTTGCACGAATAAGGCTATTCCCATGGATCGAGAAACTATGTATGGATATACGAGTGTGACTTGTATGTCTCGTGTCCGATCCGAATATAGAGACAAAGGGATGAGACAATTACTTGTACAAAGGTTGTGAAGATGACTATTCTATTAGTTGGCTAGAATGGATGTTTTGCTAGAAACCGCTCCATATTAGCAAATAGTTGCTACCAACTAGATAGAACCTATGGGGTCACACGCTATATAGAGTTGAACTAGATTTGGGAATTAATTAATTGGATTAATTAATTAGAAGGATCACTTTGAAAAACCTTGCAAACTTAGTAGGGACTAATTTGCAAGGAAGGGACTAAATTGAATTCTAGTAGGACTAGAATAAGTCCTTTAGGTAGTTGGCAAGGAGTTGTTGGACTATATAAAGGAGCTTCCTTCCTTCCTTCCCACAACTTATGCTCATTATTGAACATTACAAAGAGTGGGAGAGAACAAAAGGAGAGAGAGCAAGCAACAAGAGGAGCCGACCGCCCCCCTTGCCGCCGCCCATCCCGTCGGCCGCAAAGGAGGTCGAGACCCTCCTTTTGGGTCTCGTTTTGCGTGATTCTTCTTCCTCTTCCTTTTCCGGGCTAGTACCAAGGACTTGGGAGATTCTAGGATCAACTCTAGGCGTGGATCAACCATAGAGAACGTGACACAATTCGCGTTTGAAGTCATCAAAGTAGAACCCTAAGGTGTGTTATTGATTTCTTCCTTTACCATCGTCATGTCTCTTGACTTGTGATCCTTGGAGGGTTTTGCATGGTTTATGATTGGTTGTGTTTCCATTGCGCATCCATGAATCAAAACCCTACAGGAACATAAAGCAAAGTCATGCTTCTGAAGATACTTTCCACCATGTACTTGACTTGCCCAAAATCACTTTCCAGTCCAAAAACAGTTGCTTTGACATCCTCCATGTCCAACTCCAAACCATCAAGTCTCTGATTGTCTGTTGGCTGAGAATTCTGACTTGAAGTGGGAGTCAAGGTCTTGGTCCTAGGAAACTTATTTTCACCTAGTTCTGCTTCTGTCAAGTCTGAGTAAAGTTTCCAAACTTTCTCTTTGGTCTTCACCACTCCAATGTTCTCAAAGGCTTTCTCATTAAGTACTCCAAATCCAGATGTGACTGATTCCTCTCCAGTAGTTGGAATCTCAAAGTGTTCAAAGAACAAAGTGAGCAAGTTTGCATAGGGCAGAGAGTGAACCCTTTTACTGGTAAGGCTAAAGAAAATATGTTCAATCACTAGTGTTGAAAGATCAATATCATAGCCATGCATAATCAGATACATGATGTGCAACATTCTCTCAGTCACCAATTCTCTGGAGTGCTCTCTGGGAAAGATACACCTAACAAGGATGGTATGAAGGACTTTGGCTTCAACATTCAACACAGAATGTGTTAATTGTTTGGCTGAGGTTGAGATGTTTGGAAGAAAGAACTCATCTTTGGCTTGCTTCAGGGTTTCTGACTTTGGTGGATGGTTGCTAGTATCATACCTCTTTGGACACCCTAGCACATTGGCAAACTCAGAGTGATCCAAATCAATTACTGTTCCAGCAAATTTAGATTTGATCACCAAATGTGCATATCTCTTAACTTGGGTCAAGTTTAGGTAGAAGAGTTTGGTGATTCTAGGGTAGGCCAATTCTTTTGGATTCATCATACACCACAAAGAACTGTTCTTCAACATAGAGATGCACTTAAGTTTCATGTGTTCCACCACATGCTTATTGACCATACTACATAAACCAATAGATCTTGAAGAAAAACCATCTAACCAGTGACCTTTAGAGATGTTTGAGACAAACCAAGTCTCATCTGGTGCTGAGTTCTTTGTTGAGGGTTGTGAATAGTCATGCAGTGCCCTCTCTATTTGACCTTCTGGTTGTGCTTCTGCCACCTTTCCTTTCCCCTTTTCTGCCTAAGTTGCTTTCTTCTTCAGCTTCTTTGAACTGGTAGGCTCTCTTTCTGGTTGCTTTTCTATAACAGCATTCTACTTCTTTTGCTTTTCTGAAGAGAAGGTTGTAACCTTCTTGACCTTCTTCTTTCGTGGAGAAAGATCTTGAACTGCCTCTGCACTTGGAGTTCTGCAGCTAAAGTCCCCACTGACTTCTTGAACCTCATCCACAGCTACTTTTCTTTTCTTTTATGAGACAGGTTTCGAACCTCCAGCCATCTTGATTCTGTCTGAGGCTCTCCTTTTGCTCATTAGGGTTTGGGAGAAGATTAGAGAGAGGTGCAGTGATACAAAATGAATAAGAAGAGAAGCGGATAAATACTGAAAGAGTCTTGAGTTTCAAAAGGAAAAAACTAGTATCTCTCTGATCTCAAAACATTTTCAATGATCAGAGGGATTTCAAATCTTTTATGCCGTTGGAACATAAAATATACTAATCTTATTTTTGACTAAATCAAATTTTTGAAAAGGGTAGGGGCTATATTAGGCAAATATCTATAGAGATATTACCAACATAGAATGATCCAAGATTTTTGACTATCAGTGTAGCAGACTAATTTTCAAGGCTTTGAAAAGGATTTCAAGATCTTGAAAAACTGTAACACTGCAACAAGTAAAAGCCAAATCTTTGAACTGTTTTTCAAGGCTTTGAAACTCAGTTCAAACCTTTGAAAACATATAAAACTTACCTTTCTTACATGATGCTCCCCCTAAACCAATGGATCTTTATTTAGCATTCCCAATTCCAATCTTAGAGCTGAAAACCTTTCATATTCTAATGGTTTAGTGAAGATATCTACAATTTTCATGTTAGTAGCAACAAATTCAAGAACAATATCAGCTTTGTCAGCATGATCTCTGATGTAATGGTGTCTGACATCAATGTGCTTGGTTCTTGAGTGTTGCACTGGATTCTTTGTAATTGAAATTGCACTAGGGTTATCACACTTAATAGGTATACCCCTGAAGTCAAATCCAAGGTCTCTTAGCTGTTAAGTAATCCATAACACTTGTGAGCAACATGCTCCTGCAGCTATATATTCAGATTAAGATGTTGATAGAGCAACTGAATTCTGTTTCTTGGAATGCCAACTGATCAAGGATGATCCAATGAATTGGCAGGTTCCTGAAGTACTTTTCCTATCAACCTTATAACCTGCAAAGTCTGCATCTGAAAAACCATGTAAAGAGAAGTTAGAATGTCTTGGATACCAAATCCCTAAGTCTTTGGTACCATTGAGATATTTGAATATTCTTTTCACAACAGTCAAGTGTGATTCTTTTGGATAAGCTTGAAATCAAGCACACATACACACACTAAACATAATATCTGGTCTGATTGCTGTCAGATAGAGTAATGATCCAATCATGCCTCTATACTCTTTTATATTGACACTCTTACCAGATTCATCCTTGTCCAAGGATAGTGTGGAACTTATAGGGGTCTTGGATTCCTTACATTGAGCCATGCTATATTTATTTAGTAAGTCTCTTGTGTACTTGCTTTGATGAAGAAAGATGCCCTTCTTCAATTGATGTATTGTAAATACTAGGAAGAAGTTCAACTCTCCCATCATGCTCATATAAGATTCCTCGCTCATAAGACTTGCGAATTCTCTTCACGATTGATCATTAGTAGCTCCAAACAATTTATCATCAACATATATCTGAACTACAAGAAAATCTTTCTCATGTGTCTTTATGAAAATAGTATTATCTACCAAACCTCTTTTGAAATCATTTTCAAGTAAAAACTCTGACAGTCTTTCATACCAAGCTCTTGGAGCTTGTTTCAAACCATAAAGAGCTTTGTCAAGTTTGTAAACATGATCTGGAAACTTGTCATTTTCAAAACCAGGTGGTTGTGCAACATAAAATTCTTCTTATAAATAGCCATTCAAGAAAGCACACTTCACATCCAACTGAAACAGTTTCATGTTCTTCCAAGATGCAAAAGCAAGCAAAATTCTAATTGCTTCTA
This sequence comes from Linanthus parryae, assembly GCA_023055425.1. NCBI lineage: Eukaryota > Viridiplantae > Streptophyta > Magnoliopsida > Ericales > Polemoniaceae > Linanthus > Linanthus parryae. Next base: position 160,764,418 of record JALGPY010000002.1, on the reverse strand, counting down.
GCCTGGCAACTTGACAAAAGTTTCCTCATAATCAATACCTTCTTCTTGATTATAACCGTGAGCAACTAACCTTGCTTTGTTTCTGATCACATTGCCACTTTCATCCAACTTGTTTTTGAATACCCATCTAGTTCGAATGACAGACTGGTTTGTAGGTGGAGGGACCAGGTTCCAAACCTTATTCCTTTCAAACTCATTGAGTTCACTTTGTTGGAATAGATGCCCTAGAGGCAATCGTAGATTTAGTATGAACATTGTTTTGGCTAGAATATTCATTTATTATATATTGTGATATTTAATATAATGAAGTCCTTAGATAAAATGTGTTTTTTATATTAAATATCCCTAGTCCACTATATTGATTAATAGGACTATCAAATATAGACTAGTATGTGGGTATATTGATATGGAGATATCAAGTCTAACACATGGGTATGCATTAGGAGTAATGGCATACTGGATTGACCCACAACGAAAAGGATACATTAGATTATGTCAAGTCACAATCGCTTTTCGTAGTGCTAATATCATTGCAATCCTTGGACTTGAAGTCACTAGATACTCTAGTTGTGGAATATTGCACTTTGATGTTATCAAACGTTACACCGTAACTGAGTAATCATAAAGATGGCTATCGGGCGTGATAGGAAGCAAGCTTAGAGATCAGAGTGATGTAGATAGGATTTTTCCCTCCCACATAATGGGGGTAATATCCACGACTCTCGAGGGATGAGGCTTATTGATTGTCTGGCCAGACTCAGATAAATCAATATGGAGATATTGATGTTATCTGCAAGCATAAGCATATTCCCAGGATCGAGGAACTATGGATTGGATATACGAGTGTTACTATGTATGTCTCGTGTCCAAACCGGATATGGAGACAAAGGGATAGTGCAATATAACATATTGGGCACAAGAGGTTTGTCGGGATCACTGACTATTTCTATTGGTTGGGTGGCATGGATGTGTTGCAAGACACCGCTCCATGTTAGTAAGAGTTACTACTAACTATATAGAAACCTATGGGGTCACAGGTCAAATGGAGTAGAGCTACATTTGGGATTAATTAATATTGATTAATTAATAAAAGGATCATTGTGCAACACCTTGCAAACTTAGTAGGACAAATTTGCAAGGAAGGGAATAGTTCTAGTTCATCTAGAATTAGGAAACTCTTTTATGAAAACAACAAGGAGTTGTTGGAGAATATAAAGGAGGCTCTAGCTTCCTTCCTACTTAATTTTATGAGACATAACAAAGAGAGTGGGAGAGAGCAAAAGAGAGAGCAATACAAGCTAGGCCGAACCTAGCCCGTCCACCCCCCCCTTCCCGTCGGCTCAAAGAGGAGGCCGAACCTCCTCTTGTTCCTTGTTGCTTTGATCTTCTTCCCTCTTCCTCCGGGTTCAAGCTAGCACTTGTTTGAAGGAAGAATCTAGATCTCACCTTTAAACGTGGATCAACCGTAGAGACGAGGACATCATTCTTCGTGTGATCTCACAAATCAAAAGATACACAATACTATGTCTCTTATCATGTTATGATATCTCCTCATGACGATCCGTGGTGGGCTTTGAAGTAGGAATTAAATTTTTTGTTATTCCGCTGCGTTACCTACGTCAAAACCCAAAAGTGGTATCAGAGCCACAGGTCGTAGAGCATAACATGATGTATGTGTTACGATTTCAGTTTACACACCGTTTTATTGTTTATTACGCGAAAACTGAAATAATTGGCATAGTAGATGCAAAATTGAATTTCATTCAATAAAACAAGATCCAATTTAACATTGGATGTTAGAATTGGTGAGTTTAATCACATAAGATGTGTACAATTGGGTTCTTTAAAAATTAGGGTTCATGGGCAAATGATTGAAAAGGGGTTTTCAATTATGAAAACAAATTTATGGAATTAAATCAATGAGGAAACAACCATGCTTGGGCAACAAGGAAGAGGGAAGGAAGACTAGGGCCGAAACCCTAGCTGTCAGCCCCCTCCCTTGCGCGCCAAGAAAAGGCCGTGGACCAATGGGGCGGCTGGCCTTGGGCCGGGCCTTGTGGCTGCGGCGGTCCTAGGGGTTCGCGACCCTTGTTTGATTGAACCCCTTGGATCGTTGTAACCCTAATTACCCAATTTCATTAAAATTGAACAACCGCATTAAAAATTAGTTTTAACTGTATTATGTGCTTTTTTGCATGGTGGATGGATATGGCCTAGGATTGTGGATGTTTATTGCTTTTTTGGTTTTGTTTACGACCTGCGTGCTAATCAAATTAATGTAATAATTAATTAGGTGTTACGGCATGCGAGTCTTCTTTTTTCTCCTCGACATGTGAGGCTTTTGTTATTTATTTATTCTAGATTTTAGGCTAGAATTAGAAATATTTAGATGATAGCCAAGAGCATGTAGAAGAAGACCGGAGAACCGAAGGAGCCAAGAGACAAAGAAGACATCCCTAGGCGCGCAGCTATGATGGAGCACATGGAGATGAGCTCGGCACTTTAGGGAAATTGGATATTATCATTGGCTTGGTAATATCATTAGTCTAGGGGCCATATCCATGCAACGTTTTTTTTTATGTTTGTGGATGTTTATTATTCATGCCTTGTTATTTAATTTTGTGTGTATGGCGATACTAGCGAAAACAATAACAAGATAATAATAAACAAGGTTTGTCTTTTATTGTGGATAGCCCAATCCAAATAAGTAGACCATGTTGATAAGATCAACCAAACAAATTAAGAAAAAGAATAATCCCTCAATTAAATATTGCGTTTTGCCTTCTCTTGCCAAAACACCCTTCATCATCAGGGTTTATTAAAATTCGGGCTTGCCAAAGCAAGGCGATTTTAATTTACCATGGTGTGTTGCGGACGACACAAGCTAGTAATGTGTGTATGTTGAAGCAAGAGGTTGGACGCAACTAGGCAAGAATCAATGGGATTGATGAGTCTAGAGGCATGACAGTTAGGAGTTATCCATGGGATAAAGAATAAAACAGTTATTCACCTAATTGGACCAAGAGTTTCATGGGATGCAATTGGAATGGTTCCTACCTAAATAACCTATTCTTGGGTGACTTGCCAAAGCAAGCTCAAGAAGAAGTGAAAAAGGGATCTTGGACCCACTAGAAAATATAATGATATTTTCCGCATTAATGGTGTGGGCTATTACTCCGAGAAAAATAGTGGGAGCTATATTTGATGATCTAACCATTATTGAATATAGTTAAATTGTTCAAAATACTAAAATTGCACATTTCTCGTTTTGTAGAATTCCAAATGGCAAATAACAACGCATCGACTTCATCCCTACGATCTGTCCTTGAGAAGGATAAACTCTCTGAAAAAAATTTCCTTGACTGGTACATAAACTTAAGGATTGTCCTAAAGCAAGAAAAGAAGATGTACGTCTTGGAAACTCAAATTCCATTTCCACCACAAGACAAGTCTCTTCTAGCGGAAGTGAGGGCATGTCAGAAACATATTGATGATTCTAATGACGTGACTTGCCTCATGATTTGTACCGTTACTCCTAAGCTTCAGAAGCAGCATGAGAATATGGAAGCCTATGATATGATCATACACTTGAAACAATTGTTTCAGGAACAGGCTAGGCATGAGCGCTATGAGGTGTCTAAAGCATTATTCAAGAGTAGTCTTAAAGAGGGGAATCCAGTAGGGACTCATGTGCTCCGAATGATCGGGTACATAGAGAACCTTGAGAGAATGGGGTTCCCATTGGGCCAAGATTTTGCTACTGATCTTGTCTTGCGACCGTTGCCTGACAGTTATAATCAGTTCATCATGAACTATAAATTGAACGATATCGGTAAGACTCTGCCTGACTTATTGAAAATGCTAAAGACAGCGGAACAGATCGTCAACAAAGGCAAGGGCAAAGCCATAATGATGGTGCATAAGAAGAAGGGTAAGTCAGTTGCCTCTACTTCAAAATGAAAGCGCATGAAAGTTGCGAAATACAAGGAAGCCCTGAAGCCTAGTGGAGGCGTTGCTAAGGGTGAGTGTCACTACTGCAGCCAGTCGGGTCACTGGAGGAGGGGTTGTCCTAAATATCTGGAGGATAAGAAGCTTGGAATAGTGATTCCACCACCACCAGGTATTTATGTTATAGACGTCAATCTTTCTATTTCCTCATCTTGGGTATTGGATACCGGATGTGGTTCTGACATTTGTCGTAATGTGCAGGATTTGAAAAGAAGTAGAAGATTGAGTAAAGGGGAGATAGACCTGCGCGTCGGGAATGGAGCAAGAGTTGTTGCATTAGTTGTAGGCGTTTATGAGCTATCTTTGCCTTCAGGACTTATTTTAGAATTAGAAAATTTCCATTATGTGCCCCTATGAGAAGAAACATTATTTCCATTTCTTGTTTGGACGAGAAGGGTTTTTCTATTTCAATAAAGGACAAGTGTTGCTCCATTTATTTTGATAGTATGCACTATTGTAGTGCGCAATCTATAACATAAATACTAAAAGGATTAAAACTAATGATTCAAATCCTACATATCTATGGAACTGTCGTTTAGGCCATATAAATCAGAAACGCATATCTAGACTCCATAAGGATGGACTTCTAGACTCATTTTATTTGGAATCATATGAGACATGCGAATCTTGTTTATTAGGAAAAATGACAAAGTCCCCTTTCAATAAGAAAGGTGAAAGGACTAGTGAGTTATTGGCCCTCATACATACCGATGTATGTGGACCATTCCCCACGCCTTCCAGAGGTGGTTACACCTACTTCATCACATTTACTGATGATTTCAGTAGATATGGATATGTATACCTTATGAAGGCCAAATCTGAATCCTTTGAATAATTCAAAGAATTAAAGAATGAAGTAGAGAAGCAACTTGGCAAAAGTATTAAGGCTCTACGATCCGATCGTGGAGGAGAATACTTAAGCCAAGAGTTTGATGAGTATCTTAGAGAGTATGGGATAGTATCCCATCTCACTCAACCCGGAACGCCACAATGGAATGGCGTGTCCGAGAGGAGGAATTGCACTCTATTAGATATGGTGCGATCTATAATGTCCAATTAGATCTTCCGATATCCTTTTGGGGACATGCTCTCATTACGGCAGCTTTTACCATTAACCGCGTTCCATCCAAGTTAGTCATGAAGACACCATATGAGATATGGACTGGGAAGCGTCCCATAGTATCGTTTATGAGGATTTGGGGCTGCGATGTTTATGTAAAACGTTTACAAACAGACAAGCTCGGGCCCAAAGCGGATAAGTGTAAATTTGTGGGATATCCTAAGGAAACTAAAGGATTTTATTTCTATAATCCCATCGAGAACAAAGTGTTTGTTGCTCGAACTGGCGTGTTTCTAGAAAGAGAGTTTGTCTCTTAAGAAGCAAGTGGGAGGGCTATAGAACTTGAAGAGATTCAAGTACCACAAATCACTGAAACGATGATGGAACATGAACAGGAACCACAAGTAGTTGTGGAAGAACCCGTTCAGATGACACAGGAACTCTGTAGATCAGGAAGAGTGCGTCATGAGCCAGAGAGGTATGGACTTCTCGTGACTGAGCCCAATGACTTACCACTCATAGATGATGATCCTGCGACCTACGGAGAGGCCATGAAAGGCCTTGACTCTAAGAAGTGGCTATAAGCCATGAGATCCGTAATAGATTCCATGTATACCAACAAAGTATGGACTTTGGTGGAACCACCCGAAAGGGCTGGTGCAAGTGGGTCTTCAAGAAGAAGACCGACATGGATGGCAAGTTAGTTTCCTATAAGGCAGGATTGGTAGCCAAAGGGTAGAGACAGATTCATGGTATTGACTATGATGAGACTTTTTCACCAGTCGCCATGACTAAATCCATTCGAATCCTACTTGTTATTACAGCATAATACGACTATGAGATTTGGCAAATGGATGTCAAAACAGCGTTCCTTTATGGGAACCTCCTCGAGGATGTGTACGTGACGCAACCGGGGGGTTTTGAGGATGCATAGAATGCCAATAAAGTCTGTAAGCTGCAAAGATCCATTTATGGATTAAAGCAAGCTTCTAGGAGTTGGAATCGACGTTGTGATGACGCAGTCAAAGAGTTAGGCTTCATCAAGAACGAAGATGAGCCTTGTTTTTACAAGAAGGTTAGTGGGAGCTCTGTAGCATTTCTGGTCTTGTATGTGGATGACATACTAATCATTGGCAATGATATTCCTACTCTGCAATCTGTTAAAGATTGGCTAGGAAAGTACTTTGCAATGAAGGACTTAGGAGACGCAGCCTATATACTTGGTATAAAGATCTATATGGATAGACTTAAAAGGTTGCTCGGCCTAAGTCAAAGTACATATATAGACAAGGTGTTGAAGAGGTTCAACATGCAAGATTCCAAGAAGGGATTATTGCCAATGTCACATGGATTCACTCTTTCTAAGAATGACTATCCCTCCAATGATATTGAGAAGAACCGCATGAGTAGGATACCGTATGCTTCGTCCCTAGGATCCATCATGTACGCCATGTTATGTACTAGACTAGACGTATCATACGCGTTGAGTATGGTGAGCAGATACCAGTCCAATCCGGGTGAGAGTCACTGGATTGCTGTCATGAACATCCTAAAGTACTTGAGAAGAACTAAGGATGTATTCTTGATATTTGGAGGTAAGGAAGAGCTAAGTGTAAAGGGTTACACTGATGCACGCTTCCAAACCGACAAAGATGACTACAGATCGCAGTCTGGATACATGTTTTGTAGGGTTTCGATTCATGGATCGCGCAACGGAAGCATAATCAAATAAAAGCCATGCAAAACCCTCCAAGGATCACAAGTCTAGATGCATAACGATAGTAAAGGTAAGAAATCATATACACACCTTTGGGTTCTCCTTGATGACTTCAAACGCGAATAATGTCACGTTCTCTATAGTTGATCCACACCTAGAGTTGATCCTAGATCTCCCAAACTCCTTGGTGCTAGCCCGGATTAGGAAGAGGATGAAGGAATCACGCAAAACGAGACAAAAAGGGGGGTTTCGGCCCATTTTTGGCCGACGGGGTGAGGGCGGCAGCAAGGGGGTCGGTTCGGCCTCCTTGTTGCTTGCTCTCTCTCCTTTTGTTCTCTCCCACTCTTGTTATGTTCACTAATGAGCATAAGTTATAGGGAAGGAAGGAAGGAGGGTCCTTTATATAGTCCAAAAACTCCTTGTTAACTACCTAAAGGACTTATTCTAGTCCAACTAGAATTCAATTTAGTCCCTTCCTTGCAAATTAGTCCCTACTAAGTTTGCAAGTGTTTGCAAAGTGATCCTTCTAATTAATTAATCCAATTAATTAATTCCCAAATCTAGTTCAACTCTATATAGCGTGTGACCCCATAGGATCTATCTAGTTGGTAGCAACTATTTGCTAATATGGAGCGGTTTCTAGCAAAACATCCATTCTAGCCAACTAATAGAATAGTCATCTTGACAACCTTTGTACAAGTAATTGTCTCATCCCTTTGCCTCCATATCCGGATTGGACAGGAGACATACAAGTCACACTCGTATATCCAATCCATAGTTTCTCGATTTATGGGAATAGCCTTATTCGTGCAAATAACATCAATATCCTATATTGATTTATTTGAGTCTGGCCTGACATTCTATAAGCACAATCCCTCGAGTGGCCTAGGATATTTGCTCCCGTTATGTGGGAGGGGCAAATCCTCTCTACGTCCACTACAATCTCTAAGCTTGCTTCTCATTGTATCCAGTACACGCCTTTATAACTACCCAGTTACGGTGTAGCGTTTAACGCTACCAAGATCACAATGATCCACAACTAGAATATCTAGTGACTTCAAGTCTAAGGATGACAATACCATTGCACCGCGAGAAGCACTTGTGACTCAACATAACATGTATGTAGCCTTCTCGGAGATGGGTCAATCCAGTGCAACATTCCGTAATGCACACCTATGTGTTGGATCGTGATATCTCCATATCAATCCAACCCCATACTAGTCTATAGATGATTGTCCCATTAATCATTATACTTGACTTGGGATATTTAAGATAAACAACACAATTGTAAATCTAAGGACTTCATTATATTAAATATCCAATAAATAATAAATGAATTTTCTAGCCATATACAAATTCATACTAAACTAGATTGCCTCTAGGGCATCTATTCCAACAGTCTCCCACTTGCACTAGAGCCAATCTGGCGCATCTCGTATGCCCATACTCCTAGTGTGCCCTTCATGCTTCCACTGCGTGAGAGGCTTCGTAAGCGGGTCTGACAGATTATCATCTGTAGGAATCTTGCATATCCGAACGTCTCCTCTATCGATAATATCTCGAATCAGATGAAACTTCCTGAGCACGTGCTTGGACTTCTGGTGCGATCTGGGTTCCTTTGATTGCGCGATCGCCCCAGTGTTGTCACAGAACAACTCCACGGGATCCGCAATGCTAGGGACCACACCAACTTTCTGATCCAAACAGCCTCCTTTGTTGCGCCATTTATAGCAATGTACTCAGGCTCTGTTGTAGAATCAGTTACCCTCTCTTGCTTGGAACTTTTCCAGCTCACCGCTGCTCCATTCAGGCAAAACACATATCCCGATTGTGTTCTAAAGTCATCTCTGTCGGTTTGGAAGCTTGCATCAGTGTAACCCCTTACACGCAACTCTTCCTCACCGCCAAATATCAAGAAAGCATCCTTAGTTCTTCTCAAGTACTCTAGGATGTTCTCGACAGCAATATAGTGACTCTCACCCGGATTGGATTGGTATCTGCTTGTCATACTCAAGGCATATGACACATCTGATCTAGTACATAACATGGCGTGCATGACAGATCCTATGGCCGAGGAATAGGGAATCCTACTCATGCGTTCCTTCTCAATCCCATTGGAAGGACAACCACTCTTCGAAAGAGTGATTCCATGTGACATGGGCAAGAATCCCTTCTTGGAATCTTGCATGTTGAACTGTTTCAACACCTTGTCAATATATGTACTTTGACTTAGGCCTAGCAACCTTTTAGATCTATCTCTATAGATCTTTATACCGAGTATATAGGCTGCTTCCCCTAAGTCCTTCATTGAGAAACACTTTCCTAGCCAATCTTTCACCGATTGCAGCATGGGAATGTCGTTTCCAATGAGTAGTATGTCATCCACATACAAGACCAGAAAAGCTACAGGGCTCCCACTAACCTTCTTGTAGACACAAGACTCATCTTCGTTTCTGATGAAGCCAAATTCTTTGACCACTTCATCAAAACGTCGATTCCAACTCCTAGAAGCTTGCTTCAATCCATAAATGGACCGTTACAGCTTACAGACTTTGTTGGCTTGCTTTGGATCCTCAAAACCCTCCGGCTGTATCATATACACGTCCTCGAGGAGATTTCCATAAAGGAATGCTGTTTTGACATCCATCTGCCAAATCTCATAGTCGTAGTATGCTGCAATTGCAAGTAGGATTCGGATGGATTTGGTCATAGCGACTGGTGAAAAGGTTTCATCATAGTCAATACCATGAATCTGTCTGAATCCTTTAGTCACCAATCGACCCTTATAGGTAATCACATTACCATCCATGTCGATCTTCTTCTTGAAGACCCACTTGCACCCTATGGGCCGCGCCCCATGGGGTGGTTCCACCAAAGTCCATACTTTGTTGGTATACATGGATTCCATCTCGGATCTCATGGCTTCCAGCCACTTCTGAGAGTCTGGGCCACTCAAGGCCTCCTCATAGGTAGTAGGCTCATCATCTATGAGCATCCTGTCACCGGAATCGGTTACGAGAAGTCCATACCTCTCGGGTTCCTGGCGCACTCTACTAGATCTACGAAGCTCTTGTGTTACCTGAACAGGTGGCTCCACAACTGCTTGTGATTCCTGTTCATGTTCCATAATCGGTTCAGTGATTTGTGGTTCTTGAACTTCTTCAAGTTCTACATTCCTCCCACTTGCTCCTTTAGAGACAAACTCTCTTTCTAGAAACACGCCGGTCCGAGCAACAAACACTTTGTTCTCGGTTGGATTGTAGAAGTAGTATCCCTTAGTTTCCTTAGGGTACCCCACAAACTTACACTTGTCCGATTTAGGCCCTAGTTTGTCTGACTGTAAACATTTTACATAGACATCGCAGCCCCAAATCCTCATGAACGATAGCGTGGGACGCCTCCCACTCCACATCTCATATGGTGTTTTCATGATTGATTTAGATGGAACACGGTTAATGGTGAAAGCTGCACTTAATAGAGCGTAGCCCCAAAATGATAATGGAAGATCGGTTTGACACATCATAGACCGAACCATATCCAATAGGGTTCGATTCCTCTTCTCGGACACGCCATTCCATTGTGGCGTTCCGGGTGGAGTGAGTTGGGACACGATCCCACACTCTCTAAGATAGTCGTCAAACTCTTTGCTCAAGTATTCTCCTCCACGATCCGATCGTAGAGCCTTGATACTTTTGCCAAGTTGCTTCTCTACTTCATTCTTGAATTCTTTGAACACTTCAAAGGATTCGGATTTTGCCCTCATAAGAAACACAAATCCATATCTACTGTAATCATCAGTAAATGTAATGAAGTAGACATAACCACCCCTGGCTGGCGTGGCAAATGGCCCACATACATCGGTATGTATGAGCGCCAATTGCTCACTAGTCCTCTCACCTTTCTTATTGAAAGGGGACTTTGTCATTCTTCCCAATAAACAAGCCTCACATGTCTCATATGATTCAAAATCAAATGAACCTAGTAATCCATCCTTATGGAGTCTAGATACACGTTTCTCATTTATGTGGCCTAAACGACAATGCCATAAATAAGCAGGATTTAAATCATTTATTTTAATCTGCTTGGTATTAATGTTGTAGACAGGATTGCTTAGATCAAGGACATAAAGTCCATTAAATAATTGCGCACTAAAATAGTGAATATTATTCAAATAAAAGGAACAACAATTGTTCTTTATTGAAATAATAAAACCTTCCTTGTCCAAACAAGAAATAGAAATAATGTTTCTGCTCATAGCAGGCTCAAAATAGCAATTATTTAATTCTAAAACTAATCCTGAAGGCAGAGATAGCTCGCACACGCCTGTGGCCAACGCAGCAACCTTTGCTCCATTCCCAATGCGCAGATCTACCTCCCCTTTAGCCAATCTTTTACTTCTCTTTAGATCCTGCATATTTCGACAAATATGAGATCCACATCCAGTATCCAATACCCATGATGTAGAGACAGTTAAATTGACATCTACAACAAAAATACCTGGTGGTGGTGGAATCACTATTCCAAGCCTCTTGTCCTCCAGATATTTTGGGCAGTTCCTCCTCCAGTGTCGAGGCTGACTACAGTAGTGACATTCACCCTTAGTCACGACCTTGGCAATGCCACCAACAGGCTTAAGGGCTGGTTCCTTGGACTTGGTAACTGACTTGCCTTTGCCCTTGGAGGAAGAGGCAAACCTTTTGCCCTTTACTTTCTGCACCATCATAATGGCCTTGCCCTTACCCTTGTTGATGCTATGTTCAGCCGTCCTCAACATGTTGAGCAAATCTGGCAGTGGTTTAACGATCTCGTTCATGTTATAGTTCATAATGAACTGTCCATAACTCTCGGGCAACGATTGCAACACGAGATCGGTTGCCAACTCTTGGCCGACCGGGAACCCAAGCCGGGCGAGATTCTCCAAGTACCCGATCATTTTGAGTACATGGGGTCCCACCGGGTTCCCTTCTGCCAGATGACATTTGAACAGTGCCTTTGAGACCTCATACCTCTCTACCCTCGCCTACTCTTGGAAGAGCTGTTTTAGATGTTCGATCATATCGACTGCATTCATGTTTTCGTGTTGCTTCTGAAGCTCAGAAGTCATGGTGCAAAGCATAAGGTAGGCCGCATCATTAGCGTCATCAACACGCTTTTGATACGCCTTTAAGGCAGCAGGTGTCTGGTTCTCTGTACCTTCTGGAACATGCTCCTCTATTGCGTACAGTTTCTTCTCTTGCTTGAGAACAATTCTCAAGTTTCTGTACCAATCAAGAAAGTTGGTTCCAGAGAGCTTGTCCTTCTCAAGGACAGATCGTAGGGAATGTTGTGAACTCGATGAGTTGTTTGCCATTTGGGATTCTACAAAAAGGAAAATACGCAAGTTTTAGTATTTGTGAATTTTTGACTATATTTAATAATGGCTAGTTTATTAAATATAGCTCCCACTATTTTCCTACGGATTAATAACCCTCAAGATATTAATGCGGAAAATATCCTTATATTTTCTAGTGGGCCAAGATCAATCTTTCATCTCCTTATGAGCTTGCTTTGGCAAGTCACCCATAATTTGACTACTTTAGGTAGGAACAATTCCGATTGCATCCCATATGCAACTCTTGGTTCAATCGGGGAAATAACTCCTTATTTATCCATCCATATGGATAATCCCAATTGATTGCCTCTAGGTTTCTTAATCAAATTAATAGCCTAGTTGTGTTCAACCTCTTATCTAAACAATTGCACATTGTTACGTGCCATCGCATTCCATCATTATGAACCAAGTCGCCATGCTTTGGCACGCACGAGCTTGATAAATAATGATGATAATGAGTGTTTAAATAACGAGAAGGCAAGGACACAATATTTAAAATTTGAGGGATTTTAAATTCAATTTTAATTGTTTTGTTGATCAATATCAACTAATCTATCTATTTGAGTTTGGGCACAACTCCAATAATAGATCCGGGTTGTCTAATTATCTTATTATCCTAATTGCATGCATCATCCATACACCAACCACACAAATAATAAGACAATAAATAAACAACCACAAAACAGAAATTAAACGTGATGTGGATATGGCCTTTCCTAGACTAAGATAATTCCAAGCAAATGGAATTATCTATGAACCCTAAGCAAACACATCTCCATGCGTCTTGATCTCTTGGTCCATCCTTCATAGTCATGTGGAATGCTCCATGCTCCATGCTCCATCTTTTGTGGCTTCTTTCGCTTTGGGCTTCTTTTCTCCAATCTTGGCTAACAATCTACTTTATCTAGCACTAACTAACATCTATACTAAATAAAATAAATCTCACAAGTTGAGAAAAAAATGGCACGCAGGCCATAAAACCCTAATTAATTATTACAATTAATTGATCAGCTCGCAGGCCGTAAAACCAAACCACAAAATTAAACATCCACATCAAACCACATCCTAAGGCCATATCCAATCACCATGCGATTTGCACATAAACAGTTAAAATCCAATTTTAACGCGCTTGGTCAATTTTAATTGATTTTAGGATTTCTAGGGTTAAAACGGTCCATGGGCCCAACAATCCAATTGCCCGGGCCCATTAAAGTGAACCACAAGGCCCTAGGGCCGGCGCGGCCCAAAACCCGCAAGCTAGGCCCGCGGGTTAGGGCCGCCCGGCCCCTTAGGGCGGCCAAGCTTGGGCGGCAAGCAAGGGGGCGGTTCCTAGGGGGGTCGAACCTCCTCTTGGGAGTTGTTTCCAAAACAACTCCCTTGCTTGGTGCCCAAGTTTGGTTGTTTCCTTGTTTTGGGAGAACTCCTTCCCCAAGGATGCCCAAACCCAAGATCTGTGATCCTAAAATAACTCAAACTCACCAATTCATGCATCCAATGCAAAAATTGGATCTTGTTATGAGTAATTATTGACAAATTGCATCCCATGCTTGATTTGTCTTGTTTTACGCGATAAACAATCAAATTAAGGTGTAAAACAACAAGAATGTAACACATAAACTACGTTTATGCTCTATGACCTGTGGCTCTGATACCACTGTAGGGTTTCGATTCATGGATCGCGCAACGGAAGCATAATCAAATAAAATCCATGCAAAACCCTCCAAGGATCACAAGTCTAGATGCATAACGATAGTAAAGGTAAGAAATCATATACACACCTTTGGGTTCTCCTTGATGACTTCAAACGCGAATAATGTCACGTTCTCTATAGTTGATCCACGCCTAGAGTTGATCCTAGATCTCCCAAACTCCTTCGTTCTAGCCCGGATTAGGAAGAGGATGAAGGAATAATGCAAAACGAGACAAAAAGGGGGGTTTCGGCCCCTTTTTGGCCGAAGGGGTGAGGGCGGCGGCAAGGGGGTCGGTTCGGCCTCCTTGTTGCTTGCTCTCTCTCCTTTTGTTCTCTCCCACTCTTGTTATGTTCACTAATGAGCATAAGTTATAAGGAAGGAAGGAAGGAGGGTCCTTTATATAGTCCAACAACTCCTTGTTAACTACCTAAAGGACTTATTCTAGTCCAACTAGAATTCAATTTAGTCCCTTCCTTGCAAATTAGTCCCTACTAAGTTTGGAAGGGTTTGCAAAGTGATCCTTCTAATTAATTAATCCAATTAATTAATTCCCAAATCTAGTTCAACTCTATATAGCGTGTGACCCCATAGGATCTATCTAGTTGGTAGCAACTATTTGCTAATATGGAGCGGTTTCTAGCAAAACATCCATTCTAGCCAACTAATAGAATAGTCATCTTGACAACCTTTATACAAGTAATTGTCTCATCCCTTTGCCTCCATATCCGGATTGGACACGAGACATAAAAGTCACACTCGTATATCCAATCCATAGTTTCTCGATCTATGGGAATAGCCTTATTCGTGCAAATAACATCAATATCCTATATTGATTTATTTGAGTCAGGCCAGACATTCTATAAGCACTATCCCTCGAGTGGCCTGGGATATTTGCTCCCGTTATGTGGGAGGGGCAAATCCTCTCTACGTCCACTACGATCTCTAAGCTTGCTTCTCATTGTATCCAGTACACGCCTTTATAACTACCCAGTTACGGTGTAGCGTTTAACGCTACCAAGATCACAATGATCCACAACTAGAATATCTAGTGACTTCAAGTCTAAGGATGACAATACCATTGCACCGCGAGAAGCACATGTGACTCAACATAACATGTATGTAGCCTTCTCGGAGATGGGTCAATCCAGTGCAACATTCCGTAATGCACACCTATGTGTTGGATCGTGATATCTCCATATCAATCCAACCCCATACTAGTCTATAGATGATTGTCCCATTAATCAATATATTTGACTAGGGATATTTAAGATAAACAACACAATTGTAAATCTAAGGACTTCATTATATTAAATATCCAATAAATATTAAATGAATTTTCTAGCCATATACAAATTCATACTAAACTAGATTGCCTCTACGGCATCTATTCCAACATGTTTTGCCTGAATGGAGGAGCTGTGAGCTAGAAGAATTCCAAGCAAGGGATTGTGCTGATTCTACAACAGAAGCTGAGTACATTTCTGCCGCGGAAGCAGCAAAAGAGGCAGTTTGGATAAAGAAGTTTATCACTGAGATCGTTGTGGTCCCTAGCATCGTGGATCCCATAGAGTTGTACTGTGAAAACTATGGGTCAATCGCACAGGCCAAGGAACCAAGATCACACCATAAATCAAAGCACGGACTTAGGATATTCCATCTTATTCGTGATATGATCGTTTGAGGAGATGTGAAGATGTGCAAGATTCCAACGGATGACAATGTTTCAGATCCCCTCACGAAACCTCTTGCGCAGCGAAAGCATGAAGGGCACGCGAGATCTATAGGCATACGAGATGCACCAGATTGGCTCTAGTGCAAGTGGGAGACTGTTGGAATAGATTCCCTAGAGGCAATCGTAGATTTAGTATGAACATTGTTTTGGCTAGAATATTCATTTATTATATATTGTGATATTTAATATAATTAAGTCCTTAGATAAAATGTGTTGTTTATCTTAAATATCCCTAGTCCACTATATAGATTAATAGGACGATCAAATATAGACTAGTATGTGGGTAAATTGATATACATATATCAAGTCTAACACATTGGTATGCATTAGGAGTAATGGCATACTGGATTGACCCGCAACGAAAAGGATATATTAGATTATGTCAAGTCAAAATCGCTTTTAGTAGTGCTAATATCTTTGCAATCCTTATACTTGAAGTCACTAGATACTCTAGTTGTTGAATATTGTGCTTTGATGTTATCAAACGTTACACCGTAACTGGGTAATCATAAAAATGGCTATCGGGCGTGATAGGAAGCAAGCTTAGAGATCGTAGTGATGTAGATAGGATTTGTCCCTCCCACATAATGGGGGTATAAATCGCGGCCACTCGAGGGATGAGGCTTATGGAATGTCTGGCAAGACTCACATAAATCAATATAGAGATATTGATGTTATTTGCAAGCATAAGCATATTCCCAGGATCGAGGAACTATGGATTGGATATACGAGTGTGACTATGTATGTCTCGTGCCCAATTTGGATATGGAGATAAAAGGATAGTGCAGTATAACATATTGGGAACAAGAGGTTTGTCGGGATCACTGACTATTTCTATTGGTTGGGTGGCATGGATGTGTTGCTAGACACCGCTCCATGTTAGTAAGAGTTACTACTAACTATGTAGAAACCTATGGGGTCACACGTCAAATAGAGTAGAGCTAGATTTGGGATTAATTAATATTGATTCATTAATAGAAGAATCATTGTGCAAAACCTTGCAAACTTAGTAGGACTAATTTGCAAGGAAGGGAATAGTCCTACTAAGTTTGCAAGGAAGGGAATAGTTCTAGTTCATCTAGAATTAGGAAACTCTTTTATGGAAACAACAAGGAGTTGTTGGAGTATATAAAGGAGGCTCTAGCATCCTTCCCACTTAATGTTATGAGACATAACAAAGAGAGTGGGAGAGAGCAAAAGAGAGAGCAAGACAAGCTAGGCCGAACCTAGCCCGTCCCCCCCCCCTTCCCGTCGGCTCAAAGAGGAGGCTGAACCTCCTCTTGTTCCTTGTTGCTTTGATCTTCTTCTCTCTTCCTCCGGGTTCAAGCTAGCACTTGTTTGACGGAAAAATCTAGATCTCACCTCGAGACGTGGATCAACCGTAGAGACGAGGACATCATTCTTCGTGTGATCTCACAAATCAAAAGGTACACAATACTATGTCTCTTATCATGTTATGATATCACCTCCTAACAATCCGTGGTGGGCTTTGATGTAGGAATTAAAATTTTTGTTATTCCGCTACGTTACCTACGTCAAAACCCAACACACTTTGCATAGCAATGATCCAGTCTCCTTCTTGTAAAGCTTCTTTCACAATTTTTGGTTCTACAAGAGAAATAAAGGCATTAAAAGCACATAAGTTCTTCAACTGTGATCTAGTTTGTGTACCAGTGGTTGGATTTGATGTGATAGTATCAGCTGGATGGGATGAGAGATAATTGAATCTCTTTCTTGGAGACCATGGTTCAGGCTCTCCATAGATCTTCTCTGGTCTTGAAGTAGTGGCTTTGTCACTTGAATCCTTCTGATCATCCTTTTCAAGGCTTTGAGGTTTACTTTCAAGGCCTTGAGCACCATTTTCAAGGTCTTGAAAATATCTTCTATTTTCTTCTGCACCTTTCTTGCATCCAAATGGATTCTCAGTCTCTTCCTCTGATTCATGTTTGTTCAAATTCAAGTCTGCAAAACTTTCACTCAAAGAACCATCGTAGCTTTCATCAGAAATAACATGAATGCTTTCTTCAACCAGTTTGGTTCTTTTATTGTAAAATCTATAAGCTTTGCCATTCAGAGAGTAACCAAGAAATATACCTTCATCACTTCTTGCATCAAACTTACCAATATTGTCTTTTCCATTGTTCTGAATAAAACAAGTACATCCAAAGGGTCTGAAGTATGAAATGTTTGGCTTCCTCCCTTTGAATAGTTCATAAGGGGTCTTCTTCAGAATAGCTATGATCAAGCACCTGTTAAAAATATAGTTTTCTGTATCCCAATAATGTTTTGGCAGCTTGTTCTCAAGAACCATTGTTCTTGACATATCTTCAAGAGTCAAGTTCTTTCTTTCAACAACACCATTTTGTTGAGGAGTTCTTGGAGCAGAAAAGTTGTGAGTAATACCATTCTTATCACAAAATAAATCAAATTCTAACTGATCAAATTCTCTACCATGATCACTTTAATTAAAGCTACAGGTCGGTTTTTCAAGTTTTGAAGTTCTCTGCAAAGCTATGAAAATTCAGAGAGTGCTTCAGATTTTTCTTTTACAAACATAACCCAAGTATATCTAGAAGAATCATCTACAACAACTAGCATGTACCTTTTACCTTTTGGAGTAGGAGTCCTCATAGGACCACAGAGATCCATATGAAGCAATTCAATAAGTCTAGTTGTGCTTACAAACTTCTTTGGTTTGAAGAAACTTCTGGTCTGCTTTCCTTTTGCACTGGCTATGCACATTTCATCTTCTTTGAACTTGATGGATGGCAATCCTCTTACCAAGTCTTTGGAAATCAACTTGTTCAAAGTATGCTAACTGATATGAACAAGTTTCCTGTGCCAAATATTTGAATCCTCTTTCAAGGCCTTGAGACACTTCAAACTTTCACCTGCAACTTTGTTAGTCTGAAAAGTATAAACATTGTTTGATCTAGAGGCTGTGAGAATGCAATCTCCTGATTTCTCATTTTGCACCACACACTTCTCTTTATCAAAGATAACTTTGTTTCCTTTATCAAAAAGCTGAGATACACTAAGAGAATTAAATTTCAAACCTTCAACTAGATACACATCAGAAATAGAGTTTTCAGAATTTTTACCAACTTTTCCAATACCAATAATATTGCATTTGCTTTGTCACCAAGTGTTATTGAACCTTCAGATTGCTCCTTCAATTTAGAGAATAGAGATCTCTTTCCACTCATATGTCTTGAGCAACCACTGTCCATAAACCACTTATGTTCTTTGATATTGGTGACAACCTGCAAACACCAATCACTTCCTTACCCATCTGTTAGACCAAGTGTGGAATTTGGATTCATATTCAGGATCAACCATGTCAGGTAGCCTAACCCCTTTAGGAACCCAAATATGCTTAACTTGTCATTTGAGTTGAAAAGGAGAAGTGTTCCTCATTATGTGAGGGTCTCTTCTTCTAAAAGGACAAGTCATCTTAACACGACCAGTTTTGCAGCAGTAATGACATGTAGAAGAAGTTTTATTTCCAGCTTTCACAAATCTGGTATTGTTCCTTCTCTGAAAGTTTGGATTGAATCCAATACCAGCTTTGTGAACAGACTATGAACTTAATCCAAGAATCAAGTTCAACTTGTGTTCTGATCCAGCGATCTTGATTTTTACCAATTCAGATTCTTGAAGTTTCTCAGTAAGAGTAGTCCTTTGTTTCTCTAATTCATCAACATGATGTCTTAGATTAACAATGTTGTCACTCATTGAGGAGTTCTTAGTGACTACTTCCTTGACTTGTGTTTTCAAGGCTTTGAAACTGGTTTTTAAGGCCTTGAAATCACTATCAATTTTCTTCTAAGGGATTTCAAGATTCTGATTTAGGCAAACAAGTTGTAAGTTTTCTTTTGCTTGCTCATGAACTTTTTCTTTCTAAAGTCTGATCTCTTTCAGATAATCTTCCTCATTCTAAAGCATTGTTCTGAGATTTTCTGAAAGAGCTTCTTTCGGTTTTGAAATCATACAATTTACCATTACTTCAATGTTCTTCTCAGAACTTTCATCATGCTTGGCCATGAAGCATAGCTTGGCATGTTCTTCCTCAGATTCAGATTCACTAGAGCTATATGAATCACTCCATGAAGCTATCATGACTTTCTTTCTTCTGTAATGATCTTTCTACTGAAAGCTCTTGCTTTTCTTGTATGGACAATCTCTTATCAAGTGTTCTGCATCATCACATTCAAAGCTGTTCATAACTTTTGATTTGTTTTGTGACGATGACTTACCTTTGTAGTCCTTGCTGCTAGATGATCTATGTCTTTCTCTGTTGAAATCTTTATTTCCAACGTTTTTCTTCATTTTGAGAATCCTTGTCAAGGCTTTGGAAATTAAGGCAGTTGGATCTTCATCATCACCATCCTCGGTTTCAAGGCTTTGTATTCTCTCGTTCTCTTTGGTTTTAAGAGCTAAGTTATTGACACCATCTGGGAGTTCTCCATCAACTTCATTCACAGATATCTCATGTGTCAGGAGCTTCCCTTGTAGGTCATCAAGTTGTTAAGTTGAGATATTCTGAGCTTCTTCAATATCAGTGGTCTTTGGTTCCAATTTTGCCTTTGGAAGACTTCTGAGTATCTTCCTCACCTTTTCTTCATTGGAAAAACGTTTTCCCAGTGAATCAAGGCTGTTGACAATATCAGTGAAACTCTTAAACATGTCTCTGATGGAATCATCTGCATTCATCTTAAACAGGTCATATTAGCTGAGATAGATGTTGATCTTGGTTTGCTTGACTTGACAGGTTCCCTCAAAGGTAACCACAAGCATATCCCATATTTCTTTTTCAGTTGTGCATCCACAGATTCTATTGAATTCATCTGTCCTCAAAGCACAATACAAAATTTTAATAGCTTTGTAGTTCTTAGAAAATTGCTCTAATTCAGAAGAGGAGAGTGAGTCTTCTGTTATGGGAGTTTTGATCCCTTTTTTCTCTGTGTAGAACGTATGAGGTCCATTTTCGATAGTGGTCCAAAGCTCTAGTTCTTGATCAATAATGAACATTTTCATGAGAGCTTTCCAGTGAGAAAAATTGTCTCCACAGAATAGAGGAGGTCTGTTAGCAGCTCTTCCCTGTGAGAACCCACCATCACCAGCATTACTCATGATCACCAGATGGTTAAATCTTATACAGTGATACAAGCTCTGATACCAATTGAAAGTGTGAGTATGCAGATGTTAATGCAGCTAAGATACTCTAGAAAGGGGGTTGAATAGAGTATGCCAACTTTTTGCAAAACTTTCTAAGAATATGAAAACTTGTGCAAACAGTGTATTTCAAGGATTTGAAAATCAGTTCAAGCCCTTGGAGAAGATGTAGACAATATAAAGCAAGTATGCCTTTTTCAAGGCCTTGAAAACAAGTTCAAACCCTTGAAAAAACAGACAGTTGTGTGTGCTTCAAAAACTATAAAACAGAAAGAACTGTAAATGCAAAAGACAAGTAATTTATAGAGTTCAGTCCACTTGGACCTACGTCTCTACCTAAGGGATTAGATCCCTGCAGGGATTTCAACTCAGTTCTTATTAATCAAAAGCTAATCCCTAGAACTCAAGCCCAGAGAGTTCCCCTAATTTGTTACAGCTTGTGGTTTTCCCTAACCTGTCAAGTACCTGCTCTAGCTAAATGATTAACTAATAAATCTCTATTGTTCACTTTGACCAATCCTTGAGAATATATGTACAAATAATACAGAAATGATCTACCAATACAGCTCAATACAGAAGAACACTTGGAGTAGAAAACTGCACTGAAAATGCACTGAACTTCTGTTGAAAGGATTGAGAGTTTGATGTTCTTATTTGGTGCTTTGTCAACCCGGAAACTTGTCTCTGTTTTTGCCCGTCATGTTGCTTCAAAGTGAGCTCTATTTAAACTTTTTGAGGCTCTGCAAATCTTCCCAGATTTTTAGCAACAACTTCCTATTTTGTAGGCAACAGCTTTGACTCTCTTTAACAGCTTTCTCCAACAGATAGTTGAGCACAATCTCCATAGATATTGTTTTGATCTTTTTTATAAGCAATCTGAGAAGCTGTCATAAGTCTCTGATTGATCACATGATCAAAATATTCACCTATTTCCAAAACTGCACAACTTTAGTTTAGGAAACAATCCTGCAAATATTGGAAACATGTTAGAATAATTTCATGGTCAAACTGATGATATCTTATGATCAAAACATGTTAGAATAATTTTTCTTTCATCATCTAATAACAGTGAATCAAACATATGAAAGAAAGAGAGGGAATCAACTCATAGAGTTTGCAGAAAACTCCCCTTGGGAGTGTGCATACAGGTTAAGCAGTTTCAAGGCTTTGAATTCAGTTTCAAGGCCTTGAAAATAGCTAAACTATTTTCAAGCCTCTGAGACTCATTCAAGGCTTTGAAAGCTGGTTCAAGGCCTTGAAATAGCTGAGCTATTCCAAGTCTTGCACAACCTGATCATTCACAATATTTAGTTAATTTTACGGCCTGCAAGCTGATCATCTTCTCAACAAGTGAGGTTTTATTTATTTATTTTAGATGCTAGGCTAGAATTATATAAATTAGATAATATCCAAGAGCATAAAGAAGAAGACTTGAAGACCAAGGAGCCACAACGTGCGGCTATGGTGGAGCACATGGAGATGAGCTTGTCACTTTAGGGCAAATAGATATTATCATTGCCTTGGTAATATCTTAGTCTAGGGGCCATATCCATGCCACGTTAATTTTTCTTTTGTGGATGTTTATTTTATGTGTTGTTATTTATTTTGATGTATGGATGATGCATGCAAAACGTAACAAGATAATAATTAACAAGAATGGTCTTTTATTGTGGATTGCCCAATCCAAATAAGTAAATCATGTTGATTGGATCAACCAAGCAAAATAATGACTATTAAAAATATCTCAAATAAATATTACGTTTATTTCCTTCTCTTATTTTAATACCCTTCTCGATCAGGGTTTATTAATTTCGGCCATGCCAAAGCAATGCGATTTTAATTTACCATGATGTGTTGCAGCGACACAAGCAAGTAATGTGTGGCTGTTAAAGTAAGAGGTTCAAATGTAACTAAGTACATTCAATTGGATTGATTACTTAGAGGCATGGAATTGGGATTATTTATGAGATAAATAAATAATGAGTTATTTGCCCGGTTCCACCAAGAGTTGCATGTGAATGCAATTGGAAAGGACCCTACCTAAATAATTGATTCTTGGGTGACTTGCCAAAGCAAGCTCAAGAAGAAGTGTAATATGGATCTTGCACCCACTAGAAAATATATGATATTTTCCGCATCAATGGTGAGGGCTATTAATCCGAGAAAAATAGTTGGAGATATATTTGCTAATTTAGCAATTATAGAATGTAGTTAAAATTGTTCAAAATACTAAAATTGTATATTTCTCATTTTGTAGAATTCCAAATGGCAAACAACAATCAAACATCGACACTATCCATGCGTTCGGTACTTGAGAAGGACAAGTTGTCAGGGAATAATTTCCTTGACTGGTAAAGAAACTTAAGGATTGTCCTTAAGTAAGAAAAGAAGTTGTACATCTTGTATGCACCTGTTCCAGCTCTACCAGCTCAGGGTGTTGCGGATGTGGTCATAAGGGCACATCAAAAGATTGTAGATGACAATAATGATGTGACATGTCTCATGCTATGTACCATGAACTGTGAGCTTCAGAAGCAACATGATAACATGGAGGCATACGATATGATCGAACACCTGA
This sequence comes from Linanthus parryae, assembly GCA_023055425.1. Lineage (NCBI taxonomy): Eukaryota > Viridiplantae > Streptophyta > Magnoliopsida > Ericales > Polemoniaceae > Linanthus > Linanthus parryae. The sequence goes on along the minus strand of JALGPY010000002.1, from coordinate 160,741,086 downwards.
AGCAGCTCTTCCAAGAGCAAGCTCGGCATGAGAGGTACGAAGTATCCAAAGCACTGTTCAAGTGTAGTCTCACAGCGGGGAACCCTGTCTGGCCTCATGTACTCCGTATGATCGGATACATGGAAAATCTCAAGGGGTTAGGCTTCCCGTTCGGCCAAGAGTTGGCCACTAATATCATCCTGCAATTTTTGCCGGATAGTTATAGCGAGTTCATCGTGAACTATAACATGAATGAGATCAACAAACGCTGCCTGACTTGCTCAATATGTTGAGGACCGCTGAAAAGAGTATTAACAAAGGAAAAGGCAAGGCCATAATGATGGTCCAAAACAATAAGAGCAAATCAGTTGCATCTACATCCAAAGGAAAGAGCAAGCAAGTTGCTAAATCCAAGAATGTTGCCTTAATGCCTGGTGGAGGCGTGGCTAAGGGTGAATGTCACTACTGTAGTCAGCCAGGACACTGAATGAAGAGTTGTCCCAAATATCTGGAGGATAAGAAGCTTGGAATAGTGATTCCATCACCGCCACGTATTTATGTCATAGATGTCAATCTTTCTATTTCTTCATCTTGGGTATTGGATACTGGATCTGGGTCTCATACTTGTCGAAATGTGCAAAATTTGAAACGAACTAGAAGATTGGCTAAAGTGGAGATAGACTTGCGCGTCGGGAATGAGCAAGAGTTGCTGCATTAGCTATAGGCGTGTATGAGCTGTCTCTGCCTTCAAGGCTTATTTTAGAATTTGACAATTTATGTTATGTGCCTGCTATGAGAAAACACATTCTTTCTATTTCTTGTTTGGACGAGAAAGGTTGTTATATTTTAATAAAGAACAATAGTTGTTATATTTATTTTAATAGTATCCACTATTGTAGTGGGCATTTGTCTAATGGATTGTATATCCTTGATCTAAGTAAACCCATCTGTAACATTAATACTAAACGGATAAAAATTAATGAAATAAATCCTACTTATTTATGGCATTGTCGCTTAGGCCATATAAATGAGAAACGCATATCTAGACTCCATAAGGATGGGTTACTAGACTCATTTGATAATGAATCATATGAAACATGCGAATCTTGTTTAATTAGAAAGATGACAAAGACCCCTTTCAATAACGAAGGTGGCAGTTATACATACTGATGTATTTGGACCGTTTCCCACGCCTGCCAGAGGTGGTTACATATACTTCGTCACGTTTACTGATGATTGAAGTAGATATGGATTTGTACACATTATGAAGGCAAAATCCGAGTCCTTTGAAATGTTCAAAGAATTCAAGAATGAAGTAGAGAAGCAAGCTCCATTTCAGATATTACTATTGGTAGCACAGCTCAGAATGTGCTACCAATAGTGATATTAAAAGTTTGCAATATTACAAGAGGGAAAACTTGTAATATTGCAAACTTAGTAGGACTAATTAGCAAGGAGGGGACTAATCCAAGTTCATGTAGAACTAGGAGGGGCCCTTAATGTAAACTAACAAGTGTTGTTGGTCTATATAAAGGAGGCTCTAGCTTCCTTCCCACTTGATGTTCATTATCATAACATAAGTGAGTTGGAGAGAAAGCAAGAGAGCAACAAAAAAGCCAATGGAGGTTGAAGCCCCCTTTAGCCGCACCTACCCGTCGGCCCCATGAGAGAGCCGAACCCCTCTCCTGTCCTCGTTGCGTGATTCGTTCTTCCCTCTTCCTCCTGTCCTAGCTAGCACTAGGAGAAGGAAGAATATAGATCTCACCTCTACACGTGGATCAACCGTAGAGACGAGGACAATATTCTACTTGTGATCTCCCAAATCACAAAGGTTCACATCTTCTATGTCCTTTATAATGTTATGAATGTCTCTTCATGTGATCCTTGATGGGCTTTGAGTATGAATTAAATTTTGTTATTCCGTTGTGTTACCTACGTCAAAACCCAACAATCAAACCCTATTGGTGGTATTACTTGCAAAGACAACCTTATTTGTCTTTTTGCGGATAATGGGGAAGTCATTGTAAAAGAGATTTACAAATTCTTATCTCTCAGTTTCTTGAGACAGCTTCTTCAAGCTCCATTTCAGATATTAAGTGGAACAAACTTTGGAAGCTACCAATTATGCCAAATATCATTTTTTGGCATAAGAAGTCATTGTGCCAAAGTTTGTTCCACTTAATATCTGAAATGGAGCTTGAAGAAGCTTTCTCAAGTATGACCACCAATAGGGATTGATTGTTGGGAAGTTAAGAAGTTAGCTTAATTGCACTTGGCTCCCCCTTACATATAAAAGGCGGATATGTAGGTTCTTTGGGTATTATGAAATATTACAAGTTTTCCCTCTTCATTTCTCTTTATGTGTTCCTCTTCTTCTTCCTTCTCTCTAGATCCAATCTCTTCTTCTCTCCGGAAAATTCTCCGGCCAGGTTCATCGTCGAACGTCCAGCCTGAAGGTCGGAGCTCCGACATTAGAATGGATGCGGTATCGATCCGAGTCCTGTATCGGAATCTGAGAGAAGAAAAGGAATTGGAATTGATGGGATTGTACAGTAATGAGTACCAAATGGTCAAATTGTTTTTTTCAAGGGAAAAATTGATTGTAAAGAAACTTCGATTAAACGTCTCTGGAATGAGTTCGGATCCTCTGTATCCTAATTGTGTATCCTTTTGTGTATCGTTAATTTTATTGGTCCACATCACATTTTTTATTCAATTTACTTATTCATAAATCTGTTAAAATGTTGAAAAATAAACTGTACAGAAAGAAAATACAATCGCAGTTGATAACAGTGACAATCAAATGATTTCCTAATTAATTATTTCTGCTAGTAAAATTATGTTGACGTATTTTTCATTTGCGACAACAGAATACGAACTCAATGTTCGTAGCATAATTGTTTAGCCACCAACATGACAAGTTGAGATGGACACAGCCCACGTTTATCGATCTAATGCAAATCTTGCAAATGACAATAAGTAAAATACAAAAGCATTTAAAAATGAGTCCGGTTTCTCCCTAGCATTTTTCCTATTGCGATTTAGTAGCAGTATCATTGTGATGATGACACATCATCGGGGAGACATCCAACGGATCTTAACTCTCCATTAATTCAAATTCATATCTCGCTCCAAATTATAAAAGCACACAATATGCACGCAATATGCACGCAATATAAAAGCACACAATATGACCCCCTTGTCCCTCCATGCCTCCGCCCCTGCGTATGTGCCAAGCTACCAACTATGGGAATAAGCGTAATCTGAGGCCTGTCCGCGTAATAATTTTCAAAAACAATGTATTTCATGTTAAGTTTCCTAGACTATAGCTAGGACAGCTCTGTGGCATACAAATTTATGCTGTCGACGTTCTGATGATGATTTTGGATATCCTGCTTACTTTATTCCTGCAGTTCATTGTGTGTTTGTCCAATAAAAAGTTCTTGTTGAGTGCATGTGTATTGTAAAATCATGCAAGTAAGAGAAGAATTTATATCGTTATATTCTTACTGTATCTGATATTTACCATACTAGGATTTCTCAACTTGTTGCCTTCAAATCCTGGTTCAACCATGGGTTGGTATATGGAGTGATAAATGCACTTAAAAACATGGAAGGAGACGACCCTTCATCTTTTACGGAGCTATAATGATCATTGCTGCTGTGAGTGCTGAAGAACTTTATCTCGTACTTCTACTTTATTCTATGATGAAGTAATTTGTTGCAAACACCATCTGTCGAGCTCGTCTTGTCTACTAGGTGGCAACCATTGGGTATTCTGCAGACATTGGATATTGGTTGGGGGACACCAACGAAATTTGCAAGTATGTGTAGCTTTATGGACTTGATGTTTTAGGTGATGAAAAATATGTCTACTAACTTGCATCTATCTAGAACGTTTAAAGGTACTAGGACAAGGGCAGTTGTTGTCTTCATCATCGGTTTCTGGATGCTAGATCTTGCTAATAACACTCTTCGGGGGAAGGGGGGGTGAGGAGTGACCCCCCTTGTCCCTCCATGCCTCCGCCCTTGCGTATGTGCCAAGCTGCCAACTATGGTAATAAGCGTAATCTGAGGCCTGTGCGCGTAATACTTTTCAAAAACAATGTATTTCATGCTAAGTTTTCTTAGACTATAGCTAGGACTGCTCTGTGGCATAAAAATTTATGCTGTCAGCGTTTTGTTGATGATTTTGGATATCCTGCTTACTTTATTCCTGCAGTTCATTGTGTGTTTGTCCAACAAAGTTCTTGTTGAGTGCATGTGTATTGTAAAATCATGCAAGTAAGAGAAGAATTTATACTTTATATTCTTATTGTATATGATATTTACCATAATAGGCTTTCTCAACTTGTTGCCTTAAAATCCAGGTTCAGCCATGTGTTGGTATATGGAGTGATAAATGCACTTCAAAATATGGAAAGAGACGACCCTTCATCTTTTATGGAGCTATAATGATCATTGCTGCTGTGAGTGCTGAAGAACTTTATCTCGTACTTCTACTTTATTGTATGATGAAGTAATTTGTTGAAAACACCATCTGCTTAGCTCGTCTTGTCTACTAGGTGGAAACCATTGGGTATTCTGCAGACATTGGATATTGGTTAGGGGACACCAACGAAATTTGCAAGTATGTGTAGCTTTATGGACTTGATGTTTTAGGTGATGAAAAATATGTTTACTAACTTGCATCTATCTAGGATGTTTAAAGGTACTAGGACAAGGTCAGCTGTTGTCTTCATCATCGGTTTCTGGATGCTAGATCTTGTTAATAACACTGTTCAGGTAGGCACGCTGACGCAGTCCAGTGACAGCTTGTAGTTAACTAGTTCAAAACGTTACACCATGTGTCTATGTATGTCATAAGTTAATTCACTTATTCTTTCAAGGCCCTGCACGTGCTCTTCTGGCTGATCTATCTGGTGTGTGTACATGACCTCTTTTTCCCTCCATGAATTAAATGGTTGGTTGATCATGTTGATGAAATGGTCAAATTGTTGTTTTCAAGGGAAAAATTGATTGTCAAGAAACTTCGATTAAACGTATCTGGAATGAGTTCGGATCCTCTGTATCCGAATTGTGTATCCTTTTGTGTATCGTTAATTTTATTGGTCCACATCACATTTTTTATTCAATTTACTTTTTTCATAAATCTGTTAAAATGCTGCAAAATAAACTGTACAGAAAGAAAATACAATCCCAGTTGATAACAGTGACAATCAAATGATTTCCTAATTAATTATTTCTGGTAGTAAATTTATGTTGACGTATTTTTCAATTGCGACAACAGAATACGAACTCAATGGTCGTAGCATAATTGTTTAGCCACCAACATGACAAGTTGAGATGGACACAGCCCATGTTTATCGATCTAATGCAAATCTTGCTAATGACAATAAGTAAAATACAAAAGCATTTAAATATGAGTCAGGTTTATCCCTAGCATTTTTCCTATTGCGATTTACTAGCAGTATCATTGTGATGATGACACATCATCGGGGAGACATCCAACGGATCTTAACTCTCCATTAATTGAAATTCATATCTCGCTCCAAATTATAAAAGCACACAATATGCACGCAATATGCACGCAATATGCACGCAATATAAAAGCACACAATATGACCCCCCTTGTCCCTCCATGCCTCCGCCCTTGCGTATGTGCCAAGCTGCCAACTATGGTAATAAGCGTAATCTTAGGCCTGTCCGCGAAATAATTTTCAAAAACAATGTATTTCATGCTAAGTTTCCTGGACTATAGCTAGGACAGCTCTGTGGCATACAAATTTATGCTGTCGACGTTCTGATGATGATTTTGGATATCCTGCTTACTTTATTCCTGCAGTTCATTGTGTGTTTGTCCAATAAAGTTCTTGTTGAGTGCATGTGTATTGTAAAATCATGCAAGTAAGAGAAGAATTTATACTGTTATATTCTTACTGTATCTGATATTTACCATACTAGGATTTCTCAACTCGTTGCCTTCAAATCCAGGTTCAACCATGGGTTGGCATATGGAGTGATAAATGCACTTCAAAATATGGAAGGAGACGACCCTTCATCTTTTATGGAGCTATAATGATCATTGCTGCTGTGAGTGCTGAAGAACTTTATCTCGTACTTCTACTTTATTGTATGATGAAGTAATTTGTTGCAAACACCATCTGTTGAGCTCGTCTTGTCTACTAGGTGGCAACCATTGGGTATTCTGCAGACATTTGATATTGGTTGGGGGATACCAACGAAATTTGCAAGTATGTGTAGCTTTATGGACTTGATGTTTTAGGTGATGAAAAATATGTCTACTAGCTTGCATCTATCTAGAACGTTTAAAGGTACTAGGACAAGGGCAGCTATTGTCTTCATCATCGGTTTCTGGATGCTAGATCTTGCTAATAACACTGTTCGGGGGGGGGGGGTGAGGAGTGACCCCCCTTGTCCCTCCATGCCTCCGCCCTTGCTTATGTGCCAAGCTGCCAACTATGGTAATAAGCGTAATCTGAGGCCTGTCCGCGTAATACTTTTCAAAAACAATGTATTTCATGCTAAGTTTTCCTAGACTATAGCTAGGACAGCTCCGTGGCATACAAATTTATGCTGTCGACGTTCTGTTGATGATTTTGGATATCCTGCTTACTTTATTCCTGCAGTTCATTGTGTGTTTGTCCAATAAAGTTCTTGTTGAGTGCATGTGTATTGTAAAATCATGCAAGTAAGAGAAGAATTTATACTCTTATATTCTTACTGTATCTGATATTTACCATACTAGGCTTTCTCAACTTGTTGCCTTCAAATCCAGGTTCAACCATGGGTTGGTATATGGAGTGATAAATACACTTCAAAATATGGAAGGAGACGACCCTTCATCTTTTATGGAGCTATAATGATCATTGCTGCTGTGAGTGCTGAAGAACTTTATCTCGTACTTCTACTTTATTGTATGATGAAGTAATTTGTTGCAAAACACCATCTGCTGAGCTCGTCGTGTCTACTAGGTGTCAACCATTGGGTATTCTGCAAACATTGGATATTGGTTGGGGGACACCAACGAAATTTGCAAGTATGTGTTGCTTTTATGGACTTAATGTTTTAGGTGATGAAAAATATGTCTACTAACTTGCATCTATCTAGAACGTTTAAAGGTACTAGGAGAAGGGCAGCTGTTGTCTTCATCATCGGTTTCTGGATGCTAGATCTTGCTAATAACACTGTTCGGGGGAAGGTGGGGTGAGGAGTGACCCCCCTTGTCCCTCTATGCCTCCGCCCTTGCGTATGTGCCAAGCTGCCAACTATGGTAATTAGCGTAATCTGAGGCCTGTGCGCGTAATACTTTCCAAAAACAATGTATTTCATGCTAAGTTTTCCTAATCTATAGCTAGGACAGCTCTGTGGCATACCAATTTATGCTGTCGACGTTTTGTTGATGATTTTGGATATCCTGCTTACTTTATTCCTGCAGTTTATTGTGTGTTTGTCCAATAAAGTTCAAGTTGAGTGCATGTGTATTGTAAAATCATGCAAGTAAGAGAAGAATTTATACTATTATATTCTTATTGTATCTGATATTTACCATACTAGGCTTTCTCAACTTGTTGCCTTCAAATCCAGGTTCAACCATGTGTTGGTATATGGAGTGATAAATGCACTTCAAAATATGGAAGGAGACGACCCTTCATCTTTTATGGAGCTATAATGATCATTGCTGTTGTGAGTGCTGAAGAACTTTATCTCGTACTTCTACTTTATTGTATGATGAAGTAATTTGTTGAAAACACCATCTGCTGAGCTCGTCTTGTCTACTAGGTGGAAACCATTGGGTATTCTGCAGACATTGGGTATTGGTTGGGGGACACCAACGAAATTTGCAAGTATGTGTAGCTTTATGGACTTGAAGTTTTAGGTTATGAAAAATATGTTTACTAACTTGCATCTATCTAGGACGTTTAAAGGTACTAGGACAAGGGCAGCTGTTGTCTTCATCATCGGTTTCTGGATGCTAGATCTTGCTGATAACACTGTTCAGGTAGGCACGCTGACGCAGTACAGTGATAGCTTGTAGTTAACTAGTTCAAAACGTTACACCATGTGTCTATGTATGTCATAAGTTAATTCACTTATTTCTTTCAAGGCCCTGCACGTGCTCTTCTGGCTGATCTATCAGGTGTGTGTACATGACCTCTTTTGCCCTCCATGAATTAAATGGTTGATTGATCATGTTGATGAAACCCTAAATCTACCATAACAGAGAGAGAGAGAGAATCAAAGCAGAGAAAGAGGGAAAGTTACAGAAGATGAGCAGAATGATTATTCACATTAAGTTCTACAAATTACACTCAGCGTTTATATGTTACAAGAACTAGTAACATAAATTACACACTAGTCCCTAAAGTTCTCATAACTACACAAAGGTGCTATATATCAGCACTTCATTTAACATCCCCCCTCAAACAAAGCTCAGATGAGCTGCAGTTTGGACTTGAGAGCTGAAAACTGAGAATGAGACAATGACTTGGTAAACTGATCAGCTATTTGATCCTGTGAGGCAACATACTTAATCTGCACTTGAGAATTAACTACCATCTCCCTCACAAAATGATAGTCAATCTCAATGTGTTTCGTCCGAGCATGAAACACAGGATTGAGAGCAAGTGCCAAGGCTGATTGATTGTCACATAACAAGAGAGGTGGAGAAGAAGTAGGGAGACCAAGTTCTGTCAACAAAAAAGTAATCCACCTTACCTCTGCGGCAACAAAAGCCAATGCCCTGTATTCTGCCTCTGTTGATGACCTGGAGACTGTAGGTTGCTTCTTAGAACACCAAGAAATGAGATTAGGGCCGAGAAAAACACACAATCTAGAAGTGGACCTCCTATCCATCTTGCAGCCAGCCCAATCAGCATCACTATAGGCTATGATATGCAAAGGTAACCCAAATTTATGAAACAAGAGACCATCATCAAGAGTGCCTTTAATATACCTCAAAACTCTTTTGAGAGCAATAAACTGGGAAGGAGAAGGAGAGTGCATGTGCTGACACAAACAGTTCACAGCAAATTGGATGTCAGGCCTTGTAATGGTTAAGTACTGTAAGGAACCAACAATGCTTCTGAAATAGGTGACATCACTTGAAGTGATTGGAGGTGCAGACACAGAAGAGATGTCAATATCATGTACCACTATGGGAGTAACCACTAGTTTACTATCAGTCATACCATTCTTGGCTAGCAAATCTCTTGCATACTTAGACTTATGAAGCTTGAAACCCTGATCATGAGAGCACACCTCAACGCCCAGAAAATAATGCAACTGGCCCAAGTCTTTGAGAGCAAAAGCTAACTTTATGAATTGAAGAAGAGAAGCATTAAATGTAGTTGAGTTACCTGTACGAAGTATGTCATCTACATACACCAACACAATGTAGATGACCCCACCTGATTTGTACACAAATAGAGAGTTATCAGCATAGCTGGGTTTGAATTTATGCAACACCAAGAAATTTGACAACTTGGTGTACCATGCCCTTGGGGCCTACTTTAACCCATATAAGCTTTTGTGAAGTTAACACACATAAGAAGGATAATGAGGGTGGACAAAGCCCTTAGGTTGGACCATATACACCTCTTCTTGCAAGCTACCATGGAGAAAGGCATTTGAAATATCCAATTGCTGAACTACCCAGTTTTGAGAACGAGCAAGAGTGAGAACCACCCTAATGGTTTGATGCTTTGCAACAGGACTAAAAGTTTCAGTATAATCAATTCCAAATTCTTGTAAGAACCCTTTGGCTACAAGCCTAGCCTTGTATCTGGCAATAGAGCCATCAGCAGCTCTTTTAATCTTGTAAACCCATTTGGCACCAATAGGCTTCCTATGTGGTGGTAGAGGCACCATAGACCAAGTGTGTTGATGAAGCAGAGCATCGTATTCTTCTGACATGGTTCTAAGCCAATAAGAACACTTAGAGGCTTGGAGGAAAGTAGAGGGTTCATGTTCTGTATAAGAGGAGGCTGCTACAAAGGTTTGATATTTGGGGTTAGGTTCTAAAATCCCTGACCTAGCTCTTGTTGTCATAGGATGAGTAGGGGCAGGTACAAGGGGATCAGGACATGGTAATGGAGAAGAGGAAGACACAGGTGAAGATGAAGCAACAGAAGGGTATGAAGAAGAAGAAGAGCTAGGAGAGTCAAGAGAAGAAGGAAAGACAGGAGGTGTATGTGACAGAAAGGGGTTAAGTAAAAAAGAGTCAACAGAAGAACTGGTAACATAAGAAGAAGTAGGAGTTGTAGAAAATGGGAAGACATGTTCATAAAAGATAACATGTCTTGAGGTGTAGACTTTATGAGAAGTCAAATCAAGACACCTATAGCCTTTAGTTGTACGGCAGTACCCTTGAAAGATGCACTTAGTAGACCTTGGTTGTAGTTTGTTGGAAGAGTAAGGTCTTAACCAAGGGAAACATAGACACTCAAAAGCTTTTAGGAAAGTGTAATCAGGGGACTTATTAAACAGACACTGAAAAGAAGACTTAAAGTTGAGAATAGCTTTGGGAAGAAGATTCATCAGATAATTTGCTGTAGATATAGCCTCTAGCCAGTAAGAAATTGGCAAATGAGACTGATACAACAAAGCTATAGCAACTTCAACTAGATGTTTATGTCTCCTTTCAACACTACGTGTCTGTTGAGGAGTGTGAGGGCATGTAAATTGATGCACTGTACCCTCATTTAATAGGTAGGAAGCGAAGACATTACTAACAACTCCCCTCCATTATCCGTTCTGAACACTTTAATGGAGGCATTGAAATGAGTTTGAACATATTTAGAGAAATGTAGATAAGATGTGTAAGCCTTAGATTTAGAATTTAAAGGATACAACCAACAGTACCTGCTATAGTCATCTATGAATATTAAGTAGTACAAGAATTTTTGAAAAGAAGGATGAGGGGCTGGACCCCATACATCAGCATGAACAAGATCAAAAGCATTAGAAGAAGATGAAGTAGATACATGAAAAGATAATTTGTGACTCTTAGCCACAGCACAATGTTCACAGACATGAGTGGAACTAAGAACAGGGAACTGCAAGTGATGAGTTAAGTGATCATGTACTTGCTTAGAGGGATGCCCCAATCTGCAATGCCACAATGATGGTGCAGGTATGGCGGTGGAAACATGAGAGAAGACATTGAAAGAAGAAGACATAGATGGAGGAGGAGCTATTGAGTAGAGTCCTTTGTCACAGGGGCCTGAAACAGGACCTACTTGGTAAGATTGTCCTGAATTATAAACCCCTGTGCAGTGAAAAGGACAGAACAATTATTATCTCTAGTGAGTTGAGAGATAGATACCAAATTAGATGCAAAGGAAGGTGAATGAAGAACATGTTTAAGAGAGAGAGAAGAGGAAGGTTGAGAGATACTACCATGTCCAGTATGAGTGATAGGAACATTAGCTCCATTACCCACAACAACAGAGTCAGCACCACAAGAGAGAGTGAAGTGCTCAAGGGAAGCCACATTGTTGGTGATGTGTTGATTTGCTCGTGAGTCTAGCAGCCAGGATTGGGGAATCACAGGTTTGGGAATAGGAGCAAGTGGAGGAGTTTAAGGGTGTACTGGTGCAGAAAATGTGGATGAAGGGCCAGGATAAGAAAACACAGGTGGGTAAGGAAGAGGTGAGTGAACATAATTGGCTTGATTTCTTGGTTTGGTAGCTGCAAAGTGAGTCACATCCAATCTATGCCAACAATTGAGAGCTTTGTGCTTGCCTTTTCCACAAATCTGACATGTCAAACCATTAGAGTAACCTCTACCCCTGCCAAAGGACCTAGGCTGAGCACCATTATCCGCAGAATAATAAGAAGAACCAGGAGAACCAAACCTAAGTTTGTAGGTGTGGTAGCCTCTGCCTTTAGATGCATACATTGCTTGAAGATCTGGTGGATGGAAAGCAGTAGACATAGATGCAGCAGAGGAGCCAGCAGATGAAGTAGGTACAGTAGGTATAGGCGAAATGTGAAATTAATTCATAGACTGGTGCAATTCTTCACACAGCAGGAGGGGACTCAATTCTGCAACAGTGATTGGGGAAGGACGAATGCGAACTCCAGATTTAATATGGTCATACACAGGTCATAAACCTTTGAGAATGTAAAGCACTAGGTCTTCTTCTGACACAATTTCCCCAACTTGAAGAAGATTATCAGTGAGATCCTTAATTCGATTCAGATACGCATCCATAGTCAAGTCTCCTTGCTCAATAGTACACAAAGTAAGTTTCAATTGATGAACATGTGAGCGTGAAAGAGAAGCGAACCGTGTAGAAAGACTAGTCCAGATCTCAAAGGAATGCGTCAAATGGAGAACCAAAGGAAGAACCCAAGCAGAAATAGCAGCAATTAAACAACTCTTAAGATGTTGATCTATAGCTCTCCAACGAAGAAACGCAGGATTAGGACGAGAATCACCGGTTTCCGACGAAATGAGCTGCGATGGCGACGCTTCTTTGCCGAGAACAAAATCCAGTAAATCGTTCGCAGAGAGCGCTGTTTCAATTTGTGCGCGCCATATACTGTAATTGGAGGTGTCGAGTTTGATTTGCATCAACGATTTGAGGTTTGAAACCAAGAAATGAAGACCAGAAAGTAGCGAGTCGACCGTTGATGCCATGAAAGCTGCGCGGAGGAGCACAAAATCACAGTAGCAAACACAACGAGTCGTCAATCGTGAGGATGATCACCGGTGATTAGCCTAAATGGCTTCTGATACCATGATGAAACCCGAAATCTACCATAAGAGAGAGAGAATAAAAGCAGGGAAAGAGGGAAAGTTACAGAAGATGAACAGAATGATTATTCACATTAAGTTCAACAAATTACACTAAGCGTTTATATGTGATTAGAACTAGTAACAGAAATTACACACTAGTCCCTAAAGTTCTCATAACTACACAAAAGTCCTATATATCAGCACTTCTCTTAACACATGTCTAATGTCGTATGCAATTGCTGACATCCAACTACTTCCCATAGGACCTGATCAACGCAATTCAGCAAATGCTATATTTTGCACATGGATGGCAGTTGGAAACATCCTGGGGTTCTCTGCTGGCGCTAGTGAACATTGGCACATGTAAAAAAAACTGTGATTGAAGTTCTTGTCAAATTGTGACATTTTGCGTGTGGGTGTCAGATCCAGTTCTTTTTCATATGCTACTAAAGAGATCTACCCTAGGCCTCATTTAGGTAAGGTATAAGAAGAGTGGGTGAGGATATGTTATACCTGTTGGTATAAAATATCCCCCCTTGTCCTTCTCATCATTTTTGCCTAAAATCTTAAACTGCCTCCTATATGGTATAAGCTAGGATAAGTGTTTGAGAGTTTGAAGGATATGGTGTGTATTAAAATGACTTTATTGTCCTCGTACAATTAGGAAAAAGACTATATGATTTTTTATTTACAAATTTATTGTATCCGGCTCATATCCGGCACTAACCAACCATAGGAACACAAAATTTTATATCCTACCTTATCCTGTATCAATCGTATCCCAGTAAATGTCAGTTCCTACCATTTCCATCTTAAGCGCGTAGTATGTTTGATATTTCAGCTAATGTACAGTGATGATTTGTCCATCTGACAACTCATTTCTAGACAGGTGGTTCCCTTCCCTGAAAACCAACGCTTGCTGCATACCATGCGCGAATCTCAAGGCGGCGTTTTTAGTTGCAGTGGTGAGTTGTTTGTTGGATGAAGTCTTCGATCTTTGTGCAGTGATTTTCACCTTTTGATTTTTTATGTGCTGTTGCATCTGTTTCAGTTTCATGTGATTCGATGTCATTATTGCTAGATGGGGATTGCCATTAACACTGAGCAGGTTGAGGTGTAGGGGCTTTTTAAAAAAATATGATAATTGTTGGGGCTGGTCTATGAATTAGGAGAGAGCATATTTGTAATTTTAGGTTTTGGTATATCAAATAAATGTTAAAAACAAAACATTACAAAATACTAGATCATGCCACATCAGTCAATTAATGATCGCGTGCTACCAACACCTGACCATTAATGGACAAAACCAACAGAGGTTTTAAATCGCACGATTTCAGAGTTTAGAGTGAGAATTGTTGGGTTTTGTCTCGAATTCCGCAAGACGAATCGGTGTACCCGATGCGTCTGATTTGTCCTCTGAGGAGGTGATCTCTGAGGAGGTGATAGCTTGGGCTTTGTGGGGTTTTCCATCTCCTCTATATGAGTATAAATAGAGGTGCTAGCTATTGTTTCTAATGGAGTCAAGTTGAGTTGAGAGAGATTGGTGAGAGATAATTTTGAGCGGATGTGTGAGGTTAGGGTTTCATGGTTGTAAGCCATGAGGATGAGAGTACCGCGTCGACGTAATCCGCGGATTGAGCCGTCTCTCCCCTACTATGTATTCCCTCATTGATATAGTGAAATTCTCCTCCTCCCGTGGATGTAGGCGGTTTTGCCGAACCACGTTAAAATTCTTGTGTTGTCGTTTTTCTTCTCCTATATTGCGCGTGTGTAGTGTGTGATCGTGTGGCGTGGGCAACTATTGCAAGGAAATTCAAAAGAAGCTCCAGGGCAGAGATCGATACGGTGGACGCAGTTGACAAGGCCATGGCAGAGGTGGCGTCCTGATATCTCTGTGTGTGGTTCGTGACGATAACTCTTGAGCAACTCGAGGCAAGAAGAGAAGTAAGTCGCGGCGGGTTCGCAAAGTGGTGGCTTTGCAAGACGTCTTGGTGAAGGTGTGTAGTCGAACAGGAGAAGCAACAGCGAAAGGAGAAGCACTCACGGCTGGCGTGAAGAAACACGTGGTTGACGTGTGAGGACGCTGAAGCATGGAAATAGTGCAGGCTATGTAGCAGTTGCAGGTTGTTCGAGACGGAGCTCAAGTGACGAGAATGGTGATGAAGAAACTACTGCACTAGCGAAGAGGAAGGAGTCTCGTTTGCACTTGGCGTGGTTGGTGGAGAACTCTCCAGTGATGAGCTAGCTGGTGGAGAGATGGAGCCACACTACTCCCCAAAGTGTCATGCTTTGGGACGCACCCGTGTCGGGAGTGCGAGGCGTGCCCTAGGTGGGGGTGCAGAGCATCTCGGTGGAGGTGCTGTAAAGGGCCGTGCATGACGAGCATGGCGAATACGGCGGAGTTGACATCAACAACAGAGTTGGCTGAGGAATTTGCTAGGCGCTTGCAGAATTCAAGCCAAGGTGGAGTTTGTTGGGTTTTGTCTCGAATTCCGCAAGACGAATCGGTGTACCCGATGCGTCTGAATTGTACTCTGAGGAGGTGATCTCTGAGGAGGTGATCTCTTCTGAGGAAGTGATCTCTGAGGAGGTGATAGCTTGGGCTTGGTGGGCTTTTCCACCTCCTCTATATGAGTATAAATAGAGGTGCTAGCTATTGTTTCTAATGGAGTCGAGTTGATTTGAGAGAGATTGGTGAGAGATATTTTTGAGCGGATGTGTGAGGTTAGGGTTTCATGGTTGTAGGCCATGAGGATGAGAGTACCGCGTCGACGTAGTCCGCGGATTGAGCCGTCTCTCCCCTACGATGTATTCCCTCATTGATATAGTGAAATTCTCCTCCTCCCGTGGATGTAGGCGGTTTTGCCGAACCACGTTAAAATTCTTGTGTTGTCGTTTTTCTTCTCTTATTTTGCGCTTGTGTAGTGTGTGATCGTGTGGCGTTGTTTTTTGCTTCCGTTGCGGCGGGAATTCGGATCGACGAATAATTCCCCAACAAGAATGTGCATTCCGAAATTTCTGGTTCTAAGTTTACCATTACGTCAGAGTTGAGGGATATATTTCATACTCATTGCATAAATGTGTATGGATAAGGTTGGAACTCCCAACAGTGCGTAAAATTTAGAGGTTGTAGACAAATAATTCGAGACATCCCGAAATGGAAAAATGAATTACCTTTGCGGACAGAGTATGTATTTCGCATGGAAAGAGAAAAATGCAATGGATATGATACCAAGTTATACTATCTGACCTATATTAGGATTTTTTAATTTGTTCAGAATTCCGATTTGTTATTTTTTAGTTTGTAGTAGAACTACTTGGACGTTCAAATTTAAGTTTGTAATAGAACTACTTGGACGTTCATGTTTAATTTGCTGGAGTTTTTTGAGCATGGCATCCTGAAGTTGTTGCTGCCTATTTGCCATTGACATCATGGTTCACAGGTTTTGTATTGAGTACTTTGCCTTGTTGTCATGCAGGTTTTCCTTGCCTTATGCACACTTGTGACACTCTATTTTGCAAATGAGGTTCCTCTGCAACCAAAAGCGTCCCATCGGTTATCTGATTCTGCTCCTCTCCTGAATGATCCTCAACAGATGGGCCATGACCTTTCGGAATCCCAGTCTGATATTGGGGTCAATGAATTGGGGGCCAAGTCTAGCTATGATGATGCTGGTAGAATTCGAAGGAACCAAGAAATCAGAACTGAAGAAGAGCAATGTGAAAGTTTCAGTAATAGCCCCGGTGCTGTCTTGGTCAATCTCTTGACAAGCTTAAGGCATTTGCCACCAGCCATGCATTCGGTACTGGTTGTTATGGCTCTTACCTGGGTAATTTCTCGACTGCTTTGCTCTATAACCTATTTCACAACAATCTTTGGCACTATTGTGCTTAGCTCAGGCCTAGGTCTCTTTACTCCGACAATTTGTACTGTAGTAATTGCTGTTTATATCTAGCAACTATTCTTGCATGCAGTTTTCTTGGTTCCCTTTCTTCCTCTTCGACACCGATTGGATGGGTAGAGAAGTTTATCACGGTGACCCAAAGGGAGATGCCCTTGAAGTGTCAGATTACGGTACGGTAAAGGTGTCCGAGAAGGTGCATTTGGTTTGCTATTAAATTCAGTAAGACCTCATAATCTCTGGTTACTTTTTCTTGTTCTTTATTTGCAAATATTTCCCTTAAACTGGCACATTTTGCTTGATAGGTGGTTCTCGGTGTTAGCTCTTTTCTCATTGAACCTATGTTCCGACCAATAGGTTCTCGACTTGTTTGGGCATTGAGCAATTTTGTTGTGTTTGCCTCCATGGCTGCCACTGCTGTAATCAGCTTGATTTAAGTAAGAGAGCTATCTTATGGAATTCAGCATGTAGATGAAGCACGTGAAGCAATTAAAACAGCCTCATTGTTTATCTTCGCTCTTCTTGGTTTTCCTCTTGCTGTACGTGTCTCATCTTTTGCTATAAAGTTGATTAGTGATTGCCTCTTCGACTCTCACGCATTCACTGTTTCCTGGTATTAACAAAGAGGAAAGCATGCCTTGTTTAAATCAACTGTCTGTCCTTTGCAGATTACTTACAGTGTTTCATTCTCTGTTACGGCAGAGTTGACTGCTGATTCAGGAGGTGGTCAAGGTCTGTATGAGATACAGCATGCTGTCTCTATATTTGTCCTGTTTGACTAGCTTTTCCGTTGTCTGATTCACATATCCATGCAGGCTTGGCTATAGGAGTACTTAATCTTGCTATTGTCGTACCACAGGTAGCGCATTGCTTTGTGTTTTGTTGTTAGTTTAAAAGACACTTTCACCCCCTCTAGTTTCAGTGAAGAACACCTTCACTCCAGGTTTTAAGAAAGGACACTTTCACCCCTTCAGTATGCGGAACGTCAGAAAACTTACACCACATATTCTTGAATTGTTAGTCTGGAATTGAAAAAAATTTCAGTTAAAAGAATTTTGGGACAAATTTGCCCTCATGTTATAAAAATTATAGGGACTACCCAATGGAATATTATACTTTTTGCATGATATGAAAGTCAAATTTGTCTCTAAAATTATTTTTCAGTGACAGACCCCACTTCCAGACTAAGTGCGTCACAATCTGAGAGTGTAAATCACTTGAATTTCGGTACACTGAAGGGGTGCAAAACTTTGAAAGTATCCTTTTCTAAACTAGAGAGGGTGAAAGTGCCCTTCAATGAAACTAGAAGGGGTGAAAATGTCTCTTACCCTTGTTGTTTCCCTCCCCAATAGGTGCTGCTGAGAGAACTCGTGAACATTTTTATTTTCCTGATACAGTCTTATTTTCTGTACAGATGATTGTATCTCTCGGCGCCGGTCCTTGGGATGCTTTATTTGGCGGAGGAAACATACCTGCATTTGTTTTGGCTTCTTTAGCTGCCCTTGCAGCAGGAGTCGTCGCCATTTTGAAACTGCCAAATCTATACTGTTCCTTCAAATTGGCTGGCTTCCATTTCGGATGATTTACAATCTCAATGAGGTAAACATCCACCAACTTGTAACCTTTGTAACCTCGTCGAGTACATCCATACAAGAACAAACGGAATTGGCTCGAGTGCACTACTTCCGGATAAAATAGCTTGGCTAATTTTGATATTCAAATTCATTCCCTGTTGAATGGGATATGTACTAGATGTAGAGTGTCGATTGTCATTCACATAGTCATAGTAGAACGAGAGGCATACAACGAAAGACCAGCGACAATGTCATGTTGTTTCATCATGTTTTTATACATGTATGAATGTATGTATGTATACAGTTCCTGAATATATACTGAGATAGTTTCCAGGCTCATTCTACTACAACCAATCTTTAATCCGTGTCTCAATGTTTTCTTCCGGGTTTGAGTTCTAGCTGGTGAAATAATCTGATCAGAGTTATTCATAAGTTTGTCTTTAACAGGAAAGTCTACTGCACGTCGTTCTGTCAAAACTGATACTCTGACCAGTGACCTGGAGGACCGGCCTCCAAACAGGTCCAGTCACACCTCGTGTTCATATTTGCAAATGACCCGTTCAAACTCTCCCAAACCTAGTGGGTTTGTAATGAACCAGTGACCCGGCCTGGCTTTTGCATGTTATGATTATCAACAATAACCCCCAAAATGCAATTTTTTTCTTTTTATAAAATGTTTGTGAGATTCCACTCTTGGTACGCGAACTAAAATATCATGAAAGCAAATAGGTGCCAATTCAGTGGTAGAGCATTTGAAGTTCGTGGATAAACTTTTAAAAAAAGGTCCCTGGATGAGGTTTCGAGTTCGAACCTGACTATATATTGTTCTTAATTTCGACTATTAGATGTTTCTGGGGAGTTTATTTCACAGCACAGTTAACATACTGTATATTTAATATTATTTTTATTATTTTCTCAAAAAAAAAAAATTTGCTCACTCTGTCTCATAATAAAAAAACCCAACTTTTTAAGGGAATTTGCATTAATTATAGATTTGATTGACTTTGTGATGGCATTGACACAATTATCCTTCGTTTTTCAATTTCCAACGTTAGTTTTTTTTTTTTTTTTGCAAACTAGTTTAATTACTTTTTAGTGGGCATACTTTTTAATGTATTTCAAAAATAAAAACATAAAAAATGAAAATAAAAACTTATTTTGAGAGATCCCAAAATAGAAAAGTGGATACTTATTACGGGGAGAGTATTTTATTGATTTACCAGTTTAACCAATGAGTCAGTGACCGGGCAAATTTCGCGGGTCAACCACTGGCTCGGTTTTATAAACATGCTCAGTACAGTTTGTATTCCCACGTTGATGAGGTTATCCCAACCAAACATCTTGGCTGCCTACCCCTGTGTCCGTCGTACCTATGGGCTGGTGATGCCCTTGCAGCCTATGTGCGAGGGTCAAGATTAAGTTCACAAGGACTTCCAAACCAGGAGACTGTGTATGTTTATGTAGTTTAATTAAAGTGTTTTTTCATTGTTCCGCTCGTAAGTAAAACATACCCATTTATATACTTCGTTTTTTAATAAATATTTATATTATATTAAAAATACAATTAAACGTAAATAAATGAGTATTTTTGAATTATAAACTTGATGATCTTCATTTACACCTCTCATGGTGAAAGACTTTAGTTATACCCCTTATAACTACAAAACATGTCGTCACTTACGACCTCTCGGGTGTTCACTCTGTTAGACTGTTAGAAGATAGTAGTTATCAAAATTCAGTTTTCGGAAAAATTTACCTTTACACAGGCTGCAGAGGCCAGTCCACCCAAAATGTCACTTACATTCCGGTGTATTCACTCTATTAAATGGTAAGGTAGTTATCAATATTTAATTTTCTGATAATTTTACTTTAACCGAGGCTGCATAGGCCAAATTATCACAGTGTACATTCTTAACATCTGTAAAATATTTGTATTCTATTGCATGTTTCGTGCGCATTTCAGAAAATAGTGCATTAACAACAAAAGAAAGTTGGGACCAACTCGAGGTAGAGTTCACGAAATTGTGGGTTGGTTGACCTTTGTAGCCTTTGTAAGTAAGGAAACTAGCACCTGTATTGTAGAATTTTAACTTCTCGTTGCATTTGTGATACACTGATTATGTGGTGCACGAACCAGCTGTATCTAACTGGTAGTTACAAGGTCGTGGTAAGTTCTTTAAGACCCCTCCTATCTTAATCATATTACAATTGTGATTTGTTTTATTTATACTAACATTCTCCCGTAAACCAAACCACTAGAAATTTTTACAACAACCATTCAAGGACTTCTCTATGACGACTCCAAAATTGTTATGTTACACTTAACATAAGCTTGACTTGTTTGCTATTTTCCTTCATGTTCTTATGCTGGCAGAGACTTAAACTATCAATTGAATCACCAACAGAACCAGAAGTTGTAGTGGAGCACAAATTCAACTTTCTCTTCAAATAATGACATTGATTATTCAAAAGAGCTTTTGAGAAAATATCAACTACCATCTCAATAGTAGAAATTTAATTCACCAGGACTTACTAATAACTTGCTCTCTCACATATTGACAATCCAACTCAATATGCTTAGCTGTAGCATGAAACAGTTGATTAACAACTAGAGATAAAGCATACTTTTTATCACACCGCACAGATGTACTCCAAATCTAATCATCAAATCTCTAAGCACATATGTGATCCATTTCAGATCAGCAACAAAGTCAACTAATGCTCTATACTCTGCTTCGGTAGAGCTTATGGGGACTGTAACATGCTTCTCTGAGGACAAGAGACTATATTATTCTCAGAAAGATACCATACATTGTAGTGGACCTTCTTGTAATTAAATCTCATGCCCAGTCAACATCAGTGAATGCAATTAACTCAATTGTGCTTGACGTGGTGAACAACAAACCTCAATTGTATTACCTTTCACATACCTAAGGATCCTTTTGACCCTTTGAAAATGAGCATATGTAGGATCGATCATGAAGATACTGACACACTATATTGACTGCACATTGTAAGTCAGGTCTGGTAAGTGTTAGGTACTGTAATTCTCCCACTAGTCTTATGTATAACTCGGTTTTGGCAAAGCTTTTATTGTCTTGAGCTAAAAATAGTATCCACATGTTGATGCTTCGCTGCTATAGGAGAGGGATAGAGTTTTCAATCTAACATCGCAGCCTTTTTTGAGAAACTCACACGCATACTTGTGCTGATGAATAATCATATCACCATTTTAGTATTCTCTACTTCAATGCACAAAAAATAAGAAAGCCCCAACCAATTTTTCATAACACTCCGTCCCAGCTCTAATGCACCATTTCCTTATTTGGACTTTCACTCAACTTTAAAAGTTTCGTTTTTTAGTAACCTTAAACTGGTTAAATGGAAACAATACCCTCATTAATACCCCACATGTGATGTGATCTTTGGATAATGATGTGTAATTGTTTCCTCCTTGTGAGGAAAAAGCAGCATAATACAATCATTTTTTGTCTTTAGTCCCACCTCCAATGGTGCATTAGAGGTGGGACGGAGTGGTAGCAAATTTGGTACTCATTGTAGCAATAATTTTATAATCACAGAAGTATCACTCTCTGTAATGAGGATATCATATACATATATCAAAATGATGAGTATATATGTTTGTGTTCTTCTGACAAAGAAAGAAGAATCAGCTACGTATACTTGTCCAAAAACCATGTGTGTTAAAGAAGGAGGAGAGCAAGGTATCCCAAGCTCTTGGTACCTGCTTCAAACCATAAATAGATTTATGCATCTTAGAAACAAATGAGGGAACAGATGAATTGACAAACCATTCAGGCTAATACATGTAGGCTTCTTCATCTAAATGGCCATGTAAAAAGGCATTTCACGCATCTAACTCTTTAATCTCCCATCAATAAGGCTAGGCTGAGAACAATTCTAATTGTAGGGTACTTAGAAACTGGACTAAAAGTCTCAGTATAGTCTAATCCATAAGATTGCAAGAACTCTTTAGCTACTAATCTGGCCTTGTATCTTTCCAAGGACCCAATGCACACTTCTTACTCTAAAAACCCATTTACAACCAATGGATTTTCTATATGTGGCCAAGGGTACTAATGAACATGAACCTTGTTGTACCAACACAATATACTCTTGCATTGATTGCTTCCATTCAGGCACCATTAATGCACTTACATCAGATACTAGTTCAGAGAGTATTATCTGGGATGACGTGTTAAAAAATTGAGTTGCATACAACTGATACTTTGGATTAGGTTTCAAAGTGCCTAACATGGACCTGGTGATCATGGAATGACTGGGAGCTAGGGACATTTGAGATTGAAGATGAAGAAGAGGACAAATAAGATGTAGAATGAGGCAAAAGATGAGGTGATGAATCAAGATAAGAAGTGTTTTCGGTGGAATTATGAGAATTGATCACATCATAGGATGAAGGGGAAAGAGGATACATAGTAGAGGTTTTGTGGGAAAATGAGTTGTAAAGACAGATGAAAAGGACTGCTAGGGGGACTGCCAGTTAGATGTTGATCAGCTTTGACTTTGTAAGGAAATGAAAATTCAACAATATACATTGATAGATCTGAAGCTCTTTGATATTGATATATGGATGAATATGCAGAAGGAGCTTTGGTTCCTTCATGATGAAAGCCAGAAACACAAGCTGAAAATATTCCTAAGAACCAAAGCTTCAAAGCTTTGAGGCACTGTAGCTATGCATGTATATGGCTAACTGTTTTGTGCAGGTCTTTGATTTTGATATGGAATGAGTTATACAACTCTTATGATACTCTGCAGGCATTAGTAATCCATGTTAACATAATATGCAGTACTGAATTGGATTGGAAATCCAAGTTCATTCTGATGAACTAGCAGGCAAAGCTTCAAAGCTTTGAGATTTACTAAGTACCTTTCACTGCTAAGTTCATCTGATTTAATCTGTGTATGCATGTTATGTCTTTGGGTTTCATAACTTGTTGTGGATCTATTATTGTATAATAATACTTTTTCTATAATGTGTTGATGAAATATTCATTAGATTGGATTTATAAGCTGGGTTTATTATCAGACAAAAACCAAGCCCATTTTTTCGCATGAACTGTTGGCATTTTGCTGATCAGATCTTGATGTTAGTTTGTTTGTTTGATCTTGTTTGTTGAGTGTATGCAGGATTGTTGGGCGTTCCAACGTCCATAAAAAAATCTTATAGCTATCCAAGAATAGCTATTGAAAGAAGCATATCAAGGGAGATGATTTTTAGGCATTCAGTTCCTAAAATCTCTCAGGTTGTTGCAGGCTGTTATTTAAGAGAACAACACTTCGCATTTGAAAGTGATAACTCTCTATTAGAGTTATATTTCTCGCACATTTTATATCGTTTTACGTGCTTTACGGGTTGATTATATTGGTTTTACACTATGAATAGAGAGAAAACGTCGGAGTTTAGCTTTGAGCATTAATTTATAAATCCTGGCGTTTCTCGCTTTATTTACATTTATTTTGTCATTTTGATCACAAGGGGTGTTTTCGTGTTGTGTTTGACAGGAAACGGAGCTCATGGATCAATAGGAGAGGAGAACCGAAATTCGGAACATATGTGTAAGCTTGAGAAAGCTGAAGCCGAACAATATTTCAAGAAGGCCAAAAAGAAAAGAAGAAAAAAAATACCCAGGAGGTCGCACGACCAGGATTTTCTGGTCCCGCGACCAGAAACTTGGAGAACTAACTGTAACTCACGACCAGGGGGTCTGGTCGCATGGTCAGAAGCTGGTCGGAGGACAAGGATTTTTCTGGTCCTGCGACCATAAAGAAGTACCAACGCAGGGAAGAGAAAAAATGGGTAGAGGCACTGATGTGGTTTCTCAAAACTACGTAGTTTGGTTTAATTATTTCCTAAACCTAATTTTAGGAATAATTAATTCATTAAAACTACAACTAATCGAGAGATGAGGACCAATCAAAAAACCTAACCAACGTTGGAGACAAGAGGAGACTCACGGAGGAGGCCATTCACGCAAGGAAAAGGAGGAAGAAAAAGGCCAAGACCTCCATTGATGATCTAGGGTTTGAGTTTTCTTCTTCTTCTTCTTCCTATATCAATCTTCTTTATGGAGAAACTCTATTGTTTTGCTCATTGTAATACGATTAGCTAAACTCCATTGCTAGGCATCTCATATGAGATTCTAGGGTTATGTAGACGGTGATACGATTAGTCTATTGAAACGATTAGGATATGATTTGATATTCAACGAAACTAGGGTTTATTTTGTGAATCAATTCCTTTCTTAAAGTTAATATTCGTTCTAGGTACACGTTCTTGTTCTATGCTTAATCTATAGCAAGAATGGAGTAGCTACCCGGACGTACTAGCTAATTAGAGGAGTGCACAACAGTGACTCAATCTAATTGTGAAGAGAACTTGAACACAATCCCGAATTACTGAGACCGAAAAGGAGAAGTGTTAGGATTGGTCTAGTGTGGGTAGATTCGGTTGGATTATTTAGCTGTTCCGTGAAACAGTGGACCGAGAGGACCCGTTATCGTACCAGTAGATGACCTGCTAGAACGGACCGGTAGACAACATGTGACCGAGAGGAGATTGTAGTCAACCGAGACGTAAAATGACACGAGGATGACACGATAATGTCATAGTCTATTACCCGGCTGAATTCTAATAAGATAGACATGTTATATAGCTGAACCGGAATTCGTCTACAGCCCTAGGTGATCTAGAGATTGCCTAGTTTCTCCATATCTATTTATTAAATATAAAAATACAAACAATAATATTAGATTAGTTGTTATTTCAATTCTTAAATCAACCAATTCTTCCTCCGGTTACTTACTCTTAATTAATTGTTTAACTGAAAAATCTAAGACTGTCCCTGTGGTTTCGACAACCTGAGTTTTAATACTCTCATTTATTTACTTCGACCGTGCACTTGCGTATACACGTAAGAAATCGTGTCAGAAAGAGAGACACACAAGGAGAGTCTGATCAACGTGAGATTTGAGGAATACTACAAACAGGAGAGATCAGATCATTCAAGTCTTCAAATTCATTAGGCCATTAACACTGCTGACACAATTTAAACTGCAAGTGTACAGTTGTCGTGTATAATAATAATCCAGTAATCCGGGTTGTCGAACCCAAGAGACTTCTTGAAAGTTAGCTATTATTTTCAATCCTTAGGTGGGTCAAGCGCAGTTGTTTTGTGTTTGTAATTCTACTAATATTTAAAAGAGCAAGTATCTCAAATAATTAAATGAATTAATTCAAGATTAATAAGCACGAGTTGATTTAGTTGTTTCTCAAAGTTGAGAAAAGTGAGGATATCTCTACGGATCACTAGGTATTTCACACTACGATGGATTTACGTTCTACCAACACGATGATTCTTTGTTCTAGTCAAACGAGCATAATTATAATGAAGATGTCTCAAACAATAACTATACTTAAACTCTCACAGCTAATTCCTCTAGTCTACTCAAGTTTAAGCATGCATTACGATGTTTAATCTACTCTTTGTTCTTATATAACTAGCAAGATTCCTCAACCCTAGATACGGCTAGTGTGTATTTCAATTTTCCAGGCAAAAAACGTAGATTCCTCTATCGTTTACGACCTAACACAATCCTATTAATACGTCTACTAATAGAAAAGATAGATGAAAAGCATAAAATACCCATAACTAGACAAAAACTCATCAATTAAGCATAATTCCATGAGAGCAAATCCATAAATCACCAAACGTAGTGATAAAGCCCTAGTTTCCTATGAGATATCCCGATAAAAGTGTTTAGCTACTAGTAGACATGATAAAAATAACGAGTTCTATGATCATAATCCAAAAAACAAGAGATTAGAAGAAGTTTAGAAAGCAAGCGGATGATTCCCCAGCTCCACAATAGCTCCTACACGTCAATAATACGTTTTTTTTTGTACAATAGACTAAAAACTAGACCTAATACTATTTTACACGTTTCCATAATGCTTAAGAAAAGTTTTTAATTATTGCATTAAAACCCCGAACGGATTTAACACATTCTGCCGTCTCGTCGTGCGAAGACCAAAATCTCTTCGTGCGAAGAGATTTCCTTCATCTTCAATTCTTCTTCGTCTACAGTCCTCCAACTTTGAGACAGCATGCTTCTTCACGAAGACACTGAAAATTTTCTAAGGCATTCTCTTCGTGCGAAGAGAACTGGACTTAGCTTTTTCTGGCTCTTTTTCCTTGAGTTTTCCTTGCTTTCTTTTTTTCTGAAGCTCGTTTCTTCATCACCTTTGATCCTCGCGTCCTATTTCCTGCTAACCACAACACGAAACAAGAACACGTGATCATATCACAATAAAAGCATCAAAATATACATGAAACGCCCGGATTTAACGATGAACGCTCAAAAACTCAAGTTTCACAAATTACGCGTATTATACTCAAAAGACGGCACATTCTCCATGGTAAGCACACAAAACATAGCAAAATAAGGAATAAAATAACTCCAAAAACGGAGTTATCAACCACCCCTACACTACATTTTGTCGTCCCCAGCAAATCCTCAAGCCAATTCTCACACTCTCATCTCAACTTCCTCAAATCACTTCCAATTTCCCAACTTTCTTTGCATACAAACCACATTTGCCATTGCATACTTCCCTACCACATTTGCATACTAAAAACAACCTCGCCTACACGTCCGAGGCCAAGATCCAAACACCAACAATCTTTTACTAGCCGACACGACTTGATTATAAACAATGCAACTACCTTGAAATGCAATATATACAATGCAATAAATTAAAGAACAAACTTTTTTTCTTTTTTCTTTTCTTTTTTTGCAAGATCGGGCAGTCTCAATTAGCTTAAACCGAATATCATGAGTTGAAACCAAATTCGACAATGAGAATCTCCCCTAGCTAGTATAGAAAGTCTAACCTTTCTACGTACAAGAATGCATTACCTCTTCGCGTGTGCCCAAAAAATAAGAGGCTACGCTAGGCTAAGCCACATTCAAGGTCCGAGCTCCTATTCCGATAACGGTTTAGAATGATGAGGCTTAGGGACGAAAGGATAATAATCATGTGTAAGTCCTAAAGCATCACATTCTCACAAATAAAACCACATCTCACGCACCCTCACCACGATGATAGAAACCGAAACCAAGACTCACAATCTCCGGCCCTCGATCCCCTCAAAACCCCGGTACAATTACGATCTCCACGGCTACCGTTGTGAATCGTGCACAAGATGCAACTTCCCGTCGATGAATTAGTTGCTCCTCCACTCGGTCTTCCAATAAGTTTCTCATTTCTTCCTTTATTTCAACTCTCCTTTTTTTTCTCTCTTTTCTTTTTCTTTTTTTTTCGGATTTTTTTCTCAAATTCCCGCAAAATTTCCACAATACACATCCCGAGTAGTCTTCCATGAATCAAGCCAAAATAAGATGAAAAGGGGAGGAAATAATCAATTCGATGTTTAAATATCACCACTAAATTCATCTCCCCCTAACTCGATGAAATCAATGGTTTCACAAAACTAAGCCGCATACAAGTCAAAGTGCATGTGTGGGGATGGAGTCGTCGCAAGCTCAATCTCGATGTCCGTGGTCAAAATTCGACACCCCCACACTCGAATGTAATCATGCCCTCTCTCATGTAGTCAATCGGATGTATGTCTCGTCCCTAATCCAACCAAACCTCCTACACCACGATGAATGAGATCCGGTACCTAGCATGCTCCACCAATTAAATCAACCAACCCAATTTGTGCGTATTAGATGACACGCACTCACGGCTCTCCACAACTGTGTCCATGGTGTAACGAGATGGAACACCGCCACACCGAAGTGCACAAGCCTATTCTCACTCACCCTCGCATCCCCTCGTAAATCACAAATGAAGACTAAGCGATATGTAAGACTCACAAGAATATATCATGAAGTACTCCCTCATCGAACCCCCTCAACTACAACTCCCTCGTGACGCACTAAAGCGGTGATTCTAAACAATCAATGATGAAGGACAAGAACCGTCACCCTAAGTCAAGAGGTTATCAAAGAATCCATGGTTCAAATCCGGGTTTTCTAGTGGTCCTACAAGGTGATTTCTATAAGCAGTGAGTGCTCTAATACACAACCCCGCACAGCTGTTTCGTGTGCCACTACGGGGCGGGCTGGCGACTACCTAGGACGTACACATGAAAGTTCGGCTTGTTTAGCTCACACCTAGCTCAACTCTTGTAAAAAAAGTAGGCACACACTTTAGATTTGAAAATTAAGTTTGTGTGTAAAATAGAAACACTCTATACTTACTAAAGGGAACTCACGTTTTCACTCTCGGTCGCAAATCATGCCCGATGCCTAAAATTCTCACACTTCGTGATTTATCAAATTTAGCCTCTTTTGATTGCCCTTTTCTCAAATTTTCCAGTTTTTATGGTTTTTCAATTTGTAGTTTTTTTTTTTTTTTAACCTATACTACATGCACGGTCTTCTCGATTAACGACTCGATATGTTGGTGGGATGACTCAATAAAAATAAACGTGCAAACAAAATTATAAATAACAAAGAAAAAGATAGGGACATAACCAAAAATTCCTACCTACATGTGACAAGGCGATGCAAGACTCGATATTAGGCTAATAAAAGGTACCGCCACCCCCACACTAGGATGCATCGTTGTCCTCGACGATAAACCGAGGACTCAACAATCCTAGCGCAAGGGTTCTCTCTCCTCTACTCAACATCTTCGGAGTACGGGGCATCCCCGCCTCCGACTTCACAATCCCCATCTTCTTCGTCCACATTCTCATTAGGCGGGGCCTCATACGCGGCCCCTTGATACCATCTCTCAGTGGTAGGGACAGGCGCAAAAAACTCCTCTCTAGAGCACCTACTCACCAACCAGCTGAACCAAATTACCCAATTTGACTTGGTTGCTCTGCAAACACTCAAGTTGACGCCTCCTCTCTTCCCTATCAACTTTCATCTCCTCTCTCAACTGGTTGAAGGCTGCCTCGCCATCAAAACTATCTCTTTGCACTCTTAGACTTTTCTTTCGGCCCTTGTTCCGCTTCAAGGCTTTAGCCGTGGCGTCAAACTTGGAAAACTCTCTCTTAGGGAAGACGACAATGGCTTTGTCGTACTTGGGAATCACCACATTAGAAACAGTGGCTAAGAGAGTGAGCAAGCAAGTGTGTCTGGGGGCCATCTTGTTGTTACTCGAAATTCGGTCCATGATATTACCCCAAATGAAGCGAGGAATATCAATTCGATGCCCCACCCAAAGACACAATGCCATAACACAGATTTTGAAGGAGAATGTGGGGTTTGAGGTGGTTCCCAAAACCCAATTCTCTAGCAGCTCACATACCCATCTAGCTTCCGGTTTAAACTCACCATTTGCAACTTTCTTTAAGATTTGGACCCTTCATATCCCAAGGAGACTTACCTGGTGGAAAAAAAAACTTGTTAACCTGCTCATATATGTTCTCATCCGACACAACCTGAGCAAAGGCACACGGATCAGCTAGAGGTGGAAATTTAAGCGCGAAGCCGATAGCCTCCGGTGTGAAGACTATCCACTAGTTTCTACAATATACCAACCTATGGTCTTTACTTTCACCATCCAAAGCATACCTAAGGTTGACACAAAATTCTCTAGCGATTGGCGCGCTCGACATACCTACTAACTCAAACCACTTAAGGAGCCCTTCCCTATCAAAGATGTTTTTCATAGGTTAGGGCATGTCCGGATGAATTCAAAAACTTTCTCCGCTTGACCCGATTTCGTTAGATAGTGATCATGGTCATAGTCATAGTGTGCCTCGTGAGTCACAGAGCGATAAGAGTCAAAATTGGACTCACTCACCCTTTTCACATTCACTTTCCCCTCTCTTCTTTTCTTCATCACAGGTGCGTCAGGAAAAGGGGTCTCAAGTAAAGCATATTTAGGCGACTTCGGCGCCTCCATGGGAGGTGGAACTGAACCGGATGCCTCCATAGACGACCCCTCACCCGTCTTTCTTTTCTTTGAGGCCATTTAAAGATACAAGCAAATAGGATGAAAATTTAACAAGTGCACCGTGACAGGGAGTGTAAACGAAAGCAAACTAACACGTAGCACTTAAGCAGATAATACCTAGGACTCTAGTCAATCGCCCCCAAGGTTCGCAACTAAGTGAAAGAAAATAAAACGGGCTTTTACTCAATTATGCCTAGACGCTGAAAGTTAAATTGCTAGTGTTAAGAGAGTGCCGGAGGCACCCGGAGTACCCTTCTTACAGGTGCCGTTTCCGCAAAAAATTCACCAAGAAGGGTCAAATTTACCGGTGAAATTTTTTTCCGGAAAAATTGAAAAGATTGTGCTTTCCTTACTCTCCTTGTAGTCCGCGTAGATGTTTGTTCTTAGACTTTGGACCGAATCCTCCTCCAAATGCTTCATTTTTGGAATCTAGGAATTGGAACCCTATATGTGTTCTTCACTAGATCGTCTGTTGGAGTGTGATTGAGCCAAAACACCAAGAGATAATCTTCTTCTACTCCCTCTCGCGAGCAAAACCCTCACTTCCTCCTTCAATTTGGTGAAGTTTTGAAAATTCAAGAGATTGGGGAGCTTGAGAGTGAGAGAGAACCGACGGGAGAAGAGGAACAAATGAAGAACTGAGTTCTTCATGCATGGGGTGGAGTTTAAATTCCCCTAACATGATTTTCCAGAAATACCCCCCTTAAAAACCCCTTGTTCTTCAATCTGTCGTTGGTTTTTTTGGCCCTTTTTTTTAGCGTTCTGCACATCTCTTCGTGCGAAGAGTATTTCTCTTCGTGCGAAGAGAACTCTGAAGGCTAAAAATTTCTTCTTCGTGTGCAGTCTTCTCATTTTAAGATAGCATCATGTCACCCGAAGAGTAAAAAAAAATCTAAGTATAATCTCTTCGTGCGAAGAGATCTGGGCACAGGTCAAAAACATCATTTTTCTTGAATTTCTTGACTATTTGATCGTTCCTTCGGATTTTAACGGATCTCCTCATCCTCGAGACTCCATGTAAATGATAAAAAATTCCCAAAGTCCGGGGAATATTTTATTCTTCAAATTCATGCTCTCAAAGGCTCGTTTTGCATTTCCGGGTGTTTTAAGCCGCTCGAGCATCCTTTTCTTCTTTTTGCTCGTGTCTTTGCTTTTCCATGAATCTCCTCGAACTCGAGATTCTATTGACATTATAAAATATTTCAATGTCCGGGGAATCCTTTTTTCTTCAATTTGACCCTTCCAAAAACGCGTTCGGAAATTCTGGATGCTATTCGACGCTTTTTTACCTGCTTAACATCCTTTTTGGCCTAACTTCTTCGTCCGGACACCGATATACGCGATCCAACTGTTTAAAGAAAGCTCTCGGCCACCCCCAAACTATGGCACTTTTCAATTTAGCTTGCAGTCCTGTCTTCCAAAATTCGTCTCGTAATCCGTGCCATTGTGCCAGCTTTTCCAACTTCTTTACGTTTCTTCGCATATATCAAGACGGGGAGTCTGGGAATATGATCTTCCCCAAGTGCGTGTGTTGAGTGAGTGTCGGAATGGCTTCAATCCTTTGTTTCTTCAGTCCGGATCCCGATACGCCCTTTAGTCTGCTGTTTCTCGATTTATCGTGCAATTCTTCACTCGCGTATCAAGAAGGGGGATCCGAAATTGGCCTTCCACCTAGAATTCATGCACACACTCATTGGAAACATTAAATCCACTCTCTCGCACCTCTCAAATAAATAGAATAGAATAAAATATTAAAACAGTATGTAAATTTACACTAAAGCAGTAAATAGGTTGGGTTGCCTCCCAACAAGCGCTTGTAATTTATGGTCGACGGCCCGACCCAGTTACCTAAAGTGAGCTCAGATAGTGGGAATGGCTTTGAGGCGCTCAACCACCCCTATCAAATTCCAGTCCACGTATGGGTTTGCTCGCTGTCCATTTATCTTGAACCTGTTCCCATTCTCAGCTTCAACCTCAAGTGATCCCCATGGGTATACCTCGGTAATCGTAAAAGGACCACTCCATCTCGACTTCAACTTTCCTATAAACAGTTTCAATCTTGCGTTAAAAACCAATACCTTCTTCCCCACCTTGAAGTCTCGCGGTATAATGTGCTTGTCGTGCAATTGCTTTGTCCGCTCTTTATAGATATTTTCACTCTCATAATCCATCAACCGCAACTCTTCAAGTTCTAACAATGCCTGTTTCCTTTGCTCACCTGAGAGCTTAGCATCCAAGTTGAACTTTTTCAATTTCCAATAAGCTTTATGCTCAAGTTCCACCGGAAGATGGCATGACTTCCCAAATACAAGCTGGTAGGGAGACATGCCCAAGGGGGTCTTGTATGCTGTACAATAAGCCCATAAACGGTCATCCAAGTGTAGGGACCAGTCTTGCGCCCCGGATTGAGTGTCTTCTCTAAAATCCCCTTGATCTCCTGGTTAGACACTTCAGCTTGCCCATTCTCATGCGGATGGTAGGCTAGTGATATCTTGTGCGTCTGCACCCCATACTTGCTCAAAACATTGGCAAAGACCTTATTCACGAATTGATTACCTTCATCACTAACAATTTCCCTGGCCGTCCCAAACCGCGTAAAAATACTCTTGCGCACAAACCTCTCAACAGTAGCACCATCATTCTTGGGACACGCTATCGCCTCTACCCACTTGGTCACATAATCAACAACCAACTATATGTAAAGATTACCCAGTGAAGAAGGGAATGTCCCCATGAAATCTATACCCCATTTGTCAAATGGCTCCACCTCCAACACGAAATTCTGAGGCATCTCATTCCGGTTTATGATATTGCCGGTTCTCTGACACCGGTCACACTGCTGCACAAAACGATGAGCATCCTTATGTAAAGAAGGCCAAGAAAAACCGCTTTGAAGTACATTAGTCACAGTGCGTGTCTTTCCAAAATGACCCCCACAATTCAATTCATGGAAATGTCGAAGAATATCCAACGTATCCGGTGGTGCTACACATCTTCTCAATACATTATCTGCTCCCAGCTTGAACATATATGGATCATCCCAAAAGTATCGTCGCGCATCTGTGAAGAATTTCTTCTTCTGGTGGAAGGTCATGTACTTAGGCACAATGTCGAGTGCCTTGAAATTTTCCAACTCAGCAAACCAAGGCACAGGTGCAACCACTACCATAAGCTGCTCATTTGGAAAATCCTCTCTGATTGGCAATTCTCCATGCTTGTGTTTTTAGTCGGGACAAATGGTCTGCAACAACATTCTCTACCTCCTTTTTATCTTTAATCACCACATCACTCTTGCATCAACAAAACCCACCGGATAAATCTTGGCTTGGCATCCTTCTTGGTGAGAAGTTACTTGAGGGTTGCATGGTCTGTGAAAGTCGTCACTTGAGAACCCACAAGATATGGACGAAACTTGTCCAACGCAAAAATGATCGCAAACATCTCTATCTCCGTGGTGGCATAATTAACCTGTGAATCATTAAGAGTCCGACTGGCATAGTAAATGACATGAGCTACCTTATATTTCCGTTGTCCCATAACTGCTCCCACAGCATAGTCACTGGCATCACACATGAGCTCAAACGGCAAAGTCCAGTCCGGTGTGGCAATGATGGGTGCGCTAATCAACTTCTCCTTGAGCACATCAAAAGTTGACTTCCACTTTGCATCAAAATCAAAGATTGCATCTTTCTCAAACAAACCAGATAGAGTTTTTGTGATCTTCGAGAAATCCTTGATGACCGCCGGTAAAATCCTGCATGTCCCAAGAAACTCCTTACCCCTTTGACAGACGTAGGGTATGGAAGCTTCTCAATCACCTCAATTTTCGCCCGGTCCACCTCTAAACCCTTGCTTGAAATCCGGTGCCCCAACACTATCCCCTCGGTCACCATGAAATGACATTTCTCCCAGTTAAGCACTAAGTTGGTGTCAGTAAGTCTGTCAAGAACCCGAGCTAGCTGCTGTAGACAGTCTTCAAACCCATCACCATAGAGCGAAAATCATCCATGAAGACTTCAAAATTTTGCTCCATCATGTCTGAGAAGATCGACATCATACACCTCTGAAACGTAGAAGGTGCGTTGCATAACCCAAAAGGAATGCGTCTAAAAGCAAAAGTCCTATAGGGACAAGTGAATGTCGTCTTCTCCTGGTCTGCTGGCTCAATTGCTATCTGGTTGTACCCGGAGTACCCATCCAAAAAGCAATAGTGAGAATGATGCGCCAGCCTATCAAGCATCAGATCAACGAATGGTAGGGGAAAATGATCCTTCAAAGTGGCATCGTTAAGCTTGCGGTAATCCATGCAAACTCTCCACCCAGTAATAGTACGAGTGGCAATTTGATCACTTTTTTCCCCTTCCACCACAGTTATACCTCCTTTTTAGGGACACACTGCACCGGGCTAATCCATGTGCTGTCGAAAATCGGATAAATGATGCCCGCCTCCAACCATTTAAGCACCTCTTACTTCACCACCTCCTGCATGTGAGGATTGAGGCGGCGTTGAAACTAAACTACTGGCTTCTTATCTTCCATGAGCCGAATCTTGTGCTGGCAAAATGTGGGGCTGATCCCCTTGATATCTGCTATGGTCCACCCTATACTTCCTTTCTCTCCTGTAATACCGTGAGAAGCTGTTCCTCCTGTTCCCTGTCCAAACATGCGGACACAATCACAGGTAAAGTCTCATTAGATCCCAAATACAAATATTTCAAATGAACAGGTAAAGGCTTTAATTCTAAAATAGGAGCTGTAATAAGAGAAGGAGTAAGAATCTTCCTGCTTCCCTCATTTAAGAGAGGTAGGGGTTGGCGCCAATGAACATCCAAGGCCTGCTCTTTCTCGCTGGAATCAAGTAGAGAAAGCTCCTCATATAGTTGCTCCAATAAAATGTCGTCCTCCTCGTCTGGCGTGTATGCTTCCACGCCAAAGCACTGCTCGCTCATCGCATACGCGGGAAACTTCATAGCCTCAAATACATTAAAGGCCACCTTCTCATCGTTGATCCAGATAGTCAGCTCTCCATTGGCCACATCAATGATAGTCCTCCCTGTAGACAGGAATGGGCGGCCCAAAATAAGGGGGACATCTTCGTCGGCCTCCTTGTCTAGGATCACAAAATCATCTGGGAAGATGAGTCCTTCAACTCTCACTAATACATCCTCCAAAACACCCCTTGGGCGTTTTAAGGTGCGATCAGCCATCTGCTAGCACATCCTAATAGGCTTAAGATCCCCCACACCAAGCTGCTCAAAAACCGATGTGGGCATTAAATTGATACTTTCACCAAGATCACATAATGCCCTCCCATGAAAAGCATCTCCCAATGTCACAGGAATGATGAAACCGCCCGGATCTTTCATCTTCTTTGGTAATGCTTTTTGCACAACGACGCTACACTCCTCATTCAGAGTCACGATTTCAAAATCATCCATACGCCTCCTATTAGAAAGGAGGTCCTTGAGAAATTTAGCATATTTGGGCATTTGCGAAATGGCCTCCGCAAAAAGGATATTAATGTGAAGCTTCTTGAAGATATCCACAAACTTCTTGAAGTGCTTTGCATCCTCTTGACTCTTCAACCTTTGAGGGTATGGTAGACGCATACTATATTCTTCCTTAGGCTTCTGCTTCTCATCCGACTTCCTCATCATGTCCTTTCATTGGGGAATCACGGTAGGCACATGAATCTCATCCAAAGCCTTTTCAGTGGCCTTAGTCGCCTCAGCTCGCGCATGGGTAGGATATGGAGGATCCTTAGTGGTGGTCCCACTGCGAGTAGTGATAGCCTTCAATTGCTCAGGTGGAGTGATTGTGTTAGAAGGTAATATACCAGGTGGAAGTCTAGTGTTTTGATTGGAAATTTGCCCAATCTGCGTTTCATCGCTTTTCATTGTGGCTTCCATAGCGACAATCTTGCTCTCAATTTTGTCATTAATGGCTAACAGTTTCCTCAACAATGCGTTTATATCTTGTTATTATGATTTTGGGGCATGTTGTTGTGGACTTTGTCTTTGAGCTTGGTATGGAACATTTGGCCTTTGACCTGGTGCGTATAATCCACTGTTTGGATTGGATAGCTGAAATTGGGGTGGTTGCGGTTATTCGGATGGTATGTGTTAGACCATTGCTGCTGTCGTGGTTGACCCATGTAGTTCACATCTTCAATACCATCTTCATATCCCTGATTTGCATTTGCTACCATCTCTCCCACTGATTCCACCTGTGCCGATGGATTCATATTACTGAAGGCCAAAGTCACCGCTGCCATCTGATGTTCAAATTTTTGTTCCACCATTGACTCAATCTTACTAACCAATGCCCTATCTGATTTTGTGTTTCTAGGAGTCTCAGACCTCGTGGACTCACGTTTTGCTGCATTATCTAGTAGATCCCGGCATCTCTGTAATCCTAGGCCCATAAAATTACCCTGAGCCATCATGTCCAGTTCATTTGCAGTCTCTCTGCCTAAGGAATTATAAAAGTAGTGCAGGAGTTTGTACAATGGTCTCCGTGAGTGGGGCATCTGCGAAGGATTTGGTTGAACTTTTTCCACGTGTCTCCAAGAGAATCATCTTCCTGTTGCGCAAATTTTGTAATATCAGCAAACTGTTGAGCTACCTTGGATGGCGGAAGATAGTTCCTGAGAAATTCCTTGCAACACTCTGCCCATATAGCGATACTGCCTGCTGGAAGTTCCATAAGCCATGTCTTTACCTTTCCCGATAAGGAGAAGGGAAAAAGCATGGGATTTATCGTCTCGAGTGGAACTCTATGATCATACATAGTGGAGGTCATTTGCTTGAAATTGAGTAAGTGTTGATGCGGATCATCACCTGGGGCTCCAGTAAATAAGCACTCATCCCGAACCGTGTTGATCAATAGTTGGCGTATTTCGAAATGCGCGGCGTTAATCTGTGTCCTAACAATAGTGGGTTGATACCCCTTCGGTGTAGTTCTGAAGTAATCCACCAAAGTACTCTCATCCTCCTCAGCATTATTCACCTGTGCCGCCACATCCTGTGCATTATTTCCTCCAATTATTATTATTATTCCCCCCGTTGTTGTTATTAAGTCCATCGTTTCTCACTTGTACCCCCACACCAAGACGTGGTTGTGGATTTGTAGGGTTCAAGCGAGCCATAGCAGCTTGCACCTCGGTCAACTGAGCTCTGAGCTCCTCAGCTTCCCTTACTCTATTTGCTGCATCTTCCATAGCTGCAACTCTAGCTGCTTCCGCATCTTGCATACCCTTGCGGATTCTATCAAACTCAGCTCTGTTTTCAGCATCCATGGTAACCGAGCTTGATTTCCTCTTGTCTCTACGCTGTGCTCGTAACAGGCATTCCGGGTCTTCAAGTGTAGTATGTAAAGGCTCGTCTCTAGAACAAGACATGCACCGTACAAGCTAACCTGAAATCACATATCACACAAAACGTAGGTTAGTAATAGATATAAACAGAAAAGTAAAATCCCCAAGTCTAGGAATTATAACTAATTTAGCCGAAGTCCCCAGCAACTGCGCGAAAAACTTGACACGATTTAAACTGCAATTGTACAGTTTTCGTGTGTAATAATAATCCAGTAATTAGGGTTGTTGAACCCAAGAGACTTATTGAAAATTAGCTATTAATTTCAATCCTTATGTGGGTCAAGCGCAGATGTTTTGTGTTTCTAATTCTACTAATATTTTAAAGAACAAGTATCTCAAATAATTCAATGAATTAATTCAAGATTAATAAGCACTAGTTGATTTAGTTGTTTCTCAAAGTTGAGCAAAGTCAGGATATCTCTACGGATCACTAGGTATTTCACACTACGATGGATTTACGTTCTACTAACACGATGATTCTTTGTTCTAGTCAAACGAGCATAATTATATTGAAGATGTCTCAACCAATAACTATACTTAAACTCTCACAGCTGATTCCTCTAGTCTACTCATGTTTAAGCATGCATTACGATGTTTAATCTACTCTTTGTTCTTAGCTAACTAGCAAGATTCCTCAACCCTAGATACGGCTAGTGTGTATTTCATTTTTCTGGGAAACAAACGTAGATTTCTCTATCGTTTACGACCTAACACAATCCTATTAATACGTCTACTAATAGAAAAGATAGATGAAAAGCATAAAATACCCATAACTGGATAAAAATTGATCAATTAAGCATAATTGCATGAGAGCAAATCCATAAATCACCAAACGTAGTGATAAAACCCTAGTTTCCTACGAGATATCCCCATAAAAGTGTTTAGCTACTTGTATATATGATAAAAATATCGATTTCTATGATCATAATCCAAAAAACAAGAGATTAGAAGAAGTTTAGAAAGCAAAAGGATGATTCCCCAGCTCCACAATAGCTCATAGACGTCAATAATACGTTTTTTGATAGAATAGACTAAAAACTAGCCCTAATACTCTTTTACACGTTTCCATAATGCTTAAGACAAGTTTCTACTAATTGCAGTAAAAACCCGGACGGATTTAACACATTATTTCGTCTCTTCGTGCGAAGACCAAAATCTCTTCGTGCGAAGAGATTTCCTTCATCTTCAATTCTTCTTCGTCTGCACTCCTCCCACTTTGAGACAGCATGCTTCCCCAAAAATACACTGGATATTTTTCTACGGCATTCTCTTCGTGAGAATAGTTTTTCTCTTCGTGCGAAGAGAACTGGCCTTAGCTTTTTCTGGCTCTTCTTCCTTGATTTTTCCTTGGTTTCTTTATTTCCGAAGCTCTTTTCTTCATCACCTTTGATCCTCACGTCTTATTTCCTGCCAACCACAACACGAAATAAGAACCCGCGATCATATCACAATAAAATCATCAAAATATACATGAAACGCCCGGATTTAACGATGAACGCTCAAAAACTCAAGTTTGACAAATTACGTGTATTATACTCAAAAGACGGCACATTCTCCATGGTAAGCACGCAAAACATAGCAAAATCAAGAATTAAATAACTCCCAAAACGGAGTTATCAACTTCAGAATAAGGATCATTCATCAGGGATTGAAGAACACTTCCAAGCTTTATTGCTTATTTCTGTTCTGTATTCTTCACACTTGTACTGAACTTTTATTATCATTTTGTGTTCTTAAACCTCACAAACTGAGAAGTTTAGTTGTTCAAGTGAACAAAAAAGAGATTCTTATTGTTTCAACAGGTTGTAGCTGGAAATAGATAGGTTCGGAACCACAAGCTGTATAGGTGAGAGGTAGCTCACTTAGGCTTGAGATCTAGGGCTAAATCTGGGTGATTAATGAGAAGTTCTGTTAGAATCGTGTAGGGATAAGATCCCTCAGGCAGAGACTAGGTCCAATTGTGACTGAACTCTGTAAAATCCTTGTGTTCTTACTGCTTACTTTTGTTATATTTTCATTCTAGTCTAAACAAGAAGATTCAAAGCTTTGGAGTTTTCCAAATCTCAAAGCTTTGAAGCCTCTATATTCTGCAGTTATATCTCTAGTTTCTCAAATCTTTTTCAAAACTTTGAGATATCAACTGCATACTCTCTTGAAGTTTTAGAAGATTGTTTGTTAGCCAAAGTTAGTATACTCTATTCAACCCCCCTTCTAGAGTATTTAGATCCTGCTGTTGTACTTACATTACAATCTTTCAATTGGTATCAGAGCTTTGGGTCACTTTTTAAGGATCTAACAATCTTGTGATAATGAGTAATGTAGGTGATGGAGGATTCTCTCAGGGAAGAGCAGCTAATGGACCTCCACTGTTCTGTGGTGATAAATTTGTGCATTGGAAGGCATTGATGAAAATTTTCATCATAGATCAAGACATGGAGCGATGATATATTGTTGTGAATGGCCCAAAATTGTTCTATACTACTAACAATGGAGTCAGAACTGTCAAACCAGATGAAGATCTCTCAGTTACTGAACTAGAAAAGCTATAAAAGAATTAGAAAGCTTTGAACTTTATATTGTGCTCTTAGTACAGATGAGTTTAACAGGATATCCAACTGCAAGAATGAAAAAGAGATATGGGATAAGATAACTGTTACTTATGAAGGAACTAGCTAAGTCAAGCAGACAAAGATCAATATTCTTTTGAGACATTATGAATTGTTTAAGATGAATTCTAGTGAATCGATCAAAGATATGTTCAAGAGGTTTACAGATATTGTGAATAACTTGGAATCCTTGGGAAAAGCTTTCTAAAATGAAGAAAATGTCAGGAAGATTCTCAGAATTTTGCGTAAGGCTAAATGGGAGCCTAAAACAACTGCAATTGACGAGGCTCAGGACTTAAGCATCTTGGAATTTGATGATCTGCAAGAAAAATTGCTCACTCATGAGATCTCCATGAAGGAGGTAGATGGTGACCTGAGTGACAATATCAAGAACCTGGCACTCAAGGAAAAGGACAATGAAAAATCTCAAAGCCTTGGAGGATGGTGATGATGATGATGTAGCCTTAGCCTTGATCTCCAAAGCCTTGGCCATAATTCTGAACAAGAAGAGAAACTCCGGAAACAAGGACTATAGCAAAGAAAAATTCAGATCCTCAACCAGCAAGGATAAAAAAGGTAAATCTTCTTCACATTCATATAAACCTAAAATTATGAATTGCTATGAGTGTGGAGATGCAGATCATCTGGTAAGAGATTGCCGTCAAAAGAAGAAAAGCAGACAATTTCCTAAGAAGGAAAATCACAACAGAAGAAATAAGGCAATGGTAGCCTCATGGAGTGATTCAGACTCTTCAGACTCATATTCTGATGAAGAGCAAGCCAACTGTGTTTGATGGCTGGACATCAAGAAGGACACTCTACAAAAAATACAATTGAAGATATGGTAATGAATCTTTTATCTAGTCTTTCTGATGTTTTGCATGAAATCCTCAAGAGCATGTTTTTGAATGACGAAAGTTACATGAATGAGATTGATTCCTTGAAAGTAAAGGTTCATGAGCAAGCAAAAGAAAGTTTAGATTTAGTTTTTCAAAACAAATGTCTTGAAGCTACTAACTTTTTCACAAGTCAAAGAAGTTTTTGATCAAAACTCTCTTTTAACTAACAAATATGTTGATCTAAAGAGTCATTCAGATGATTTAGAAGAACAAAACACTTCATTGACTAGTGAGCTTCAAGAATCCAAGAAATTCTTTCGAATTTTGCTGGCTCAGAACAGAAGCTAAATCTTACGCTTGGAGGAAGTATGCTTTCTGTACACAAAAGTGGAATTGGTTATAATCCAAATTTTTTTTTAAAAAAAAACCAAACCATATTTGTAAAATCAGGAAGCAGACATTCTCCAAAATGTCACTATCGTGGTAAAATTGGACATGTGAAATTAACTTGCCTCTTTAAAAGGACAAAACCTCACATAATGAGGAACACCTATCCTTATCAGCTTAAAGCACATGAGTGGAAAATAAATCTTTATTCACTGAGCTTAAAGAGAACTCAGAGGGAACAATCACACTTGGTGACAAAGCAAGGTACAACATCATTAGACTAGGTAGAATTGGTAATAACTGTGCATGGTCAATTTCAGATGTTTATCTAGTTGATGGTCTTAAGTATAATTTATTGAGTATTTCTTAGCTTTGTGATAAAGGAAATAAGGTATTTTTTGACAAGGAGAAATGTGTGGTGCAAGATGAAAAATCAAGCAATTGCATACTCACTGCTCCCAGTTCACAAAATGTTTATGCTCTATGCACTGATAAAGTTTCAGGTGAAAGTCTGAAATGTCTCAAATCTTGGAAGGATGAATCAAAGCTTTGGCATAGAAAGCTTGGTTATATAAGCATGCATACTATGAACAAATTCATCTCAAGAGATTTGGTAAGGGAATTACCAATCCTGAAATTCAAAGATGATGAGATTTACAAGGCATGTACTCAAGGTAAGCAGACCAAGAGTTCCATCAAGCCAAAGAAATTTGTACGTACTTCTAGACCTTTACAGTTGATGCACATGGACTTATGTGGTCCTATGAGGGTTCAAATACCCAAAGGTAAGATATATATATATGCTTGTTGTGGTTGACGA
Organism: Linanthus parryae; assembly: GCA_023055425.1. Lineage (NCBI taxonomy): Eukaryota > Viridiplantae > Streptophyta > Magnoliopsida > Ericales > Polemoniaceae > Linanthus > Linanthus parryae. The sequence goes on along the minus strand of JALGPY010000002.1, from coordinate 160,698,816 downwards.
TTATTCCAGATTTACTTGGGTTATGTTTATTAGAGATATGTATGAAGCATTATCTGAATTTTCAAAGCTTTGTAAAGAGCTTCAAACTTTAAAAAATTTACTTGTTGAATCTATTAGGAGTGATCATGGTAGGGAAATTGATCAGCTTGATTTTGATCTAGTTTGTGCAAACATGGCATCTCACACAATTTTTCTGCACCTTGAACTCCTCAGCAGAATGGAGTAGTTGAGAGGAAAAATATGACTCTTGAAGACATGTCTAGAACCATGCTACTTGAAAGCAATTTTTCAAAGTATCTGTGGGCGGAAGCTGATAATACTTACAGTTATGTTCTCAATAGATGTTTGGTCACGGTTATCTTGAAGAAAACTCCTTAGGAATTGTTCAAAGGAAGAAAGCCTAGTGTTTCTTATTTTAAGCCTTTGGTTGTACTTGTTTTGTGCATAACAATGGCAAAGATAATCTTTGTATTGTTTGATGCTAGAAGTGATGAAGGTGTTTTTCTTGGTTATTCTCAAACTATCAAAGTTTATAGAGTTTACATTAAGATAACTAAGATCTAGAGGAGAGTATTCATGTGATTTTTGATGAAAGTACCGATGATTCTCTGAGTGAAATTTTTGCAGATCTCAACATAAACAAGTATGAGGCTGATGATGACAATGAGAAAGTTAACATAAGTAAAACTAAGCTGCAGAAACATTCAGAAGACTCTCAAGGGCTTGAACCCCCTGCTAAGCCAAAATCTCAAAACCTTGAGATTTAGACTGGCAGGAAATATGATGCTCCTTGTACTGTGTCAAGAACTCAAAGCCTTGAAGGAACATACACTTGGACACCAAGAAAAAATTTCAAATACTTATCAGATAATCCTTGAGAGAACATTATATCAGATCCAACCACTAGAATTCAGACAAGAGGTCAACTGTGGAATTTGTGTGCTTTCAGTGCTTTTGTATCACTGATCGAGCCCAAAACTGCAAAAGAAGCACTAGAGGATGCAGATTGGATGAAAAATGAGCTGAATGAGTTTGAAAGGAACAAAGTTTGGAATTCGGTTCCTAGACCAAAGAATCAATCAGTGATTGGAACAAGATGGGTGTTTAGAAACAAACTTGATGACAAAAGGTAAGGTTGTGAGAAAAAAGCAAGACTGGTAGCACATGGATATAATCAAGAAGAACGAATTCAATATGAAGAAACATTTGCCCCTGTTGCAAGGATAGAAGCTATCAGAATATTCTTGCATTTGTATCACATAATCATATAAAGCTTTTTCAAATGGATGTCGAATGTGCTTTTCTAAATGGATATTTACAACAGGAAGTATATGTTTCTAAACCACCAGGTTTTTAAAATGACACCTGTCCTGATCATGTTTACAAATTAGAAGCAAGCTCCAGGGGCTTGGTATGAAAGACTCTCTAAGTTTTTACTTGAAAATGGTTTCAAGAGAGGACTTGTTTACAAAACTCTTTTTTGTCAAGAATCATGAAAATGATTTGTTAGTAGTACAGATATATTTTGATGATATTCTGTTTTATTCTACTAATGATGCTCTTTCAAAAGATTTTTCAAGTCTAATGTGCGGGGAATATGAGATGAGCTTAATGGGAGAACTGAATTTCTTTCTTGGACTTCATGTGCATCAAATGAAGAAATGAATTTTTTTTCATCAAGGGAAATACACCAAGGACTTTTTAAACATGTCACAGGCCAAGGTAGTTAAGACTCCTATGAGTTCATCATTATCTTTAGACAAACATACAAGTGGTAAGAGTGTGAATCCAAATGATTATAGAGGTATGATTGGTTCACTTCTGTATCTAACTGCTAGTAGACCAGATATTATGTTTAGTGTATGTATGTGTGCTAGATTTCAAGCAGATCCTAAAGAAAGTCATTTGATTGATGTGAAAGACTTGGGGCTTTGGTATCCAAGAAGATTTATTCTTATGTTGAGTGGTTATTTTGATGCAGACTTTGCAGGATAAAAGTAGACAGAAAGTGTACTTCAGGATGCTGCCAATTTCTTGGTTCATCACTGATTAGTTGACATTCAAACAAGAAAAATTCAGTAGCTTTATCAACTGCAGAAGCTGAATATATTGCAGCTGGAGCCTGTTGTTCTCAGGTTTTATGGATTACTCAACAGCCAAGAGATATTGGATATGAATTCAGAAATGTGCCTATCAACTGTGACAATACAAGTGCCATTTCTTTATCAAAGAATCTAGTTCAGCATTCAAGGACAAAGCACATAGATGTGAGACATCATTTTCTTAGAGATCATGCTGAAAAAGGTGATACTGTTCTATTTTTTATTTCTACTGCTATGCAAATAGCTGACATTTTCACTAAACCATTTCCAGATGAGAGGTTTGTATCCCTAAGGCTTGAATTGGGTATGTTAAACAAGGATGCATTGGTTTAGGGGGAGTGTTAGTTCCTATGTGTATTATGTGTGCAAACCTCAAAGACTTTAGATCATACTTTCTTAGCCTTGAAAGTATGCCTCAAAGCTTTGAAGGTTTCTGTAGTATTCTGGAGCTTCTCAAATATTTGAACTACTGTTACACTTCTTTGATTAAGTGGATATGCATTTTATTAAAAAAATGGATCGTGGATTATTTTGTAATATCTTTTTAGATAATTACAGAATATTACAAATGTTCAGAGATTTTGACAAAATATTCCAAAAATATCTCTGGAAATCTTTTGCAATCTGATCTGCATGCAAACCCCTTTTCAAATCAAACTCTTCTACCTACTTAAGCCTCAGGGCTAATTTCTTTCATTCTCAACTTTCTTCTCTTCGTACCTATATCTGTCTCTTCCCTCTCTCAAACCCTCTCAAACCCTAACCACAATGGAGTGCAAATCTGAGAGGATCAAGCAACAAGGACAAACTTCCAAAAAGAGGACAAAAAGGAAGGCTAACAGGAAGATTACTATTCATTGATCAGATTCAGAAGAGACTACTAGAGTCCATGAGACTTCACCTCCCTCAAAGAAGGTCAAGAAGGGAAAGGAAGTTCAAGAAGAACTAGTGGCTGGGTTAGAATCTGAGTCTGCAACAGAAGAAGTGGTGAAGATCAAAGTACAGGGGAGTAATGATCAGGAAGAAAATTTAAGCAAGAAGTAGAAGGAAGTGGCTTAGGAGAAAAGAACGACGAAGAGTTTGACATCCTCAGAGGAAAAGAAAGCAGATGAGAAGAAGGATGAAAGAACTCCAGAGAATAAAAAAGTGAAACACAGTGCAGTAAAGACCAAGAAGAGTACAAATTTTGGTAAGAACATTCTGGCTGACTCTTGGTTTGTCAATGCAGAGGTTAAGACGTATGGATGGATGGGTATGCATCATCGAAGATATCTTTCGGTTGTCTAATTAGTACTGAGTTGTTGGAGTTATTGGACTTAGACGACATTAAGAATTTGATAAATCATCTGTTGGGAGTTTGTTAAATCCACCATCTGAGGCTTACCCTAGGCTGACTAGACTTTTCTATCTGAACTTGTTTCAAGAACTGGATGATAGTGACAATTACATTCTTACACCAACAGTTGATGGGACTGATATTAAGTTGGATCACGGGGTTTTTGCCAAAGTCTTGGGAGTCCCTAGAAAGTATAGAATTAGTGATCATCCTGATAGGAAGGAGATTTTGGAGAAGGCCAAAGCCTTGTTTTTCTTGGAAGGAACCCTACTGAACCAAAACAGCTAACACATTCTGTGTTTACCTGTGAAGCTAAAATTATGTTTTCTATTATTATGAAATGTGTAGTTCCCAGGGAGTATTCCAAAGAATTGGTGACAGATAAGGTGTTGATTATGATGTATCTAATATTTCAAGGTTTTGAAATTGATCTACCGATTGTTGTGATGGGGCATATGGTTTACTGTTGGACTAGGACTCGGAACCATTATCTGCCTTATGCCAATGTGTTACCTTCGTTTTTCAAACACTTTGGTGTCTCTTTGGAAGATGAAGAGAATATTACAACTGGTTTTGAGTTGGTGGATGAAGCATCTCTTTAAAGGATTGGGGTAGTTCACACTGTCAAAGGAGAGTGGACATTCCATTATGACTGAGTGCTAAAGAGTTGAAAGAGAAGGAGTTTATCAAACCTAGAGCTGCTACAACCCCTAGCGTGTTTGGTAATTTGGATTTCTCTCAAATACTAGATATGGTTGAAGTTCTGGAAGATGGAGTTGAGAATTCGAGACAAGGGTTATTTGACCTGTCTACTGATTTCACTAAGTTCAAAGGTTTGGTGAACAATAAGCTTGATAACATCATCAAAGGATTCAACTTGGAGAAAATACCCTCCTCAGAAAGCAGAGACACTAGCATTGATTCAGATGAGGTCATTGGAGAAGTTCTCAAGCAGCAGCAGAAGAAGAAGAAATCATTCCCTATTTTTCCTACTTCTAAGGATCTTTATGATCAATCCGAGGATGAGGCTAGTGTTGAGGAAAGAGATGCAGAGACTGCTGAAAAGAAAGTTGCTGATTTGGATAAGGTTATTGATGAAGTGATGGAAAAGATGCAAGCTGAATCTGAGGATGCACATGTAAGGTAGCTGCTGAACAAGGAGATCAAAGAGAAGAACAAGATAAAGGAGATTCAGAAGAAGAAACAGTTAAGGAAGAACAGGAAGAAGCTCACGATAAGGTAAAGGGAAAAGCTAAGCCTTGAAAGAAATCTGGAGAGAAAGATCATGAAGCAGAATCTTCAAAGCCTTGAAACCTATCCTTCTTATTCTTTCTATCTTTTCTTTCTTCTAAGTCCTGAATTTTTTAACTTTATGTTTCTCTTAAAACACTCTGAACAAGATCCTACATTCCTTCTACTCTTTTGATGAAAGTCAAAAAAGGGGAGAAGATTATGTGCTTTAGGTTTTGCTAAAGTTTTTGTAATAATTCTGGATATTGTAGGATACTGGTTATTTTCTTTGTACTATTTAAGACTTGTTGCTATGTTAAGACACTGCTTAAGTTGTTATTTGTGGACTTGTGTTTTTTAGTTGCAGGGAATTTATTCAAAATTTGGATTTCAATAATGTGTTTTTTCTTTCATCAAGGGGGAGATTGATAGATCTGAAGCTCTTTGATATTGATATATGGATGAATATGCAGAAGGAGCTTTGGTTCCTTGATGATGAAAGACAAAAACACAAGCTGGAAATATTCTTAAGTACCAAATCTTCAAATATTTGAGGCACTGTAGCTATGCATATATATGGCTAACTGTTTTGTGCAGGTCTTTGATTTTGATATGGAATGAGTTATACAACTCTATATGATACTATTACGGCATCAGTAATTCATGTTAACATAATATGAAGGACTGAATTGGATTGGAAATCCAAGTTCATTCTGATGAACTAGCAGGCAAAGCTTCAAAGCATTGAGATTTACAGAGTACCTTTCACTGCTAAGTTCATCTGATTAAATTTATGTATGCTGACTTTTTTTTACTTAACGGATTTGATTAACGGTGTTAGGAAATTTGGGGCGCGATGTCAGTAAATTGAATACTGCGGTGTAGATATGTGTCAAAACTCATACTGCATGTACCAAAGTGTCAGGAAACAAATACTGCAAGGGGGTTAAATGTCAAAAGTTCATATATATACACATATATATATATATACACATATATATATACACACACACATATATATATATATATATATATATATATATATATATATATATATATATATATATATATATATAGAGAGAGAGAGAGAGAGAGAAATAAATAAATGGTAGACCCACTTGGAATAAAAAAAGAAATCCAACAATAATAATACTGTAATAATATTTTTATAAATAAAGAAAAACCTGCAGCAGAAGCAGTATTTGACAAATCACCATCGAGAAAAAGATGAGAGAGAGAATGACGTCATGAAGAAAGGGGCACATGGTGATCAGTTTTACGCTGAACACACCAGAAGCATGAATGCATGTGGATGAGAAGATTCAGCTCTTTGTTTATTTTTCTCTCTGTTCTGATATTGTAATCTCTCACTTACACTGTTACACACGGAACTCGTATGCTGTTTCGGGAGCACCAAGTCAGCATTAACATAATTTTTTTTGAGAGAAGCATTAACATAATTTTTGCAGTAATATAAATTTTATATATTTTTTTTTATATTTTCTATTGAATATCATTCGGACGAACGAGAATGACCAAATTTTGTGCGGCTTTGATCTGTCATCTCCCTTATAACAAACTTTTCATTTTCATTCACTAAAATTAGTTATATGACAATGCTGGTAGAATAAATAGAAAGCGATTTGTGTAATTATTATGTGTCAATGTTAATGAATAACCTAAATGATTTGTCTAGTGGATGGGCACTCATTAAGTCTTAAGTTCGAATTCCACGAATGTCATAAGTTAATCTAAACACCACAATTAACATATAAAATTCCATTCAAACAAAGTGTTGGATTCGTGCCTTGAATAGGTGAAGAAATCACCTTAGAGCGTCAACAAGGACCAAAGAAGAGCAAAGGGAAGCAAGGAGAACAAGGGTGAAACACTCGGGTATGTAATGAGGTCGCACGACCTCTAAACAGGTCTCATGACCTGTGTTAAGAGGTCCCACAAGCTTTGGCGCAGGTCGTACGACCTGTGTCGGGGGCTTGCATTTTGGAAGCATTCCTAATTTCTCCAGGACGGGTCTAGGTCGGTTCTAAGCACTATAAAAGGTTCTCTAAGTACCTCAGATCGCTATGCAAACAGTTGTAATCGTTCCTCTTGGTAAATAAAGGTCGTTCTTCCGTGGACGTAGTTAGCATGAGTTGTGCTATCAAACCACGTAAATCTTATTTTATTGCTTGATTTCTTGTTCCGTTTCATTGTTCGATGGGTAGGAGCATTATAACAAACTAGTATCAAAGCTTAGATCGTTATTACTCCACCAAGAACAATGTTCGGATCAATGTTGATGATCGATAGGTTTACTGGAGGGAACAACTTCAGTATGTGGAAGATCAAGATAAGCGCCTTATCGAAGTGGCGAAGTAATTGGACGACTTTATCCACGGACAAGGTAGGTATTGATGTATCAATACCGGAGTATAGGATGATGGAGGAGAATGCACACTCGATGACCTTGTTGCGCTTATTGGATGACTTTATCACGAGGTAGCAGATCAAACAACGACGGCGACTCTATGGATGAAGTTAGAGAGTCTCTACATGAAAAAGTCACTCACTAGCAAGTTTATGCGTATGCAACACTTGTTTAGTCTCCGGTTGCTCGAAGGTAGATTCTCAAGCATCATCTTGATCAAATGAACATAATTCTTCTTGATTTGCGTAATATTGGCGAGAAGGTGAATGATAAGGATGTCAGACTCTTCTTGTTGGTTTCGTTACCTCCATCTTAATAGAAGTTTGTGCAATACTTCATTGTAAATAAGGACATCATAACTCTAGAGGATGTCAGATCATCGCTCCATGCTAGGGATTTGCGCCACAAGGGTGCAGGAACAGGTACAGAGGACCATGCTTTGAGGTTGATGGCGACGGGAGGAAGCAAAAAAGGGTAAAAATAACAAGAAAAAATAGTTTTTTGGTTTTAAGTTGTCCAATGATGTATGTGCTTGGTGCAAGGAAAACGGGCACTGTAAGTGAGATTGCCCAAAACGAGGTCAACAGGGGAAGAATGGATCCGCAACCGTGGTCGAACATTGTAATTTGTCTGAGGAAAATTATCTTCTATTGGCGGATGTTGTCACGCAATCACCAGATGCTTGGGTCCTTGAGTACGGGGCTTCCTATCACATTTGCTATAGCAGGGAGCTGTTCTCGACATACAACCCGACATATGGAGGGTCTGTCTATATGGAAAACGGAGTCGTATTGAAGGTCATCGTAAGTGAATCAGTTAGAATGAAGACGAATGAAGGGGCGTTGTGTACTTTAGAGAAAGTCAGGCATGTACCACTTAACAAGAACAACCTAATCTCCTTGAGCCTACTTGACAACAAGGGCTATAATTTCAAAGGTGAAGGTGAATACCTACACGTATACAAGGGTTCTAAAGTGATTCTCAAGGGAGTCAATAATGGGACTTTGTACATGTTACAAGGTTTGACGATCGCAGGTTCTGTCGGAGTTGTTCCCGTCGAGATTAAGGAAGCCATTCAAACCAAGCTATGGCATAAGCTTGTTCATATGAGTGAACGTAGAATGTAGGAAATTCACAAGAAAGGCCATCTCACCGAGTACATGCCCAAAAGCCCAGGGTATTGTGAGCATTACGTGTACGGGAAGCCAAAGTGTAGCAAGTTCCCAAAGGCAGTTCATAGAACGAAAGGCCCTTTGGATTATATCCATTCGATTACTAGGGTCCATCTTGAGTTGAGGCGATAGGTGGGTACTGGTATTTTCTGAGCGTCATTGATGACTACTCAAGGACAACTTGGATATTCGTGATCAAGCACGGAAGTGAGGAATTCGAAAAATCAAGGAGTGGAAGACCTTGGTAGAGAATCAGGTGGGAAAGAAAGTTAAGAGGCTACGCACGGATAACGGCTTGGAGTTTTGTTCATCAGAGTTTGATGAATTCTGCAAGGATCAAGGATTTGCTCACCATCATCGTTAAACACACACCACAACAGAATGGGTAGCTGAAAGAATGAATTGGAAAATTTTAACAAAGGCAAGGTGTATGCTTTTGAATGCATGTCTTAGTAGAGGTTTCTTGTGAGAGACAGTTTATGTGGCATGTTAACTCATAAATCGGAACCCGCACACAAGCATAGGGATGTAAGATTCTTATTGAAGTATGGTCCAGAAGAGTAACAAATTACTCAGATCTGAGGGTATTTGGTTGTGTTGCCTCTTATCATGTGGATGATGCAAGCTAGAACCAAGGCGAAGAAGGGGGTATTCATGGGCTTTGGGACGTGTGTGAAGGGATACAATATTTTACAGACAACAAGATTATACTTAGCAAAAGTGTAGTATTTGATGAGAGTTCAATTTTGAAGACAAGTTCCGTGGAGATAGAGGTTGCAACTTCATAAAAGAAGGTGAAGGAAAGTTCAGGTCCTACAGATCCTAATGAGCCCGAATTGTCTTCATTGCTACCGGAAACCAAAAAGGGAAAAAAATAGTCCGATGAGGATGCATCGCTACCAGAGGAAACTATACATTAGAGTATTGTTTAAGGAAGGCAAGGGGAGTCATAAAGCCTCCACTAAGGTTCATAGAGGATGGCATGGTGGGATATTCATTTCAAGTAGCCGATGAGGTGGAGGATGAGCCGTCCTACAAGGCTGTAATTTCTATTTCTAAGTCAGCACAATAGATTATTGCAATGGGAGGAGAGATGGAGTCTCTTAGCAAGAACTCGACTTGGGAGCTTGTAAAATTGCCAGCGGAAAGAAAGATAGTCACTTGCAATTGGCTTTTCAAAAGAAAGAAAGGAACTACATCTGGAGAGGGCGTCAAGTATAAAGAATTGGTGGTTGCAAGAGCGTTCAGTTAAAAAGAAGGAGTTGACTACAACAAGATCTTCACACCAGTGGTAAGACATGTAGGGTTTTGATCATGGATACGCAGCGGAATAATAGAAATTTATCCGATCAAGACCCTCCAAGGATCACAGGTTGAGAAAATCATGACGATGGTAAAGAAATTGTGTTATGTACCTTGGAGGTCTCCTTTGATGACTTCAAACGCGAAAATCATCACGTCTCTACGGTTGATCCACGCCTAGAGGTGATATCTAGATCCTCCAACTCCTTGTGCTTGCTCGGAAAAATGTAAGAGGAAGAAGAAATCACGCAACAACGGAGCACCAAGGTGGGCGGAACCTCCTTGTGTAGTCTTCGGGTAGGGGGCGGTCCCAAGGGGAGTTCGGCCCTCCTTTGGGACTTGCTCTCTCTCCTTACTTTATTCTTTCCTACTCCAAGTGTGTAGAGATGTGTTGAGAAAATAATGTAGGAGTGTTCTTTATATAGTCCAACAACTCCTTGTCCTACTACATAAAGAACCCTTCTCCTAATCCTAATCAAATAAGCATTAGTCCCTTCTACAAAATAATCCTAATCATGTCCATACATGGATTAGTTCTCTTTGAAAATTAATCCTAATCATGTCTCGACATGAATTAGTCCACCTTGGCAAATCTTAATCATGTCTATACATGAATTAGTCCACCTTGGCAAATCTTAATCATGTCTATACATGAATTAGTCCAACTTGCATATTAGTCCTACTAAGTTAGCAAGTTGTTGCGATTTGATCCTTCTAATTAATTAATTAATTAATTAATTAATTAATTCCCAAGTCTAGTTCACCCCGTGTGACCTCATTGGTTCTGTTTAGTTGGTAGTAACCACTTACTAATATGGAGCGGCCTCTAGCAAGACATCCATTCTAGCCAACAAATAGAATAGTCATCATGACAAACCTTGTGCTAGTATTGTCCCATCTCTTTGTCTCAACATCTGGATTGAACACGAGACATATAATTCACACTCGTATATCCAATCCATAGTTCGTCGATCCTGTTAATAGCCCTATTCGTGCAAATAACATCAATATCCTATATTGATCTATTTGAGTCTGGCCAGACATTCTATACGCAATATTCCTCGAGTGGCCTAGGATATTTGCTCCCGTTATGTTGGAGGGAAAAATTCTATCTACATCACTACGATATCTAAGCTTGCTTCCAATTGTGTCCAATACGCGCCTTTATGACTACCCAGTCACGGTGTAGTGTTTGACACTACCAAAACACAATATTCCACAACTAGAAGATCTAGTGACTTCAAGTATAAGGATGACAATACCGTTGTCACCGCGAGAAGCACTTGTGACTTTACATAACTTGTATGTAGCCTTCTCGGAGATGGGTCAATATAGTACGCCATTACTCCTAATGCATACCAATGTGTTGGATCGTGATATCTCCATATCAACCCAACCCCATACAAGTCTATAGATGATTGTCCTATTAATCTTTATAATCAACTAGGGATATTTAAGAATATAACACATATATTCTAAGGACTTCATTCATGTTAACATATCTCCATATCGATAACATAATGAATCTTAAAACAACATATTTGTCATAAATTGATTACCTTTAGGGAACAATTTCAATATTCTCCCAGTTGCACTAGAGTCAATCTCCTGCATCATATGCCAGTTGATCTAGCGCAGCCCTCCACGCTTACACTGCGTAGGGGCGAGACATGTACTGGTATCTTGCAAATATTCACATCTCCTATCAATAATTTGATTGAGATTGAATATTATGAGTAAGTTCTTCTTATGCATTAATAAAATCAGTCATCTGTGATAAAATGGGCAACTGAATCTTGCCTGGAACCTTTCCAGCTCACAGTTCCTCCCACCAGTGCAAAACATAAAACTTGACTATAATCTGAAATCTTCTTTATTAGATTTGAAGTTCGCACCACTGTAACCCCTTACAGTAAACTCTTCCTATCCTCCATTTATCAAGAATGCATCATTAAGTTCTTCTAAAGTACCTAAGGATAATCTTTATAATTATCCAGTGACACTCACCCGGATTTGACCGGTATCTTTGTGTCATGCCTTATGACACATCTGACCTAGTACATAACATGGTGTATCTCATGAATCTTATTCATACGGTCCTTCCTAATCTAATTTGAAAGACAATTAGTCTTCGAAAGATTAATTCCATGTGACATAGGTAGAGTCCACATTCTATACATGTTGAACCATTTCAACACCTTTGTCAATTCATGTACTTTGTCAATTCATGTACTATGACCCTCTTGATCTATCCCAATAGATATTCATAGGTTGCTTCGCCTATGTCTATCATTGAATATTTAATTACCTAGTCAATCTACGTAAGATTGCCAAGTAGGGACGTTATCCCCAATGATTAGTATGTCTCCACATACAAGACCAGAAACATAATTGTGCTCCCACTAACCTTCTTGTAAACACAAGTCTCATCTTCAATTTTGATGGAACCAAATTTTTTGATTGCATCATCAATTCGAAGATCTAACTCCAAGAAGCTTGACTCAATCTATAGATAGAATGCTACAAGCAAGATGCGAATGAATTTAAGCATCATAAATGGGGAAAGATTCTGTCATAGTCTATACTATGAATCACATGAAACCCTTTTCCAACCAATTTTCCCTTAGAAGTAATCATATTACCATCCATGTTTGTTTACTTATAACCCACTTGCACCCTATGGGTCATATCCTTTCAGGTGGTTCCACCAAAGTTCATACTTTGTTGGTATACATGGATTCCATATCGTATCTCATGGCTCCAAGCCATTTATGATTGTATGGCCTACACGTGGCCATTTCATAGGTTGTAGGATCATCTCAATGAGCAATATATCATGGGTTACGAGAAATCCATATTTCTCTAGTCCCTTGACATATCGCACCTCACCTACGAGGTTCTTGTGTTAACTGAGTAGGTTTTTCCACAACACATTGTGATCCTGCTCATGTTCCATCATAAGGATCAATGTTCTGTTGTGGTTCTTGAAATCCTTCAAGTTCTACAGTCCTCCCACTGTTTATTTTAGAGACAATCCCTTCTAGAAACATAGCGGTTCGAGCAACAAACAATTTGTTCTCGATTGGGTTGTAGAAATAATATCCTCCTCAGGATATCCCACAAAACATTTATCCGACTTGGGTCAAAGTTTATCTGTAAACTCTTTACATAAACTTCATAACCTAAATCCTTTATGAATGACCTACTAGGACACTTTCTATACCATATCTCATATGGTGTTTTTTATAATTGTTTTTAGATGGAACAAGTTTAAGGGCGAAATTTGCTGTAATTTGAACATAGCCCGTAAAAGTAAACTGGAATTTATTGTTTGACTCATCATGGACCGAACCGTGTCCAACAAGGTCCGATCTCTCCTCTTAGACGCGCCAAACCCATGTGGTGTGCTAGGTGGAGTGAGTTTGGATCATATCCAACATTCCTATAGATGCTTGTCAAACTCTTGGCTCAAGTACTCTCCTCTATGATCCAATCGTAGAGCCCTAATACTTTTGCCAAGCTATTTCTCTACTTCATTCTTGAATTCCTTGAACTCTTCAAAGAATTCCGATTTGTTTCGTCATAAGATACACAAATCCATATTTCTCTGATCCCATCAGTAAATATGATGAAGTATTGAAAACTTCATTTAGAATTTGTGTTTAGCGGCCTTCATACATCAATATGTATGATTCCCAAAAGATCATATCTTTACCTAATAAATAAGTCTAACATATCTCATATGTTTCAATAACCAAATGAGTTCTAGAAATCCATCCATATGGAGTTCTAGATATGTATCTCTTATTCATGTGGCCTAAACGATAATGCTAAAGATAAGTGAAGTTCATATCATTATATGCAAACCTCTTGGTATTAATGTTATAGATGAAATCATCATGATCAAGAATATACAATCCATTAGACAAAATTTTATTACAATTATGCATATCAGAATAAATTGAACAGCATTTGTCCTTTATTATAATAGAGAGCTTTCTTGTCCAAACAAGAAACTATGATAATGCACCTACTCATAGCAGGGACATAATCGCTTTTTTCTAATTCATGATTAATTTCATATAGGTAAAATAATTCCCTAAGGCTAATTCATCAACTCCTTGTTTCATTGCCCTACGTGTAGGCTTATTTCTTCATTATTCAACTGTCTACATCTCTTGAGATCCTCCACATTTCTTTACATGTGAGATTCTCCTCTAGTATCACATACTCATGATGATGAGATAGACACAATGACCTTTATAACAAAAATACTTAAATTGGAATTCACAATTCCATTGTTACTTACTTCCAGACACTTTGGGTAGTCTCTCTTCCTCTACACCACCTGTGGTACTTTAAGGCAAACTGGTTTTAGCAACAAGCTTGCTTTATATCCATGGGGTTGGCGCAAACCTTTTGCCCTTATCCATGTTGTTATCCATTAACAGTTTTGCCTATGCCCTTTCTGAGTGCTTTGTTTAGTGATTCTCAATCATATTGAGTAAATCAACATTGAACAAAAACTGTAGTTGCATCAAATGAAATTCTTGGTCCACTCTGGCGAATAACTTTTATTCTTTATCTATCTCATAGATAACACCCATTCACTAATGTTTCAATCATATTGAATTAGCTTAGTTTCATAACGCAAAATGGAGCAACTCTTCAAACCTTTCATGTCTAGCTCGCTCTTTTAAATAGTTTCTTTCAATGTATGATCATATCATACGCCTCCGTGTACTCATCTTTCTTCCAAAGCTCAGAGTTGATGGCAGCTAACATGAGGCAAGTCACACCCAAAGAACCATTCTTTGATGATCCTTCCATTAGATTTTAGTGTGTTTTGGTAGTCGGTGGAAGAGAACTTTATGTTCTACGATTTAAATATTTTTCTTTTATTTGAGAACAATTCTCGATTTTATACCAGTCTAGAAAATATGTAAATTCTACGTTTGTTTGTTTAATGCCATGGGAATTCAACACAACAGGATTGTGCAATGTTTGTGACGTTTTAACTATATTTAAAAGGACTTAAATTGTTAAACATAGCTCCCACTATTTTTCTACGGATTAGTAACCCTCAAAATGTTAATGCGGAAAATATCATTATATTTTCTAGTGGGCCAAGACCCATATTTCACTTTCTTTTGAGCTTGCTTTGGCAAGTCACCCAAAAATTAGTTATTTAGGTAGGAACAATTCCAATTGCATCCCATGCAACTCTTGGTTCATTTGGGCAAATAACTTCTTATTTATCCATCCCATGCATAATCCCAATTGGTTGCCTCTCATTTTTTAATCCTTATTAAAATAACCTAGCTACATCCAACCTCTTACTCCAAACAGCTGCACACTATGTGTGCCATCGCACCACATAATGATGAATCAAGTCGCCCTGCTTTGGCACGCACAAACTTGATCAATCGATTTTGTGATGAGTGTTTAAGTAAGCGAGAATGCAAAACGTAATATTTCAGTTTTGACGGATTTTTCTTTCAATTTTTAATTGTTTTGTTGATCTATATCAACTGATCTACTTATTTGAGTTTGGGCACAACTCCAAATAAAAGATCCGGGTTGTTGATTATCTTATAATAAAATTGCATGCATCAACCATTCACCAACAACAATAATAAGACAATAAAGTAAACATCCACAAAACATGAATAAACGTGATATGGGTATGGCCTCCTAGACTAAGACATTCTCAAGCCGATGAGAATATCTATGAACCCTAGAATGAAAAACGCATCTCCACGTGCCTCCATCTCTTGGTCCATCTTTCATAGCCTTGTGGAATGCTCCATGCTCCAGGTTGTGGCTACTTTAATTCTTTGGGCTTCTTTTCTTCAATCTTGACTATCATCTATTATATCTATCACTAGATAACGAGTATACTAAATAAAATAAATCTCACAAGTTGAGAAAAAAAAACCGGCTCGTAGGCCGTAAACCTTAATTAATTATTACATCAAATTGATCAGCTCGCAGGCCGTAAACAAACAAAAAATTAAACATCCACAACAAAACAAATCTAAGGCCATATCCAATCACCATACAAATTGCACATAAACAGTTAAAACCAATTTTTAACACGCTTAGTTAATTTTAGTTGATTTTATGATTAAAAAGGGTAAAAAAAACGGTCCAAGAGGCCCAACCATACACTTGGCCGAACCCCTAAAGGACCGTCCAAGGCCTTGGGCCGGCCGGCCCCAAGCCCACACATCTAGGCCGTGCGCTAGGGCTGCCCCAGCCCCTTGGCCGAGCCTTAGTTGGGCGGCGAGGGAGGAGGGGCGGTCCCCTACGGGGGGGGGGGGGGGGAACCTCCTTAGGAGTTGTTTCCAAAACAACTCCTTGCCTTTTTGCCCAAGTTTGATTGTTTCCTTATTTGGAAAAACTCATTTTTCCAATAGGATGCCCAAGAACTCTAGATCTAAGATCCCAAAATTTCTCAAACTCACTAACTCATACATCTGATGCAAGAATTAGATCTTGTTTGGTTTAATTCTTGACAAATTGCTTCATATGCTTGATTTGTTCGTTTTACGCGATAAACAACAATTTTAAAGTGTAAAACTATCTAAACGTAACACATAAACGACGTTATGCTCTACGACTTGTGGCTGTGATACCACTGTAGGGTTTTGATCGTGGATACGCAGCAAAATAATAGAAATTTATCCGATCAAGACCCTCCAAGGATCACAGGAAGAGAAATCATGACGATGGTAAAGGAATTGTGTTATATACCTTGGAGGTCTCCTTTGATGACTTCAAACGCGAAAAGCATCACGTCTCTACGGTTGATCCACGCCTAGAGGTGAGATCTAGATTCTCCAACTCCTTGTGCTAGCTAGGAAGAATGGAAGAGGAAGAAGAAATCACGCAACAACGGAGCACCAAGGTGGGTGGCACCACCTTGTGTGGCCGACGGGTAGGGGGCGGTCCCAAGAAAGGTACTGGTCCCATTTTGTACTGGTCCCAAGAAAGGTGATATTTTTCTTGAATTTGTTGCTACTAATATGAAAAATTCAGATATTTTCACTAAACCATTAGCAGATGAAAGATTCTCAGCTCTGAGATTTGAATTGGGAATGCTAAATAAAGATACATTGGTTCAGGGGGAGCATCAGGTAAAAAAGGTAAGTTTTATGTGTTTTCAAAGGTTTGAACTGATTTTCAAAGCCTTGAAAATCACTTCAAAGCTTTGACTTTTACCTGTGGCAATGTTACAGCTTTTCAAGACCTTAAAAACCTTTTCAAAGCCTTGAAAATAAGTCTGCTATAGTAGTAGTCAATAGACATGGATCTTTCTATATTGAGTGATATCTCTGTAGCTATTTTCTTAATATAGCCCCTACCTTTTTCAAAAATTTGTTTTAGCCAAAAACAGTATTAGAATATTTTATTTTCCAACAGCATAAAAGATTTGAACTCTCTCTGATTATTGTAAATCTTTTGAGATCAGAGAGATATTCCAGTTTCCTTTTCAAACTCAAACTCTCTCAATATTTATCTTCTTCTCTTTTCCTCTCTCCGTATCATTCCTATCTATCTCTATTCTTCTCCTAAACCCTAATGAGCACAAGGAGAGCCTCAAACATAATCAAGATGGCTGGAGGATCGAAACCTACATCAGAGAAGAAGAGAAAAGCAGCAGTGGATGAAGTTCAAGAGATTAGTGAAGACTCTGCTTCAAAAAGATTTACTGATGAAGAACAAAGAAGAAAC
The DNA here is from genome assembly GCA_023055425.1 of Linanthus parryae. Taxonomy (NCBI): domain Eukaryota; kingdom Viridiplantae; phylum Streptophyta; class Magnoliopsida; order Ericales; family Polemoniaceae; genus Linanthus; species Linanthus parryae. Next base: position 160,681,509 of record JALGPY010000002.1, on the reverse strand, counting down.
AGACTACGACATCTACACAAGAAAAGCAGAAGGGAATCCATATTGGAAGACCTAAGAGAGACAAGAAAAAGACGAACATAGGTCAAAGGAAAAGGAAAAGAAATTATCATTCAAGACTAAGACTCAGACAATACTTCAGGATCCTATAGAGTGTACTCCATATCCAACAAAGGGAAACATGAGAAGGATTTATCCTAGTCCTTAGAAACTTCAAAAACAGGAAAGAAGGATCACAAAACTATTTCTGCTCAACTGAAAAGGTTGGCTGTAAAGAAGAAGCTGAAGCATGGGAAGAAAGCCTTGGAAGGACTCACATTCTTATTCAATAGTGTTATTCAGAAGATTAGCTCCTTCATTAAGGAACTTGATGTGGTTTCATAAGAGGTTCAAGCCAACAATGAAGACAGTGAGGAAGAAGAAGGAGATCAAGATGGAGATGAAGACCCAACCCCTTAATTTTGCCTACTCTTTCTTCCCCATTCTCTCCTCTTAAAATTAATTTCTTTAAGTTTTAAAAATTTTCCAGACACATGATCCAACATCTTCTATCTTTTTGATGAAAGTCAAAAAGGGGGAGAAAATATAGGATTTAGTTTTTATTCTTTGGTGTTATTTGCTTCTTGCTGAACTGTTTACTTTCTGTTGGTAATATGAATAAGTTGGATCTTTTTGGATTTACTGTGTTATTATAAATTGTGAACTAACCAGTATTTTTTGCAGAGACTAAGGATCAAACAGAATTTTGTTTTGTCTTTCATCAAGCGGGAGATTGTAAGATCAGGTTGTGAAAGGCTTGGAATAGTTTGGCTATTTCAAGGCCTTGAACCAGCTTTCAAAGCCTTGAATCAGTTCTCAGAGGCTTGAAAATAGTTAAACTATTTTGAAGCCCTTGAAACTTGATTCAAAGCCTTGAAACTGCTTAACCTGTGTGAACATTCTCAGGGGGAGTTTTCTGCAAACTCTCTGAGTTGATTCCCTCTCTATCTTTCATATGTTTGATTCACTGTTATTAGATGATGAAAGACAAATTATTCTAACACGTTTGAACATAGAATATTATCTGTTTGAATTTGATATTGCAGGAAATTTTATTTCCAATTTTTGCAGTATTGTTTCGTAAACTGAACTTATGCAGATTTGGAAACAGTTGGACACTTTGATCCTGTGATCAATCAAACTTGGATGACAGCTTTTCAAGATGTTTAAACGAAAGATCACAGCAAAATTTCTGAAGATTGTGATCATACAACCGTTGGAGAAGATGTCAAAGAAGTCAAAAATCTGTTACTTACAAAATAGGAAATTTATTGCTGAAAATCTGGAAAGATTTGCAGAGCTGTTTGAAGTATAAATAGAGCTCAATTCTGAAGTAACAAGACACAACACTCAAAGGAAAAAAAGGGAGAAAGAGTTCTGGATTGACAAGCATCAAAAAAGTTCATCATTCTTCCAATCCATTCGTAGAAGTTCACTGCATACTTAACTGCAATTTCTACACTTTAAGTGTTCTTCTGTATTCACTACTAAAAATAGTGGCTCTTGCGGCGGGTAAAAACCGCCATAAAAAGACCCAAAACCGCCACAAAAGTATTTGTGGCGGAATTTGCGGCGGTTTTCTCCCGCCTAATATAAGTCCGTCGTTTTAAGTGTGTGGCGGTCTGTGACCGCCACAAAAGACCATTTGCGGCGGTTCTGTGGCGGTTAATGCCTGCCAGAAAAAGGATCAAAATTTGTAAATATTGCCACTATAATCCCGCTCTAAAATGTACCCAAAACAGCCAAAAGTTGATTATTTGACGCAAAATTGTTTGTTTAGCAGCGGCCTACCGTAAAATCATTCCCAAACACTAAAAGAACCTAAGTACAATATTTACACACTACAACAATGATTTTATGCAATAATTTTAAAATACATAAATTGATCCGGATGAATTCCTGATGTTCCCAAATAGTAACAAGACCAATTTAACCCCAAGCGCATCGGTCTGCTACAGGTTTGTTCTTCAGAGAAGAACTATACTTACAAGAACTACATATTTGAAGAGTCTGGATTCTATAATCCATACTGACCAAAACTCTATTTTCTATAGCATAACAAGTATATTCTAACGTTAAGGCCAAGAATTTTTTGAACTGCAGTGCCATAAAGCCTCACAAAAATGCAGCCAACTGAGGGGGATCCCGCAAACCCACTATGCTCAGAATCTGCTTCTTCATATCAAGAATGGTTTCCTTTAGGTTCACATAAAATTTAGAGTTTTCTTTTTTTCAAATAAAATTTAGAGTTTACAGTTCCAATTTCTCTTAAATATTTGAAAGATACCAGGCAGAACCATCAAGTGGATTTTGCTTTGATATCATAGGAAACCAGTCTTGAGATCATCAAGTCGCTTTCCTGCATAGCACATATCGCCCCAACTGATAATGACCAGTACTCAATGTGATCGCCTTCAAATCACGAACCATGTTCATGTACTTGAATTCAACTTCCCACACCTCCTTGTTTGGTAATTCGACTTAAGTCATTCCATCTTCGAGTGGCTTCCCATTCATAGGAGTCTGTCCTGGTTCCCTCGTTTGCCCAGATGAAACATTTGATGCTTTTGGTTGTATCACGCACAGTTGGCCCAAGTACTGTGACTCAGTGATCTATGATCCTGTCATCCACATGAGTGAAAATATATAGTTTTTTCAAATGACCTGGAGATAGATATAACGATTGCACTTGCTGTGAATGCCATAATCAACAAGCTTCTTTTCATCCTTCAGATATTTGCCATTGTAAAATATCACCAACAGATTCTCCCAACACATGTGTTATGATCCGGGAAGAGATTAGAGAACGATGAATTGATGAAAACAAGAACACAAGAACACACACGATGTAACGCGGTTCACTAGCGATAAGCTAGCTACCTCAACGATCTGAAAAACTCCAATTTATTAGAGAGAAACCCACGATTACAACCCACACCAACAACCACGACCGTAGGTCCTTATATAGGCCTAGGATACCGACTTGGTGCCCAAGAAACAAAGAAGTTACCAAAATGAACAAGGAAACAATATTCAGCCTCCCTATCGAACTATTCGGACCCGTCATTATCGAACTGTTCTCAGACCCGTCGAACTCTTCCAGACGCGTCGAACTGCTGCTTCTTCTTTGACTTCTTTCCTTCGTCTTGATCCGTTTCTTCGCATTGTTTCATAGCCCCTTTTCTTCGCCAACTCCTCGCCAAGCCCAAGTACATTCAAGGCACCTTGGATTCCCAAAAAATCTCCACCTTGCCTTGAATCCTCTCGTCCGCTTGCGCTTGAATTGCCGGTTCTCTCCAATAACCCCGAATTCACAATGTTGTTCCATCTTCGCCGAGATCCTACAACGTGTGCCCCCATCGATGCTCCAACCCCCGTCTAGTTCCTGCAATCGAAACCTATCGATGCTCCAACTACGGCCGAGTTCCTACAATCGAATCCCATTTCTTGTTGTTCCAACTCCCACCTAGTTCCTACAACAAGTTTTTTTGTTGTTCCAACTCCCACCAAGTCCCTACAACAAACCCCCCAGCACGTGTCCCCTTCACGTTCCATTTTCTCTCGTCAGAGACTCCCCTATTCCATCCTCCGCCTCCTTGTCAAGAGAACGGATTCCCCTTTGCCCCCCAACGGGGCGTAGCGAACTAGACCATCCTCCAAAGTACCTTCTACCTGCAGCCAAACCTGAAGATCCTGACTTAAGCCTTCGTCCACCGGTGTCTCTTTTCTATACCGTTTGAACAGACATCAGCGTAGTTTCCCTTTGCCGCCGTCATCGCGCTGGAACTCTGACTGTCTGAACCCCCATAGAAAGCCCTCTTCCGCCTCCCCTCTTGCTGAGACTTAAATTTAAGCGGTGGTTGTATTGACTCCCTCCTCTTCAACCAATGGCAACCACAGGCCTTGCTGCTTCAACAAAGCACGTACCTTGATATGCCACAAGTTGAAGTTGTTTCTCCCCGTGAACTTGTCGATCTTGGTCATCCCACCAGTCATCTTCTCTACAGCTCCTTTTCTAGATCAGTAACCCCCAAATGCGTGCTCCACCTTGATCGCGAAACCCTAGATATGAATTTCACAGATTGTGAAACTGTAGCCTTATAGCTCCACCTTGATCTTGGAACTCCGCAACCTAAGCTCTGATACCAGTTTGTTATGATCCGGGCAGAGCTTAGAGAACGATGAATTGATGAAAACAAGAACACAAGAACACACACGATGTAACGTGGTTCACTAGCGATAAGCTAGCTACCTCCACGATCCGAAAAACTCCAATTTATTAAAGAGAAACCCACGATTACAACCCACACCAACAACCACGACCGTAGGTCCTTATATAGGCCTAGGATACCGACTTGGTGCCCAAGAAACAAATAAGTTACCAAAATGAACAAGGAAACAATATTCAGCCTCCCTATCGAACTATTCGGACCCGTCATTATCGAAATGTTCTCAGACCCGTCGAACTCTTCCAGACACGTCGAACTGCTGCTTCTTCTTTGACTTCTTTCCTTCGTCTTGATCCGTTTCTTCGCATTGTTTCATAGCCCCTTTTCTTCGCCAACTCCTCGCCAAGCCCAAGTACATTCAAGGCACCTTGGATTCCCAAAAAATCTCCACCTTGCCTTGAATCCTCTCGTCCGCTTGCGCTTGAATTGCCGGTTCTCTCCAATAACCCCAAATTCACAATGTTGTTCCATCTTCGCTGAGATCCTACAACGTGTGCCCCCATCGATGCTCCAACCCCCGTCTAGTTCCTGCAATCGAAACCTATGATGCTCCAACTACGGCCGAGTTCCTACAATCGAATCCCCTTTCTTGTTGTTCCAACTCCCACCTAGTTCCTACAACAAGTTTTTTTGTTGTTCCAACTCCCACTAAGTCCCTACAACAAACCCCCCAGCACGTGTCCCCTTCACGTTCCATTTTCTCTCGTCAGAGACTCCCCTATTCCATCCTCCGCCTCCTTGTCAAAAGAACGGATTCCCCTTTGCCCCCCAACGGGGCGTAGCGAACTAGACCATCCTCCAAAGTACCTTCTACCTGCAGCCAAACCTGCAGATCCTGAATTAAGCCTTCGTCCACCGGTGTCTCTTTTCTATACTGTTTGAACAGACATCAGCGTAGTTTCCCTTTGCCGCCGTCATCGCGCTGGAACTCTGACTGTCTGAACCCCCATAGAAAGCGCTCTTCCGCCTCCCCTCTTGCTGAGACTCAAATTTATGCGGTGGTTGTATTGACCCCCTCCTCTTCAACCAATGGCAACCACAGGCCTTGCTGCTTCAACAAAGCACGTACCTTGATCTGCCACAAGTTGAAGTTGTTTCTCCCCGTGAACTTGTCGATCTTGGTCATCCCTCCAGTCATCATCTCTACAGCTCCTTTTCTAGATCCGTAACCCCTAAATGCGTGCTCCACCTTGATCGCGTAACCCTAGATATGAATTTCACAGATTGTGAAACTGTAGCCTTATAGCTCCACCTTGATCTTGGAACTCCGCAACCTAAGCTCTGATACCAGTTTGTTATGATCCGGGCAGAGCTTAGAGAACGATGAATTGATGAAAACAAGAACACAAGAACACACACGATGTAACGTGGTTCACTAGCGATAAGCTAGCTACCTCCACGATCCGAAAAACTCCAATTGATTAGAGAGAAACCCACGATTACAACCCACACCAACAACCACGACCGTAGGTCCTTATATAGGCCTAGGATACCGACTTGGTGCCCAAGAAACAAAGAAGTTACCAAAATGAACAAGGAAACAATATTTAGCCTCCCTATCGAACTATTCGGACCCGTCATTATCGAAATGTTCTCAGACCCGTCGAACTCTTCCAGACACGTCGAACTGCTGCTTCTTCTTTGACTTCTTTCCTTCGTCTTGATCCGTTTCTTCGCATTGTTTCATAGCCCCTTTTCTTCGCCAACTCCTCGCCAAGACCAAGTACATTCAAGGCACCTTGGATTCCCAAAAAATCTCCACCTTGCCTTGAATCCTCTCGTCCGCTTGCGCTTGAATTGCTGGTTCTCTCCAATAACCCCAAATTCACAATGTTGTTCCATCTTCGCCGAGATCCTACAACGTGTGCCCCCAGCGATGCTCCAACCCCCGTCTAGTTCCTGCAATCGAAACCTATGATGCTCCAACTACGGCCGAGTTCCTACAATCGAATCCCCTTTCTTGTTGTTCCAACTCCCACCTAGTTCCTACAACAAGTTTTTTTGTTGTTCCAACTCCCACTAAGTCCCTACAACAAACCCCCCAGCACGTGTCCCCTTCACGTTCCATTTTCTCTCGTCAGAGACTCCCCTATTCCATCCTCCGCCTCCTTGTCAAGAGAACGGATTCCCCTTTCCCCCCCAACGGGGCGTAGCGAACTAGACCATCCTCCAAAGTACCTTCTACCTGCAGCCAAACCTGCAGATCCTGACTTAAGCCTTCGTCCACCGGTGTCTCTTTTCTATACCGTTTGAACAGACATCAGCGTAGTTTCCCTTTGCCGCCGTCATCGCGCTGGAACTCTGACTGTCTGAACCCCCATAGAAAGCCCTCTTCCGCCTCCCCTCTTGCTGAGACTCAAATTTAAGCGGTGGTTGTATTGACCCCCTCCTCGTCAACCAATGGCAACCACAGGCCTTGCTGCTTCAACAAAGCACGTACCTTGATATGCCACAAGTTGAAGTTGTTTCTCCCCGTGAACTTGTCGATCTTGGTCATCCCTGCAGTCATCTTCTCTACAGCTCCTTTTCTAGATCCGTAACCCCCAAATGCGTGCTCCACCTTGATCGCGAAACCCTAGATATGAATTTCACAGATTGTGAAACTGTAGCCTTATAGCTCCACCTTGATCTTGGAACTCCGCAACCTAAGCTCTGATACCAGTTTGTTATGATCCGGGCAGAGCTTAGAGAACGATGAATTGATGAAAACAAGAACACAAGAACACACACGATGTAACGTGGTTCACTAGCGATAAGCTAGCTACCTCCACGATCCGAAAAACTCCAATTTATTAAAGAGAAACCCACGATTACAACCCACACCAACAACCACGACCGTAGGTCCTTATATAGGCCTAGGATACCGACTTGGTGCCCAAGAAACAAAGAAGTTACCAAAATGAACAAGGAAACAATATTCAGCCTCCCTATCGAACTATTCGGACCCGTCATTATCGAAATGTTCTCAGACCCGTCGAACTCTTGTAGACACGTCGAACTGCTGCTTCTTCTTTGACTTCTTTCCTTCGTCTTGATCCGTTTCTTCGCATTGTTTCATAGCCCCTTTTCTTCGCCAACTCCTCGCCAAGCCCAAGTACATTCAAGGCACCTTGGATTCCCAAAAAATCTCCACCTTGCCTTGAATCCTCTCGTCCGCTTGCGCTTGAATTGCCGGTTCTCGCCAATAACCCCAAATTCACAATGTTGTTCCATCTTCGCTGAGATCCTACAACGTGTGCCCCCATCGATGCTCCAACCCCCGTCTAGTTCCTGCAATCGAAACCTATGATGCTCCAACTACGGCCGAGTTCCTACAATCGAATCCCCTTTCTTGTTGTTCCAACTCCCACCTAGTTCCTACAACAAGTTTTTTTGTTGTTCCAACTCCCACTAAGTCCCTACAACAAACCCCCCAGCACGTGTCCCCTTCACGTTCCATTTTCTCTCGTCAGAGACTCCCCTATTCCATCCTCCGCCTCCTTGTCAAGAGAACGGATTCCCCTTTGCCCCCCAACGGGGCGTAGCGAACTAGACCATCCTCCAAAGTACCTTCTACCTGCAGCCAAACCTGCAGATCCTGAATTAAGCCTTCGTCCACCGGTGTCTATTTTCTATACTGTTTGAACAGACATCAGCGTAGTTTCCCTTTGCCGCCGTCATCGCGCTGGAACTCTGACTGTCTGAACCCCCATAGAAAGCCCTCTTCCGCCTCCCCTCTTGCTGAGACTCAAATTTAAGCGGTGGTTGTATTGACCCCCTCCTCTTCAACCAATGGCAACCACAGGCCTTGCTGCTTCAACAAAGCACGTACCTTGATCTGCCACAAGTTGAAGTTGTTTCTCCCCGTGAACTTGTCGATCTTGGTCATCCCTCCAGTCATCATCTCTACAGCTCCTTTTCTAGATCCGTAACCCCTAAATGCGTGCTCCACCTTGATCGCGTAACCCTAGATATGAATTTCACAGATTGTGAAACTGTAGCCTTATAGCTCCACCTTGATCTTGGAACTCCGCAACCTAAGCTCTGATACCAGTTTATTATGATCCGGGCAGAGCTTAGAGAACGATGAATTGATGAAAACAAGAACACAAGAACACACACGATGTAACGAGGTTCACTAGCGATAAGCTAGCTACCTCCACGATCCGAAAAACTCCAATTTATTAGAGAGAAACCCACGATTACAACCCACACCAACAACCATGACCGTAGGTCCTTATATAGGCCTAGGATACCGACTTGGTGCCCAAGAAACAAAGAAGTTACCAAAATGAACAAGGAAACAATATTCAGCCTCCCTATCGAACTATTCGGACCCGTCATTATCGAAATGTTCTCAGACCCGTCGAACTCTTCCAGACACGTCGAACTGCTGCTTCTTCTTTGACTTCTTTCCTTCGTCTTGATCCGTTTCTTCGCATTGTTTCATAGCCCCTTTTCTTCGCCAACTCCTCGCCAAGACCAAGTACATTCAAGGCACCTTGGATTCCCAAAAAATCTCCACCTTGCCTTGAATCCTCTCGTCCGCTTGCGCTTGAATTGCTGGTTCTATCCAATAACCCCAAATTCACAATGTTGTTCCATCTTCGCCGAGATCCTACAACGTGTGCCCCCAGCGATGCTCCAACCCCCGTCTAGTTCCTGCAATCGAAACCTATGATGCTCCAACTACGGCCGAGTTCCTACAATCGAATCCCCTTTCTTGTTGTTCCAACTCCCACCTAGTTCCTACAACAAGTTTTTTTGTTGTTCCAACTCCCACTAAGTCCCTACAACAAACCCCCCAGCACGTGTCCCCTTCACGTTCCATTTTCTCTCGTCAGAGACTCCCCTATTCCATCCTCCGCCTCCTTGTCAAGAGAACGGATTCCCCTTTCCCCCCCAACGGTGCGTAGCGAACTAGACCATCCTCCAAAGTACCTTCTACCTGCAGCCAAACCTGCAGATCCTGACTTAAGCCTTCGTCCACCGGTGTCTCTTTTCTATACCGTTTGAACATACATCAGCGTAGTTTCCCTTTGCCGCCGTCATCGCGTTGGAACTCTGACTGTCTGAACCCCCATAGAAAGCCCTCTTCCGCCTCCCCTCTTGCTGAGACTCAAATTTAAGCGGTGGTTGTATTGACCCCCTCCTCTTCAACCAATGGCAACCACAGGCCTTGCTGCTTCAACAAAGCACGTACCTTGATCTGCCACAAGTTGAAGTTATTTCTCCCCGTGAACTTGTCGATCTTGGTCATCCCTCCAGTCATCTTCTCTACAGCTCCTTTTCTAGATCCGTAACCCCCAAATGCGTGCTCCACCTTGATCGCGAAACCCTAGATATGAATTTCACAGATTGTGAAACTGTAGCCTTATCGCTCCACCTTGATCTTGGAACTCCGCAACCTAAGCTCTGATACCAGTTTGTTATGATCCGGGCGGAGCTTAGAGAACGATGAATTGATGAAAACAAGAACACAAGAACACACACGATGTAACGTGGTTCACTAGCGATAAGCTAGCTACCTCCACGACCCGAAAAACCCCAATTTATTAGAGAGAAACCCACGATTACAACCCACACCAATAAGCCACGACCGTAGGTCCTTATATAGGCCTAGGATACCGACTTGGTGCCCACGAAACAAATAAGTTACCAAAACGAACAAGGTATTCAGCCACCCTATCGAACTATTCGGACCCATCATTATCGAACTGTTCCCAGACCCGTCGAACTGTTCTAGACCCGTCGAACTGCTGCTTCTTCTTTGTCTTCTTTCCTTCTTCTTGATCTGTTTCTTCGCCTTGTTTCTTGGCCCCTCTTCGTCATCAACTCCTCTCCATGCCCAAGTACATTCAAGGCACCTTGGATTCCCAACAATTCTCAACCTTGCCTTGAATCCTCTCGTCCGCTTGCGCTTGAATTGGCGGTTCTCTCCAATAACCCCAAATTCACAATGTTGTTCCATCTTCACCAGGATCCTACAACGTGTGCCCCCAGCGATGGTCCAACCCCTGTCTAGTTCCTGCAATCGAAACCTATCGATGCTCCAACTACGGCCGAGTTCCTACAATCGAATCCCCTTTCTTGTTGTTCCAACTCCCACCGAGTTCCTACAACAAGTTTTTTTGTAGTTCCAACTCCCACCAAGTCCCTACAACAAACCCCCCAGCACGTGTCCCCTTCACGTTCCATTTTCTCTCGTCAGAGACTCCCCTATTCCATCCTCCGCCTCTTTGTCAAGAGAACGGATTCCCCTTTGCCCCCCAACGGGGCCTAGCGAACTAGACCATCCTCCAAACTACTCTCTACCTGCAGCCAAACCTGCAGATCCTGACTTAAGCCTTCGTCCCACGGTGTCTCTTTTCTCTACCGTTTGAACAGACATCAGCGTAGTTTCCCTTCGCCGCCGTCATCGCGCTGGAACTCTGACTGTCTGAACCCCCGTAGATAGCCCTTTTCCGCCTCCCCTCTTGCTGAGACTCAAATTTAAGCGGTGGTTGTATTGACCCCCTCCTCTTCAACCAATGGCAACCACAGGCCTTGCTGCATCAACAAAGTTGTACCTTGATCTGCCACAAGTTGAAGTTGTTTCTCCCCGTGAACTTGTCGATCTTGGTCATCCCTCCAGTCATCTTCTCTACAGCTCCTTTTCTAGATCCGTAACCCCCAAATGCGTGCTCCACCTTCATCGCGAAACCATAGATATGAATTTCACAGATTGTGAAATCGTAGCCTTATAGCTCCACCTTATTCCATCTTCACCGAGATCCTACAACGTGTGCCCCTAGCGATGCTCTTACCCCCGTCTAGTTCCTGCAATCGAACCCTATCGATGCTCCAACTACGGAAGAGTTCCTGCAATCGAATCCCCTTTCTTGTTGTTCCAACTCCCACCGAGTTCCTACAACAAGTTGTTTGTTGTTCTAACTCCCACCAAGTCCCCACAACAAACCCCCCAGCACGTGTCCCCTACACGTTCCATTTTCTCTCGTCAGAGACTCCCCTATTCCATCATCCGCCTCCTCATCAAGAGAACGGATTCCCCTTTGCCCCCTAATGGGGCCTAGAGAAAAAGACCATCCTCCAAAGTACCCTTCACCTGCAGCCAAACCTGCAGATCCTTAGTTCGTCCTTCGTCCACCGGTGTCTCTTTTCTCTACCGTTTCAACAGACATCAGCGTAGTTTCCCTTCTCCGCCGTCATCGCGCTGGAAATCCGACAGCCTGAACCCCCATAGGCAGCCCTCTGTCGCCTCCCCTCTTGTTAAGACTCAAACTCAGCGGTGGTTGTATCGACCCCCTCCTCTTCAACCAATGGCAACCAAAGGCCTTGCTGATTCAACAAAACATGTGTAGACATGCAAAATTTGTGGCCAATCAAGTAGAGCCACGTGGCTATTATCGCCTAATTAAATGGTGGGATCAAATAGCACTCTTTTCTAAACTGCTACCCTTAAGCAGTAATTAATAAGAGGACTAAACTGTAAGTGAGGCAAAACTTTATTTACAAGCAAGGACTGCTTATGGCGATGCCACGTCATTACATGACGCAGCTATCATGACTAGCAAGATCGGCCAATATTGTTGCGCCACTTGTCAAATTGATGCACCTTGGCCAACAAGTCGGCCCATGCCTATATAAAGGGGTCATACCTAGGCATAAGAGACACACAATTACATCTTGCAAGAAGGAGAGAGCTCTTAAGATCAAGCTGCTGAAGCCCTGACGAGTTCATCCATCATCAAGATAATCATCAAGCCCTTCAAAGTTCTTCATCAATTTCTTCGAAGATCATCATCCAGTTCTTCAAGCCTTTGAAGATCTCCATCCGCGTTCTTCAAGACACTCGAATATCTTCAAGCCGTTCTTCGTGTTCTTCAAGGCGTTCATCCGGTTCTTCATCAACATCGAAGATATTCATCCTTCCGATCCGAGATCAAGCCTCTAAAGGCCTCGTTCGGCGTTTGTGTTCTTCGAGACCTTCATCGCGTTCTTCGTCACAATCGAAGGCCGCTCATCCGTTCGATCCGAGATCAAGCTGCGAAGCCCTCGTTCGACGTTTTAGGAGAAGAATCGGGGGATTTAATTTCTGTTTAGAAATTTGCTATCAGAAATTGTAATCCACTTCATTAAATAATCAATAAAATATTTGTTTCACCGAATTTCTCGCTTTTATTTCCATTAGCATAAATTTTGGTGTACAAATTTTGGCACGCCCAGTGGGACTTACTGGACTTAAGGCTGGAGACGCCAAGTCTTCAGCTTCAGAAACAAACTCCGGAATCCAAGCCACTCGTCCAGTAACTCGTAGTATGTCTAAGGCAATGTAGACTTCTGGGGGCAAGGAAAATGGTGCTGCCTTGAGGAAGTCACAATCACATGTGCCCACCCCTCAGGAGACTTCAGCTGCAAACAAGTCTTGGGAGGAATGTTGTGAAAGCAACTCTAAGTCCGGAACTAAAGGTATTCAGCATAATCCAACATGTGATCATGATGATGATATCAGCATGCACGTCTTGACTACTAGTGCAGTCCCTCTGGAAGAGCAAGTAGCGAACCTCACCAAGGGCCTTAAGAATTAAAGAAAATTGTTGAAGTTCGTGACGTTCAACTCGCAAAGCTGATTGAAAAACTCGACACCCACGAAGAAACAAGTCAAGTGTTTGAACATACTCCCAAGGTCGCACCAGAGGCTAGAACGACGGATAGTGGACAAGAAGTGCGGCCACGTGTGCAATTGTCAGCCAATGGCACCATTCCTCTCAATCAACTACAAGAGATCATCATGAACATCATGAATGGGAGGCATGGAGTACCGTTGAATTCATCTAAGTCCTACACCAAGCCTTACACAGAGAGAATCGAGAAGTTAAGCATGCCGAATTGTTATGTTCCAGCAATTTTCATGCAAACGAAACCCTAGGCAGCATGTTGCCCATTTTGTTGAGACATGTAACAATGCCGGAACCGATGGAGACCTTCTCGTGAAGAAGTTTGTTAGGACCCTTAAAGATGATGCCTTTGAGTGGTATAGTCAGCTTGAGCCGAGGTCCATTGAGAGCCGGGGGCAGATGGAGCAGGAGTTTCTCAACCGTTTCTACAGCACAAGGCGAACCGTCAGCATGGTCGAGTTGACTAACACTCGCCAAAATAAAGGCGAGAAAGCAATTGACTTCATAAATCGTTGGAGGAACCTCAGCCTTAACTGCAAGGATAGACTCTCGGAAGGGTCGGCTATTGAGATGTGCATCCAAGGCATTAACTGGGGTCTCCGATACATACTTCAAGGAATAAGGCCATCTTACTTCGAGGAACTTGCCACTCGCGCACATGACATGGAGCTTAGCATCACATCTAGCGGAAGCCAAGGACCACCGCCTTTTGAAGTTTGGAAGGGAGGAAGAAAACAATACTATTATAAAAGCCCAAAGTTCGCGCTTAAGGCCGCCAATCAAGAGTCCATGGTTGTCACAACCACGCCAATAAAGCTCCTGGATAAGAGACTAAACTTTCTCGATCTTCGCATTTGAAGATTGTCTAGAGCTCCTGGATAAGAGCCTAAACTTTCTCGATCTTCGCACATGAAGATTGTCTACCGCTCCTGGAAAAGAGCATAAATTTTCTCCGCCTTCTCATATGAAGATTGGTCAAAGCTCCTGGAAAAGAGCATAAACTTTCTCCGTCTTTTCATATGAAGATTGGTCAAAGCTCCTGGAAAAGAGCCTAAACTTTCTCCATCTTCTCACGTGAAGATTGGTCATAACTCCTGGATAAGAGCCTAAACTTTCTCGATCTTGGCATTTGAAGATTGTCTACCGCTCCTGGATAAGAGCCTAAACTTTCTCGATCTTCGCATATGAAGATTGCCCATAGCTCCTGGAAAAGAGCTTAAACTTTCTCCATCTTCTCACATAAATATTGGTTACCGCTCCTGGATAAGAGCCTAAACATTCTCGATCTTCTCATATGAAGATTGTCCATAGCTCCTGGAAAAGAGCCTAAACTTTCTCGTCTCACATGAAGTATGGCCACCGCTCGTGGAAAAGAGCCTAAACTTTCTCGGTCTTCTCATATGAAGATTGGTCAAAGCTCCTGGAAAAGAGCCTAAACTTTCTCCATCTTCTCACATGAAGATTGGTCACAGCTCCTGGATAAGAGCCTAAATTTTCTCGACCTTCGCATGAGAAGATTGTCTACAGCTCCTTTAGAACGAGCATAAACTGCTTCACAGCTCTAGCGCGAGCATAAACCGCATCACTGCTCCTTTAGTACGAGCATAAACTGCTTCACAGCTCTGGCACAAGCATAAACCGCACCACCGCTCCTTTAGTACGAGCATAAACTGCTTTACCGCTCCTAAGGCATGAGCATAAACCGCTTCTCTACTCCTTGCACACAAGAGTATAAACTGTGAACGCACCCCAATTGAACTACGTTCGACTTGCTCCTCAAAAAGGTACGTAGGAAGCTTGAGGCAATGCCTTTATTACAGTCGTAACCACATAAAAAAAACAGATCATTCCTCTAAAATATACACACTTTGAAGTCATTTGTGAGGCATGGTGCGTCACTTAAAAAGGTACTCAACAATCATTATACATTTGACTTGGTATCGAGAAGCGTAATGCTGGTGGAGAGAATATGTTGGGTGTTAACAGTTTAACACGATGCTCCCTCGTGGCAAGTCGGAAACTATTTGAGAGGACATCCATTCGAATCGCCAAGTTGTAAGGAAAATACAATAGTTGAAACGAATGAGTACCTTGCTATATTTGCAATTTCTTTGCCCGAACTGCTTCAAAAGTAATTCGGCCATGTTCACACATATTTGCTCGAAAGTAATATATATGTGAACATGTTTATGCGGGCTCACTTCACTCCGTGAATAAAAGAGAATTGCTTGGTTCAATTGCTCTCGATGTTCAGAGCGCAAAGAATTAAAAAACCTGAATGCAAGAAGAATTATACTTTTCGAAACTCCATGTTAAGGATGTCAACAATGTATCAGATGGCCTTTGCATCATATAAAATAGGAGGTTTCAGTAGATCACATGGCAGTTAGGAATTTCAATTTTATGGATAAAAATCAATCCATGATTCTTGTGTGCATGAAGAGCCTTGCAGAATAGAGCACCATTCGCAAGCGTTATTTTGAACACGCAAAATTTGTTATTTGTTGTCCCGTGAAACAAACAACGAAAAAAAAAAACAAAAAAAAAATAAAAAAACATGCAAGTGAACAAGAGGACCTCCAGGCATCTTTTGGAACCAATAGCAAATAATTGTGGCTACAGTGAAATCATTAGGGAGTTCCACCATGTTTCCTTCGTCGTCCCCTGCTCCAGTGACACGACATAGTCGCTTCATCCTTCGAATGGCTCAGCTGCTTAAATGGATAACATGACTCGAGTTGCCTGAAAAGATATGGGTGGATCCGATGTTGCTTGAATGGATGACAGGTGGCTCCGTCGCTTGAATACATTGTCATGACGAGGTACATGAATGAACACGACGGCTGCAATTGCTTGATTGGACATCATAGCTCAGTCACCATGACGAACAAGGGCGGTGGATTGTTCACCTTACAGAACAAGGACGGTGGCTAGGTCCCTTGAATTGACATGGCGGCTCCTCCGCTTGGACATACATCATAGCGGTGCCATTTTCTGCATGACGTTATCGCTTCGTTCCTTAAATGGATACCATACCTGCGCCGCCTAAATGTACAAGATGGCTCCGTCACTTACACATGGTGGTTCCGTTGTCCGAATATAGTGTCTCCATGTTGAAAGGACATCATGTCTCCATGAACTGCATAAACAAGATAGTTTGTTCGTTTGAATGGATGTTCACTGGCTCAGACACGAGGCCTTAAGTAGCTCTGAGGAGGGGACTCCATCGCTTTAGCATAATAGCTTCATCGCTTAAATCGATGTCATGGACTCATGGCTGCGTCAACCATGGAAGCTCCAAGACGATCAGTCGCTTCAACATGGCAGCTCCAAGGACTCGTCATTATCGTACTGTTCCCCGACCCGTCGAACTGTTTAAGACCCGTCGAACTGCTGCTTCTGCTTTGTCTTCTTTCCTTCTTCTTGATCCGTTTCTTCTCCTTGTTTCTTGGCCCCTATTCGTCGCCAACTCCTAGCCAAGCCCAAGTACATTCAAGGCACCTTGGATTCCCAACAAATCTCCACCTTTCCTTGAATCCTCTCGTTCGCTTGCGCTTGAATTGCCCGTTCTCTCCAATAACCCCAAATTCACAACGTTGTTACATCTTCGCCGAGATCCTACAACGTGTGCCCCCAGCGAAGCTCCAACCCCCGTCTAGTTCCTGCAATCGAACCCTATCGATGCTCCAACTACGGCCGAGGTCCTGCAATGGAATCCCCTTTCTTGTTGTTCAAACTCCAACAGAGTTCCTACAAAAAGATTGTTTGTTGTTCCAACTCCCACCAAGTCCCTACAACAAACCCCCCAGAACGTTCCCCCTTCACGTTCCATTTTCTCTCGTCAGTGACACCCCTATTCCATCCTCCGCCTCCTCGTCAAGAGAACGGATTCCCATTTGCCCCCCAACGGGGCCTAGAGAACTAGACCATCCTCCAAAGCACTCTCAACCTGCAGCCAAACCTACAGATCCTGAGTTCATCCTTCGTCCATCGGTGTCTCTTTTGTCTACCGTTTGAACAGACTTCAGCGTAGTTTCCCTTCGCCTCCGTCATCGCGCTGGAACTCTGAATGTCTGAATCCCCATAGGCAGCCCTCTGCCGCCTCCCCTCTTGCTGAGACTCAAATTCAGCGGTGGTTGTATCGACCCCTCCTCTTCCACCAATGGAAACTACAGGCCTTGCTGCATCAACAAAGCACGTACCTTTATCTGCCACAAGTTGAAGATGTTTCTCCCCGTGAACTTGTCGATCTTGGTCATCCCTCCGGTCATCTTCTCTACAACTTCTTTTCTAGATCCGTAACCCCTAAATGCGTGATCCACCTTGATCGCGAAACCCTAGCTATGAATTTCACGGATTGTGAAACCCTAGCCCTATAGCTCCACCTTGATCTTAGAACATCGCAACCTAAGCTCTGATACCAGTTTGTTTTGATCCGGGCAGAGCTTAGATAATGACGAATTGATGAAAACAAGAACACAAGAACAAACACGATGTAACGTGGTTCACTAGCGATAAGCTAGCTACCTCCACGACCATAAAAACCCCAATATATTAGAGAGAAACTTACGATTACAACCCACACCAATAAGCCACGATCCTAGGTCCTTATATAGGCATAGGATACGGACTTTGTGCCCAAGAAACAAAGAAGTTACCAAAACGAACAAGGAAACAATATTCAGCCGCCCTATCGAACTATCGGACCCGTCATTATCGAACTGTTCCCAGACCCGTCGAACTTATGCTTCTGCTTTGTCTTCTTTCCTTCTTCTTGATCCGTTTCTTCTCCTTGTTTCTTCGCCCCTATTCGTCGCCAACTCCTCGCCAAGCCCAAGTACATTCAAGGCACCTTGGAATCCCAACAAATCTCCACCTTGCCTGGAATCCTCTCGTTCGCTCGCGCTAGAATTGCCGGTTCTCTCCAATAACCCCAAATTCACAACGTTGTTCCATCTTCGCCGAGATCCTACAACGTGTGCCTCCAGCGAAGCTCCAACCCCCGTCTAGTTCCTGCAATCGAACCCTATCGATGCTCCAACTACGGCCGAGTTCCTGCGATCGAATCCTTTTCTTGTTGTACCAACTCCCACCGAGTTCCTACAACAAGTTTGTTTGTTGTTCTAACTCCAACCAAGTACCTACAACAAACCCCCCAGTACGTGTCCCCTTCACGTTCCATTTTCTCTCGTCCGAGACTCCCCTATTCAAACCTCCGCCTCCTCGTCAAGAGAATTGATTCCCCTTTCCCCCCAACGGGGCCTAGAGAACTAGACCATCCTCCAAAGTACCCTCCACCTGCAGCCAAATCTGCAGATCCTGAATTTGTCCTTCGTCCACTGGTGTCTCTTTTCTCTACCGTTTGAACAGTCATCAGCATAGTTTCCCTTCGCCGACGTCATCGCGTTGGAAATATGACTGTCAGAACCCCCATAGGCAGCCTTCTGCCGCCTCCCCTCTTGTTGAGACTCAAACTCAGAGGTGGTTGTATCGACCCCCTCCTCTTCAACCAATGGCAACCACAGGACTTGCTGCTTCAACAAAACACGTACCTTGATCTGCCACAAGTTGAAGTTGTTTCTCCCCGTGAACATGTCGATCTTTGTCATCCCTCCATTCGTCTTCTCTACATCTCCTTTTCTAGATCCGTATCCCCCAAATGCGTGCTCCATCTTGATCAAGAAACCCTAGCTATGAATTTCACGGATTGTGAAAACCTAGCCATATAGCTCCACCTTGATCTTGGAACACCGCAACCTAAGCTTTGATACCAGTTTGTTATGATCTGGGCAGAGCTTAGAGAATGATGAACTGATGAAAACAAGAACACAAGAACAGACCCGATGTAACGTGGTTCACTGGCGACAAGGTAGCTACCTCCACGACCTGAAAAAACCCAATTTATTAGAGAGAAACCCACAATTACAACCCACACCAATAAGCCACGACCCTAGGTCCTTATATAGGCCTAGGATACCGACTTCGTGCCCAATAAAAATAGAAGTTACCAAAAATAACAAGGAAACAATATTCATCCGCCCTATCAAACTATTCGGACCCGTCATTATCGAACTGCTCCCAAGCCCATCGAACTTTCCAGACCCCTCGAACTGCTGCTTCTTCTTTGTCTTATTTCCTTCTTCTTGATCCGTTTCTTCGCCTTGTTTCTTGGCCCCTCTTCGTCGCCAACTCCTCGCCAAGCCCAAGTACATTCAAGGCCCCTTGGATTTCCAACAAATCTCCACCTTGCCATGAATCCTCTCGTCTGCTTGCGATTGAATTGTCAGTTCTCTCCAATAACCCCAAATTCACAACGTTGTTCCATCTTCGCCAAGATCCTACAACGTGTGACCCCAGCGATGCTCCAACCCTCGTCTAGTTCCTGCAATCGAACCCTATCGATGCTCCAACTACGGCCGAGGTCCTGCAATCGAATCCCCTTTCTTGTTGTTCAAACTCCCACAGAGTTCCTACAAAAAGTTTGTTTGTTGTTCCAGCTCCCACCAAGTCCCTACAACAAACCCCCCCAGCACGTGTCCCCTTCACGTCCATTTTCTCTCGTCAGAGACTCCCCTATTCCATCCTCCGCCTCCTCGTCAAGAGAACGAATTCACCTTTGCCCCCCAACGGGGCCTAGAGAACTAGACCATCCTCCAAAGCACTCTCAACCTGCAGCCAAACCTGCAGATCCTGAGTTCATCCTTCGTCCACCGGTGTCTCTTTTCTCTACCGTTTGAACAGACATCAGCGTAGTTTCCCTTCGCCTCCGTCATCGCGCTGGAACTCTGAATGTCTGAACCCCCATAGGCAGCCCTCTGCCGCCTCCCCTCTTGCTGAGACTCAAACTCAGAGGTGGTTGTATCGACCCCCTCCTCTTCAATAAAGCACGTACCTTGATCTGCCACAAGTTGAAGATGTTTCTCCCCGTGAACTTGTCGATCTTGGTCATCCCTCCGGTCATCTTCTCTACAGCTCCTTTTCTAGATCCGTAACCTCCAAATGCGTGCTCCACCTTGATCGCGAAAACCTAGCTATGAATTTCACGGATTCTGAAACCCTATCCCTATAGCTCCACCTTGGTCTTGGAACACCGCAACCTAAGATCTGATACCAGTTTGTTCTGATCTGGGCAGAGCTTAGAGAATGATGAATTGATGAAAACAAGAAGACAAGAACACACACGATGTAAATTGGTTCACTGGCGATAAGCTAGCTACCTCCACGACCCGAAAAACCCTAATTTATTAGAGAGAAACCCACGATTACAACCCACACCAATAAGCCACGACCCAAGGTCCTAATATAGGCCTAGGATACCGACTTGGTTCCCAAGAAACAAAGAAGTTACCAAAACTAACAAGAAAACAATATTCAGCCGCCCTATCGAACTATTCGGACCCCTCATTATCGAACTGTTCCCAGACCCGTCGAACTGATGCTTCTTCTTTGTCATCTTTCCTTCTTCTTGATCCGTTTCTTCGCCTTGTTTCTTGGCCCCTCTTCGTCGCCAACTCCTCGCCAATACCAAGTACATTTAAGGTACCTTGGATTCCCATCTAATCTCCACCTTGCCTTGAATCTTCTCGTCCGCTTGCGCTTGAATTTCCGGTTCTCTCCAATAACCCCAAATTCACAACGTTGTTCCATCTTCGCCGAGATCCTACAACGTGTGCCCCCAGCGATGCTCCAACCCCCGTCTAGTTCCTGCAATCGATCCCTATCGATGCTCCAACTACGGAAGAGTTCCTACAATCGAATCCCCTATCTTGTTGTTCAAACTCCAACCGAGTTCCTACAACAGATTTGTTTGTTGTTCCAACTTCCACCAAGTCCCTACAACAAACCCCCCAGCACGTGTCCCCTTCACGTTCCATTTTCTCTCGTTAGAGACTCCCCTATTCCATCCTCCGCGTCCTTGTCAAGAGATCGGATTCCCCTTTGCCCCCCAACGGGGCCTAGAGAACTAGACCATCCTCCAAAGTACCCTTCACCCGCAGCCAAACCTGCAGATCCTTAGTTCGTCCTTCGTCCACCGGTGTCTCTTTTCTCTACCGTTTAAACAGACATCAGCGTAGTTTCCCTTTGCCGCCGTCACCGCGCTGGAAATCCGATTTTCTGAACCCCCATAGGCAGGCCTCTGCCGCCTCCCCTCTCGCTAAGACTCAAACTCAGCGGTGGTTGTATCGACCCCCTCCTCTTCAACCGATGGCAACCACAGGCCTTGCTGATTCAACAAAGCACGTGTAGATACGCAAAATTTGCGGCCAATCAAGTAGTGCCACATGGCTATTATCGCCTAATTAAATGGTGGGATCAAATAGCACTCTTTGCTAAACTTCTAACCTTAAGCAATAATTAATAAGAGGACTGACAGCCTGAAAATGTATTAGTCTGGGACATCTTTTTACCATTGGTTTTAACCCTGTGAGAGTTGAGTTTGGCCATTTTCAGCTTATTTTCCACCTGATACGAGGCAGAGATTTATATATCATGATTGCAAAATTTGAGTAATTTTATGCATATTTTTGGTTTGTTGGATATGATCGCGGGTGCGTGTTATGTGCAGGTAACAGGTGCCGGAAGAATGCATGAGATTGACTTGGATTGGGGGCAGCGTATCAGGAGAGCTGAGCAAAAAGAGGAAAAAATGACTAAGTTGTGCGTTCAAACGCAGAGGCTGCGTTCAAACGCACAAGGCAGGCAGCAGGGAAAATGGCAAGATTTGGCTAAGGCGTGCGTTCATACGCAGAGACATGTGCGTTCATACGCAGGAGGCAGAGACCAAAAGTGCAGAAAAAACTAAGTCCTGCGTTCAAACGCAGGTTGTGCGTTCATACGCAGGGCTCAACACTCAGGAGAAGAAACGACCAAGGGGTGCGTTCAAACGCAGAGGAGCTGCGTTCAAACGCATGGGTTCAGGAGCCAGAAGACGAAATTGACTAAGTCCTGCGTTCATACGCAGGGGGGGTGTGCGTTCATACGCACTGCGTTCATACGCAGGAAAGTGCGTTTGAACGCACAGACTTGTTCCAGAATCTTCCAGGACGGATCTTTTTGAGGGTAAAACAGGAATTTCGTGCATCAGTTTTTGGAGACTGTGGCAATATAAAAGGAGGTGTCCCAGCACTGTTTTAGGGTTACGAAGGCATACCACAGCTATCATCATCATCAGCAGCCAGTTTCACAGCAGCCAGGAGTTGGAGCAGAGCAAGATTGGAGCAGTTTTCCAGTATCTTCAGAAATAACTAGTTTGATCTTTTCTCTTTTTATAAAACATTGTCTTTTAATAATGCAAGCTAGCTAGACCTTTTGCCTAGGTTCTCGGTGAACCTAGGGTTTATGAATTCAGCAGACTTGGATGTTTTGATTTTCAGATGCATGGCTAGCTAAGTCTTAATACAGATGGTTTGTTTATTATTCTGTCTTTGATTTTATTTACATACATGAATGGCCTGATCACCCAGGAGTGTTACAGACAGGACCTGGTGCGCGAGAGTGACCAGTGAATGTTAGGAAGAAAAGACAGGATTTAGTACTCTGCCTTGATGGACCGAGAGGTGAAGAGAATCAGGGGACTAGCCCAGAAGCATTAGACCAACTGTTAGACGTTTAGGGGGAGACCGAGAGGAGAACCTGTAACCCTAGCAGACTTAGAACGAACCTGCAGATTTAGGTGGACCGAGAGGACCCGAAAATCTGCAGTCGAGTGATAAGTGCATGAGACCGAGAGGAGATTGTACTATTGGTATGCTGGCATAAACAAAACCACTGTGTGTTCTGAAATCGAATAAACCATGAAAGCTGGAAAGTAACCCTAGGGGATCCTGGAATCTAGATTTTTAGAATTATCAACTTTTACAACTACAACAATTTTAGCAAAAATATTCAGCAGAAAAATAAAATAAGTCTTTTTACTGTTTTTAGTTATTATAATTTAGTATAATCAAATACCAAACCTTCCTCCTTTTTACAAACTTTGTGTCTTATTCTAATTCTGATTAGCAAGAACTTAAACTGTTCTCGTGGGTTCGACAACCAGAGTCATAATCTACATACTCTATACTACTTGATCGTACACTTGCGAAAAAGCAGATAGTTTACGCTGTCAAGTTTTTGGCGCCGTTGCCGGGGAACGGTTACAGCTTTTGTTAAAGAGACATTAGAATAAGTTTCAGAGTTTTTCTTTTATTTTTACAGTTACTTTCTTTCGACTTACTGCTCTTGAAATCTGATTTTCAGGCTATTCTAGTTTATGCCCAGATTGCCCCGCAAACTGGTATCACCACTCGAAGATCCCGAAAAACTTTTCAGAGAGCAAAGTCGCAGACACCGAGCCGCGATGTCTGAGCACGGAGAAGACACCACGACCGAAACAGGAACACCCACAGGACAGCCACAACGTACTCCAGCACAGATGGCTCTTTACATTGAAGAGCTGATAGCAGCAGGTTTTGCTGCCAGGAACAATCAGAGGACTTATAACAGGTCTGGCAGGGCACTGGTCGAAAACTTTGAAGTCCCGACCGGAGGACATCAACCAGCTATTGTAGTGCCTCCCATTACAGCAGAGCACTTCGACCTGAAATCATCCACCATTCAGACCGCCCAGACCCATTGTCCTTTTAATGGGAAAGCAGATGAAGATCCAAACGACTTCCTCGGAAAATTTGAGGATTACTGCAACAAGATTAAGTACAGAGGAGTCGAAGCGGACACGCTAAAGCTGATTTTATTCCCATACTGCTTGTTCGGAACAGCAAAAGATTGGCTGGAGGCAAGACCACCGAGGTCTATCACTACCTGGGAGGGGTGTGTTGCTGATTTCTTGGCGAAATTCTACCCTGCATCCCGTGTTATCAAGCTGCAGAGTGAGATTCTATCTTTCAAACAGAAGATGGGGGAGACAGTTGTAGATGCATGGGACAGGCTGATGAGACTTGTGAAAAAATGCCCCAATCACGGCTTCGGGGACGCAAAGATTCTGCAGGTGTTCTACCACGCACTTGACAGGGAGAATGCAGACCGGATTGACAGGGAAGCCGGGGGTAACTTTTTGTACCATGTGGATAAAGATGGAGCCTACGAACTGATGAAGCAACTAGCCAAACAGGATACTCGCCTGTTTGATGACCGCAGGCTCGCAGCAGTAGCAGAACCAGTGGTTGATGACAGGATTGATAATCTCACGAAAGTGGTACAGGACTTAGTCAAGAAGGTGTACACAGAAAAGAAGCCGGTAGCATCAGTGGACGAACCTGACTTTGACGCAGCAATTCTGGAGCTTCAGACAGAAGATGCTAACTATGTTCAGCAGCAGTGGGATCCTAGTCGCTACAGACCAGGCACACGTGACCATCCAGGGTTTCGCTACGGAAATCCCAATGCAGCAGTGTATGCACCAGGATTCCAGCACAGGCCACAGGCACAGCAGGCAGCTCCAGCGCAGCCTGCACAAGCAGCACCACAATTAAACCTGTCTCAGCAACATTTTGAGTCCTATATGGAGAAATTCAATAAGCAGTTGGAAACCAGATTCGCACAGATGGACTCATTAACTGCTGATGTGAGCCAGATGAAGATTGCTATCCGCAACCTGGAAGTACAGAATGGACAGCTTGCACAGAACCAGGCAGAACGAGCCCCAGGGAATTTACCGTCTAACACAGTGAACAATCCACGCGCTCAAATCAATGCTATCACAACTCGGAGTGGAATTGCACTGCAGGATCCACCGTATCCCAGTCATGCACGCGCAGAAAAGTCAAAAATTATTGAACAGGAGGTAATTGACCGGGAAGACAGTTCAACCGCTGACCCTCAGAAAAGGGGTTCGGTCGAGCAGGAAGCAGCGCAGAAGAATGAGGGTAATCCAGAGACAGTGCCAACTTCTAAGGAGGTTCCTTACCCTCTGAAGACACGCAAGAGAGATGACAGCAAAGACTACGCCAGATTTCTGGAGGTATTCAAGCAATTACAGATAAATATACCTTTTGCTGAAGCACTTGCCAAAATGCCTACTTATGCGAAATTTCTTAAAGACATCTTGTACGGTAGAAGGCGAATGAGTGACTTCGAAACAGTGAATCTGACGGCAGAAGCGAGCAGTTGTGTAAAAAATGGTCTACCACTGAAAAAGAAAGACCCTGGCAGCTTTGTTATTCCAGTAACCCTGGGCAGTGCATACACAGGAAAAGCCTTATGTGATCTGGGTGCCAGCATCAACTTGATGCCACTGACCATCTTCAAAAGTCTGGGAGTCGGAGAGCCACGCCCAACCAGAATTATGCTTCAAATGGCTGACAGGTCTGTGAAACCTGCCTATGGGGTAATTGAAGATATCCTGGTAAAAGTGGGAGAGCTTATTTTTCCAGCAGATTTTGTGATACTGGATATGGAGGCAGGAGAGGTTCCGCTGATCCTGGGCAGACCTTTCCTGGCGACTGGTGAAGCCATTATTAACTGCAAAAGTGGAGAGCTGTCCATGCAAATTAATGAAGAAAAAGTAAAATTTAATGTTTTCAAATCTCTCCAGCTTCCCGATCATTATGGGCATGAAAACTGTTTTGCAGTAGAGGTAATTGATGACCTGGAAAGCGATGAGATAGAAGATTTATGGGAGGAATTTGAAGACATATTTCCAGAGGAAACAGAAGAGCAACAGGATGAGCAGATCATGGGAACAGAAAGCTGGGTCAGGCTATACAGGGATGAAGGAGGCGAGCAGAAAATGACACTGGTCCCGTCACTGCAGGAACCACCAGCCCTGGAATTAAAGCAGTTGCCAGACCACCTCAGGTACGCTTTTATTGGTGAAAATAATACACTGCCAGTAATTGTTTCATCTTCTTTATCTCAGGAACAGGAACAAAAGTTACTGGAGGTACTTCGAGAGCATAAAGAAGCCATCGGATGGACAATTGCAGACCTGAAGGGAATCAGTCCTGATTATTGCATGCACAAAATAAGAATTGAAGACGGAAAGAAGCCAGTCATCCAGCCTCAAAGAAGATTGAACCCGATTATGAAAGATGTGGTACGTAAGGAGGTCATGAAGTGGCTAGAAGCAGGAATTATATACCCCATATCAGACAGCACCTGGGTGAGTCCTGTCCAGTGTGTACCGAAGAAAGGGGGTATTACAGTAGTGCAGAATGCTGATCAGGAACAGATCGCCCAGCGAACTGTCACTGGCTGGCGAATCTGTATGGACTATCGGAAGCTGAACGAGGCCACACTGAAAGACCACTTCCCGCTGCCGTTCATGGATCAAATGTTGGACAGACTAGCACACCATGCGTACTACTGCTTTCTGGACGGGTACTCGGGTTATAACCAGATCTACATAAATCCAGAAGACCAAGAAAAGACGACGTTCACTTGCCCATATGGAACGTTCGCCTTTAGAAGAATGCCGTTTGGACTGTGCAATGCTCCAGCAACATTCCAGAGGTGTATGATGGCAATTTTCTCTGATATGATAGAGAAAAATCTGGAAGTTTTTATGGACGATTTTTCGTTATTCGGAGACAGCTTCGAAGATTGCTTATATCATCTGGCCAGAGTTCTGATTCGCTGCAGGAAAACAAATCTGGTACTTAACTGGGAAAAATGCCACTTCATGGTGACTGAAGGAATAGTGCTGGGACACAGGATTTCCAGTGAAGGGCTGGAAGTAGACAGGGCAAAAATAGAGGTGATCAAGCAGCTGCCGTATCCAACCACAGTGAGGGCAATCAAGAGCTTTTTGGGCCACGCAGGATTTTACAGAAGATTTATTAAAGACTTCTCAAAAATTACAAAGCCACTTTGTAATTTGTTGGGAAAGGATGTGCCCTTCGTATTTGACGAAGCCTGCAAAGAAGCTTTTGACGTGCTTAAAGAAAGGCTGACGACTGCACCCATTATCACAACACCAGACTGGACGCTCCCGTTCGAGCTGATGTG
Source organism: Linanthus parryae (assembly GCA_023055425.1). Taxonomy (NCBI): domain Eukaryota; kingdom Viridiplantae; phylum Streptophyta; class Magnoliopsida; order Ericales; family Polemoniaceae; genus Linanthus; species Linanthus parryae. Next base: position 160,654,643 of record JALGPY010000002.1, on the reverse strand, counting down.
CGACGCCAGTGATTATGCTGTGGGCGCGGTACTGGGACAGAGAAAGGACAAGGTGTGCAGTGTCATCTATTATGCCAGCAGGGTCCTGAATGAGGCGCAGATTAATTATGGGACTACAGAGAAGGAGCTGCTGGCAGTTGTTTTTGCCCTGGATAAATTCAGATCGTACCTGGTAGGCTCTAAAGTCATTATTTTTACAGATCACAGTGCATTGAAATACTTGCTGGAAAAGAAGGATGCAAAGCCAAGGCTGCTGCGTTGGATTCTGCTGATGCAGGAATTTGACGTCGAAATCAGGGATAAAAAGGGAGTTGAAAATGTAGTAGCTGATCATCTATCTCGGCTGGAGAAACCTACAGAAGAAGTGGTGCCCATTCAAGAAAATTTTCCAGATGAACATATTATGAAGATCAAGACCAACAGACGGCCCTGGTACTATGCCATTGCCAATTATTTGGTCAATGGAGAGCTCCCTGAAGACATCACCCCTTGGCAGAAAAAGAAATTTATTTCAGATTGCAGGCAATATTTCTGGGACGATCCTTATCTGTTCAAGCAAGGGGCAGATAATATTCTCAGACGATGCATTCCATGTCACAAAATTCTGGAGGTAATTCAGCACTGCCACTCAGCACAGTGTGGAGGACACTTCAGCGGACCGAGAACAGCTCACAAGGTGCTGCAGTCAGGATTTTTCTGGCCAACAGTTTTCAAGGACTGCCATGATTACGCGCAGAGTTGTGATCGCTGCCAACGGACAGGAAATATCTCCCAGAGGAATGAAATGCCCATGACACTGTGGCAGGAAGTCGAGCCTTTCGACGTGTGGGGTATTGATTTTATGGGTCCTTTTCCTTCGTCGCTGGGAAATCTTTACATCTTATTGGCAGTGGATTACGTGTCAAAGTGGGTGGAAGCAATAGCCTGCCAGAAGAATGATGCGTCAGTTGTGGAAAGGTTCCTCAAACGCAACATCTTTACCAGATTTGGGACACCGAGAGCCATGGTCAGTGATGAAGGTTCTCATTTTATCAATAAAGTCTTTGCCAAGATTCTAAAGCAGTATGGGGTGTCTATCCATAAGGTATCACTGCCTTATCACCCTCAGGCAAACGGGCAAGCAGAGGTGTCCAACAGGGAAATAAAGAGCATATTGGAAAAAACTGTGAATCCTGGACGGAAGGACTGGTCGTTGAAGCTGGATGATGCGCTTTGGGCATACAGAACTGCTTACAAAACCCCACTGGGAATGTCCCCGTACCAGCTGGTGTTTGGGAAAGCATGTCATTTACCAGTAGAATTGGAGCACAAAGCTTACTGGGCAATCAAACAGCTGAATATGGATCACAGTTTATCAGGAAACAAACGGAAGATGGCACTCCTTGAACTGGAGGAATTTCGTAAAACTGCATACGAGAGCGCCAAAATTTATAAGGAAAAAACGAAGAAGTGGCATGACAACCGCATTCTACCAAAGAAGATAGAAATCGGGCAGAAGGTTCTCCTCTACAATTCAAGGATGAAATTCTATCCAGGGAAGCTGCGCTCAAGATGGTCTGGACCATTTATTGTGAAGGACATTACATCATGGGGAGTGGTGGAGCTGGAGAACCCGAGGGACAATACAGTTTTCAAGGTGAATGGGAACAGAGTCAAGCCATACAGGGATTCTCAGGAAATCATGGAGGTAGAGGCACTCTACCTCGACAGTCCGTGATTACAGCAGAGGTAACAAAGTCGGGCTGTCGACTGTAAATCACAAGCGCTGGTTGGGAGGCAACCCAACGTAGGTAGTTGTTTTTATAATTTTTACAATGTTCATAATTTGAGAGAAAAGTGAGAAAGAGGGATTTAATGTTGAATTCAGTGATTTCAGGAAGCAGAGGCGTGCGTTTAAACGCAGAAGATTTGCGTTCAAACGCAGTGCGTTCAAACGCAGAAATCTTGCGTTCAAACGCAGCCCCACCAATGGACAGGAAGAACACTGGAAACTGCTAACACTTTTGCGTTCAAACGCAGCAGACCTGCGTTCAAACGCAGAACACAACATGAAAAAATTTTCAGCCACTAAGTAGTGCGTTTAAACGCAACACAGTGCGTTCAAACGCAAGATGACAAAGAAGAGGTGAAAAATTCTTAAGGCATGCGTTTAAACGCAGGACCTGCGTTCAAACGCAGACCCAATCAGCAGAAATTTTCTAGAGAGACAAAGGCATGCGTTTAAACGCAACTCCTGTGCGTTCAAACGCAGCTCATCCGAGATGCAGAAGACATGCCTTGCGTTCAAACGCTGCTCATGTGCGTTCAAACGCAACTCATCAGGCCCAGAAAAATTCAAGAGCATTCAAGCACTGCGTTCAAACGCACATCCTGCGTTTAAACGCGGCTCATCAGATCTGCAAATTTTCCAGAAAAACTAAGCAGTGCGTTCAAACGCAGACCCTGCGTTCAAACGCACATTTGAGCGGGATCAAAAATTTCGGAAAATTTTGAAAAATTTTGAAATTTTGGGGCCATTCTGCAATTTCTGAAAGTTCGCCTATATATACTGTACGGATGACAGTGACTCATTTCCACACAAGTCTTCCAGTTTTCAACTCTCTCTCTAGAAAATTCTCTCTGCCCTAGCAGCCGCCAGAGCAGTCCGCCGCCAGCAGCCTCCGACGACCACCGCAGCACCGCCAGAAGGTCAGGAACAGTGTGGGGGTGATCCAAATCCGCCGATCCAAACATCAACAGATTCATCTCAGAGAGATATTTCCAGATCTGTACCCGTAAGATTCACTCCGGGTACCCAGGTTCTATCTTTTCATTCTCTCTGCATATTTTCAATTTTTGCTGTTTGAATCTGAAATGGAGGTGGATCAACCTTTCATGAGGCCGGATAGGGCTATTGCACCACTGAACATCATAGATTGCCGTCTGCTTAGGCCTAACTATTTCTGCGACCATAGGTTTGTTAACATGGAGGCTCACCGTTTCTATTTGCAAGACAAAAAGATTCGGTATGACATACCCGCTGAGAGGACCTTTCCACGTGATAGGGTAGCCATGGGGGACGAATTGTTTGAGTTTACGGGGCAGGATCAGTTTGGGGATTTGTTTACTGGGTTTCCCAATCTGCGGGTCAGTTCTGTGCTGGCTAAGGAGATTTACAGCAATCTCCAGCAGTGCATGAACAGTGAAGTCCAGTCAATTGACTGGATTTACTGCAGAAAGAGATGGATTCGAATCACCCCAGAGAGTATCCGAGAGAGTCTGGGTCTGGAGTTGGTGTTGGATGACTGTCAGTTCCAGGAACTGAGACGTCATCCATCAGAGCAGTTGAGTGAGCAGATCCTGACTACCCTGTGTGCTGGTGTCCCCGGCGCTGTCTGGTACCACCCTGAGAGGAGTCCTTCCTACCGGAAACTGCCATCGACCTACCTGATCCGAGAGGCGAAATGGTGGACAGAGTGGGTAAACAACAGAATTGTGGGTATAAAACACTTTACCCACATTGATTATAATATTGCCCTGCTTGTTTACTGTTTGATGGCTCGTGAGCCTGTGAGCCTCCCGGAAATTATCTGTGAGTTTTTCCGGGAACGGAAGGAGACCCATAGCAAGAAGGGTTTGGGTCTTCTGGGGATGTTGACAAAAATGGCGCAGGATTATCTTGTGGTCATTCCTGGCGAGCTGAGAGACATTCGACCTGTTCAAGTACGCAAGTACAAGAACATGAGATGTGCGCTGGAGGAGGCTATTCACGGGCCTCCTGAATATGTCCAAGTGGATGATGATGATGATGTTGTTCCACCTCAGGGTGGGGGTGGTGGCATGCCACCACCGCCTCCTCCCACTGATGGGGGTTTACCAGCTTTACCAGGACCCTTCCCACTGCCCCGTTCTGCCAGTTCCAGCGAACACAGGCAGCACGACCCTGACTTGGGGCAGTCTAGCAGAGGGGCCAGGCGCAGCTCTTTTGGGCGCCTGGAGAGGACTGAGCATGAGGAGTGGGTCAGAAAGAAAATAAAGGCCCAAGAAAAAGTACAAAACTACCTGGTAAAGACTGTTAAGAAAATGGCCAGGGGTCTTGGCAAATTGTTTAAGACCCAGAAGCATATCTACCACGCCCACACAGCCGCCATGAGAGCTCATGAGTCGGCACTCGCTGAAATTCAGAGTAACATGCGTGGTAGGCAGTTTAACTTTCCGGCCCGCTATTCTAGTGATAATTGTCCAAGTTGGACAATGGAGGATAGCCGGCCATTTGATAGCTTCTCTGGCCATGACCCCACACCGAGCCCGGAACATGGAGACAGTGTCGGTGACCCCGGCAGACCCGGTACCCAGTACCCACCTAGGAGAGATCATGCAGACCCAGGGGCCAGCAGTGCCCATCCCGGTGCCAGCCACGCTGGTACCGCTGCCGCAGCACGCCATGCTGCGAGGAAGCGCGCCAGAGGGCGCACCCCTTCACCATCTCCCGAGCCGACTGACCAGTCTACTCCGGAGAACACAGATTCGAGTTACCGACCAGATCAGTAGCGTCGCGAGGACGCGCCACCTCTAGTGTGGGGGTGGGGAATCGTGTCCTCCTGCATAGCCATGTCAGCATATTTTGGTCAATTTTATTTTTATTTTTATTTTCATTTTTGAGTCAGCACGTTTTTTATGATTGAGTCGACCCACCAACCTTTCTGACCTTGCATGATATACAGAAAAAATTACAGAAAAAAAAATAAAAAAAAAATAATAAAAAAAAAAAAAAAAATTTTAAAAAATTAATTTAAAAAAAAAAATAAATAAATAGGGAAAATTAATAAATAATTTTTGAGAAAGGGCAACTTAGGACCTAGAAACTGAAGAGAGTCCAATGAAAGAGCTTATTAGAGTAGGAAGCACCGTAGCAGGGATACTTCAAATTTTAGCATTTTGTGCACAATTTTCACGACAGGCTATCCCGGGTATTCAGGAATGTGGAAAGTAGATACAGGCATACTTTTGACTTCTCTAGTGTGCTAGGCAGATTCGGTCTTTAGATAGTTGAATATTCTGTTTCCCGTAGAAACTAGTGGACTCTTGGAATCTGGGGTGGACCTTCGTGTTGAGTCGGTTTTATGTGGTACAAATCTGTAGCCTAAGCGAAGATGTAGAATGTACACCACCATCCCTTAAGGTGGTTCCAAGAGAAAATCCTAAAAAGCCTACACTCCTAACGCTCCACTGCACCGTTGTAAAAACAGAGGGGATTATGAAAAAAAAAAAAACAGTTTGAAAAAAAAAATAATAAATAATATTTTGTGCTTAAGGAGAAACAACATAATGTGCTTCCATTCACATGGAAAATTTGGATTCAATCCAATTTGGAGCTTAGGAGGGAAATTAAAGTCAAGCCGTATTACACAGGAGATGTGTCTCCCAGCAATGGGACAATTTGCAAATCAAACGCAATAACGGCTAAGAGGGTCTGAAAACCTCAAATGACTTGGCGAAGAAAAACTATCTGGTGACTATAGATGCCTGGACCCTCAAAGCCAGAAGACGTGCCTTGTCTTGGTTGGTTTGGTGGATGTTTGGGGATACCTTAGTGAATTTGTGCATAGGATCAGTTTATATCATTTCTTGCTGCGTGTGTGAAATTTCGAAATAAGCTAGTGAGGATTTGATGATTTCAGTTTATGATAGAGAGGTTGCCCAATTTCAGAAAATAATTATAAAAAAAATTAGTTGTGTCTTGAGTCAGTTTGTGTATATTCTGTATCTGAGTCAGTATCTATCGAGTGTTTTGGTCTGTGTCTTGAATCTGTGAAAGAGGGGAAGTATGCAAATTAAAGTATGCAAAAATTGGGTCTGCAGGACAGTATGCAAGGGTCTGCTCGGGACGAGCAGATGTAAGTGTGGGGGTATTTTGACAGCCTGAAAATGTATTAGTCTGGGACATCTTTTTACCATTGGTTTTAACCCTGTGAGAGTTGAGTTTGGCCATTTTCAGCTTATTTTCCACCTGATACGAGGCAGAGATTTATATATCATGATTGCAAAATTTGAGTAATTTTATGCATATTTTTGGTTTGTTGGATATGATCGCGGGTGCGTGTTATGTGCAGGTAACAGGTGCCGGAAGAATGCATGAGATTGACTTGGATTGGGGGCAGCGTATCAGGAGAGCTGAGCAAAAAGAGGAAAAAATGACTAAGTTGTGCGTTCAAACGCAGAGGCTGCGTTCAAACGCACAAGGCAGGCAGCAGGGAAAATGGCAAGATTTGGCTAAGGCGTGCGTTCATACGCAGAGACATGTGCGTTCATACGCAGGAGGCAGAGACCAAAAGTGCAGAAAAAACTAAGTCCTGCGTTCAAACGCAGGTTGTGCGTTCATACGCAGGGCTCAACACTCAGGAGAAGAAACGACCAAGGGGTGCGTTCAAACGCAGAGGAGCTGCGTTCAAACGCATGGGTTCAGGAGCCAGAAGACGAAATTGACTAAGTCCTGCGTTCATACGCAGGGGGGGTGTGCGTTCATACGCACTGCGTTCATACGCAGGAAAGTGCGTTTGAACGCACAGACTTGTTCCAGAATCTTCCAGGACGGATCTTTTTGAGGGTAAAACAGGAATTTCGTGCATCAGTTTTTGGAGACTGTGGCAATATAAAAGGAGGTGTCCCAGCACTGTTTTAGGGTTACGAAGGCATACCACAGCTATCATCATCATCAGCAGCCAGTTTCACAGCAGCCAGGAGTTGGAGCAGAGCAAGATTGGAGCAGTTTTCCAGTATCTTCAGAAATAACTAGTTTGATCTTTTCTCTTTTTATAAAACATTGTCTTTTAATAATGCAAGCTAGCTAGACCTTTTGCCTAGGTTCTCGGTGAACCTAGGGTTTATGAATTCAGCAGACTTGGATGTTTTGATTTTCAGATGCATGGCTAGCTAAGTCTTAATACAGATGGTTTGTTTATTATTCTGTCTTTGATTTTATTTACATACATGAATGGCCTGATCACCCAGGAGTGTTACAGACAGGACCTGGTGCGCGAGAGTGACCAGTGAATGTTAGGAAGAAAAGACAGGATTTAGTACTCTGCCTTGATGGACCGAGAGGTGAAGAGAATCAGGGGACTAGCCCAGAAGCATTAGACCAACTGTTAGACGTTTAGGGGGAGACCGAGAGGAGAACCTGTAACCCTAGCAGACTTAGAACGAACCTGCAGATTTAGGTGGACCGAGAGGACCCGAAAATCTGCAGTCGAGTGATAAGTGCATGAGACCGAGAGGAGATTGTACTATTGGTATGCTGGCATAAACAAAACCACTGTGTGTTCTGAAATCGAATAAACCATGAAAGCTGGAAAGTAACCCTAGGGGATCCTGGAATCTAGATTTTTAGAATTATCAACTTTTACAACTACAACAATTTTAGCAAAAATATTCAGCAGAAAAATAAAATAAGTCTTTTTACTGTTTTTAGTTATTATAATTTAGTATAATCAAATACCAAACCTTCCTCCTTTTTACAAACTTTGTGTCTTATTCTAATTCTGATTAGCAAGAACTTAAACTGTTCTCGTGGGTTCGACAACCAGAGTCATAATCTACATACTCTATACTACTTGATCGTACACTTGCGAAAAAGCAGATAGTTTACGCTGTCAAGGACTAAACTGTAAGTGACGCAAAACTAAAAGCAAGGACAGCTTATGGCGATGCCACGTCATTACATGAAGCAGCTATCATGACTAGCAAGCTCGGCCAATAGTCTTGTGCCACTTGTCAAATTGATGCACCTTGCCCAACAAGTCGGCCCATGCCTATATAAAGGGGTCATCCCTAGGCATAAGAGACACACAATTACATCTTGCAAGAAGGAGAGAGCTCTGAAGATCAAGCTGCTGAAGCCCTGACGAGTTCATCCATCATCAAGATCATCATCAAGCCCTTCAAAGTTCTTCATCAAGTTCTTCGAAGATCATCATCAAGTTCTTCGAGCCGTTGAAGATCTCCATCCGCGTTCTTCAAGATACTCGAAGATCTTCAAGCCGTTCTTCGTGTTCTTTAAGGCGTTCATCCGGTTCTTCATCAACATCGAAGATATTCATCCTTGCGATCCGAGATCAAGATTATAAAGCCCTCGTTTGGCGTTTGTGTTCTTCAAGACCTTCATCGCGTCCTTCGTCACAATCGAAGGCCGCTCATCCGTTCGATCCGAGATCAAGCTGCGAAGCCCTCGTTCGACGTTTTTGGAGAAGAATCAAGGGATTTAATTTCTGTTTAGAAATTAGCTATTAGAGATTGTAATCCACTTCATTAAATAATCAATAAAATATTTGTTTCACCGAATTTCTCGCTTTTTATTTCCATTAGCAGACATTTGTGTGTACAAATATTGGCACGCCCAGTGGGACTTCTCTGCCCCTCATCTCTTCTCCTCAAGTACAAGTGTTCGTGATGTCTCCTATGAAGGATAACGAACTTGCATCACTCAAGGCTTGAGACGCCAAGTCTTCAGCTTCAGAAACAAATTCCGGAATCCAAGCCACTCGTCCAGTAACTCGTAGTATGTCTAAGGCAATGTCAACTGCTGGGGGCAAGGAAAATGGGGCTGCCTTGAGGAAGTCACAATCACATGTGCCCACCCCTCAGGAGACTTCAGATTCAAACAAGCCTTGGGAGGAATGTGTGAAACATGTGATCATGATGATGATATCAGCATGCACGCCATGACTACTAGTGCAGTACCTCTGGAAGAGCAAGTAGCGAACCTCACCAAGGGCCTTGAAGAATTAAAGAAAATTGTTGAAGTTTGTGACGTTAAACTCGCAAAGCTGATTGCAAAACTCGACACCCACGAAGAAACAAGTCAAGTGTTTGAACATACTCCCAAGGTCGCACCAGAAGCTAGAACGACGGATATTGGACAAGAAGTGCGGCCAACTGTGCAATTGTCAGCCAATGGCACCATTCCTCTTGATCAACTACAAGAGATCATCATGAAAATCATGAATGGGAGGCATGGAGTACCGTTGAATTCATCTAAGTCCTACACAAAGCCTTACATAGAGAGAATCGAAAAGTTAAGCATGCCGAATGGTTACAATCCTCCTATGTTCCAGCAATTTTCAGGCAAAGGAAACCCTAGGAAGCATGTTGCCCATTTCGTTGAGACATGTAACAACGCCGGAACCGATGGAGACCTTCTCATGAAGTAGTTTGTTAGGACCCTTTAAGATGATGCCTTTGAGTAGTATGGTCAGCTTGAGCCGAGGTCCATTGATAGCTGGGGGCATATGGAGCATGAGTCTCTTAATCCTTTCTACAGCACAAGGCGAACCGTCAGCATGGTCGAGTTGACTAACACTCGCCAAAATAAAGGCGAGAAAGCAATTTACTTCATAAATCGTTGGAGGAACCTCAGCCTTAACGGGAAGGATAGACTCTCGGAAGGCTCAGCTATTGAGATGTGCATCCAAGGCATGAACTGGGGTCTCCGATACATACTTCAAGGAATAAGGCCAACTTACTTCGAGGAACTTGCCACTCGCGCACATGAAATGGAGCTAAGCATAACATCTAGCGGAAGCCTAGGACCACCGCCTTTTGAAGCTTGGAAGGGAGGAAGCAAACAATACTCTTATAAAGGCCCAAAGTTTGCGCTTAAGGCCGTCAATCAAGAGTCCATAATTGTCACAACCACGCCAATAAAGCTCATGGATAAGAGACTAAACTTTCTCAATCTTCGCATTTGAAGATTGTCTAGAGCTCCTGGATAAGAGCCTAAACTTTCTCGATCTTCGCATTTGAAAATTGTCTACCGATCCTGGAAAAGAGCATAAATTTTCTCCTTCTTCTCATATGAAGATTGGTCAAAAATCATGGAAAAGAGCCTATACTTTCTCCGTCTTTTCATTTGAAGATTGGTCAAAGACCCTGGAAAAGAGCCTAAACTTTCTCCATCTTCTCACGTGAAGATTGGTCATAACTCCTGGATAAGAGCCTAAACTTTCTCGATCTTGGCATTTGAAGATTGTCTACCGCTCCTGGATAAGAGCCTAAACTTTCTCGATCTTCGCATATGAAGATTGACCGTAGCTCCTGGAAAAGAGCCTAAACTTTCTCCATCTTCTCACATGAAGATTGGTTACCGCTCCTGGATAAGAGCCTAAACATTCTCGATCTTCGCATATGAAGATTGTCCATAGCTCTTGGAAAAGAGCCTAAACTTTCTCCATCGTCTCACATGAAGATTGGCCACCGCTCCTGGAAAAGAGCCTAAACTTTCTCCGTCTTCTCATATGAAGATCGGTCAAAGCTCCTGGAAAAGAGCCTAAACTTTCTCCATCTTCTCACATGAAGATTGGTCACAGCTCCTGGATAAGAGCCTAAACTTTCTCGACCTTCGCATGAGAAGATTGTCTACAGATCCTTTAGCACGAGCATAAACTTCTTCACAGCTCTAGCGCGAGCATAAACCGCATCACTGCTCCTTTAGTACGAGCATAAACAGCTTCACAGCTCTGACACGAGCATAAACCGCACCATCGTAAGAGAAAAAACTGCTTTACCGCTCCTAAGGCATGAGCATAAACCGCTTCTCTACTCCTTGCACACAAGAGTATAAACTGTGAACGCACCCCAATTGAACTACGTTCGACTTGCTCCTCAAAAAGGTACGTAGGCAGCTTGAGGCATTGCCTTTAGTACAGTCGTAACCACATAAAAAAAACATATCATTCCTCTAAAATATACACACGTTGAAATCATTTGTGAGGCATGGTGGGTCAACTTAAAAAGGTACTAAATAATCATTATACATTTGACTTGGTATCGAGGAGCGTAATGTTGGTGGAGAGAATATGTTGGGTGTTAACAGATTAACACGATGCTCCCTCGTGGCAAGTCGTAAACTATTTGAGAGGACACCCATTCGAATCGCCAAGTTGTAAGGAAAATACAATAGTTGAAACGAATGAGTACCTTGCTATATTTGCAATTTCTTCGCCCCCATGCTTCAAAAATAATTCTTCCATGTTCACACATATTTGATCGAAAGGAATATATATGTGATCATGTTTATGCGGGATCACTTCACTCTGTGAATAAAAGAGACATGCTTGGTTCAATTTCTCTCGATGTTAAGACCGCATAGAATTAAAAAACCTGAATGCAAGAAGAATTATACTTTTCGAAACTGAACAATGTATCACATGGCCTTATTGCATCATATAAAATAGGAGGCTTCAGTAGATCACATGGCAGTTACGAATTTCAATTTTATGGATAAAAATCAATCCATGATTCTTGTGTGCATGAAGAGCCTTGCAGAATAGAGCACCAGTCGCAAGCGTTATTTTGAACACGCAAAATTTGTTATTTGTTGTCCCGTGAAACAAACAACGAAAAAAAAAACAAGAAAAATAAAAAAACATGCAAGTGAACAAGAGGACCTCCAGGCATCTTTTGGAACCAATAGCAAATAATTGAGGCTACATTGAAATCATTAGGGAGTTCCACCATGTTTCCTTCGTCGTCCCCTGCTCCAGTGACACGACGTAGTCGCTTCATTCTTCGAATGGCTTAGCTGCTTAAATGGGTAACATGACTCGAGTTGCCTGAAAAGATATGGGAGGCTCCGATGTTGCTTGAATGGATGAAAGGTGGATCCGTTGCTTGAATAGATTTCCATGACGAGGTACATGAATGAACACGACGGCTGCAATTGCTTGATTGGACATCATAGCTCAGTTACCCTGACGAACAAGGGAGGTGGATGGTTTACCTTACAGAACAAGGACGGTGGCTGGGTCCCTTGAATTGACTTGACGGCTCCTCCGCTTGGACATACAGCATAGCGGTGCCGTTTTCTGCATGACGTTATCGCTTCGTCCCTTAAATGGATAACATACCTGCGCCGCCTAAATGTACAAGCTGGCTCCGTCACTTACACATGGTGGTTCCGTTGTCCAAATACAGTGGCTCCGTGTTGAAAGGACATCGTGGCTCCAGAAACTGAATAAACAAGATAGTTTGTTCGTTTGAATGGATGTTCACAAGGCTCAGACAAGAGGCCTTAAGTAGCTCTGAGGAGGGGACTCCATCGCTTTAGCATAATAGCTTCATCGCTTAAATCGATGTCATGGACTCATGGCTGCGTCAACCATGGAAGCTCCGAGACGATCAGTCGCTTCGACATGGCAGCTCCAAGGACTCAATGAAAACTACGACAAGGTCGCTCCATAACATGGCGGCTCCATAACTTCAACCAAACAGCAGCTCATCTACACTGCACGCCATAATTGGGTCGTCCGAATAGACACGGCGGCTCACGTCATTGCAGCTCCATCACTTCATCAGAAATAAGGGGGTCCGCCTCTATGGACATGGTGGCTTCACACTTGAACATACTTCGTGCCTAGTTCGCGGAGATGCTGGATGGATTTCTTCATTCAATAGCTTGGATGCGACGAATAATGCGAAGAAGCAAACATTGAATTATCTCAACAATGAAGATGTTCAATGCTTACTAATCAAATACTCAATATTCTCGAGCTGACGCGGGAAGGAATATTTTGAGTCGTCGAACTCTATCAAAAGGACTACTTGGTAGCATACCAAGCAGTTACAGCTCAACTACCAGCTGCAGTAAGACAGACAAGAGCAGTGCGATAAACTGAGATCGCAGTTGAAGGAAAGATCATGCCTCTCATTCAGCGAGAACAGGGACAATATCGGCACAGCAGCAGCGGAAAGCGGCGGCAATTGCAAGCCAGCAGCAACAGATGAAGAGGGCCGCCACAATATCGCCGGCATCCTCTGCAATTACAAGAATCAGAATAAGAAAAAAGTTATTTCCAGAAAATAGAGAACAAACAAGGAAAAAGTAAAAGAAAAGAAGCTAAAAAGTGGAAGAGAAGAAGCTACAGAGAGCATTCGTGCTTATAAAAAAACAAGAGTGGCCATTACTTTTATAGAGTGTATGATGATGCTAGGAAGGTTCCAGAGGATATTCACACAAAGGAAGTGAAACTACTCTACTATAGAAATTGTCTCAAAGTGGTGAATATGTTTCCAAGAATGATGGATTCTCCATGACTAAATGAGGCAAGGTGAATAATAAGCTTTCCATATTTTGTCCTCCAGGACTAAATAAAGCAGAGAGTATAATTTTCTCTTCCAAACAAATACATTGGCAAAGGAGTCCATTTTCTCTACGCACAAGATGTTTAAAAAAAAAGAGAGAATAAAAAGCAAACTGATGCAATTCTCCAGAATCGCATATGATCAATTCCAAGAGTTTCCTTACAATTCGATTCAACGCAAAACCCTTATGTTTAAAGCATAAAACTGATGGGTTTTTTAAGTTCTATGAATGCGAAGAAAAAAATTTTTTGCCCATCTGTCTGTGACCTATGTTTTGGATCCAAGTCGATACAAACCAATCAAAAATTATCGAGACTCGTCTGCCAACAAGCTCGAGAGCCGGCACACAAGTCTCGAGGGGGCATTTGTAGACTCGCAAAATTTGCGGCCAATCAAGTAGTGCCACGTTGATATTATCGCCTAAATAAATGGTGGGATCAAATAGCACTCTTTGCTAAACTGCTACCCATAAGCAATAATTAATAAGAGGACTAAACTATAAGTGAGGCAAAACTTTATTTACAAGCAAGGACTGCTTATGGCGATGCCACGCCATTACATGACGCAACTATCATGACTAGCAAGCTCGGCCAATAGTGTTGCGCCACTTGTCAAATTGATGCACCTTTGCCAACAAGTCGGCCCATGCCTATATAAAGGGGTCATCCCTAGGCATAAGAGACACACAATTACATCTTGGAAGAAGGAGAGAGCTCTGAAGATCAAGCTGCTGAAGCCCTGACGAGTTCATCCATCATCAAGATCATCATCAAGCCCTTCAAAGTTCTTCATCAAGTTCTTCGAAGATCATCATCAAGTTCTTCGAGCCGTTGAAGATCTCCATCCGCGTTCTTCAAGACACTCGAAGATCTTCAAGCCGTTCTTCGTGTTCTTCAAGGCGTTCATCCGGTTCTTCATCAAAATCGAAGATATTCATCCTTCCGATCCGAGATCAAGCCTCTAAAGCCCTCGTTCGGCGTTTTTGTTCTTCGAGACCTTCATCGCGTTCTTCGTCACAATAGAAGGCCGCTCATCCGTTCGATCCGAGATCAAGCTGTGAAGCCCTCGTTCGACGTTTAAGGAGAAGAATCAGAGGATTTAGTTCCTGTTTAGAAATTTGCTATCAGAGATTGTAATCCACTTCATCAAATAATCAATAAAATATTTGTTTCACCGAATTTTTCGCTTTTATTTAAAGTGTAGCATACTTAATAAAATATTAATATTAACACACAAATTTGAAAAATACAAATATTACTTAAAACTAAATGTGCAACATAAATATGAGGGTTACTACAATAAATCAATTATATTCATTGTAAATTCGGTTTGCCGTAAGTAAAGGGTCAGTGTTTGTGAGAGGGAAAATTCTCTCTTCTCTATCCACGCTTAGGAACCCTAATTCTAGTTTCTCCTTTATCGCCGCCACAGCAGTTTTTTCCATTGACATCTACACATATTCTCATTCAATCACGGGATCGTCTTTTCTCATAAGAAAAAATCAAAGGATCGTGCTCAGATCCTTCAAGTCTTGTCGTTTTTCGCTCGTTTCTTGAAAAGTTCATTGTCTCATGTTTTACCTTTGTTGTTTCGTCTTTCTTACAAGTAACAGGAGCTCATTTCTCATCTGGTTTTAGTTTTTTCCTAAAATTAGTTCTCACAAGTTTGGTTTTCCAGGTGTCTTGCTCTTTAGTCTCACATACTCATCGTTGCTCCCATGTTCTCTGTTGTGTTGTAAGGTACTTCTTTTTGTTTCTAGTACTTCTTGGCCTTTTTGTTTCTAGTAATATCAATTGACAAACATTTCGGTAAGATCGTAGCCAGCCTCTAGTACTTCTTGGCCTTCTATGCCTTCTGTTTCTCTAATCGTTCACATCTGCTCGTCCTTAGGATTTTTAAATTGTCAATTTTAAGATCCCTTTTTCTTCTCTGTTAGTCGATTTTCTTAATTTCTCTCCCTCAGTTCTTGTCTTGTTTAATTTTCGTCTCTCCTCTTTCTCTGGTCTGTTTTTTCATTGATATGGTACTGAAATTATCAGCTTTATCTTCAATATTTGGTTTCTCTGTTTCCATGAATATCTCTGTTACCTTAGCCACAAAGCAACAATACAAGAATAAAAGAAGGCGGTTGTTCCACCTTCCCTTCGAAACACCAAAGATCCAAGCTTCCCTCCCACAGGAGACGATGCTCAACTGAAAAAGACATCGATCTTGCGATTTGGAGGCTCCAGGACCAAAACAACAGTAAGGGAAAGGTTCAATACTTGGTTCGCAACTCTTCATAGAAGGTTCATTCTTACACTCGATTGGAACTGCTCAACCTTTGATTCCTCAAGCCGCCATCAAGAGAGGTTAGAAGTGCATGCAGTGTTGTTAATGAGTCATCGGGTAACTATAGTGCTCATAACCAACAGAAGGGGCTCGGTTTTATTAATATACGAAATCATCAAGTGGTTTTTGTTGATCCTTCGTGGTATGCGAGACAATCTCGTCGATCTAGTCAGATTCATGGCAATCAGACGGGTTCATTTCAGATCGAGTTATTTTCCTTACGCCGTTACCTCCTGGGGAAGAAGGAGGTCCGAAAGAGCGTGTCTTCTCAGTTTCATGCTTCTACTGATCATGTTGTGGTGAAGGAATCAAAATCTCCTCAACCCTCTTCATGTGCAGGTGATGAAGATCGTGCCAAAAACTCGGAGCAATTTAAAACCCACAATGAGAAACCGGATCTGCATCCAACCCATTTCCATAACTTGGTCCAGAAAGTAAGCCAAAACCCAAATCAGAACCCAGCCCAGCAACATCCCCTCAACCCGACCAAAAGCATGTCATTGATTCCCGACCCTACATCAGCTTTTGGCATGGGACATACAGCTCTCAGCATGATGAATACTGACATTCCAGTGGTTACTCAAAAGATGCAAGTTAAGAATGTTGATGTTTCGTGGGAGTTGCCTTATGGATGTTACTGTGCTGCTAAAAAACTCAGGCTTACTTTCAAGTTCCGCTCACCCACTGGACCAATGGCGTTTTGGAACCCTTAATTACTCCGGCATCACAGCTTCGAAGCTCGTGTGGTTAGTAGTTTGGTCAAGTTTGTTGTTTGGTATGATTTTTGTTTGTTTGTTTCAGGTGGCGTTGTCCCCCGGATGTGCGCCTGCCGCAGCATCGCGTCTACTCCTTGTCAGCATGATTTGTTTTCTTGGTGCTTCCTATGTAGTTTTTTATTTGGGTTTGGTAATGTGGTATTTTTATTATTTTCCTTAGGGTTGCTTGATGTATTATAGGTTGATGTTGAAACTCTATCGTACTATCGCTTGATGTTGAATTGATGTTCTTTATGGATTGCCAACAAAAATTATATTCATGGTTAACAATAAGTTTAATTGAATGTTATAAGTTTTTTTGGTTGGAAACAATGGGGTGGTGAAGATTGAAGAAAACGGTGAAGGAGAAGGCGTGAGATTTAGTTGAAGCTGACTTAGAGTTCAGCAAACGCTCTTTTGAAATAGCGTTCCGAATATTTTGTTGTCCTTGAAAAACACATGCCTTCAGCACACATTTTTTCGAGCACCCAAACTGTAAATATTATTTTATAAAATTTTGGAACGTGGTTTTCCAACTTCGAGGGGCCGGTTTCATGTAAAGCGGTCCGTGTCTTTTTCGGTTTCTAAGTTCCTAACGAGATTTAGTGCAACAACCCCCTTATCTGGCTCGGACAAGACCGGGAGGGCGATGCTATAAGTAACGGCGGTAATCAAAAGCATAACATCCCAAAATATTTATTTATTACATAACACAAAAGTTTCTAGATATTACACAAGCGTTTCAGAAACTACTACATTATTCTTAACTAACCAAAACTAGATTCTACTCAAGGTGAAATCCAACTACGTGAGTCTCGTTCCCAGCTACACCAGTCTTCAGCTCCTAAACCTGCGGTGGGAAGGAAAAAGGAACCGCAGTTTTCAAAGTCAGCATGGAAATACTGAGTAAGTGACACCCAAGCTCGTAAACCAGAATATGAAGCATAGCTTTCTTTTCATAAAATATACAGAGGAAATAAAACTGTAAATTTTCAAAGTAAATCAGGATTTGTAAACTGTACATGATGCATCCAGTCAGACTAATTATAAAATTTCTCATTCGTTTGATCTTCTTTTCTCAACTTCCAAACGCGGGGGATTAGACCAAATCTCTTTCTTCTTCACTTTCTTAAATATCTCAAATCTCATAAAACAGTATTATTAACTTTGTTGACACGGGGAAGAATCTACTAACTCTACGCATCCAAGACCTTAAGTGCCGGCACCCCCCTAAGACTTCTTGCGTCCAGAGAGGTGAGTACATGGTGCGACCCGGCAGGTTGCGACCGGGTTAAACTAAAAACGGGTCGAGAGGACGAAGCCAACACGACCAATCTAATCACAGGCCGAGTGAACAAAGTCAACACGGCAATAATACGCTTCTCCCGTACAACTCTTTCCACTTTAATTAATTATGCATTAATGTTATTCGTGTGACAATATCAAGCAAAATAACTTCTTTAAAATGTAAGGAAATCTGAAATAAACATAAATAAATAACAAACACTTTTCGAGACAACTATTAAAATCAACTTGTGACACGAAAGGAGCTTGGCATGCAAGGCTTGGCATGTTCACTTACCTTACTTTCCGTAGCAAAAGCACGTCGTAGCAGTGGCTCGGGCCTACAAAGATGTCACCTACAAATCGTGTCTTCTACGTCAACAAGTATCCAAATAAAATGCTATAAGACCTTAAAGAGTATTTATATCAACTTAAACTCCACTATTTATATTTCTATCGTTTTATTACCCATTTAAAATTTCCTAGAAATGCTACAACTCATCTATTTTTAAACAACTATTCTTATTATTATTATTATTATTTAAAAGTGACTATTTAGATTAATAAAATTATGAACTAAAGAAATTATACTTAAGAACTAATTCGAATTATAATGAAAAAAGTAATATTTCGACTATTATTGTTTTAAGAGAAACTTCACACGATACTATATTATTTAGAAATAGTGAAAAGTCTAATTTTACAAGTTAACAACTAATTTAATAAGCTAAGTGATTAAACATTATTTATTGCAAGTTTTTAACAAAAACGCTTCTATTATAATTTTTAACAAACCACCCGTTTACTATTTTCTTCACCCGAATCAATTTTTCAAGACGTGAACAAAACTACTATTTTTAGAAATTATTGTTAATCCAAAAATTATTATTATTATTATTATTATTAACTAAAAGTGTGGTTTAATTATATAAACTCTAAATTATAATTAAAATTAACAAATACCCTATTTATTTCTAAAACAGTTATGTTAAAATACTCTAGGCACCCCCTAGTTTCTGAAAACATCAAACAGCCCCCTTTGTCATGTTATAATTTTTCTGAAAACTACACTTTGACCCCCTTTTCAAGAACAACTCAATTTTAGCTCTTCAAATCATGAATCTAGCTACCGAGTTTGGATTTTGATTATGTATAACGACTAAGCAGAGGGTATAGCACGTACCTAGGCCAAAAATGGCCGGAAACCGTGAAGATATGCGACGGGTCGAAGTCTCGAGTCGGAGTCGCCGGAGTTGAAGCTCACCCGCCGGCTTAATGGCTTCTTTGGCCAATTCTGGACCTGCTGCTGGCTTGGTCGAGCCCTAAGGAGTCTGCTGGAAGCAAGGGAGTGGTTGGGTGTTGCTGCTGCACTTGGCCGGAGTTGGTCGCCGGTTTAAATGGAGGCTGGAGGTGGCGGGTGACCTCTGCTACTCCTGCTGCTGCTACTACTTGGGTTCTGGAACCTCTTTCGATTGGAAAGAGAGTGAAACAGAGGCAGAGAGGTGAATGAGAGAGAGAGAGGCGGTAGTGGTGGTGGGTTTGCTTTCCCGTCCGTCGCCGCCGGCACAGGGGTGGCCGTGGTGGTTGTTGCTGTCCCCTACCAACTTCTGCTGCTGTTTCTATCTTCCCAGGGAAGAGGGTAGAGTGAAAGAGAGAGAGAGGTAGTTGGTGGAAGTGGGTTTGCACTCTCGGGTTTTTGGGCCGCCTGTAATGATGGCGGTTGCGGTGGTGGGTGAGGTTGCTGCCACCACTGCTCCGCTGCTACTGTTGTTGTCTTTAAAACAGAGGGTGAGAGAGAGAGGGAGCTGAGAGATGACAGTGGTGGTGGTGGTGGGTTTGCCGAAGCTACGGCAATGGTGGTGATGATGTTGACGGTGGTGAAGATGAGAGAGTGAGAGAAGTTGTAGTGTGTAGGTGGAGTACTACTACTTATAGTGATTGGGTGTGACAAGCACATCTAGTCTCGCGGTGGTCGGTTACGCGTTTAAAACTAAGATTTCAACTAAAATTTACGAAACGTTAACATATCATTTCAAGATTGTTAATCTATTATTTTTCTAAAATTTTCTACAATACAAAACTCAAAAATTTTATTCTCATATTATTTTGCCAATAAAAATTATTATTATGCTTCTTTAATGACTATTTTACCCCTACGGATTAAACGGGGTATTACATCCCTCCCCCCTTAGACAAAGCTTCGTCCTCGAAGCTAAATCACGCAACTACTCATGATATTCAGTTATTCTAACAAACAACTATCTAACAGAATTTATATCACATGGCTGGCAAGTAATTCCACGTAACAAATAATAGCAAATAGCCATTTTAAGATATATGTAATGCAACGCGTAACACCAAATAAGGTCGTGGTCACATCTATCTAATTAAGTGGTCTTGGTCTCATTAGGTTACTAAGTCTCAAGGCTAACCACGTCTCAATAGTACTAAGAACGTAACACTACTTATCGAAAGGTTGTCGTCCCTAGAACTTAACTCAATCTTCGAAAATACGAGCCCTTAGTACCTGATCAAGTAGGTTGTCAACCCGAAGTTGGCTGCTCGTAGTTATGGAAATCTCCTGTGCCAACTCCGTACTCAGCTTCTGCCTCAGTCTTTGTCAACACTGCAATTCTTCCTACATTGGTATTTTGAGCTCCTGCCCCTCCTGCCCCATTATTATTGTTCATCTTGTATCCAGCATTATTGTTTCCAGTCCTGGGTTGAGCTCCCTTCTGTCCTGTATTTCCTAGGTTGTAGTTCTGCTGCCTTCCGTATCCATTGCCTCCATTGTTCTGATAGTGGCGGTTCCCATTCTGCTGGCGGTTTCCCTGGTAGTTGTTCTGTTCTGGTCCTCCAAAGTTGCCTCCTTGGATTATTGGCTGGTTCCCAACTGGTGGTCGTCGACATTCGTAAGATCGGTGTCCCCTCTTTCCACAATTGATGCATGTGACTACGTTTCCTTCACAATCCGTTCCGGGGTGGTTTGGTGGGCACTTCTTGCAGTAATGACGGCGAATTGGCTGTGTTTTGAACATCCTGCTCATTGCCTCGGTTTTTCTCATGGTTACTTCCTCCATTGCTAGGCTTGCCCTTTGCAGAGTTGGTGTTACTTCCTCCTGTTTCTTCTAGCTTACGTTTCTTGCGTTTCTCTTCTTGGGTGATACGAACCCGATAGATGTCAGCAGCTCTGTCGTAGGCTTCATGGAGAGTAGAATAGGTTCTGCATAACAGAGACTCCTGTAGTCTTTCGTGCAGCCCAGCGATGAATTTAGAGACCTTGGAATCCTCGTCAGGTACCATGTTGCCTACAAACCTCGTCAACTCTGTAAATTTCCGGAAGTACTCAGTCACGGAATCGTTTCCTTGCTGTAGGTTCTGGAATTCTAGTTCCTTGCTCCTTTTCACATGGTGAGGGTAGAAACGAGCTCTCAGCGCAGATTGAAGGGATTCCCAGTTGAATTTTGGATCGGCTAGCAGAGTTTCTCTTGCATTCCTCCACCAAAGGTGCGCTTCGTTTTTTAAGTAAAAGACAGCACAGTTTACTTTCCGATCATCTGGAGAATCTACCGTCTCGAGGATTTTGTCCATTTCTATGATCCAATCCTCTAATTCCACAGGATCCTCTTTTCCCGTAAAATCCATTGGCTTCATATCTGCCACTTGCTTGGCCCAATTAGTTCCTGTCTGTCCTCCATTATTCATCATCTGTGTCATTTGCACGAAGAATTGCTCCATGGTGATGTTCTCAGCCATCTGTTCCTGTCAGACTTTCCTAAAGTGATATCGTAAAGGTCTATCAGTCTCATCCTACGGTATTCCGGGTTATGGTCTGGAAATCTCAACAACTTCTCATAATTTCATAATTAGCAATGCCTCTAACACATAGCACACATCACATAGCAACACATATAACTCATGTCAGCAACTATAACTCTTCTTTGCACAGCAAGCAGAATCAACTCTTATTCTTATCATGAAAGTAACAACTATCTATAGTCATTGAAATGAATCTCAAATCAAACCATATCACATAAAACTCAACAGTCTCAAAGCAGGATGAGGGTGGCTGGAATAATCAAAACTTATCCTTAGGCTACCCATAACCCCAACGGATTTTCCAATTTTAATTATCTTGCCCTATGTTCATTTTAAGTTGCCCTACAGGTTTTATACTGGAACGAACGCTCTGATACCACCTGCAACAACCCCCTTATCCGGCTCGGACAAGACCGGGAGGGCGATTCTATAAGTAACGGCGGAAATCAAAAGCATAACATCCCAAAATATTTATTTATTACATAACACAAAAGTTTCTAGATATTACACAAGTGTTTCTGAAACTACTACATTATTTTTAACTAACCAAAACTAGATTCTACTCAAGGTGAAATCCAACTACGTGAGTCTCCTTCCCAGCTACACCAGTCTTCAGCTCCTAAACCTGCGGTGGGAAGGAAACAGGAACCGCAGTTTTCAAAGTCAGCATGGAAATACTGAGTAAGTGACACCCAAGCTCGTAAAGCAGAAGATGAAGCATAGCTTTCTTTTCATAAAATATACAGAGGAAATAAAACTGTAAATTTGCAAAGTAAATCAGGAACTGTAAACTGTACATGATGCATCTAGTCAGAACAATTATAAAATTTCTCATTCGTTTGATCTTCTTTTCTCAACTTCCAAACGCGGGGGATTAGACCAAATCTCTTTCTTCTTCTCTTTCTTAAATATCTCAAATCTCATAAAACTGTATTATTAACTTTGTTGACACGGGGAAGAATCTACTAACTCTACGCATCCAAGACCTTAAGTGCCGGCACCCCCGTAAGACTTCTTGCGGCCAGAGAGGTGAGTACATGGTGCGACCCGGCAGGTTGCGACCGGGTTAAACTAAAAACGGGTCGAGAGGACGAAGCCAACACGACCAATCTAATCACAGGCCGAGTGAACAAAGTCAACACGGCAATAATACGCTTCTCCCGTACAACTCTTTCCACTTTCATTAATTATGCATTAATGTTATTCGTGTGACAATATCAAGAAAAATAACTTCTTTAAAATGTAAGGAAATCCGAAATAAACATAAATAAATAACAAACACTTTTCGAGACAACTATTAAAATCAACTTGTGACACGAAAGGAGCTTGGCACGCAAGGCTTGGCATGTTCACTTACCTTACTTTCCGTAGCAAAGGCACGTCGTAGCAGTGGCTCGGGCCTACAAAGATGTCACCTACAAATCGTGTCTTCTACGTCAACAAGTATCCAAATAAAATGCTATAAGTCCTTAAAGAGTATTTATATCAACTTAAACCCCACTATTTATATTTCTATCGTTTTATTACCCATTTATAATTTCCTAGAAATGCTACAACTCATCTATTTTAAAACAACTATTCTTATTATTATTATTATTATTTAAAAGTGACTATTTAGATTAATAAAATTATGAACTAAAGAAATTATACTTAAGAACTAATTCGAATTATAATGAAAAAAGTAATATTTCGACTATTATTGTTTTAAGAGAAACTTCACACGATACTATATTATTTAGAAATAGTGAAAAGTCTAATTTTACAAGTTAACAACTAATTTAATAAGCTAAGTGATTAAACATTATTTATTGCAAGTTTTTAACAAAAACGCTTCTATTATAATTTTTAACAAACCACCCGTTTACTATTTTCTTCACCCGAATCAATTTTTCAAGACGTGAACAAAACTACTATTTTTAGAAATTATTGTTAATCCAAAAATTATTATTACTATTATTATTAACTAAAAGTGTGGTTTAATTATATAAACTCTAAATTATAATTAAAATTAACAAATACCCTATTTATTTCTAAAACAGTTATGTTAAAATACTCTTGGCACCCCCTAGTTTCTGAAAACATCAAACAGCCCCCTTTGTCATGTTATAATTTTTCTGAAAACTACACTTTGACCCCCTTTTCAAGAACAACTCAATTTTAGCTCTTCAAATCATGAATCTAGCTACCGAGTTTGGATTTTGATTATGTATAACGACTAAGCAGAGGGTATAGCACGTACCTAGGCCAAAAATGGCCGGAAACCGTGAAGATATGCGACGGGTCGAAGTCTCGAGTCGGAGTCGCCGGAGTTGAAGCTCACCCGCCGGCTTAATGGCTTCTTTGGCCAATTCTGGACCTGCTGCTGGCTTGGTCGAGCCCTAAGGAGTCTGCTGGAAGCAAGGGAGTGGTTGGGTGTTGCTGCTGCACTTGGCCGGAGTTGGTCGCCGGTTTAAATGGAGGCTGGAGGTGGCGGGTGACCTCTGCTACTCCTGCTGCTGCTACTACTTGGGTTCTGGAACCTCTTTCGATTGGAAAGAGAGTGAAACAGAGGCAGAGAGGTGAATGAGAGAGAGAGAGGCGGTAGTGGTGGTGGGTTTGCTTTCCCGTCCGTCGCCGCCGGCACAGGGGTGGCCGTGGTGGTTGTTGCTGTCTCCTACCAGCTTCTGCTGCTGTTTCTATCTTCCCAGGGAAGAGGGTAGAGTGAAAGAGAGAGAGAGGAAGTTGGTGGAAGTGGGTTTGCACTCTCGGGTTTTTGGGCCGCCTGTAATGATGGCGGTTGCGGTGGTGGGTGAGGTTGCTGCCACCACTGCTCCGCTGCTACTGTTGTTGTCTTTAAAACAGAGGGTGAGAGAGAGAGGGAGCTGAGAGATGACAGTGGTGGTGGTGGTGGGTTTGCCGAAGCTACGGCAATGGTGGTGATGATGTTGACGGTGGTGAAGATGAGAGAGTGAGAGAAGTTGTAGTGTGTAGGTGGAGTACTACTACTTATAGTGATTGGGTGTGACAAGCACATCTAGTCTCGCGGTGGTCGGTTACGCGTTTAAAACTAAGATTTCAACTAAAATTTACGAAACGTTAACATATCATTTCGCGATTGTTAATCTATTATTTTTCTAAAATTTTCTACAATACAAAACTCAAAAATTTTATTCTCATATTATTTTGCCAATAAAAATTATTATTATGCTTCTTTAATGACTATTTTACCCCTACGGATTAAACGGGGTATTACATCCCTCCCCCCTTAGACAAAGCTTCGTCCTCGAAGCTAAATCACGCAACTACTCATGATATTCAGTTATTCTAACAAACAACTATCTAACAGAATTTATATCACATGGCTGGCAAGTAATTCCACGTAACAAATAATAGCAAATAGCCATTTTAAGATATATGTAATGCAACGCGTAACACCAAATAAGGTCGTGGTCACATCTATCTAATTAAGTGGTCTTGGTCTCATTAGGTTACTAAGTCTCAAGGCTAACCACGTCTCAATAGTACTAAGAACGTAACACTACTTATCGAAAGGTTGTCGTCCCTAGAACTTAACTCAATCTTCGAAAATACGAGCCCTTAGTACCTGATCAAGTAGGTTGTCAACCCGAAGTTGGCTGCTCGTAGTTATGGAAATCTCCTGTGCCAACTCCGTACTCAGCTTCTGCCTCAGTCTTTGTCAACACTGCAATTCTTCCTACATTGGTATTTTGAGCTCCTGCCCCTCCTGCCCCATTATTATTGTTCATCTTGTATCCAGCATTATTGTTTCCAGTCCTGGGTTGAGCTCCCTTCTGTCCTGTATTTCCTAGGTTGTAGTTCTGCTGCCTTCCGTATCCATTGCCTCCATTGTTCTGATAGTGGCGGTTCCCATTCTGCTGGCGGTTTCCCTGGTAGTTGTTCTGTTCTGGTCCTCCAAAGTTGCCTCCTTGGATTATTGGCTGGTTCCCAACTGGTGGTCGTCGACATTCGTAAGATCGGTGTCCCCTCTTTCCACAATTGATGCATGTGACTACGTTTCCTTCACAATCCGTTCCGGGGTGGTTTGGTGGGCACTTCTTGCAGTAATGACGGCGAATTGGCTGTGTTTTGAACATCCTGCTCATTGCCTCGGTTTTTCTCATGGTTACTTCCTCCATTGCTAGGCTTGCCCTTTGCAGAGTTGGTGTTACTTCCTCCTGTTTCTTCTAGCTTACGTTTCTTGCGTTTCTCTTCTTGGGTGATACGAACCCGATAGATGTCAGCAGCTCTGTCGTAGGCTTCATGGAGAGTAGAATAGGTTCTGAATAACAGAGACTCCTGTAGTCTTTCGTGCAGCCCAGCGATGAATTTAGAGACCTTGGAATCCTCGTCAGGTACCATGTTGCCTACAAACCTCGTCAACTCTGTAAATTTCCGGAAGTACTCAGTCACGGAATCGTTTCCTTGCTGTAGGTTCTGGAATTCTAGTTCCTTGCTCCTTTTCACATGGTGAGGGTAGAAACGAGCTCTCAGCGCAGATTGAAGGGATTCCCAGTTGAATTTTGGATCGGCTAGCAGAGTTTCTCTTGCATTCCTCCACCAAAGGTGCGCTTCGTTTTTTAAGTAAAAGACAGCACAGTTTCTTTCCGATCATCTGGACAATCTACCGTCTCGAGGATTTTGTCCATTTCTATGATCCAATCCTCTAATTCCACAGGATCCTCTTTTCCCGTAAAATCCATTGGCTTCATATCTGCCACTTGCTTGGCCCAATTAGTTCCTGTCTGTCCTCCATTATTCATCATCTGTGTCATTTGCACGAAGAATTGCTCCATGGTGATGTTCTCAGCCATCTGTTCCTGTCAGACTTTCCTAAAGTGATATCGTAAAGGTCTATCAGTCTCATCCTACGGTATTCCGGGTTATGGTCTGGAAATCTCAACAACTTCTCATAATTTCATAATTAGCAATGCCTCTAACACATAGCACACATCACATAGCAACACATATAACTCATGTCAGCAACTATAACTCTTCTTTGCACAGCAAGCAGAATCAACTCTTATTCTTATCATGAAAGTAACAACTATCTATAGTCATTGAAATGAATCTCAAATCAAACCATATCACATAAAACTCAACAGTCTCAAAGCAGGATGAGGGTGGCTGGAATAATCAAAACTTATCCTTAGGCTACCCATAACCCCAACGGATTTTCCAATTTTAATTATCTTGCCCTATGTTCATTTTAAGTTGCCCTACAGGTTTTATACTGGAACGAACGCTCTGATACCACCTGCAACAACCCCCTTATCCGGCTCGGACAAGACCGGGAGGGCGATTCTATAAGTAACGGCGGAAATCAAAAGCATAACATCCCAAAATATTTATTTATTACATAACACAAAAGTTTCTAGATATTACACAAGTGTTTCTGAAACTACTACATTATTTTTAACTAACCAAAACTAGATTCTACTCAAGGTGAAATCCAACTACGTGAGTCTCCTTCCCAGCTACACCAGTCTTCAGCTCCTAAACCTGCGGTGGGAAGGAAACAGGAACCGCAGTTTTCAAAGTCAGCATGGAAATACTGAGTAAGTGACACCCAAGCTCGTAAAGCAGAAGATGAAGCATAGCTTTCTTTTCATAAAATATACAGAGGAAATAAAACTGTAAATTTGCAAAGTAAATCAGGAACTGTAAACTGTACATGATGCATCCAGTCAGAACAATTATAAAATTTCTCATTCGTTTGATCTTCTTTTCTCAACTTCCAAACGCGGGGGATTAGACCAAATCTCTTTCTTCTTCTCTTTCTTAAATATCTCAAATCTCATAAAACTGTATTATTAACTTTGTTGATACGGGGAAGAATCTACTAACTCTACGCATCCAAGACCTTAAGTGCCGGCACCCCCGTAAGACTTCTTGCGGCCAGAGAGGTGAGTACATGGTACGACCCGGCAGGTTGCGACCGGGTTAAACTAAAAACGGGTCGAGAGGACGAAGCCAACACGACCAATCTAATCACAGGCCGAGTGAACAAAGTCAACACGGCAATAATACGCTTCTCCCGTACAACTCTTTCCACTTTAATTAATTATGCATTAATGTTATTCGTGTGACAATATCAAGAAAAATAACTTCTTTAAAATGTAAGGAAACATCAAACAGAGTTTGGAAACATCAAACAAAGTCAACACGACAGTTATGTTAAAATACTCTAGGCACCCCCTAGTTTCTGAAAACATCAAACAGCCCCCTTTGTCATGTTATAATTTTTCTGAAAACTACACTTTGACCCCCTTTTCAAGAACAACTCAATTTTAGCTCTTCAAATCATGAATCTAGCTACCGAGTTTGGATTTTGATTATGTATAACGACTAAGCAGAGGGTATAGCACGTACCTAGGCCAAAAATGGCCGGAAACCGTGAAGATATGCGACGGGTCGAAGTCTCGAGTCAGAGTCGCCGGAGTTGAAGCTCACCCGCCGGCTTAATGGCTTCTTTGTCCAGTTCTGGACTTGCTGCTGGCTTGGTCGGGCCCTAAGGAGTCTGCTGGAAGCAAGGGAGAGGTTGGGTGTTGCTGCTGCACTTGGCCGGAGTTGGTCGCCGGTTTTAATGGAGGCCGGAGGTGGCGGGTGACCTCTGCTACTCCTGCTGCTTCTACTACTTGGGTTCTGGAACCTCTTTCGATTGGAAAGAGAGTGAAACAGAGGCAGAGAGGTGAATGAGAGAGAGAGAGACGGTAGTGGTGGTGGGTTTGCTTTCCCGTCCGTCGCCGCCGGCACAGGGGTGGCCGTGGTGGTTGTTGCTGTCCCCTACCAGCTTCTGCTGCTGTTGCTATCTTCCCATGGAAGAGGGTAGAGTGAAAGAGAGAGAGAGGAAGTTGGTGGAAGTGGGTTTGCACTCTCGGGTTTTTGGGCCGCCGGTAATGATGGCGGGTGCGGTGGTGGGTGAGGCTGCTGCCACCACTGCTCCGCTGCTACTGTTGTTGTCTTTAAAACAGAGGGTGAGAGAGAGAGGGAGCTAAGAGATGACAGTGGTGGTGGTGGTGGGTTTGCCGAAGCTACGGCAATGGTGGTGATGATGTTGACGGTGGTGAAGATGAGAGAGTGAGAGAAGTTGTACTGTGTAGGTGGAGTACTACTACTTATAGTGATTGGGTGTGACAAGCACATCTAGTCTCGCGGTGGTCGGTTACGCGTTTAAAACTAAGATTTTATCTAAAATTTACGAAACGTTAACATATCATTTCGCGATTGTTAATCTATTATTTTTCTAAAATTTTCTACAATACAAAACTCAAAAATTTTATTCTCATATTATTTTGCCAATAAAAATTATTATTATGCTTCTTTAATGACTATTTTACCCCTACGGATTAAACGGAGTATTACATTTAGTATATATTTAAACTGAAAAGACCGAAGAGCTCTGACCTAGAGAGAGAGAGAAACCACAGCCTCTTCTGCGGTGCAAGTTCGTCGACTTTGTTTCGTGGATCTCGGGTGTGCTTAGTCTCCAATGCCCTGTCCTCCCAGTGATGTCACCGCACCTTGCCCTTGTGAGCAGCAAAAAGAGTTTCCCGTCACTTCAAGACCGATACCGTGAAGCTTCTCCCGACCAGTCCTCTCCATGGAGACCGTTCTTCCCCTCCCCTGAATGTTAGGATGTTCCCTCTCCCTCTCCCTCTCCCTCAGAGTGGTCTGTTCTACGACCTCTCTGAGCCCCTCGGAGTAGTCCTCTCGCCACTCCTCAACACCTCCAGGAGCTTTCCCCTTCTTGGTCCCTCTTCCCAGAGCTGCGATGTGTCTCTTCTCAGGGGCCGCTCATCGTAGGATTCACGACCATCACAATCAAGTCACCGCCCCGTCGCCCACCACCCATCCAAATCTCCATCACCACCGCCATAGTCTCTGTTTTGTGAGGCGGCTGTTCGATGGGGTTTTTTATTTTTATTTTTTTATGTGTTTCCTATGTATTTGCTCAATGTCCTCGTTGTCTTGCAGGTTGGCAACTACCACCTCGTTGTATTTTTATTACTTTCTATAAATGAATTCTCCCTTTGGAGGAAAAAAAAAGTATATATTTCTATTGAATAATTCCTCAAATTCAAACAACCTCCATGTACATTGTACACAAGTGACAGAAGTACTATTATGCCTCAAATTCAAACAACCTCCATGTACATTGTACACAAGTGACAGAAGTACTATTATGCCTCTACCGCTCATGTTAATGAACTTATACTCTTGAGAAACTAAAAGGACAAAGATGGTTGTAACTAAAAACCGCTATGTGCTCCTGCATAAAATATGTTGGACCTAGAAGCACATATATGCTCATAAGTTTCAATTCATATAACATATTTTTTTTTATTCCATTTTATTGTTTAAAAATTGATTAGGCACAAGTTTGGTAGTACAGTATAAGTTTAGAATCTCTATCTTGGGTAGTGAATATTTTTAGTAAAAATGTGAACTTTTCATGATGCATGTCACACTTTCGACAAAATTCTTGAAAGATGGGGTTGTCAAACTAACTTTCCGTCCGGAGAAGAGCATTTGAGCACCAGGAAACATCCTATTTTTTCTGGAGCATTGAAACATATTATTTCTGATTAATTAGCCTTAACTAGTTAGTCCCTTCATTTGAAAATAATGACAATGTTGACTTTCTACACATATGTAACTGGTTATATGAGTCGTTAGCTACAAAAGCTTATTGATACTTTTAGATTGCCGGATATTGAATACTAACAAGAGATTGCCGGATATTGAATACTAACAAGCTCTTATGTCATTGGAGAAGTCATTTTGGACACTCTAGCTTCTTCTATATTTGTGCCAAAAGCTTTTTTCTATTCTGCCAAAAAAGGCTAATTGGAGTCTGCTTTCCATGAATTTGATTGCTGCAAAGAGAATTTTGTTCCTTCTAGAATTTAATGCTTTTTAACCTCTTTTGGTCATCTCATACTCTTTCAGAATCAGATTCCAGGTTTTGATAATTCTGGTGAAAATGACTTAAATGAGTGTTGTGCTTGTTTGTGGGACTAATTTATTCTGGCGAAAATGACTTAAATGAGTGTTGTGCTTGTTTGTGGGACTAATTTATTCTGGCGAAAATGACTTAAATGAGTGTTGTGCTTGTTTGTGGGACAAATTCTTTTTTTGTGAATTTTTATAACCTAGTTAAATGGTCGAATCCACTCCTAGGCTAAAAAATCAGAGTCTGAGATACATGCTATATCATTTAATGTTATAAACAATCTAATGTGATCATTTCATGTTTATTAATGACTTAATGTTGATGCGTTACCAGATTATATTGTTTGGATTGTTAACTTAACTTTTACCTCTTGCATTTGGAGAAGAGTTTTTTTTAAGAGAGGCGAACATTGCATATGTGATTTCTACATTTCATAATCCAACCACCCCCCCCCCCCCCCCCCAACATATTTTGACCCAATGGCGATCATATCACTTTACTATAGATAAACGTTCAAGGAGCATACAATACATCACCATAAGGGCATGAATTAATCCTGATAGAGAAAATTAATTAATGGCAGTTATGGTACATGCCAACTAATTCTCACAGCCCAATTAAGTTAAAGTTAACAGTTGCTAGACCACCCTCGTTGCTTAAGTAATTAAAAGAGCTAATCTTGTACCACATCTAACTAAATTAAACTCTTAGGACACAAACTTGTCAACGATTATATATATATATATATATATATATATATATATATATATATATATATATTGAGGAGAAGATTGACCAAAATTTAGTTCCACATTTTACCTCTTATTGTGCATAGCGTAATGAATTACGCATCCAAAAAGGTTCTAAATCAATGAGTGATTAAGGAATATTCACCGAAATCATTAAAAAATGAATTTGATTTCAATCAAACATAGAGCATAATGTTATGCACATACCAACAAGATTCTCCACTTCTAAGTATTAACAAAGTATGAACTTATCAAAAAGAAAAGTATTTCCAAAGTATGATTAAATTAAGAGAGGTGTATGCTTTTGGACCCATAAGATTGGAAATCCCATATAAACTTTGCTATTCTCATTAATCCTAATTGCTGAATAAAGTGCATTTTTGTGTTGCTGGAAGTCTATGTTACAACAGTAAACCCTAGACAGCTAATCGTATAGCGGAATAAAGTGCTTTTTTGTGTTGCTCGAAGTCTGTGTTGCTCGAGGGCGAACATTATGGTCCACACCATGAGGTCGCCTTTGGATGAATGCTGGAGAAAGAACTAGAGATCCTACGTATGTGCATAAAATCATTTCCTGGTTTAGTAGAAGCTGTCCACAGACAATTTTATAGCTAACTGCAGCGTATCCCTTTGGGGTTTTGATGCAACAACCCCCTTATCTGGCTCGGACAAGACCGGGAGGGCGATGCTAAAAGTGTCGGTGGGAGTCATA
Source organism: Linanthus parryae (assembly GCA_023055425.1). Classification (NCBI taxonomy): domain Eukaryota; kingdom Viridiplantae; phylum Streptophyta; class Magnoliopsida; order Ericales; family Polemoniaceae; genus Linanthus; species Linanthus parryae. The sequence goes on along the minus strand of JALGPY010000002.1, from coordinate 160,622,924 downwards.
AGCATAACATCTATGTATTACCATACTATTAAACATTACATAAGTTTTTAAGTCTTACAAACTTTTTTACAAACTACTACGTTATAATTAGACTAGCTACTCGTCATGTCATTACTCTACGTGAGTCTCGTACCTAGCTTCCCCATAACCTTCATCTTCTAGTCCTGCGGTGGGTAGAAAACAAGAACCGCAGTTTCCAAAGTCAACTACCGTAAGTCTTACACACTTTGAAGTGATGGTGATGAAATTGACATATTGACAGCTACCGAAAATGGTGAAGCCTCTTAAGGAAGATGAATGAATTATTTGGGTGGTTCTAGTGAATTCTCAAAGCTTTGAGAAGATGACGTGAGGAAAAATATGGTGTGAGTGATGTACAAGATACTTGGGTGATTGGATGTGGCAAGTCTACCAAGTTTCGCGGTGGTCGAACACGCGCTATTAACTAAAATTTAAAAAATAAATAAAAAACACTCACATATTAACTCCTGAATTATGATATAATATTCTCTAGAATTTCACAAAATAAAAACTCGATAAATTACCCAAATATTACTTTTGCAACGAAATTCTTATTTATCTTCTGGAATTACTATTTTACCCTTACTAATTAAACGGGGTATTTCATTTGAGTCAATTACAAAGCTGTCCCCTGGGCGCTAGATGTAATTTTCTAACATCTCCCCCTCGACCTGTGGGGCTGCACATAGCCCTACTAGTCTCCATCTCTCCAACAAAATCATAAGTATTCTGCGGCCATGGCGTGCGACTGCTGAGATTACCTTTATTTCGGGAGATTCTTACACCAAACTTATCATGAGATAAGGCAAGAAGGCCCAACCTCTAGAAAAAGATAATGTAGAGTCGAGCACTCATATGCCCCAGACTCCATCAAATTGTCATCTCATAGACCTTGAGTACGTGTAGTCCCGTAAACAGTGGTCCAGTGTGTGTATCGTTCTGCTGCTATAATCATATCTTGCATGATCTCGCATGGATCCTGCAAGTGGACCCAATGAAACTAACGTGGAATGATACAATGAGATTCTTCCCCTCATCCATGTGTCGCTTAGATTCGGATTGACTGCTTTCCCAGCAATGTCCAGAAGGCCGAATCATTCATGATGGTAAGGTGACATGCAAAAGTAGCACCACCAACCCATCACTTTACGACACATGTAAGAGTGGTAAAGGTATATAGTGTCAATCGTGCTTAGACGATTGACGAAGCTAGCACATCGAGGAGTTCGCGGGACTTGCTTCACCCATTACCCTAGTCGCTCTTTAGCACGTATTATGGGGATCCACACCATAGTGTCTGAACTCCTTCGGAGCCGATGCCTTATCTCATAAGAACCACTATATAGATTCTTAATCAGTCACCATCTAAGCGACTAACCTGATTACTGAAATGTCACACTCTAATGCGCTGCAAAATCAGTTCTCGCATCTTTCTCTCTACACAGACTATACATGGCTTAGCGTATGAACCATGTTTGAATAGCACACATGGCAATCTCATCTTGGAATCTATCCAATTTGACAAGTGAATCCGCGAGACCAGGATCTAGATCTGATCGAGAATCTGTCTCATCTTTGCTCACCATCTAGGGTGTCACAAAGGTGATCGCTCATATTATTCTAAGTAAATATAATTAAAATCTTAACGTTAATGTCTCGAATGTTCATCAATCATATTGCAAGTTATCGATTACCGAGTCCTAATCTAAAACTACCCACCACAAAGAGGACTCTCATAAGTGGTTTAGGAATGGTATGGGGCAAACATTTTGGCCCGCAGCAGATGTAATCCAAGGTTTCCTCAGGTACACACCTCATCCCTAATGAAATGGTACCCTTTCCTATGTGTTTGGTTTTACCGTGGTGCTTCGGGTCCTTAGTTCTCTCCTATGGCCGCCACATTATAACAACTCATGGTAACAAGTTCTTAAGAAACTCCTAGGTTGGTGGAAACCTTTACAGCGAAACACATTTCTACGTGGTGCAAAACAGGCAACATATTGCGCCTCCATGGTCGATAATGCAGTCCAATACGATTGTGCAATATCTCATATTGATGTTCCATGTGATGAGCCTGCCATTAACATGGACGATAGCCTGAGGTGGATCCACGTGTTTCTAGGTCCCCACCCTAGTTGTTATGCATAGAGACTAGCCAAAGTATCTAACTCCGACAACTTAACACATGATCCTATGAATCTTTGAGATATCTGAGTATCCTTATGGTTGCAATCTAGTTTCCTAAATTGGGATATCCTAAAATCCTATTATCAAACTGTATTGCGTATGCTGGGTCTTAGTACCCATTCTACCGTACATAAGACTCCCACTTGTCCTGCATCGGGTACTTTGCTCATTTGGTCAATCTCATATGATGTCTTTAGGCACATATATATAGGCTCGTAAATTCTTGCAAGAGTATCCCATGGTTTTGGGTCTAACATATGGAATCGTTCAACAATCTTGATATACGTCTCTAGCACAAGAAGTCTCTATGAATGAGCGAGAATGCATATCGCACTACCAATATCCTTCATCGCTAATCGAGAGAAGAACCACCCCTTAGTGGATATGAACAGTACTTAAGCTCTAATAGCCAATAGTGTGTCATCGATGTTAAGTGACATGGTCATTAAATCTATCCCTGAGAGATTTACATACGCACATCGATTTTCATTCGTTATCGTAAACATATAGTGAACGGTCCCATGATCAAACACTACAGTCTAGAGGTATCCTTAAGACAATACATGGACTTAATTAGGTTGCACACTTCTGTGCATTTGACCTATTAAATCAAAACTCTTTTTTTGCATCACATAGATCACATACCTGATTTGTCCATCGAGATATGCAGTCGTCACGACTATCGAGAATGGAGCTCCAAGTCCATTATCACTATCAATTGAAGAAAATAAACTTAATCCTCACCACCCAATCCATTTGGGGAGGAGACCGCATTGAACTAAAGTAATTCTCACTTTCGACAACTAGGTATAATATCTCTTCGGATCGATGCGATTCTCACTACACGACTACTGGGGATAATTTCTCGTCGACGTCCACGCTCCACTGTAAAGTGTAGGCGTTCTTCTATTCAAGTCTTTTGTCTTTCTATGCTTTCTTCTGCGTCTCTGCTTGACCCTAGAAACCCATTGATTTCCAAAAGTCTTGCATCCAGCCGAAAAATCAACCTATTCCTAGAATTGGTTGGCCTTTCTAAACTCCAACTCTATCTGTAAAGAGTAATTTTCATTTTTTACAATCAGGGGACAATATGCCCTAGGATATTATCATATCGCCATGCAAAATGACCCCAAGGTCTCCCCTTCAATCTCCAATAGTGAATGGGGGCATGCTCCTCTCGTCCATCCTCTCATCCCTATGGATGGACACCTTGCTAGGAAAGTCACTCCCACTGTACAAAAGATACTTGAGGAACTATTCCCTCATAATGGACTAAAGAAAGAGTGTCTTCAAGTGGTTCCTCCATTTTTAAGAGATCTACATCTCCACGAAAACTTCCCCCGGATTTTGGATATCTCCTACGAGAAATCCCATGTCTCGTGAATCCATTTAAATTACACTCCTTATCGCCTATTTCATAACGAATACGCAGCCCCTAGAATGCTGAGAACAGCGGATGAAGATGTGCTTCTTCCATTTAGGTACCAACTTCCAGTCCTCATGGAAAATGGTTTGCATATAAGTTTTCCATCCCTATGGCCTATGGTGGCCTATCTGAGATCTTCTCCTTATTCCATGTCTCGTAGGGTTTTCTAGCTACAGACTTTGTGGGAACTTGGTTGAGTATGTCGACCCCTTTAGCAATGTGTCGCCTCCTTGGGAAAAATGAAATTTGCATGCGCTATCATACACCAAACCATTCCTAACGGTTTCCTTTTCCTCTTTTCTGCTACAACATCCAGCTGCGGAGTATGGGGAATGGCCAACTACCTTACTATTTCCTTCCCTCGTATAGTTCATTCTTAGAACTCCCACATGAATACCATCCCCAAATCCTTCCAGTTTTATAATAACTATTCGCCACTCCTGAATTATGAGCATGACCTCCCATAATGTACTACAGTGAGTCCAAAACATTTACCCCATCTCTTTATACTTGTACTTTAACACTGCAGATCATCTTGCCTCACTCCATATCCCTGAAGTCTCCCCGTAACTATATTAGTCGATATATTCACATGCCATTCGTCAATTAAACCAATCATGTTTAATTCATTCTGAAGTATTCTTTCTTGAATCTTCTATTATTTCAACTTACGCCCCTGTTCCTTTATCTGTCAATTATGTTGCGACCCCTGTTCAAATAACATTTAAAAGTTAATCAATGTACTTCCTATTCATTACTACTCTGATCCACCCATTTACTATATCTAAGTACAAACCACGTATACAATCTTCCATTTTTCACCCACAACCTGATAGATGTAAAATTTCCCATGCTACCCTAAATCATAATTCCTTTAACATTTTTTTAATGAGTTACTCTCAATACTCAACCTATCGTTTCTCACTGTCTAAACTATTTCTACCCTTCCTTCTTAATGTTAACATCACACAACACCACCCTCTTTTCTTGATACGATTCTTTCCTAATTCTCTGACTTACTCCCCAATGTACTCCAATATACACCCGTATCGTTCCTTAATGCCATTAATCCTATTTAAGCCATTCTAACGCCTTCCTTCTTAAGGTCCCTCGAAGCCTCTATTCAGCCGATCTTCATACTACCCCTCTGGTATTATTACGAATATTATGACATCCTTTTCATATAACACTTAAAAGTCAACCGGTACTTTCCTTCCTACTACCATGATCCATCATTTCCTTTACCCCGATACAATCCATATGTACATATCCTTCAACTTTCACCCATGTTTTATGAACAAAACTCATTTGATATCATGACTCCTCACACTTAGAATTTAACCCTAACAAGAGCTCTCTATATATCTCTTCATAATTTTACAGGTACCCACCAACCTAACTTTCCCGATGTTTAAATGACCCCTGCTTTCTTATTCCTATCATCACCACTTAACACGAGACTCTTTCCCTTGCCACAATCCTCCCCTGATTATATATCTTATCCAAATATTATACTTGAAAAGTATCCTCAACGTCGCGGTTGCTTCGTAAACCCTTCCATACCTTATTCAGAGCATATCCCACATCTTATTCTCAATACATCCTATTTCCATGGCTCAGTGTCCAACCGAAAACTTTATTTCTTCTCCCAACGAATTCTAACATTTCATACTGGGTTCATAAATATCATAGCCAATCGTAGGGTGCCTGAAAAAGTCATCCAAGTACAGAATTATATACCCACTTAACTACTTCAATTCATGTCCACCTATGCTATTTGATAACAGTTTTATTTAAAGTGTTTCCCTTTCAATCATATGTCAGCTCTCTAGCTGAAAACACGGATATTCACAAGCAATATCATCTCTATAACAAATTGATTTACACCATATAGGGTTCATGGCAATTTATACGTGATGGCCTACTTCCTGGTCTCCCACGTACTCATCTGCCAAGTATAGAAGAAACTGGCATGAGGACATCAGTTTATAATAAGCAAATTAGACTTTATGACGAAATAGATGTATACAATTCTGGAAATGTATAACATGTGCTTGGAAAATAGGTGTCCCACTAACGTAACCCATTTCAAATAGTAAAGAGAATGTTTTACCAATAATTCTAAGTATCCGTTAAAACACAACTCCACAATTCCATATTCAGTTCCCCATAATATACCCATTAATCCATCAAGACAAACTAGACCTTAACTAAATACACTCCCTACTGGATCACCAGTCAAGAGAGTAGTACTAGTTTCCTACATTCGGGAGCTAGCAATGTACCGACTAAAATTCCGTAGGCCGGGTTCCATGTGTTGGAATATACCCTAGAGGAAATCTATTTATGGTGACATTTAAATGGACTTACTATTCAGTGTGTATCGAGATATGTTAGCATATTAAAGTCCTTAGAATATAAATTTTGTATTCTTAAATATCCCTAGTTGAGTACTTAATTTAATTAGGACGACTGTATTGCATCGAGACTATTATGTGGGTAGATTAATATGGAGATATCAAGTCTAATACGTGGTTATGTATTAGGGGTAATGGCATACTGGATGACCCACCATGAGAAGTGTAAGTGGGAGTTATGTGAATGTCACAAGTGCTTATCATAGTGACAATGGTGTTGTGATCCTTCGACTTGAAGTCACAACATTCTCTAGATGTGAATTATCATGTTTTGATGTCGTCAAACGCCACACCGTAACAAGGTGATAAATAAAAGAAATAATTGGACATGCTATGAAACATGCTGAGAGGTGTGAGTGATGTAGATATGATTTATCCCACCTACATAAGGGGAGTAAATATCCACGTCCACTTGATGAGTGAGACTTAGGGAAATGCATGGCCATGCTCAAGTGAATCAATATGAGATATTGATATCATTTGTTTGTCTAAGTTTACTCAATGATCGGGAAACTATAAATTGGATATACAAGTGTGACACTCAATGTAACACCCCGAATTTATGGGTGGCCTCCGGCCGTAGTGATGAGCTACATTGGGAACGGAGTGAGGATCTCGGTTCTAAAGTTTAGTGTGACCCACGATATTCCAAAAAACAATTCATTTAAAACAAGACTTTGTGTAATGGACCGTTTATCTTAGAAAGAGCAGAATATTTGAAAAAAATTACAACGTTTACTGACTACTAAGTTATGTCTAGTCCTCTATCCCGCTCTAATGAATCGTCCCATTCCCCGGCGCCAAAACCTGTAGGTTTTTAAATAGACAAAGCCGACCACAGTAAAATTTTAATCAGTAAAAACTGAGTATGTGACATACTATAGCACATAAACAGATTATTGGGCTACACATATATAAGTTGAAAAGCTGAAAGAATAATTAGTGTAAAAGTATACAATAAAGTTCTTTACAAGTTGTTAATTTGGCTGAGGCATGAGCCACCAACAGGATCGATGTAGACAGGGGGATCACAATGAATTCAGATCAAAGATGGGAAAACATTTCCCTGGGAAACCCTCCCACATAGGACGACATCTAGATAGAAAATCTTTCTTTTGTGTATGGCGTCATGGAAAACCTTTCCCGCCCCTAAACATAGCTAAAAGTTATTAAGTGTCGACACCCCTACACCCGCAGTGATCCTCACAAGCAAAGGTAGCTCTCTATAGCTTTCACAATAAAAACCCTGGGACCTCAGTACCTCGATACTTATTGGCCAGCTGCAGGGGTGGTACTCTAACCTGTATCGGGTTAGGTCCAAATAAATAGGAGGATCACGAATAGCGCCTCCGTCCGGAGCCATAAAACAAACAACCCCGTACATCGCCCAATTCAATTATAGGTAGCTTATTACTGGTTCAATCCGACAATATCACATTTGTGTTTAAAACAGTAACTTTGAGAATATAATCAAAGGTTTCTCAACAACATGGTTTCAAGTTTCAAGAATGGGATACGATAATAAATTTGAAAGATAGCATGTACCGCATTCTGATAAGGAAAGACTGCACATATCCACTTACCTGAATTGCGCAAAGCAATGCGCACGAGCAAGCGAAGTCCTAGTGATAATAAACGGCGTATTTGGTTGTCTGTGAACTGGTCGTTTACATTTAACGAAGATGATCCCTAATCAATACAGAACCAACTAACAAGCAAAATATGAAAGCTCTTAGGCTACGAATGCACTCAACCCCCAACACCGACGTCTAACAATTAACTAAAATACTCACTCGCATTTCCCAACGATTATGGTATCAAAATAAATAAATGAGAAACATAATCTAAAGTAAAAGAGAAATATTTATTTTCAATTAAGGAAAGATAAATGGGCATCTTTTACAGAAAGGATACTGATATTAGATTAGTTTAATGAAAGTTTATCTAACAACGATTTGCTTGAATAAAAAGAATATATATATATTTATATTTAAATCAAAAGAAACTGATTTTCTCCTTAAAAAATAAAAAAAACTCATTTTATTTTCAATCTATAAAATTCTATAAAAGAAAGAAAAGTAGATTTACAAAGTTTCCTTCAGTATACAAAAATAAGTTGCTAGCTACTATGTATTTATTTCTTATTAACCATAGGAAATTATAAACTTTGCAGCAACAAAGAAATGGGTAATTAAAACAAAATAGTACTATCATGCTACTACCGTCAGTACCACGCCACCTCTTCTTCTTTATTCTACCCCTTTGTTCCATTTCTTTCACTATTTCCTTTCTTCTCCTCTACCGTTAACTCACGCACGAGACTCACACACATGTTATGCATACACACATAAACACAAACGTACCTACACTTATGTATGCACCAACCATAATTATCATATGCAATACGACTTTGAACGAAATCGAGAAGATGGTCTCATGCGTTTGACGGTAAAACGGAGATCATAAGTATGAACTTACGAAATTGAGGAAAACGAGACGGAACACGAAGAACGAGCGGAGACGACATGCGACGTAAGCTGTCAAGAAAATGACAGTAGCCATAAGAAAACGTCCGGGCTGTGAAAAAGTGAGAGAGGTTTGGTGCATCATCGGGGTCGCGACTCGCCGGAAATTAAGAAGACGACGGAGAGGGCTGGGTGGTGGTGTTCACCAAATTCAGAAAAAGAGATAAATGGAGATGATGGTGTGAGAAAGTCATGAAACTTTTAAAGGTGTGAACTCAAAAGAGAAAATGAAGGGAATTAGAATTGTTGTGGGGGTTTCTTGGGTTATGTTGAGTACTCGGCCACTTTTAGAGAGAAATTTGGAGGGATGAAGGTGATGATGGAAATGGTGGAAAATGAGAAAGCATATGGGTGTTACAGTATATGTTTGGTTTGGAGAGAAAACTAAATAAAACAAAACTGGTGACTTGAGAAAGCATATGGGTACGTTTGGTTTTCTAGGATTAGCGGTATTAGTTGGGATTGAACTAAATATAGTCCAGTTATTAGTTAATACTGTGTTTGGTTGTTCTGGACTAATTTTAATACCGGTACTAAATATTGAAAAGATGGTGTTTCATACCCTAAATTAGTCCCCTCTCGCGTGAGGGTATTAGCCGTATTGGACTATTTGTATCTTAACGCTGAATTAATATTGTACGAAACCAAACACATTATTAATTGTAGTTCAGCTAATCCAGTCCAATCCTATCCGGAAAATTAAATCCAGTCCAGTCCAATCCGAATAGTCCGGAAAACCAAACGTGGCATAAAGGAAGAAGATTAATGGGAAATTAATATGGAAATTGGGGGATTTTAATTATGTGGATTAATGTTACAATGAGCGGGTTTCACAATTGAGTAGGTTTGGCTTCACTAAGCAGTTACCACACAACCTTAAGGTGTAATTTTAGAAGTAGGAAATAGGTATAGAAGTAAGAAAATTTCAAAGAAAAATTAAAAAGAGATATAGAGAAATGCAATTTCTTTTTTTTAGGAGGAAAATAAAAAGATAAATTAAAATTTAACTACAGTAAAAGAAACTACTGATGACTCGATAATTTTGAAAACTGATAAGGATACCTAATAGTTATAGAATTACTAAAGTATCCCCGAAAATGCATAACAAGTAAATAACCCCTCAAGTATTATAAAATGACCAAAACACCCCTCTAAGTAATGCGGGGTATTTCACACCATGTCTCGCGTCTAATCTGAATAGAAGAGACGAATGGATTATACAACACGGTAACATTGGTTACATAGGTTATTCAGATCACTAACATTCCTGTTACTTGGGTAGCATTGATATATTTCTAGATGTCGTTCAATGTTTGTAACTATTATTACTACAACATAATTAGGAACCTACAGGGTCACATGCAAGAATAGATCAAACTATAATTAGTTTCTCGTTGGTTGGACTAAAGAGCAATGATTAATATTTGACTAAAGTGTAAACTATGCTCATTATTTGAACTAAAGAGAAATTGTGGACTAGAATGCAAACTAATCATAACTGTCAGGGTTGAGTAGCAAAGATGAATTTTCTAGACTATAAATACGATTCTTAGGCTATGAATATTCATTCTTGATTCATTCATAATCCCACACATACACTTGAACGTTAGAGAGAAAAGAGGAAAGAAGAATTTCCTCCTCGGGTTCGGCCACTAAGAGGAAGACACCCCTCCCTTGCTCCCACGGGTTGTGTTGGACCCGGACTCAGTGAGCGTCTAGATTTGTTCTTCTTGTGTGACAAGATCCTCCTTCTTCCAATAGTAGGTGTCACCTTTGGAGAAGAAACTCAGTTCAGATCTATTCGTGTGGATACCGTAGAGGCGCCTTTCTTCAGATATGCACTTGTGATCATCACCAGTCAGTTTGACTAAGGTAAACCTCTAATCATCAGATTATGCTCATTCACATGGGTCCTTGGTGGGTTTTGGCAAATAAGTTTTGTTATTTCGCTGCGTTTGATTGTCAAATTTCCAACATTGGTATCAAGACCACTCGTGAAACCATAATCTGATTATGTGTTTTTATTATTTTACGCGAATACAATATAACTGTTAAATCGTATATGATACGATTGGATTATGACTTGTATGTGATACAGTCATAATTTTGTATATGATACAATATGGTGTACTGTATATATACGATGTTTAGTAAAATCTTATATATGATATACATAGTATACTGAAAAATCATATGTATACGTATTTTACAGTAAAATTGTATATTTGATATATGTAGTGTATAGTGAATCGTATATATGTTATACGTAGAGTACCGTAAAATCGTATATTTGATATACGTAATGTACTGTAAAAACGTATAAATGTTATACGTAGAGTACTGTAAGAGCTTATATGTGATATACGTAACTGTGACTGCTACGGTTTGGGCAAACAAAAAGAAAAATTAGAATTTTTTCTCTCTTAGAGGGTTCAGCCACACCAAGGAAGAAAGAAAAATTATGTTTCCTTCTAGGGTTTTGGCCATGATTGTGCCCCCCCCCTCCCCCAATTGTGTTCCCCGCTCTTGATCCGGTAGTCACGGTTGGTAAATGTGAATTACCCACTTAATTAAAAGAACTGCGTTTACAACTGAATTGTATTCGTCTTAATTGATGTTTAATCCAAAGGTGCGTGGATGTGGCCTGGATGTTTGATTGGTTTTTTGTGGTTTGGTTTTGATGGTTTTTGAAGTAATCAAAATACGGCCTGCGTTTTGTGCCTCTCTATTTATTCTAGATGTTTTCTCTTCTCATATAAATCCCCTCATATGTGAGGTTTCTACATTTTTAGATAGATAGATATATAGAGGCTATTTATTCCGCTGAAGCAAGAAAATGATGAGGCTCACATGGTTGGAAACTTGGACCAAAAGAAGGAAGCACTTGGAGAAGAGATTGGCGTTCTTATAGTTATAATGATATTCTCAATGTCTTGGGAATATCATAATGCTTAGGGGCAACATCCATGTCAAGTTTATGTTATTTATGTCTTATTTGTGTTGATGTATGTGATGCATGTTTGAACGTTAAACAAGATAATATTTAAATTTGGACCGTTCAATCGGGGTTGCCCATTCCGTTTGAGTAGATCAGTTGATAAGATAAACTAAAATAAGGTGGATCTACCAATCAGGATTGCCCAACCCGTTTTGGTAATTCAATTTCTCTTCCTTGATATGAAGTATGAATTGTGGATGTTTTTTGAAGATGATGAAAGACAGTGGTAACATATGTTCAAGGCTCCAAGGCCTTGAAGGTTTATGTTTGCTTTTGAATTGGTTAAGTATGCCTTAACTATCTTGTGTATGCAGGTGTAGCATTGGATCAGTTGTTTATTTAATGTGTCTTACAAATATTCTTGGACTATATTTATGTGTTTCTAACAAAAATTGGGTTCACAACTTGATTGAATCCAGGATTGGAAAGCTTTAAGCTTAAAAATGTGAAGAAGGTCACAGAGCTCCAAGGCCTTGAGATTTATTTAGTTATCAAATTTGTTGGCTTAGTTCCTTACAGAACTTGTTGTGCCAAACAGTTAGTTCTATGTTGATTTATTTTCTAGATTTTGTTTGACCTTGAAATCAAGTTTTTTGCAGGTTTGTTCGTCGTTTAAATTCCTCACAAAAATTCTAATGGCTATCCATTCATTGTTGTTGAAAGAAGCATGTTTAGAAGAGGATTTATAGGGAGGCACTTCCTAAAATCTCTCATTCGTTACTACAGCTAGTTATAAGCTTCAGTTTGAATTTCAAGATGTGACAGAGACTGAGAGTGAACTTATCATTTAGAAAGAAGAGTGTTTACTGCGTGGAGATCATACAATCAACTCTTCAATCATATCAAGCTCTCAACAGTGGTGAACAAAAAGATCAATCATCCAGAAAGCTGAAGAACACATCCAAGCTTCACTGCTATTTCATCTATGTGTTCTTCAATACTTGTACTTAATTTGTGTTATCATTCTGATTTATTAAACCTCACAAATTTAGTAGTTTACTTGTTCAAGTGAACAAAAAGAGGTTCTTATTGTTTCAACAGATTGTAGTTATTACTAGATAGGTTGGAAACCACAAGCTGTATAGGTATAAGGCAACTCACTTAGGCTTGAGAAATAGGGCTAAATTTGGTTGTTTGATAAGAAGTGTTTTCCAAATCCAGGAGGGATTAGATCCGTCAGGCAGAGACTAGGTCTAATTGTGACTGAACTCCGTAAATTCCTTGTGTTCTTTACTTAGAGTATTGTTCTTTATCATTGCAAACCATCTCGCACAAAACAGGTTGCTTAAAGGCTTGAAGGATTTAACATCTCAAGGCCATGAAGCTTTCAATTTTTCTTAGAAAGCATATGTCTTTTATCAAAACTCCTCCAAGGCCTTGAGTTTCTTTCAGTGGCATATCTCAATTTTTTCAAAAGATTAAGTTTAAGCAAAAGTTTCCATACTCCATTCAACCCCCCCCCCCCTTTCTAGAGTATTTTATCATGTGTTTTATACTTACATTACAAACTTTCAATTGGTATCAGAGCTTTGGGTCACTTCTAAGGATCGAACAATCTTGTGACAATGAGTAATGTAGGTGATGGTGGATACTCACAGGGAAGGGCAGCCAATATACCTCCATTGTTCTGTAGGGACAATTTCATGCATTGGAAGGCATTGATGAAGATGTTCATCATAGATCAAGACATGGATATTTGGTCTATCACTCTTAATAGTCCTCATGTGTATTACACCAGTAAGGATGGGATTAGAATCATTAAAAAGGAAGAGGATCTTTCAGTTACAGAGCTGGAAAAGGTATCAAAAATTACAAAGCGATGAACCTATTATATTGTGGTCTTAGTGCATATGAGTTCAACAGGGTTTCAAATTGCAAAAGTGCCAAGGACGTTTGGGATAAGCTAGTTGTAACCTATGAAGGAACAAGTCAAGTCAAGCAAACTAAGATCAACATTCTTCTGAGGCAATGAATTGTTCAAGATGAACTCATGTGAATCTATCAAGAAGATGATCAAAAGATGCACAGATGTAGTGAATAATATGGAATCCATGGGGAAGACCTTATGAAATGAAGAGAAAGTCAGAAAGATTTTGAGAAGCTTGCCAAAAGTCAAGTGGGAGCCAAAGACAACAACTATTGAGGAAGCTAAGGAACTAAGTCTTCTTGATCTAGATGATCTACAAGGAAAGCTGCTCACTCATGAAATATCTATGAAGGAGGTAGATGGTGACATGAGTGACAACATCAAGAACCTGGCACTTAAGGCAAAAGACAATGACAAATTCCAAAGCCTTGAATAGTATGATGATGATGATGAAGAGGCTTTATCCTTGATCTCCAAGTATATGGCCAGAATCTTGTAAAAGAAAAAGAACTTTGGAAATAAGGACTACAGCAAGGACAAGTCCAGATACTCAATGAACAAGGATCACAAAGGTAAGTCTTCTTAACATTCAAATAAACCTAAAATAATTAATTTCTTTGAATGGGGTGATGCAGATCATTTAGTAAGGGACTGTCCTCAAAAGAAGAATAACATGAACTTTCAAAAGAAAGAAAGTGACAGCAGGAGGAAGAAAAGCTATGGTTGCTTCATCTAGTGATTTTGATACATCATCTGACTCAGATTCAGATGAAGAACAAGCAAACTTGTGCTTAGTGGCTGAGCAAGAAGAAGAAAAGAGCTCAGACAAGCATATTGAAGAAATGGTAAAAATCTTACTTGCTAGTCCTTCTGATGTACTTCCTAAAATTCTCAAAAGTATGTTTTTAAATTAAGGAAGTTATAGAAATGAGATTGATTCTCTAAAAGTGAGAGTTCATGAGCAAGAAAATGAGAACTTAGACTTTATTTTTCAAAAATAATGTCTTGAAGCTACTAAGTTGAAAATTGACAGTGACTTAAAGCCTTGGATAGTAGGTTCAAAGCTTTGAAGGCACAAGTCAAGGAAGTTGTTGATCGAAATTCTATTTTAACAGATATGTATGTAGATCTAAAGAACCATTTAGATGATTTAGAACCACATAAACTTCATTGACTGAGAAGCTTCAAGAATCTAAAAGAAAAATGCAATCTTTGCTGGCTCAGAACACAAGCTCAATCTCATGCTTGGAGGAAATCTGCAGTCTATGCATAAAGGTGGAATTGGCTATAATCCAAATTTTCCAAAGAAAAGTCAAACTACTTTTGTGAAATCTGGAAGCAGATATTCTCCAAAATGTCATTACTGTGGAAAAATAGGTCATGTAAGATTAACTTGCCCTTCAGAAGGTCAGAACCTCACATTTTGAGGAACACTTATCCATATCAGCTAAAGGGACAACTTAAACAGATTTGGGTTCCTAAAGGAATTAAACAACCGAACATGGTTGATTGTGAGTACGACTCAAAATTCTAAACTTGGTCTAATGGAATGTTGAGGCATTCATTTACTTGTTGCAAGATGTCACCAAGGCCTTGAAGGATCATAAATGGATCTTGGGTAGTGGTTGTTCCAGACATATAGTGGAAAGAAATAATTGTTCACAGAACTTAAAGAGCAATCTCGAGGAACAATTACACTTTGTGAAAAAGCCAAATGCAAAATAATTGGTATGGTAATGGTTCTACTGATTCTATTTCTGATTTTTATCTTGTGGATGGTCTTAAATATAATCTTCTTAGTATATCTCAGCTGTGTGATAGAGGTAATAAAGTTATTTTTGACAAGGAGAAATGTGTTGTGCAAGATGAGAAATCTGGAAATTGCATACTCACTGCTCCTAGATCATATAATGTATATGCTTTGAGTACTAACAACGTTGCAGGTGAAAAGCTAAAATATCTCAAGGCCTTGAAGGAAGACTCAAAACTCTGGCATAGAAAGCTTGGACATATAAGCATGCATTCTATGAACAAAATCATCTCAAAATACTTGGTAAGAGGATTACCATCCCTAAAATTCAATGGCGATGAGATTTGCGAGGCATGCACTTAAGGTAAACAGACAATAAGTTCCTTCAAGACAAATAACTCTGTAAGTATTTCTAGACCTTTAAAACTAATGCATATGGACTTGTGTGGTCCTATGAGATCTCAAAACTCCAAGGGGTAAGAGGTATATGCTTGTTGTAGTAGATGATTATTCTAGATTTATTTGGGTTATGTTCATTAGAGACAAAACTGAAGATTTACCTGAATTCTCAAAATTTTGCAAAGAGCTTCAAACTTTGAAAAATTTGCATGATGCATCTATTAGAAGTGATCATGGTAGGGAATTTGATCAGCTTGATTTTTATTTATTTTGTGCAAAGCATGGCATCTCACATAATTTCTCTGCACCCATAACTCCTCAGCAGAATGGAGTTGTTGAGAGGAAGAATAGGACACTTGAAGATATGTCTCGAACATGCTACTTGAAAGTAAATTGCCAAAATATTTGTGGGAAGAAGCTGTTAACACTGCCAATTATGTGCTCAATAGATGTTTAATTATGACTATTTTGAAGAAAACTCCTTTTGAATTGTTTAAAGACAGGAAGCCTAGTGTTTCTTATTTCAAACATTTTGGTTGTAATTGCTTTGTGCATAATTATGGTGAAGATAATCTTGGCAAGTTTGATGCCAGAAGTGATGAAGGTTTATATCTTGGTTATTCTGAAACTAGCAAGGCTTATAGAGTTTTCAATAAGGGAACTAAGATTGTAGAGGAGAGTATTCATGTGATTTTTTATGAAAGTACTGTTGATTCTCTGAGTGAAAGTTTTGCAGACCTCAACTTGAATAAGTATGAGGCAGATGATGATTATGAGAAAGATAATAGAAGCAAAAATAAGTTGCAGGATCAGTCAGAAGATTCTCAAGGCCTTGAACCTACTGCTGAGCCAATATATCAAAGCCTTGAGACTGAGATTGACAGAACACATGATGCTCCATCTACTGTATCAAGATCTCAAAGCCTTGGAGGACCATATACCTGGACACCAAGGAATAATTTCAAATACCTATCAGATCATCCTGCAGCCAATATCATCTCAGATCCAACTGTCGAAACTCAGACAAGAGGCCAACTAAGGAATAAATGTGCTTTTAGTGCCTTTGTATCACTTATTGAGCCTAAAAATGCAAAATAATCACTAGAGGGTGCAGATTGGAAAATGGCAATGCAGAATGAGCTGCATGAGCTTGAGAGGAACAACGTATGAAATTTAGAACCATATGGGTGTTCAGAAAAAAGTTTGATGAAAATGGCAAGGTTGTGAGAAATAAAGCAAGACTTGTGGCACAAGGATTCAATCAAGAAGAAGGTATTAACTATGAGGAGACATTTGCTCCTGTTTCCAGGTTAGAATCTATCAGAATACTTCTTGAATTTCCAACTCATTAACATATAAAGCTTTATCAAATGGATGCCAAATGTGCTTTTCTAAATGGTTATTTACAAGAATAAGTATATGTTGCTCAACCATCTGGTGTTGAAGATGAAATTTTCCCTGACTATGTTTACAATTAAAAAAAAGCTCTTTATGGACTTAAGCAAGCTCCATGGGCTTGGTATGACAGACTCTCATAGTTTTTACTTGACAATGGTTTTAAGAGAGGTCTTGTAGACATAACACTTTTCATTAAGAACGAAGAAAATAATCTTTTGGTAGTACATATTTATGTTGATGATATATTATTTGGTGCTACTAATGATGCTCTTTCAAAAGAGTTTTCTAGTATAATGTGCAGAGAATTTGAGATGAACTAAATGGGAGAATTGAATTTCTTTATTGTACTTCATGTACATTTAATGAAAAAAAGAATTTTTGTGCATCAAGGGAAATATACCAAGGACATGTTGAAAAAGTATAATATATCTCAGTCCAAGGCAATTAAACCCCCATGAGTTAATCACTATCCTTAGATAAAGATTCAAATGGTAAGAGTGTAAATCAGAAAAATATAGAGGTATGATTGGATCTCTTATGTATTTAACTGCTAGTAGACCTGATATTATGTTTAGTGTATGTATGTGTGCAAGGTTTCAAGCAGATCCTAAGGAAAGTCAATTGATTGCTGTTAAAAGGATATTTAGATATTTGAATGGAACCAAAGACTTGGGGCTTTGGTATCCAAGAAGAACCAACTTTATGTTGAGTGGTTATTCAGATGCAGACTTTGCAAGTTACAAAGTGGATAGAAAGAGTACTTCAGGGTGTTGCCCATTTCTTGGTTCTTCACTGATTAGTTGGCACTAAAAGAAGAAAAATTATGTAGCCTTATCAACTGCAGAAGCTGAATACATTGCAGCTGGTGCTTGTTGCTTACAAGTATTATAGAATGCTCAACTATTGAGAGATCTTGGATATGAATTCAAGAATGTGAAAATAAACTGTGACAATACAAGTGCTATTTCAATATCTAAGAATCCAGCACAACATTCAAGAACTAAGCACATAGATGTGAGACTTCATTTCTTAAGAGATCATGCTAAGAAAGGTGATGCGTCTCTTTCTTTTATTTCATCTGCTTTACAAATTGCTGGTATTTTCACTAAACCATTGCCAGATGAAAGGTTTGCATCTCTAAGCTTGAGTTGGGAATGCTAAAAAAATATGAATTGGTTTAGGGGAAGTATGCCTCAAACGTTTGAAGTTTCTGAGTAAATGCAGCATTCTTGAAGGCCTTGAGATTGTTCTTCAAAGGCTTTGATAAATTTGTGTCGATTTTGTTCAATAGTTGGATCACCAAATATTGTGCATTATCTTATTAGATAATTTTAGAATATTTGATTTACTCAGAGATTTATTCAAATACCACAAAATATCTCAAAATATCTTCTCACATTCGATTTTTGCATGAACATAAAAAAGAGTCCCTTTTAAACTATTTTCTTCTACTGATAAGCTGAACTTTAGGGATTTTCTTTTCCATTCTATCTCAATCTCTTCGCTCATCTCTCTCTCTCTCAATTCTTTCCTTCTTCTGAAACCCTAAACCTAAATGGAGCGCAAATCAGCTAGACTTCAACAGAAGACAGAGCCTTCAACAATGAGGAAGAAGAAGGGAGCCAACAGGAAGGTTGAGGTCACCATATATGATTCTAGTTCAGAGGGGAAACAGAGCATGCAAGAGGAATCTCTTCCAGCCAAGAAGGTCAAAATAGGAAAGGATACAGAGGCTTCAAGGGCTGAATCAGAAGAGGTTCAACTAAGTCAAGAGCATAGAGAAGAAGTACCAGAAGCAGACCAACAGAAGAATGATCAAGAGGGTCAATCTGAGTCAAAGAAGAAGAAAGGGGGATAAAAGAAGAAGAAATTTGTGGAAGACAAACAGAAGAATCAGACTTCAAAGAAGCAGGAACCAGAAGTTAAAGATGATCAACCTTCTGGGAAAAAGGTCAGCATTAAGACTACAGCTGCTATAACCAAAAGCAAAAGAATTTTTGTTAAGTATTTACTTGCTGAAAATTGGTTTATTAGTCAAGAAGTCAAAATTATTTGGATGGATGGATATGCTTCTTCCAAAGTTTCTTTCTGTAGTTTAATTTCTGAAGATCTATTAGATAAATTGGACATAGATTGCATCAAAAAGTTGAAAGATTCATCTGTTGATAAACCCTAGTTCTGAGGCTTACCCTAGGTTTACAAGACTGTTTTATTTGAATTTGGTAAAAGAAGATGAAGAGAGTTATGTTTTACCCCATAGAGTAGCTGTTGTTTATATGAAGTTAGATCATAAAGTCTTTGCCAAGGTCTTCGGGATTCCTAGGACATTCAAAGTGAGTGAACATCCTGAGAGAAAAGAATGTTTGGAGAAGGAAAAAGAAATATTTTTCTTAGAAGGCACACCAACTGGACCAAAGCGATTAACACACTCTGTGCTCAATTGTGAAGCTAAGATTTTGTTCACAATTATTATGAGGTGTATTCTCTTAAGTGAGCATTCTAGGGAGTTGGTTACTGATAGGGTTCTTATCCTAATGTTTCTTATCTGTCAAGGGCTTGAGATAGATCTTCCTATTTTTGTTATGGAGCATGTGGTTTATTGTGTGAAGGGGTGTACAGTGGGTAGAAATACAGGATCAATACTCTAGACCGGGGGGGGGGGGGGTTTGAATAGAGTATGCCAATTTTTTCTAAACTTGCAAGAAGAGTGGTTTCAAAAAGAAATATACTGAGTGAAGAGTGATTCAAGGCCTTAAAATGAGTTTCAAGCCCTTTGAATGAAAATAGTTGAAGTATAAAGAGATATGTCTATTTCAAGGCCTTGAAATAAGTTTAAAACCGTTGAAATGAAACTGTTTTGATTGCTGCAAAAGAACTAAGTATGGAACTGAAAAGTAAATGCAAGAGACACAATATATAGAGATTTTAGTCCACTTGGACCTATGTCTCTACCTCACGGACATTCTCCCTGCAGGATTTTCAACTCAATTCTTATTAATCAATAGTTAAGCCCTAGATCTCAAGCACATAGAGATGCCTTACTCTATTACAGCTTGTGGCTCTCACTAACCTTTCTAGTACCTTGAGAATAAGAACTATAAGTATTATCAGAATGATATACAAATGAAGTTCTGAAAAGAAGAATAGTAGAACTGAATCTGCAGTGAGTATGCAGTGTTCTTCAGATGCTTGGATAGAAATGAATCTGCTTCTTTGTTGCTTGTCAATCCCTGAATGTGTTTCAGTGTCTCTGTTAATTGTCATGTTATATTACTTCAGCTTTCACTCTTTTATAGGGCAGTTTGAATTGCAGATCTTCAGGATCTTGTCTTCACAAACTTCCCTATTTTGTAGCTTCAGGTTTGACTTCTCTAACAGCTTCTCCAACGATTAGTTGCTCTATATCTTCAATGATACTGATTTGATCTTGTGTAAACACGTGTTGGAAAACTTCCAAACACAGCAAATTGATCACAGGAATCAAATCAACACATAATTTCCTTTCCCTCAAAACTCAAGTTAGGAAATAGATCCTTTAATATAGGGAACACAAATTTGCCTGCAAAACTAAGTTAAACAGATGAATTAGATATTGTTTAAAGTGTCAAAATTATTTGTATTTCATCATCAAGTAACAACTGATCAAGCATAGGGGTTTAGGAGTTGAATCAATATCAGAAACTCCCCCTAAGTTCATGCACATTAAGCATAGTCAGTTTCAAAGCCTTTCAAGGACTTGAAATAGACTAGCTATTTCAATTCTTTGAAACTGAGTTGAACTTACATTGTGCAACTAGTACAAGGAATCATCCTCTGCCTTATGCAAATCTGCTACCTTTGTTCTTTAAGCATTTTGGAATATCATTGAAGGATGATGAGAAAATAGCTGGTGGTTTGGGTTGGTAGATGAAGTTGCTCACCAAAGGATTGGGATTGTGCATACTGAGAAAGGGCATTGGAAATTCTATATTGAGTTGTCCTCTGCTGAGATGAAGGAGAAAGAGTTCATCAATCCTAAGGCAGCTAATGCTTCAAAGGCTTCAGCTAATCTGGTTTTTTCTCAGATCATTGATAGGATTGAGTTAATGGAAGATGAAATAGATGACTAAAGGCAAAGTCGGTTTGATTTGTCTACTGAGTTTGGTAAGTTCAAGGCCTTGGTGAATGGGAAGTTGTACATGATTATCAAAGGCTTGAAACTGGAGGAAGTTCCATCTCCTTCTGTGACATCCCACATAATTAAGTTCAAATAGGAATTTATTTGATTTAGCTTATAATGTTTTGAGCTTATTAAGTTGGATGGTAGAACTTAAATATTGGTTCCTTATAATCTTAATTTTAACAATTACTTAATTGTTATGAAATATTACATCTAGAAAAGTAGTAAAGTATGTATGTATTTGTAGTATGTGTAGAAGTATTGCCATAGTATGTATACCTTGAATGTACATCTAGTGTAGGGGGTTAGACACATAGTTACCTATCACTAGGAAAGCTAGCTATCTATGTATGGTCACATCATGACTACTTGTGTTTCACACCATAGGCTCGTCTCATTTACACACTTTCCTAGCCATCTTGTTCAATGAATCAAATCTTTCATGTGGAATCCCGGATTTGAGCAAAGAAGTAACAAAAACATGGCCAAAACTCGGTATTTTTCCATACTATGAGTGTAAAACTTGTGGGGGTTGGATACCTATCAACCCTAGAGCCATTTTTAAATGTTACTCCACATATTAAACTCAAAATATGGTAGCAAATGTGTCATCTTTTTGTTGTCCCAAAGTGCCTAGCTATGACCATGCTAGGACACTTCTTGCAAGCAAGTGTGACATAACAATGCACCATGTCCCCTGAGAATTTTTAAAGCATTGTATTTCAGCCCATCTCCCTCATTTCTCACACCCCCATCTCTCTCTAAGAGTCACAAGAAGTCATCTTCTTTCACAAAAAAGGCTCAACCCGTTTTTGTGCAAAAACCTCCACCAAACACCACCAAAACTTCATATTCTAACAACCAAATCATGAAACATTTGTCTCCAAGCTAAACACAACCTTGGTGGGGACTTCTTCCTTCATCTTACCCATGGATTGAAGCTTACAATCACTCTTTTGCTCACTATTCCTAATCTTCGAGGTAAATTGTTGATCTATTCTTCGATCCTTGCATATTCTTGCCTCTAGTATCTATTACAATGGTAAATCATGTATGAATTTCCTTGCATGTGTCTATTTTTGCATCTTCTTTTGGATTCATGGTTTCATCCACATGGAGGAAGGTTTAGAAGAAGTTCATGTCTCAAAAGATGAGAGTTGTCCTTGATTTCCCTAT
This sequence comes from Linanthus parryae, assembly GCA_023055425.1. Lineage (NCBI taxonomy): Eukaryota > Viridiplantae > Streptophyta > Magnoliopsida > Ericales > Polemoniaceae > Linanthus > Linanthus parryae. Next base: position 160,600,601 of record JALGPY010000002.1, on the reverse strand, counting down.
TCCATACTCTTCATCCTTCCAAATCATGTGTTTATGCTCATCCTTGAAGACTATATGCTGCATATAGACTTGAATGTGTCTCTTCCATTCCTTATTAAATCTAAAATGAAGTGGTTTCACATACTTACTCGAAGAACTTTTGATTTAAAAGAAAATTTGGCCTTGTAATGATTCTCTGTTTTCGGAAAGAATATGTGACCTGACTTTGAGAGGCCACATCTCACTCATAAAGATTTGGTTTGTGCTCTAACTTATATCGTTTCGAATCCCTGTGTGTCTAGTTTCATCTCCAATTGGTATCATGCCAAAATTCATTGTAAATATTCTGGAATGTCCGTTTTCGTAAAGTGTGTATGGGCTGGTAATTTGGCTCGGGCAGATTGTGTCACCCGACTTCGAGAAGTCACTAATCCCACATACGAACTTATATTTTGCTAAACTTTATATCTTTATGAAGCTCTATGTGTCTAATTTCATCTCCAATTGGTTTCATGCCAAAATGACTTTTAAATTCTCCGTAATGTGAGTTTTCGTAAACTGTGTCAGGGCTGGAGAGTGGGTTCGGACAGATTGTGTCACCCAACTTTGTGAGGTCATTACTCCCTCATACGAGCTTGTAATTCGCTCTATCTTATACCGATTCAAAGCTTTCATTTCCAGTTTGATTCATGTCAATATTCATTATATATCATTCGAAATTCCAGTTTTCATAAAGTGTGTCAAATCTGAAAAGTCCGTTTCTCGCCGAGTGGCATATGCTACTTTAGAGAACATTATTCCTTCGTTCATTCAAGTAGGGGGACATCATAATCATTGTACGGGGCATCTTATAAACCTTATTAGTAACATATAGCCACTAGGAATCACTTGAATTGATGTTGGCTTGTCCTTACGTGTTGAATTGCTATTTGTAGAGCCTCCTTCTTAGCTATGCTCTTGGATCCCGTATCGGTAGCTAGTAAGGATTTTATAAGCTAGGAATCGAGGTGAGTACTTACCCAACCCTTCGGTAGTGCTATTTTCATATATTAACTGTTTATGGGCTATGAGGTGGATATTTTGAAACTTGTGAATGGTGGAATGTGTTCTTAATAACTACTTGGTGATTTGTATCTTTTGATTGGAGATATAGCCCATGTTTGAAAGCATGTTTATAAATGATATTTGTTAAATTGAAACTCCATGGTATGCTTTATAAATGTTTGGCCGAGATGGTTGCCTAAATGACACTGTAGGACAGTACCCTAACGGTGGGGGACAATACACCGGTACAGTACCCTAACGGTTGGGGGATATACACCGGACAGTACCCTCCCGGCGCGGGGACAATTTACCGGAGGTCGATGCCCTGTACCAGGGATATAATATGGGATGAGCCGTTAACACGTGCGTTGTCATGACTTGTCGACTATATTTTTGTCCGAGGTAGCGAATCTACGCGGACTCGCCACATTGATGGCTAAGTGTCATGAATGAGATTTGAATGGCCAAAGTACTTGAATAAAATGAGCCAACGGCTCAAAGTGGTGTTGTGGAAGGGGTCGAGGACCCAAGTGTTGAATTAAATGCTTTACATGTTTACCTACTTGAATGCTTGCTTAAATTATGTTGTTTATATTATTCTTTATCTATGTATGAACTGTGAAGCAAGCATGTTTGGAACAACTTGACCATGGCATTTGGAACTTGTATATATATTGTATATTTCCAAACCTAACAAAGGGGTAAGTACGTGCTCACCAGACTTCGCAGTCTGATCGGTTTTAAATGACCGCTCTTTCAGGTTCCAAAGAGAGGACCGAGCCAAGTAATCCAGCCGCATAATTTCATTATCCATATCATGTTGGGAGATGTTTCGTGCTTTTGTGCTAGGCTTTTCTAAGACTCTCTTTGTTTAAGTGTATGTGGTAGTACGTAGTATATTTCTAGGTGTAACTCTTGGAGATTTATTATGCATTCTTTAGAGACCATGTATGGTCGTATTTTGGTAGTGGGAATGTGTAACCTTATGAGGGGATATCCCGTAGTTTGTTTAATGGATTGTTGGATTTAAATTATGGACCTTTTGGTGAATGGATTACGTGCAACCGTGACTGAACCTTGAAGCACTTGACTCTGAGATCGACGAGTACCATGGAGGATAGAGAAACATTTTATTCAATTCTCAAAGTTCTATTTCCTTTTGTGAAAAACAAACGGTTTTGGATATAATACCCCTTTTCATAAGCTTCCGCAATATTTATCAGTTAATCCTTGCATTTCTAAACATTTTCACTCTCATCCTCATGGTACGAGTTAGCCTTGGTGGCGTGTGACGCCTCGTTCATGTTTAATTACGTTATTAATCGGGGTCGCGGGAGCGGGGTGCCACATGGTTGGTATCAGAGCCTGGTTTGTATAGAAGCCTTAGACTATCTTAGGATGACCCTATGTGTTAGTCTATTTGGTATAAGGTACTTGCTCATGTAGCATTTATAGTGCGTAAGTACTATGTAGGATGAAGTGTGCATTGTCTAGTCGGCTTATATATTTAATGGGTATTCTTCTTATACATATAATGAGTAGCAGTCGTTCAACCCGCAACTCGCAACATGCTGCAGTAGGGACTCCCCATGCGTCTGCATCTGATTCTACTGATGCTAGAGATGGCGCCAATCCTAATGAGATGGCTGGGTTGGCCAGAGCCATGGAGGAAATGGCTAGAGCGATGGCAAGGGGAAACCAGAATGTGACAATTGATAACTTTAGAGTACTCAAGCCTAGGGTTTTCAAAGGCACCAATGACCCGGTGGAGGCTATAAACTGGTTATTGTCAATGGAGAAGCACTTGGAGAGGTTGCACTGTACTGAGATGCAAAAGGTCGAGTTTGCCACCTATGCCTTGGAGGATAATGCTTATCGTTGGTGATAGTCGTGAAAGAGCGCGAAGTGATTGACAGGTGGGAAAGATTTGTTGAAGTCTTCAATAAGAAGTATTTCTCTCAGGCGTTGAAGAATACTAAAGCTATTGTGTTCATGAACCTTAGTCAAGGAAACATGACGGTGGCCGAGTATGAAGCAAAGTTTAATGAGCTCTCTCGGCATGCATCTCATGTGGTAGATACCGAGGAAAGGAGGGCTAGGAAATTCGAAGCAGGGTTGCGTCCAGGAATCCGTACTAGAATTGAGTTACTGGGGATTAACGACTATGACATACTAGTGAAGCAAGCTACTCTAGCAGAGAAAGGTATCATGGAGGCCATCAAGCAGAGGGAAACGAGAAAAATTAAGAACAAAGGAGGTACAAGTAATTCCAGGAATGATATTGGTTTAGGCCCAAGAAACTCAAACTCCTTTAAGAGGGTTGGCCCAAATAGGAGCGGTGATTTTGGTCAGAGCGGGAGTGGAAGAGCTGGCACTGCAAGTGATGGCAACAAGGCATGCCTCAAGTGTGGGAAGTACCATATGGGTCGACCATGTGGTGAGTTTGGTGGAACGTGTTATAACTGCAAGCAACCTGGTCACTACGCTAGAGAGTGCCCTAGGAACACTCAAGGAGCTGGAGGAAGTCAAGGGGCGAGTGTCTCTGTTCATCAGCCTAACCCAAACCGCCAAGCAAGAGCTTTTGCACTTGTTCCAGGAGATGTCCAAGCATCAGCATCAGTGGTGGCAGGTACCCTTTTGATTTGTTCAAATCCTGCCCATGCCTTTATTGATCCGGGTTCTACTCATTCGTTTATCTCTACCCGCTTTGTGCATAATCTTCATGGTTGTCCTTAGCATTTGGGCTACACACTTGATGTTTCTAGTCCCTTAGGTGTGGTAATGGCTTCTTCTTCCATTTATCGAAATTGTGACATCATCATTGATGGTAGATCTTTGGCTGTTGACCTAATACCCTTGGATATTAGTGAATTTGATGTAATCTTGGGGATGGATTGGCTCTCGGCAAATCATGCGATTATTGATTGTGTTAATAAGTTGGTCACCTTCCGATCCCCCGTCCAAGAGGAGTTTACCTTCGAAGGGAAAAGAGTTGTATCACCCCCCCTTTATAATTTCTTCCTTACAAGCTAGTAAGCTTATTCGGAAAGGTTGTGAGGGGTACTTAGCTTGTGTCTTGGACAGTTCCGTTGATGATCGTAAGATGGAGGATATTCATATAGTCCAAGAGTTTGTGGATGTTTTCCCAAAGGACGTGAGTGAGTTGCCTCCAGAAAGAGAAGTTGAGTTTTCAATTGAGGTATTACCGGGGACGACACCAATTTCTAAGGCACCTTATAGAATGGCCCCAATAGAACTTCGGGAGTTGAAGGTACAATTGGAAGAGTTTCTAAGCGAGGGGTTTATTCGGCCTAGTACTTCTCCATGGGGAGCTCCAGTTTTGTTTGTTAAGAAGAAGGATGGTTCCTTGACGTTGTGCATTGACTATCGTGAATTAAATAAGGTGACAATAAAGAAAAAATACCCTTTACCTCGTATTGATGATTTTGTTCAACCAATTGCAAGGTTCAAGAGTCTTCTCAAAAATTGATTTGAGGTCGGGTTACCATCAGTTGAGAATTAAGGCTAAAGATGTTCCTAAGAGCGCATTTCGTACGAGATATGGTCATTATGAATTTCTTGTGATGCCTTTTGGACTTACCAATGCACCCGCCGCTTTTATGGATCTAATGAACATGGTATTTAAGGCATTCTTAGATGATTTTGTCGTTGTATTCATTGACGATATCCTTGTTTATTCAAAGAGAACGAGAGAGCACGAGGAACATTTGAGGATTGTCCTTCAAACCCTTAGAGAGCATAGATTATTTGCGAAATACGAGAAATGCGAGTTTTGGCTATCACATATATCGTTCCTTGGTCATATAGTGAATGAAAGTGGAATCGCGGTGGATCCTAAAAAAATTGAGGCAGTTGTTAATTGGGAAAGACCAAGGAGTGTGACGGAGATTCGTAGTTTTCTTGGATTAGCAGGATACTACAGGAGATTCGTGCATAACTTTTCTGTTGTTGCAAGTCCTCTAACTAAACTGACTCGAAAGGATGCTCCATTTGTGTGGACGGATGAATGTGAGAGAAGTTTTAAAGAATGAGAGGCTAGTGTCAGCACCCATTTTGAGTTTACCAGATAGCTCTGGGGATTTTGTAATTTATAGTGATGCTTCGAAAAAGGGGCTTGGGTGTGTTCCTATGCAGAATGGGAAAGTGATTGCTTATGCGTCAAGACAGTTGAAGTCACATGAACAAAATTACCCAACCCATGATTTGGAGCTAGCTGCGGTGATCTTTGGTTTGAAGATTTGGAGGCATTACCTTTATGGAGAGAGGTGCGAGATTTTTACATATCATAAGAGCCTGAAGTATATTTTTACCCAAAAAGAGTTAAACATGAGGCAGAGAAGATGGCTCGAGTTGATGAAGGACTATGATATATCGATTCACTATCACCCAGGGAAAGCAAATGTTGTGGAGGATGCTTTGAGTCGAAAGAGTAGTGCCAACCTAGCTTGTTTCATTACTTCCCAACGTGAGCTGCAGGAAGATCTTCGACGTTTGGACTTAGAAGTTGTGCCACATCAAGTTCCTAGCTACTTGTATGCCTTGAGACTAGAACCATCACTCATGGAGGAACTAAAATTGACTCATGCACGCGATCCAATGTTGTTGAAAATGTCGCAAGGTGTGGTTGATGGTACTAGGAAGGACTTTGTGTTGGTAGACGGGATGCTGAAGTTTGAAGGAAGAACCTGTGTGCCTAATAATCCGGAAGTTAAACATAAGTTGTTGGAACAATTTCATAGTTCGAGTTTTGCTGTTCATCCTGGAAGTACGAAGATGTATCATGATGTGAAGCAATTATACTGGTGGCCAGGCATGAAGAGGGAAATTGCTGAATTTGTTTCTCGCTGTTTGCAATGTCAATTAGTTAAAGCCGAGCATCAGAGGCCATCTGGTTTGTTACAACCTCTACCTATCCCTGAGTGGAAATGGGAACACGTTACAATGGATTTTGTCGTCGGGTTACCAAGATCTTCCCACCAAAATGATGCAATTTGGGTTATTGTGGATAGGTTGACCAAGTTGGCGCACTTTTTGGCAGTCAAGATGACTCACTCTTTGGAACATTTGGCGAAGTTTTATATTGGAGAAATAATTCGTCTGCATGGGACACCAGTTTATATTGTCTCCGATAGAGACCCGCGCTTTGTGTCGAGATTTTGGAAGAAGTTGCAAGAGTCTCTGGGAACTAAGTTGCATTTTAGCACATCCTTTCATCCGTAGACAGATGGGCAGTCCGAGCGCACAATTCAGACTCTGGAAGACTTGCTTAGATTTTGTATCTTGGACTTTGAAGGTGGTTGGGAGGATCACCTACCTTTAGTTGAGTTTGCATACAATAACAGTTTCCAATCTAGTATCGGTATGGCACCGTTTGAGGCTTTGTATGGGCGAAAGTGTCGTTCACCAATCTGTTGGATGGAGGTTGGGGAGAGACGAATAGAAGGGCCCGAGTTGGTAGAATTGGCAACCCAAAAGATTCGTGTGATCCGTGAAAGGTTGAAAGCTACTCAGAGCAGACAAAAGGGGTATGCGATTAATCGAAGACGAGACTTGGAGTTCGAAGTAGGTGACCATGTGTTCTTGAAAGTATCTGCAACCAAGGGAGTGCTGCGATTTGGAAAGAAAGGTAAGCTAGGTGCACATTATGTTGGCCCATTCGAAATCTATGAAAGAATTGGAGTTGTGGCGTATCGTCTTGCATTGCCACCAGAGCTAGAGCATGTGCACAACGTATTCCACGTTTCAATGCTGAAAAATTATGTGTACGACCCTAGTCATATAATCTCCTATCAACCTTTGGAGGTTAGGTGTGACTTATCTTATGAGGAAAGGCCTGTAGAAATTTTGGATCGTCGTGATCTAGTTCTGCACAACAAGGTCATTCCTTTGGTAAAGGTTCTATGGAGGAACCACGCAATAGAGGAAGCAACGTGGGAATGTGAAGCTGAGATGCGGGACAAGTACCCACACTTATTTTAATTAAGAGATACGTCAAGTTTGAGGACAAACTTCTTTTTAAGGTGGGTAGAATGTGACATCCCACATAATTAAGTTCAAATAGGAATTTATTTGATTTAGTTTATAATGTTTTGAGCTTATTAAGTTGGATGGTAGAACTTAAATATTGGTTCCTTATAATCTTAATTTTAACAATTACTTAATTGTTATGAAATATTACATCTAGAAAAGTAGAAAAGTATGTATGTATTTCTAGTATGTGTAGAAGTATTGCCATAGTATGTATACCATGAATGTACATATAGTGTAGGGGGTTAGACACATAGTTACCTATCACTAGGAAAGCTAGCTATCTATGTATGGTCACATCATGACTACTTGTGTTTCACACCATAGGCTTGTCTCATTTACACACTTTCCTAGCAATCTTGTTCAATGAATCAAATCTTTCATGTGCAATCCCGGATTTGAGCAAAGAAGCAACAAAAACATGGCCAAAACTTGGTATTTTGCCATACTATGAGTGTAAAACTTGTGGGGGTTGGATACCTATCAACCCTAGAGCCATTTTTAAATGTTACTCCACATATTAAACTCAAAATATGGTAGCAAATGTGTCATCTTTTTGTTGTCCCAGAGTGCCTAGCTATTACCATGCTAGGACACTTCTTGCAAGCAAGGGTGACATAACAATGCACCATGTCCCCTGAGAATTTTTAAAGCATTGTATTTCAGCCCATCTCCCTCATTTCTCACACCTCCATCTCTCTCTAAGAGTCACAAGAAGTCATCTTCTTTCACAAAAGAAGCTCAACCCGTTTTTGTGCAAAAACCTTCACAAAAAACCACCAAAACTTCATATTCTAGCAACCAAATCATGAAACATTTGTCTCCAAGCTAAACACAACCTTGGTGGGGACTTCTTCCTTCATCCTACCCATGGATTGAAGCTTACAATCACTCTTTTGCTTACTATTCCTAATCTTTGAGGTAAATTGTTGATCTATTCTTCGATCTTTGCATATTCTTGCCTCTAGTATCTATTACAATGGTAAATCATCCATGAATGTCCTTGCATGTGTCTATTTTTGCATCTTCTTGTGGATTCATGGTTTCATCCACATGGAGGAAGGTTTAGAAGAAGTTCATGTCTCAAAAGATGAGAGTTGTCCTTGATTTCCCTATTCCATACTCTTCATCCTTCCAAATCATGTGCTTATGCTCATCCTTGAAGACTATATGCTGCATATAGACTTGCATGTGTCTCTTCCATTCCTTATTAAATCGAAAATGAAGTGGTTTCACATACTTACTCGAAGAACTTTTGATTTAAAAGAAAATTTGGCCTTGTAATGATTCTCTGTTTTCGGACAGAATCTGTGACCTGACTTTGAGAGGCCACATCTCACTCATAAAGATTCGTTTTGTGCTCCACCTTATATAGTTTCGAATCCCTGTGTGTCTATTTTCATTTCCAATTGGTCTCATGCCAAAATTCATTGTAAATATTCTGGAATGTCCGTTTTCGTAAAGTGTGTCTGGGCTGGTAATTGGGCTCGTGCAGATTTTGTCACCCGACTTTGAGAGGTCACTAATCCCATATACTAGCTCATATTTTGCTAAACTTTATATCGTTATGAAGCTCTATGTGTCTACTTTCATCTCCAATTGGTTTCATGCCAAAAGGACTTTTAAATTTTCCGTGATGTGAGTTTTCGTAATCTGTGTCAGGGCTGGAGAGTGGGTTCGGACAGATTGTGTCACCCAACTTTGTGAGGTCATTACTCCGTCATACGAGCTTGTAATTCGCTCTATCTTATACCGATTCGAATCTCTATGTGTCTACTTACATTTCCAGTTTGATTCATGTCAATATTCATTATATATGATTCGAAATTCCAGTTTTTGTAAAGTGTGTCAAATCTGAAAAGTCCGTTTCTCGCCGAGTGGCATATGCTACTTTAGAGAACATTATTCCTTCGTTCATTCAAGTTAGGGGGACATCATAATCATAGTACGGGGCATCTTATGAACCTTATTAGTAACATATAGCCACTAGGAATCACTTGAATTGATGTTGGCTTGTCCTTAAGTGTTGAATTGCTATTTATAGAGCCTCCTTCTTAGCTTTGCTCTTGCATCCCGTATCGGTAGCTAGTAAGGATTTTATAAGCTAGTAATCGAGATGAGTACTTACCCAACCCTTTGGTAGTGCTATTTTCATATATTAACTGTTTATGGGCTATGAGGTGGATATTTTGAAACTTGTGAATGGTGGAATGTGTTCTTAATAACTACTTGGTGATTTGTATCTTTTGATTGGAGATATAGCCCATGTTTGAAAGCATGTTTATAAATGATATTTGTTAAATTGAAACTCCATGGTATGCTTTATAAATGTTTGGCCGAGATGGTTGCCTAAATGACACTGTCGGACAGTACCCTAACGGTGGGGGACAATACACAGGTACAGTACCCTAACGGTTGGGGGATATACACCGGACAGTACCCTCCTGGCGCGGGGACAATAGACCGGAGGTCGATGCCCTGTCCCATGGATATAATATGGGATGAGCTGTTAACACGTGCGTTGTCATGACTTGTCGACTATATTTTTTTCCGAGGTAGCGATTCTACGCGGACTCGCCACATTGATGGCTAAGTGTCACGAATGAGATTTGAATGGCCAAAGTACTTGAATAAAATGAGCCAACGGCTCAAAGTGGTGTTGTGGAAGGGGTCGAGGACCCAAGTGTTGAATTAAATGCTTTACATTTTTACCTACTTGAATGCTTGCTTAAATTATGTTGTTTATATTATTTTTTATCTATGTATGAACTGTGAAGCAAGCATGTTTGGAACAACTTGACCATGGAATTTGGAACTTGTATATATATTGTATATTTCCAAACCTAACAAAGGGGTAAGTACGCGCTCACCAAACTTCGCAGTCTGACCGGTTTTAAATGATCGCTCTTTCAGGTTCCAAGGAGAGGACCGAGACAAGTAATCCAGCCACATAATTTCATTATCCATATCATGTTGGGACATGTTTTGTGCTTTTGTGCTAGGCTTGTCTAAGACTCTCTTTATTTAAGTGTATGTGGTAGTACGTAGTATCTTTCTAGGTGTAACTCTTGGAGATTTATTATGCACTCTTTAGAGACCATGTATGGTCGTATTTTGGTAGTGGGAATGTGTAACCCCATGAGGGGATATCCCGTAGTTTGTTTAATGGATTGTTGGATTTAAATTATGGACCTTTTTGTGAATGGATTATGTGCAACCGTGACTGAACCTTGAAGGACTTGACTCTGAGATCGACGAGTACCATGGAGGATAGAGAAACATTATTCAATTCTCAAAGTTCTGTTTCCTTTTGTGAAAAACAAATGGTTTTGGATATAAGACCCCTTTTCATAAGCTTCCGCAATATTTATCAGTTAATCCTTGAATTTCTAAATATTTTCATTCTCATCCTCATGGTACGAGTTAGCCTTGGTGGCGTGTGACGCCTCGTTCCCGTTTAATTACGTTATTAATCGGGGTCGCGGGAGCGGGGTGCCACATGGTTGGTATCAGAGCCTGGTTTGTATAGAAACCTTAGACTATCTTAGGATGACCCTATGTGTTAGTCTATTTGGTATAAGGTACTTGCTCATGTAGCATTTATAGTGCGTAAGTACTATGTAGGATGAAGTGTGCATTGTCTAGTCTGCTTATATATTTAATGGGTATTCTTCTTATACATATAATGAGTAGCAGTCGTTCAACCCGCAACTCGCAACATGCTGCACCAGGGACTCCCCATGCGTCTGCATCTGATTCTACTGATGCTAGAGATGGCGCCAATACTAATGAGATGGCTGGGCTGGATAGAGCCATGGAGAAAATGGCTAGAGCGATGGCAAGGGGAAACCAGAATGTGATAATTGATAACTTTAGTGCACTCAAGCCTAGGGTTTTCAAAGGCACCACTGACCCGGTGGAGGCTGAAAACTGGTTATTGTCAATGGAGAAGCACCTGGAGAGGTTTCACTGTACTGAGATGAAAAAGGTCGAGTTTGCCATATATGCCTCGGAGGATAATGCTTATCGTTGGTGATAGTCGTTAAAGAGCGCGAAGTGATTGACAGGTGGGAAAGATTTGTTGAAGTCTTTAATAAGAATTATTTCTCTCAGGCGTTGAAGAATACTAAAGCTATTGAGTTCATGAACCTTAGTAAGGGAAACATGACGGTGGCCGAGTATGAAGCAAAGTTTAATGAGCTCTCTCGGCATGCATCTCATGTGGTAGATACCGAGGAAAGGAGGGCTAGGAAATTCGAAGCAGGGTTGCCTCCATGAATCCGTACTAGAATTGAGTTACTGGGGATCAACGACTATGACATACTAGTGGAGCGAGCTACTCTAGCAGAGAAAGGTATCATGGAGGCAATCAAGCAGAGGGACACGAGAAAAATTAAGAACAAAGGATGTACAAGTAATTCCAGGAATAATATTGGTTTAGGCCTAAGAAACTCAAACTCCTTTAAGAGGGTCGGCCAAATAGGAGCGGTACTTTTGGTCAGAGCGGGAGTGGAAGAGCTGGCACTGCAAGTGATGGAAACAAGGCATGCCTCAAGTGTGGGAAGTACCATATGGGTCGACCATGTGGTGAGTTTGGTGGAACGTGTTATAACTGCAAGCAACCTGGTCACTACGCTAGAGAGTGCCCTAGGAACACTCAAGGAGCTGGAGGAAGTCAAGGGGCGAGTGTCTCTGTTCATCAGCCTAACCCAAACCCCCAAACAAGAGCTTTTGCCCTTGTTCCAGGAGATGTCCAAGCATCAGCATCAGTGGTGGCAGGTACCCTTATTGATTTTAAGCATCAGCATCACTAGTTTTCCCCTCTTATACAATTCAGTCCAAACAGTATTTCCCACGAGATCAACTTGGTCACGTTTGACAGGTGGATCCAGAATAGCAATACGTGCAACTTTGCTAATGGATGTAAGGCCAAACAGATCATTTTGGCTGAAAAACTAAAATTTAAAGTTTGATAGAAGTCAACACAGTTAACCAACTTTCAGAGCTAATTAATTGCAAATGAGAAAGAGTTGAGAAAACTGGGAGCCGGGTTTTAAATATGCCTGAACCACGATTCCAGAAAATATTCATGCTCTTTCAAACTCAAAGTAACCAGAAAGTTACGACAGTCAAAGTTGGGCATAAATAAAATTTCACAAGATTAGCAAGTCATCTCACATTTTCAGCCACTTTACCCTAGTTTTTCGAGTCTCATAAAGGTGTAATCCAAAAGGTGCACACAGAGCCAAACAGCTCCTCAATCCAATAATTAAAGAAGAAGTTATTAAGTTTCGAAGTTTGAATTTTTGCAGCAAGTTCATGGAAGGAAGAGTTTTAGGGAGACAGAGAGGAACTCAATACATGTAATCTACCCTGGTTTATAGCATGATCAATAAGGAGAAAGTACATCCGATCTTCAAATCATTTGACTGAGATTTGGAGCCGACAGAACTTATACTAATTGATAAGAAACACTAACATCATGAAGAACATGCCACGAACATGCAGCTAGATGGCCTATTTAGTTTAATTTTCAGCATTATTAGGGAGTGCAATTTTAGAACATACAAATAGAGCTTGTATCCCAGCAACCAAGGATCACATGGCACCAAACCAATCATCAGTTGATTCACAAGTGAAGGAGTTAGAACCATGTTTTCAGGGTACGGAAATTCTCCAGAAAAACACACAAACAGTGAATCTACCACTACTTAAAACTACTACTGGGCATGATTATATGATTTAAATGCATTCATTATGTTCCTAGGATCATATTACAACGACAAGGACTGAAAAAGAGCAAGAAACGAAGGATTATCGAAGCTCCGACGCTGAGTTGCAGAATTCGGCGAAGCTTCTGTAGTTTCTGGCGAATCCCACAATTTTCAGCGAGTTAGGCCCCCAAATCAATAATGCTCCAGGAGCACAAATCAAATGGTTACGATTGCTGATTTGCAACATACAAAGAGAATTTGATGATTTACATTTAGGGTTTCTCACCTCCGATTCTCGAATTTCGCCTCTCTGCGCAATGGATTCTCAACTTTGTTCGGGCATTTTGTTAACCATTAGGAGGTGTCCAAGGGTTGTAGCAGTTTTGGCAGAGGTGGAGTGACGGCGGACATGAAGTGTTGATGGTAATGGTTGTTCATGGAGGTTCAATAAAATGTTGAAGAAGGTGATGATATTCAAAATCTCATTCCAGCTCTTTCAGGAGGAAAGTGAGGAGAAGTTGCCACCTCATGGGGTGAGGTGCAAAGAGGGGGGGGGGGGGGGGGGGGGGGGGGGGGGTTGCCAGGTGGCATTAATGTATAGAGGAGGGGTTGTTTTGATGTTTTTTCCTTCTTGGGTAGAAATAGGAGTTAGGCAAAAACTCATATTTTATGAAAATTTCACTTGGGCCTAAAACGAAAGAATGGTCCAAAAAAATCTCCACAATTATCAGTCTCAAAATGATCAGATTGGGCCAAAAAATTCAGTTTATAAAAAATTATAATTAAGCTCCAATTTCTCAAATATAGCATTGTTGATAGATCTTTTTGCATGATGAAGAATTCAGCTTAAGATCTTTTTGCCAAAAAACTCAGTTTAATTTACGGTTATCGTATAGCATTGTTGATAGATCTTTACACAATATGTCGTAGCTGAGAAATTTTATATCTTTCTTTAGGAATAGATAATTTCGAACGTATTATTTTGATAATTATTCTGTTGAGTAGCTAGACTATTCAATTGGTGTAACTTGAATTAGTATCCCCTGTACAAATTATTGGTGGAACGAAAGTCAAACTCGTACTAGCGTGTGTTCATATCTCCTGCCAAACTCTATATTTACTTTCATCACTGGCAACATAAACCCTGCTGCTGCATTATTTTCATTCTTCTTCTAAAGTCGGCAAAACCTAAAGGCCAAAATTTAGAAAAAATAGTTATTGGAAGTTGTGGGTTGCCTTGTTGAGCAAGGAAACTTTTTCCGCAACCATTAACATCGTTGCTCGTTGCCGCCGTCACTGCTCAGTTCCTCGCTTCGTTCTCGCCGGTGTGGCTGCTGCTCTTGTTGCTCCGTTCTTCTTAACCCATATGCTGCGAAGTCCAGTCATCGTGGGTTCTTTAAAACCGTCAATCATCGTCGCTGCATGCTTTGTCGCCAGACGCTTTAGCATCTCATCTCCATTCTCGCCAACCATAGCCAAGATCATCACCTGCATTTAATACCACTTTTGGATAAAATTTTAACGTCCAATTTGCGCAACAAAAATTAGACACAGTCATAAAACAAACGAGCAACATAGGAGAAAAAGAAAATAAAGAACACAAGAACTTAACATGTTTTGCCACATACCCTACCAGCACGGCCCGAGAAAAAAATATTTCACAAGTACGACAATCATACACTGACAACAGTCTCTACAAACCTCTCAACTCTGCTGCACAGTAATGATGTGCACTACTCATGAGATGAAATTTTCATCCACACTACTAGAAATAAACACAAAAATGACAAAGATATACTGAAATTGGCGCGACAATACAAATAGTTGCCGTTTTTTGCTCCAAAAAACGGCGATATTAACTCTTCTCGCTTAAAATTATCTTATACGGTGAGAACTTAATGACACCGTATATAATTTAGCATAAACGGCAAGATGTGTAGCTCTAACGACGAGATAAAAAATCTCCGTTAATACTCTTATTATAAACGACAATAAATATTTACCAACGACGTCATTTTATTAACCCGGTAAAAAGTTGTTGATATAAACGGCGAGATTTCCTTAACGCCGTTAGTTAATGTCTTATTCGACGAGATCTCTCGCCGTATGTGCATTGATTTGTCTGCCAAAATTTGGGGCGAAAATTTGGATAGTCCGTGCCATAAGATAAAGAAACCCTAGCTTCTCTGGGGATTGACAATTTCTGATTCTTTAATTTTTCACATCGTTTTAGAAGAAAGAACAGAGAGATAAGAGAAGATAAGAGAAGACAAGAGAAGTCTAAGGAGAGACAATGGTGGAACGGTTCACCCAGAAGCCACGAGAGAAGAGAATGGAACAGAGAGAGAAGGGAGAACAGAGAGAGAATAGAAGAATGGAGCCACAAGAAAGTTGAATCACCATTGAAACGCACACAGTCATCGACCCTTCTGTCCAAAACATGTAAGTTCAATCGTAAAACCTAGCTATGTTCATGTTTCAATTTTTTTTCATTCTGATTTATTTTGATTTTGAAATAAACCATCTCAATCGTTGATGGAGATGGTTGGTTGATTTCTGTTGATTATTGAAGCTCCGAAAACAGGGTTACATGAAGCCCTAATTCTGGAACAACTTCCAGAATTAGGGCTTCATGTTACCCTCTTTAGAAGATGCTTCATTAATCAACAAAAATCTATTGATTACATGTTCAAATTGAATGAACTTGGTAATTTGTTGTTGTATTGTAGTTAAAATTGCTTAAAATTGGAAACATGTTGTTCTATTATACTTGAAATTGCTTGAAATTGGTTATCTATGTTTCAATTGCAGTTGAAATTTAATGTATTTGGTAATCTGTTGTTGAGTGATTGGTTTTGTATCTTTGTTGTGATAATAGCCGACTGCCGAGCCCGTTAATACATAAAGAACAACTAAAATACGAATGAAACGGATGATAAAGTTCAATGAACAAAATGGAAAATTACAAAAGACCATGTTTCATATATATATGATGTACTCCCAGCTGCCTCGTATGGAAAATTACACTAAGAAAATTAAAAAAAAAAAAAAAAAAAAAAAAAAAAAAAAGAGACCAAACAACTAACCAAAATTATAAAACTGAAAACATGGTATAAACATCAGGAGCAAGCAGGGCTGAACCTTTACTTTCTTTTCACCAGATTGAATCTTCTTCGTTCTTTTGTCTTTTCTTGTCTTTCTTTTCACTTTCTTATCAGGGGCTTGAATAACAACACTTGGCTACCCCAGTTTCTTGAAAGTGGTGGCAAGTTGCCTCATATAAGCGGTTGGGGGGATAAGCCAAAGACACGGTGATTGGTTGTGGATCTGTGGAAAAATAGAACTGACGTAAGGGCTTCTATAGTGTTGATCCTACGTAACCGACCAATTGCCTGATTAAAAGGACCATTAATAGGAGATATGATGAATTTGAATTGGCATGCATCTAAAAAACCAAAGGGACTGCAGTTACATATGCATGAAGATGCATCAGCTACAGATGCATGCAACCCTTGTAAACCATTTCAGCCCATTTCTGACTCTGTTACAGGTGTGGTTTATGTTCATGCTTAACTCTTAGATTAATATTTATCCTTTTCTAGATATTTTCTTACTCTAATTGGTTTGTAATTTTTGTTCTCTGGTATGGAATGTTATCTGGACTGTCCCTACCGATCCTCAAATTCCATGACCTGCCCCATCTAGGTGGCAGCCCGAAAAATCGGTGCAACCCCAAGACAATACTCATGGAATTATCAATTCTATGGTATTGGTTTGTAGTTGCACCGGTTTCCGACGTGCCACCCAATGGAGGCAGGTCACTAAATTTGCAGATACTTCGGACATCGACGACAGCTATACCCCCTCTCGTTTGTTGATGCTAGCATCTCCATGGACGAACAGTGAAGATGTATGGGAGATTGGGGAACTGTAATACCTGCATTATATGTTGTGGTACGTATTTCCTTTTGAAGCATCATCTCCTTCATTTAAGCACCCATGCTGGTTATATATATACTTCTTTGACTGTGACTTGCCTTGTCGTAAAATAGCTTAACAGTGTACATGTGGATGTGTTGGTTTGTTTTATGTTCGTAAACTTCTAGCAAATCCATTTTTGCTTCACATGTTGAAATTGTTGGGTTGTCTTTGTACGTACCTATGTTTCCAGGGTTCCATTCGAGTGGCTAGATTTTTCAACCCAACAGTTGAATAAGTACCGTTTCAACACCCATTAAGTCTCCGTTCAGTGGGGAGAACATGGAACTGCATACTGAGCATGTCTGAGCATGGGAAACTGCGGCACCGGTACGGCGCCAGATTATGTTACTGCTCTATTCCCCAACCACTGTATATATATGTATGGGCAACGTCTCCAAACGATCCTCAAATTTCATGAACTGGCCCTGCTGGGTGGCTGACCTAGGCACATAACAGACCGGTGCCACTACAAAACAGTAACCATGGAATTTTCAATTCTATGGTTTTGGTTCGTAGTGGCCCCGGTCTGCTATGCGCATCCGCCAGCCGCCGAGACGAGCTGATTCATAAGTTCGAGGATACTTCGGAGATTGACATGAATCCATAAATAATGGACAAGTGACATAAGCCGGAGCCGTTACAGTACCGCAGTTGCCCATGCTCTCAGAAAGCTTTTGTCTTGTGAATTGTTGTTGTAAAATAACTATTTTTTTTGTTTTTTTTTGTTTTTTTTTTGTTTTTGTTTTTTGTTTTTGTTTTTTTGTTTTTTTAGGTAGAACTACATTAAATTAACCAAATACATGCAAGGATTGTCAAATTAGTGCAATACTTCTTGATCTTCTAACTGTGTACATGTGGCTGTGCTATCTGTCTGGTATATATCGTGGTCATTTTATCCACAATCACATTGTTAACCTGTGGCTGTAGCTTTTACGTATAACTTAACCAAATAATATTTTATCCAAAATTCACAAGTAGATTTCCCACAGTGATTCCTACTTGTTCCTGTACCACCCCAACAATCTGAAACTAGCCCTTAGTTGGTCTGGTGTCAGTTCTGTTTCTATTTCTTATGTTTATACCTCGTCTGCGAGGCTTTTTAGTTTTATAAGCTTTGATTACCTACGATGAAATCTCTGTGGGAATGGCCAATTCAATCACTATGATCTGAAGTGTTAGGTAGTGGAATTGGAAATGGCCAATTCAATCACTACGATGAAACAAAAATCAGATCAAAATTGGCTTCTCCTTGCAATCATCCTTTTATTTTCCGTAAACTTCAAATGCTATCTGTTTTAATATCGATATGTATTGTTATCTTGTTTAGGTTTATCCTGGTTTCGGCACGTGCACGTTCTCGTCACCGATTTTTCGCAGCGCGCGAATGTGAACCCGGAGCCGACGTATTCGAAGCCAACTTGTCGCACTTGGGGATACAGCCAGAGGTAAAGCTAAGTACAGAAAGATGAGATCTCTTATTTTGAAACTTGAATATTGCTAGCTCTACAACCGCATAATATAGATTTTGTATACGTGTTGAGTATAGGTTTTGTTGTACTGGAATTGAGTAAAGGTTTTGATGTACTGGACTTCTACATTTGGGGTAACGTCAAAATACCTTGCATATACGGCATTTGGGGTAACGTAAAAATACGACGAGAGTTTATATACAACCGTATGGCAGACTCAAATACGGCGAGAATTCATACACGGCATCAGTTTTTATTGCCGCATAGTATTAACGTCAAAATACCTTGCGGCCGAGGCAAATTTCGCCGTTTATGCCATAAAAGGCGATAAAAACCTCTTAAATGGCGATATATTCTCGCCCTTTTTTTGTCCGTTTCTAGTAGTGCCAAACAATAACTGTGATCTTCTAGCACTTACCAATGATGCCCTATCGATTAGTATTACACAGAAGAAATCAATTATCGGTTATTGAAAATAAAAATAAAATAAGTGAATAATAAAATGAAAAGGATTCTCATTTCCTAGTTTAAATGAAATGGGCGAAGTAGACTCAGCATTATTCTCTATTATCCGATATCCGGTAAATTAATAGGAGCTCACGTAGCCCATGCTGGATTAATCGTATTCTGGGGCGGGGCAATGAACCTATTTGAAGTGGCTCATTTTTTACCAGAGAAGCCTATGTATGAACAAGGATTAATTTTACTTCAGCATCTAGCTACCCTAGGTTGGGGGATAGGTCCTGGCGGGGGAGTTGTAGACACCTTTCCATACTTTGTATCTGGAGTCCGTCACTTAATTTCCTCTGCAGTATTGGGCTTTGGCGGTACTTATCATGCACTTCTAGGACCTACCTGAGACTCTTGAAGAATCTGAAAGTGTTTAATGTAGACTAAATACAGGACCTAAATACTATAGAAGGAGGGGGGTTTGAATAGAGTATGGAAACTTTTTGCAAAACTTAAAGTTTAACAGGAAAGCTTTGTGTGAAACTTAAATCTCAAGCCCTTGAGATTTTGTAAACTATCTGAAACTCACTAAGGCAAAATTGTAAGCTTCAAGGCCTTGAGCTGTGAACAAAACTAAAAAGCTTTTAAACCCTATTTTGATTTGAGTTGTGTGCAGCAGATAATAATCAAACAGAAAAGTAAAGAACACAAAGCAATTTACAGAGTTCAGTCCCAATGGACCTAATCTCTGCCTGAGGGATCTAATCCCACCAGGATTGGGCAATCACTTCTTATTACTCACACAGAAACAGCCCTAGATCTTCAAGCTTAAGTGATTTCCCTTACACCTATATAGCTTGTGGTTCCAAACCTATCTAGTTCCAGCTACTAACTGTTTAGCTAACAAGAACATCTTGTTGTTCACTTGAACAACTAACCACTAGGTTAAGTGAGGTTTAAGATAATATAGAGATACACAGATGGAAATACAAGTGAACAACAGAGTATGAAGATAAGCTATTGAAGCCTGGAAGTGTTCCTCTGGAAAAACTGGATTGATTTGATCTTCAGAAGTCTGGAATGAAGCTTGAATGATTGTGTGTTTGAATGGATAATCTCCCACGAATTTTTCACACCTCTCAGAGTATTCTGCAAGCCTCTGCCACCTTCAAAATTCAAACCAGTCTCTTTTATCCACAGCTGCAACTGATTGAGAGATTTTAGGATCTCAGTTCCTACAAATCCTCCTTCTGTTTTCAACTTAAATTCAAACAACTTCAAGTGGATATCCAGTTGGAGTTTGTTGAGATTTCTCCTGCACGTTTAACAACCCTGCAACACCATTGAAATACTGCAACAACAAAATCCAGAAAGCTAACAGTACTATGACTGTTTGGTTATACAGTTTCTGATAAAACTGTTTAACAAACTTAGAACAATAACCTGTATATCTTCTAAAATATATGAATTATGAAAAACAAATTTAAGAAACTTAGAAGTGAGTAAATAATCACAATACTAAGAATCATAACCTGCAAGAAAGAATCAATTAAGTTCTGTAAGAACTGTCAGCAGCTCAAGGCATATCTCAAGGCCTTGGAGCTCTGATCATGCTTTACAGAATTTCAAAATTAAACCCAGATAACATTGATTCTTCCTGTTCTGATCATCTGCAATTGTGTTGGATATATAAATGATATAAGCCAAAAGTATATGCAGTAAACCACTGATTTGCATAATCAGATATCCAATTCTGCAACACAGAAATGTTAGAACACATAGCATAATAAGATAATTCAAGCCTTTGAAGTTCAGCTAATCTCAAGGCCTTGAGATAACTAAAATGCCTTTGCTGCTTATGTTTTTGCCTTTTGTCTTTCATCAATCAAAACAATTACCAGTCAAAGCACATTCAGGGATCTTGACTCAACAATCTTCCCCTTGATGAAAGAGAAAACCTACAGTCTTGTATAGATCTTCCTACCACTCATAACCAAACATTAAATAACCACAATTTTCAGATACAATATATATATATATATATACTGAACCCAAACAGATAACCAGAGAGAATAAATATTACAAATTACCACAAAAACAAAAATTCACCAAAAACAAGACATTCTTATTTTTACTAGTCCAAATACTACAAACAGAACACAAATACCACATTAACTCTCCCCCCTTTTTAACTTTCATCAAATAAGGTTTAAGAAATGTAGGATCATTACTCAGAGTCAGGAAAAAAAAAAACTTAAAACAAAAAAAACTAGCTAAAAGGTCAAGGCCTTGAGACAGAAAAGGTAGAAGAGAATGAGATAGAGGGTCAAGGCTTTGGCAGTCTCTGATCTTCACTTCTTCTTTGATGTCTGGCCTTTCTCTGAGCCTTCCCCAATTTCTTCATCACTTGCAGCATCTTCTGCATACTGATTACCTTCTTGTTCAGCTTCAACTTCAGCAACCACTTCTTGGATTATCTCATCCACTTTCTTCTTAGCCTGTACTAAATCTGCCTCTGTAGCTGCATCAACACCTGTTTCTTCACCAGCATCTTCTTCATCAGTTTGTTCAAACAAGTCTTTTGAAGCTAGCACTACTGGAATTGGCTTCTTCTTCTTCCTCAGAAAATCTCCCAGATTCTCTTCTGAATCCACACTGGTTTCATGACTAGTAGCAGAAGGTATCTTCTCCAGATTTAAGCCCCTGATGACAACATCCAATTTCCCATTCATAGTATTCATCAAGCCCTTGAACTGGTTGAATTCAGGTGACAGGTCAAACAACCTTTAACTGAGATCTTCAATCTCAACCTGCTGATCTTCTAACTTCTCAACCAGCAGAGAGTAATCCTCATTGGCTTGTCCTTTCCCAAATGCAGTCCCCTTAGGCTTCACAATTCCTTCTCAGCAAGTTCTTCCTTTGACAAATCAGAATAAAATTTCCAATGCCCTTTCCCAGTCTGAACTACCCCAATCCTCTGAAGTGCAGTCTCATCTATCAACCCAAAACCACCAGTAATCTTTTCTTCTCCTTTCACAGGCACATCAAAATATTCAAAGAAAAGAGGTAACAGGTTGGCATATGGAAGAGGATGGTTTCTAGTCCTGGGTGCACAATAAATCATATGCTCCATAACAACTGTTGGCAAATCTATTTCAAACCCTTGAGAAATTAGATACATCAAAATCAGAACTTTATCAGTTACCAACTCTCTTGAGTTCTCCCTAGGAACTACACTCCTCATCAAAATAGTAAACAAAATTTTGGCTTCACAGTTGAGCACAGAGTGTGTCAACTGCTTTGGACCAGAGGGAACACCTTCAATAAAGAACATCTCCTTTGCCTTATCCTGACACTCCTTCCTATCAGGATAATCTCCAACATTGTATTTTCTAGGAATGCCCAAGACTTTGGCAAAAGTACTATGATCTAACCTCAAATCCACACCAGCCACCTTAGAAGTTAATACCATTCTCGCATCACCTTCACACACCAAAGTCAGATAAAATAACCTAGTTAACCTAGGATAAGCCTTTGAATTGGGATTTAGAACTTTCCCAACAGCAGTTTCCCTCAATTTTCTCATGCATTCTATGTCCAGTTTATCCAATAACTCATTAGAAATCATGCTACAGAAAGCTACCTTAGATGAATCATACCCTTGCATCCAAACTGTTCTAACTTCAGAACTAACAAACCACTCATTTGGAAGAACATTCTTACCTTGATATCCTTTCTTAGTTGCAGCAGCAACTTTCTTAACCCTAGTCTTCTTCTCAGAGGGTTTGGTCTTTTCTTTTCCTCCTTCAGTTGGTTTCTTCTGGCTTTCCTGAGTTGATTTCCATTTTTTCTCTTCAGTAGCCTTTTTCTTTTCTCCCCCTTTCTTCTTCTCTGACCTAGTTTGATCACCACCCTGAGTCTCCTGTTGTGGATCAACACTTGAGCCTTCATCTCCCTTCTCAGTCCTTGACTTCTTTGCAGGAGGAATATCCTTATGCAAGATTTGATTATTTTCTGAATCTGAATCAAAAATCACTATCTTCTCTTTCTTGTTTGCTCTCTTCTTGGATCTGCCAGAGGGCTTTCCCTGTTGCTGAATTCTGGCTGATTTGCGCTCCATTTTGGGGTTTAGGGTTTTGAGAAGAAAATGTGATTGAGAGGAATTGAGAGAGAGAGAGAGAGTAGTTGCAGAAAATTGGAAGAGAATGAGAAGAAAAAGCCCTGACTTTCAGCTTAAGTAGGTTGAAAAGAATGAGTCATAAAAGGACTCTGCAATATCTACATGCAAAAATAGAATCTTGAAAAATCTTTTTGGAATATTTTAGAAAATCTCTGATTAATTAAATATTATACAGTTATCTAAAAAGATAAGATATAATATTTGATGATCCATTTTTTTTTTTAAAAAATACAGATATTATCAAGACCAAGAGACCAATCTCAAGGCCTTGAGATTTTCAGCAGTTTGAGAAACTTCAAAGCTTTGAGCTATACTTTCAAGGCTTCAAAAATTATAATCTCAAGGCTTTGAGATTCCAGCACATATACACATATAGGTACTAATACCCCCCCTAAACCAATGCATCCTTTTTTAACATCCCCAATTCAAGCCTTAGAGATGAAAACCTATCATCTGGCAAAGGTTCAGTGAAAATATCAGCAATCTGCATTGAAGTAGAGGTAAAATTTAAAACAACATCACCTTGTTCTGCATGATCTCTAAGAAAATGATGTCTCACATCTATGTGCTTTGTCCTTGAGTGCTGAACTGGATTCTTAGAGATTGAAATAGAACTTGTATTTTCACAATGAATTGGCACATTTCTGAAGTTGTAGCCAAGATCTCGAAGTTGCTGAGAAATCCATAACACTTGTGAACAACAAGCACCAGCTGCAATATATTCAGCTTCTGCAGTTGATAATGCTACAGAATTTTGATTTTTGGAATGCCAACTGATTAATGAAGATCCAAGAAATTCACAGCATCCAGAAGTACTTTTCCTGTCTACTTTATAACCTGCAAAATCTGCATCTGAATAGCCACTCAACATAAAATTAGATCTTCTTGGATACCAAAGCCCTAATTCTCTGGTTCCATTCAAATATCTAAAAATTCTTTGAATTGTAGTTAGATGACTTTCCTTAGGATCTGCTTGAAATCTAGCACACATACAGACACTGAACATAATGTCAGGGCTGCTAGCAGTTAAATATAATAGTGATCCAATCATACCTCTGTATTCTTTCTGATTCACACTCTTACCAGTTGAATATTTGTCTAAAGAGAGTGATGAACTCATAGGGGTCTTAAGCACCTTGGACTGTGACATGTTGTACTTATTCAATAAGTCATTGGTATATTTTCCTTGATGCACAAAAAATCCTTTCTTCATTTGTAATATATGAAGTCCAAGAAAGAAATTCAGTTCACCCATTAGGCTCATCTCAAACTCCTTGCACATCAGACTAGAAAACTCTTTTGAAAGAGCATCATTAGTAGCACCAAACAATATATCATCTACATAAATCTGAACTACTAACAGATCACTTTGTTGGTGTTTAATGAAAAGAGTTTTGTCAACTAATCCTCTTCTGAAAATTGTTTTCAAGTAGAAATTTTGAAAGTCTGTCATACCATGCCCTTGGAGTTTGTTTTAAACCATAAAGAGCTTTATCCAGTTTATAAACATGATCAGGAAAATTTTCATCTTCGAAACTAGGAGGTTGTGCTACAAAAACATCTTCTTGTAAATATCCATTTAGAAAAGCACATTTAACATCCATTTGATAAAGCTTTATGTGATTGTGAGATGCAAATGCAAGAAGTATTCTAATAGCTTCTAACCTGGTGTAGATAGTGCTTTCTGAGAAGACAGATCTTGGCCACGTGGCAATCATCTAGCATACCATATTGTGCTCCACACACACTGGATCACCAGCCGCACTGATCCACGTGGGGGCTGCGGGACAGGGCCCTCGCATACCACTGCACGGGACTTGTAGGGACTTAGTGGTCTGGAGGCTAGAGTAAGTCCTGTTGCGTGCGAGCCAAGCCCGCGCGCGACCTTTAGTAACTGCTTTTGAGAGATTTATGGCACGAGCTCCATAAACCCGGTCAACCCGGTCAAACCCTGTCAACCCCATAACGGTTCCGGTATTCGCGCATAACGTGCTGTAACGGTCCCTATATACGCGGACGAACGTGCCGTTGTGGTTAAGCTAATTAAGCCGCCATTGATGGGCGCATTAACCACACTACAACGGTCACATTCTCCGTTATATATAGGACGTTAACCCTTCCATACAAAGGAGAACAACCAGACATACGCGGAAGCTCTGCCAAACCCCTGTCTCTTTCTCTGACAGTGCTACTGCCTTAGTCTCTCCCTACACACAACCCAACACTTCCTGTTCCATTTTCTATTCTCTGTCTTTGGTGTACACGAAGTTCTCTCTGCAGGATTCTCTTGTGCACATTTGGTGAACCCGACGTGAACTTACCATTGCAAGCAACCATGTCTCATGAGGATGATGTCAGTAACAGATCGCCTTCCACGGAGACCACCTCGGGAGAGGAGGCTCGCCGTACTCCTACAGCCGCCGGTGAAGCTCCGACGCTGGAAGCTTTGGATGCCACTATCCAGAATCAGGCGAAGGCTCTCAAAGCTCAATCTGCACAACTAGAACGGATCATGGCTGTCTTGGGGACTCTCGCTCCAAACCCCGCACCAGCGACCGCCGTCTC
Source organism: Linanthus parryae (assembly GCA_023055425.1). Taxonomy (NCBI): domain Eukaryota; kingdom Viridiplantae; phylum Streptophyta; class Magnoliopsida; order Ericales; family Polemoniaceae; genus Linanthus; species Linanthus parryae. Next base: position 160,575,171 of record JALGPY010000002.1, on the reverse strand, counting down.
TCAGGGAGGAGGAGCCTCCACCACTCAAGGATTGGGAGTGTCAACCACAGCACCCAACCCTAACCTGCAAACTCCACCGGCGACTACGCAGCTACCCTCAATTCAAGGGTCAACAGCTCAAATGTTGCCTCTCCCTGCTCACACTCCTCAGCCTCCGACTTTGGTACCTAATCCGGCCACACAGTATCCCTTGCCTCCTCCAACGGCAATCAGGGGTAACATGAATTCGCAATATGTCCCTAGCCCTCATGCGACATATGTGTCGCCTCCACCTGCGGCAACCCCTCCTCCTGCTGCCGAGGGAAGCACTCCGGAGTGTATGACGTTGCTGCAACGGCGCATAGACACTATTCTGGCTCACCAATCGTTCGCGGATACCATCATCTGGAAGCTTGACAACGATCAGCCTATTCCACGAGAGATCCATCTCATGCCTAACCCTGCTGGGTACAAGGCTCCTAAATAGGACAAGTTCGAAGATGTCAATGGGAACGCCCATGAGCATGTCATGCGTTTCATTGATGTGATGGGGCCGTATGGGGGTGATCCTAAGCTGCTGATGTGCGAGTTCCCGAAATCCTTGGGGAACGTGGATTACAAGTGGTACAGGACGCTGGAAGCCGGATCCGTGAAGACTTGGGACGACATGGTCCAGAAGTTTTACACCAAGTTCTTCCAGATGGAGGAAAAGGTGACGATGATTCATCTCTCGCGGATGTATCAGAAGCGCGATGAGGATGGGATAACCTTCATCAAGAAGTTCGGGGCCAAGTCCTTGGAATGCAAAGATGTGATACTCGAAAGCAGACTCGTTAAGATATGCCTGCAATGCATGCGAGACGAGTATAAAGGTGTGCTTATCAACCCGCAGACGCCTACGTTTTCGAAGCTAATCGAATGCACGAAAAACATTGAGCCTATAGTAGAGAGGCAGAAAAAGAGGAACGCCCCTGAGCGATCCTCAGGCGGTACCACTTTCAAGATCGGGAGATTCAGCTATAAGAGGGGACGTGAAGTTGAAGTGAATACGGTCTCGCCCCAAAAGCAACCCAAGGTAGTGAACTTTGATGCACCGCCTCTGCCATGTTCGGTGAAAGAAGCAAGCGACCTTTGCAGACAATGGCGCAAGGACGGTGTCCTGCCGCCGCTCGAAAAAAGCACCCTCCAGGGAGATGGTGAGGGACCCGAAGTGGTGTGAATATCACGGAAAGGTCATGCATCCCACGGCTGACTGTAAGAAGCTCAGAATCATGGTGAGCCAAAAGATGAAGAATGGCGAACTGATCGTTAGCAATCAAAGGAAGGATGTGCGCAACAATCCACTCCCTGCCCATGCGGAGCAAGAATCGAAAGGCAAAGAGGTCGCTATGATCTCGATTGTGGACCTTGAAGAGGTTGCGGAGGATGGTCTACCCATCATTGCCGAGATCCATGATGACAAGGACTACAGCATAGACACGGAGGACGAACGTGCCGATCGAATGAAGGGATCGCATGGGTTCAGCAGATTCTTCGATGAGATGAAGTTCTCAGAGAAATACCGCAAGGAGATGACAAAGGCGATCCTGAGGATAGTAGAAGATTACGAGGAGGATATCGTAGTCTCCATTGGAAAGGTTGTTAGGGCGTCCCGCTCTACAGAAAAGGTCATAACCTTCTCCGCAAGCGATAAAAAGACAGATGCGAGCCAACAGAAGCCTATGTATGTAACAGCCATCATCAATGGCGCGGAGTTCAAAAGAGCATTCGTTGATGGAGGAGCAGCAGTTAACGTTGTTTCGCTCCATACTCAGAAGCTAGCGGGAATTCCGGAGCACAAGATCGTTAGGCGTCCATCCCCGCTGATGGGATTCGGAAGCGACTCCAGAATGACGATAGGACGGATCGGCCTGGGTGTCCAGATCGGCAAGATTAAGTGTTCAGCAAAATTCTATGTCATAGATGTGAACACTACGTATCACATGATCATAGGTCGAGCCTGGATTCATCGCTTCGATGCTATCCCTTCAACAGCTCACCAAGTGATGAAAGCCATTTGGAATGACAGAATAGTTGAGATACCTGCTTCGACAAATCCATTCAACATGGACGAAGCGCATCTCAGTGAGGCGGTGTGGTTCACTGAGATGGCAGATGAGCAAACGCCGGGACCATTCAACCCCACTCCTCTGCCCCGCTGGGAGGACATCAAGGATCAGTCACCTGCAAGAGTGATGGTGACAAGAGAGGAAGCCGAGGAAAAGCCGCCTACGCGAGAAGAAGTGTCGCGGATCGCCTACCAGCGAAAGAATGTGTATACCTTGAAGAGAATAGCGCAACATGACCCTGAAGGCAAGGAAATAGAGAGTTTCTACGCCAACGGAAAGAAATGCTATCACATATGAAGGTGCGCGGGGGTGTCCTCACGCGAGCATGGGGATATCCCTGAGCAAATCAATCAGATTGAGCAGATTTCGGAATCAGACAAACCAATGCCAAGCGCTCTAGAAGAGAAACTCAAAGAAGCACCCGAATGCATGGAAGACAAACCCAGACCGCAAAAGCAGGAGCTAAAGGAGGCATTCCTGAGCCCGAGCGAAGAAAAGAAGAGGCCAGTCTTTCTAAGTGCGGAGCTCACAGGCGAAGAGGAGGAAAGATTGCTACAACTCTTGACTGAGTACAGAGACGTATTCGCGTGGGAATACGATGAGATGCCTGGCATGGACACGAGCATCACTATGCATCGGTTGGATGTAATCCCAGGATCCAAACCGGTAAAGCAGAGCACGAGAAGCTTTAGACCGGAGCTTAACGTTAAGATCAAGCAAGAAGTTGTCAAACTTCTGAATGCCAAATTCATAGAGCCAAATCACCATCCCACATGGTTGGCTAACATTGTGCCCGTGGTAAAGAAGAATGGGCAGCTTCGCATTTGCGTGGATTTCCGGGATCTCAATCGTTTCTGCCCTAAGGACGATTTTCCGCTCCCCAAAATTGACTTGCTTATCGATTCAACCGCGGGTCATCGCATGTTCAGCTTCATGGACGGCTTGAGTGGGTACAATCAGATGAAGATGGACCCCGAAGACGCACAGAAAACCGCATTCATCACCCCGGTGGGAGTATTCAACTATACGGTGATGCCTTTTGGCCTCAAAAACGCAGGTGCGACTTACCAGCGGGCCATGATGGCCCTGTTCCACGACATGATGCACAAGGAAGTGGAGTTCTATGTGGATGACCTAGTTGTCAAATCCAAGGAGGAGGCAGACCATCTGGCGGATTTGCGAAAAGTGTTCAACAGATGAAGACGCTTTCAATTGAAGATGAACCCCATGAAGTGCGCATTCGGGGTAACATCAGGGAAGTTCTTGGGATGTGTGGTACATCGTCAAGGAATAGAGCCCGATCCTGCGAAAGTATCAGCCATCACTGGCATGACTCCGCCGCATAACCAGAGTGCCTTGAAAACCTTCTTGGGAAAGCTATCCTATCTGCGAAGGTTCATCCCAGCGATCGCCGAAATCACCTTCTGTTTCAGTGATCTTCTCAAGAAAGATGATGTATACAACTGGACTGCGGAGCACGAAGCTGCGTTCGGGAAACTAAAGGAGCTGCTGACATCGTCAAAAGTAATGATCGCACCTTAGATCGGATCACCACTCTTGTTGTATCTGACGTCAACAAGGAGGTCCATAGGAGCCCTCCTAGCTTAGGAGTATGAGGGTCAAGAAAGGTCCATAGGAGCCCTCCTTGCAGCCCGCGGAATCAAGGTACACGGACATCGAACGTCATTGCCTTGCTTTATTCTTCGTAATAGAGAAGTTGAGACACTATTTTGCTTCGCACAAAGTGGTGGTGGTCACAAAGAGCGATCCCATACGATATCTTCTGACTCACACCGCTCCTGGGGGAAGATTGGCAAAGTGGTATATGACCATTTCCCAATATGACATCACATGCGTTCGGCCGCGGGCGATCAAATCGCATGCGGTAGCGGATTTGCTGGCGCGATTCCCTGATAACAGTCATGAGCCCGTGATTGAAGAAGAATTGGAAGGACCTGAAATCTACGCAGTTGAGTTGCCCTATTGGACGCTTCATTTCGATGGCTCGTCAACAAGGAAAGGTGGAGGCATCGGAATAGTCTTGACTTCGGAGTCACCAACAATGAAGCAGAGTATGAGGCTCTCATCGCAGGTCTTCGCGCTGCAAAGGCACCAGAAGTGAGCAATTTGACAGTCATGGGGGACTCCAAGCTGATTGTCAAACAAGCCTCGGGCGAATATGGTTTGAAAGAGATAAACCTATTACCCTACCGGACCTTGGTACAGAAATTAGTGCAACAGTTCTGCGACGTTAGATATGAGCACAAACCTCGAGCGGACAATAGGCATGCTGATGCTTTAGCTACCTTGGGATCCAAGGTTAGTGCAGACAAATGTCCTACGAGAATCTCTATTGAAGTGCGAACATCCTCGGCATTGACAAAAGACGCGTGCGACGATGAATGCATGGACGATGCGGACTGGAGAAAGTCAATCTTACTAGCCATCGCAGAAGGCACGAGCAGCGAGAACTGGGCATCCACAAAGGGGTATTGCATACATGACAACACCCTCTACTACAAGGGCCCTGGCGGAATACTCATGCGATGCGTCTCCGAGCAAGAGGGACAAATGCTGTTAGAAAAGATTCACCAACATGCTGGCGGGGAAAGTGAGGTGTCAATCTATCGGAAAGCCCAGAGGTATGGCATTCACTGGCCGGACATGTCAACGGCCGCAGCATTGATTCAAGGAAATTGCGAGAGTTGCGCACTAATCAAGGACTCTCTTCTAATTGCTCTGACCGACGATGATGCGGATTAGAGGAAACCACTCTTTGATTTTCTCACTCATGGTCTTGTGCTTGAATCGAGAAAAGAAGCTGAGAAACTAAAGAGAAAAGCAGCCCGATATGTGGTGCAAGAAAATCTGCTTTCGCGAAGGGGCCATGAAGGCAACTTGCTGCGATGTCTAGACAGCAAGGAAGCACACGAAGTGATGGACCTTTCTCATCAGGTGGAACATCAGGGAGGTGCAAAATTATGCAGACAGCTCCTCTCAATTGGATATTTCTGGCCCACTATGGAGGCTGATTGCCGCACCAAAGTAAGACGCTGCCAGGAGTGTCAGTTCAATGGTAATCTAGTGCACGCCCCTGCCGTAGATCTACATGCATTGGGAACACCATGGCAGTTTCATACATGGGCTCTAGATTTCGTCGGTCCCATTCGACCAACCTCGCACGGGAATCACGTCATTCTCACCGCGACCGAGTTGTTCACCAAGTGGGTAGAAGCGATACCACTGAAGACAGCAAATGCGCTAGCTGTGGTCCATTTCATCCAAGAAATCATCATATGCAGGTTCGGAATTCCAAACACCATTCTTTCGGATAATGGTACCCCCTTCGTCAATCGACAGGTGGCTGCAAAGCTAGCAGAGTACAACATAAGGCAAATATGCTCCACTCCATACTACCCGAAGGGGAATGGGCAAGCGGAAGCAACCAACAAGACGTTATTGAGAATTTTAAGCAAGATGGTCGCAGATGACCACAAGAAGTGGGCTGATTCTTTGAACATAGCCCTGTGGGCCTATCAGACTTCTCCAAGGACTCCCACAGGGGTCTCACCATTTCAATTTGTGCTATGGGGCTGAAGCGGTGGTACCTTCGAAAGTGAAGATTAACTCTGCAAGGTTGGCTTTTCATGCATTATATGATAACCAACGCGATCATGACTTGGTCCTGTTAGAAGAGAAGCGGGAGCAAGCTAAAAGGACTAACAAACGATACCAAGAAAGGATCGCTCGTGCGTAAAACAAAACAGTCCAACGTCGAGACTTCGCAGTTGGAGATCTGGTCTTGCGCGCGTCTGACCATTGCATGCGAAAGGCAGCTACCCAAAATTCGCAGCCAATTGGGAAGGACCCTTTGAAGTCACAGAAGTCTTTGATAGTGGCTACTGCAACATACGGAGGTTACATGGAACGACCTCAACCCCAAGCTCAGTCAAGATGCGCTGGATTAAGAAGTATTATCCTTAACTCCTTTCATTATATGCGTTAGATTACAACGTCTGCTTCAGGCTCTGTATTGCTCAAATTCGTGCATCTTCTCTCCCATATGAGGGAATTGTAATCTTATCTCTCCCATATGAGAGTATTTCATAATAAAAGACTTCTCCCAAATGAGAAGAACTTTATGCTTTCAACTGTCTTTATTGCTCTGTTTATTTCATTAGCAAAAGCCTATCCGCTGTGATAGCAGCCTATGCGAATACGATCTTAAGTGATCTTCTAAAGACAATCTGCCACGATAGCAGCCTATGCGAATATGATCTTAAGCGATCTTTTAAGCCTATCTGCCATGATCGCAGCTCATGCGAATGCGATCTCAAGTGATCTTCTAAAGCCTATCTGCCACGATAGCAGCTCATGCGAATATGATCTTAAGTGATCTTCTAAAGCCTATCTGCCATGATAGCAGCCTATGCGAATATGATTTTAACTGATCTTTTAAGCCTATCTGCCGTGATAGCAGCCCATGCGAATATGATCTTAAGTGATCTTATAAAAGCCTATATGCCACGATAGCAGCCTATGCGAGTATGATCTTAAGTGATCTTTTAAGCCTATCTGCCATGATAGCAGCCTATGCGAGTTTGAACTTAAATTATCTTTCAAGCCTATCTGCCACGATAGCAGCGCTACACGGATGCGATCTCAAAATGATTTTTAAGTCTTATCCGCCATGATGGCAGCATTATACAAACTGATCTTAAATGATCTACAGAAGCCTATCTTCCGAGATAGAACCCGCACTTGAGTCTTGCCTTAAGTAAATCTCAAGCCTATCCGCCAAGATAGCATAGCTACGCAAATACGATCTTGAACGATCTAAAATCATATCTGCGAATCTATTCGACAGATAGCCAATCATATCAACAATGCAAAGTGTGAATACAGCACTACAGAAGGCAAAACTTGCCAACACGCATGCGACATTGTAATTTGTTGTAATGAAAATAGCAAATCATACAAGGCGGTTTATCATTATGAGTCAAAATGACTTACAATTTATCTGCCTAGATAACAGCTTACAAGCTAAAGGCTCAAAACAGAACTAGTTACATAGCCAACGTGGCTTACAATGCATCTAAATAGTAACTTACAAGCGGAAGTTACACATCAGGGGAATCCTAACTGGAAAAGGATCGACCTAACAGTCCTAGCAGAAGCTATGCGATACAAAGATCTGCGACCAAAGATCTGTAGCAAGTAGGGTGTTCCAGCGAGAAGAACAGCCCGCAACTCGCCATGTCTACAAGACCTATGCGATGCTATGTTCTAGATCCCAGGATCTGACAAGGCCATTCTTTGTTCTTACGCCCAAGAGACGTGCCTTAGGAACCACCTGTTCCGGCGTATGCGGCTGTGCAAGACAGGCAAGCAGTCATTCCTCGGGCAAGAGGCTCCTTTTCCACGGAGACGAGCACAATGGCTCGCCACCCTGAGCTCACAAACGTGGTGGCGAATGATCAACCTCCGGGCAAGCTGGAGGAGAAATCCGCCGTTCATTACGAGTCGGTAGCAAGGTCAGTACGGCGCTGCACCTCGCCGGGAGGCGGCCGGAAACATGACGTGCAAGCATAATAGACGAAGAAAATTCTTCGAGCAAACATGAGGTATTCTTTTCATCTTCTTTATGACAGTTATAAAGATCAATAAGCCTTGTAAAGTAGATCTTGGAAGCTATTTTTATGGCACAAAGCACAAACTCACGTTTCACAACTTGAAGCTGCCATGAATCAACGAAAGACAAGCGTTGAAGCCAGCAGTCGTAAGGACTCATGGAAAGCCACATTGTGAGATGAAGAACCCAAATATAAAAATGTACGGTTTATATAGACCTTGTGGAGACTCTTCAGTTGCCGGGATGAGTCAGCAGAACTTGAAAAGAGGGTAAGGATCAATCACTTACGCCTTGAAAAGAGGTAACAATCAATTACCCTACTAAAGGCTACGACGATTCGGTTGCGTATCCTAAATAATGACGGATGGTCATGATACGGATGGACTTCCCAAGGAAAGCGTGCTTATCTAATGAGCAATTAGCGCGAAAATCAAGGCAGAATATCAATAGCTGACGTCATAATTGATATGCACAGAGATATTCGAGCAAATCCCGGGAAGGGCAAAACAGGCATTCAAATTATTTTTGAAAAAAAAGGGGGAGAAACCCTAGCAACATTACAGTAATGTTTCAGCATTTTTCTCCACACAGATTTGCTACTTAATTGCTAGTTTTCAAAACAAGCCCTTGACTAAGGAGTCATTAGGAGTAAACTGACGTGACAGATTTTCCACTTGCTCCACTTCTTTCTTCAATTGCTCATATTTGGCGTTCATCTTATGATAGAGCTTCACAGCCTCTTCAACTTTTTGCTTTTGCTGCTCCACCTTCTGCTCCTCAGCTGCGAGGTTATGGTAGCCGCGTTTCAAGTTCACGGCCGCGCGAATCAGGGTGACTCATTTGACAAGAAACCCTTAGCCCAGCCTGCCTTGAACTTTGGCGAAAAGGTTTTGGCACATGCCAAAAAGCAATTCCGCGCTCTGAGGAGAAATGGTCGCAGGTGTGCCCGCGGATAGCTGCTCCAAAATCCAGATGGCTTCAGTCAAAAACAGCCTCCTGTCGAAGGGCCCTATCTCCAGAGACCTCGCAAATGATTGGGGGAAGGAGAGGCGCATCGGAACTAGCCAGTCCACGTCAGCTTGCTTCAGCCCTAAGGCAATGTTAAACCAAGTTAGACTGTCTAACTTGCAAATGAAGAATGCAAGATGCGAACAATAATCATGACATACCAGTTCCTTCAAGGATCTCGCGCAGAGAAGGGATGCGCATTGCGGGGGTAGCTGAAGGCTGTCCTCGCTCCATTGCCCTTCTATCAGCTGCGAGCTCTAACTCCTCATTGTTGGTGGGAAGAGTATAAGTCGCACCAGGTGCGATTGCAGCCCCGACCTGCGAACTCCAAAAGTTCCACGCAGGAAGAGGTACCGCAGGCTCAGTCATTGCCGGAGGCATGGCAGCGACAGAAGTTGCAGCTTGATCAGGGATGCCTTCAGGTGCGATAGCGTCAGCAGCATTCGTTCCTGTTTCCTCAGCACCAGCATGGGCATCTTCCTCCATCAATACGGTGTCAGCTTTGGCATCATCAGAAAGTTCAATGACGTCCTCGAAGGGCTCACCCGCATATTCAGCAGCTGCAACGGGCTTCTCGGTATGAGAACTCGGCACCGGGACATAGGATGCAGAAGGTTGACTCCTTTGTCCCAACATGGCTTCATCAGCGTTGCCTGCGATACAAGGTGCGATGATGTGAGGTAACTTGTATTGCATAAATTTAATATCTTTGGTATGCTAAGAGCGAGCACCTCCACGCGAAGGTGGGATCGCAGCATCCTCGTCATATGCTAAGGACGTGGAACCTTGCCCTATTAATGTATCTTCATTAAGCATGTCTTTAAGGTGAGAGTGACCTGGGGCACGAAGAAACCAATCATGATTGTTTTTGGGTGGCTAAGCCTAGTTCACACATGTTGCTCAAATGATTACCGGAAGGTTCACTGCACTTGCCTACTAGCCAGCGGCGAATGTCAGTTTTTGACACACCGTGCTTTAGCGCACCGACAATAACATCTCGGTAAGTTACTGCGAGATTAAAAATCTCACCTTCATTACCGCCTGCGATTTCTTCGAAGTCCGCTTTGGCTTGCTATAGAGCTGCTGCATCTTCTTCTGGAGCAGCATCCTCCTCGTCAGCTTGAGGAGCCACCTCTTCTGGAAGCACATCTTCCTCATCAGTTGGACACACTAAGTCGTCGACGTGTTGTTCTTCTAGGCTCCTTTGCTTCACGCGTTCAAGCTCCTCTTCTTCTCGCTTTCTTCTTCTTTCAGCAGCCTCCGCAGATGTTCTCCTGGACTCGACAATAATGTCCTCGCTTATGGTTTCGTCGGAAACACCAGAATGAGAACCCCTCTTCTGCTTCTTGGCCAAAAGGCCACTGATGGTCTCATCGTCATCATCTGCTAAGAAACAATTCGTTCAGATAAGATTGCGAAAGAGTTAAGATAATGAGAAGAGAAGTACAATTGAGATACCTCCTGACTCTTCCTCTTGTATCTCATCTCTCTCTGTGTCTCTGACATCTTCAATTCTTTCATCTTCTTCATCTCCTTCTCTTGTCTCCCTTCTCTCCTCCTCTTCCTCCTGGCCAAACGGAACAAAGGTCTCCACTGCGAGCTCCTTCCGCGCTTTACTGGTCATGCGACCTTTACCTTTATCCCTGGCAGTAAGGGATCTCGCATGAGGGGAAGTGGGAGCGCTCCTAGGGGAAGAGATTGTGATTCCTCTTTGTCTGGGCCTTTTCGCTCTCGGAGCAGCAGTCGCTGGAGGAGATAGATCATTACTGGGAGGAGACAAGGCTGGAGTATTGTCTATCAGCGAATCAGCAAAAGCATTCATGATCTCACGAATTTTGGTCTCAACCGCGGGATCCATCTTCGATGCCAGCCGAACTGGTTGTCCTTGCCTTCTTGCAGTAACAATGGTGGTGACCAGCGATTTCGAACGCTCACCAGAAGCAAACCTCCTCACATGGCACTACAGCAGGAAACAAAGCATGAAGTTTTCAATATATTGGAATAAAGAAACTTGGCACATGCGAGAGAAATTGCTTACCTTAGCGAAAGTTTTGCTGTATCTGATGACATGCGAATCACCTCTCCTAACTGCGGCTATCTTTTCATCAAGAATGATGGAGGGGCACAGGTGATTCTCGCAATCCAGCAACGAATAGCATCCATATTCAGACTCGTCCATGCTACAGTTTGGACGAAAAAGGAAAGAATTCCTTTTGATCACAGGAGCTCTGCTTGGCTGAGGGGCCGACTGTGTCTCAAACCTTGTCTGCTGGGCATTCCAATAAGCAATCCAGTTTCTGGAATAGCCACCTTCGCGATTACCTGGAGGTTGCTCGAAGGGAAGATTTCTCCTGAAGATTGTTTTGCACTCCCCAGACAATAACCGCTTGTAGCAGCCTCTTATGATAGATTGCGGCCAGATTGAGGGTGCCACTGCATCGAAGCCAAACTGGGGAGAAACGCGAGTAGGATCAACGTCCACGGTGGTTCTCTCATACCTAGGTGCGAGCTCACGAACATGCTCTGCAAGAGTAGGAAGAGAACCTCTCAGACACCAGCAAAAGAACTCGCGATAGCGCTCGTGGAAATGCTCCTCGCTCTCGAAAAGGAGCTCTTCCGAGAAAGCAACAGCCTAGAGGGATACAGTTTTGGGAACCATCGCACATTCTCAACGCACGTGGCATAAGGCCTGGCTATAAACTCTTCCCGATTGTCGCATATCAGGCTCCAAACGCACTTGGGAAAGTTAGTTCCAAACCATCTCGCAGCGCTGCCGCTATTACGCTCCTCCTCCGTACCTGGGGGGCACATTTGCTGGGTTTAGAAGGGGCTGGGGCATAAGACAGCCATCGCTCGAAGACCCACATTTTCAAGAAAGCAATGTTCATGTAAGTCAGTACATCGAGGCTACCACGCGATTCTTTCTTTGCCTGGACCAACAGATCCAACCTGTGGTACAGCGTGCCCAAGACTAAGGGCCCAAGTGCGACTTTCTGACCAAGAGCCAATTTGGCAGAACATGATAGAAGACCCCATCATGCGGGTGACCATCGATTAAATACCTCGACAACCAGGCACAGAGGAAAGCGCATAGGGTCAAGTGATAACCCTTGCCATTCACATAGTTCTTGGCCTTCGGGTTTTGGCTTAGAAGCTTCTTGGTGATACTGCTGTTCGCTTAATCACGAAAGAAATATTGCACCCACTTGTTCCAAGTGTTCTTCGCAGATGTGTCAACCAACTGCCAATCGGGAAGGACTTCTATAGGAATCCATCGGGTGAATATTTTCTTCACTTCTGACAAGCACTCCTCCATCTGCTTGTACAAAGCGATCTCCGCATCCGTTCTCAAGGGACTCAAAGGATCCACCTCGCCCACGGGAGACAGATCATACAGCATGTGCACATCTTCGAGCGTGGGAGCAGCCTCGAACTCAGTAAAATGGAATGTGTGAGTCGCAGGCGAGTAACGAGAAATAAGGTTTAGATGCATGGACTGGTCCAGCTTCACGGCAGCACCCTTCATAGCACGAACTGCGAAGTATATGCCAGCATCGTTTAAAGTCATGGCATGATGGGTTAGTACATGGTCAATCCACTCATCCATGAAGTCCAACTTCTGAACAAACGCTAGAGTAGAAATCGCGGTGTACGGGAAGTACCCATTTTCGACTCCCAATCGAACCACATCTTCGGAATCGATCAATTCGAGCAGGGACGAGTTAACTGGAGGGGTTAACGTTTGCAATACTTTGCCTGGGATGGGGATTGGCAGTTTCTTCGCCTTAACCATAGCATGGTAGAAGTCTTTGCCACCCATATAGGGGGCTTTTCGCCATAAGGCCCGAGGAAGATCAGGTATTTCTTCGACCTCCTTAATGGGTTTGGTTCCTTTTGTCTTCGCCATTCCTGCGGAAGAGCAAGAAAAAAGGGGGAAGAAATACACATACTTTAGTTCGAATTTCAAGATTCAGTTCAAAGCGTACGAGGATTTATTGGAAGAAAGATGAACAGTCTAGTGGCAATCTTCAAAATTAGAGATGGGAAATCGTTTGCATTATCAGGGATTTCAGAAACCCTATATTCAAGATCCTTATCATCTGGGGATTAAATCAAAATTGGATTCAAAGAGCAAGAGCTTCTTCATAGTTTTCAGTGGATAATATGTTATGGGTTTGCAGATCCAATGCAGTTCAAAGCATATATCAGTATATTAAATCAAAATGGAACAAAGCCAACCTTATTTTGGTAAAGCTTGCTTGGATGCGCACAATTGAAGAAGACGATTGACAAGGCTCTTGAAGGCTTCCGGTTATCATTCACTTTAAGAGAAAGAAGTGATGCTTTTGAAACAATGGAGAGTACAGAGTATTTATCCAAAAAAATGAAGGGTAGCGTCCTTTCAGTAGCCGAATCACAACCATCACCGTCGAATCGCGCAATCACAGGACAACCTGACGTCACGTCTAAAACCCTAAAGACCAGACGGCACGACTCTAGGGGTTTAGGTCATAATGGTACGCACGGGAGCAAGAGGGACAACTGCTGTTAGAAAAGATTCACCATCATGCTTGCGGGGAAAGTGAGGTGTCAATCTATCGGAAAGCCCAGAGGTATGGCATTCACTGGCCGGACATGTCAACGGCCGCAGCATTGATTCAAGGAAATTGCGAGAGTTGCGCACTAATCAAGGACTCTCTTCTAATTGCTCTGACCGACGATGATGCGGATTAGAGGAAACCACTCTTTGATTTTCTCACTCAGGGTATTGTGCCTGAATCGAGAAAAGAAGCTGAGAAACTAAAGAGAAAAGCAGCCCGATATGTGGTGCAAGAAAATCTGCTTTCGCGAAGGGGCCATGAAGGCAACTTGCTGCGATGTCTAGACAGCAAGGAAGCACACGAAGTGATGGACCTTTCTCATCAGGTGGAACATCAGGGAGGTGCGAAATTATGCAGACAGCTCCTCTCAATTGGATATTTCTGGCCCACTATGGAGTCTGATTGCCGCACCAAAGTAAGACGCTGCCATGAGTGTCAGTTCAATGGTAATCTAGTGCACGCCCCTGCCGTAGATCTACATGCATTGGGAACACCATGGCAGTTTCATACATGGGCTCTTGATTTTTTCGGTCCCATTCGACCAACCTCGCACGGGAATCACGTCATTCTCACCGCGACCGAGTTGTTCACCAAGTGGGTAGAAGCGATACCACTGAAGACATCAAATGCGCTAGCTTTGGTCCATTTCATCCAAGAAAGCATCATATGCAGGTTCGGAATTCCAAACACCATTCTTTCGGATAATGGTACCCCCTTCGTCAATCGACAGGTGGCTGCAAAGCTAGCAGAGTACAACATAAGGCAAATATGCTCCACTCCATACTACCCGAAGGGGAATGGGCAAGCGGAAGCAACCAACAAGACGTTATTGAGAATTTTAAGCAAGATGGTCACAGATGACCACAAGAAGTGGGCTGATTCTTTGAACATAGCCCTGTGGGCCTATCGGACTTCTCCAAGGACGCCCACAGGGGTCTCACCATTTCTTTTGTGCTATGGGGCTGAAGCGGTGGTACCTTCGAAAGTGAAGATTAACTCTGCAAGGTTGGCTTTTCATGCATTATATGATAACCAACGCGATCATGACTTGGTCCTGTTAGAAGAGAAGCGGGAGCAAGCTAAAAGGACTAACAAACGATACCAAGAAAGGATCGCTCGTGCGTAATACAAAACAGTCCAACGTCGAGACTTCGCAGTTGGAGATCTGGTCTTGCGCGCGTCTGACCATTGCATGCGAAAAGCAGCTCACCCAAAATTCGCAGCCAATTGGGAAGGACCCTTTGAAGTCACAGAAGTCTTTGATAGTGGCTACTGCAACATACGGAGGTTACATGGAACGACCTCAACCCCAAGCTCAGTCAACATGCGCTGGATTAAGAAGTATTATCCTTAACTCCTTTCATTATATGCGTTAGATTACAACGTCTGCTTCAGGCTCTGTATTGCTCAAATTCGTGCATCTTCTCTCCCATATGAGGGAATTGTAATCTTATCTCTCCCATATGAGAGTATTTCATAATAAAAGACTTCTCCCAAATGAGAAGAACTTTATGCTTTCAACTGTCTTTATTGCTCTGTTTATTTCATTAGCAAAAGCCTATCCGCCGTGATAGCAGCCTATGCAAATACGATCTTAAGTGATCTTCTAAAGACTATCTGCCACGATAGCAGCCTATGCGAATATGATCTTAAGCGATCTTTTAAGCCTATCTGCCATGATCGCAGCTCATGCGAATGCGATCTCAAGTGATCTTCTAAAGCCTATCTGCCACGATAGCAGCTCATGCGAATATGATCTTAAGTGATCTTCTAAAGCCTATCTGCCATGATAGCAGCCTATGCGAATATGATTTTAACTGATCTTTTAAGCCTATCTGCCGTGATAGCAGCCCATGCGAATATAATCTTAAGTGATCTTTTAAAAGCATATATGCCACGATAGCAGCCTATGCGAGTATGATCTTAAGTGATCTTTTAAGCCTATCTGCCATGATAGCAGCCTATGCGAGTTTGAACTTAAATTATCTTTCAAGCCTATCTGCCACGATAGCAGCGCTACACGGATGCGATCTCAAAATGATTTTTAAGTCTTATCCGCCATGATGGCAGCATTATACAAAATGATCTTAAATGATCTACAGAAGCCTATCTTCCGAGATAGAACCCGCACTTGAGTCTAGCCTTAAGTAAATCTTAAGCCTATCCGCCAAGATAGCATAGCTACGCAAATACGATCTTGAACGATCTAAAATCATATCTGCGAATCTATTCGACAGATAGCCAATCATATCAACAATGCAAAGTGTGAATACAGCACTACAGAAGGCAAAACTTGCCAACACGCATGCGACATTGTAATTTGTTGTAATGAAAATAGCAAATCATACAAGGCGGTTTATCATTATGAGTCAAAATGACTTACAATTTATCTGCCTAGATAACAGCTTACAAGCTAAAGGCTCAAAACAGAGCTAGTTACATAGCCAACGTGGCTTACAATGCATCTAAATAGTAACTTACAAGCGGAAGTTACACATCATGGGAATCCTAACTGGAAAAGGATCGACCTAACAGTCCTAGCAGAAGCTATGCGATACAAAGATCTGCGACCAAAGATCTGTAGCAAGTAGGGTGTTCCTGCGAGAAGAACAGCCCGCAACCCGCCATGTCTACAAGACCTATGCGATGCTATGTTCTAGATCCCAGGATCTGACAAGGCCATTCTTTGTTCTTACGCCCAAGAGACGTGCCTTAGGAACCACCTGTTCCGGCGTATGCGGCTGTGCAAGACAGGCAAGCAGTCATTCCTCGGGCAAGAGGCTCCTTTTCCACGGAGACGAGCATAATGGCTCGCCACCCTGAGCTCACGAACGTGGTGGCGAATGATCAACCTCCGGGCAAGCTGGAGGAGAAATCCGCCGTTCAATACGAGTCGGTAGCAAGGTCAGTACGACGCTGCACCTCGCCGGGAGGCGGCCGGAAACATGACCTGCAAGCATAATAGACGAAGAAAATTCTTCGAGCAAACATGAGGTATTCTTTTCATCTTCTTTATGACAGTTATAAATATCAATAAGCCTTGTAAAGTAGATCTTGGAAGCTATTTCTTTGGCACAAAGCACAAACTCACGTTTCACAACTTGAAGTTGCCATAAATCAACGAAAGACAAGCGTTGAAGCCAGCAGTCGTAAGGACTCATGGCAAGCCACATTGTGAGATGAAGAACCCAAATAGAAAAAGGTAGGGTTTATATAGACCTTGTGGAGACTCTTCAGTTGCCGAGATGAGTCAGCAGAACTTGAAAAGAGGTTAAGGATCAATCACTTACGCCTTGAAAAGAGGTAACAATCAATTACCCTACTAAAGGCTACGACGATTCGGTTGCGTATCCTAAATAATGACGGATGGTCATGATACGGATGGACTTCCCAAGGAAAGCGTGCTTATCTAATGAGCAATTAGCGCGAAAATCAAGGCAGAATATCAATAGCTGACGTCATAATTGATATGCACAGAGATATTCGAGCAAATCCCGGGAAGGGCAAAACAGGCATTCAAATTCTTTTTGAAAAAAAAGGGGGAGAAACCCTAGCAACATTACAGTAATGTTTCAGCAGTTTTCTCCACACAGATTTGCTACTTAATTGCTACTTTTCAAAATAAGCCCTTGACCAAGGAGTCATTAGGAGTAAACTGACGTGACAGATTTTCCACTTGCTCCACTTCTTTCTTCAATTGCTCATATTTGGCATTCATCTCATGAAAGAGCTTCACAGCCTCTTCAACTTTTTGCTTTTGCTGCTCCACCTTCTGCTCCTCAGCTGCGAGGTTATGGTAGCCGCGTTTCAAGTTCACGGCCGCGCGAATCAGGGTGACTCTTTTGACAAGAAACCCTTAGCCCAGCCTGCCTTGAACTTTGGCGAAAAGGTTTTGGCACATGCCAAAAAGCAATCCCGCGCTCTGAGGAGAAATGGTCGCAGGTGTGCCCGCGGATAGCTGCTCCAAAATCCAGATGGCTTCAGTCAAAAACAGCCTCCTGTCGAAGGGCCCTATCTCCAGAGACCTCGCAAATGATTGGGGGAAGGAGAGGCGCATCCGAACTAGCCAGTCCACGTCAGCTTGCTTCAGCCCTAAGGCAATGTTAAACCAAGTTAGACTGTCTAACTTGCAAATGAAGAATGCAAGATGCGAACAATAATCATGACATACCAGTTCCTTCAAGGATCTCGCGCAGAGAACGGATGCGCATTGCGGGGGTAGCTGAAGGCTGTCCTCGCTCCATTGCCCTTCTATCAGCTGCGAGCTCTAACTCCTCATTGTTTGTGGGAAGAGTATAAGTCGCACCAGGTGCGATTGCAGCCCCGACCTGCGAACTCCAAAAGTTCCACGCAGGAAGAGGTACCGCAGGCTCAGTCATTGTCGGAGGCATGGCAGCGACAGAAGTTGCAGCTTGATCAGGGATGCCTTCAGGTGCGATAGCGTCAGCAGCATTCGTTCTTGTTTCCTCAGCACCAGCATGGGCATCTTCCTCCATCAATACGGTGTCAGCTTTGGCATCATCAGAAAGTTCAATGACGTCCTCGAAGGGCTCACCCGCATATTCAGCAGCTGCAACGGGCTTCTCGGTATGAGAACTCGGCACCGGGACATAGGATGCAGAAGGTTGACTCCTTTGTCCCAACATGGCTTCATCAGCGTTGCCTGTGATACAAGGTGCGATGATGTGAGGTAACTTGTATTGCATAATATTTTAATATCTTTGGTAAGCTAAGAGCGAGCACCTCCACGCGAAGGTGGGATCGCAGCATCCTCGTCATATGCTAAGGACGTGGAACCTTGCCCTATTAATGTATCTTCATTAAGCATGTCTTTAATGTGAGCGTGACCTGGGGCACGAAGAAACCAATCATGATTGTTTTTGGGTGGCTAAGCCTAGTTCACACATGTTGCTCAAATGATTACCGGAAGGTTCAATGCACTTGCCTACTAGCCAGCGGCGAATGTCAGCTTTTGACACACCGTGCTTTAGCGCACCGACAATAACATCTCGGTAAGTTACTGCGAGATTAAAAATCTCACCTTCATTACCGCCTGTGATTTCTTCGAAGTCTGCTTTGGCTTGCTCTAGAGCTGCTGCATCTTCTTCTGGAGCAGCATCCTCCTCGTCAGCTTGAGGAGCCACCTCTTCTGGAAGCACATCTTCCTCATCCGTTGGACGCACTAAGTCGTCGACGTGTTGTTCTTCTAGGCTCCTTTGCTTCACGCGTTCAAGCTCCTCTTCTTCTCGCTTTCTTCTTCTTTCAGCAGCCTCCGCAGATGTTCTCGTGGACTCGGCAATAATGTCCTCGCTTATGGTTTCGTCGGAAACACCAGAATGAGAACCCCTCTTCTGCTTCTTGGCCAAAAGGCCACTGATGGTCTCATCGTCATCATCTGCTAAGAAACAATTCGTTCAGATAAGATTGCGAAAGAGTTAAGATAATGAGAAGAGAAGTACAATTGAGATACCTCCTGACTCTTCCTCTTGTATCTCATCTCTCTCTCTGTCTCTGACATCTTCAATTCTTTTCTCTTCTTCATCTCCTTCTCTTGTCTCCCTTCTCTCCTCCTCTTCCTCCTGGCCAAACGGAACAAAGGTCTCCACTGCGAGCTCCTTCCACGCTTTACTGGTCATGCGACCTTTACCTTTATCCCTGGCAGTAAGGGATCTCGCATGAGGGGAAGTGGGAGCGCTCCTAGGGGAAGAGATTGTGATTCCTCTTTGTCTGGGCCTTTTCGCTCTCGGAGCAGCAGTCGCTGGAGGAGATAGATCATTCCTGGGAGGAGACAAGGCTGGAGTATTTTCTATCAGCGAATCAGCAAAAGCATTCATGATCTCACGAATTTTGGTCTCAGCCGCGGGATCCATCTTCGATGCCAGCCGAACTGGTTGTCCTTGCCTTCTTGCAGTAACAATGGTGGTGACCAGCGATTTCGAACGCTCACCAGATGCAAACCTCCTCACATGGCACTACAGCAGGAAACGAAGCATGAAGTTTTCAATATATTGGAATAAAGAAACTTGGCACATGCGAGAGAAATTGCTTACCTTAACGAAAGTTTCGCTGTATATGATGACATACGAATCACCTCTCCTAACTGCGGCTATCTTTTCTTCAAGAATGATGGAGGGGCACAGGTGATTCTCGCAATCAAGCAACGAATAGCATCCATATTCAGACTCGTCCATGCTACAGTTGGGACGAAAAGGGAAAGAATTCCTTTTGATCACAGGAGCTCTGCTTGGCAGAGGGGCCGACTGTGTCTCAAACCTTGTCTGCTGGGCATTCCAATAAGCAATCCAGTTTCTGGAATAGCCACCTTCGCGGTTACCTGGAGGTTGCTCGAAGGGAAGATTGCTCCTCAAGATTGTTTTGCACTCCCCAGACAATAACCGCTTGTAGCAGCCTCTTATGATAGATTGCGGCCAGATTGAGGGTGCCACTGCATCGAAGCCAAACTGGGGAGAAACGCGAGTAGGATCAACGTCCACGGTGGTTCTCTCGTACCTAGGTGCGAGCTCACGAACATGCTCTGCAAGAGTAGGAAGAGAACCTCTCAGACACCAGCAAAAGAACTCGCGATAGCGCTCGTGGAAATGCTCCTCGCTCTCGAAAAGGAGCTCTTCCGAGAAAGCAACAGCCTTAGAGGGATACAGTTTTGGGAACCATCGCACATTCTCAACGCACGTGGCATAAGGCCTGGCTATAAACTCTTCCCGATTGTCGCATATCAGGCTCCAAACGCACTTGGGAAAGTTAGTTCCAAACCATCTCGCAGCGCTGCCGCTATTACGCTCCTCCTCCGTACCTGGGGGGCACATTTGCTGGGTTTAGAAGGGACTGGGGCATAAGAGGGCCATCGCTCGAAGACCCACATTTTCAAGAAAGCAATGTTAATGTAAGTCAGTACATCGAGGCGACCACGCGATTCTTTCATTGCCACGACCAGCTGATCCAACCTGTGGTACAGCGTGCCCAAGACTAAGGGCCCAAGTGCGACTTTCTGACCAAGGGGCAATTTCACAGCAAGAGGCAGAACATGATAGAAGACCCCATCATGCGGGTGACCATCGATTAAATACCTCGACAACCAGGCACAGAGGAAAGCGCATAGGGTCAAGTGATAACCCTTGCCATTCACATAGTTCTTGGCCTTCGGGTTTTGGCTTAGAAGCTTCTTGGTGATACTGCTGTTCGCTTAATCGCGAAAGAAATATTGCACCCACTTGTTCCAAGTGTTCTTCGTAGATGTGTCGACCAACTGCCAGTCGGGAAGGACTTCTGTAGGAATCCATCGGGTGAAGATTTTCTTCACTTCTGACAAGCACTCCTCCATCTGCTTGTACAAAGCGATCTCCGCATCCGTTCTCAAGGGACTCAAAGGATCCACCTCGCCCACGGGAGACAGATCATACAGCATGTGCACATCTTCGAGCGTGGGAGCAGCCTCGAACTCAGCAAAATGGAATGTGTGAGTCGCAGGCGAGTAACGAGAAATAAGGTTTAGAAGCATGGACTGGTCAAGCTTCACGGCAGCACCCTTCATAGCACGAACTGCGAAGTATATGCCAGCATCGTTTAAAGTCATGGCATGATGGGTTAGTACATGGTCAATCCACTCATCCATGAAGTCCAACTTCTGAACAAACGCTTGAGTAGAAATCGCGGTGTACGGGAAGTACCCATTTTCAACTCCCAATCGAACCACATCTTCGAAATCGATCAATTCGAGCAGGGACGAGTTAACTGGAGGGGTTAACGTTTGCAATACTTTGCCTGGGATGGGGATTGGCAGTTCTTTCGCCTTAACCCTAGCATGGTAGAAGTCTTTGCCACCCATATAGGGGGCTTTTCGCCATAAGGCCCGAGGAAGATCAGGTATTTCTTCGACCTCCTTAATGGGTTTGGTTCCTTTTGTCTTCGCCATTCCTGCGGAAGAGCAAGAAAAAAGGGGGGAGAAATACACATACTTTAGTTCGAATTTCAAGATTCAGTTCAAAGCGTACGAGGATTTATTGGAAGAAAGATGAACAGTCTAGTGGCAATCTTCAAAATTAGAGATGGGAATCGTTTGCATTATCAGGGATTTCAGAAACCCTATATTCAAGATCCTTATCATCTGGGGATTAAATCAAAATTGGATTCAAAGAGCAAGAGCTTCTTCATAGTTTTCAGTGGATAATATGTTATGGGTTTGCAGATCCAATGCAGTTCAAAGCATATATCAGTATATTAAATCAAAATGAAACAAATCCAACCTTGTTTTGGTAAAGCTTGCTTGGATGCGCACAATTGAAGAAGACGATTGACAAGGCTCTTGAAGGCTTCCGGGTATCATTCACTTTAAGAGAAAGAAGTGATGCTTTTGCAACAATGGAGAGTACAGAGTATTTATCCAAAAAACAATGAAGGGTTGCGTCCTTTCAGTAGTCGAATCACAACCGTCACCGTCGAATCGCGCAATCACAGGACAAGCTGACGTCACGTCTAAAACCCTAAAGACCAGACGGCACGACTCTAGGGGTTTAGGTCATAATGGTACGCACGGGGGCCGAATCTGCACATATTTGAATTGGTGCGTGGCGGCGACGCGTACGTTGGTTCCTGCGCATGGAAGCCTATTCGGCTATTAGTCTTCACGCGCAGAAAGGGGGCTAATGTAGATAGTGCTTTCTGAGCAGACAGATCTTGGCCAAGTGGCAATCATCTAGCACACCATATTGTGCTCCACACACACTGGATCACCAGCCGCACTGATCCACGTGGGGGCTGCGAGACAGGGCCCTCGCATACCACTGCACGGGACTTGTAGGGACTTAGTGGTCTGGAGTCTAGAGTAAGTCCTGTCGCGTGCGAGCCAAGCCCGCGCGCGACCTTTAGTAACTGCTTTTGAGAGATTTATGGCACGAGCTCCATAAACCCGTTCAACCCGGTAAATCCCGGTCAACCCCATAACGGTTCCGGTATTCGCGCATAACGTGCTGTAACGGTCCCTATATACACGGACGAACGTGCCGTTGTGGTTAAGCTAATTAAGCCGCCATTGATGGGCGCATTAACCACACTACAACGGTCACATTCTCCGTTATATATAGGACGTTACCCTTTCCATACAAAGGTGAACAACCAGACATACGCGGAAGCTCTGCCAAACCCCTGTCTCTCTCTCAGACAGTGCTACTGCCTTACTCTCTCCCTACACACAACCCAACACTTCCTGTGCCATTTTCTATTCTCTCTCTTTGGTGTACACGAAGTTCTCTCTGCAGGATTCTCTTGTGCACACCTGGCAACATGAGCAAAAGTCTCCTCATAATCTATACCTTCTTCCTGATTATATCCTTGAGCTACCAGTCTGGCTTTATTTCTTACCACTTTGCCATTCTCATCAAGCTTTTTTCTGAATACCCATCTGGTTCCGATAACTGATTTCTCTTTAGGTCTTGGGACCAGATTCCAAACCTTGTTCCTTTCAAACTCATTCAGCTCACTCTGCATTGCAATAATCCATTCTGCATCTTCCAGAGCTTCCTTAGTATTCTTAGGCTCAATCAAAGATACAAATGCACTGAAAGCACACAAGTTCTTTAACTGTCCTCTTGTCTGTGTTCCAGTTGATGGATCTGATATAATGTTGTCAGCTGGATGGTCTGAAAGATACTTACAATTCTTTCTTGGTACCCATGAGTATTCTCCTTCAAGACTTTGAGTCCTTGAAACAGTAGAGGGAGCATCATAGAAAGTTTCAGTTTCTGTCTCAAGGCTTTGAGATTTTGGTTCAGCAGGAGGTTCAAGGCCTTGAGATTCTGCTGATTGATTTTGTACAACAGTTTTGCTTTTGTCTTCTTTCACAGCATCATCATCTGATTCATACTTATTCAAATCTAGCTCTGCAAAACTTTCACTCAGAGAATCTTTAGTACTTCATCAAAAATTACATGAATGCTCTCTTCCACAATCTTGGTTTTTCTATTATAAACTCTATAAGCTTTGCTAGTTTGAGAATATCCAAGAAATACACCTTCATCACTTCTAGCATCAAACTTACCAAGATTGTCTCTACCATTATTATGCAAAACACATATACAACCAAATGGCTTAAAATAAGAAACAGTAGGCTTTCTCCCTTTAAACAGTTCATAGGGAGTCTTTTTCAAAATAGGTCTAATCAAGCA
This sequence comes from Linanthus parryae, assembly GCA_023055425.1. Taxonomy (NCBI): domain Eukaryota; kingdom Viridiplantae; phylum Streptophyta; class Magnoliopsida; order Ericales; family Polemoniaceae; genus Linanthus; species Linanthus parryae. Next base: position 160,551,665 of record JALGPY010000002.1, on the reverse strand, counting down.
TCTATTCAGCACATAATTAGCAGTATTAACAGCTTCTGCCCATAAAAACTTTGGCAAGTTACTTTCAAGCAGCATGGTTCTGGACATATCCTCAAGTGTCCTATTTTTCCTTTCAACTACTCCATTTTGCTGTGGAGTCCTAGGTGCAGAAAAGTTGTGTGAAATGCCATGCTTTTCAAAAAACAAATCAAAGTCAATTTGATCAAATATCTACCATGATCACTTCTAATGGATGCAATAGGTAAGTTTTTCAAAGTTTGAAGTTCTTTGCACAATTTAGAAAACTCAGATAAAGCTTCAGTTTTGTCTCTGATAAACATCACCCAAGTAAATATAGAATAATCATCAATTATAACAAGCATATACCTCTTACCTTTTGGGGTCTGAACTCTCATAGGACCACACAAGTCCATATGCAGCAATTCTAAGGGTCTAGAAGTACTTACAAAGTTCTTTGGCTTGAAAGAGCTTCTGGTCTGTTTACCTTGTACACATGCCTTACAAACCTCATCATCTGAAAATTTCTGAGATGGTAAACCTCTTACCAAGTCCTTTGAGATGAGCTTATTCAAAGTATGTATACTAATATGCCCAAGCTTTCTGTGCCAAAGCTTTGAATCTTCCTGCAAGGCCTTGAGGCATTTTAGCTTATCACCTGCAACACTGTTAGTATTCATAGCATATAGATTAGATGACCTAGGAGCAGTGAGTATGCAATCACCAGATTTCTCATCTTGCACCACACATTTCTCCTTGTCAAATACAGTTTTATAACCTTTATCACATAACTGAGAGATACTAAGAAAATTATACTTAAGTCCATCTACCAGATAAACATCAGATATAGAATTTGTAGAACCATTACCAACACTACCTATACCAATGATATTGCAGTTTGCTTTGTCACCAAGTGTGATTGTTCCTCCAGATTTTTCTGTAAGTTCAGTAAAGAGAGACCTCTTTCCACTCATATTCTGGAACATCCACTGTCTAATATCCATTTCTGATCTTTCAAGGCCTTGGTGACATCCATGTCTTCAATGTGTCTGTCTGATGAACTATCCTCATTATGCTTTGCCATGAAGCATAAGTTTGCTTGCTCTTCTTCTGTGTCTGAGTCACTTGATGAATCAGAATCACTCCAAGAAGCCATCATGGCTTTCTTCCTTCTGTTGTCACCATCCTTCTTCTGAAAGTTCCTGTTCTTCTTCTTTTGTGGAGAGTCCCTTACTAAATGATCTGCATCACCAAACTCAAAACAATTCATTACTTTAGTTTTATGTGACTGTGATGAAGATTTACCTTTGTAATCCTTGCTGCCTGAGGGTCTTGATCAATCTCTGTTGTAATCCCTGTTACCAGAGTTTCTTTTCTTTTTTAGAATCCTGGCCAAGGCCTTGGAGATCAATGCTAAAGCCTCTTCATCATCAGGTTCCTCCTCAGTCTCAAGGCTTTGAGATTTTTCACTGTCTTTTGCCTTTAGAGCTAGGTTCCTGATATTTTCACTCAGATCACCTTCCACATCCTTCACAGACATTTCATGAGTGAGCAGCTTTCCTTGTAGATCATCTAGCTGAAGAAGAGTCAAGTCCTGAGCTTCCTCAATGGCTGTTGTCTTTGGCTCCCACTATGCTTTTGGCAAACTTCTCAGAATCTTTCTGATCTTCTCTTCATTTGAGAACTTCTTTCCCAATGACTCCAGGTTGTTCACCACATCAGTGATTCTTTTGAACATTTCCTTGATGGTTTCATCTGAATTCATCTTGAACAACTCATATTGCCTCAGACGAATGTTGATTTTTATCTGATTAACCTGGCTGGTTCGTTCATATGTCACCACCAATTTATCCCACACATCTTTGGCACTCTTTCAGTTTGACACTCTGTTGAACTCATCTGCATTTAAAGCACAGTATAGCAAATTCATAGCCTTGGTAATTTTTGGATACCTTTTCCAGTTCAGTAACTGAGAGATTTTTATCAGACTTGACAGTTCTGACTCCATCAATTGTAGTGTAGTACTCATGAGGACCATTCTGAACTATTGACCATAGTTCCATGTCTTGATCTATGATGAACATCTTCATCAATGTCTTCCAATGCATGAAGTTGTCACCACAGAACAATGGAGGTCTGTTGGCTGCCCTTCCTTGTGAGAATCCACCATCTCCTACATTACTCATAGTCACCATATTGTTAGATCTAAAAACAGTGACACAGGCTCTGATACCAATTGAAAGTGTGTAACGTAGACTAAATACAGGACCTAAATACTCTATAAGGTGGGGGGGGTGAATAGAGTATGGAAACTTTTTAAAAAACTTAAAGTTTAACAGGAAAGCTTTGTGTGAAACTTAAATCTCGAGGCCTTGAGATTTTGTAAACTGTCTGAAACCCACTAAGGCAAAATTGTAAGCTTCAAGGCCTTGAGCTGTGAACAAAACTAAACAGCTTTTAAACCCTAGTTTGATTTGAGTTGTGTGCAGCAGATAATAATCAAACAGAAAAGTAAAGAACACAAAGCAATTTACAGAGTTCAGTCCCAATGGACCTAATCTCTGCCTGAGGGATCTAATCCCACCAGAATTGGGCAAACACTTCTTATTACTCACACAGAAACAGCCCTAGATCTTCAAGACTAAGTTATTTCCCTTACACCTATACAGCTTGTGGTTCCAAACCTATCTAGTTCCAGCTACTAACTGTTGAGCTAACAAGAACCTCTTGTTGTTCACTTGAATAACCAACCACTAGGTTAAGTGAGGTTTAAGATAATATAGAGATACACAGATGGAAATACAAGTGAAGAACACAGTATGAAGATAAGCTGTTGAAGCCTGGAAGTGTTCTTCTGGAAAAACTGGATTGATTTGATCTTCATAAGTCTGGAATGAAGCTTGAATGATTGTGTGTTTGAATGGATAATCTCCCACGAATTTGTCACACCTCTCAGGGTATTATGCAAGCCTCTGCCACCTTCAAAATTCAAACCAGTCTCTTTTATCCACAGCTGCAACAGATTGAGAGATTTTAGGATCTCAGTTCCTACAAATCCTCCTTCTGTTTTCAACTTAAATTCAAACATCTTCAAGTGGACATCCGTTGGAGTTTGTTGAGATTTCTCCTGCACGTTTAACAATCCTGCAACAGCATTGAAACACTTCAACAACAAAATCCAGAAAGCTAACAGTACTATGACTGTTTGGTTATAACAATAACCTGTATATCTTCTAAATATATGAATTATGAAAAACAAATTTAAGACACTTAGAAGTGAGTAAATAATCACAATACTAAGAATCATAACCTGCAAGAAAGAATCAATTAAGTTCTGTAAGAACTGTCAGCAGCTCAAGGCATATCTCAAGGCCTTGGAGCTCTGATCGTGCTTTATAGAATTTCAAAGTTAAACCCAGATAACTTTGATTCTTCCTGTTTGATCATCTGCAATTGTGTTGGATATATAAATAGTATAAATCAAAAGTATATGCAGTAAACGACTGATTTGCATAATCAAATATCCAATTCTGCAACACATAAATGTTAGAACACATAGCATAATAAGATAATTCAAGCCTTTGAAGTTCAGTTAATCTCAAGGCCTTGAGATAACTGAAATGCCTTTGCAGCTTAAGTTTTGGCCTTTTGTCTTTCATCACTCAAAACAATTACCAGTCAAAGCACATTCAGGGATCTTGACTCAACAGAATCTTTTCTATTCTCTGGTTATGTATGGAAAATTTCGGTGCGGGCCTCGAGAACGGTATCAAATCTAGGCAAACTCTGAATACTAGATATGTCCTTAAAATAACAGAGGTCAAGGTAGGCCATGAACCCTATTTATGCTAAATAAGAGAATGTGGGAAAAACAGATCAACCCCTTTATTGAATTTGAGACAAAAAACCCAAACCTTTCTTTTTTCCTTTTTTTTGAGAAAAACAAAATCCCAAACGTTTGTGTGGCTCTGGCTTCACATATTTTAATGAATTTTTCCACATAAATTCTTTTGAAGTAAAGCAATGTTTTCAAAAGAAATGATCTCTGTTTTTGTTTGAAGCAGTCAAAGACTTGTGTCATTCATTTAGTGACTGACGTCCCTTAGTTTTCCTCTCTGAAAATGATTTAAACTAAGGAGAAAAGAAGCGTGACATTGTCTAGATTTTAGTTGAAAATGATCAATTCAGTGGACAAAGATGTCATTGTCATCCTCGTTCACATGGAGGTTTAGTTTTTCTCTTTTCTTGAGCGTGGGCCTAATCAATGCGGGTTTTTTTAACGGAAATACTCTAACACAAATCACATCGTTTACGGTTAAATTTCTCGAATACAAGATTCACTTCCGTTAAAATTAAAATTTATTTATATATTTATACATATTATTACTTTTTGGTTTGAAATAATACATATTATTACTTAAAGTTAAGATACTCAACCTAAAAATTAAATTATTTAAAAAATAAGGCACTTTTTAAGTTGAGTAATAATACATATTATTACTTAATGTTAAGATACTCAACTTAAAAAGTAAATTATTTTAAAAATAAGGCACAAACTTCCATTCCCCATTGAGCTCTGACCTCTCTCTACTTTAGAGAGAGAGACATCGCTGCCTTCGTCGGCGGTGGTTCGTCGGCTCTCTTTTTGGATTGTGTGTGCTCTTCATGTCCGCTGCTCAGAGATCTCTCTCCGGTTTGCTCTGGCTTCGCTCGTGGCGACTGTTCCCCCCTCCCCCGGCTATGAGACTGTTCCCTCCCCCTCCCCCTCGTTTTGGTTGCCTTCCGACCGCTTCGAGTCTCCCGGAGCAGTCCTCTCTCCGCCCTCAACACAACCAGGAGCTTTCTCTTCCTCTTTCGGAGCAGCGACCCTTCTTTTCCTGGTGCAGCGATGAGTTTTTTCACTGGCGTTGCCCGCCGTGCCTCACTGCCAACGCAGTAGATCGGAGCCCCCGTTGTTGCCTCAGCCGCCCCCGGTGTCTTTCGGCCGTTCGAGTTTCCGGCGCCGCCACCGCTCACCGCCTTGCCTCGTCTCCTCTCTGTTGCCGCCTCACCGATTACTATTGCGGTGACTTTTGGATAGACATCAGCCTGGTGGATGGGTTCTTTTTAACTTTTTATTTTTCATGTCTAAGTATGCCGCAGGCCATGTGCCTTGCAGGCTTTTTTTTTCAGTTGTACTCTTTTCTTTTTTTTTCAATGAAATTCTGCACCTATTCCAAAAAAAAAGGCACACAAAACGTAAACCGAAGCAGAAAGAGAGTGAAGTAATGATTTCATATATAACCTTTTCTATTTTCTAGGCTTCTTTGTACAAATTTGAAATAAAAACCATAGGAGACATTAAAAAGATCTTCACAAACACTTTTATAAGAGAATAATTATTATACTCGTTGTAGGGTTCGATTCCGGTCGCTTTGAGTCGGTTCGGTTTGACGGTGGATTTCCCATTTGAATTTACTTCCCTAGGTCAGGAGGCTCTTTTCCCTCCAACGTTGTTCTCATGCCAGCAGCCGAAAACTGATACTACATGCTCTCTTTTTTTTGACAAACTACTACATCCTCTTAAAATGTTTTTCTACAGGCGTGTATTTATGTTCGAATACGATCTTTATGTTTAAAGGAGCTTAACAACGTTTACCAGTTATGTCAAATTTTGTTTATATATTATTTATAAATCGCTGCAACTGGGTTGGTGAAAGAAATTAATGGATTTCTTGTTCCCTCCCTTTTTATTATCAATGAAGAAGACATAAAGCTATGAGAGCTGATCTGATTTCTCTTATTTACTAATAATTACCACTTTGTTCCATCTCTTTGTCCCCACTCTAACGGTCTGACGAGTGATTCGGATAACAATATAATGTAAATTTTTAATATTTTTGTATGGTATTGTAGAATAAAAGTTACTCTATCACATAGTTAAAAATTATCAAAAAATCACATTGTTTTACAGTACAAATCACCAGATCAAAGTGACCTAGATATGAGTAAAAATGTCAAAACGAGAGTGTGCATTCTAGAGAGATGAGAGGAGTTGATGAGGTGACCTTTGCCAAACTAAAGGCGGTTTGAGAGATCACAAAGCGTACGACTCTCGCATTGACCTAAAACCCCACTTGGCCTTATATGTTGCGATTTGACTATATAAAAAGGTAGTTATCAGGATCGACGCATAACACCATCAGCAAAACATTTCAGCACAAAATCAAAAGGAGGGAAACCAAAAATTGAGAGGAAGAAAAAGAAATGAAAATCACATTCATTCTCACCTTTCTGAAGCCTAACGGTTTGAAAACAAATAGCAAATCAAAGGTCCAATCCCAGACTGCCACGTGTCTGAGATTAGTTACAAAATGAAAAATTAACCAGCTAATAATATTCTGCTAAGTAAGAGGAAATGAAAGGACAAAAGGACCAAAACACCCTCTTACCAGCTGACTTATTACTTTCGAAAATATACTATATATCTAATACACCCCCTCAAGTAGAGTGTAATTGTAAATTACACCCAACATGCCAATCAAATACATAAACTGAATCACAGCAAGAGGTTTTGTCAACAAATCTGCCAATTGCTCTCAACTGGGTAAGTGAGAAAGCCTGATAGACCCTGATTGGACCAGATTCCTCACCACATGGCAATCCAGCTCAATGTGCTTTGTCCTCTCATGAAAAATGGGATTAGAAGCAATATGAATGGCAGCAGAACTATCACAATGCACAACTGGAACAGAAAAGAGAAAGATATGCAGTTCTCCCAGAAGAGACTGTAACCATTGCAGTTCACAACAAATAGCAGCCAAACTCTTATATTCTGCTTCAGCAGAATTTCTAGCAACCACTCCCTGCTTCTTTGATTTCCAAGAAATCAAAGACTTACCAAGAAACACAAAATATCCAGAATTAGACCTCCTAGTATCCAGACATCCACCCCAGTCTGCATCTGCAAAACCAGTCAACACCATATCACCTTGTAGTGAGAAGAATAACCCTTGAGGCAGAGTACCCTTGAGATATCTTAAGACATGATGAGCAGCTGCCAAATGCATAATAGTAGGCTGAGACACAAATTGACTGAGTTTGTGAACAGAGTAACACAAATCAGGTCTTGTGTGACAAAGATAGAGCAGCTTTCCAACTAACTTTCTGTAAAGTTTGGCTTCCAATTCAGACAGAAGCACTCCTGACTGAGCACTTAACTTACCAGAAACAATCATGGGAGTAGTAGCTGTTTTACACTCCATGTACCTGACACGAATTCTTACGTGTATGCGCAAGTGCACGGTCAAGTAATATAGGGGTGGTATTTCAACTCCGATTTATCGATCCCACGAGGACAAGCTTGAGATTATTTAATTAGTTATTAGATTAGAGTACTGTAACAGGAGGAAGAGTTATGATTTTAAGAGTTGTCACCCTTAAAACGATGACAGAAATAAAATAAACAACTAAACTGATATTTTTGGAATTTTATTTTATTAAAATAATTATTGAGAAACTAGGCATTCTCTAGATCACCTAGGGCTGTAGACGATTTCCGGAGTAGTTATGTAACACGCTAACTCTATTCTAGTTAAGCCGGGTAGTAGTACTGACAATCTCCTTTCGGTCTCGTGTCGTTTTACGTCATGGTTTACTTGGTGTCCTGTCGGTCCACCTACATCTACCGGTCCGTTCTATTAGGCTAATGACAATGTATGAATGATGTCCTCTCAGATCACCACCACACGAACACCTCACTATCTCCTACCGAATCTACCCACTAAGGCCAATCCTACACACTTTTCTTCTCAGCCTCGGTGATTAAGGATTGTTGTTCATATCTCATCACAACTAGGTCTAAGTCGCTCTCACGCACTCGCTAGCTAATTAACAAGTCCGTTTAATTACTCCATTCTTGCTAAGGATTAAGCACATCATATGAACAACTATCTAAAATGACATTAACATTAAGCAAGATTATGATATACAAATAAACCGTAAGCCTCATGATTATCAAATCCTAAACTAGTCGTGTCAATAGACTAGATTCATAAACAAGATCAAGAAACTAACGTTCATTCAATAAATCAAACCCAAAGCATGAAACAAAGCCTTAAATCCGGAAAACATAATCGTCTACATAAACCCTAGGCTTTCTATAGAAGCCTATCAAAACGTCTATCTACTACTTGAAATCGTAGCAACACAACAAATTTTCTCCATACAAGTGATTAAAAGATGGAAGAAGAGATCAAACGCTAGAAAATCGTGAAGATTGGCGCGATCCGGGCTCTTCTCCTTGCTTGTGGTTGCTCCCAATGGATTCTCCTTGCTCTCTTCCTTGATCGTGGCTCTCTTCAGGCCTGAGTGATGTATATTTTCGTCCCTAGGTGGTTCTTCTTTCATAACCCGCTGAAGTCTTCAGTAATTGCACAATAGCCCCATGAAGTCTGCTCCTGACTTCAATAGGCCATAACTTCATCGTCCAAACTCGGATTTAGCTCCGTTACCTATCGTTGGAAAGCACTCTGAGTCTACTGTCATTTGGCACCGGTATCACCCCCAAATTATTTTTAGAACTCCAGCTAGGATCTAATTAGTGCAAACTGGTCATCCAAGCTCCTCCAATTCGGCTTCTCTTGACTCCACTTGAGCTCGCGTTGCTTCCGAAGTTCGTTCCATGCTTCCTATCAACCGATTAGCATCCGTTCCTGCCAAGACAACATGAAAAAACATACCAAGCGATTATATTTGACAAATAACAACGAAATATGCATAGAAAACGCCCAGACTAACAACATAGAAAATAGTGAGCAACAAGTGATAAAACGACCTTTATTCTCTAACATTAGGCTCAAATCACTCTCAAATACCTATTAACTTGTGGTAAATGCTAAAGAATTATAGCTCCTAAAAGGTGCTATCAAACTCCCCCACACTTACTCTTTTGCTTGTCTCGAGCAACAATGAAGCAGAAAACCCCCACACTTGAGACATTGCATACACAACACAGCCAAACCAATGCATACCCCATCGCTTTGCATACTTCACTTTCTGCTAGCCAACACGACTCAAGACTCAATACACAAAGACACGACTATGCAAACTACATGATATGTACAATGCAACTCAAGTATGTACAATGCAAGGAATTAAAGAACATATTTTTTTCTTTTTAGTTAGAGATTGGGCAACCTCTAAGAACAAACTGGCATGTCATAAGGCTCTCACATCCCCTAGAAGATTATACAACTTTGGTGATCGATAGAACTTGCGGCCAGTTTCGTCAGACAGAACGGGCACGAACACAAAATAAGTTGCTTCCGCGCACTCGTCAAACGTATCCCTAGCACTTACCATCCGAGCTATTTATCCACGGGTTTCAATTGTTGACGGCTTAGGACGGGTAGGATAGGATATTTAGAAGCGTAGTCCTAGATGTCATGATATAACTCACCAAACCCGATTCTCACACTCCCTCACCAAAATCCAAGGAACCCCACCGAACTAACTACTCTGGCCCTCATTCACTCAATCTTGGTGTAACGCCGTTCTCGCGGCCACAAATGTGAAGAAGTGATCAAGATCCACAGCTAGTCTCCCCGATCTTCATGAATTTCAATTTCATCTCCTTATTTCCTTTCAGTTTCAATTTCTATTTTTTCTCTTTCATTTCACAACACAATATATCACATGGAGCTCATAGTAGTAGCAAATATCCGAGGAGAACAATCCGTTAAAGCAAATAACGTAGGGGTGGAATGTGTCAAATCAATGATGTAATCAAAATAGATGTCGACACCCCCACACTCGATGTAAACCATCTCGCGAACGTGGTATTCAATGTATAAACGTGCTTATTCCAACCAATCCTCCTCATCACCTAAGATATAGAGAATATAAACGAAGCACAAGCACGTCCTCCTATAAAATCAACCAACCCCACCCCATATCGTGCGGAAAGGATGTCACGCACTACGGCACTCCACCTGTGATCGTGATGTATGGACACGACTCACCGCCACACCGAATTGTGTTGCCGTCTCTAACTCACCCTCACATCCCCTCAAAAGATGACATGTAAGATAATCCACCCAAGATGTATAATATTAGCTCACCCTCAACGAACGTCCCTAACTCAACTCCCTCTATCATGACGCATAGGAAGGGACCATTCTAATTAGTGATGAAAGTCACAAGGAATGGCTTCCTAGGTTTGAGGCTGTTAATAAAAGGGGTAGATGGATCAAATTAGGGTAACTAGTGGACCTAGGCGATGGAGACGGAACGTGAGGCCCCCATAAAAATCACTCGCAGAGCTGTTCCTTAGCCACTACGAGGAGGGTTGACGACTACCTAAGTGACGGTGGTGTAGCGCTAGTAGGATAACTAGTCTGAGAGACAGCTACTCACAATTCTCGAGTGCATTGGCCCTATAGCCTTCCTACTCCAGATTATCGCGTCTACCTTACCTCAGATTTTCATACTACCTAGGGAATACTATCATTAAGCCCTCTCCACGCTTACTCTCTTCAATTGCCCTTTTCTAAAAAAAATTCAATTTTTAGGGTTTTTCTTGTTTTTAGTTTTTTTTTTTTCGAGAAACCATATGTAACTGGCCAACTCGACTAACCAACAACAAAGGGTAGGTCGACTCAATAAATAAAAGTGCAACAATAATATTTACAATGCATAAAATAAACGTGCACATGCGAAACTAACCGACTCGACATCTACATGCAAACTCGACTCGCTAACACTACATGTAACAAGGCTATGCAATGGCTAACTAGCGGATAGCTAAAAACTCTCCCACACTTAAGCGCTTCGTTGTCCTCAACGAAATATAAAGTGAAATCAAGAGAACTCGGGTGCCTAAGCATTGGACCGGTGGGTCTAGTCGGAGTGAGTGCGCATGAGGTCTAGAGTGAACTAAACAAGTATCCAATAATCCAAGTATGAGCAAGTAAATTTTTTCAAGAAAATTAAGCCCTAAGAGTGCCTAAGCAAAAATTAAAGCCGAGAGAGAAAATTATACCAACTTTTTTGGAACCATGAGCAAGTGAAGGCAAGAGTACCTTCTTAAGCTCCTCGGTGTCCCCGTCACAAGTCTCTTCTTGAGCTAAGGCCAAATCCTACTCCAAGTATGCGAATCGGAAAATTTTATTCTTGGAGCTCTTCCTCTTTGTTTTTCCCACACTCAAACCGCTCACTATCTCTCAAAACTCCGCGAGTTAATGTTGCTAGCGAGCTTGCAAGGAGCAAAACCCACCAAAAAATTTTGGATTTGGAGAAGTTTAGAGTTTTGTGTTTGTGAGTGTTCTTGAGAGTTTCGAGAGGAAGAAGATGAAGGAGGGTGTATTTGATCTGAAATTGGGGTGTAGGAGGGTTAAAATACCCAAAACATCTTCAATAAGTGGGGCTGGCAGAGCATTTCGGCCCGGAATGCTTTTGATTTTGGCCAGAAATGCTTTTGATTTCGGCCGGAAATACTTTTGATTTCTTCCCGAAATGCTGGCCCGAAATGAATAGCATTTCGGCCCGAAATGTTTTCTAAACGGAAAAATAGTGGCCTTGTTTCATTTCGGCCCGAAAGGCCCTGGGACATACCGGATTTTGTTTTTGCTCTAATTTCTTCATCCGGTGTCCGATTCCTTCGATTCTCGCGCTCACAGACTCGTTATTGAATGTAGAATCCAATGTTCTCTTATCCAAAATTGCTCCCTAGCGCAAGAATCGTGCCCCTTTAAAATTGTGTTTTCTTTCATCCCTATTCGGATTCCGATGCGTGCAACTCCAGCCCACAACTAGCTGCAAATATACTCAATTAGTGAATAGCTACTCTTCGAACTCGAGTAGCTTCTCTTCCAAGCTCCGATTAGAAAATTGCTCGTTGTGCTTCGTTTTTCTTGCAATGTCATGCTTATTCATCAAGAAGGGGAATCCGAAGTGTTCTTCGGTACCTGTGTCCCGCACACTCATGGAAAATATTAAACCAACTCTCTCTCTCCCTTCAAAATCAAATATGGAGAACTAAATACAAAAATAAAATAACGGAAGTCCTACTCAACATTGGGTTGCCTCCCAAGAAGAGCTTGTAATTTAAGGTCGACAGCCCGACCCGGTTACCTCAACTGTCTAGGATAGTGAAAGATGCTTTAACTCTCCACTTCTTCTTCTTCCACCATCTTTTCTCAATGAATTTCTTCTTGCACTTGATCCTTGTGCAAAGAAGATGGTGAACAATTGTAAAAGCCGACGATTTTCATCTTGCACTTGATCCTCTTGATCAACTTCAACAAAGTTTCACTGGGCTCAAATGAATCTATGGCTATGAAATCATCCCAGTAGCACTCCTTCGGTGCTAAATGATCTTCATTAGATACATGCATCTCATCTATACCCCCACACTTGACGATTTCCAACTCCTTGACTATGGCATATAGATCGTCAATAGGATAGCCAATTGAACAAGAAATTGGAAGATGCCCATCATGTCCTTGCCCAAAAGGCTCTCCATACACAAATCTTCTCAACTCATTGCGGACTTGATTTTACATGAGATATGGAAAAGTCATCAAGAATATGAGTATGGGCTTTTACCTCAATTGTAATGGACAGTATTTCTTCGCCAGCTCCATCATCAGCACACCAGAAGCTCCAAATGTTGGTTTCATCCCAATCATGCCAAGGCTGTGAGATAATTGGAGGTTTCATTGAAGAGAGAATCGCCTTGTCCATTGTTGGACACACAACTCCACCATTGTATGAATAAGAGTATGAGTCCTCATAAATGACGGAGTCCACCAATGGTTCATGGATACTGCATTCTTCACTCGACTCATGTATCTCTTCTTCCACGACTGCAGCTTGGGATGCGAATTCTCTTTCTCGCTCTGTCCTAGCAATCACTGTCCTTCGCATCTCTAGGACAGCTGGTAGCCAATGAGGTTCATCTGAACCATCTTGTGATGTTGACCATAAATGCTCGATTAGAGGCTTAATGTCATGTGACAAAGGCTCCTCTTGTGGCTCTGATGTATCCAGGGACATCCGTGTGCTGAGAGCTTGGATCTCCCCCACAATATTGTGCAAGTCTGCCATGCTTGCCGATGAGTCCTCTTGATGCTGATGAAGCCGTCGTGTATCGAATATGCATGCGTCTTCATAATTATGATCCTTCTTGCATTTGTAGCACCAAATCATTGAGCATGTGTCATCATTGTGCAAAAATCTGTATTTAGCACAGTATTAGGGGTAATAAGATATCCCCTCATAATCCTCGTCGCTCCACATGCTCATTACGTCTCCTACTTCCTGCGTTCCTGCAAAAACAAACTCACAAGAAACCCGTGAAGCAAAGAGATAGAAACAAAATAAAACAAACTAAAAGAAAAGTACTCTAAACTAACGCCTAACTAAATAATTTACCGATGTCCCCGGCAACGGAGCCAAAAACTTGACACGAATTCTTACGTGTAGGCGCAAGTGCACGGTCAAGTAATATAGGGGTGGTATTTCAACCCCGTATTATCGATCCCACGAGGAAAAGTTGAGATTATTTAATTAGTTATTAGATTAGAGTACTGTAACAGGAGGAAGAGTTATGATTTTAAGAGTTGTCACCCTTTTTTTTTTGTCAAATAAACTTGTATTAAAAAAACAGCTAGCACCTATTACAACTTTCTCTTGATAAAATCAAAACAAAATCCTCACTACTCAGCACCTCACTACCTTCAAAACTACTAGAAACATGAATTTTCCTAGCCAAAAGATCAGCACAAGCATTTGCAGATCTACTAATCCACTGAATCTTCAGAGATTTCTGCTCCATCAGCTGTAAAATATCATTCACAACAGCAGACACATCCCATCTAACAGGACTTATATGTTGCAACATATCAGTGAGATTCTTGCAATCACCTTCAAAGATGATTTTCTGGCCTTGCTCCTGATTTTGAAACATTGCTTCCCTCCAAGCTTTTGCTTCTGCCATCAAAGCTGAAGAGGCTAAATCCTTGAGCCATCCAGAATCTATCAAATCTCCTTTCTCATTTCTTATAATCCAACTAGCTGTCATCTTCAGATCTTTTTTGTCCCAACAAGCATCTATGTTGCATTTCCAGCACCCTTCTAGAGGAGGATTCCATCTTTCTTTCTGTGAGCTTCCAGAAGTGTTTTTTGTCTTCAGAACAGGAACTTTTGTATAAGCTTCTAAAAAGCACTGCAAATTTTGCTGCACTGCACTCATTACCTCAAAAGGATTCACTTTCTTGTGCTCAAAGACAAAGGCATTTCTAGCCTTCCATATAAACCAACAAGTAGTTACTAACTTTTCAAATAAGAAATTCTTCTCTGAGTTTTTAGATAATTTCTCCCACATGTTATACTGCCATTGCTGAAAAGTGAAATCTTGTAAGCTTGTACCTTCCACATTATACCCCAAACTAAACCATATTGGTCTAGTCCAGCTGCAGCCAATAAAGAGGTGTCTCTCATCTTCTTTTTCTGATAGACAAATTTGGCACACTTCAAGAGTAGCACAGTTCCTTCTTTTCAAATTGTCTTGGGTGGCAAGAGATTTGGAACTTAGTCTCCACCAAAACATTTTGACCTTGGGAGGGGTGTACATATGCCAACAGCTACTCCAAAATTCTTTAGAAAAGTTAAAGGAAGAGGAGGACTGAACTTTCTGATAATCATTGAAGCCTCTTTTCCCTTGAATAGCAGCCCTCTCAAAAGTTTGCCTAGCCAACTGAGTCCCTGTTCTCACTGAATACACACCATTAGCAGTAGCTTGCCACACAAACAAATCTTCTGTCCTTCTCCATGGAAGAGGAATAGCTAGAATAGCAGCAGCCTCTGGCAAAGTGAAACTATTATAGATTTTGCTAACTTCCCAGCTTCTAGCTCTTGCATTGATAAGAGACTCCACTTTACCAAGATTTGAATTGAAATTATTTTTCTGAATTCTTTTGCCCTTCAACATAGGGATCCATTTGTCTTCAAAAATATCAATTTTCTCCCCATCACCTACTTTCCATATAACCCCTTCCTTGATAATAGAAATTCCTGCTACTAAACTTTTCCAAGTCCAGGAAGGAAGATTACCAGCTTTAGCATGTAATAAACTACTCTTTGGAAAATATTTTGCTTTGAGTAATTTTGCACACAAAGATTCAGGATCTTGGAGCAATCTCCAACAGCTTTTTGCCACCATAGCTATATTGAAAGCTTTGAGATCTCTAAATGCTAAACCCCCTTCTGATTTTGGGGCATTCAAATGCTGCCAACTCACCCAACATAATTTCCTATTAGCTGTGTTTCCTCCCCACCAGAAGTTTCTCAATATAGCCACCAATTTTTTATACAAAGATTTAGGAAATATTATGCAGCTCATCACATAACTAGGGAGTGCCATTGCTACAGCTTTGATAATGAGCTCTCTCCCTGCATAAGAGAGAGTTTGCATCTTCCAACCTTGGAGAATACTCTCAATTCTTTCAATAATAAAATTCAAACTCTCAGCTTTAGACTGACCCCAGAACATGGGAATTCCCAAATACTTAGAACTTTTCTCAATCGCAGGGATAGCACATAACTCTGAGATTTCTTTCTTGCAATCTAAACTTGTATTTGGAGAAAATAGAATCCCTGACTTGTTGACATTTATTTCCATACCTGAGGCTTGGCAGAAATCTTGTAAGATATAGAGAAAGCTTGTTAATTCTTCCACATTAGCTCTCAGAAATATAATTGCATCATCTGCAAAAAAAAGGTGGTTGATAGCCACAGCTCCCCTGCAAATTGAAATACCTTTGATATCCCCATTTATAGCAGCTGCACTCAATCTTCTTGATAACACCTCCATAACTAGAACAAACAGATATGGAGATAATGGATCCCCCTGTCTGATACCCCCCTTGGGAGAGAAGTAAGTACCACACTCACCATTTAGCTTGACTGCCATTGAAACTGTGCTGATGCATTGCTGAATTAACTTAATAAATTTCTGACAAAAGCCATACCTTTCCAGTATTTCCAAGAGAAACTCCCAATTGACTTTATCATAAGCTTTATGAAGATCTAATTTCAAAGCCATAACTCCACAGCCACCTTGTTTCTTATTCTTTATATGGTGCAGCACTTCTTGTGTAATGAAGATGTTGTCTTGAATAGCTCTTCCTTGCACAGAAGCAGATTGTTCCTGAGATATAAGTCTAGGAAGAACCATCTTTAACCTGTTTGCTAGCAATTTAGCTATTACTTTGTAGGTAAAAGTACAGAGAGCAATAGGTCTAAAGTCACTCATTTTTTGGGGGCTTTTCATTTTTGGGATCAAAGCAATAATGGTTTTGTTGAAGCTGGGAGGTAACCTTTGAGTGGTGAAAAACTCAACAATAATTTGGCATAACTCCTTTCTGACCACCTCCCATTGTGAGTGAAAGAAGACTCCTGTAAAGCCATCATACCCTGGAGCCTTATTAGGATTAATAGAGAATACTACTTGCTCAATTTCTGCTTCAGTTGGAATAGCACTAAAACTGTCATTTTCTGCATCAGTAATCTCCTTGGTGATGATCTCCAAGCAATCCAGATTTCCTTCCTCAGAATTGATGTTAAATAACTTTTCAAAATAATTTCTAGCCAGTGTTTTTAACTCTGTTTGGTCTTCAATCCACACTCCTTGATCATCTATCAGCTTATTAATTCTATTACTATTCCTTCTTCTCAAAGTAGACATGAAGAAAAATTTTGAATTTTTATCACCTTCTTTCAAAAACTGAACTCTGGATTTCTCCCTCCAATACTGTTCTTCTCTTGCCCAAAGCTCACCAATCTGCTTCTTCAATTGCATTTGTATCCCTTGTCTGTCTTGGCTCCATTCTTCTCTTTGTAATCTCACAAGATCCATTTCCAGCTCCTTGATCCTTACAATGTTGTTTCTACAATTCTGTTTACTCCACAACTTTAACCCTTCTCTACAATTCACCAATTTAGTAGTAAAATTAGAATAAGCTTCTGGATGTCACCCTTAAACAGGTGACTGAAATAAAATAAACAACTAAACTAATATTTTTGGATTTTTATTTTATTAAAACAATTATGGAGAAACTAGGCATTCTCTAGATCACCTAGGGTTGTAGATGATTTCCTGAATAGCTATGTAACACGTTAACTCTATTCTAGTTAAGCCGGGTAATAGTACTGACAATCTCCATTCAGTCTCATGTCGTTTTACGTCACGGTTTACTAGGTGTCCTGTCGGTCCACCTACATCTACCGATCTGTTCTAGTAGGCTAATGACAATGTATGGAATTATGTCCTCTCTGATCACCACCACACGAACACCTCACTATCTCCTACCGAATCTACCCAATAAGGCCAATCCTACACACTTATCTTCTCAGCCTCAGTGATTAAGGATTGTTGTTCATATCTCATCACAACTAGGTCTAAGTCGCTCTCACGCACATGCTAGGTAATTAACAAGTCCGGTTAATTATTCCATTCTTGCTAAGGGTTAAGCACAACTTATGAACAATTAGCTAAAATGACATTAATATTAAGCAAGATTATGATTTACAAATAAACCCTAAGTCTCATGATTATCAAATCCGAAACTAGTCGTGTCAATAGACTAGATTCATCAACAAGATCAAGAAACTAACGTTCATTCAATAAATCAAACCCAAAGCATGAAACAAAGTCTTAAATCCGGAAAACATAATCGTCTACATAAACCCTAGGCTTTCTAGAGAAGCCTAGCAAAAGGTCTAGCTACTACTTGAAATCGTAGCAACACAACAAAGTTTCTCCATACAAGTGATTAAAAGAGGGAAGAAGAGATCAAACGCTAGAAATCGTGAAGATTGGCGCGATCCGGGCTCTTCTACTTGCTTGAGGTTGCTCCCAATGGAGTCTCCTTGCTCTTGTCCTTGATCGTGGCTCTCTTCAGGCGTGAATGATGTATATTTTTGTCTCTAGGTCGTTCTTCTTTCATAACCCGCATAAGTCTTCAGTAATTGCACAATAGCCCCCTGAAATCTTCTCCTGACTTCAATAGGCCATAACGTCTTCGTCCGAACTCGGATTTAGCTCCGTGACCTATCGTGTAATACCCCGTAATTTTGGGGGTATTTTTTTTAGGATTTTACCGGATATTTTGGGGGCGTTGGTAGGAATTATAAAAGTAGTTTTGTTGTTAATGAGATATATATATTTTATATATATAATTATATGTTAAGAAAAATCATATTTTGAACTTTTTATTTTTTTATATATTGTTTTTAGTAAAAGTCATAAAACTTACGTAAGTTTTTAGTTATTAAAAGTTGTAGGTCGTGTAACATTTTTAACATGTCTAAATGTCATGTTTTAATTAGTTATTATGTATGTGCCACCGCGTGACCCGTACTCCGTGCCACACCGGAGTATTTCTCGCTTCATCTCCTACCTCCCCTCACGAACCAGGAGACTTCTCCATCTCCGCCTCCGACTCCAACTCGACCTCCAAACACCGCCACCAACAGTGCTTCAACTTCGTCCAAATTCAGAGGATGAATTCGACCCTCACACGGATTTGAAACTCGCCGAAAAACTCAACCCAATTCAACCCGAAAATTCCCAAAATCGGACTCCTCCTCCCGAACGAATTCTCACATGACTGCTTATAAATACCCCTGCAATCGATGAGCAAACCCACACCATCAAACCCAGATCTCTCTCTCCCGGTCTTACCCTCTCTCTCTCGCGGTCCTGTTTCGCCGGAAAGCACCCAGCCCGTTCCGCCGTTCCGACGCCGCCACCGTGCCCTCCGACGACCCTGTGCCTCCGACGAAGCTGCAGTAGCAGCGGTAGCACCCGAGCCAAATCACCTTCACCGCCATCTCCGCCGTCTTCCTCGCCCTTCGCCGTCGCGCCGTCGTCGCCCTCGTCCCCTCCTTGTGCCGGTAAAGCCCCGAACTCGATTTTGATTCTATTTGGCATTGCTGCCGTTGTTTTTTTTTGGGTTTGGGTCTCGTCAAAACTAAGTATCAGTGGGTGTTGTTGGGTGTGTAAATTAGAGAAGAGGTATGTGGGTTTTCTAATACTACTAGTAACAATATTTTAATATAGTAGTAGTAGTAGTAGTATAATAGTATACTATAATGATAGTAATACTTGTAATATCAAAATGTTATTGTAGTATTAGTAGTAATAATACTTATCTAATGTCTTATAATATTAAGGTAATAGGAAGATTATTAAATTCTATTTATTTTATTTTTCTTATTTAATATTTCTTATTTTGTATATATATTACACATATAAATATCATCTTTTAAGGTTTGAGATTTCAGAAATAAAATGATGTTTCTCGTAAATAGTAACTATTTGAGTCAAACCATTTTAGAGAAGAATACACGAGCTTTTACAACTTTTAATATTTATATTTTCCAACCATGTATAGTTATTTTGAATTTTTATTTATTTAATATGAAATTAAGTATTTTTATTTTAGACTATTCTTTATTTCAGTTTTAGTATTTATATTTATAAACAATTGTTCTCTTAATCAAATCAATTTCTAAACGTATGTTTAAAGCTAATATCTCAGTTTTGAGCATAAGTGGGGGTTACACTTGCATTTTCATCTAGGACTGTGTGTGCACAATTGTCGTGTTAGTAGTGATTTGATTAGGAACGATTGCTATTGTATATTCCGAGTTCGTAGAAGGCGAGTTTGTTGAGGACCCGTACTACGAGTAGTTGCGTGCTTGCTTTCGTGTGACGATCTCTCTTCAAATCCAAGTAAGTTTATATGCACAACACCTTCAACTATCAAAATGTGTTTGGCGTGTGTTACTTGTGTATCGTGCAACTGTTTTAAACTTTGAATTTTGAAAATCTCTTGCAAATATCTCTTTCGAAAGTATGCGGTCATGTGATATATTAATGAACGATAAATGATATGGGGCGATGTACAGAGGATGTGTGTGAAGGCTACGGCCGGAGACGCATGTCGGCGAGTCTCCATTGTATTTATATATGGCTACGGTCGGAGACGCATGTCGGCGAGTCTCCTTTGTATTATGGCTACGGCTAGGGAAGCATGTCGGCGATTCCCTAGGTTTATTCTGAAAGCTATAGAGTACTACCTATGCATGTGTGGGTCACAACTGTATAGGGGTGTCGACACTTAAGGTCTCATAGTTAGTTCAGGGGTGAATTGGGATGGACTGTGATATCCCGAGAGGTACTCTAATTATTATTTATTGCATCGTAACCTCTCTGTGGGCATTCGTTACCCGCTGGGCTCTAATATGCCTCAGCTCAACTAATGATTAAATGTGAAGTTACTTCAGTTATATTGTGGTCCAGTCTTTAAGCCAAAACTCTGTTTTACATGTTGTGGTATATGCTTACTCAGTTTTTACTGATAAACGTTTTCTGCGGTCGGCTGTTGCTATTTGAAAACCCGCAGGTTATGAATAAAGTGGGGGAACGCGCGCACGTGATTTGAAGACTAGGATCAGGCAGCTAGGAACATTTCATTTCATTTAGGAAGCCGATTTTCAGAATTTAGATTTGAACAATGTCATTTGTTTTATTTCAAATTATGGTTGGAGGATTTCTCCGGTTTTCATTAATAAATACACTTTTTGATTATCGTTTGGTTGTACTAGCAGGGAACCGTAGGTTCCAGGGTTGTTTCATATCGTTGGAATGCTCTCTGAGTCTACTTTCATTTGGCCTCGGTCTCACCCCCAAATTATTTGTAGAATCCACCTAGGATCAAATTAGTGCAAACTAGTCATCCAATCTACTCCAATTCGGCTTCTCTTGACTCCACTTGAGATCCCGTCGCTTCCGAAGTTCGTTCCATGCTTCCTATCAACCGATTAGCATCCGTTCCTGCCAAGAAAACATGAACATACATACCAAGCGATTATATTTGACAAATAACAATGAAATATGCATAGAAAACGCCCGGACTAACAATATAGCACATAGTGAGCAACAAGTGATAAAACGACCTCTATTCTCTAAAATTAGGCTCAAATTTCTCTCAAACACCTATTAATATGTGGCAAATTCTAAAGAATTATAGATCATAAAAGGTGCTATCAGTATCCTGAAGACTGTAGAATGTCTGCACCAAACTTTTGTTGACCAACAAAGATACCCTTTTCTGTTCTAAACACTTCAAAACCAATAAAGTATGACAGCAAACCCAGATCCTTCAACTTGAACTCCGTGCTCAACATAGTCTTGAAATTCTTCAAACCCTTTCCATCATTACCAGTAAGTAGAATATCATCTACATATACGAGCAACACTACAATCTGTCCTCCATGATCTCTAAGAAATAAAGTATAATCAGACTTGCATTGATAAAAACACAACTTAATCAAAGTAGAAGAAAAATTGACAAACCACTGCCTTGATGCCTGCTTTAAACCATATAAAGCTTTATGTAACCTACATACCAGACCTGGACCTTTCTCTTTCTGATATGAGATCAAATACCCCTGAGGCAAACACATGTACACCTCTTCCTCCAAATCCCCATTTAAGAAAGCATTATTAATATACATCTGCAAGAGATCCTAGTTATTAAGCGCAGCTGACACGAATTCTTTACGCGCTTAAACGCAAGTATACGGTCAAGTAGTATTAGGAGTATTTTACGACTCCGAGTATCGAACCCAAGGGAAATTAAGATTACTAGCTAACTAGAAATTAACTCTACGATATCTAAGTAACAAGTAAAATTGGTGTTTGATTTTGTAACGTTGTCGCCCACGAACAAGCGACGTAAATTAAATAACAAGTAACTAAATATTTTTGTAAGTTTTTCACTTTTAAACAAGAATAAATTGAGATTGACTACGATTAATAAGAAAGAACTAGGTAATTGATGGTCCCTAGGGTTGTTAATGATTTCCTGAATTATGCATGAAACACTCTACTCACGTTCTAGTTATATCGGGTAATGCTCATCACGATCTTCTCTCGATCTCACGTGAGTTTGTGTAAACAATAGATTTCGGGTCCTCTCGGTCCACCTCCGTCTATTAATACAATCTAATTGATTTGTTAGGCTCATTGATCGGGTCCTATCGGTCCATCGAATTCACTAAGTTCTAACAAAAATCAATCGAAACTACCCTCACACGATTAATCAAGTTTCTATCTCCTCTCGGTCTAAAGAAACTACAAGATCAGCTAACTATTCTTAAACACGTCTCAAAGAACTCACTTTCGTGCAATCCTATCAACAAGTAGCGTCCTACGGGTGATGAAGTCAAGAACACTAATAAATAACAATCAAGAATAGTTTGGATAACAAGAACATTCATAAACTTTAAGCTAATGCATGTATCATGTCCAAAATCCAGAAAAACATCTTCAAACCCTATTTTTCATCAATCACATAGCTTAAAGTGTTTAGCTAGACATAATAGTGTTCAACATAAACAAAATAATGAAGTTCATGAAGAATAGAAGAAGAAAAGATGATCAAATGCTAGAATCTTCAATGTTGATGATCTTCCAAGCTCCAAGCTTTGTCTCCCTTCTTCCCTAGCTCACAAGACTTCAAAGATGCGTGAATATGTCGTTCTTAGGTCGTCCTCCTCGTTTTTTACCAGCTGGGCACGCTTTTTAATGAAAACTAGCCGAAATTGCACTTCAGCCCCTCTACTTTGTAAATCCCGGACAAAATTATTTGCTGATTTTGCGCGGGCTGTATCTCCCTCATAAGGACTCGTATTCGGACCTAACATATATCGTTGGAAAGATACGGATGTCTACTTTCCAATGCCGCAAGAGTTGATTCATAATTCTTTGTAGATTTTCCTGGGCATCGAAAAGAGTGCAGGCTGGTCCTGTGTGACTTTTCCAACTTTTCTTCGTTTGTGCGTCTCCTTTTCTCCTCTTCATCTAGCTCCATTCCAAGCATATCCAAGCATCTCATAAGCTCCAGTGAACCTATTTTACCTGACATACACAACACTAAACAACCCGTGCAATTATCATAGCAAATATGAGAGAAAACATGCACAAATAAGCTAGAAACACAACTTTTCACTCTTAGGCTTAGAAATAGTCAAATTCACATATTTGTGCAAATATAACATATAAATCATGTGAAATAAGCCTATTACAAATAATATGGAAGTATAAAAATAACTCCTAATAAGAGAATTATCAAACACCCCCACACTCACCTATTGCGCGTCCCGAGCAATCCAATCAAAGTCCAATCAAAATACAATCAAAATCCGACCACAATCCATCCAAAAACATCCTCCAATGAAACACAACCCCACAAGTGATACGAGTCGAGAATTGCATACTTATGAGAAACACCATTGCATACAAATCCTAACTAGCCGACTCAATAACGACAAAAGACTCGACAATGCAACAATATGATGCAAATGCAAACTACAACTCGATCCTACACAAACACATATATACACAAAATACACTTTTTATCTTTTTGGTTGAGATCGGGCAATCTCCATTGGCTAAAATCGATTATCATGAAGTGATGAGAATCCTAGGAACAAAGCATGAGTTGAAACTAAACTCGATAACGAGACTCTCCCCTAGTTAGTATAGAAAGCCTAACTTTACTAAGTACAAGAGTACGCTACCTCTTCGCGTGTGCCACGAAATAAGAGACTACGCTAGGCAAAGCCACATCCAAGGTCCGAGCTCCTAATTCGCTAACGGTTTTCACATGATGAGGCTTAGGGACATATAGATAATCTCGTCGAAATAAAGTCCTAAGCGTCACATTCTCACATCAAATCCCACATCTCACACACCCTCACCACGATGATAGGAACCAAAACCCAAAGCTCACCACCTCCGGCCCTCAATTCCCTCAAACCCCGGTACACTAGTGATCTCCGTGGCCATCGTCGTTCGTCGTGCATGAAACGTGAACCGTCGTCGTCAAAGTAGCTCCACCACTCGTTCCAATTCAATTCCAACTCAACTTTATTTCATCTCTCCTTTTTCTTTTTCTCTCTTTTTTTATTTTTTTTTTTAATTTTTTGTTTTCTCTTTTTTTTTTTTTTTTTTTTTAAATTCTCTCAAAATACCATCACAATCCAACAATAATATCCGAGTGGTCTTCAAATAACAATGAAATATGCTAGGAGAAGGAAACACGTAGATCAATGAATGAATATCACATAAAAATATCATCTCCTCCTAAATCAATCAAAGTCCATGTCAAGTCCAAGCCGCAAAATCAATGAAATACATGTGTGGGAGTGGAGTCGTCGCAAGCTCACACTCAATGTCCGGAGTCAAAAGTCGACACCCCCACACTCGAATGTCACCATATCCCCTCTCAAGTAGTCCCAAAGATGAATGTATCTCGTGCCTAATCCAACCGATCCTCCTACACCAAAGTAATCAAAACCGGTACCTAGCACGATCCACCAATTAAGTTCTCCCAACCAAATTCTGTGCGTATTAGATTCACGCACTCACGGCTCTCCACAACTGTATCCATGATGTAATGGCATGGAACACCGCCACACCGAAGTGCGCAAGCCTACTCACTCACCCTCGCATCCCCTCTTAGATAATCAATGAAGTGCAAGCGAGATGTGGAACTCAACGAATTGTATAATCACTCCCTCATCGAATCCCCTCAACTACACAACCCCCTCGTGACGCGCTAAAGTGGTGATTCTAATCAATTTGTGATGAAGGCCAAGAATCGTCACCCTAGGTCCGAAGGATAGCAAGAATCCAAGGTTCAAATCGGGGCGTCTAATGGTCCTACAAGGTGAGTTATAAAAGCAGTGAGTGCTCTAATACACACCTCGCACAGCTGTTTCGTGTGCCACTACGAGGCGGGTTGGTGACTACCTAAGACGTACACATGGATGTTCGGCTTGTTTAGCTCACACCTAGCTCAGCTCTTGTAAGAAAATAGGCACACACTTTGAGTTTGAAAATCACGTACGTGTTAGAAATAGGTAGGCACTCCCGTAAAGAAAGTCTCTCTATATCTACTAGGGGGGACTCACGTCGTCACTCTCGGTCGCAAATCATGCTCTACGCCTAAAATCCTCACACTTCGCAATTTATCAAACTTTAGCCTTTTTTTGGATTTTTCAATTTTTTTGATTTTTTGAGTTTTTTTTCATATAGTTCCTACACTACATGCAAGCCGACACGAACGAAACTACACAAGACATTCGACAGGGTAGGTAGACTCAAATAAGAAAACGTGCAATATTAAACACAAACTCAACAAGTATATACACGACTAACAAATCACAATACGATATACTATCACAATATCACGACACAGACTACAAAATTAGCCACAATACGACACGAACAAACTATATGCAGACATGGCGATGCAAACACTGACTGGCTAGTCAAGACTAAAACTCCCCCCACACTGGAATACGTCGTTTTCGTCAACGAATTTAAAAGTAAAACTGAGGAATCAGCATCTCTAATGTGAGGGGCGGTGGATCTACTCGGACTCGGAACCCTGATCCGCAGACCCCTCGTCTGCCGAACCAGGCTCCTCGTCTGCCGAACCGGCCTCATCGAAATCGCTCGAATCGTACCACAAGTGCTCACTGTCAGGGCTAGGGTCTAGGTCCACATTGATCTTGTGAGCCAACTGAGCTACCCACTTCCCTAGAGTCTCTACGGAGGCTCCTAACTTCTTTCGGCTGCTTCGGTCATGAGCAAACCGCCTCTCATTCTCCGCCTTAGACTCTAACATCATCTTATGCATGCTCTGCAGAAGTGTATCGGTGCTCGAAGACTCACCTACCTTCTCCTTACCCTTCCTAGACCTAGACGCCCTAGAGGGTTGCAAATACTTCGACCACTCGCGCTTGGTGGGTGGCAAGATGTCCGACTCCCCTACGTCTACCCCGGCATCGCTAGCCAATTTGGTCAACAAACATGTGTGACCCAGGGCCATACTATTTCCCTCCGATTTGCGTGCCATGATGTTTAGCCAAATCATGCGAGGAATGTCAACCCGCTGACCTAACCAAACACACATGGACATGCAACAATGACGGAATGTGAATCGGGGGTTCGGTGTGATGCCTAAGACCCAATTCGCAAGCATCTCACAAACCCACCTAGCACGAGGGACTAGACACTTCTTCTTCACCGTCCACATTGTCACCTCGGCCTTCGATTTATCCCAAGGATCCGCCCCCTCACCTGGAAAACAAAAGGCATTGACCATAGGTACTACATCGGGTCGTCTAAGCATGTCGTGTAATGCACAAGGGGTATTGGGGTCCAACTCTGTAAACTGAAGGGCCTTGCTAATGATCTTCGGTGTTATCCGCACCCAAGTTCCACGACAATACACCATCCTATCGTCCTTGCTCTCCCCCTCGTCCCCGAACCGGAGATTAACGTAAATCTCCCTCGCAACTTGAGAACTAGACGGTTCACACAACTCAAACCACTTACGTAACCGCTCACGTTCATGAATGTCTATTAGTTCGGTAGGCATGAGTTTATCTTCGTCTATGGGGTAGGGTTTCTCGGCCGCACCTCTTAGCTTAAGGTATCGATCGCGAAACGACGCAACGTGAGCTTGAAAACTCATGAACCGATACGTGCAATAGTTTGTTGGCGACACACTCGCATTGGCTATCTTTAGCCGTTTGTCCGACCTACCCTTTCTCAAACGAGGTCTAGGGGGCATTGGTTTGTTGAGTATGCGGTGTGGCGGAGATTCCGGCACCACATACTCGGGCTCTTCGGGTGGTACGATAGGTGGGTCCTCGACTACCATTTTATCTACGTTAGAGGGCCCTACTCGCCTAACGGGGTGAAAGATAGGGTCGTCAAAAGTAGCGGCTTTTCTTTCCGACATGATAATAAAGATTCAATTCACAAATGCCACTCAAAAATTCAACTCACAAATCCAATTAAACAATCCAATTCACAAATAAATCAAAGAGAATAATACGGAAATAAAGAGAGAGTTTAGGAGTACCGACAAAAAAAATACGCAGAATTTTGCAAAACGAATCCGATTTTGGACGCTGAATTCTTTCGTTGAATTTTTCCAATTGAATTGTGCTCGTAGCTTCTACTCGTTGTCCCCGTCACTTCTTCCTTCTTCGCCGAAAGTTGAATTGAACCCCTTGTTCTTCAATTTGAAAATTTTTCGAAAAAACCCTAGGTGGGTTGTTCTTCCCCAATTCTGAAAATTTGACTTGAACTGGCCTCAACACCAAGGATTGGTGTTAGAGGCGTGTTTAGACTTGCCGGAAGACACCCCAACCTCGCCGGTGAATCTGAGGGTTGTTGGTCGCGGTGGTGGCTTTGTGGAAGCTGTCGGGGAGGGGAGAGAATGGTCTGCTGCCGCTGGTTCGGGGGTCTCTGTTGAAGGGATGCCGCCGGATTGAGGGCCGGCCTGAAACCCACCTCAACACCGCCGGAATTCGGGCCTATGGTGTTGGTGGTCGTTGGTGGCGTGAATTCGACGGAGAGAGAGAGAGGGTGGGCTGCTGCTGCAATTGTTGTGGTCGCCGGAGTGAAGGGAAGAGAGGCCGCCGCTGGTGAGAACGTGAAGACCACGCCGGAGACGCGACGGAAATCCAACAAAGACTCTGGAAATTGGGACGGGGATTTGAGAGAGGTTGGAGGGAGGGTTGAGGGTTTGAGGATGAACGGGGACGAAGAATGCCTGCAGTTGCCTGATGGAACAAAAAATTTGCCCGAAATTTTGCACTTTCACCCTCAAAAAGCCGCTGACTTCCCGTTTTTACCCCTGTTCGTGCGAACAAATAAGTGTTCGCACGAACACTGTTCACAAGAGCATATTTTTCTGTTCTTAATATTGAGCAGTGGGTTTTTGGGGGGCTGGTGTTCGTGCGAACACAGGACCTGACTCCAGTTTTTTTTTCGATCCGCTTCGTTTGCTTCATCTTCGAGGTTCCATAGCTTGAATTCCATGTTCCTCTTGTGTTCTTGAGCTTTTTTTTTTATTTTTTTTTTCGTGACACGCTTCCCAACATCCTCGGGAATCTCATCGTGCAATTGTCTTTCTCGTTCAAATTCCGCCTTTCATTTACGACCGAACTCCGATGCGCGTTTTTCCATGTCTACGCACATCAAGAAGGGGAGTCCGAATCGCGTAATAACCTGTAATCCTGCGGAGACTCAATTTAAATGTCAAATTCTCGCTCTCTCACCCCTCAGATAACAAAACGGAATTAAAAACGCACACAACAGTATTTAAAATACACTCTCTACACTAATGCATAAAATACGTTGGGTTGCCTCCCAACAAGAGCTTTGTAATTTACGGTCGACGGCCCGACCCAGTTGCCTCAATACTATTACGGCTCGTCAAAGTAGATAACATCTACTTTGGCCGGAATTGGCGCGGATTCCAAGTATGGCTTGACTCTGCTTCCATTGACGCGGAAACACTCATTCGTATGTGGATCTTCTAACTCAACCGCACCCCAAGGATAGATTTGGTGGATCCGGAACGGCCCGGACCATCTCGAACGAAGCTTTCCCGGAAAGAGCTTCATGCGTGAGTTGAATAGCAAAACCTTTTGTCCCACACGAAGTTCTTTCGGTTTGAGACGACTGTCGTGCCATATCTTCGTCTTCTCCTTGTAAATCGGGGAACTATCATAGGCTTGTAATCTCCATTCCTCAAGTTCAAGAAGCTTCATCTTCCTTGCTTGTCCTGCTAACTCAGGATCCATGTTCAATCGCTTGATCGCCCAATAAACCTTGTGCTCTAACTCAACGGGAAGATGACATGCCTTACCGAAGACAAGCTGGAACGGAGACATGTTCAATGGCGTCTTCCATGCGGTACGGTATGCCCACAATGCGTCATCCAGCTTCATCTCCCAATCCTTGCGTTTGGTGTTGACGGTTTTCTGAAGAATCCCCTTAATCTCCCTGTTCGAAACTTCCGCTTGCCCATTGGTTAGGGGGTGATAAGGTAGGGAAACCTTATGGATAGACACCCCGTACGTCTTCAAGACTCTGGGAAACACTCGGTTTATGAAGTGTGAACCTTCATCGCTCACCATTGCCCTTGGTGTGCCAAACCGAGTAAAGATATGTTTTTTCAGGAACTTCTCAACCGTTGCTGCATCATTCTTGGGGCACGCAATTGCTTCAACCCATTTCGTCACATAATCAACAGCAAGGAGGATGTAGAGATTACCATACGAAGGAGGAAACGGACCCATGAATTCTATCCCCCAAACATCGAACGGCTCACCCTCAAGCCATTCAGACATTGGCATCTCATCTCGCTTGGAGATGTTACCTGTTCTTTGGCAACTATCACATCCTGCAACCCAATCATGACAATCTTTAAATATAGTTGGCCAAAAGAAACCGGATTGTAGTACCTTCATGGCGGTGCGAGGACCGCTAAAATGGCCTCCACTAGGCGCTGCATGACATTGCTAGATCACATAATAGATCTCATGAGTAGGCACACACTTCCCAATGATATTGTCGGCTCCCATCTTGAATAGATATGGATCCTCCCAAAAATATTGCTTGACCACATACAAGAACCGCTTCTTCTGCTGCACTGTCCACTCTCCAGGAATCTTCCCATTGGTGAGATAGTTAGAAATTGCCCAATACCAAGGCTCAGTATCCCCCAAAGACATCAAGCTCTCGTCCGGAAAGTTCTCTTGAATCGGCACCTTCTCTACCATTCCATTCTCGAGTCTTGAGAGGTGGTCCGCTACCACATTCTCAACACCCTTCTTGTCGCGGATCTCAACATCAAATTCCTGCATCAAAAGAACCCACCGCAACAATCTTGGCTTGGCATCCTTCTTATCAAGAAGGTACTTCAGCGCCGAATGATCTGTAAAGACAATCACTTTCGATCCCACATGATAAGGCCAGAATTTGTCAAGAGCAAAAATCACAACTAATAACTCATTCTCAGTAGTGCCATAATTCAGTTGAGCCTCATTAAGAACCCTACTAGCATAATAAATAACATGGCATAACTTTTCCTTCCTTTGCCCCAATACTGCTCCAACGGCAAAATCACTGGCATCGCACATGAGTTCAAATGGCAAACTCCAATCCGGAGTTGTGATGATAGGAGCTGAGGTGAGCTGTTCCTTCAAAAAGTCGAAGGCCTTCTTGCACACTTCATCAAACACAAACAAGACATCTTTCCCTAGCAACTCACACAAAGGCTTGCAGATCTTCGAGAAGTCCTTGATAAACCTGCGATAGAAACCTGCATGTCCCAAGAAGCTTCTGACCCCCTTCACTGAAGTCGGATAAGGGAGTTTCTTGATTGTCTCTACCTTCGCTTGATCAACCTCCAAACCTTTGGGTGAAATCTTGTGACCAAGAACTATCCCCTCTGTGACCATGAAGTGGAACTTCTCCCAATTCAACACGATATTAGTGTCTTCACAACGAACCAAGACACGGCCTAGATGATATAGACAGTCCTCAAAACTGTCACCAAATAAGGAGAAGTCATCCATGAAAACCTCTAAATGCTTCTCAGTCATGTCCGAGAAGATGGCCATCATACACCGCTGGAAAGTAGCCGGTGCATTACATAATCCAAATGGCATGCGGCGGAACGCAAATGTGCCATAGGGACATGTAAAGGTAGTCTTCTCCTGGTCTTCTGGAGCAATGGCTATCTAGTTGTAGCCTGAATATCCATCCAAGAAGCAGTAGTACTCGTGGTGAGCCAAACGATCAAGCATCTGATCAATAAACGGAAACGGAAAGTGATCCTTGAGCGTGGCTTCATTCAGCTTCCTGTAATCCATGCACACACGCCATCCAGTAACTGTCCGTTGAGCAATCTGCTCATGCTTGTCCTGCTCTACCACAGTCATCCCTCTTTTCTTAGGCACACACTGGACCGGGCTAGTCCAAGTGCTGTCTGAGATCGGAAAAATAATACCAGCCTCTAGCCAATTCATGACCTCTTTTCTCACCACTTCTTTCATATGCGGATTCAATCTCCGCTGTGCTTGGATCACTGGCTTCTTTCCTTCTTCTACCCGGATTTTGTGCTAGCAATAGACGGGGCTAATCCCCTTTATATCTGTGATAGTCCATCGAATTGCTCCCTTATGCTTCCTTAGCACATTCAAAAGCTGCTCCTCCTGTTCCTGAGATAAAACAGAAGAAACAATTACGGGCAATGTGTTATCAACACCAAGAAAAGCATACCTGAGATGGCTAGGAAATGGATTCAACTCAAGCACGGGTGGTGACTTGAGTGAAGGAACAAGAGCTAACTTCTGCTCCCCTTGCTCATATAAATCCAGCTTGGTCCAGCTGCTCATGTGACACAAATCCATGGTGGGACTCGAATCTTCATTCTTGTACATTCCATCAATTTCCTCCCACATCAATCCAGCTTCCTCATCTCCCATGTCATTATCCAAAATCTTTACACTAAAGCAATCTTCATAATTGTAGCATGAAGGCATTTTCATTGCCTTGAACACATCGAAGACTACTTTCTCATCATTGATTTGCATAGACAACTTTCCACTCTTCACATGAATAATAGCCTCCCCTGTAGCTAGGAAGGGCCTGCCAAGAATGAGAGGTACTTCGCCAACCTCTATGTCTAAGATGACAAAATCTGCAGGAAAGATGAGAGTACCTACTTTGACCAAAATATCTTCAATCACCCCATACGCTCTACGGATCGACCTGTCAGCCATCTGCAATGTAACTCGGGTGGGACGAGGTTCCCCCACACCTAGCTTCCTGAATACGGACAAGGGCATCAAATTGATGCTTTCCCCCAAATCGCACAATGCAGTCATAGTGAGAGAATCACCAAGAGTAACCGGTATCACAAAGCTCCCAGGGTCTTTCTTCTTCTTAGGCAATCCATTCGTGACGCATTCAGAAGTCTGAGCAGTCAAATTCACCTGTGCAAAATCACTCATGCGTCTCTTTCCTGAAAGAATATCCTTGATGAACTTGGCATATGTAGGCATTTTAGAGATAGACTCTGAAAAAGGAATGTTAATCTCCACCTTCTTGAATATATCAATAAACCTCTGAAAATCTCTAGAATCATCCCTCTTTCTCGTTCTCAACAGATATGGAACTGCCTTAGAAACAGTAGTATCAATACGTACCTCATCCTTGTCTTTCACCGCCTCCTCATCCGTCGCGCCCTTTGATTGGGGGATCACGACATTAGTATCATCATCAAATATCTCATGCTCTTTAGCCTTGGAAGCATCGGCTCTAGCATGAGTGGGATATGGCGGATCTTTCAATGCAACCCCGCTTCGAGTAGTGATTGCATTGATTTGACGAGGATTTTCTTATGTGTTGGAAGGCAAAGAACCTGGAGCTCTAGATGAGAGCTGAGTAGCAATCTGACCCACTTGTACCTCAAGAGAACAAAGAGAAGTCTTCGTAGCCTGTAAATCCGCAGACACAGCAGTAACCTGCGTGGACATATTGTTCACATTGGTGGTCATGGTATTCATGTTGTCACTCAGTTGTGCTAATGCCTTTGTCAACTCAGAGATGTCAGAACTTGGTGCTGCAACAGTTGCTGGTGGAGCCTGTGAAACCTGTGGCCTATGCTGGAACCCCGGTGCATATGTCGCTCCAGACTTATCCCCATACCTGAAGCCTGGATGATCTCTCGTGCCTGGCCTATAGTTCCCCTGATTCCAGTTCTGCCTCTGTCCGTGTGCCCCCACATAGTTCAAATCCTCATTTGCCATGTGTGCCATTGCTGCATCATATTCTGGCTCCTCAACACTTGCCACTGTCTTCTTTTCCTTATAAACATGCTTGGCCAATTCTGACACCTCCCATCCTTCCACTCATTATAATTCGCCTCAAGCAATGCCGAAAGTCTTCTAGAATCATAAAACTGTGTATCCTGCTTGGCTAGCTGTTTCATAAGTGCAAATGCTCCCTCTTTGTCAACTGAGTACATGAAATTTCCTCCAGCTTCCCTGTTAACCAACTCTTGGTTGTGGGGTTCTAAGCCATGGTAGAAGACATGCAAAATTTTGTAGTCCCCAAAATCATGATTTGGGCACTTCCTGATCAAATGCATAAATCTATCCCATGCCTCTACCGCGGTCACATGGGCCTGCTGCTGAAAGCCAAGGATATCACCTTGTAACCGAATCACCCGCTGAACTGGGTAAAACTTTGCCATGAATTCATCCACACATTGAGTCCATGTAGTGATTGAATCCGGTGCTCTCGACTCAAGCCACTTCTCAGCTACACCTTTTAAACAATAGGGAAATAGAAAATAAGTTTCAATGCCTCTGGAGTCACGTTCTTATAATTCACAGTCTTGATATAAGCATTGAACTCCCCAATGAAATCGTTGGGATCCTCATCCTTGTTCCCATAAAACTGGAATTGATTGGTGACTGTCTGGATTGTAGCTGGCTTGAGATCAAAATGCTCAGCCTGTATGTCTGGCACTACAATTGCCGGATTGTGTCCATACGTGGACGTCTGGAATTTCTCCATAATAGCCTGCCCAGACTTGTTGTACTGTTTCTGGGCGTTGCGATCATTCAACTGTTTCGCCAACTCTTCCATTTTCTCATTGAGTTGCGCGTTGGTCAAGTGATCACCCATCTTGCTCTGTTTCTGTCTTCTCCTGTTACATTTGAATAACTGTTCCGGGTCTTCAAGTGGGGGCACATGTTCTCTAGGGATCCTGGGCATACACTGACGACAAGCAAAATCAAATACAAATGAGAAAACAAATAGCTAATTAAACAAAAAAGAAAAGAGATATCCTAAATCAATTTCTACTAAACTAATAAACCGTTAAGTTCCCCAGCAACGGCGCCAAAAACTTGACGCGAATTCTTTACGCGCTTAAACGCAAGTATACGGTCAAGTAGTATTAGGAGTATTTTACGACTCCGAGTATCGAACCCAAGGGAAATTAAGATTACTAGCTAACTAGAAATTAAATCTACGATATATAAGTAACAAGTAAAAATGGTGTTTGATTTTGTAACGTTGTCGCCCACGAACAAGCGACGTAAATTAAAGAACAAGTAACTAAATATTTTTGTAAGTTTTTCACTTTTAAACAAGAATAAATTGAGATTGACTACGATTAATGAGAAAGAACTAGGTAATTGATGGTCCCTAGGGTTTTTAATGATTTCCGGAATTATGCATGAAACACTCTACTCACGTTCTAGTTATATCGGGTAATGCTCGTCACGATCTTCTCTCGATCTCACGTGAATTTGTGTAAACAATAGATTTCGGGTCCTCTCGGTCCACCTCCGTCTATTAATACAATCTAATTGATTTGTTAGGCTCATTCATCGGGTCCTATCGGTCCACAGAATTCACTAAGTTCTAACAAAAATCAATCAAAACTACCCTCACACGATTAATCAAGTTTCTATCTCCTCTCGGTCTCAAGAAACTACAAGATCACCTAACTATTCTTAGACACGTCTCAAAGAACTCAATTTCGGGCAATCCTATCAAAAATTAGCGTCCTACGGATGATCAAGCCAAGAACACTAATAAATAACAATCAAGAATAGTTTGGATAACAAGAACAATCATAAAATTTAAGCTAATGCATGTATCATGTCCAAAATCCGGAAAAACGTCTTCAAACTCTAGTTTTCATCAATCACCTAGCTTAAAGTGTTTATCTAGACATAATAGTGTTCTACTTAAACAAAATAATGAAGTTCATGAAGAATAGAAGAAGAAAAGGTGATCAAACGCTAGAATCTTCATTGTTGATGATCTTCCCAGCTCCAAGCTTTGTCTCCCTTCTTCCCTAACTCCCACGACTTCAAAGATGCGTGAATATGTCGTTCTTAGGTCGTCCTCCTCGTTTTTTTCCCAGCTGGGCACGCTTTTTAATGAAAACTAGCCGAAATTTCACTTCAGCCCCTCTACTTTGTAATTCCCGGACAAAATTATTTGCTGATTTTGCGCGGGCTGTATCTCCCTCATACGGACTCGTCTTCGGGCCTACCATATATCGTTGGAAATCTACGGATGTCTACTTTCCAATGAAGCAAGCCTTGCTTCAAAATACTTGGTAGAATTTCCTGGGCATCGAAAAGAGAGCAGGCTGGTCCTGTGTGACTTTTCCAACTTTTCTTCGTTTGTGCGTCTCCTTTTCTCCTCTTCATCTTGCTCCATTCCAAGCATATCAAAGCATCTCATAAGCTCCATTTCACCTATTTTACCTGAGATACACAACACTAAGCAACCCGTTCAATTATCATAGCAAATATGAGAGAAAACATGCACAAATAAGCTAGAAACACAACTTTTCACTCTTAGGCTTAGAAATAGTCAAATTCACATATTTGTGAAAATATAACATTTAAATCATGTGAAATAAGACTATTACAAAAAATATGGAAGTATAAAAAAACTCTTAAAAGAGAGTTATCAGCAGCCAAACAAAGAAGAACCCTGAAAGTGACCAACTTTGCTACTGGAGTAAAAGTCTCAAAATAATCTAGACCCTCAGTCTGTGTGTAGCCCTTAGCTACCAATCTAGCTTTATGCTTGTCCAATGACCCATCTTCCTTGTATTTGACATTATAGACCCACTTAAATTCAGCTACCTTGTGTCTTGGAGGTAACTTTGTCACAGACCATGTACCATTAGCATCCAGGGCTGCAAGTTCTTCATTCATTGCTACTACCCCCACTGGAATTGTGCTAGCGTGAGCATAAGAAGCTGGTTCTTCTAGAAAGTTTGACTGTATGAGAGAAACCCTTCTTTTCTGTGTTAAACAATATTCATGTAGATGAGATGGAAATTTACTAACTCTTGTACTTCTTCTAACTTGATTACGGGACTCTTGAACCAATATAGCTCTATATGACATTACACTGTCCAAATGTGGATCTGATTGGGGCATCAAATGAGACCCACCAACATCAATTTCTGAATTAGAAACACTTGGCACAGAGACTGCACCCATGTCTTCACCATTGTCCTCAACTGAAAGAGGAATGCACACTTCACCCCATTCCTCTACAATCTTCTCAAAGGAAGGTGAAATAAAAGGAATCACATCCTCATAAAAAACAACATTTCTAGATACCAAAAACATTTTGGATTCCACATCATAGAGCTCAAACCTTTGGTGCCAAAAACATAACCCACAAAGATACAAATAGTTGTTCTAGTATCAAACTTTGTTCTAGCATGCACCAGGGTACTAGCAAAACACAGACATCCAAACACCCTTAGTAATGAATAATCTGGCATGCTATTGTAAAGAACATGGTAAGAAGATTTACCATTAAGTTTTGGAGTAGGAGTTCTGTTAATAATGTAGGCTGCAGTAAGCACACACTCACCCAGAAATTTGAAGGAACACTGCTCTGAAACTTAAGATCCCTTGCCACATTTAGAAGGTGCTGGTGCTTTCTTTTAACAATAGAGATTTGCTATGGGGTTTCTACACAACTCTGTTCATGAATGATCCATTTTGCTCCAAAGAATCCCACATCTCTAATTCAGGTGCATTATCACTTCTAATCCTTTTAATCTTAACACCAAACTGAGTTAAGACGATGTTGTAATAAACCAGTAGCAAGTGCAACACTTATGACTTAAACTTCAACAAATACACCCATGTTGTTCTACTCTTGTCTTCCACTAAGGTGAAAAAGAACCTGTACCCTTGATGAGTAGAAACCTTGTAGGGACCCCAAGTGTCACAGTGCACCAGCTCAAACAGCTCTGTAGAAATATGTCCACAACTAGGAAACATCAATTTCTTTTGTTTTGATAGAGGACACAACTCACAAGGACTTTTAATTGCGTTCTGACTGGCTCTGGAAATAAATTTGAAATTATAGACATTCTTTTCTCAGAAGGGTGTCCAATTCTTTTATCCCATATCTGAGCTTTGTGTCGTGGGTGATAAACACTACCTTGAGCAACAAACCTGACATTCATATATACGCTTGTGTCCTACAAAACATACAATCCATGAACCTTTTCTCCTTTACAAATGATATTCCCTTTACAATCTCTGATACTGCACTGTTCCATATCAGAATTGAAGCTGGCATTCACTTGCTGTGTCAACTGTGAAATAGATATCAAATTGAAATGAAAAGAAGGAACATACATGACATTTTGTAGCACTAAGTCATCAGTTACTCTAACAGCCATGAATGAGTCACCTCAACTCTTTGTCCATCTGGCAAATGAACATGAGTGTCATGAACTGGAGTACTTGTCTGAAACAAGGTATATGGGAACACATATGATCAGTTGCTCCTGTATCCATGATCCAAGCACCAGGCATTAGTCCCTTTCACAAAACAATAGATTGTCAAGAAATAGTGTTTATTACTCCTGCCATGAATGGATTCTTCATCATGCTTGAAGGAGAGGAACTACTAGGTTGCAGGGGTGTGTCCATGTAGGGATTCATTTTCGAAGGATTTGAATCATTAGGAGGCTTAATTGAAACATTAGACATTTGTGAGCTTCGCACATTCATTAGTTGTTGGTCTTGTGCTGGAGTGAGTGAGATGTTTGTGCTTCCAATTTGATTATCCTGTACAGAAGAAACATCTGAGACAGTAGTATTACCAATTACATTGTGTACCGTTGGTTTGTTGGACTTAAAATTAGGTGGAAATCCATGAAGTCTGTAACATTTTGCTTTGATATGACCTTCATTTCCACAATGATGACACACAATCTTGCCATTTGGTCCTCTCCCACTGATTTGAGAATGATTAGATACCCCCATTGCTATGCTTTGCATGTCCTTAAAAGGTAGAAGACTTACAATATTGCAGTGCAGCTGCCGTTGGAGTACTAGAAATGTCAAGACCACTAGCATACATAGCCATATTGTGAGTGTTAGGACTACTATTCTGAAGCTCCATCTGTCTTTCTTGGAATAGTTTAGCTATTTTAAGGCCTTGAATCTTCTTTCAAAGCCTAAACTATTTTCAAGGCCTTGAAACTGGATTCAAATCCTTGAAACAGCTTAACCTGTGTGAACACTCTCAGGGAGAGTTTTCTGCAAACTCTCTGAGTTGATTTTCTTTCTATCTTTCATATGTTTGATTCACTGTTATTCGATGATGAAAGAAAAATTATTCTAAAATTTTTTCATTATAGAATATCATCTGTTTGACTTTGATATTGCAGGAAATTTTGTTTCTAATTTTTGCAGTATTGTTTCCTAAACTGATTGTGCAGTTTTGGAAATAGTTGGACATTTTGATCTTGTGATCAATCAGAGACTTTTGACAGCTTCTCAGAGTGTTTGTAGACAAGATCACAAAAATATCTCTGAATATTGTGACCTACTATCTGTTGGAGAAAGCAGTTAAAGAGAGTCAAAGCTGTTGCCAACAAAATAGGAAGTTGTTGCTGAAATTTGGGAAGATTTGTAGAGCTTCAAATAGTATAAATATAGCTCACGTTGAAGCAACAAAATACGAGACTCAACAGGCAAAAGCAAGAGACAAGTTTTTGGATTGATACAGCACCAAAGAAGAACATCAAACTCTCAATCCATTCCACAGAAGTTCATGTTGGAATAGATGCCCTAGAGGCAATCTTATACTTATTATATACATTGTTTTGGCTAGAATATTCATTTATTATATATGGTGATATTTAATAAAATGAAGTCCTTAGATACAATGTGTTGTTTATCTTAAATATCCCTATTCCACTATATTGATTGAGAGGACGATCAAATATAGACTAGTATGTTGGTATATTGATATGGCGATATCAAGTCTAACACATGGGTATGCATTAGTAGTAATGGCATACTGACCCACAACAAGAAGGACATATTAGATTATGTTAACTCACAATCGCTTCTCGTAGTGCTAATATAATTGCAATCCTTATACTTGAAGTCAATAGATACTCTAGTTGTGAAATATGGTGCTTTGATGTTATCAAACGTTACACCGTAACTGGGTAATTATAAAGATGGCTATCGGGCATGATAGAAAGAAAGCTTAGAGATCGTCGTGATGTAGAGGGGATTTATCCCTCCCACATAAAGGGAGTAAATATCCACGGCCACTCGAGGGATGAGGCTTATTGAATGTCTGGCCAGACTCAGATAAATCAATATGGAGATATTGATGTTATCTGCTCGCATAAGCATATTCCCAGGATCGAGGAACTATGGATTGGATATACGAGTGTGACTATTTATGTCTCGTGTCCAATCCGGATATGGAGACAAAGGGATAGTGCAATATGAGATATTGGGCACAAGAGGTTTGTCGGAATCACTGACTATTTCTATTAGATGGGTGGCATGGATGTGTTGCTAGACACCGCTCCATATTAGTAATAAGTTACTACCAACTAAGTAGAAACCTATGGGGTCACACGTCAAATAGAGTAGAGCTAGATTTGATATTAATTAATATGATTAATTAATGAGAAGGATCATTGTGCAACACCTTGCAAACTTAGTAGGACTAGTTGTGCAAGGAAGGGACCTTTTATGGAAACAACAAGGAGTTGTTGGAGTATATAAAGGAGGCTCTTGCTTCCTTCCCACTGAATGTTAATGTTATTAGACATAACAAAGAGAGTGGGAGAGAGAAAAAGAGAGAGAGCAAGACAAGACCTAGAGGCGCACGCGCCTAGGCCCGTCCGCCCCTTCTCGTCGGCGCAAAAGGAGGGCCGAACCCCTCCTTGTCCCTTTGTTGTTCGATTCCTTCTTTCCTCTTCCTCCGTTTCAAGCTAGCACTTGTTGAAGGAAGAATCTAGATCTCACCTCTAGACGTGGATCAACCGTAGAGACGAGGACATCATTCTTCGTGTGATCTCTCAACCTAAAAGGTGCACAATTGCTATGTCCTTTATGTTATCATATCTCTTCCCGACGATCCGTGGTGGGCTTTGAGTAGGATTAAATTTTTCGTTATTCCGCTGCGTTACCTACGTAAAAACCCAACAGTGGTATCAGAGCCACATGTCGTAGAGCATAACATGATTTTATGTGTTACGATTTCAGTTTATACACCGTATTATTGTTATTGCGCGAAAACTGAAAATATTTGGCATAGTAGATGCAAATTGAAAAAGATTCAACATAAACAAGATCTAATCTAACATTTTATGTTAGAATTGGTGAGTTTAATCACATATGATGTGAATTATTGGGTTCTTGAAAATTAGGGTTCATGGGCACATAATTGAAAAGGGGTTTTCAATTATGGAAACAATTTTATGGAAACATCCATAAAAGGAAACAACCATGATTGGGAAACAAGGAAGAAGGGAAGGAGGCTAGGGCCAAAACCCTAGCCGTCGGCCCCCTTCCTTACGCGCCGAGCAAGGGGCGCAGGCCACATGGGACGGCCGGCCTTGGGCTTGGCCTAGTGGCGGGCGGCGGTCCTTTGGGTTCGGCCTAGGCTTAGGTTAGACCCCTTGGAACGTTGTAACCCTAAATTACCCAATTCAATTAAAATTGAACAAGCGCGTTAAAAATTAGTTTTAACTGTATTATATGCTTTGTTGCATGGTGGATGGATACAGCCTAGGATTGTGGATATTTATTGCTTTGTGGTTTGGTTTACGGCCTGCAAGCTGATCAAATTAATGTAATAATTAATTAGTTTTTACGTCCTGCGAGCCGTCTTTTCTGCTCGACATGTGAGGATTTTATTATTTATTCTAGATGTTAGGCTACAATTAGAAATATTTAGATCAAGCCAAGAGTATGAAGAAGAAGACCGGAGGACCAAAGAAGCCAAAAGACAAAGAAGACACCGCCCCTAGGCGCACGGCTATGGTGGATCACATGGAGATGAGCTTGTCACTTTTGGGCAATTGGATATTATCATTGGCTTGATAATACCTTAGTCTAGGGGCCATATCCATGCAACTCTTTTTTATTTTGTGGATGTTTATTATTTATGTATTGTTATTTATTTTGTGTGTATGGCGATACTAGCAAAACGTTAACGAGATAATAATAAACAAGGATGGTCTTTTATTGTGGATTGCCCAATTCAAATAAGTAGATCATGTTGATTGGATCAACCAAACAAATTAAGAAAATTAAATCCCTCAATTAAATATTGCGTTTTGCCTTCTCTTGCCAAAACACCCTTCATAATCAAGGTTTATTAAAAATTCGGGCTTGCCAAAGCAAGACAATTTTAATTTACCATGATGTGTTGAGGAGGACACAAGCTACTAATGTGTGTATGTTGAAGTAAGAGGTTGGACGCAACTGGGTAAGACCCATTGGATTGATGAACCTAGAGGCATGACAATTAGGTGTTATCCATGGGATAAAGAATAAAGAGTTATTCACCTAATTGGACCAAGAGTTGCATGGGATGCAATTGGAATGGTTCCTACCTAAATAACATATTCTTGGGTGACTTGCCAAAGCAAGCTCAAGAAGAAGTGAAAAATATATCTTGGACCTACTAGAAAATATTATGATATTTTCCGCATTAATAGTGAGGGCTATTAATCCGAGAAAAATAGTGGGAGCTATATTTGATGATCTAGCCATTGTTGAATATAGTTAAATTGTTCAAAATACTAAAATTGCACATTTCTCGTTTTGTAGAATTCCAAATGGCAAACAACAACGCATCGACTTCATCCTTACGATCTGTCCTTAAAAAGGATAAACTGTCTGGAAGAAATTTCCGTGACTGGTACAGAAACTTAAGAATTGTCCTTAAGCAAGAAAAGAAGTTGTACGTCTTGGACACTCCAATTCCAGCCCCACCACAAGATGAGTCTGTCTTAGCGGATGTGAGGGCACGTCAGAAACATATTGATGATTCTAATGACGTGACTTGCCTCATGCTTTGCAACATGACTCCTGAGCTTCAGAAGCAGTACGAGAATATTTCAGGAACTGGCAAGGCATGAGCTCTATGAGGTGTCTAAAGCATTATTCAAGAGTAGTGTTGCAGAAGGGAATCCAGTAGGACCTCATGTGCTCCAAATGATCGGGTACATTGAGAACCTTGAGAGACTGGGATTCCCACTTGGCCAAGATTTGGCTACTGATCTTGTCTTGTAATCGTTGCCTGACAGTTATAATCAGCTCATCATGAACTATAAAATGAACGAGATCAGTAAGACTCTGCCAGACTTGTTGAACATGCTAAAGACAGCGGAACAGAGCGTTAACAAAGGCAAGGTCAAGGCCATAATGATGGTCCATAGGAAGAAGGGAAAAGGAGTTGCCTTTGCTTCCAAAGGAAAGCGCAAGAAATTTTCAAAATCCAAGGAAGCCCTAAAGCCTAGTGGAGGTGTGGGTAAAGGTGAATGTCACTACTGCAGCCAGCCGGGTCACTGGAGGAGGAATTGCCCAAAATATCTGGAGGATAAGAAGCTTGGAATAGTGATTCCACCACCAACAGGTATTTATGTTATATACGTCAATCTTTCTATTTCTTCATCTTGGGTATTGGATACTGGATGTGGTTCTCACATTTGTCGAAATATGCAGGATTTGAAAAGAAGTAGAAGATTGGCTAAAGGGGAGATAGATCTTCGCGTCTGGAATGGAGCAAAAGTTGTTGCATTAGCTGTAGGCGTTTATGTGCTATCTTTGCCTTCTGGACTTATTTTAGAATTAGACAATTACTTTTATGTGCCTGCTATGAGCAGAAACATTTTTCCGTTTCTTGTTTGGACGAGAA
The DNA here is from genome assembly GCA_023055425.1 of Linanthus parryae. Classification (NCBI taxonomy): domain Eukaryota; kingdom Viridiplantae; phylum Streptophyta; class Magnoliopsida; order Ericales; family Polemoniaceae; genus Linanthus; species Linanthus parryae. The sequence goes on along the minus strand of JALGPY010000002.1, from coordinate 160,508,986 downwards.
GGGTTTTTTTTATTTCAATAAAGGACAAAATTTTCTCCATTTATTTTGATAGTATGCACTATTGTAGTGCGCATTTGTCTAATGGATTGTATATCCTTGATCTAAACATTCCAATCTATAACATCAATACTAAAAGGATTAAAACTAATGATTTAAATCCTACATATCTATGACATTGTCGTTTAGGCCATATAAATGAGAAATGCATATCTAGACTCCATAAGGATGGATTTTTAGACTCATTTGATTTGGAATCATATGAGACATGTGAATCTTGTTTATTAGAAAAAATGACAAAGTCCCCTTTCAACAAGAACGGTGAAAGGACTAGTGAGTTATTGGCACTCATACATACCGATGTATGAGGGCCGTTCCCCACGCCTGCCAGAGGTGGTTACACCTACTTCATCACATTTCCTGATGATTTCAGTAGATATGAATTTGTATACCTTATGAAGGCCAAATCCGAATCCTTTGAATTGTTCAAAAAATTCAAGGACGAAGTAGAGAAGCAAATTGAAAAAAGTATTAAGTCTCTACGATCGTATCGTGGAGGAGAATACTTAAGCCAAGAGTTTGATGAGTATCTTAGAGAGTGTGGGATAGTATCCCATCTCACTCCACCCGGAACGCCACAATGGAATGGCGTATCCGAGATGATAAATCGCACGCTATTAGATATGGTGTAATCTATGATGTCTCAAACAGATCTTCCGATATCATTTTGGGGACATGCTCTAATAACGGCAGCTTTTACCATTAACAGCGTTCCATCCAAATCGCATGAAGACACCATATGACATATGGACTGGGAAGCGTCCCATAGTGTCGTTTATGAAGATTTGGGGCTGCGATGTCTATGCAAAACGGTTACAAACAAACAAGCTCAGGCCCAAAGCGGATAAGTGTAAATTTGTGGGACATCCTAAGGAAACTAAAGGATATTATTTCTACAATCCCACTGAGAACGAAGTGTTTGTTGCTCGGGCCGGCATGTTTCTAGAAAGAGAGTTTGTCTCTAAGGAAGAAAGTGGGAGGGCTATAGAACTTGAAGAAATTCAAGAACCACAAATCACTGAACCAATGATAGAACAAGAACAGGAACCACAAGTTGTTGTGGAGGAACCTGTTCAGGTAACACAGGAACTCCGTAGATAAGGAAGAATGCGTCATGAGCCAAAGAGGTATGGACTTCTCGTGACTGAGCCCGATAACGTACCACTCATGGATGATGAGCCTGCAACCTACGGGGAGGCCATGAAAGGCCCAGACTCTAAGAAGTGGCTAGAAGACATGAGATCCGAAATGGATTCCATGTACACCAACAAAGTATGGACTGTGGTGGAATCACCCGAAGGGGCTCGGCCCATAGGTTGCAAGTGGGTCTTCAAGAAGAAGACCGACATGGATGGTAAGGTAGTTTCCTATAAGGGGCGATTGGTAGCCAAAGGGTATATACAGATTCATGCTATTGACTATGATGAGACCTTTTCACCAGTCGCCATGACTAAATCCATTCGAATCCTACTTGCTATTGCAGCATACTACGACTATGAGATTTGGCAGATGGATGTCAAAACAGCGTTCTTTTATGGGAACCTCCTCGAGGATGTGTACATGACACAACGGGAGGGTTTTGAGGATCGGGAGAATTCCAATAAAGTCTGTAAGCTGCAAAGATCCATTTACGGATTAAAGCAAGCTTCTAGGAGTTGGAATCGACGTTTTGATGACGCAGTCAAAGAGTTTGGCTTCATCAAGAACGAAGATGAGCCTTGTGTTTACAAGAAGGTTAGTGGGAGCTCTGTAGTATTTCTGGTCTTGTATGTGGATGACATAATAATCATTGGCAACGACATTCCTACTTTGCAATCGGTTAAATATTGTCTAGGAAAGTGCTTTGCAATGAAAGACTTAGGAGACGCAGCCTACATACTTGGTATAAAGATCTATACAGGTAGATCTAGAAGGTTGCTCGGCCTAAGTCAAAGTACATATATAGACAAGGTGTTGAAGAGGTTCAACATGCAAGATTCCAAGAAGGGATTCTTGCCCATGTCGCATGGAGTCACTCTTTCCAAGAATGACTGTCCCTCCAATGAGATTGAGAAGGACCGCATGAATAGGATACCCTATGCTTCGGCCATAGGATCCATCATGTACGCCATGTTGTGTGCTAGACCAGATGTATCATAAGCGTTGAGTATGGTGAGCAGATATCAGTCCTATCCGGGTGAGATTCAATGGATTGCTGTCAAGAACATCCTAAAGTACTTGAGAAGAACTAAGGATGCGTTCTTGATATTTTGAGGTAAGGAAGAGCTAAGTGTAAAGGGTTACACTGATGCAAGCTTCCAAACTGACAAAGATGACTACAAATCGCAGTCTGGATACGTGTTTTGCCTGAATGGAGGAGCTGTGAGCTGGAAGAGTTCCAAGCAAGGGACAGTTGCTGATTCTACAACAGAAGCTGAGAACATTGCTGCTGCAGAAGCAGCAAAAGAGGCAGTTTGGTAACGAAGTTTATCACTTAGCTCGGTGTGGTCCCTAGCATCGGGGATCCCATAGAGTTGTACTGTGACAACTCCGGGGCGATCGCACAAGCCAAGGAAACAAGATCACACCAGAAATCAAAGCATGTACTTAGGAGATTCCATCTTATTCGTGATATGATCGATCGAGGAGATGTGAAGATGTGGAAGATTCCAACGGATGACAATATTTCAGATCCGCTCACAAAACCTCTTGCGCAGCGAAAGAATGAAGGGCACGCCAGATCAATAGGCATACGAGATGCGCCAGATTGGCTCTAGTGCAAGTAGGAGACTGTTGGAATCGATGCCCTAGAGGCAATCTTATATTTAGTATTAACATTGTTTTGGCTAGAATATTCATTTATTATATATTGTGATATTTAATAAAATGAAGTCCTTAGATAAAATGTGTTGTTTATCTTAAATATCACTAGTCCACTATATTGATTAATAGGACGATCAAATATAGACTAGTATGTGGGTAGATTGATATGGAGATATCAAGTCTAACACATGGGTATGCATTAGGAGTAATGGCACACTGGATTGACCCACAACGAGAAGGATACATTAGATTATGTTAAGTCACAATCGCTTCTCGTAGTTCTAATATAATTGCAATCCTTAGACTTGAAGTCACTAAATACTCTAGTTGTGAAATATTGTTCTTTTATGTTATCAAACGTTACACCGTAACTGGGTAATTACATATATGGCTATCGGGCATGATAGGAAGCAATCTTAGAGATCGTAGTGATGTAGAGAGGATTTTTCCCTCCCACATAATGGGAGTAAATATTCACGGCTACTCGAGGGATGAGGCTTATTGAATGTCTGGCAAGACTCAGATAAATCAATATGGAGATATTGATATTATCTGCTCGAATAAGCATATTCCCAGGATCGAGGAACTATTGATTGGATATACGAGTGTGACTATTTATGTCTCGTGTCCAATCCGGATATGGAGACAAAGGGATAGTGCAATAGGAGATATTGGGAACAAGAGGTTTGTCGGAATAACTGACTATTTCTATTAGTTGGGTGGCATGGATGTGTTGCTAGACACCGCTCCATGTTAGTAATAAGTTACTACCAACTAAGTAGAAACCTATGGGGTCACACGTCAAATAGAGTAGAGCTAGATTTGGGATTAATTAATATAATTAATTAAATCATTGTGCAACACCTTGCAAACTTAGTACGACTTTTTGTGCAAGGAAGGGAACTTTTATGGAAACAACAAGGAGTTGTTGGAGTCTATAAAGGAGGCTCTAGCTTCCTTCCCATAGAATTTTAATGTTATTAGACATAGAGAGTGGGAGAGAGCAAAAGAGAGAGAGAAAGTCAAGACCTAGAGGCGCACGCCCCTAGGCCCGTCCACCCCTTCCCTTCGGCGCAAAAGGAGGGTTGAACCCCTCCTTGTCCCTTTGTTTTTTGATTCCTTCTTCCCTCATCTTCCGGTTCAAGCTAGCACTTGTTGAAGGAAGAATTTAGATATCACCTCTAGACGTGGATCAACCGTAGAGACGAGGACAACATTCTTCGTGTGATTTCTCAAACCAAAAGGTACACAATTGCTATGTCTTTTATCATGTTATGATGTCTCTTCCTGACGATCCGTAGTGGGCTTTGAGTAGGATTAAATTTTTTGTTATTCCGCTGCATTACCTACGTCAAAACCCAACATTTCACTACATTCTTAGCTGCAGTTTTCTATTCTAAGTGTACTTCTTTTTTGAGTTGTAGATCATTTCTGTATTATCTTTACATATATTCTCAAGGATTGTTCAAGGTGAACAATAGAGAATTCTTAGTTAATCAGTTAGCTAGAGCTTGTACTAGACAGGTTAGGGAAAACCACAAGCTGTAAGAGAGTCGGGGAACTCTCTGGGCTTGATTTCTAGGGCTTAGCTTTTGATTAATCAGAATTGAGTTGAAAATCCTGCAGGGATCTAACCCCTGAGGTAGAGACGAAGGTCCAAGTGGACTGAACTCTATAAATCACTTGTCACTTGCATTTACAGTTCATTATTTTTCAGAGTTTTTGGAGCTCACTCAACTGTATGTTTTTCAAGGGTTTGAACCTGTTTTCAAGGCCTGAAAAAGGCGTTCTTGCTTTATACTGTCTGCATCTTCTCCAAGGACTTGAACTAGCTTTCAAGGCCTTGAACTTCATTGTTTGCACAAGTTTTCATCTCCCTAGAAAGTTTTGCAAAAAGTTGGCATACTCTATTCAACCCCCCCCCCCCCCTTTATAGAGTATCTTAGCTGCATTAACATCTGCATACTCACACTTTCAATTGGTATCAGAGCTTGTATCACTGTATAGATTCAACCATCTGGTGATCATGAGTACTGCCTGTTATGGTGGTTTCTCACAGGGAAGAGCTGCTAACAGACCTCCTCTATTTTGTGGAGAAAATTTTGCTCACTGGAAAGCCCTTATGAAAATTTTCATCATTGATCAAGATCTAGATTTGGACCATTATCAAAAATGGAACTCATACTTTCTACACAGAGAAAGATGAGATTAAAACTCTCAAAACATAAGACTCATTCTCCTCTTCTGAAATAGAGCAATTCTCTAAGAACTACAAAGCTATTGATATTTTGTATTGAGCTTTGAGTACAGATGAATTCAACAGGATCTCTGGATGCACAACGACTAAAGAAATCTAAGATAAGCTTGTGGTTACCTTTGAGGGAACCACTCAAGTCAAGAAACCAAGATCAACATCTATCTCAGGCAATATGAGATGTTTAAGATGAATGCATATGAGTCCATCACAGACATGTTCAAGAGGTTCACTGACATTGTCAACAACCTTGATTCATTGGGAAAACAGTTTTCCAATGAAGAAATGGTGAGGAAGATTCTCATAAGTCTTCCAAAGGCAAAATGGGAACCAAAGACCACAGCTATTGAAGAAGCTCAGAATCTCTCAACTCTATAACTTGATGACCTACAAAGGAAGCTCCTTGAACATGAGATATCTATGAATGAAGTTGATGGAGATCTCCCAAATAGTGTCAAGAACTTAGCTCTCAAAGCCAAAGATAATGAGATAACACAAATCCTTGAAACTGAGGATGGTGATGATGAAGATCCAATAGCCTTAATTTCTAAAGCCTTGACAAGGATTCTCAAAATGAAGAAAAACTTTGGAAACAAAGACTTCAACAGAAAAAGGCATAGATCATCCAGCAGCAAGGACTACAAAGGTATGTCCTCTTCACAAAATAAATCAAAATTTATGAACTTCTTTGAATGTGGTGATGCAGGACACTTGATAAGAGATTCTCCACAAAATAAAAGCAAGAGCTTTCAAAAGAATGATCATGACAGTAGGAAGAAAGCTATGATAGCTTCATGGAGTGATTCAGATTGCTCTAGTGAATTTGAATCTGAGGAAGAACATGCCAACCTATGCTTCATGGCCAAGCATGATGAAAGTTCTGAGAAGAATATTGAGGTAATGGTAAATTGTTTGATTTCAAAACAAAAAGAAGCTCTTTCAGAATATCTCAGAACAATGCTTTTAAATGAGGAAGATTATCTGAAAGAGATCAGACATTTGAAAGAAAAAGTTCATAAGCAAGCAAAAGAAAACTTACAACTTGTTTTCCTAAATCAGAATCTTGAAATCTCTCAGAAGATAATTGATAGTTATTTCAAGACCTTGAAAATCCAGTTTCAAAGCCTTAAAAACACAAGTCAAGGAAGTAGTCACTGAAAACTCCTCAATGGTGACAACCTTGTTAATATAAGACATCAGATTGATGAATTAGATAAAAAAACTCTTACTGAGAAACTTCAAGAATCTGAATTGGTCAAATTCAAGCTTGCCGGATCAGAACACAAGTTGATCTTGATTCTTGGAGGAAGTTCACAGTTTGTTCACAAAGCTGGTATTGGATTCAATCCAAACTTTCCAAGGAGGAACAATACCAGATTTCTGAAAGCTGGGAAAAAAACTTCTCCTACCTCTCATTACTGCTGCAAAACTAATCATGTCAAGATAACTTGTCCTTTTATAAGAAGAGACCCTCACATAATGAGGAACACTTTTCCTTTTCAACTAGATTTGGGTTCCTAAAGGGGTTAGGCCACCTAACACGGTTGAAACTGAATATGAATCCAAATTGACACTTGGTCTAACAGTTGGGTAAGGCAGTGATTGGTGTTTGCTGGTTGTCACCAATATCAAAGAACAGAAGTGGTTTATGGACAGTGGTTGCTCAAGACATATGAGTGGAAAGTGATCTCCATTCTCTGAATTGAAAGAGCAATGAGAAGGTTCAATTACACTTGGTGACAAAGGCAAATGCAATATTCTTGGTATTGGAAAAGTTGGTACAAATTCTGAAAACTCTATTTCTGATGTGTATCTAGTTGAAGGTATGAAATTTAACTTACTTAGTGTATCTCATCTTTGTGATAATGGCAAAAAAGTTATCTTTGATAAATAGAAGTGTGTGGTGAAAAATGAGAAATCAGGAGATTGCATTCTCACAGCCTCTAGATCAAACAATGTGTATACTTTTTAGACTAACAATGTTGCAGGTGAAAGTTTGAAGTGTCTCAAGGCCTTGAAAGAGGATTCAAAGCTTTGGCACAGGAAGCTTGGTCATATCAGTTTGCATACTTTGAACAAGTTGATTTCCAAATACGTGGTAAGAGGATTGCCATCCATCAAGTTCAAAGAAGATGAAATGTGCAAAGCCTGTGCTCAAGGCAAGCAGACCAGAAGTTCCTTCAAGCCAAAGAAATTTGTAAGTACAATAAGACCTATGAACTGCTTCATATGGATCTCTGTGGTCCTATGAGAACTCCTACTCCGAAAGGTAAAAGGTATATTCTAGTTGTTGTTGATGATTTTTCTAGATATACTTGGGTTATGTATATCAAATAAAAATATGAAGCACTATCTGAATTTTCAAAGCTTTGCAGAGAACTTCAAAACTTTAAAAACCTACCTGTAGCTTCAATCAGAAGTGATCATGGAAGAGAATTTGATCAGTTAGAATTTGATATATTATATGATAAGCATGGAATTACTCACAACTTTTCTGCTCCAAGAACTCCTCAACATAATTGTGTTGTTGAAAGAAAGAACAGGACTCTTGAAGATACGTGAAGAACAATGCTTCTTGAGAACAAGCTGCCAAAACATTATTGGACAGAAACTATGAATACAACATACTATGTTTTGAACAGGTGCTTGATCAGACCTATTCTGAACAAGACCCCCTATGAACTATTCAAAGGGAGGAAGCCAAACATTTCATACTTCAGACCCTTTGGATGTACTTGTTTTATCCACAACAATGGAAAAGACAATCTTGGTAGCTTTGATGCAAGAAGTGATGAAGGTATATTTCTTGGTTACTCTCTGAATAGCAAAGCTTATAGAGTTTACAATAAAAGAACCAAACTGGTTGAAGATAGCATTCATGTTATTTTTGATGAAACCTATGATGGTTCTTTGACTGAAAGTTTTGAAGACTTGAATTTGAACAAGCATGACCAGAGGAAGAGACTGAGAATCCACTAGGATTCAATAAAGGCTCAAAAGAAAAAATAAGACATTTTCAAGACCTTGAAAATGGTGCTCAAGGCCTTGAAAATAAGCCTCAAAGCCTTGAAAAAGATGATAAGAAGGATTCAAGTGACAAAGCCACTACTTCAAGACCAGAGAAGATCTATGGAGAGACTGAACCATGGTCTCCAAGAAGGAGATTTAAATATATCTCATCTCATCCAGTTGATAATATCATCTCAGATCCAACCACTGGTACACAAACTAGATCACAGTTGAAGAACTTATGCGCTTTTATGATTTTATCTCTCTTGTAGAACCTAAAACTGTGAAGGAAGCTTTACAAGAAGCAGACTGGATCATTTCTATGCAAAGTGAACTCAATGAGTTTGAAAGGAATAAGGTTTGGAACCTGGTTCCTCCACCTACAAACCAGTCTGTCATTGGTACCTGATGATGTATTCAGGAATAAGTTGGATGAAAGTGGCAATGTGATCAGAAACAAAGCAAGGTTAGTTGCTCAAGGTTACAATCAAGAAGAAGGTATTTATTATGAGGAAACTTTTTCTCCAGATGCCAGGTTAGAAGCAATTAGAATTTTGCTTGCATTTGCATCACACAAGAACATGAAACTGTTTCAAATGGATGTGAAGTGTGCTTTATTGAATGGATATTTACAAGAAGAAGTTTATGTTGCACAACCACCTGGTTTTTAAAATGACAAGTTTCCAGGTCATGTTTACAAACTTGACAAAGCTCTTTATCGTTTGAAACAAGCTCCAATAGCTTGGTATGAAAGCGTGTCAAAGTTTTTGTTTGAAAATGATTTCAAAAGATGTTTAGTAGACAAGAATCTTTTCATAAAGACTCATGAGAAAGATTTACTTGTAGTTCAGATATATGTTTATGATATCTTGTTTGGAGATACTAATGATCAATTGTGCAGAGAAATCTCAAGTCTTATGAGCAGGGAATTTAAAATGAGCATGATGGGAGAGCTGAACTTCTTTCTAGGACTTCAAATACATCTATTGAAGAAGGGCATCTTTCTGCATCAAAGCAAGTACACAAGAGACTTACCCAACAAATATAGCATGGCTCAATGTAAGGAAGCCAAGACTCCTATGAGTTCTACACTATCCTTAGACAAGGATGAATCTGGTAAGAGTGTCAATGTGAAAGAGTATAGTGGTATGATTGGATCATTACTCTATCTCACAAAAAGCAGACCAGATATTATGTTTAGTGTGTGTATGTGTGCTAGATTTCAAGCTGATCCAAAAGAATCACACTTGACTGTTGTGAAGAGAATATTCAGATATCTCAATGGTACCAAAGACTTAGGGATTTGGTATCCAAGAAATTCTAACTTCTCTTTGCATGGTTTTTCAGATGCTGACTTTGCAGGTTACAAGGTTTATAGGAAAATTACTTCAGGAACTTGACAATTTATTGAATCATCCTTGATCAGTTGGCATTTCAAGAAACAAAATTCAGTTGCTCTATCAAAAGATGAAGCTGAATATATAGCTACAGGAGCATGTTGCTCAAAAGTACTATGGATTTCTCAACAGCTAAGAGACCTTGGATTTGATTTCAGAAGCATACCTATCAAGTGTGATAATACAAGTGCAAATTAAATTACAAAGAATCCAGTGCAACACTCAAGAACCAAGCACATTGATGCCAGACACCATTTCATCAGATATCATGATGAGAAAGGTGATATTTTTCTTGAAATTTGTTGCTACTAACATGCAAATTGCAGATATATTCACTATGACATTACCAGATGAAAGGTTCTCAGTTCTAAGATTGGAATTGGGAATGCTAAATAAAGATGCATTGGTTTAGGGGGAGCATCAGGTAAGGAAGGTGAGTTGTATGTGATTTCAAAGTCTTGAACTGATTTTCAAATCCTTGAAAATAATTTCAAAGCCTTGATCTTTATCTGTTACAGTGTTACAGTTTTTCAAGACCTTGAAAGTATTTTCAAAGCCTTGAAAATAAGTCTGTCACACTGATAGTCAATAATCTTGGATCATTCTGTGTTGGGTGATATCTCTGTAAATATTTACCTAATATAGCCCCTACCCTTTTCAAAAATTTGTTTTAGCCAAAAATAGTATTAGAATATTTTATTTTCCAACGGCAAAAGATATTTGAAATCCCTCTGATTATTGCAAATCTTTTAAGATCAGAGTGATATTAGTTTCCTTTTGAAACTCAAACTATTTCAGTATTTATCTTCTTCTCTTCTCCTTCTTTTCGTATGATTCCATCTCTCTCTATTATTCTCCCAAACCCTAATGAGCACAAGGAGAGCCTCAGACATAATCAAGATGGCTGGAGGATTGAAACCTGTTGTAGAGAATAAAAGAAAGGCAGTAGTGGATGAAGTTCAAGAGATCAGTAAAGACTCTGCTTCAAAGAACTCTACTGATGAAGAAGAAGAATCTTCACCACCCAAGAAGTTGGTCAGAAAAGATCATGCTCCAGCAAAGACGAAACAAACTACATCATATACACAAGAGAAGCAGAAAGGAATCCATATTGGAAGCCCTAAGAGAGACAAAAAAAAACAGTCTCTGAGGTCAAAGGAAAAGGAAAAGAAATCCTTATTCAAGACTCAGACTCAGACACTACTTCAGGATCCTATGGAGTGTACTCAATATCCAACAAACGAAAGCATGAGAAGGATCCGTCCCAGTCTTTAGAAGCTTCAAAAGCAGGAAAGAAGAATCTCAAGACTGTCTCTCCTCAACAGAAAATATTAGCTGTAAAGAAGAAGGTGAAGCATGGGAAGAAAGCCTTTGAAGGACTCACCTTCCTATTCAATAGTGTTATTGAGAAGATCAGCTCCTTCATAGGAACTAGATGTGGACAAGAAGTTCAAGCCAACAATGAAGAAAGTGAGGAAGAAGCAGGGGATCAAGTTGATGATAAAGAACCTTAATCTTGCCTACTATTCTTCACCATTCTCTCTTCTTCAAAGGTTTTCTTTAAGTTTTCTAAATTTTCCAGACATTTGATCCAACATCTTCTATCTTTTTGATGAAAATAAAAAAGGGGGAGAAAATTATAGGATTTAGTAGTTTTTAGGTTTAACTGCTTTCTTTACTTTTTGCTGGACTGTATAGTTTCTGTTGGTATTATGAATAACTTGGATCTTTTTCGAATTACTTTGCTATTATAAATTGTGAACTAGTCAGTTTATTTTGCAGAGACTAAGGATCAAACAGAATTTGGTTTTGTCTTTCATCAAGGGGGAGATTGTAAGATTAGGTTGTGCAAGGCTTGGAATAGTTTAGCTATTTCAAGGCCTTGAAACAGTTTCAGAGGCTTGAAAACAGTTTAGCTATTTTCAAGGCCTTGAAACTAGATTCAAAGACTTGAAACTGCTTAACTTGTGTGAACATTCTCAGGGGGAGTTTTCTGCAAACTCTCTAAGTTGATTCCCTTTCTATCTTTCATATGTTTGATTCACTGTTATTAGATGATGAAAGACAAATTATTCTAACATGCTTTGATCATAGAATATCATCCGTTTGACTTTGATATTGTAGGAATGTTTGTTTCTAATTTTTGCAGGATTGTTTCCTAAACTGAATTTGTGCACTTTCGGAAATAGTTGGACATTTTAATCCTGTGATCAATCAGATACTTATGACAGCTTCTCAGAGTGTTTATAGACAATATCACAACAATATCTCTGAAGATTGTGATCAACTATCGGCTGGAGAAAGCTGTTAAAGAGAGTCAAAGCTGTTGCCTACAAAATAGGAAGTTGTTGCTGAAAATCTGGGAAGATTTGTAGAGCTTGAAACAGTATAAATAAAGCTCACTTTGAAGCAAAAAAATACGAGACTCAATGGAAAAAATCAAGAGACAAGATTATGGATTGACAAAGCACCAAAGAAGAACATGAAACTCTCAATCCATTGCACAGTAGTTCACTGCATTCTTCACTGCAGTTTTATATTCTAAGTGTACTTCTGTTTTAAGATGTATTGGTAGATCATTTCTGTATTATCTCTACATCTATTCTCAAGGATTGTTCAGGGTGAACAATAGAGAATTCTAATTTAATTAGTTAGCTAGAGCAGGTACTAGACAGGTTAGGGAAAACCACAAGCTGTAAGAGAATAAGGGAACTCTCTGGGCTTGAGTTCTAGGGCTTAGCTTTTGATTAATAAGAATTGAGTTGAAAATCCTGCATGGATCTAATCCCTGAGGTAGAGACGTAGGTCGAAGTGGACTGAACTCCATAAATCACTTGTCACTTGCATTTACAGTTCATTATTTTTCAGAGTTTTTGCAGCTCACTCAACTGTCTGTTTTTCAAGGGTTTGAACCTGTTTTCAAGGCCTTCAAAAAGGAATTCTTGCTTTATACTGTATGCATCTTCTCCAAGGACTTGAAGTAGCTTTCAAGGCCATGAACTTCATTTTTTTCACAAGTTTTCATCCCCCTAGAAAGTTTTGCGAAAAATTGGCATACTCTATTCAACCCCCCCCCCCCTTCTAGAGTATCTTAGCTGCATTAACATCTGCATACTCACACTTTCATAAACAATAAAAATGCTTAATTACTTAATGCATACCCTAATTTTGTAAAATTATCATATTGCAATACCCAAAACTTACAGATAATTTACTTCATTTTAATTATTACGTTAATGTGAAATCGGTAAAAATATTATGTTACTTACCTAACGGAAGGCGAGGTCTTTTTGTCCGTTGGCTTTCGAATGACCGGTTGTACCATGTATTGTGCTTCTTATCCGTGAAAGCCAGAGTAGAAGTGAATGAGCGAGGAATCCATTGTTGAACTGAGGAAGAAACAAGGTGAGAAATCATAGGACCCTAGGGCGAATCGGTGCCATAAATGGTCCGTTCTGCGATTGTGAACTGTCTTGCTCTTTGAAAACTTCTTGGACTGAGAGAAACCCAGTAAAAAGGTTCTTTGGGTGCTCCAACTTTGGTGTATTAATTTATCTTTGAATGCCTTTGTTTTAGGAATATGTCCTTCTTCCTCTAATGCTATTAAGCTGATTTTTTAGATCAATGTACATGCCAATTTTCGAGTGGTTTAACCTTCCATGTGTTCGAGATCTACTAATGTGATACAGGTGTAACATCCTTGATTTCTAGAGGATCCGGAGATCGTGGCAGTGTTCTCCATATAGAGAGTTGCCGTTTTTTAGAAGGATCAGTAGTAACAAATTTGTGAAAAGAAAATTTTCAAAGTACAAATTAAAATTTATATAATAACATTGTTCATGACTGAGTCCACACGGGACAACAAGCCTAGAAAAAGAGACTTAACTTCAAAAGCGGACTCTACGGTTGATTACTAACTGCTACTATTTTCACGTGAGAACAAGCTCGTGAATCTCGCGCGTCACCCCAAGAAAGCAAGTCAAATACCTGTGATGGGATTAAAAAGGAAGGAATATAGCACAATGAGTGTACCAATAAAAACTTAGTGAATAAAAAACCAAGCATGCAAAATAGAGTTGCTAAGACAGGTTAGAGGGTTTGCATTTGAAACAGTCTGAACAGTAACAAAGTATAAGTATAACATCAGAGTTCACAAAAGTTATTGTTTTCAAATCCAAAAGTTATTACAATTATTCAATTCGTTTACAGATTTATTCATAAGTTTCTGAACACGGAATGAAACGAGTAATATTATTAGTTCGCAGTAACTAGGTAGGTCAGGGTAAACAAAAACAAATGATACTCTCGTATAGGGGTTTCTGGTAACCCAACCTCTTTGCAAAACGTTATGGATTGAATCTCCCATCTCGCTAGTCATCAATAAATGCTGTCAACTATACCTTAAGTGTCGACACCTCCTTAAGAGCGTAAGTGAGAAGAGCAGTACCAGAGGTCAAACTCCAGCCTACAACAAAAGGATTCGGAACACACAGAGTCCTAAAGTTTTTAGGGACTAGAGACCAAGGAATAATGACCTGATATAATTAAAGTAACACAACGTAGGCGTACAACACACTTGCAGACCGAACAGGTTCCGGTACTTGCGATTCTATCACTATACATTATTAATGAATAATGACTTAGTGACATTTGAACAATAAGTTGGTTGTTTTTTTTTTTTTTGAAGACTAGATTAATGTAATAATTTTAAAGCAAGTAAGGCACGTTTAGAAAATAAAGGAAAAAAAATTAAGAGAATCAAGTAGTTTACAAGAAAGAAATTGGCACGCAAAGCCAAGCATGTAAACTAACCGTGAGAGCCGAAGAGTGGTAGCTGATCCGCTACTCGTTAACCACGTCCTGATCTACTGGCTTGGCGAAATCAGGCTCTCCAATCATACATAAAAAAGTTTAATCACAACAAAGTTCGTGTCGCGAGTAGATAATCCATATGTCCGACGCTATATGCAAATGAAAGCTCTAAGTAATTACAAACATTTAATTTATTTTTGTGTAATCAATTCATAGTTGATAACAAGCCAAAAATCTATAAAAGTATTCAAGGAAATTAAAGAATAAATATTAAGAAGATAAAGTATTCAAAACTCTAATTACAATTACTAGAAGTTATAAGAAAATTCTCATTCTATCTAAATCATGTCAAGTAATGATTATTATAATTTAAAATAATTTTTAATTATTTTTTTTAATATTCCAAAGTTTCTATCTATTTTCCAACAATATTTAATTAAAATAATTTATTTATTGGTGACATAATAGTATTGATACTTATAATTATTTGAAAATATTTGTTTTTATTTAAATAAACTAAACTTATATTTAGTTAATATCTAAAAAAATTATTTATCGATTATATATTTATAAATATCTAAACTATAATTTTATTATGTTGTTTTTCAAGAAAATAAATTGCATATATTTTAGTTGTAATTTATGCTAATTTGTAGAAATATTACACTACCAAAATGCAATATGTTTATTTACTTATTCAATATGTAATTAGTAAAGTTAAAATATTATTTGAATAAATTAATCAAAACCTGATAATATTAATTGAAATAGATAATAGGAAATACACCTGATTCTCCTCAATTTTCCAACAGTGAAATTTGCTACCCCGCTATTATTAACACTCAGCATAAAAGACCAAAAGCTCCCCAAAGTTACTGAAAACTATAATCAGCACCCCCACTAATTAAAATTTTTTCATTTGACAAAACATAACCTCACAGTTTTGGATTGACCATAAAAGCCTCTGCTTTTCAATCTTTTCATATGCACCATCTTCTCCAATTTTCAACTCACGAGAAACCAAACACACCTACACAAAAATACATGATAAAACAAGAATATTAGCTTAGGAATTTGACAATTGAGGGTCGCGTTTTTACTTGAAAACAGAGGAATGCGAAGAAGCCAAAAAAACTCAGCGGCAAACGTTGGTGGTCTCACGGATGGACTGATCGTTCTCAATCAGCTCACTTCACTCCGGTGGCTGGACAGTGGTCTCCCGTTGACGGTGGTGGCTGCTTGTAGAGACAGCGCGATACGAACTCTTGTGCTCAAACTGTAACTTCTAATTTACTTTTTGACACGTGAGACAATGCGCTACGAAATTTGCTACTTCGTTCATCATCTTAGGCCACTAAATATTCAACTTCAGATCCTTGTATAAAGTGTCCCCTCCAGGATGCACTAATAATGTGTGCAATTCACTTCCTGCATCAACTTCTCCTTGACATACTTCCATCACCGTGAATTTGAAATTCTTATTAAACCGTCATCAATCTTCTTTTTTTTTATCCTTTCCAATAACACATCTTATGGTTGGCCATTCTTTATGTCTTCCAAGATGTCAGGAGCTATAGTCATACTCCCAAGTATATTCCTAACGGTCCCTTGTTCAATTACCTCAATCTATATCTTCTCAAACTCTTGATTTCCTGCTCAAAGGTATATGCACCTACGTTTTCTTTTCCTTTGTGTTACTGAATTCCAGGTCATAGTCCTTGATCAGCTGTAGCCATCTACTTTGCATGTGGGTCGAGTCTTTCTAGGTGAAGATTTAATGTAAACTATTATGGTCGCTGAACATTCTATAAGTAGCTCCATAGAAAATGATGCCTCCAAATATTGACTGCAAAGACAAGTTCGGCCAGCTCCAAGTCATGTGTTGCATAGTTCCATCCATGTGGTTCCGACTTCCTGGATGCGTAGGCAATAACCTTATGTCTTGCATAAGCATTTATCCGAACCCTTCTTCGATTCATCAATGTACAACTCAAACTTCCTTTACTCATTAGGTAGAGTTGAAATGAGTGTCGTTGTCGACTTCTTCTTTATGATCATAAATGCTTCCTTGCAAGTTTTGGTCCACAAATACTCCACAGTCTTCTTAGTCAAATTCGTCAAAGGCCTTGCGATCTTTGAAAAGTCATTCACGAATATTCGGTAGTAGTTTGTCAATCCCTAATTTCTCACACATTTCTTTGGTCTAGGTTACTCCTTCATTGTCGTCGTCTTAACTGGATTAACTGATACTCCTTCACTAGAGATAATATGTCCCTAGATTGAAAAAAAAATTCAAACCAGAACTGACACTTAGATAGCATTTCATAGAACTTATCCACCCCTAGGGTTACCAAAACTTGCCTTAGTTTCTCCTCATGATCTTATATGCTCTTCGAATAGACAAATATGTCGTGGATGAACACTTCCACAAAGTGGTCTATGAATGGTCTCAACACTCAGTTCATGACATCCATAAAAACTGTTGGTGCATGGTTAAACGGAAAGACATCACTGTGAACTCTCAATGTCCAAACCTTTTCCTGAAGGATGTTTTCTAGATGTCCTTCTCTACCACTCTCATCTAGTTGTAAGTTGTTCTCAAGTCAATCTTTGAAAATACACTTGTTGCTTGCAACTGATCGAGCATGTCATCTATCCCTGGCAACATACATTTCTTCTTGATTGTCACGCTAAAGCTCCATGCAGTCAATATGCCTAAGGCTCCCATCTTTCTTCTTCAAGAACAACACTGGTGCTTCCCAATGCGATACCCTAGGTCTAATGTAGCTCTTCTCTCGCAGCTCCTTCAACTGATCCTTAAATATCTTTAGATATGCGGGCGCCATGTGGTACGGTTCCGTCAAACTGTTGTCTTTCTTGGAACAACTTATATTGTAAACTCCACTATGCTTGTTGGTGGTATAGTCGGGATTTCGTCCAGGAACACGTACGGGGATTCTAGTCCAAAGTGTATCTCTCCCTATACGTTTTACGATGTTGAGAGATTATGATTGTACCTAGCCTTTCTTAACCTGGTTAACGATGGTTAAGGACGAGAAAATCTTGACAGAACGTTCCCTAGGAACTCTGCCCCCCCACCCCCTTGGGTCCTCTTACCCTTAAATTTTGTGTAGACACACTTTTCACTTTCATTTATTATAAAACCGAATGGCAAAACAGTTTCATCAAACTTTTTATGCCAATCCCTGGGAGCTTGTTTCAAGCCGTATAGGGACTTGATTAACTTACATACTTTCCTTTCATTCCCTGATGCAACAAACCCCTCCGGTTGATCCATATAAATATCTTCTTCAAGATCACCATGAAGAAAAGATGTCTTAACATCCATCTGATGGATGACAAGACCATGGACCGAAGCCAATGCTATAAGCATTTGGATTGTTTTCATCCTAGCAACTGGAGAGTATGTATCAAAGTAATCAATAGCTTCCATTTGCCTAAAACCTTTAGAAACCAGTCTAGCCTTGTACTTATCTATTGACCCGTCAGGGTTCAACTTCTTCTTATAGATCCACCTGCACCCGATAGTAGAACACCCAGGAGGGAAATCAACTAACTCCCATGTTCCATTAGAAACAATAGAGTCAATTTCACTCTTTATAGCACCCTTCCAGGGCCTAGATTCAGAAGAATCCATAGCCTGTCGGAAAGTTAAAGGTTCTTCCTCGACATTGTAAGTGACAAAATCACTTCCAAAGTCCTTGACTACCTTTGCGCGCTTACTCCTTCTTGGTTCCTCTACTTCCACAAGGACACACCTACTACTCGATTCCGCCCCCATATTTGTCATCTTTCCACATGATCAGGAATAGAACTCGATGTGTGAGATGGATCTTCACTAGCAGTATCTTGAGGTATACCAGTCTTCATAGGATAGACATCTTTAAAGAATGTTGCATCACAAAATTCAACTATCGTGTTTGCCACTATACTGTCTATGTCAGATTTTACTACTAAATATCACATAGCTTTGTGGTTTCTCGATAGCCTAGAAAGATACAATCAATAGTCTTAGAACCTAGCTTCTTTCTCTTGTGTACAGGTACAAGTACCTTAGCAAGGCAACCCCACACACGAAGATAATTAAGACTAGCCTTCCTGCCCTTCCATAAATCATAGGCCGTTTTCTCCTTATGTTTCAGAGGGACTCTATTCAGAATATGGCAAGCCGTATTCAAAGCCACTCCCCAAAAGTATTTAGGCAACCCAGAGTTTAAGAGCATACTGTTAATCATATCTTGAAATGTTATGTTTCTTCGTTCAGCAACCCCATTAGACCCAGGTGTGTATGGAGGAGTAACTTCATGAATTATTACACTGTTTGCACAAAATTCATCAAACGCGTTACTCGTATACTCACAACCTCTATCGGATCTCAAAACGTTTAAGTACCTTACCAGATTGTTTTTCAACTTCAAGTTTATAAATAATGAATTCACTATGTGCTTCATCCTTATTTTTTAGCAAATAGACATAACAATATCTACTACAATAATCTATAAAGGTAATGAAATATCTAAATTGGTCCTTAGTTAACACACCACTGAATTCACAAATGTCCGTGTGTACTAAATCTAACAATTCCGAATCCCTAACAACATTATGAAAATGTTTCCTTGTTTGTTTAGCAGACACACATACTTGACCTTTAAAATTGTTTTCTATGGTGTGTTTAGGAATCATCTCTAAATTCATCATATTCTTTAGAGCACCAAAATTCAAGTGACCAAGTCTAGCATTCCATAAATTGGAAGATTCAATACAATTAACAGAAGGAACAATATCATTAGCTAAAGAACCCAAAAAGCATTGACTACAAATAAACCGTCTGACGAATAGCCCTTGCCAAAAAATGTACCAGTACGAACAAGAACTACTTTATAACATTTCAGAGAAATCTCAAAACCGCTAGCTACTAATCTACTTCCACTTATTATGTTCCTACGAACATCAGGAACATGATGCACTCTCGCCAGGGATAGAATACAACCCAAAAGAAACTTGAGGTTCACGTTTCCTATTCCACGTACTTTAGCGGCACTCGTGTTCCCCATCTTCACTTTCAAACCACGACTCTGTTGATAAGATACAAATAAACTTATGTCAGCACAAATATAAATGTTAGCTCCAGTATCAATCAACCATTCATTTGACAGAGATGTGTAAAATAGCGCAGGGTTGTAAGTAACATACCACTTAACGTCGGTTTCAGAAGCAGAAGCTTCACCAACAACCATGTTCACCACAGGCTCACTTGTGGTTCCAAGCACAAAATTCACTTGCGCTACCACCTCGGTTTTCTCAGATTTCTTTTTAGGGCAGTTCTTGCTAAAATTTCCAACCTGCCCACAAAACCAACATGGTTTGTTTGCCTTTGGTTTCTTGGCCTTGTCATTGTCAACTTTAGGTTTATCACTTTCATCCTTCTTAGAAACATTTTTCCTTTTCTTTCCAACAGTGACTACATTCACCTTCGCGCTACCAGGTTCTGTTGGCATCACATGTCCCTGTTTGGACTTCTGTTGTTCTTGCACGAGATGTCCAGCATGAAGTTAGTCCATGTGATTTCTCCTTTCTGTCTTTTCAGGGAGAGACAAAAGTATTCCCAAGACTTTGGGAGCATTTCAATCACACACATAACCAAGAACTTTTCAGGAAGGTCCATACCAGACTCCTTCAAAGCATGCACTATCATCTCGAACTCATGCACCTGCTCAGTCATGGACTTATTGTCCACCAGTTTGAAGTCAAGAAATTTAGACACATAAAACTTTTCCAGACCTTGCGAGTCAGTATTATGTGTCTCATTCAGCTTTTCCCATAAGAGTTTTGCGGTATAGGAATCTGATGAATAAACATCAAACAGAGTGTTCGGCAGAGCAGCTAAAATAGCCACCCTAGCAACTCCGTCTTTCTCAGACCACTTCGCAAAAGCCTTAACTGAATCAACTTTTTCTTCATCAACTATCGGTTTCTCATACTCCACAACAGGCCATAGACCCTTTATAGTTAACCACAATTTCATCTTTTTCTGCCAACGAGAAAAGCCGACGCCTCCATTGAATTTTTCTGGTAAACCAGTCATTTCAACAGCTTGTGGAAAAGTATAAGTGGCCCAATCAATGGCCACAGCAGATGCAGATGAACCGTCAACAAATTTTTTAGTTTCGCTTGCCATTTTGTGAAACAAATAACTAATTATCTCTTCAAGAATGTTGGAAATATTCACTAAAATTAACAATTTTGGACAGGCATAATTATTTAACAAATTATGGCCAAAGAAACGCAGGTAACGAAACATGAATGTAAATAGCACACGTATTAGAAACTGATAAAAAGACAGCAAATTAGACGACATACCTCTAATCCACTCATTTAACAGAAAGTAGGAAAGAATAGCTGAGTCGTCAGGTTTTGCAAGAAGGCCTGACTGCTCTTGAAGAGATAATCGCTCCCACTAACACTATGTTGGGATGCTGGCTATGATTCTTCCAGGATAAAACAGCTCCGATCTTCTTCGTCACAGCAACGTAGAAGATCAACGACGATTGCACCTCAGTTCGCCAAGAACACCACGAGCAGTTCAGATTTTTGGATGTGAGAGAGAGAGAGAGAGTCTGAAGCCAAAATCGCAGAAGATGGAATAACACCAAAAATACTTTTCCATTCAAAACAGATATGGAAAAAACTGATGCAATTGTCTCCTAATTAATCCCCCATTAATGTGGTCAAAACCCGCTTTGATTTCATTACTAAATTACCCATTAGTTAAAATTAAACTGGTGTGTAATGGACCAAAACTGATTTATAATCTCACGCCAGGTCGTCTCGCGGTCGCCGAGACATTTCGCCTAAATCGCCCTTCGACTAGACCCGGTCTGACCCGACCCGAGGCGAGGCATGGCGAGGCGAGGCGGCGCGCGTGTGTGTGTGCGTGCAAGGCACACAAGAACACCACCTAGTCCTTCACAAACCTTAGTAGTTATACACTACCCTTGTCTGTGAAACCATATAAAGCCACCCACCTCCTTTGTGTGTAACAGTGTGGGTCTAATAACCATCTTGGTTTTAAGCTTCTTCAAACTACCGAGTTTTACTTCAATTTCTTTATGGATTAATTATCCATTTTCTAACATATTTGGTTGAATAGGAATTCAGCGGGAGTGAGAAACAAAATTTGGAGTCCCATTGGTTCTCTACAAGCCCTCAGGTTTCTTACTTTAACAGCGAGTCAACCTCACAAAATCATCACACCATCACCTCCTTCTTGACGACCTCTTGCCTACACAAACCTCAACACCGCCGCCATGCAATCTAAAGGAGTGTTGATTTAAAATCGATTCGGTACGGGATAAACAATTTTCCCGAAATGAGTAACTGACCTTCACTTACCGAAATGCTCTAGCAATTGAAGCCATAACGTTACTGAATGTTCTCCGATTGTTACACATTACTGAATGTTCTCCGATGGTAACACCAAGTTGTGGTTGCTACTGACTGTGCCAAACTCTTACAGGGTTCTGAAGCACAACCGAGCAAGCTAGGATGAATTTCGAATGATTAATGCATATTCAACAAGTGAAAACCTTCAAAATGACGATTGTGAAGGTGTCCAGAAATGATGTTGCGCTGCGTTATCTGGCAAAAGAAAGGCTCATGAACGCGGAATACACCCCTCAAAGGAGAGTGGCTAAACTTGGAGCATGTTTGGTGCCTCTTTTTTGTTTTAAAAAAAACACACACACAACTGAAAAAACATGTTAAAAAAGAAAATTATTTTTGATATATACTAAAAACAGCGTTTAAAATTAAAAACCATAATTGCGAACACTTAGACTTTCGGTGATAACTTATTATAATGTCATAATTGGCATTTTTATCATTTATTAAAGGTGAAGAGGTGTTTAAAGACCGAATGTAAAGAAAACACACAGATAAATGTGTTATGTTTCTGTTTTTAAACACGCATAAAAAAAACTCTATCAAATGAGTTTGTAGAAAGAACAGGAATACCAAACATGCATTTACTTCCAACTATAAATTCAATGAAATTATTTTCAGTTGTAACCCGTTATTATTTTAGTGAAAAAAAAAAGATAAATGTTGAACATGACTTGAAGTCAAAGGAGGTAAAAGTAAAAGGCGGCTAAGAGATTTAGGAAACAAATTTGGGCGGCAAACTTTGGCAGTTTCTAGGTTGTTTCCTTATTTGTTCTATAGTCGTTTTTGGGATGTCTTGGGCACTAAGTCGGTCTTATATGTCTATATAAGGGACCTAGGTTGTGCCTAAACATTGTGGGTTGTCTTTGGCCATAGTGTGGATAGTATTCGTGGTGTTTCTCTCTAATAAACATGGGTTTTCGGGTCGTGGAGGTAGCTAGCTAATCACTAGTGAACCACGTTATATCGGGTGTTTCTTGTGTTCTTGTTTTCATCGTTATCATCGTTCTAAGCTAGGTCCAGATCATAACAAACTGGTATCAGAGCTCGTTTTTGCAGGGGTTTGTCATAACAAACTTGTATCAGAGCCAGGTTCAGCGATTCAGGGGGAGCTCAGAGCTAGGTTGCGGTGTTCCAAGATCAAGGTTGAGCTATAGGGCTAGGGTTTCACAATCCGTGAAATTCATAGCTAGGGTTTCACGATCAAGGTGTAGCACGCATGCGGGGGTTACGGATCTGGTAAAGGAGATGCAGAGAAGATGAACGGGGGGATGACCAAGATCGACAAGTTCACGGAGAGAAACAACTTCAGTCTTTGGCAGAACAAGGTATGTGCTTTGTTGAAGTAGCAAGGCCTATGGTTGCCATTGGCGGAAGATTAAGAGGGGGATTATACAACCACCACTGCTGAGTTCGAGGCTCAGCAAGAGGGAATGCGGCATAGGACTGCGTATGTGGGTTCAGACAGTCAGAGTTCTGGCGCGATTATGGCGGCCAAGGGAAGCTACGGTGACGTCTGTTCAAGAGGTAGAGAAAAGAGACACCAGTGGACGAAGGATGAACTCAGGATCTGGAGGTTTGGCTGCAGGTGGAGGGTACTTCGGAGGAAGGTCTAGTTCTCTAGGCTCCGTTGGGGGGCAAGGAATCCGTGCTCTTGAGGAGGAGGCGGATTTGGCATGGGGGAGTCCCTGACGAGGGACAGGACACGTGTGAGACATGCAAGGGGGCGCGTATGAGGTGCGCAAGGGGGCGATATTGCAGGAATTCAGTGGGAATTGGAGCAATTTCGCAAAAAGTTGCACGAATTCGGTGGAAATGGAGCAACGTGTTCGGGGGTTTTGTTGTAGGGGCTCGGTGGGAGTCGGAACAACAAACAAACCTCTTGTAGGAACTCAGTGGGAGTTGGAACAACGTGCAGGGGATTCGATTACAGGAACTTGGCCGTAGTTGGAGCATCGATAGGGGTTCGATTGCAGGAACTAGACGGGGGTTGGAGCATCGCTGGGGGCACATGTTGTAGGATCTCGGCGAAGATGGAACAACTTGTGAATTTGGGGTTATTGGAGAGAAGCATCGGTTCAGGTTCAGGTTGATGTGATGATTCAAGTCAAGGTGGAGATTTTTTGAACCTGACTTGAAGTCAAAGGCGGCAAAAGTAAAAGGAGGCTAAGAGATTTAGGAAACAAATTTGGGCGGCAAACTTTGGCAGTTTCTAGGTTGTTTCCTTATTTGTTCTATAGTCGTTTTTGGATGTCTTGGGCACTAAGTCGGTCTTATATGCCCATATTAGGGACCTAGGTTGTGCCTAAACATTGTGGGTTGTCACTATGGCCTTTGGCCATAGTGTGGATAGTATTCGTGGTGTTTCTCTCTAATAAACATGGGTTTTCGGGTCGTGGAGGTAGCTAGCTAATCACTAGTGAACCACGTTATATCGGGTGTTTCTTGTGTTCTTGTTTTCATCGTTATCATCGTTCTAAGCTAGGTCCAAATCATAACAAACTGGTATCAGAGCTCGTTTCTGCAGGGGGTTTGTCATAACAATAAAAAAAATCAACAACATTTTCCTTGAAAAGAACAACATTCTAAATCTCCTGGAGGGTATCTTCAGCTTAATTTTAGAGCTACTTTGTAAGACAAATTTACTATTCATTGTGTGGATTAATGGCTAACTTCGAGCAGGAAGGCACATGGTGCAAGAGTAATGACCGAAACGATTAACACAACTGAACAAGCACACCCTTCTATTAAATTAAATTCTGTTTAAATAGATAAATTTCTACAATTAAATAAAATGACAACATTTCAGCACATTGTGGAACGAGTTCTCGCAAAGTTAAAATGCTGGAAAGAAAAATTTCTTACATTTGCAGGAAAGGAAGTGCTTCTAAAGGCAGTTATCCAAGCAATCCTCACCTTTACAATGTCATGTTTTGCTCTCCCGGTCGGACTCCTCAAAAAAATTGAGACCTCGATTGCAAAGTTTTGGTGGGGCGGAGAAGTCGAAACTAGAAATATCCACTGGATGTCGTGGAAGAAATTATTGATCAGCAAACAAAAGGGAGGAATAGGTTTCAAAGATCTGCAAATTTTCAACAAAGCGACGTTAGCGAAACAATATTGGCGTTTACTAATGAATCCTCACTCTCTACCGGCAAGAGTGTTACGAGAAAAATATTATGCTAGTACTGGCCTTCTGAATGCAAAAGCAGATACTAGAAGCTCTTTTATCTGGAAAAGTATCATCTCTGCTTAGCAGATCATAACCCGAGGTTGCAGATGGAGAATTGGGAACGGACAATACCTGAACGCTTTCTCAGATCCGTGGCTTTTTCGGCCACACTCTTTCAAGCCAATCACTCCACCTCGGGACTTCTGGAACCTGAAGATTGCATATTTAATTTCAGAGGACAGGGTATGGGATGTAAACATGCTGAACCAAATTTTTTGTCGAGAAGATGTAGAAGAAATTCAAAGAATCCAAATCCCAACTGTTGATCTACCAGATAGATTGATTTGGAATTACACAGACAAAGGCCAATACTCGGTTAAAAGTGGTTATGAGCTCCTCAAGCACATAGAAGATATGAAGCAAATCCATCAACAAGGTGAAAGCTCGGAGCAATCCACTAATGTGTGGGATAAACTGTGGCAAGTGAAGGTTCCCAAACGTTATGCCTTCACTTTCTGGAGAGGAGTTAACGGGGCTTTACCAACCAGAAACAATTTGAGAAAGAGGGGCATGGATATTACCACCAGCTGTGGCTTATGTAAGTTTCATACCGAAACCGAGCATCATCTTTTCATACAGTGTTCGTATGCGAAGAAGGTGTGGTCTCGATTGCTAAGCCTTCATCACCAGACGACTGGGCAGGAGATTTTGCTAGCTGGGCAACTAACCTAATGGCAAAAGGAAACAACGAAGATCGAGAGAGACTCATCATCAAAGTTTGTACAATCTGGAAACATCGCAACAAAAAACTGTTTGAAAACAAGATCTCTGATCCTGAGATCGATGTTGAAACCTCATTCAGAGAGCTCTCCATCTACAAGAACATGCAAGCAGAGGATTCGGGCTTTCAACTGGCTCAGAGCCCCACTTCTCCAACCCAAAGCCGGCGAAGACCGCCGGAGGGCTGGACGGTGATCTCAACAGATGTCGCCTGGAACCCTCAAAAAAAGAGGGCAGCTATTGGCATGGTAATCACCGACGGCAGAGGTCTCAATCATCGCCGGTAAAGCGCAACCAATCCCGCTCAGATATTCGGCAATGGAAGCTGAAGCCGAAACGATCAAGATGGGAATTGGCTTTGCTAAGAGATTTTCAAACACCAAGTTATGGGTTGAGACAGATTCATCTTCCTTGGCCAATGAGATTCAAAGAATGAAGAAGAGCAATGAAAGGTCAAACTAAGCATCGGAGAGTGGGAAGGTTCTGGATGACATAATGAACCTTATCGCTTTATCAGAGGAAATCGAAGTGGTCTTCAAGCCACGAGCCTTCAACAGCTGTGCTCACCATCTGCCAAAGCAAGCGTGCGACAGCCAGGCCGTCTTTGAATGTAACACTGACCCACCTGATTGGGTTTTGAATTGCCTTGCAAACGATGTAATGAGCTATCATAATGATGGCCCAATTTCCAGTGGAGTTCAATAATATTATTCCACGTTCCATTAAAAAATTAAAAAAAAAAAAGATAACTTTCTACAATTTTGAGTGCTACTGCATCGACAACTCACTCAAACTTGATCTTTATCATTCTTTCCTATTCTTATTCTAGCATAAGTTCGTGAGCTTTTTACTCTAATAATGTTGGCCTACAAACTAATTTCCACTCTAACGCACTTTCTAAAGTAACATCCATAATAGAGTTGAAATTGCCACGTTGGAGAGTTGAAATCATCATATTTCAAATTGCAACCCTTAACGAATGTTGATAATTTTTTTAACAAGCAAGATAGGGTTGTTAGGATAAATCACACCCTCAAAATTTCCTGGACATTTCTGGTCAAACTTTATTTATAAAAAACACAAATTTACGGCCAAATTACTTATTGCCAATCATGTTCTCGAATATGCGGCAAAGCGTGAAATCTACCCGCACCTGCTATAGGTGTGCCAATAATCCTAGCATTCCAAAATGTAATCACGATGAAGACCTAAAAAATCACGATTAAATTCTCTAAAATTTTGTATATATGATGTGATTCTAAAAAAACTAAATGAACAATCAAGGTATATTAAGATTCAAGTGGAATCTATTGTAGCTTCTTAAATTTTAAATTCCCTCAAAAATAAAAAACTTCTTAAAGAAAAGAAAAAAAACTGATATGGAAACAATAATTTCAAATAAAAAAAGATTAACATTTTCTTTTAGAATAATAAAAAGATAAAGATAACATCGATGTTATAGGATGAGAACAAAAATTCATATAATAATGAAAAACTAATTAGAACAATTGTTCTCAAATAAAACACTTATCCTAAGTGGCATTGCCATGCAGGATAAACCCTATTATTGGAAATAGTTTTGAAACGACTTTAGTTTGGAAATTGTTATTGCATGTAACAATATTGAGGTTAAAAACTCGAAGATCGTTGTCATTTTATCACATCAATGTTGCAATGTCATGGATATTGTAATCGTTTCTTTGTTTTTCAAAAAAAATATATATTGTTTCTACGGTTTTAATATTGATTCATGTTGTCCGCGGTCAGGGGCGGACCACTATGTCCGCAGGGGGGTTACGTGGACCCATCCAATTTTTCACTTTCAGTACTATTTTCCAAGTTTCATGTAACTTTTTTCCCGCTTCATGCATGCTAGTAGTAATTCACAAATTTTCAAATGACCCTATTTAATTGGGATAATAATTTTACACAATAGCATTAACGCATACACTGTATTTGGGATTATTATTTCGTTTGCTCTACAAAATAAAGAGAGAAAATAGTCCTCGTAATGACAGACTAACGGTGACGACTTAAGAATGCACCCATGATATGATATGAGATATGCTAGCTAATACATGTAAGCGTGCACTCATGGTATGAAATTTCTACTCTCGCTTAGGGTTGTAAATGAATCAAGCCGCTAGCTCGACTTTCTTTTGTTCCTGAAAAATATTATATATACATATTTTATATGTAATTTTATATGTAAAAAGGCGATAATTAAAAATTTGTAAGTGAATACACTTTATAACTTTTTAGTTTGATGTGCTTTATGATAATTGTATGATACTACCTTTGTTTCTTCTATTTCACCTTACTTCACTTTTTGACACTATTCATTGTGTCACTTTGACCTGGTAATTTGGTTAGCAAAAAGATAATTTGGTAATCTTTACATGACTTTGTAGTGTATAATTTAGTCTACGATTCTATGAAAAATTTGATAAAAAATTACATCTTTTTGACATCGAAATCACCGAGTCAAAGTGACCCAACTACAGGTAAAAAAGTCAATCGAAGGGGAAGGAGAAGAAACAGAGGTAGTATATTAGAAAGACATCATTGAGAAAAAAATATCGTAAAACATAAAAATTAAAAGATTCGACACATATTTGCATTAATTTTTTTCTTAACCACAGTCTCGATTGTCGACTCGTATTCGACTCCAGCTCAAATAAACTAAATCAAACAAACTCTAACAAATCAAACAGCCCAAATAATGTTCGGATAGAGTTTGGTTCGTTTCGAATTTAAACAAATCAAACTCAAACAGTCGATGTTCGATTCAGTTCGGTTCGTTCACAGACCTCCTCGTGCTCGTGTTTGCGGTGGACCGCATTTTTTTCCCTCACGTATCATCACCGAATCTAGTGACTAGATTGCGTGGTAATCCATCTTTACGGCGTTGCTATATATAGGCATGAACTTAAGTATCACAAGGATGGAGAAAACACACGTACGACTATTTTCTATATATATACAAATATTACCAAAGTCAATGACGGAGATGGCTCTTTCCTTTTTGCCTTCTCCCCATCTTTTGAGTAGAGATAAGGGCGTTTTTGCAGTTACTTTTTTTAAAGTCCTTTTCTAGATCACTGCTGAAGTTTTGTTTCTTTTTTGTTTGTAGCAAAGTTTATTTTTATCGTTTCCAATATATAAAGAATTTAATTGTTTCCTTTTATATTATCCAGTTCTTTTATTTAAAACTTGCTAGGAAATTGCTTGTGTTAAGCATAGGAATAGATGGCAGGGTTAAAGACTTAAAGAGTGTAGGTACATAAAGGTAGAGGAATGGTATTGTAAGTGCAAATAGTGTAACTAATTCTGTTAGCTGCTAAGTTTATTTTACATGTGTATAAAGTATCGTTAGGTGTACTATCTGAGTTAATCCAAAACGTTCCCAATTCCCCCAGTGCTTCTTCATCTCTTTCAGTCATTTCTCTCTCTGTTAGATCAGTGAATCTATTCATGGTAATACCATAGCATGTGGCTTATCGCCGGAAGTTCCTCATCTCTGATATGCTCTCTCACCATTACACTGTCATGCTTTGAAGTTCTTGTTGGTTTCATCTGCTTCTTGCCATGGTATATCCTTTGTTTACAACCGATTCAATTATATCAGGGGTTGAATTTCAAGTTTCTAAATATGAAATCCTTGATTAAGATCTAACTCGATGCCTCCAATTATATTAGCTGGCGTGCTCAATTGGACACTCCTCTGACTGCAAATGATCTATGACGCGAAATTGATGTGTGCTCTAGCAAGTACACTTGATCGTCAAGTGTTATCGGTATGTAATGTTTATGTCGATCCCACAAGGACATGTTAAGACTATTTAGGGCATCTCCAACCCCATGAGGGGAGGGGGAGGGGAAAAAGCGTATAAAAATACGGTTCATGTCCAAGCCTATGGGGGGAAGGGAAGGGGAAGGGGATGCTATGGGGAGAAATTTTACTTCGGGTGAGGGATGGTTAGGGGGCATTTTCCCATGGACATCCCCTCCCCCTCCCCCTACATGGAATGATTAATTAATTTGATTTTTAACAATATTAATTACACTCAGTAATATTTTATGAATACATTATGTATTATTTTATTATGCTTAATGAATATTTTTTTTATTATTTATAAAAAATAATAATGTATTCACGATTATTGAAAAGTATATTTATCAAAAGTCATAGTTTTATCTTATTTTTTTAGAAATTTAATTAATATTATGTTTTATACAGTTAACAATTATAATTAATTTTGTATTTCATTTTTTTAATTCTAATAATTTATTTTAAATCATTAATTATGTATTAAAAATTAGTTTTGTTGGGTGGGGGGAAAGGAATGGGTTGGAGATGAGTAGTAGTTTGGGGGAGAGGGAGGGGGAAGGGGGAGTGAAAATGGTGGGCCCGTGAGGGGAGGGGGAGGGGGAGGGGGAGGTGAGGGGAGGGGGAAAATGACATTGGTTGGAGATGCCCTTAGTGCATAATCCATCGTGTTGCATACTTTCACCAAAGAGACTTTCCATACTTACCACATGAATCAAGTACATATTCCACCGTGTTGAATACTTTAACCATCTACTAACCAACACGACTATGCAATCTACATGCTAAATACAATGTAACTCAATTATAATACATTGCAAGGATTTAGAACAACTTTTTTTTACAAGATTGGGCAACCTCACTATCTTAGGCAAAATTAATCAAGTTTTCAATAGTTTTCTTTGAAACCTCACAATACGTAGCAAGAAATAGAGTTAACGTGATTCTTGCACAAGCCCACCAAGGCCTCCCCATTCCACCACCATTTTAAAACTAGACACGGATACATCCTACGCTTTAATGGTTCGGGTTAAATCAAATTCTCACCATAGCCTTTCTTCTACAAGTCATATGAGGTTTTCAGACTCTCTTAGCCGTTATTTCCTCTAGAATTCAAATTCTTCCATTTATGGGAGACATAACTCCTTTAAAGTATGGCTTGACTTTTATTTACCTTTCTAAGCTCTACGTTTGATGTAATCCAAACTCTCAGTGTGAACGGAAGCACGTTCGGTTGTTTACATTTCTTTTGCACATAAGATTATTCATCTTCAATATCTCGTCTTTTTATATCAACAGTGCAATAGAGCAAAAAAATCGTGGGCTATTTAGGATTTTCTCTTGAAACCATTGTAAAGGATGGTGGTGTACGCTCACCGGCTTCACATATTCCGAAGAACCGTACAACATGAAATCCAACTCAGCACAAAGGCCGCCCTAGATTTCAAGAGTCCACAAGTTTCGACTTAAAAACTGAATATTCAACTACAACAAGAATCAGTCTAACTAGCACACTATAGGAAAGCTATGTATGGCCTCACGTGTCAATCTTTCTACAATTACCATATTTCTTGGGACATTCCTTCCTGAAACTCGTGCACAAAATACTAGATTAATAGGTGTACAACTTGGACGGGTTGTACCCGGCCAACCCGAATCCAGCCAGGATTAAAATCGGGCATGGGCACATGTTTTGAGTAATTTGGACGGGCTCGGACAAAACTTCTCATCCCAAATAGCAATATCGGTCGGGCTTGGGTACGAATATTAAACGATGGGCTAGCCTGAATTGCCCGATTTATATACTCATTACGTATAATGTTATATTTGGAGAGTATTATATAGCGTATTCTATTATTTTTTATTATTTATTAGTGATATTTTTAAGTATGTTTACGTTCTTAACTGATAGATTATTTTCGTTAATTCACTCTAACAACATATAATCATTACCTTTTAGCTTTAAATAAAAAAAAAAGTGTCTACATTCGGTATCAATTTTTATATGTAAGTTATTAAATTATCTTTAAGGGGACAGTTTTAGTTGAGTTGAATGTGATAATTAATTAAGTTGAATGTGATAATTATGTTATTTATGTATTTTAATTGGCTAGACCGAATTCAACCCGAGCCCGACTTCGTTTGTTTGAATTTGGGCTTGGACGGGGTTGCGATGCTGCTAACCCAGGCTGGGCTGGGCTTGGGCAACTCTAACAAAACTCGAGCTTAAGCTTGGACAAGGGTGTAAACCGCCCATCACGCGCGAGTTGCAGTCCTAACTAAATATAAAGAATCCCTACTACAGCTCTTCATACTCTCGAAAACTCATTCAATGAACTTTCTTTTCCTTTTAGTTCATAAATTTCCCTTATTATCAGATTTATTTAGGCTTTTTTTTTAATTTTTTTTCCCCTCTAAACTCTGCATGCAAGGCTTACTCGATTAACCTCTTTTGTTTTTGATAGGGGGACTCAATAAATTAAAATTGCAAACAATGGAAGTATATAAACGTGCAAAAGCAACCTAAGCGACAACTACATGAACAACTGAAACACTATACTACATGCAACATGCCTATGCAAGACGCAGACATGACTAGCATTTAGCTAACACCCCACCTTCCACCCCCCCCCCCACACGCACACACACTTAAGATCTTCATTTTCCTCACTGAATTTACACTGTATGTTGGAGGACACAAACTCTCGGTGTAGGGGGTTGGTGGATGAAAGCAGTGGTTTGGCCTCTTCCTTGCCCTCGTCCTCAAATGAGACACTACGTGTTAATAACTTGTGCAAAATCCAGCATTTAAGCGCATGACCTCTCAGTAACTCAGTACATCTAGCGCAATTCCCCCGCAGAGCACATATCCGGGGCGTTTGCGAACACAATTTTCAGTATTAAATCTTCCTATCTTGTTCCAAAAACGGAAATCCAGGAGAGAGAGTGAGTGATACCTGGGTACCCGGGGTTCAGTTCTTAAAGTGATCAATTCCGTAGAAAAATTCGACAAGAAAGGGTCACAGTGATCGTCGTAAACTTCTTGAAAATTTTCCGCTCGTTGGTGAATGCTTCAGATTCTAATTGTGGTCGTCGTAAAATGAGGGGATACCCCTAATTTTTTTTGTACTCCCCAAGGATGATAACCATATGCCACTCCTTAAAAATTGAGCTCATGATGGCAGCTGATAGCGCCTTTTAAGATCTATCTATTACCTCCATTTTACCACATCATTACGAGTGATTTGAGCTTAATGTTAGAGAATTCGAGTCGTTTTATCACTTGATACTTCACATGCTTTATATTGTTAGTCCGGGCGTTTCTATGTATATTTAGTTGCTATTTGTCAAATATAATCGCTTGGTATGTTTGTTCATGTTGTCTTGACAGGAACGGATGCTAATCGGTTGATAGGAGGCATGTAACGAACTTCGGAAAAAACGGGAGAACAAGTGGAATGAGGAGAAGCAAAGATGGAGAAGCTAGGATGACCAGTCTGCATTAATCTGATGATATATTGAGTTCTACAAATAACTTTGGAGTGAGACCAGTGCCAAATGAAAGTAGACTCAAAGAGATTTCCAATGATTGGTCACAGAGCTTAATCCGAGTCTGGATGAGAGAGATATGCCATGCGCAAGATCAGCTTACAATTCTGGACGGGAATTACAAACTAGAGGGGCTGAGATGCAATTTCAGCAAAGTACATTAAAAATTTTACCCCAGCTAGTAAAAGAACGTGAGGAGGCCTGAGAATACAGACACACACGACGGAGGACGGGAGAGAGACGCACGGGAGTTCAAGGAAGAGAGGATTCACGCCCCATCTTCAAGGATTTCATCGCTTGATTCTTTTTCTTCATTTCTTGGACTATTTTCTTTGGAGGTCATGATTTTATCAAGAGATCTCATGTCTAGCTAAACTCATAACTAGGTGATTATGGTGAACTAGGGTTTACTTGGTTGATTGATGGATTCATGGATTTACTACATGATTAAAGCTTAATTTCACTCTTGATTTCATTCATTCTTCTACTTGAGTTCTTAATTCCTAGCATGTGAGGCTTGATCACCCATAGCATGTTAGTTATCTAGGAGAGTGTATGAAAATAACTCAACCCTAGGTTCGTGAAGAGTAGGAAGACGCTCTTAATATTCTTGAGACTGAGAGGTGAAAGAATGAGAGTGAGCACATGAAGATTGTTTAAGTTGATTATGTTAAAGTGATAACTTTATAAGGTTGATAGGTCTTGTAGGTACCTTTATTATATCAACTAGATTAGTGTTATTAACAACATTAGGCTGAAAGGATTTGTTTTCTAGTACACTACAGTGTGATACATGATTGAGAGATATGTGTTGCGAGTATAATCTGTTATGGTGGAACAAAGAGTGAAGTGTTGTGAATTGAATCCGGAAATCAACTAAGCATACTAGGGACCCTAAATCATCTAGTTTCTCCATACTCTTATTACTATCATTCAGTTAATTTGCAGTTCCTAGCTACGTAGAGCCACTTGTTTGAGGGTGGCAAACTCACAATTCTTAATCCATTCCTCCCGATTACTTCACTTTAAACTAATATTATAACTAAACAATCTCGAGCTTGTCCTCGTGGGATTCGACAACCCGAGTATTAAATATGCTCACTCTTTAGTACTTGATCCGTGCACTTGCGGTAACACGTAAGAAAGCGTGCCAATTTTTTGGCGCCGTTGCCGGAGACAACGGTAGATTGTTTACATAGAAATTCGTTTGGAGTTTTTTATTTTATTTTTTGTTACTATCTGTTTACCTCACGGGTGTGCTAGTGTTGTTTCCTCAGGTAGCGATGGCGGAAGGCCAAGGGCTAATTAGCCTCACGACGGAGCAGCTACAAGCTATGGTGGCTGCAGCCGTAGAGAAAGCACTAGCGGCAAAATCTAGACCGCATCCGACCTCAATGCCTTACAACCGTCCTGGAAAAGCATTAATCCAGGCATTTGAGGCGAATATTAAAGGAAGGGATCCAGCAATTGTCATGCCACCAATCGAGGCTGAAAACTTCTACCACAAGCCAGCCACAATTCAACTTGTTCAAGATCAGGGCACCTTTGCTGGTACATATGAGGAAGACCCACATGGATTCATTGGAAGATTTCAGAACCAATGTGGACTAATTCGCTATAGTGGGGTCACATCTGAAGCACTGAAACTGATGCTCTTCCCACATTGCCTCAAGGGAGTTGCTATGGATTGGCTAGACTCTATGCCATATGGTTCGATCAAAACTTGGGAAGAGTGTGCCTCTCAATTTATGGTCAATTTTTTTCCAATCTCACGTCTAATTCAGCTGCAGAACGAGATTTGGAATTTTAGGCAAGAGAAAAATGAATCACTTGTCAAAGCATGGGAGCGCCTAAATTGTTTGCTACGTAGATGCCCCAACCATAGCATTAACAAAGCCCATATCATCCAGGTCTTCTATGATGCACTTGGAAATCCTGACAAAAACAAAATCGACAAAGAAGCTGGGGGAAATTTCTTGTTCAAATGCGATGAGGAGGGTCCATATGAGCTGATGAGACGAGTGGTTGAACAAGAGGAGATCTTGGATTATGAGTCCCAGTAAGGAGAACGGATGAAGCAAAATGCAATATATTATGGCACAGTTCAGGTGAATGCGGTGGATGCAGTGCATGAAGCAGCTGTTTAAGAGTTGCAGCAACAACAACAAGAATTAGCTTCAGAGTTGGCTGAGCTGAGAGGAGTGATGAAAGTGATGGGTCAACACGTGATGACCATGATTGCAGAGAGCACTACTTCTGCAGTTGAACTCCGGGAAGCTCTAGCAGAAGTTAAGGATCTTAAGCAGCAACTCGAACACAGAACACCGGAACACACTATTGTAGCATCTGAGGAACATGTTCAAGCCATCACCACTCGCAGTGGTATTGCATTCAAAGACCCTCTATATCCTACACATGCCAGAGCGGTAGCATCAAAGGCAAGAGAGCATGAAGTCTTCGATTCAGAGAAGACTCCTGTCATGCTCCCCAAATCAAAGGGCATGACTAATCAGGACGAGGAGGATTCAACTGAGGTATTAATTTCATCTCATACTTCTTTTTCAGAACTTCCATATTCGTTGCGTAATAGGAAGAAGAAGGATGATTTTGAGGAGTACAGGCGCTTTCTTAACGTATTCTCGAAATTGCGTATTAATATTCCCTTGATTGAGGCACTTCAAAAGATGCCTAAGTATTCTCGGTTTATTAAGGATGCAATCCTTGGTAAGAAAGCAGTGGATGAATTTCAGGGAGTGAAATTAAATGAGCATGTTAGTTCATGTGTTTTGCATGGGCTACCTAAGAAAAACAAGGATTCGGGTAGTTTTTTCATTGAAGCTACGTTGGGTGATGCTTACATTGGGAGAGCTCTCTGCGATTTGGGAGCAAGCGTGAATTTGATGCTTTTGTCGGTATTCAAAAAGTTAAGTGTGGGGGAGCCTCAGAAAACCTGGATCACTCTTCATTTTGCAGACAAATCATCCAAGAGAGCCTGTGGCATGATACAAGATGTACTTGTGAGGGTTGGAAGCCTGATCATGCCAGCTGATTTTGTCATATTGGACATGTCAGCTGGTGATGTGCCTATAATTCTAGGTATACCGTTTTTAGCAACTGGGCGTACTCTCGTTGATGTGGAGAATGGAGAGCTGATTATGAGGTTACATGATGACATGGAGACTTTTCGGTTCTTCAAAACGACGCCCAGCACTCATGGGAGTATCAGCCAGGAGTACCTTTTCCCGTGCAAGTAAAGAGCAAACTCCTTGAGTTGTCACAAGGAGATCCACCTGACTACTGGGAAAGAAAGAAGCCATTAGCAATACAGGTACATGAACCAGTTCTCCAGATTCAGCACAATAAAGCTAAGCTAGAAGCGGCCAGACCACCCTCGCAAGGGTAACTGGGTTGGGTCGTCGACCTTAAATTATAAGAGCTTCTTGGGAGGCAACCCAATGTAGAGTATAGATTTCGTTATTTTATTTTGTTTATGTTCTTTGAATTCTCCATATTTTATAGTGAGGGATGAGAGAGAGGGTGTTTAATGTTTTCGATGAGTGTGCAGGTACCGAGGACCTCCGGATTCTTTGTTTTGATGCATGTACATAAGTTTGCATGAAAAACGCAGAACAACGAGCTAACCGGGTGAATTTTGAATCATACAGGAGCTACTCGAGGTCGAGCAGTAGAAAATTAGTCATGAGGAGTATGGTAGCAAGTTGGAATATCGAGGTTGCACGCATCGGAATCCGGAGTGAAAATAGAGTTCAAGAGATTTGGAGGTGTGATTCTTTGCTCAAGAGAGATAAATTGAGAAGAAATGGAAAATTTATTGGATTTGAGATTTTCTAGTAAAAATGGATTCCTCGTCGAGTGTGGAGTCCAACAGTTCAAGAATCGCTCGAATCGGATACCGATGAAGAAACTAGAGCAAAAACAAGGTGGCCTACTTCAGTGATTTCGGCACCCGTTTCGGACCGAAATCAACCTATTTCGGCCCGAATTGAAATGGTCATTCTGCTTAATTTTTTCCCAGTGAGGGGTTATTTTGACATTTTGGAGGATTTTTAAAGCAAAGAACCAACCAACTGTAGGGTTTTGATTCATGGATCGCGCAACGGAAGCATAATCAAACAAATAACCATGCAAAACCCTCCAAGGATCACAAGTCTAGATGCATAACGATAGTAAAGGTAAGAAATCATAAACACACCTTTGGGTTCTCCTTGATGACTTCAAACGCGAATAGTGTCACGTTCTCTATAGTTGATCCACGCCTAGAGTTGATCCTAGATCTCCCAAACTCCTTGGTGCTAGCCCGGAATAAGAGGAGGGTGAAGGAATCACGCAGAAAGAGACAAAAGAGGGGCTTCGGCCCTCTTTTGGCCGACGGGGACGAGGGCGGCGACAATGGGGGGCGTCGGCCTCCTTTGTTGCTTGCTCTCTCCTTTGTTCTCTCCCACTCTTGTTATGTTCACTAATGAGCATAAGTTATAAGGAAGGAAGGAAGGAGGGTCCTTTATATAGTCCAACAACTCCTTGTTAACTACCTAAAGGAGTTATTCTAGTCCTACTAGAATTCAATTTAGTCCCTTCCTTGCAAATTAGTCCCTACTAAGTTTGCAAGGGTTTGCAAAGTGATCCTTCTAATTAATTAATCCAATTAATTAATTCCAAATCTAGTACAACTCTATATAGCGTGTGACCCCATAGGTTCTATCTAGTTGGTAGCAACTATTTGCTAATATGGAGCGGTTTCTAGCAAAACATCCATTCTAGCCAACTAATAGAATAGTCATCTAGACAACCTTGTACAAGTAATTGTCTCATCCTTTTGCCTCCATATCCGAATTGGACACGAGACATACAAGTCACACTCGTATATCCAATCCCTAGTTTCTCGATCCATGGAATAGCCTTATTCGTGCAAATAACATCAATATCCTATATTGATTTATTTGAGTCTGGTCAGACATTCTATAAGCACTATCCTTCGAGTGGCCTAGGATTTTTGCTCCCGTTATGTGGGAGGGGAAAATCCTCTCTACGTCCACTACGATCTCTAATCTTGCTTCTCATTGTATCCAGTACACGCCTTTATAACTACCCAGTTACGGTGTAGCGTTTGACGCTACCAAAATCACAATAATCCACAACTAGAATATCTAGTGACTTCAAGTCTAAGGATGACAATACCGTTGCACCGCGAGAAGCGCTTGTGACTTAACATAACGTGTATGTAGCCTTCTCGGAGATGGGTCAATCCAGTGCAACATTCCGTAATGCACACCTATGTGTTGGATCGTGATATCTCCATATCAATCCAACCCCATACTAGTCTATGAATGATTGTCCCATTTAATCATTATACTTGACTAGGGATATTTAAGATAAACAACACAATTGTAAATCTAAGGACTTCATTATATTAAATATCCAATAAAGAATAAATGAATTTGCTAGCCAAATACAAATTCATACTAAACTAGATTGCCTCTAGGGCATCTATTCCAACAGTCTCCCACTTGCACTAGAGCCAATCTGGCGCATCTCGTATGCCCATACTCCTAGTGTTCCCTTCATGCTTCCACTGCGTGAGAGGCTTCGTAAGTGGGTCTGACAGATTATCATCTGTAGGAATCTTGCATATCCGAACGTCTCCTCTATCGATAATATCTCGAATCAGATGAAACTTCCTGAGCACGTGCTTGGACTTCTGGTGCGATCTGGGTTCCTTTGATTGCGCGATCGCCCCAGTGTTGTCACAGAACAACTCCACTGGATCTGCAATGCTAGGAACCACACCAAGTTCAGAAACAAACTTTCTGATCCAAACAGCCTCCTTTGCTGCGCCATTTGCAGCAATGTACTCAGCCTCTGTTGTAGAATCAGCTACCGTCTCTTGCTTGGAACTCTTCCAGCTCACCGCTGCTCCATTCAGGCAAAACACATATCCCGACTGTGATCTAAAGTCATCTCTGTCGGTTTGGAAGCTTGCATCAGTGTAACCCCTTACACGCAACTCTTCCTCACCGCCAAACATCAAGAAAGCATCCTTAGTTCTTCTCAAGTACTTTAGGATGTTCTTGACAGCAATCCAGTGACTCTCACCTAGATTGGATTGGTATCTGCTTGTCATACTCAAGGCATATGACACATCTGGTCTAGTACATAACATGGCGTACATGATGGATCCTATGGCCGAGGCATAGGGAATCCTACTCATGCGTTCCTTCTCAATCTCATTGGAAGGACAACCACTCTTCGAAAGAGTGATTCATGTGACATGCGCAAGAATCCCTTCTTGGAATCTTGCATGTTGAACCGTGTCAACACCTTGTCAATATATGTACTTTGACTTAGGCCTAGCAACCTCTTAGATCTATCTCTATAGATCTTTATACCGAGTATATAGGCTGCTTCCCCTAAGTCCTTCATTGAGAAACACTTTCCTAGCCAATCTTTCACAGATTGCAGCATGGGAATGTCGTTTCCAATGAGCAGTATGTCATCCACATACAAGACCAGAAAAGCTACAGAGCTCCCACTAACCTTCTTGTAGACACAAGACTCATCTTCGTTTCTGATGAAGCCAAACTCTTTGACCACTTCATCAAAACGTCGATTCCAACTCCTAGAAGCTTGCTTCATTCCATAAATGGATCGTTGTAGCTTACAGACTTTGTTGGCTTGCTTTGGATCCTCAAAACCCTCCGGCTGTATCATATACACGTCCTCGAGGAGATTCCCATAAAGGAATGCTGTTTTGACATCCATCTGCCAAATCTCATAGTCGTAGTATGCTGCAATTGCAAGTAGGATTCGGATGGATTTGGTCATAGCGACTGGTGAAAAGGTTTCATCATAGTCAATACCATGAATCTGTCTGAATCCTTTAGCCACCAATCGGCCCTTATAGGTAATCACATTACCATCCATGTCGATCTTCTTCTTGAAGACCCACTTGCACCCTATGGGTCGCGCCCCATCAGGTGGTTCCACCAAAGTCCATACTTTGTTGGTATACATGGATTCCATCTCGGATCTCATGGCTTCAAGCCACTTCTGTGAGTCTGGGCCATTCATGGCCTCCTCATAGGTAGTAGGCTCATCATCTATGAGCATCGTGTCACCGGAATCAGTTACGAGAAGTCCGTACCTCTCGGGTTCCTGGCGCACTCTACTAGATCTACGAAGCTCTTGTGTTACCTGAACAGGTGGCTCCACAACT
This sequence comes from Linanthus parryae, assembly GCA_023055425.1. Classification (NCBI taxonomy): domain Eukaryota; kingdom Viridiplantae; phylum Streptophyta; class Magnoliopsida; order Ericales; family Polemoniaceae; genus Linanthus; species Linanthus parryae. The sequence goes on along the minus strand of JALGPY010000002.1, from coordinate 160,468,633 downwards.
GCTTGTGGTTCCTGTTCTTGTTCCATAATCGGTTCAGTGATTTGTGGTTCTTGAACTTCTTCAAGTTCTACATTCCTCCCACTTGCTTCTTTAGAGACAAACTCTCTTTCTAGAAACACGCCAGTCCGAGCAACAAACACTTTGTTCTCGGTTGGATTGTAGAAGTAGTATCCCTTAGTTTCCTTAGGGTACCCCACAAATTTACACTTATCCGATTTAGGCCCTAGCTTGTCTGATTGTAAACGTTTTACATAGACATCGCAGCCCCAAATCCTCATGAACGACAGTGTGGGACGCCTCCCACTCCACATCTCATATGGTGTCTTCATGACTGATTTAGATGGAACACGGTTAATGGTGAAAGATGCACTTAATAGAGCGTAGCCCCAAAAAGATAATGGAAGATCGGTTTGACACATCATAGACCGAACCATATCCAATAGGGTTCGATTCCTCCTCTCGGACACGCCATTCCATTGTGGCGTTCCGGGTGGAGTGAGTTGGGATACAATCCCACACTCTCTAAGATAGTCGTCAAACTCTTGGCTCAAGTACTCTCCTCCACGATCCGATCGTAGAGCCTTGATACTTTTGCCAAGTTGCTTCTCTACTTCATTCTTGAATTCCTTGAACACTTCAAAGGATTCGGATTTTGCCCTCATAAGGTACAAAAATCCATATCTACTGTAATCATCAGTAAATGTAATGAAGTAGACATAACCACCCCTGGCTGGCGTGGCAAATGGCCCACACACATCGGTATGTATGAGCGCCAATTGCTCACTAGTCCTCTCACCTTTCTTATTGAAAGGGGAATTTGTCATTTTTCCCAATAAACAAGCCTCACATGTCTCATATGATTCAAAATCAAATGAGTCTAGTAATCCATCCTTATGGAGTCTAGATACACGTTTCTCATTTATGTGGCCTAAACGACAATGCCATAAATAAGCAGGATTTAAATCATTTATTTTTAATCCGCTTGGTATTAATGTTGTAGACAGGATTGCTTAGATCAAGGACATAAAGTCCATTAAATAATTGCGCACTAAAATAGTGAATATTATTTAAATAAAAGGAACAACAATTGTTCTTTATTGAAATAATAAAACCTTCCTTGTCCAAACAAGAAATAGAAATAATGTTTCTGCTCATAGCAGGCACAAAATAGCAATTATTTAATTCTAAAACTAATCCTGAAGGCAGAGATAGCTCGCACACGCCTATGGCCAACGCAGCAACCTTTGCTCCATTCCCAACGCGCAGATCTACCTCCCCTTTAGCCAATCTTTTACTTCTCTTTAGATCCTGCATATTTCGACAAATATGAGATCCACATCCAGTATCTAATACCCATGATGTAGAGACAGTTAAATTGACATCTACAACAAAAATACCTGGTGGTGGTGGAATCACTATTCCAAGCCTCTTGTCCTCCAGATATTTTGGGCAGTTCCTCCTCCAGTGTCCAGGTTGACTGCAGTAGTGACACTCACCCTTAGTCACGACCTTGGCAATGCCACCAACAGGCTTAAGGGCTTGTTCCTTGGACTTGGCAACTGATTTGCCTTTACCCTTGGAGGAAGAGGCAAACTTTTTGCCCTTTCCTTTATGCACCATCATAATGGCCTTGCCCTTACCCTTGTTGATGCTCTGTTCAGCCGTCCTCAACATGTTGAGCAAATCTGGCAGTGGTTTAACGATCTCGTTCATGTTATAGTTCATAATGAACTGTCCATAACTCTCGGGCAACGATTGCAACACGAGATCGGTTGCCAACTCTTGGCCGACCGGGAACCCAAGCCGGGTGAGATTCTCCAAGTACCCGATCATTCGAAGTACATGGGGTCCCACCGGGTTCCCTTCTGCCAGATGACATTTGAACAGTGCCTTTGAGACCTCATACCTCTCTACCCTTGCCTGCTCTTGGAAGAGCTGCTTTAGATGTTCGATCATATCGATAGCATTCATGTTCTCATGTTGCTTCTGAAGCTCAGAGGTCATGGTGCAAAGCATTAGGCAGGCCGCATCATTAGCGTCATCAACACGCTTTTGATACGCCTTTAAGGCAGCAGGTGTCTGATTCTCTGGACCTTCTGGAACATGCTCCTCTATTGCGTACAGTTTCTTTTCTTGCTTGAGAACAATTCTCAAGTTTCTGTACCAATCAAGAAAGTTGGTTCCAGAGAGCTTGTCCTTCTCAAGGACAGATCGTAGGGAATGTTGTGAACTCGATGAGTTGTTTGCCATTTGGAATTCTACAAAAAGGAAAATACGCAAGTTTTAGTATTTGTGAATTTTTGACTATATTTAATAATGGCTAGTTTATTAAATATAGCTCCCACTATTTTTCTACGGATTAATAACCCTCAAGATATTAATGCGGAAAATATCCTTATATTTTCTAGTGGGCCAAGATCCATCTTTTCATCTCCTTATGAGCTTGCTTTGGCAAGTCACCCATAATTTGACTACTTTTAGGTAGGAACAATTCCAATTGCATCCCATATGCAACTCTTGGTTCAATCGGGCAAATAACTCCTTATTTATCCATCCATATGGATAATCCCAATTGATTGCCTCTAGGTTTCTCAATCAAATTAATAGCCTAGTTGTGTTCAACCTCTTATCTAAACAATTGCACATTGTTACGTGCCATCGCATTCCATCATTATGAACCAAGTCGCCATGCTTTGGCACGCACGAACTTGATAAATAATGATGATAATGAGTGTTTAAATAACGAGAAGGCAAGAACACAATATTTAAAATTTTGAGGGATTTTATATTCAATTTTAATTATTTCGTTGATCAATATCAACTAATCTATCTATTTGAATTTGGGCACAACTCCAAATAATAGATCCGGGTTGTCTAATTATCTTATTATCCTAATTGCATGCATCATCCATACACCAACCACACAAATAATAAGAAAATAAATAAACAACCACAAAACAGAAATTAAACGTGATGTGGATATGGCCTTTTCTAGACTAAGATAATTCCAAGCCAATGGAATTATCTATGAACCCTAAGCAAACACATCTCCATGCGTCTTGATCTTTTGGTCCATCCTTCATAGTCATGTGGTATGCTCCATGCTCCATGCTCCATCTTTTGTGGCTTCTTTGGCTTTGGGCTTCTTTTCTCCAATCTTGGCTATCAATCTACTTTATCTAGCACTAGCTAATATCTATACTTAAATAAAATAAATCTCACAAGTTGAGAAAAAAAATGGCACGCAGGCCATAAAACCCTAATTATTTATTACAGTTAATTGATCAGCTCGCAGGCCGTAAAACCAAACCACAAAATTAAACAACCACATCAAACCACATCCTAAGGCCATATCCAATCACCATGCGATTTGCACATAAACAGTTAAAATCCAATTTTAACGCGCTTGGTCAATTTTAATTGATTTTAGGATTTCTAGGGTTAAAACGGTCCATGGACCCAACAATCCAATTGCCCGGGCCTATCAAAGTGAACCACAAGGCCCTAGGGCCGGCCTGGCCCAAAACCCGCAAGCTAGGCCCGCGGGTTAGGGCTGCCCGACCCCTTAGGGCGGCCAAGCTTGGGCGGCAAGCAAGGGGGCGGTCCCCTAGGGGGCCGAACCTCCTCTTGGGAGTTGTTTCCAAAACAACTCCCTTGCTTGGAGCCCAAGTTTGGTTGTTTCCTTGTTTTGGGAGAACTCCTTCTTCCCCAAGGATGCCCAAACCCTAGATCTAAGATCCTAAAATTTCTCAAACTCACCAATTCATGCATCCAATGAAAAAATTGGGTCTTGTTATGATTAATTATTGACAAATTGCATCCCATGCTTGATTTGTCTTGTTTTACGCGATAAACTATCAATTAAGGTGTAAAACAATAAGAATGTAACACATAAACTACGTTTATGCTCCATGACCTGTGGCTCTGATACCACTGTAGGGTTTTGATTCATGGATCGCGCAACGGAAGCATAATCAAACAAATAACCATGCAAAACCCTCCAAGGATCACAAGTCTAGATGCATAACGATAGTAAAGGTAAGAAATCATAAACACACCTTTGGGTTCTCCTTGATGACTTCAAACGCGAATAGTGTCACGTTATCTATAGTTGATCCACGCCTAGAGTTGATCCTAGATCTCCCAAACTCCTTGGTGCTAGCCCGGAATAAGAGGAGGGTGAAGGAATCACGCAAAACGAGACAAAAGAGGGGCTTCGGCCCTCTTTTGGCCGACGGGGACGAGGGCGGCGACAATGGGGGGCGTCGGCCTCCTTTGTTGCTTGCTCTCTCTCCTTTGTTCTCTCCCACTATTGTTATGTTCACTAATGAGCATAAGTTATAAGAAGGAAGGAAGGAGGGTCCTTTATATAGTCCAACAACTCCTTGTTAACTACCTAAAGGAGTTATTCTAGTCCTACTAGAATTCAATTTAGTCCCTTCCTTGCAAATTAGTCCCTACTAAGTTTGCAAGGGTTTGCAAAGTGATCCTTCTAATTAATTAATACAATTAATTAATTCCAAATCTAGTACAACTCTATATAGCGTGTGACCCCATAGGTTCTATCTAGTTGGTAGCAACTATTTGCTAATATGGAGCGGTTTCTAGCAAAACATCCATTCTAGCCAACTAATAGAATAGTCATCTAGAAAACCTTGTACAAGTAATTGTCTCATCCTTTTGCCTCCATATCCAAATTGGACACGAGACATACAAGTCACACTCGTATATCCAATCCCTAGTCTCTCGATCCATGGAATAGCCTTATTCGTGCAAATAACATCAATATCCTATATTGATTTATTTGAGTCTGGCCAGACATTCTATAAGCACTATCCTTCGAGTGGCCTAGGATATTTGCTCCCGTTATGTGGGAGGGGCAAATCCTCTCTACGTCCACTACGATCTCTAAGCTTGCTTCTCATTGTATCCAGTACACGCCTTTATAACTACCCAGTTACGGTGTAGCGTTTAACGCTACCAAGATCACAATGATCCACAACTTGAATATCTAGTGACTTCAAGTCTAAGGATGACAATACCATTGCACCGCGAGAAGCACTTGTGACTTAACATAACATGTATGTAGCCTTCTCGGTGATGGGTCAATCCAGTGCAACATTCCGTAATGCACACCTATGTGTTGGATCGTGATATCTCCATATCAATCCAACCTCATACTAGTCTATGAATGATTGTCCCATTTAATCATTATACTTGACCAGGGATATTTAAGATAAACAACACAATTGTAAATCTAAGGACTTCATTAAATTAAATATCCAATAAATAATAAATGAATTTTCTAGCCAAATACAAATTCATACTAAACTAGATTGCCTCTAGGGCATCTATTCCAACACCAACAAGTCCCCTAACACCCCAATTTGGATCAAACACACCTTGTCTTCAGCTTATTCCTCTCCAAACCCTCAAGAACACCAACACACCCCAAACCCAAAACGCATCCAAATCGCGAAGTTTTTGAGATAGTGAGCGGATTAACTCTTAAGATTTTGAGATGGTGAGCGGATTGAGTGTGGGAGAATTCAAAGAGGAAGACCTCCAGGAACTTAAATCTTCCGATTCATCGCTTTGGAGGGGGTTTTGGCCAAATCTCAAAGAGGAACTTAAGGCGGGAACACCGAGGAGTACATCAAGGGTATGTTTGCTTCAACTTGCTCGAGTTTTCAGAAAATTTGGTCGACCGATTCGGTCCTTTCTTGACCAATTTTTGCGAAACCAATCCCGTAAGAAAGGTACTCCGGGATCATAGGTACCATATTTTCTCTCGCTTTAAATAATCGCTCTAGACGATATGATTCATTTTACGCAAAGTGCCATGCAACACTTGTCTTTTTAAATCCTTACACTTTGAGATCAAGTCATTGGGGGGGGGGACACTCTAAATTCATTGAGTACAATGATATCTCAAGTGTGGGGGGGGGGGTTTCACATATCTTTGATTTCCTTAACTTGCATAGCCTTGTTACATGTAGATTAGTGAGTCAGTTGCACGTAGGTGTCGGAGTTAGGATTGCATGTGCACGTGTAATTATTGCATTGTATATATTATTTGCACTTTTAATTATTGAGTCCACCTACCCATATGTGTTGTTAATAGAGTTGGCCCACTCATATAGAGTTAGGAAAATAGAATGAAAAAAAAAACAAAAAAAAAAGAAAAATCCGAAAAAAAAAACCCTAATTTTTTTTTTTTTTTTGGGAAAGGGCAATTGAATAGAGTGAATGTGGAGAGGGCTTAATGATAGAAATTCCCTAGAAGTAGGACAATCTGAGGTGAGGTAGACGCGAGAATCTGGAGTAGGAAGGCTATAGGGCTAATGCACTCGAGAATTGTGAGTAGCTGTCTCTCAAACTAGTTATCCTACTAGCGCTACACCACCGTCACTTAGGTAGTCGTCAAACCTCCTCGTAGTGGCAAGTGATTTTTATGGGGACCTCACGTCCCTTCTCACACCCTAGGTCCGCTAGTCACCCTAATTTGATCCATTTACCCCTTTTTTTCACAGCCTCTAGCCTAGGAAGCCATTCCTTGTGCCTTCATCACTAGTTAGAATGATCCCTTCCTATGCGTCATGATAGAGGGAGTTGAGTTAGGGAGGTTCGTTAGGGTGAGCTGATATTATACATCTTGAGTGGATACTCTTACATGTCATCGTTTGAGGGGATGTGAGGGTGAGTTAGAGACGGCAACACACTTCGGTGTGGCGGTGATTCGTGTCCTTACACCACGATTATAGGTGGAGAGTCGTAGTGCGTGACATTATTTCCGCACGATATGGGGTGGGTTGGTTGATCTTATAGGAGGACGTGCTTGTGATTCAGTTACATTCTCTATATCTTAGGCGATGAGGAGGATTGGTTGGAATTAGCACGTGTTACCTTGACTACCGGGTTGTTGATATGGTATACATCGAGTGTGCGGGTGTCGATATCTATATTAATTACATCATTGATTCTACACGTTCCACCCCTACGTTATTTGCTTTGACGGATTGATCGCCTCGGATTTTTACTACTATTATGAGCTCCATGTGATTTATTGTGTTGTAAAAAAAAAGAAAAAGAAAAAAAAAACAGAAATTTGAAAAACGTAGAAATTGAAAGCGAAAAGGAATAAAGGGGCAAGCTTGAAATTGAAGACCGGGGAGATTAGCTATTGTTCGAGATCACTTCTTCACAGTTGTGGCTGCGACAACGGCGTTGCACCAAGATTGAGGGAATGAGGGTCGGAGTAGTTGGTTCGGTGGAGTTCCTTCGATTTTGGTGAGGGAGTGTGAGAATGGGTTCTTGTGAGATGTATCATGACGTCTAGGAATGCGCTTCTAAATATCCTATCATACTCGTCCTAAGCCGTCAACATTTTAAACCCATGGATAAATAGCTCGGATGGTAAGTTCTAGGGATACGTTTGATGAGTGTACGGAAGCAACTTATTTTGTGTTCGTGCCCGTTCTTTCTGACGAAAATGGCTGCAAGTTCTACCGATCACCAAAGTTATATAATCTTCTAGGGGATGTGAGAGCCTTATGACATGCCGGTATGCTTTTCGAGATTGTCCAATCTCCGAAAAGAAAAAAAATGTTCTTTACTTTGTTTCATTGTTTATAATCGAGTTGCGTTTTTCAAATTCATGTAGAATGCATGGTCCGGTGTTTGAGTCGTTTTGTCTAAGGCAAAGTAAAGATATATGTGAATCTTGGAAGCAAGTGTTGCTCGGGACGAGCAAGAAGGTAGTTTGGGGGAATTTGATAGCGCCTTTTAGGAGCTATCTATTACCTCCATTTTACCACATCATCACGAGTGATTTGAGCTTAATGTTAGAGAATTTGAGTCATTTTATCACTTGATGCTTCACATGCTTTGTATTGTTAATCCAGGCGTTTCTATGTATATTTAGTTGTTATATGTCAAATATAATCGCTTGGTTTGTTTGTTCATGTTGTCTTGACAGGAACGGATGCTAATCAGTTGATAGGAGGCATGGAACGAACTTCGGCAACAACGGGAGCACAAGTGGAACGAGGAGAAGCAAAGATGGAGAAGCTAGGATGACCAGTCTGCATTAATCTGATGATATCTTGAGTTCTACAAATAGTGTTGGAGTTAGACCAGTGCCAAATGAAAAAAGACTCAAAGAGATTTCCAATGATAGGTCACGGAGCTTAATTCGAGTCCGGATGAGAGAGATATGGCCTATGCAAGATCAGCTTACAATCCTGGACGGGAGTTACAAACTAGAGGGGCTAAGATGAAATTTCAGCAAATTACATTAAAAATTCGCCCGAGCTAGTAAAATAACGTAAGGAAGGCCAGAGAATACAGACACACACGACGGAGGAAGAGAGAGAGACGCACGGAAGTTCAAGGAAGAGAGGATTCACGCCCCATCTTCAAGGATTTCATCGTTTGATTCTTTTTCTTCATCTCTTGTACTATTTTCTATGGAGGTCATGATTTTATCAAGAGATTTCATGTCTAGCCAAACTCATAGCTAGGTGATTATGGAGAACTAGGGTTTAGTTGGTTGATTGATGGATTCATGGATTTACTACATGCTTAAAGCTTAATTTCACTCTTGATTTCATTCATTCTTCTACTCGAGTTCTTAAATCTTAGCATGTGAGGCTTGATCACCCATAGCATGTTAGTTATCTAGGAGAGTGTATGAAAATAACTAAACCCTAGGTTCGTGAAGAGTAGCAAGACGCTCTTAATATTCTTGAGACTGAGAGGTGAAAGAATGAGAGTGATCACATGAAGATTGTTTCAGTTGATTATGTTAAAGTGATAACTTTGCAAGGTTGAGAGGTCTTGTAGGTACCTTTATTATATCAACTAGAGTAGTGTTATTAATAACATTAGGCTGTAAGGATTTGTTGAAACAACCCGGGATCTCGGAAAGAGACAATCTATAACCAAAAGTAGAAATATAGTTACGAATATTACATTTTATTAAATAAATACAGCAATCTTGAGAAGATAAGATTACAAATATAATTTGTTTGAAATAATCTATGTGATCTACTCTAACTTAATCTAAACATCTTTGTCTCGATACGCTTTCCCATCCCCCACCTTGAGTGATGACCTGCGGTTTTAAAATGGCAAAAGCCGACGCAGTTTTGAATAAACGATCAGTAAAAACTGAGTAAATACACACTACAACATGTAAAGCAACGAGTGGCACGGAAGCATGAGTTGAAGCAAATAAAGAGATTTGAAAATCAATGAGCAAAAGAGTTGGAACAATTCGGAACATTTATGAGTAACCGCGTAGTGAGAACCATCATCTTTAAAACATTTATAAACCACAAGTAGTCAACATATTCTTAAACAAGTAGAATATCAACAGTAAACAAGTCCATTTGACCTGATAATGATATTAAATCACAAGTAGCCAAAGTTTTTAAAATCATTTGATTAGATTAGACAATCAAGAGCCACAAACGACATCAATAGAGTAATCAAACTTTCTTTCAATTCCAAATTTAACCGTTAAGTTTAGCTGAGGCATGTCTAGAGCCACCAGCAGGATCGATGTAGACAGAGGGATCACGAAATAATCACTAAGGGTTCCTTCTAGGGTCTATCAAACCCTATTTCACCCGAGCGTTAAGGGAGCCCATTCGTCAACCCCGCTCATAACATTAGCTAAAAGGCCTTAAGTGTCGACACTCCTATACCGTAGTGACCCTTACAAGTATAAGTAGCACTCTATAGCTCTATAAACCCCTTGGCCTCAATATCTTGATACCTTTTGGCTCATTGGGGGCGGATTTGTGAACATTAACGTTCTATCCAATAATAAGAAGCACTACTTCAATGGTCTTAGCCATAAGAAAATGGAGGATTGTTTGACGCCTCTCATTAATAACAGTACTCTGTACATCGTCCTAAGTCTATTAGAGGTATTTTATTTATTCTCTTTCACATAAACAGAATCAGAATATCAACATTTCACAAGTAATTTCCGAGAGTTCTCAAAGGAGATGAATAGAATAGTTTAACAACATTCGAGTGGAAAACATGCATTCTCAAACTTTTTCATATAACAAGCATTCATTTGAAACATCGAACGCATACGCACATTTTGATATGAAAAGGTCGTACATATGTACTTACCACTGAGATGAAGCACAATTAAAAGCAAGAAACTAAGCCTAGCACTCCGACGACAACCGCTCTCTCCTACTAGGTCGATGTCTACAATCACACGTATGACGTACTCGTTATAACAAATTTACACATTTATAATAAAAATGCAACCCTACATGTAAAATAGTCCTAAATGTCACTAATGCACATATAATGATGTTTAATTATCAAAATAAGTCCAACAAAACACCTAGAAGTTCAAAAATTCAAGTTTTCTAAAAAATGTGAAACTACAATTTTGGACAGAATTGTAGCTCTGACTTTGGAGCCATATTTACCATATCAAATCATCTCCTAAAATCTTTAAATTAATGTATGATGAACCTATATGTGTCTACTTTCAGAAACATCAAGAAAATCATGCATAGCTATCATAAAACCCAAGTTATAAAAATAACAAAGACTGCAATGCAGAGACAAGTTTGGAAGAAAGTTTCAACTTTGAATAACAATTACTACTACTTGGAGAATAGGAAAAATGCTCATATTCTCCAGAATGAATCCCTTATGTGTCTAGTTTCATCACAAGAAAGATTTGGTGCCATATGTTTCTGGAAATGAGATTTTTAACAAAAATGATAAAATTTGTTCAAAAACAGATTTTCAGAAAACATGCAACTTAGAATGAGCATATCTCCCTAACCATAAAGGATATGGAGTTGAATAGTCTTTCAAAATGACCCTGTTTGAGTCTAGTTTCAGAATATGAAAGATGTAAAAATTCTACAGAGACAAAATTTAGATATAATATACGTTTTTCACAAACTGGTCAGATTGTAAAAATGTGCAATTTCACCTAGAGCACTTAAAACATGATCAAATCAATTATATGACACATGTAACTTATGGAAAGTTGATTTTCACTCAAATTACATTATTTTAGGCATTAATTAAGACTTTTACATGCTATTGATACAAATGATCAAAACCCTATTGGGTAACAATGCAAAGAAGATGACATTCACAACATGCATGTGGGTTCTAGTTTGGGCTTCATGAAATAGACAAAATTTTGGAGTTAAACTCTTGATCAAAGCATGAAAATGAAGAATCAAGGATAGACATGAAGAAATCTAAGATTTAATGTCACTAATCAAAGGTAAAGTTAGACATGCAAGCATGGATTTAAGTCTAGAAAGAACTTTACCCCAAGATTCAAGAAGATGATGAGCAAGAAGGTGGCTTTGACCTTCAATTCTTGAGTAGGATGTTGAAAGAACTCCCCTCCATGATGATAACAAGGTTGGACTCAAGATTTCCATAATTTGGAGCCAAGAAAGTTGAGTTTTGATGAAGTTTTGTGGAGGTCAAGCTCCAAAAACGGGAATGGAGTTTTGGGAGAGAAGAGAGCTTGTATGAATGTTCATTAGGAGGAAAGATGTAAAAAAATGAAGTGATGGAGATAGGGAGTGATTGGGTTGATGGAGATGGGAGTGTTTGATGGAGTATGTATATGAAAACCATATTATAATGGGAGTTGACCAAGTTGGTGGGTGAGGAATTAGGGATCAATCAAAATCTCCCAACAAGTTAGATGGGGATAGAAATGAGAGATGTCAAAGATTAAAGGATGAAAATATCAATTTCATATGTTGATGGATGGAGCTAAATAATCGATAGCCAAAAATTAAGGGGTAAAAGGAATGCAATTAAAAAGTCTCCCAACACCATAGTTGGGGTAGAAATTGGATTACCAAGAGAATGAGGGTTGACATGCAAATACAAGAAATTTAAGATAACTACAAAATTCCATATGCAAGAGGGGTATATATTGAGAAGTGCCAAAAATTGAGGGGTGAAAATATAATTTCTAATTAATGGCTAACCCATAAAAGTCAATTTTAATAAATTACAAAATTGCAAAATAATTTCAAATAATCCACTTTGTAAATAAATGTCAAAATCTATTTTTTTTTTAGAAAATTACAAGTATCTCCCACGTATGCAAAATGAGTTTCCTATCGTATTATCCAAGTTTTCAAAACTACAAAATAAGCCCAAAATAGAAAATATTTATCATCATAGATGTCAAATGACACACTTATATTTTAAAACTAAGGAGAATTTAAGGACAATTTTGAAATGTAAATTTCTTAAAATTCTCAAATATTTTTCGAAATTACTAAATAACCCCAACTAAAATACGAGGTATTACATTATATCCCCTTTAAAATGAAGCTTCGTCCCCGAAGCTTAAGAAAACGTTTGAGCGAAATTACAAACATATTTCAAGAGAATGCAAATAATGCACATGAGACTTGTAGGCAATGCTAATGCACATGTGACACCTTAATTAACGAGAAACGCGCTCTCGATCAGTTACGTCTCATCTCACTCGTACAATAGTAGGGACTCAAATAAAATTAGCTCAAGTAAATGGTCGGCACCAAATGTTGAGAGTTATAAACCAACCTACAGGTTATCACGTTTACAAAGAGATTCAAAAATTTTATAGCATTTAAACATGTATCGATTTTTTTTTTTTTTTTTTTTTTTTTTTTGCATTTAAATAAGTCTCGAAAGTTTTAGACACAAAATAATTTGATCGCAACCAACATGTCATTTTGCTTGACTCATCCGTATGAAAAATATTGTCTTACCTGTATAGGATTAGATAAACCAATCACCTCAAGTGTTCCACGCATACGAGGGGAAAAAGAACACAATGTGTCGTCACACAACGTGTCTCTCCATCACAACTCGCATGTGTTTCTAATGTTCCCACTTAGTCTAGACAGCGGGTACAACTCATAGTACCGTCGTACTAAGAGTCACGCCAGCGGACTGCTAAACAAAGCGGTCCATATCACTTGGCATTTGGTATCTCCGGACCCAATTATTTTTTTTTTTTTTTGTCAAAACTATCCAATTTTGAAAACGACCATGTGAAATTAACTCAAAATGAGATAAAATAAAGTATAATCTTAAAAGTCGCGCTCATAGGTAGGAAAGAATGGTCTCATGTTCTTCTAAGTCAAAGCGTCGTTACTCTCTCGTCGACAAAATAACATAACCAAGAAAGGGAACACGGATACGGATCATACGACAATGATAAATCATTTCTATATAGCAGTTAAGCATGCTCATAGGATAACCAACATATAAATAAGCACGTAGCTTTAGCATGAATCACATATCAATAAGCAGTCAACATTTAATCAACAAGTCAGGTACAAAACAAGTTTAACAAGAAATACATGTAAGTACCCAAACTCCCCGACGGCTTGTTTACTTTCTTATTTCCAAATTGGGTTATCCTAATCCATCTTAAATTTTGAAAACATTTTCAATTTCTTAATTATCTACTGAAGGAAATCGAAAGTCTCATTAACCGGAGAACCGATGCTCTGATACCAGCTGAAACAACCCGGGATCTCGGTTCAGGGTTAAAGAGACAATCGATAACCAAAAGTAGAAATATAGTTACGAATGTTACATTTTATTTAATAAATACAGCAATCTTGAGAAGATAAGATTACAAATATAATTTGTTTGAAATAATCTATGTGATCTACTCTAACTTAATCTAAACGTCTTTGTCTCGATACGCGTTCCCATCCCCCACCTTGAGTGATGACCTGCGGTTTTAAAATGGCAAAAACCGACACAGTTTTGAAGAAATGATCAGTAAAAACTGAGTAAATACACACTACAACATGTAAAGCAACGAGTGGCATGGAAGCATGAGTTCAAGCAAATAAAGAGATTTGAAAATCAATGAGCAAAAGAGTTGGAACAATTCGGAACATTTATGAGTAACCGCGTAGCGAGAACCATCATCTTTAAAACATTTATAAACCACAAGTAGTCAACATATTCTTAAACAAGTAAAATATCAACAGTAAACAAGTCCATTTGACCTGATAATGATATTAAATCACAAGTAGCCAAAGCTTTTCAAATCATTTGATTAGATTAGGCAATCAAGAGCCACAAACGACATCAATAGAGTAATCAAACTTTCTTTCAAATTTAACCGTTAAGTTTAGCTGAGGCATGTCTAGAGCCACCAGCAGGATCGATGTAGACAGAGAGATCACGAAATAATCACTAAGGGTTCCTTCTAGGGTCTATCAAACCCTATTTCACCCGAGCGTTAAGGGAGCCCATTCGTCAACCCCGCTCATAACATTAGCTAAAAGGCCTTAAGTGTCGACACCCCTATACCGTAGTGACCCTTACAAGTATAAGTAGCACTCTATAGCTCTATAAACCCCTTGGCCTCAATATCTTGATACCTTTTGGCTCATTGGGGGCAGATTTGTGAACATTAACGTTCTATCCAATAATAAGAAGCACTACTTCAATGGTCTTAGCCATAAGAAAATGGAGGATCGTTTGACGCCTCTCATAAATAACAGTACTCTGTACATCGTCCTAAGTCTATTAGAGGTATTTTATTTATTCTCTTTCACATAAACAGAATCAGAATATCAACATTTCACAAGTAATTTCCGAGAGTTCTCAAAGGAGATGAATAGAATAGTTTAACAACATTCGAGTGGAAAACATGCATTCTCATACTTTTTCATATAACAAGCATTCATTTGAAACATCGAACGCATACGCACATTTTGATATGAAAAGGTCGTAAATATGTATTTACCACTGAGATGAAGCACAATTAAAAGCAAGAAACTAAGCCTAGCACTCCGACGACAACCGCTCTCTCCTACTAGGTCGATGTCTACAATCACACGTATGACGTACTCGTTATAACAAATTTACACATTTATAATAAAAATGCAACCCTACATGTAAAATAGTCATAAATGTCACTAATTCACATATAATGATGTTTAATTATCAAAATAAGTCCAACAAAACACCTAGAAGTTCAAAAATTCAAGTTTTCTAATAAATGTGAAACTACAATTTTGGACAGAATTGTAGCTCTGACTTTGGAGCCATATTTACTATATCAAATCATCTCCTAAAATCTTGAAATTAATGTATGATGAACCTATATGTGTGTACTTTCAGAAACATCAAGAAAATCATGCATAGCTATTAAAAAACTCAAGTTATAAAAATAACAAAGACTGCAATGCAGAGACAAGTTTGGAAGAAAGTTTCAACTTTGAATAACAATTACTACTACTTGGGGAATAGGAAAAATGCTCATATTCTCCAGAATGAATCCCTTATGTGTCTAGTTTCATCACAAGAAAGATTTGGTGCCATAAGTTTCTGGAAATGAGATTTTTAACAAAAATGATAAAACTTGTTCAAAAACAGATTTTCAGAAAACATGCAACTTAGAATGAGCATATCTCCCTAACCATAAAGGATATGGAGTTGAATAGTCTTTCAAAATTACCCTCTTTGAGTCTAGTTTCAGAATATGAAAGATATAAAAATTCTACAGAGACAAAATTTAGAGATAATATACGTTTTTCACAAACTGGTCAGATTGTAAAAATGTGCAATTTCACCTAGAGCACTTAAAACATGATCAAATCAATTATATGACACATGTAACTTATGGAAAGTTGATTTTCACTCAAATTACATTATTTTAGGAATTAATTAAGACTTTTACATGCTATTGATACAAATGATCAAAACCCTATTGGGTAACAATGCAAAGAAGATGACATTCACAACATGCATGTGGGTTCTAGTTTGGGCTTCAAGAAATAGACAAAATTTTGGAGTTAAACTCTTGATCAAAGCATGAAAATGAAGAATCAAGGATAGACATGAAGAAATCTAAGATCTAATGTCACTAATCAAAGGTAAAGTTAGACATGCAAGCATGGATTTAAGTCTAGAAAGAACTTTACCCCAAGATTCAAGAAGATGATGAGCAAGAAGGTGGCTTTGACCTTCAATTCTTGAGTAGGATGTTGAAAGAACTCCCCTCCATGATGATAACAAGGTTGGACTCAAGATTTCCATAATTTGGGGCCAAGAAAGTTGAGTTTTGATGAAGTTTTGTGGAGGTCAAGCTCCCAAAACGGGAATGGAGTTTTGGGAGAGAAGAGAGCTTGTATGAATGTTCATTAGGAGGAAAGATGTAAAAAAATGAAGTGATGGAGATAGGGAGTGATTGGGTTGATGGAGATGGGAGTGTTTGATGGAGTATGTATATGAAAACCATATTATAATGGGAGTTGACCAAGTTGGTGGGTGAGGAATTAGGGATCAATTAAAATCTCCCAACAAGTTAGATGGGGATAGAACTGAGAGATGTCAAAGATTAAAGGATGAAAATATCAATTTCATATGTTGATGGATGGAGCTAAATAATCGATAGCCAAAAATTAAGGGGTAAAAGGAATGCAATTAAAAAGTCTCCCAACACCATAGTTGGGGTAGAAATTGGATTACCAAGAGAATGAGGGTTGACATGCAAATACAATAAATTTAAGATAACTACAAAATTCCATATGCAAGAGGGGTATAAATGAGAAGTGCCAAAAATTGAGGGGTGAAAATATAATTTCTAATTAATGGCTAACCCATAAAAGTCAATTTTAATAAATTACAAAATTGCAAAATAATTTTAAATAATCCACTTTGTAAATAAATGTCAAAATCTATTTTTTTTTAGAAAATTACAAGTATCTCCCACGTATAAAAAATGAGTTTCCTATCGTATTATCCAAGTTTTCAAAACTACAAAATAAGCCCAAAATAGAAAATATTTATCATCATAGATGTCAAATGACACACTTATATTTTAAAACTAAGGAGAAGTCAAGGACAATTTTGAAATGTAAATTTCTTAAAATTCTCAAATATTTTTCGAAATTACTAAATAACCCCAACTAAAATACGGGGTATTACATTATATCCCCCTTAAAACGAAGCTTCGTCCCCGAAGCTTAAGAAAACGTTTGAGCGAAATTACAAACATATTTCAAGAGAATGCAAATAATGCACATGAGACTTGTAGGCAATGCTAATGCACATGTGACACCTTAATTAACGAGAAACGCGCTCTCGATCGGTTACGTCTCATCTCACTCGTACAATAGTAGGGACTCAAATAAAATTAGCTCAAGTAAATGGTCGGCACCAAATGTTGAGAGTTATAAACCAACCTACAGGTTATCACGTTTACAAAGAGATTCAAAAATTTTATAGCATTTAAACATGTATCGATTTTTTTTTTTTTTTTTTTTTTTTTTTTTTTTTGCATTTAAGTAAGTCTCGAAAGTTTTAGACACAAAATAATTTGATCGCAACCAACATGTCATTTTGCTTGACTCATTCGTATGAAAAATATTGTCTTACCTGTATAGAATTAGATAAACCAATCACCTCAAGTGTTCCACGCATACGAGGGGAAAAAGAACACAATGTGTCGTCACACAACGTGTCTCTCCATCACAACTCGCATGTGTTTCTAATGTTCCCACTTAGTCTAGACAGCGGGTACAACTCATAGTACCGTCGTACTAAGAGTCACGCCAGCGGACTGCTAAACAAAGCGGTCCATATCACTTGGCATTTGGTATCTCCGGACCCAATTATTTTTTTTTTGTCAAAACTATCCAATTTTGAAAACGACCATGTGAAATTAACTCAAAATGAGATAAAATAAAGTATAATCTTAAAAGTCGCGCTCATAGGTAGGAAAGAATGGTCTCATGTTCTTCTAAGTCAAAGCGTCGTTACTCTCTCGTCGACAAAATAACATAACCAAGAAAGGGAACACGGATACGGATCATACGACAATGATAAATCATTTCTATATAGCAGTTAAGCATGCTCATAGGATAACCAACATATAAATAAGCACGTAGCTTTAGCATGAACCACATATCAATAAGCAGTCAACATTTAATCAACAAGTCAGGTACAAAACAAGTTTAACAAGAAATACATGTAAGTACCCAAACTCCCCGACGGCTTGTTTACTTTCTTATTTCCAAATTGGATTATCCTAATCCATCTTAAATTTTGAAAACATTTTCAATTTCTTAATTATCTACTGAAGGAAATCGAAAGTCTCATTAACCGGAGAACCGATGCTCTGATACCAGCTGAAACAACCCGGGATCTCGGTTCAGGGTTAAAGAGACAATCGATAACCAAAAGTAGAAATATAGTTACGAATGTTACATTTTATTTAATAAATACAGCAATCTTGAGAAGATAAGATTACAAATATAATTTGTTTAAAATAATCTATGTGATCTACTCTAACTTAATCTAAACGTCTTTGTCTCGATACGCGTTCCCATCCCCCACCTTGAGTGATGACCTGCGGTTTTAAAACGGCAAAAGCCGACACAGTTTTGAAGAAATGATCAGTAAAAACTGAGTAAATAGACACTACAACATGTAAAGCAACGAGTGGCATGGAAGCATGAGTTGAAGCAAATAAAGAGATTTGAAAATCAATGAGCAAAATAGTTGGAACAATTCGGAACATTTATGAGTAACCGCGTAGCGAGAACCATCATCTTTAAAACATTTATAAACCACAAGTAGTCAACATATTCTTAAACAAGTAAAATATCAACAGTAAACAAGTCCATTTGACCTGATAATGATATTAAATCACAAGTAGCCAAAGCTTTTCAAATCATTTGATTAGATTAGGCAATCAAGAGCCACAAACGACACCAATAGAGTAATCAAACTTTCTTTCAAATTTAACCGTTAAGTTTAGCTGAGGCATGTCTAGAGCCACCAGCAGGATCGATGTAGACAGAGGGATCACGAAATAATCACTAAGGGTTCCTTCTAGGGTCTATCAAACCCTATTTCACCCGAGCGTTAAGGGAGCCCATTCGTCAACCCCGCTCATAACATTAGCTAAAAGGCCTTAAGTGTCGACACCCCTATACCGTAGTGACCCTTACAAGTATAAGTAGCACTCTATAGCTCTATAAACCCCTTGGCCTCAATATCTTGATACCTTTTGGCTCATTGGGGGCGGATTTGTGAACATTAACGTTCTATCCAATAATAAGAAGCACTACTTCAATGGTCTTAGCCATAAGAAAATGGAGGATCGTTTGACGCCTCTCATTAATAACAGTACTCTGTACATCGTCCTAAGTCTATTAGAGGTATTTTATTTATTCTCTTTCACATAAACATAATCAGAATATCAACATTTCACAAGTAATTTCCGAGAGTTCTCAAAGGAGATGAATAGAATAGTTTAACAACATTCGAGTGGAAAACATGCATTCTCATACGTTTTCATATAACAAGCATTCATTTGAAACATCGAACGCATACGCACATTTTGATATGAAAAGGTCGTACATATGTACTTACCACTGAGATGAAGCACAATTAAAAGCAAGAAACTAAGCCTAGCACTCCGACGACAACCGCTCTCTCCTACTAGGTCGATGTCTACATTCACACGTATGACGTACTCGTTATAACAAATTTACACATTTATAATAAAAATGCAACCCTACATGTAAAATAGTCCTAAATGTCACTAATGCACATATAATGATGTTTAATTATCAAAATAAGTCCAACAAAACACCTAGAAGTTCAAAAATTCAAGTTTTCTAAAAAATGTGAAACTACAATTTTGGACAGAATTGTAGCTCTGACTTTGGAGCCATATTTACCATATCAAATCATCTCCTAAAATCTTGAAATTAATGTATGATGAACCTATATGTGTCTACTTTCAGAAACATCAAGAAAATCATGCATAGCTATTATAAAACTCAAGTTATAAAAATAACAAAGATTGCAATGCAGAGACAAGTTTGGAAGAAAGTTTCAACTTTGAATAACAATTACTACTACTTGGAGAATAGGAAAAATGCTCATATTCTCCAGAATGAATCCCTTATGTGTCTAGTTTCATCATAAGAAAGATTTGGTGCCATAAGTTTCTGGAAATGAGATTTTTAACAAAAATGATAAAACTTGTTCAAAAACAGATTTTCAGAAAACATGCAACTTAGAATGAGCATATCTCCCTAACCATAAAGGATATGGAGTTGAATAGTCTTTCAAAATTACCCTCTTTGAGTCTAGTTTCAGAATATGAAAGATGTAAAAAATCTACAGAGACAGAATTTAGAGATATAATATACGTTTTTCACAAACTGGTCAGATTGTAAAAATGTGCAATTTCACCTAGAGCACTTAAAACATGATCAAATCAATTATATGACACATGTAACTTATGGAAAGTTGATTTTCACTCAAATTACATTATTTAAGGAATTAATTAAGACTTTTACATGCTATTGATACAAATGATCAAAACCCTATTGGGTAACAATGCAAAGAAGATGACATTCACAACATGCATGTGGGTTCTAGTTTGGGCTTCATGAAATAGACAAAATTTTGGAGTTAAACTCTTGATCAAAGCATGAAAATGAAGAATCAAGGATAGACATGAAGAAATCTAAGATCTAATGTCACTAATCAAAGGTAAAGTTAGACATGCAAGCATGGATTTAAGTCTAGAAAGAACTTTACCCCAAGATTCAAGAAGATGATGAGCAAGAAGGTGGCTTTGACCTTCAATTCTTGAGTAGGATGTTGAAAGAACTCCCCACCATGATGATAACAAGGTTGGACTCAAGATTTACATAATTTGGGGCCAAGAAAGTTGAGTTTTGATGAAGTTTTGTGGAGGTCAAGCTCCAAAAACGGGAATGGAGTTTTGGGAGAGAAGAGAGCTTGTATGAATGTTCATTAGGAGGAAAGATGTAAAAAAATGAAGTGATGGAGATAGGGAGTGATTGGGTTGATGGAGATGGGACTGTTTGATGGAGTATGTATATGAAAACCATATTATAATGGGAGTTGACCAAGTTGGTGGGTGAGGAATTAGGGATCAATTAAAATCTCCCAACAAGTTAGATGGGGATAGAACTGAGAGATGTCAAAGATTAAAGGATGAAAATATCAATTTCATATGTTGATGGATGGAGCTAAATAATCGATAGCCAAAAATTAAGGGGTAAAAGGAATGCAATTAAAAAGTCTCCCAACACCATAGTTGGGGTAGAAATTGGATTACCAAGAGAATGAGGGTTGACATGCAAATACAAGAAATTTAAGATAACTACAAAATTCCATATGCAAGAGGGGTATAAATGAGAAGTGCCAAAAATTGAGGGGTGAAAATATAATTTCTAATTAATGGCTAACCCATAAAAGTCAATTTTAATAAATTTCAAAATTGCAAAATAATTTCAAATAATCCACTTTGTAAATAAATGTCAAAATCTATTTTTTTTGGAAAATTACAAGTATCTCCCACGTATACAAAATGAGTTTCCTATCGTATTATCCAAGTTTTCAAAACTACAAAATAAGCCCAAAATAGAAAATATTTATCATCATAGATGTCAAATGACACACTTATATTTTAAAACTAAGGAGAAGTCAAGGACAATTTTGAAATGTAAATTTCTTAAAATTCTCAAATATTTTTCGAAATTACTAAATAACCCCAACTTAAATACGGGGTATTACATTATATCCCCCTTAAAACGAAGCTTCGTCCCCGAAGCTTAAGAAAACGTTTGAGCGAAATTACAAACATATTTCAAGAGAATGCAAATAATGCACATGAGACTTGTAGGCAATGCTAATGCACATGTGACACCTTAATTAACGAGAAACGCGCTCTCGATCGGTTACGTCTCATCTCACTCGTACAATAGTAGGGACTCAAATAAAATTAGCTCAAGTAAATGGTCGGCACCAAATATTGAGAGTTATAAACCAACCTACAGGTTATCACGTTTACAAAGAGATTCAAAAATTTTATAGCATTTAAACATGTATCGATTTTTTTTTTTTTTTTTTTTATTTTTATTTTTTTTTTTTTTTTTTGCATTTAAATAAATCTCGAAAGTTTTAGACACAAAATAATTTGATCGCAACCAACATGTCATTTTGCTTGACTCATCCGTATGAAAAATATTGTCTTACCTGTATAGGATTAGATAAACCAATCACCTCAATTGTTCCACGCATACGAGGGGAAAAAGAACACAATGTGTCGTCACACAACGTGTCTCTCCATCACAACTCGCATGTGTTTCTAATGTTCCCACTTAGTCTAGACAGCAGGTACAACTCATAGTACCGTCGTACTAAGAGTCACGCCAGCGGACTGCTAAACAAAGCGGTCCATATCACTTGGCATTTGGTATCTCCGGACCCAATTATTTTTTTTTTGTCAAAACTATCCAATTTTGAAAACGACCATGTGAAATTAACTCAAAATGAGATAAAATAAAGTATAATCTTAAAAGTCGCGCTCATAGGTAGGAAAGAATGGTCTCATGTTCTTCTAAGTCAATGCGTCGTTACTCTCTCGTCGACAAAATAACATAACCAAGAAAGGGAACACGGATACGGATCATACGACAATGATAAATCATTTCTATATAGCAGTTAAGCATGCTCATAGGATAACCAACATATAAATAAGCACGTAGCTTTAGCATGAATCACATATCAATAAGCAGTCAACATTTAATCAACAAGTCAGGTACGAAACAAGTTTAACAAGAAATACATGTAAGTACCCAAACTCCCCGACGGCTTGTTTACTTTCTTATTTCCAAATTTGGTTATCCTAATCCATCTTAAATTTTGAAAACATTTTCAATTTCTTAATTATCTACTGAAGGAAATCGAAAGTCTCATTAACAGGAGAACCGATGCTCTGATACCAGCTGAAACAACCCGGGATCTCGGTTCAGGGTTAAAGAGACAATCGATAACCAAAAGTAGAAATGTAGTTACGAATCTTACATTTTATTTAATAAATACAGCAATCTTGAGAAGATAAGATTACAAATATAATTTGTTTGAAATAATCTATGTGATCTACTCTAACTTAATCTAAACGTCTTTGTCTCGATACGCGTTCCCATCCCCCACCTTGAGTGATGACCTGCGGTTTTAAAATGGCAAAAGGCGACACAGTTTTGAAGAAATGATCAGTAAAAACTGAGTAAATACACACTACAACATGTAAAGCAACGAGTGGCATGGAAGCATGAGTTGAAGCAAATAAAGAGATTTGAAAATCAATGAGCAAAAGAGTTGGAACAATTCGGAACATTTATGAGTAACCGCGTAGCGAGAACCATCATCTTTAAAACATTTATAAACCACAAGTAGTCAACATATTGTTAAACAAGTAAAATATCAACAGTAAACAAGTCCATTTGACCTGATAATGATATTAAATCACAAGTAGCCAAAGCTTTTCAAATCATTTGATTAGATTAGGCAATCAAGAGACACAAACGACATCAATAGAGTAATCAAACTTTCTTTCAAATTTAACCGTTAAGTTTAGCTGAGGCATGTCTAGAGCCACCAGCAGGATCGATGTAGACAGAGGGATCACGAAATAATCACTAAGGGTTCCTTCTAGGGTCTATCAAACCCTATTTCACCCGAGCGTTAAGGGAGCCCATTCGTCAACCCCGCTCATAACATTAGCTAAAAGGCCTTAAGTGTCGACACTCCTATACCGTAGTGACCCTTACAAGTATAAGTAGCACTCTATAGCTCTATAAACCCCTTGGCCTCAATATCTTGATACCTTTTGGCTCATTGGGGGCGGATTTGTGAACATTAACGTTCTATCCAATAATAAGAAGCACTACTTCAATGGTCTTAGCCATAAGAAAATGGAGGATCGTTTGACGCCTCTCATTAATAACAGTACTCTGTACATCGTCCTAAGTCTATTAGAGGTATTTTATTTATTCTCTTTCACATAAACAGAATCAGAATATCAACATTTCACAAGTAATTTCCGAGAGTTCTCAAAGGAGATGAATAGAATAGTTTAACAACATTCGAGTGGAAAACATGCATTCTCATACTTTTTCATATAACAAGCATTCATTTGAAACATCGAACGCATACGCACATTTTGATATGAAAAGGTCGTACATATGTACTTACCACTGAGATGAAGCACAATTAAAAGCAAGAAACTAAGCCTAGCACTCCGACGACAACCGCTCTCTCCTACTAGGTCGATGTCTACAATCACACGTATGACGTACTCGTTATAACAAATTTACACATTTATAATAAAAATGCAACCCTACATGTAAAATAGTCCTAAATGTCACTAATGCACATATAATGATGTTTAATTATCAAAATAATTCCAACAAAACACCTAGAAGTTCAAAAATTCAAGTTTTCTAAAAAATGTGAAACTACAATTTTGGACAGAATTGTAGCTCTGATTTTGGAGCCATATTTACCATATCAAATCATCTCCTAAAATCTTGAAATTAATGTATGATGAACCTATATGTGTCTACTTTCAGAAACATCAAGAAAATCATGCATAGCTATTATAAAACTCAAGTTATAAAAATAACAAAGACTGCAATGCAGAGACAAGTTTGGAAGAAAGTTTCAACTTTGAATAACAATTACTACTACTTGGAGAATAGGAAAAATGCTCATATTCTCCAGAATGAATCCCTTATGTGTCTAGTTTCATCACAAGAAAGATTTGGTGCCATAAGTTTCTGGAAATGAGATTTTTAACAAAAATGATAAAACTTGTTCAAAAACAGATTTTCAGAAAACATGCAACTTAGAATGAGCATATCTCCCTAACCATTAAGGATATGGAGTTGAATAGTCTTTAAAAATTACCCTCTTTGAGTCTAGTTTCAGAATATGAAAGATGTAAAAATTCTACAGAGACAAAATTTAGAGATAATATACGTTTTTCACAAACTGGTCAGATTGTAAAAATGTGCAATTTCACCTAGAGCACTTAAAACATGATCAAATCAATTATATGACACATGTAACTTATGGAAAGTTGATTTTCACTCAAATTACATTATTTTAGGAATTAATTAAGACTTTTACATGCTATTGATACAAATGATCAAAACCCTATTGGGTAACAATGCAAAGAAGATGACATTCACAACATGCATGTGGGTTCTAGTTTGGGCTTCATGAAATAGACAAAATTTTGGAGTTTAACTCTTGATCAAAACATGAAAATGAAGAATCAAGGATAGACATGAAGAAATCTAAGATCTAATGTCACTAATCAAAGGTAAAGTTAGACATGCAAGCATGGATTTAAGTCTAGAAAGAACTTTACCCCAAGATTCAAGAAGATGATGAGCAAGAAGGTGGCTTTGACCTTCAATTCTTGAGTAGGATGTTGAAAGAACTCCCCTCCATGATGATAACAAGGTTGGACTCAAGATTTCCATAATTTGGAGCCAAGAAAGTTGAGTTTTGATGAAGTTTTGTGGAGGTCAACCTCCAAAAACGGGAATGGAGTTTTGGGAGAGAAGAGAGCTTGTATGAATGTTCATTTGGAGGAAAGATGTAAAAAAATGAAGTGATGGAGATAGGGAGTGATTGGGTTGATGGAGATGGGAGTGTTTGATGGAGTATGTATATGAAAACCATATTATAATGGGAGTTGACCAAGTTGGTGGGTGAGGAATTAGGGATCAATTAAAATCTCCCAACAAGTTAGATGGGGATAGAAATGAGAGATGTCAAAGATTAAAGGATGAAAATATCAATTTCATATGTTGATGGATGGAGCTAAATAATCGATAGCCAAAAATTAAGGGGTAAAAGGAATGCAATTAAAAAGTCTCCCAACACCATAGTTGGGGTAGAAATTAGATTACCAAGAGAATGAGGGTTGACATGCAAATACAAGAAATTTAAGATAACTACAAAATTCCATATGCAAGAGGGGTATAAATGAGAAGTGCCAAAAATTGAGGGGTGAAAATATAATTTCTAATTAATGGCTAACCCATAAAAGTCAATTTTAATAAATTACAAAATTGCAAAATAATTTCAAATAATCCACTTTGTAAATAAATGTCAAAATCTATATTTTTTTTTAGAAAATTACAAGTATCTCCCACGTATACAAAATGAGTTTCCTATCGTATTATCCAAGTTTTCAAAACTACAAAATAAGCCCAAAATAGAAAATATTTATCATCATAGATGTCAAATGACACACTTATATTTTAAAACTAAGGAGAAGTCAAGGACAATTTTGAAATGTAAATTTCTTAAAATTCTCAAATATTTTTCGAAATTACTAAATAACCCCAACTAAAATACGGGGTATTACATTATATCCCCCTTAAAATGAAGCTTCGTCCCCGAAGCTTAAGAAAACGTTTGAGCGAAATTACAAACATATTTCAAGAGAATGCAAATAATGCACATGAGACTTGTAGGCAATGCTAATGCACATGTGACACCTTAATTAACGAGAAACGCGCTCTCGATCGGTTACGTCTCATCTCACTCGTACAATTGTAGGGACTCAAATAAAATTAGCTCAAGTAAATGGTCGGCACCAAATGTTGAGAGTTATAAACCAACCTACAGGTTATCACGTTTACAAAGAGATTTAAAAAATTTATAGCATTTAAACATGTATCGATTTTTTTTTTTTTTTTTTTTTTTTTTTTTTGCATTTAAAAAAGTCTCGAAAGTTTTAGACACAAAATAATTTGATCGCAACCAACATGTCATTTTGCTTGACTCATCTGTATGAAAAATATTGTCTTACCTGTATAGGATTAGATAAACCAATCACCTCAAGTGTTCCACGCATACGAGGGGAAAAAGAACACAATGTGTCGTCACACAACGTGTCTCTCCATCACAACTCGCATGTGTTTCTAATGTTCCCACTTAGTCTAGACAGCGGGTACAACTCATAGTACCGTCGTACTAAGAGTCACGCCAGCGGACTGCTAAACAAAGCGGTCCATATCACTTGGCATTTGGTATCTCCGGACCCAATTATTTTTTTTTTGTCAAAACTATCCAATTTTGAAAACGACCATGTGAAATTAACTAAAAATGAGATAAAATAAAGTATAATCTTAAAAGTCGCGCTCATAGGTAGGAAAGAATGGTCTCATGTTCTTCTAAGTCAAAGCGTCGTTACTCTCTCGTCGACAAAATAACATAACCAAGAAAGGGAACACGGATACGGATCATACGACAATGATAAATCATTTCTATATAGCAGTTAAGCATGCTCATAGGATAACCAACATATAAATAAGCACGTAGCTTTAGCATGAATCACATATCAATAAGCAGTCAACATTTAATCAACAAGTCAGGTACAAAACAAGTTTAACAAGAAATACATGTAAGTACCCAAACTCTTCGACGGCTTGTTTACTTTCTTATTTCCAAATTGGGTTATCCTAATCCATCTTAAATTTTGAAAACATTTTCAATTTCTTAATTATCTACTGAAGGAAATCGAAAGTCTCATTAACCGGAGAACCGATGCTCTGATACCAGCTGAAACAACCCGGGATCTCGGTTCAGGGTTAAAGAGACAATCGATAACCAAAAGTAGAAATATAGTTACGAATGTTACATTTTATTTAATAAATACAACAATCTTGAGAAGATAAGATTACAAATATAATTTGTTTGAAATAATCTATGTGATCTACTCTAACTTAATCTAAACGTCTTTGTCTCGATACGCGTTCCCATCCCCCACCTTGAGTGATGACATGCGGTTTTAAAATGGCAAAAGCCGACACAGTTTTGAAGAAATGATCAGTAAAAACTGAGTAAATACACACTACAACATGTAAAGCAACGAGTGGCATGGAAGCATGAGTTGAAGCAAATAAAGAGATTTGAAAATCAATGAGCAAAAGAGTTGGAACAATTCGGAACATTTATGAGTAACCGCGTAGCGAGAACCATCATCTTTAAAACATTTATAAACCACAAGTAGTCAACATATTCTTAAACAAGTAAAATATCAACAGTAAACAAGTCCATTTGACCTGATAATGATATTAAATCACAAGTAGCCAAAGCTTTTCAAATCATTTGATTAGATTAGGCAATCAAGAGCCACAAACGACATCAATAGAGTAATCAAACTTTCTTTCAAATTTAACCGTTAAGTTTAGCTGAGGCATGTCTAGAGCCACCAGCAGGATCGATGTAGACAGAGGGATCACGAAATAATCACTAAGGGTTCCTTCTAGGGTGTATCAAACCCTATTTCACCCGAGCGTTAAGGGAGCCCATTCGTCAACCCCGCTCATAAAATTAGCTAAAAGGCCTTAAGTGTCGACACCCCTATACCGTAGTGACCCTTACAAGTATAAGTAGCACTCTATAGCTCTATAAACCCCTTGGCCTCAATATCTTGATACCTTTTGGCTCATCGGGGGCGGATTTGTTAACATTAACGTTCTATCCAATAATAAGAAGCACTACTTCAATGGTCTTAGCCATAAGAAAATGGAGGATCGCTTGACGCCTTTCATTAATAACAGTACTCTATACATCGTCCTAAGTCTATTAGATGTATTTTATTTATTCTCTTTCACATAAACAGAATCAGAATATCAACATTTCACAAGTAATTTCCGAGAGTTCTCAAAGGAGATGAATAGAATAGTTTAACAACATTCGAGTGGAAAACATGCATTCTCATACTTTTTCATATAACAAGCATTCATTTGAAACATCGTACGCATACGCACATTTTGATATGAAAATGTCGTACATATGTACTTACCACTGAGATGAAGCACAATTAAAAGCAAGAAACTAAGCCTAGCACTCTGACGACAACCGCTCTCTCCTACTAGGTCGATGTCTACAATCACATGTATGACGTACTCGTTATAACAAATTTACACATTTATAATAAAAATGCAACCCTACATGTAAAATAGTCCTAAATGTCACTAATTCACATATAATGATGTTTAATTATCAAAATAAGTCCAACAAAACACCTACAAGTTCAAAAATTCAAGTTTTCTAAAAAATGTGAAACTACAATTCTGGACAGAATTGTAGCTCTGACTTTGGATCCATATTTACCATATCAAATAATCTCCTAAAATCTTGCAATTAATGTATGATGAACCAATATGTGTCTACTTTCAGAAACAATCAAGAAAATCATGCATAGCTATTATAAAACTCAAGTTATAAAAATAACAAAGACTGCAATGCAGAGACAAGTTTGGAAGAAAGTTTCAACTTTGAAGAACAACTACTACTACTTGGAGAATAGGAAAAATGCTCATATTCTCCAGCATGAATCCCTTATGTGTCTAGTTTCATCACAAGAAAGATTTGGTGCCATAAGTTTCTGGAAATGAGATTTTTAACAAAAATGATAAAACTTGTCCAAAAACAGATTTTTAGAAAACATGCAACTTAGAATGAGCATATCTCCCTAACCAAAAAGGATATGGAGTTGAATTTTCTTTCAAAATGACCCTCTGTGAGTCTAGTTTCAGAATATGAAAGATGTAAAAATTCTACAGAGACAAAATTTAGAGATAATATACGTTTTTCACAAACTGGTCAGATTGTAAAAATGTGCAATTTCACCTAGAGCACTTAAAACATGATCAAATCAATTATATGACACATGTAACTTATGGAAAGTTGATTTTCACTCAAATTACATTATTTAGGAATTAATTAAGACTTTTACACGCTATTGATACAAATGATCAAAACCCTATTGGGTAACAATGCAAAGAAAATGACATTCACAACATGCATGTGGGTTCTAGTTTGGGCTTCATGAAATAGGCAAAATTTTGGAGTTAAACTCTTGATCAAAGCATGAAAATGAAGAATCAAGGATAGACATGAAGAAATCTAAGATCTAATGTCACTAATTAAAGGTAAAGTTAGACATGCAAGCATGGATTTAAGTCTAGAAAGAACTTTACCCCAAGATTCAAGAAGATGATGAGCAAGAAGGTGGCTTTGACCTTCAATTCTTGAGTAGGATGTTGAAAGAACTCCCCTCCATGATGATAACAAGGTTGGACTCAAGATTTCCATAATTTGGAGCCAAAAAAGTTGAGTTTTGATGAAGTTTTGTGGAGGTCAAGCTCCAAAAAAGGGAGTGGAGTTTTGGGAGAGAGAAGAGAGCTTGTATGAATGTTCATTAGGAGGAAAGATGTAAAAAAATGAAGTGATGGAGATAGGGAGTGATTGGGTTGATGGAGATGGGAGTGTTTGATGGAGTATGTATATGAAAACCATATTATAATGGGAGTTGACCAAGTTGGTGGGTGAGGAATTAGGGATCAATTAAAATCTCCCAACAAGTTAGATGGGGATAGAAATGAGAGATGTCAAAGATTAAAGGATGAAAATATCAATTTCATATGTTGATGGATGGAGCTAAATAATCGATAGCCAAAAATTAAGGGGTAAAAGCAATGCAATTAAAAAGTCTCCCAACACCATAGTTGGGGTAGAAATTGGATTACCAAGAGAATGAGGGTTGACATGCAAATACAAGAAATTTAAGATAACTACAAAATTCCATATGCAAGAGGGGTATAAATGAGAAGTGCCAAAAATTGAGGGGTGAAAATATAATTTCTAATTAATGGCTAACCCATAAAAGTCAATTTTAATAAATTACAAAATTGCAAAATAATTTCAAATAATCCACTTTGTAAATAAATGTCAAAATCTTTTTTTATTTGAAAATTACAAGTATCTCCCACGTATACAAAATGAGTTTCCTATCGTATTATCCAAGTTTTCAAAACTACAAAATAAGCCCAAAATAGAAAATATTTATCATCATAGATGTCAAATGACACACTTATATTTTAAAACTAAGAAGAAGTCAAGGACAATTTTGAAATGTAAATTTCTTAAAATTCTCAAATATTTTTCGAAATTACTAAATAACCCCAACTAAAATACGGGGTATTACATTTGTTGTCGAGTACAGTATAGTGTGATACATGATTGAGAGATATGTGTTGCGAGTATAATCTGTTATGGTGGAAGAAAGAGTTAAGTGTTGTGAATTGAATCCGGAAATATACTAAGCATCCTAGGGACCCTAAATCATCTAGTTTCTCCATACGCTTAGTAATATCATTCAGTTAATTTGCAGTTCTTAGCTACGTAGAGCCACTTGTTTGAGGGTGGCAAACTCACAATTCTTAATCCATGCCTCCCGGTTACTTCACTATAAACTAATATTATAACTAAACAATCTCGAGCTTGTCCTCGTGGGATTCGACAACCCGAGTATTAAATATACTCACTCTTTACTACTTGCACCGTGCACTTGCGGTAACACGTAAGAAAGTGTGTTAAGTTTTTGGTGCCGTTGACGGGGACAACGATAGATTGTTTAGTTAGAAATTTGTTTGGAGTTTTTATTTTATTTTTGTTACTATATATTTACCTCACGGGTGTGCTAGTGTTGTTTCCTCAGGTAGCGATGGCGGAAGGCCAAGGGCTAATTAGCCTCACGACGGAGCAGCTACAAGCTATGGTGGCTGCAGCCGTAGAGAAAGCACTAGCGGCAACATCTAGACCGCAACCGACCTCAATGTTGTACAACCGTTCTGGAAAAGCAATAATCCAGGCATTTGAAGCGAAACTTAAAGGAAGGGAGCCAGCAATTGTGGTGCCACCAATCGAGGCTGAAAACTTCTACCTCAAGCCAGCCACAATTCTGCTTGTTCAGAATCAAGGAACCTTTGCTGGTACATATGAGGAAGACCCATACGGATTCATTGGAAGATTTCAGAACCAGTGTCGACTAATTCGCTATAGTGGGGTCACATCTGAAGCACTTAAACTGATGCTCTTCCCTCATTGCCTCAAGGGATTTTCTATGGATTGGCTAGACTCTATGCCATCTGGTTCGATCAAAACTTGGGAAGAGTGTGCCTCTCAATTTATGGTCAATTTTTTTCCAATCTCACGTCTAATTCAGCAGCAGAACGAGATTTGGAATTTTAGGCAAGATAAAAATGAATTACTTGTCAAAGCATGGGAGCACCTAAATTGTTTGCTACGTAGATGCCCCAACCATAGAATTAACAAAGCCCATATCATCCAGGTCTTCTATGATGCACTTGGAAATCCTGACAAAGACAAAATCGACAGAGAAGCTGGAGGAAATTTCTTGTTCAAATGCGATGAGGAGGATGCCTATGAGCTGGTGAGACGAGTGGTTGAACAAGAGGAGAGCTTGTATTATGAGTCCCAGCAGCAAGAACGGATGAAGCAAAATGCAATATATTATGGCACAGTTCAGGTGAATGCGGTGGAAGCAGTGCATGAAGCAGCTGTTTCAGAGTTGCAGCAACAACAACTAGAATTAGCTTCAGAGTTGGCTAAGCTGAGAGGAGTGATGAAAGTGATGGGTCAACACGTGATGACCATGATTGCAGAGAGCACTAATTTTGCAGTTGAACTCCGGGAAGCTCTAGCAGAAGTTAAGGATCTTAAGCAGCAACTCGAACACAGAACACCGGAACAAACTATTGTAGCATCTGAGGAACATGTTCAAGCATCAGCACTCGCAGTGGTATTTCAATCAAAGACCCTCCATATTCTACACATGCCAGAGCGGTAGCATCCAAGGCAAGGGAGCATGAAGACTTCGATTCAGAGAAGACTCATGTCATGCTCCCCCAATCAAAGGGCATGACTAAGCAGGACGAGGAGGATTCAACTGACGTATTAATTTCATCTCATACTTCTTTTTCAGAACATCCATATCCGTTGCGTAATAGGAAGAAGAAGGATGATTCTGAGGAGTACAGGCGCTTTCTTAACGTATTCTCGAAATTGCGTATTAATATTCCATTGATTGAGGCACTTCAAAAGATGCCTAATATTCTCGGTTTATTAAGGATACAATCCTTGGTAAGAAAGCAGTGGATGAATTTTAGGGAGTGAAATTAAATGAGCATGTTAGTTCATGTGTTTTGCATGGGCTACCTAAGAAAAACAAGGATCCGGGTAGTTTTGTCGTTGAAGCTACGTTGGGTGATGCCTACATTGGGAGAGCTCTCTGCGATTTGGGAGCAAGCGTGAATTTGATGCCTTTATCGGTATTCAAAAAGTTAAGTGTGCGAGAGCCTCAGAAAACCTATATCACTCTTCATTTGGCAGACAAATCATCCTAGAGAGCCTGTGGCATGATACAGGATGTACTTGTGAGTGTTGGAAGCCTGATCATGCCAGCTGACTTTGTCATATTGGACATGCCAGCTGGTGATGTTCCTATAAGTTTAGGTAGGCCGTTTTTATCAACTGGGCGTACTCTCGTTGATGTGGAGAATGGAGAGCGGATTATGAGGGTACATGATGACATGGAGACTTTTAGGTTCTTCAAACAGGTGCCCCAGCACTCATGGGAGTATCAGCCAGGAGTACCTTTTCCCGTGCAAGTAAAGAGCAAACTCCCTGAATTGTCACAAGGAGATCCACCTGACTACTGGGAAAGAAACAAGCAATCAGCAATACAGGCACATGAAGCAGTTCTCCAAATTTAGCACAGGAACGCTAAGCTAGAAGCGGCACAATGTGCCGGACCACCCTCGTGATGTGGCAGAGGTAACTGGGTTGGGCCGTCGACCTTAAATTACAAGCGCTTCTTTGGAGGCAACCTAATGTAGAGTAGAGATTTTGTTTTTTTTGTTTTTTTTGTTTTTATTTTGTTTATGTTCTTTTAATTCTCCATATTTGATAGTGCGAGATGAGAGAGAGGGTGTTTAATGTTTTCGATGAGTGTGCAGGTACCGAGGACCTCCAGATTCTTTATTTTGATGCATGTACATAAGTTTGCATGAAAAACGCTGAACAACGAGTTAACCGGGAGAATTTTGAATCATACAGGAGCTACTCGAGGTCAAAATGTAGAAAATTAGTCATGA
The DNA here is from genome assembly GCA_023055425.1 of Linanthus parryae. Lineage (NCBI taxonomy): Eukaryota > Viridiplantae > Streptophyta > Magnoliopsida > Ericales > Polemoniaceae > Linanthus > Linanthus parryae. The sequence continues at coordinate 160,434,764 of JALGPY010000002.1, read as the reverse complement.
GGAGTATGTTAGCAATTTGGAATATCGGGGTTGCACGCATCGGAATGCGGAGTGAAAATACAGTTCAAGAGCTTTAGAGGCGAGATTCTTTGCTCAAGATAGATTAATTGGGAAGAAATGGAAAATTTCTTGGATTTGAGATTTTCTAGTCAAAAATGGATTCCTCGTCGAGTGTGGATTCCAACGGTTCAAGAATCGCGCGAATCGGATACCGGATGAAGAAACTAGAGGAAAAACTAGGTGGCCTACTTCAGTGATTTCGGCACCCATTTCGGGCCGAAATGGGGGCCGAAATCAGCCGGACAACTCACGCTTTGGGGGTATTTTTGATACTTTTGGGGGGTTATTTTGACATTTTGGAGGATTTTTAAAGGTAAGAACCAACCAACAAGTCCCCTAACACCCCAATTTGGATCAAACACTCCTTGTCTTCAGCTTCTTCCTCTCCAAACGCTCAAGAACACCAACACACCCCAAACCCAAAACGCATCCAAATCGCGAAGTTTTTGAGATAGTGAGCGGATTCGCTCTTGGGCTTTTTTGAGATGGTGAGCGGATTGAGTGTGGGGAATTCAAAAAGGAAGATATCCAAGAACTTAAATCTTCCGATTCATCGCTTTGGAGGGGGATTCGGCCAAAGCTCAAAGAGGAACTTAAGGAAGGAACACTGAGGAGCACATCAAGGGTATGCTTGCTTCAACTTGCTCGAGTTTTCGGAAAATTTGGTCGACCGATTCGGTCCTTTCTTGACCAATTTTCGCGAAACTAATCCTGTAAGAATGGTAATCCGGGATCATAGGTACCATATTTTCTCTCGCTTTAAATAATCGCTCTAGACGATATGATTCATTTTATGCAAAGTGCCATGCAACACTTGTCTTTTTAAATCCTTACACTTTGAGATAATGTCATTGGGGGGATACTCTAAATTCATTGAGGACAATGATTATCTCAAGTGTGGGGGGGGGGGGGGTCACATATCTTTGCTTTCCTTAACTTGCATAGCCTTGTTACATGTAGTTTAGTGAGTCAGTTGCACGTAGGAGTCAGAGTTAGGATTGCATGTGCACGTTTAATTATTGCATTGTATATTGTTTGCACTTTTAATTATTGAGTCCACCTACCCATATGTGTTGTTAATAGAGTTGTTCCAAGCATATAGAGTTAGGAAAATAGAATGAAAAAAAAAACAAAAAAACAAGAAAAATCCTAAAAAAAAACCCTAAAAATTAATTTTTTTTTGAGAAAGGGCAATTGAAGAGAATGAATGTGGAAAGGGCTTAATGATAGAAATTCCCTAGAAGTAGGACAATCTGAGGTGAGGTAGACGCGAGAATCTGGAGTAGGAAGGCTATAGGGATAATGCACTCGAGAATTGTGAGTAGCTGTCTCTCAAACTAGTTATCCTACTAGCGCTACACCACCGTCACTTAGGTAGTCGTCAACCCTCCTCGTAGTGGCAACGGAAAAGCTGTGTGAGTGATTTTTATGGGGACCTCACGTCCCGTCTCACAGCCTAGGTCCGCTAGTCACCCCAATTTGATCCATTTACCCCTTTTATTCACAGCCTCTAGCCTAGGAAGCTATTCCTTGTGACCTTCATCACTAGTTAGAATGATACCTTCCTATGCGTCATGATAGAGGGAGTCGAGTTAGGGAGGTTCGTTGAGAATGAGCTGATATTATAAATCTTGAGTGGATACTCTTACATGTCATCGTTTGAGGGGATGTGATGGTGAGTTAGAGACGGTAGCACACTTCGGTGTGGCGGTGATTCGTGTCCTTGCACCACACTCATAGGTGGAGAGTCGTAGTGCGTGACATTATTTCTGCACGATATGGGGTGGGTTGGTTGATCTTATAGGAGGACATGCTTGTGCTTCAGTTACATTCTCTATATCTTAGGCGATGTGGAGGATTGGTTAAAATTAGCACGTGTTACATTGACTACCGGGTTGTTGATATGGTATAAATCGAGTGTGCGGGTGTCGATATCTATATTGATTACATCATTGATTCTACACGTTCCACCCCTACGTTATTTACTTTGACGGATTGATCGCCTCGGATATTTACTACTATTATGAGCTCCATGTGATTTATTGTGTTATAAAAAAACAAAAAAAAACAAAACAGAAATTAGAAAAATATGGAAATTGAAAGCTAAAAGGAATAAAGGAGCAAGCTTGAAATTGAAGACCGGGGAGATGAGCTATTGTTCGAGATCACTTCTTCACATTTGTGGCCGCGAGAACGGCGTTGCACCAAGATTGTGGGAATGAGGGCCGGAGTAGTTGGTTCGGTGGGGTTCCTTAGATTTTGGTGAGGGACTGTGAGAATGGGTTCTTGTGAGATGTATCATGACGTCTAGGACTGCACTTCTAAATATCCTATCATACCCGTCCTAAGCCGTTAACATTATAAATAGCTCGGATGGTAAGTTCTAAGGATACGTTTGATGAGTGTGCGGAAGCAACTTATTTTGTGTTCGTGCCCGTTCTTTATGACGAAACTGGATGCAAGTTCTACCGACCACCAAAGTTATATAATCTTCTAGGGGATGTGAGAGCCTTATGACATGCCGGTTTGCTTTTCGAGATTGCCCAATCTCCATAAAAAAAGAAAAATAATGTTCTTTACTTTATTTCATTGTTTATAATCGAGTTGCATTGTTCAAATTCATGTAGAATGCATGGTCCGGTGTTTGAGTCGTTGTGTCTAAGGCAAAGTAAAGATATATGTGAATCTTGGAAGCAAGTGTTGCTCGGGACGAGCAAGAAGGTAGTTTTGGGGAATTTGATAGCGCCTTTTAGGAGCTATCTATTACCTCCATTTTAATACATCATCACGAGTGATTTGAGCTTAATGTTAGAGAATTTGAGTCGTTTTATCACTTGATGCTTCACATGCTTTATATTGTTAGTCCGAGCGTTTCTATGTATATTTAGTTGTTATTTGTCAAATATAATTGCTTGGTATGTTTGTTCATGTTGTCTTGACAGGAACGGATGCTAATCGGTTGATAGGAGGCATGGAACGAACTTCAGAAACAATGGGAGCACAAGTGGAACGAGGAGAAGCAAAGATGGATAAGCTAGGATGATCAGTCTGCAGTAATCTGATGACATCTTGAGTTCTAAAAATAATTTTGGAGCGAGACCAGTGCCAAAATAAATAAGACTCAAAGATATTTCCAATGATAGGTCACAAAGCTTAATCCGAGTCTGGATGAGAGAGATATGGCCTGTGCAAGATCAGCTTACTATTCTGGACGGGAATTACAAACTAGAGGGGCTGAGATGCAATTTCGCAAAGTACATTAAAAATTCGCCCCAGCTAGTAAAATAACATGAGGAAGGCCTGAGAATACAGACACACATAACGGAGGAAGAGAGAGAGACGCACGGGAGTTCAAGGAAGAGAGGATTCATGCCCCATCTTCAAGGATTTCATCATTTGATTCTTTTTCTCCATCTCTTGTACTATTTTCTATGGTGGTCATGATTTTATCAAGAAATTTCATGTCTGGCTAAACTCATAGCTAGGTGATTATTGAGAACTAGGGTTTACTTGTTTGATTGATGGATTCATGGATTTACTACATGCTTAAAGCTTAATTTCACTGAGCTCAAATGAATTAATATGAGAACTAGGGTTTACTTGTCAGCAAGCTAGTATTTCTTGGCATAATGGCGCTATCTAGACAGATAGGCTTAAATCGCGTTTGGATGATATCTAGACAGATAGGCTTTAAATTGCATAATGGCGCTATCTGGACAGATAGGCCTTAGATCTTATTTGTGCTGCTATCTAAACAGATAGGCTTTAAATTGTGCTTGGCTGCTATCTAAATAGATAGGCTTTAAATCGCATTTGAGTTCTATATAAACAGATAGGCTTACAATTCGTTACTACTATCAAATTAGATAGTCTTCTCAAATTAATATGTGGCATTGTTGATAGCTAGGCGGCCTTCTAATATGGGGCATCATGTGGATTTGGGTAACTTTGATAGTGAACATTAATATGCTTCTTTAATAAGCTTCTTGTGTATACAAATGTTGGATTTAGACTATATAATGTTGTATGTATGTACGTAAATTCCTCCAATAAAATGACAAAATTAGCATCTGCGAGATAAGTGAGTAATATATTATAATTTTCTCATTTACTTTATAAGTTTTTGATCAGTATGGTTTTTACTATTTCTTTTCGTCATCTCTTTAACAGAAATCTTCTCCTCGTCCCAGGGATCTTTAGACATGGAGAACATAGAGTTTTAGAGGAGCTTGTAGAGTGAGGCATTTGAGGGAAGATAAGCTATTTTTGGCTTGATGTTATTTTCATGGTAAATCAGAGAGACGATTTTGTGTTGTTTCCAAAGTGATGTGCTCATTACTAAAGGTTGATTTTGATTCTCTGAGTTTAAGGTAGTGAAATGTAATTCCCACGTTTATTGTATTAACAGTTGTAGATGGTGCTTTCTAAACAGACATATCAGAGGCACGTGGCGGTCATCCAGCACACCTAGCTATGCTCCATACACACCTAATCACTACCCATGTTTATCCACTTGGGGGTTGCGAGACAGGGCCCTCACGTACCAACCACACGAGACCTGGAGGGACTTGTGGTTTGGAGTCTAGAGTAAGGTTCGTCTCGCGCGAACGACAACCAAGCTCGCGCGCGACCCCTTGTAACTGTTTTGAGAGACTTTATGACCACGTCATATAAAGTCGGTCGATCTCATAACGGTCTCTGCTATCTGTGGACAGGTGCGTAACGGTCCCTATATATACGGTCGAATGTGCCGTTACAGGTCTATCATTAAGTTGCCATTTATGGTGCATTAACCCCCACAACGGTCACTTCCCCACTATATATAGGAAGGTTAGCCCTCCATGGAAAGGGTTCAGTTCTGAAGTTCTGCTTCTAAGCCCTCTTACCATCATTAAGCTGTCTCTCTCTCTCTCTTGAAGTTACCTTTGCTTATTCTCTCCCTACTCATACCCTACACTTCTCTGTGTGCATACCCTCATATCCCCTACTTGAGGTGTTCACTTAGATCTCTCTTGAGGATTTCCTTGTACACAATTTGGTGAACCCAACGTGGAGCATCCACCTCCGAAGCTTCGGCCAATCAATTTAACTGCCATGTCTCTTGAGGGTAACCTTCGTGATGGTGACCAATCTACTTTGAGAGAGGAAACCCCGAGGGAGGAAACTCCCAACACTAATACAATTACTAATACCCAGAAAGCTACCGTGAGCAATCCCTCTCTGGAAACGCTACAAGCCACAATCCAAAGCCAGGTCAAGGCCATGAAAGCTCAGTTCGTCCAGATCATGGGGATTCTAGGAGGATTGGTTCAGAACACTGCTCAGGGGGCTTTTGCCCCACCACCAGCATCTCAGCTGCCTTCAACAGGGGTATCCACCACCTCGATAGTGCGCACGCCTGCCCCACCAAACCCACAATCTTCTCTCCCTAATGGCCTTATGACCCAGGCTCTAGGGCTCCAATCAGGCACGTCCCTGGTATCTGCTGGGAATCTCACTCCTTACCCCGCGTTGTCTTCACACGCGAGTGGAGCCTCAGGGAGTTATGTACTCCCACCTCCACCTCCCTATGATCCAAATATGCCCCACATTCCGGGTTAAGCCGCGACACCAACGTCAACTCCTGGGGGAAGTACGCCTGCCAACGTCGCGACCCTGGAACAACGAATAGATAGCATCATTGCTAGCCAAATCTTTGCGGATACTGTCATCCCAAATGTTGACAATGCACCTCCCATTCCGCGAGACATATATCTGATGTCCAATCCTGCGGGGTACAAAGAACCCAAATGGGAAAAATTCGATGAGACCGGCGGAAATGCGCACGAGCATGTGATGAGGTTCGTCGATTTGATGGTCCCGCATGGAATCGATACCAGGCTACTAATGCGCGAATTCCCTAAATCTCTGTGGACTGTCCCGTACAAATGGTAGAGGACCCTCGAAGCGGGATCTGTCAAGACGTAGGAGGACATGGTGAAGAAGTTTTAACAAAATTCTTCCAAGTTGAAGAGAAGTTTACCACTATCCATCTCTCTCGCATGTAATAGAAACATGATGAAGAGGGAGTTTCTTTAATCAAGAAGTTCAGGGCCAGGTCCTTGGAATGCATCGATGAAGTCTCAAAAGGCCGCCTGATGGGGATATGCCTTCAAGGCATGCACGAAGAATACAAAGGTATGTTAATCAATTTGAGTATGCCTACCTTTTCAAAGTTTATTGATAGCACCAGGAACATTGAGCCACTGATGGAGAAGATGAGAAAGAGATACACCACTGAACGCGCCCCAGCAAGCTCTGGCTTCAAGATCGGAAGGTTCAGTTACAAGCGCGGGCGAGATGTTGATGTTCATGCAGTGTCGTCCCCTCACAAGCAACAACGACCCGCGCCTCGGGAAGCACCACCCCTGCCTTGCTCAATCGAAGATGCAATAGACCTCTATAAAAGGTGGCAAAATGATGGAATCCTACCAGCACTGGAAGACAAACCCTCTGGAGATCAACTGCGAGATCCAAGGTGGTGCGAGTGCCATGGGGAGGTCATGCACCCAATGAAGGAATGCAAAAAGCCCAGGTGGTTGGTGGATAGAAAGATAAAGGAAGGACAATTGGTTGTCGTTGAGCTAGCCAAGGACGTACGCAGCAACCCGTTGCCGTCTTATGCGCGACAAGAGAACAAGGGAAAAGAAATAGCCATGATTTCTATCATGGACCTTGAAGAGGTTGTGGACGCAGAAATCCCAGTGGTTGCCAAAATTTGCGAAGACGAGGATTACGGCATGGACACAGAAGACTCACGCACCGAGCGGATGAAAAACTCCAATAAGTTTGAGAAATTATTTGATGAAATGAATTTCCCAAGCAATTGCAGGCATGAGATGATAAAGGCCATCTTAAGGGTGGCAGATGATAACTCCGTTTTCGGAGTTATTTTATGCCTTTTATTTCTACGTTTTGCGTGCTTATCATGGAGAATTTGTCGTCTTTTGAGTAAATTGAGCGTAAATGTGAAAATATGAGTTCATGTGCAATACTTGTTGAATCCGGGCGTTTCTTTAGATTTTTGAGCTTTTTATTGTGATATGATCGCGGGTTGTGTTTTCGTGTTGTGATTCGCAGGAAAACAGGGCTTGGATGATCGTGCGGGATTTGGAAGCGAACTTCGGAAACGAGGAACTCAAAGACAAGTCAAGAGGAGAGTCAAAAGTCAAAGGAAGTCAATGGAAAGTCAAAGGAAAGTCAAATAGAAGAGAAAGGTCAAAGAAAGTCAAAGAAAGTCAAAGGAAGAAAGAATGGAAGAAGGGAGTCAAAGAAGAGAAGAGAAAAGTCAAAGGAAGCAAGAAGGGGGCTGGAACACAGTGTCTTCGTGCGAAGACATTTGTCTTCGTGCGAAGACAATACTTAGCCAAATTTTCAAGTCTGCAGAATTCTCTTCGCAAAACAACATGCAGTATCTAAATGAGAAGATCTTCGCACGAAGAGGCAGAAGTCTTCGTACGAAGACTCTTCGTGCGAAGACAACTGTCTTCGTGCGAAGAGATCGTGGGTCAGCAGCAATTTTTTGGGGCTTTTCCGTATTATTTCCAAACTTTGTAATATTATTATGGGAACGTATTTAAGACTTTTAGGTCGTCTTTTTCAGTAGTTTTGGAGGATTAGAGACATCTTTGGAGATCAAGAAGCTAGGAGAGAGCTTAGGAGCTTTTGGGATCATTCGTTTGAATTCTAAACTCTCGTTTTTCTTGATTTTCATGTTTAAACTCATTATAATCGTTGTTTTGATTATGAATATGAGTAGCTAAACACCTTTTGCTGGGAATTCTCGTTTGGTGTAGCTAGGGTTTGATCTAAAGTCAATGTTTTGATGATTGTGATGCATGCTTGAGCTTAATCTCTCGTGTTTATTCATTGTTATGGATTATTTGCGTTCTTAATCTTATTATCTTTGCGAGTAGCTAACGTAGAGATAGAATTAATTAGTTTCACGCGGTAACTCCGTGATAACTAGTCGGTAAATCGAATAATCCACCTAGTCGTATCAATGTTTGGTAACTCGGCATCGTTAACTAGGATCGTTAAAGTAGAATCATAATCTTAATGCATACTTAAACCTAAATTAGGCTTGGTAACTCGGTTTAGTTTAGTTTAAGTATAGTGGACTTGATTGGTAACTCGTTAAGTTCAACGTTGCTTGATTAATAGTGAATAACACGTGGTTGTTTTACGAATCAAAACATAAATTTAGATCGACCTAGTGAACCTAGAGAATTCCCGGTGCTTTTCCTTTATTGATAAAAACCTCCAAATATTCATTCTTTATTAATCGTGAATTATTTCACTTGGTTAATTGAGAATTTTGCGTTTAATTTCTTAGAATTAGATAAAAACACATCTTGCGACTTGCCCACATAAGGTATAGAATAATAATTAATTTAAACAAAGTCCCTTGGGTTCGACAACCCGGATTTCCGGTTTATTACTACACACGACGGCTGTGCACTTGCAGTTGGAACGTGTCAAGTTTTTGGCGCCGTTGCCGGGGACTTCGGCTAAATTAGTTATAATTCCTAGCCTTAGGGATTTTCATTTATTGTTTATATCCGTTACTCACCTACGTTTTGCGTGTTTCGTGATTTCAGGTTGATTTACTCGGTGCATGACCCGTTCTCGAGACGAGCCTTTGTATCCAACGTTTGAAGACCCGGAATCCTTATTAAAAGCACAGCGTAGAGACAAGAGGAATTCAAGCTCAGTAGTTATGGACGAAGAAACGAGAGCTGAGTATGAGAGGATCCGCAAAGGTTTGCAAGATGCGGAAGCAGCTAGAGTTGCAGCTGTAGAGGAGGCTGCACGAAGAGCCGCAGAAACTGAAGAGGTGAGAGCTCAAATGGCTGAGATGCAGGCAAGGATGGATCGCATGGCCCCCCCAAATCCACAACCACGTCATGGTGTGGGGGCACAAGTGGCGAACATCGGTGGGAACAACAATGGTAATAATGGGGAAAACAACAGGCAGAACAATGCTGAGAATGAAGAACGCCCGATGGTGGATTATTTCAGGACTACTCCAGCATGTTATCAGCCTACCATTGTTAGGCCGCAGATCAATGCCCAACACTTCGAGTTGCGCCAGCATATGATCAACATGGTTCGTGATGAGTGCGCATTCAACGGAGCTCCAGGAGATGACCCCAATCACCATCTGCTGGTATTTGAGCAAATCACTTCAACCCTGCACGATCAGCGAGTTCCAGATGAAACGGTTAAGCTTTTACTATTTCCATTCTCCTTATCTGGAAAAGCCAAGAAGTGGCTTATGGAGCTGCCAGCTGGTAGCATAGTGACATGGGCAGATTGTTGTCATGAGTTTTTGAGGAAGTATTTGCCACCATCCAGAGTCGCGCAGCAGATGGCAGAGATTGCAAAGTTCACTCAGGATGAAGACAGCTCTTTGGGAGATGCATGGAGAAAGTTCAGCCAAATCCTCCGTAGATGTCCGAATCATGGAGAGCCATGGCACAAGCTCTTCCATTATTTCTACACTGCATTAGACAAGGAGACAGCTGACCAGTTGGATATGCTAGCTGGAGGTAATTTTATGGGACTCGGAGCACAGCGAGCTCAAGATTTGCTGAACAATGCGTCAAAGAGAGAGACTACACGATCTGAAACGCGTAGGTATTCCAAACCGGGGGATACATCCTTAGTCAACAAGATTGAATCGATGGAACAAAAGTTGGAATCCATGACTTCAGCATTTCACGGTATGCACCCCCCAACTCAGAAGCCCATGGGTGAATTACTAGCAGATGAAAGCCAGGGATATGATAACAGTGTTGAAGATGTGAATTTTATGCGACAGCAGCAATGGCCTAACACCTATCATCCCAACAATCGTAATCATCCCAACTTCAGCTATGCCAATCCAAACAGTGGATTATATGCACCCGGACAGAGACCCAATGTTCCATATCAAGCGAGGCAAGCTCCACAACAGCAGGCTCCACAAAAAGAAGAGCAAGAGACAAATGCCCTATTGAGAAAGCTCCTAGCTAATCACGACAGGATGGAGAGCGCGATTGTCTCAATACCAGCAACAATAAAAAGCCATGAGACTCAGATTGGGCAGATCGCCAATCAAAATGTAAAGCTTCCACCAGGCATGCTTCCAGCAAATACCATCACTCCTAACGAGCAGCTAAATGCCATCACAACTCGCAGTGGCATCACTACTGAGGATCCCCCATATCCTAGCCACGCGCGAGCTGAGGCAACTAAGGCCACTGAGAAAGCTTTGGATGAAGAGATTCCCGTGCCTACCGTGAGTCCCCAATCAAAGGACACGGTGAGGAAGTCGGATGAGAAACAAAAGCCTAGGGAGGAATACAGTGTGCGAGTGCCATACCCGCAAAGATTGAAGAGCCAAGAGGATGCCAAGCATTTCAAGAAGTTTGTGGATATCTTCAAGAAACTGCACATTAATATACCTTTTGCAGAGGCCATCTCACAAATGCCGAAATATGCTAAATTTCTCAAGGACCTCCTTTCTAATAGGAGGCGCATGGATGACTTTGAAACTGTGACTCTAAATGAGGAGTGTAGCGCCGTTGTGCAAAAAGCGCTACCAAAGAAGATGAAAGATCCGGGCGGTTTCATCATTCCTGTTACTTTGGGAGACGCATTTCATGGGAGGGCATTGTGTGACCTTGGTGCGAGTATTAATTTGATGCCTACATCGGTTTTTGAGCAACTTGGTGTGGGAGATCCTAAGCCTACCAGGATGTGCTTGCAGATGGCTGATCGCACAATAAAACGCCCCAGGGGTGTTTTAGAGGATGTACTAGTGAGAGTTGAAGGACTCATCTTCCCAGCGGATTTTGTGATCTTAGACATGGAGGCCGACGAGGATGTTCCTCTTATTTTGGGCCGTCCATTCCTGGCCACTGGAAGAACTATCATTGATGTGGCCAATGGGGAGCTGACTATGCAGATCAACGATGAGAAGGTGGCCTTTAATGTATTTGAGGCTATGAAGTTTCCCGCATATGCGGTGAGCGAGCAGTGCTTTGGGGTGGAGGCATACACACTGGACGAGGAGGACGATATTTTGTTGGAGCAACTATATGAGGAGCTTGCTTTATTTGATTCCAGCGAGAAGGAGCAAGCTTTAGATGTTCATTGGCGCCCACCATTACCCCTCTTTAATGAGGGAAGCAGGAAGATTCTTACGCCTTCTCTTATTACTGCTCCTGTTTTAGAATTAAAGCCTTTACCTGTTCATTTGAAATATTTATACTTGGGAGCTAATGATACTTTACCTGTGATTGTATCTGCATGTTTGGACAGGGAACAGGAGGAGCAGCTTCTTGAGGTACTACAGAAGAGGAAAGCAGCTATGGGATGGACAATAGCAGATATTAAGGGGATCAGCCCCACAGTTTGCCAGCATAAGATCAGGCTCATGGAAGACAAGAAGCCGGTAGTTCAATTTCAGCGCCGCCTCAACCCTCACATGCAGGAAGTGGTGAAGAAAGAGGTGCTTAAATGGTTGGAAGCAGGTATCATCTATCCGATTTCCGACAGCACGTGGACTAGCCCGGTACAATGTGTTCCCAAGAAAGGAGGTATAACTGTGGTGGAAGGGGAAAAAGGTGATCAAATTGCCACACGCACCGTTACTGGGTGGAGAGTTTGCATGGATTACCGCAAACTCAATGATGCCACTTTGAAGGATCATTTTCCCCTCCCATTCGTGGACCAGATGCTTGATAGGCTAGCTCACCATTCACACTACTGCTTTTTGGATGGATATTCTGGGTATAATCAGATAGCGATTGAGCCAGCTGACCAGGAGAAGACAACATTTACTTGTCCATATGGGACGTTTGCATTCAGACGCATGCCATTCGGGCTATGCAATGCCCCAGCTACGTTTCAGAGGTGCATGATGTCTATCTTCTCAGATATGATGGAGCAGAATTTTGAAGTCTTCATGGATGATTTTTCACTTTATGGTGATGGGTTCGAAGATTGTCTCCAGCAGCTAGCTCGGGTACTGGACAGATGTATTGACACCAACCTAGTGCTTAACTGGGAGAAGTGCCATTTCATGGTGACCGAGGGAATAGTGTTGGGACACAAGATCTCCAGTAAAGGTTTAGAGGTAGACCGGGCGAAGATTGAGGTGATTGAGAAGCTTCCTTATCCTACGTCTGTCAAAGGGGTACGGAGTTTCTTGGGACATGCAGGTTTCTATCGGCGCTTCATTAAGGACTTTTCAAAAATCACAAAGCCTTTATCTGGTTTGCTTGAGAAGGATGCCGTGTTTGATTTCAATGAAGACTGCAAGACAGCTTTTGATTTGCTCAAGAAGAAGCTGATTAGTTCTCCCATTATAGCCACTCCAGACTGGACTCTACCGTTCGAACTTATGTGTGATGCCAGCGATTACGCGGTGGGAGCAGTGCTGGGACAGCGGAAAGACAAGGTAGCTCATGTTATTTACTATGCTAGTCGTACTCTTAACACTGCACAGGTTAATTATGCCACCACGGAGAAAGAGATGTTGGCTATTATCTTCGCATTGGACAAGTTTCGTCCATATCTTGTGGGTTCCCAGGTGACTGTTTTCACAGACCACGCAGCCCTCAAATATCTTCTTGCTAAGAAGGATGCGAAACCTAGATTGATCCGATGGGTGTTACTGATGCAAGAGTTCGATATAGTGATAAAGGACAAAAAGGGTGTAGAGAATGTTGTTGCAGACCATTTGTCACGACTGGATAACGAAAAACAAGAAGATGTGCCGATTAGAGAAGATTTTCCAGACGAACAACTTATGGTAGTGGTAGCAGCTGTGCCTTGGTTTGCGGATTTGGCAAATTTCAAGGCGCTCAAAATTGTTCCGAAAGACATGACGTTTCATCAGAAAAAGAAATTTTTCGCAGATGCACGACACTATTTCTGGGATGACCCTTATTTGTTTAGGTTGGGAGCTGACAATGTGTTGAGAAGATGCGTAGCTGAGCCAGACACTTTGGACATTCTTAGACATTGCCACGAATTGAATTGCGGAGGACATTTTGGCAAAGCGCGTACTGTGGCAAAGGTATTGCAAAGTGGATTTTACTGGCCTACTTTACATAAAGATGCTCATTTATTTGTGCAGCAATGTGATCGATGTCAGAGAACCGGCAATATCTCCAGCCGAAACGAGATGCCTCAAAATTTCGTGTTGGAAGTAGAGCCCTTTGATGTCTGGGGCATCGATTTCATGGGACCATTCCCGTCTTCACTTGGCAATCTTTATATACTGTTAGCTGTGGATTATGTGACCAAGTGGGTGGAGGCAATGGCGTGCCCGAAGAACGATGGAACTACTGTAGAGAGATTCGTGCGGAAGAGCATTTTTACACGGTTTGGAACTCCCAGAGCCATAATCAGTGATGAAGGATCGCATTTTGTGAATAAAGTCTTTGCCAATGTCTTGAGCAAATATGGGGTAAAGACGCATAAGATATCACTGGCCTATCATCCGCAGTCGAATGGGCAAGCAGAAGTGTCTAACCGAGAGATAAAAGGGATTCTGGAGAAGACAGTCAACCCGGGACGCAAGGATTGGTCTCTGCATTTAGACGATAGCTTATGGGCGTACAGGACTGCTTACAAGACTCCTTTGGGCATGTCTCCCTATCAGTTAGTGTTTGGGAAGTCGTGTCATCTTCCGGTGGAACTTGAGCACAAGGCATTCTGGGCTTTGAAGAAGATCAATTTGGACGCTAAGCTCTCCGGTGAGCTTCGAAAGCAAGCGCTACTTGAACTTGAAGAATTTCGATTGATGGCGTATGAAAGTGCGAAAATCTATAAGGAAAGGACAAAACTGTGGCACGACAGGCACATCATCCCGAGAGACTTCAGGGTAGGACAGAAAGTGTTGATCTTCAATGCAAGACTAAAGCTGTTTCCAGAGAAATTGAAATCTAGGTGGAGTGGTCCCTACACGATTACTGAAGTTTATCCATGGGGATCTCTTGAGATAGAAGACGCAAATGGGAACAGGTTTAAGGTGAATGGTCAGCGAGCGAAACCGTATGTGGACGGGAATTTCATTGGAGTCATTGAATGGCTTCATGCAACTCCCGCAACTTGAGAAGTCTCTGAGGTAACTGGGTCGGGCCGTCGACCTTAAATTACAAAGCGCTTGTTGGGAGGCAACCCAACCTATTTACTGCTTTAGGATAGATTTTAATACTGTTTTGTAATTTTTATTCGGTTTGATGTTATTGAGAGGTGCGAGAGAGTGGATTTAATATTTCCAATGAGTATGTGCAGGAATACGAGGTGAAAGGCCTATTTCGGATCCCCCTTCTTGATGCGCGCGTGCGAAACAGAGTAAAAAGTCCAGATTTGCAGCCAAAATACGCGTATCGGGATCCGAAGTGAAGAAATTGAAGGTAGAAGCCATTCCTGCATCTATTCAACACACGCACCTGGGGAAGATCATGTTCCCGGACTCCCCGTCTTGATTTGCGCAAGAATTTGATTAGTGAACGGAGAAAGCTAGCACACCGGCACGGATTACGAGGTGAAATTTTGAAGGACAGACTAAAATGAGAATTGATCAATGCCAACGTGTGGGGGTGCTCGAGAGCTTTCTGTAGACGGGTGGATCGCGCAAATCGGAGTCCGGATGAGAAAGTTACGCCAAAAAGGATGTTTTCGCAAGTAAAACGAGGCCAAAAGCATCCGGAAATGCAAAACGTGCCTTGGAACGCGTGAAATTGACAAATAAAATATTCCCCGGATTTTGGGAGTGTTTTAAGGTGAAAAGGGAGTCTCGAGGTCGAGGAGATCCTTCGGAAAGCAACGGCACGATCGAAGACGCGAAAAATCGACAAAAAGGATGTTTTTGGCACAATTCAGCATTGTCTTCGTACTAAGACAATTGTCTTCGTACGAAGACATTGTACTTAGAAAAATTTTTGACCCTCTGAATTGTCTTCTCAAAACAGCTCTCAGTATCTGTTTGAGAAGACCTTCGTGCGAAGACAAAAAGTCTTCGTACGAAGACTCTTCGCACGAAGACTTTTGTCTTCGCACGAAGACAGCGCGCAAAATGACAGAATTGGTTACACACGGACAGAAGCTGGAGGCTAGTTACTGAGGGCAAAGTGGACTTTTTGCCCACGTTTGAAGCTTCATCAGCTGGTCTTCGTCCCATTCTCCATTCTTCATCCTTCACAGTGACTTCTTCTCTCCTTAGCCGCACAAGCATCGATTCACCCCACCCTTGTTTCTTGATCAAAATCAGCAATCCACATAGGGTTTTGCTCGCGATTCCAAGGAGAACAAGGTTCCATAGGTGGTTTTGAGAGAGAGTGCAAGACAAGAGAGAAATCAGAGGACAAAGAAGCTAGGGTTTGGAAGGAGAATTGAGAAATTGGACGAGCTACAGCTTGATTCACCTTTCGGACGAGAAGGAAACATTGACGGGGACTACGCAAGGAGTACGGGGCAGCAAGAAATTCAAGATTTCGACAAATTTTTCCGGCACCATCAAAATCAGTCCGGGTTCGTCAAATTGGGAAATTTTTGCGTCCGTAAGACTTGCTCCGGACGCGTAGGTACTATCTAAACTTCGCAATTTCATAATCGAGTCTTAGGCACATTGAGTAAAAGCCCGGTTATATTTGTTGCGCTTAGAAGCGTATTTGGGGGCGATTGCGTAAAGTCCTAGGAACTACTTGTTACGTGCCTACGTGTTTCGTTTCGTTTACACTTCTTGTTCACGTGCACAAGTGTTGAATTGCTTGTTTTACTTGGATTTGAATTTTAAATGGCGGGTGGTAAGAAGAGAAAGACGGGAGAGGGTTCGTCACAAGAAGCATCGGGATCGGGCGATCCTCAATTGGAGATTCCGCCTACTCCCCAATATGCCATCTTGACGGCCCCTTTCCCGGCTAAACCGGTTATTGTCGGCCGACGAAAGGCCAAGGCTAATTTGAAAGAGCGTAGTATTGCGCCGGGTTATTATGATAGTTATCGGTTTGTCACTCATGAGGCTCATCTTGACTCTCGTAGAGATACGTATTTGACTAAGAACGGGCAGCCCGAGAAAGCTTTTCCTTTGCACGAGGACATGCCTCAAGCAATTAAGGAAATTTATGAGCGAGAGAAGCTTGATAATTGGTTTAAGCTTGTAGGGCAGTCTAGTTCACACATTACGAGAGAGTTTTTGTTCAATTTGCGTTATGCAAAGGACGGTGAGAGTCAAGACCCTCGTCTCGTTTACTGTCGGAACGAGTGGATAGTCTTCACGCCAGAGACTATCGCTCTCGCCATGGGTTTCCCCGCTTTGAAAGACGGTTGTGGGTTAGAGACGGTTCTTCGTAGTGAGAACCTTTGGTCTCGTCTAAATGCTTTTTGCTTTGCGAAGGGGGTTGATCCATGGGACAGGAAGGGAGAGGTGATTCATTGGAAGGCCGAGAAGAGGTTTTATAGGCCGGAGGCTAGGTGGTGTTGTGAAGTGCTAGAAAACTGGGTTTTGGGAATCACACGAAACCCTAGTTATTCTTTCCGCCTCTCGGTTTGGGCCCTTTGTCTTTACACCGGGGTTAGAATTGATATCCCCAAACTGATTTGGGAGAACTGTCTTGAGAGGGTGTCTAGGACAAACAAATTGGGCCCCGGTCATACCTGCTTGATCACTCACCTAGCCAAAACTGCCGAGGTAGTCATAGGGAGAGATATGGACTTGAAACCGTTTACGGCTCGGAAGTGGCATAGGTTTGATGAGACAGCGAGGAAGAAGGGCAAGGGTAGGAGGATGAACACCTCTAGGTTTGACAACCAGGTTGCCTACGACCACTTGAGAGAGGAGATGGCCCGGGATAGACTTGAGAGAAGACGCCAGTTTGCCCACACTCGGGACAATCAGGCGAAGCTGGGGGGTTTAATCCAGATGGTTGGCCAGTGGGTGATACAGTCTAGTGGTCAGGCACCGGGGGAGTTTGTTCCACCAGTCCCGACGGCGGATCCGTGGTTTCAGGAGGATGACTTTGAATATGAGGTTCCGCCGAGTGAGGATGAGGAAGAAGAAGATGATGAGGATGAGGAAGATGAGGAGGAAGATGACGAGTAGTGGAGTGTACCCTCGTGCTAGAATTGTTGAGTCCTCGTGTTATCGTTGAGGACAACGATGCATTCTAGTGTGGGGGTGGTTGAATCCTTGTTGCTAGTCAGTGTCGTGTCTTTGCATCGCCAGTGTCTGCATATAGTTAGATGTTTTTGGTTATGTCCTTATTTTTCTTTTTATTATTCATCTTTTTGCACGTTTTGGTATTTTTGAGTCAACCTACCATTGTTGAGTCGTTAATCTCGAGTTGGCCTTGCATATAGTGTAGGTATAAAAAAAAAAAAAAAAAAAAAAAAAAAACTAAAAATTTGAGAAAGGGCAATTGAAAAAAGCTGAAAATTCGGTAAAATCGAGAGGCGTGAGACTTTTAGGCATAGGGCGTGAATCGCGATCGAGAGTGACAATGTGAGAATCCCTTAGTAAGTATAGAGAAACTCTCTTTACGGGAATGCGTGCCTATTTTCCACACAAAAATTTAATTCTTTCAAATTTAAAGTGTGTGCCTAATTTTCTTACAAGAGTTGAGCTAGGTGTGAGCTAAACAAGCCGAACGTTCTTGTGTACGTCTTAGGTAGTCGCCAACCCGCCTCGTAGTGGCACACAGAACAGCTGTGCGAGGTGTGTATTAGAGCACTCACTGCTTCTAGAACTTACCTTGTAGGACCACTAGCAAACCCGTATTTGAACCATGGATTCTTTGACAACCTTTGGACTTAGGGTGACGATTCTTGGCCTTCAGCATTGATTGGTTAGAATCACCACTTTAGTGCGTCACGAGGGTGTTGTAGTTGAGGGGGTTCGATGAGGGAGTACTTCATGCTATATTTGTGTGAGTCTTGCATATCGCATGCGCTTCATTTGTGATCTTCGAGGGGAATGCGAGGGTGAGTGAGAGTAGGCTTGCGCACTTCGGTGTGGCGGTGTTCCATGGCATTACAACATGGACACAAGTGAGGAGAGCCGTGAGTGTGTACATCTAATACACACAAAACTTGGGTTGGGGGAATTTAATAGGTGGATCGTGCTAGGTACCGGATCTTACTCATCATGGTGTAGGAGGTTTGGTTGGATTAGGCACGAGACAGACATTTGATCGACTACTTGAGAGGGGACAGGATTGCATTCGAGTGTGGGGGTGTCGACATTTGACTTCGGACATCGAGATTGCGTTTGCGACGACTCCATCCCCACACATACTCTTTTATGTTAGCGGCTTTGTTGATTTACACCGAGGATTTTATTGAGATAGGGAGAGACTTTGATTTGTGATTTATACGTGATTTTGATATTGTCTCTCCTTACGATTACATGATTAGCTTGATTCATTGGAAGACCACTCGTGAAAGAGATTGAAGGGATTTTGCAGGATTTTGAGAGATATAGTAAAAAAAAAAAAAAAGAAAAGAAAAAAAAAAAAAAAAAAAAAAGAAAAGAAAAAAAAAAAAAAAAAAAAAAAAAAGAAAAGAGAGAAAAAAAAGGAGAGATGAATAAAGGTTGAATGAGAAGCTTTGTGGAAGAACGAGTGGAGAAGCGACTAGTTCACAAACGGGAAAATTTTGGTTTATGCATTATTCATGACGATGGCCGCGGAAATCGTAATTGTACCGGGGTTTGAGGGGATCGAGGGCCGGAGATGGTGAGTTTCGGGCTTGGTTTCCATTATTGTTGTGAGGGTGTGTGAGCTTTGGTATTTGTGAGAATGTGACGCTTTAGGACTTGTATTTGATTCTTATCCTATTTGTCCTTAAAGCCTCATCATTTTAAACCCGTTAGCGGATTAGGAGCTCGGACCTTGAACGTGGCTTAGCCTAGCGTAGCCTTTTATTTTGTGGCACACATGAAGAGGTATTGCGTTCTTGTACTTAGTAAAGTTAGGTTCTCTATACTAGCTAGGGGGAATTCATGTTGACGAATTTGATTTCGAATCATTCCTTGTGCCTAGATTTCTCATCGCTTCGTGTGAATCGGTTTAAGCTAATGGAGATTGCCCAATCTCGTAAAAGAAAAGAAAGAAAAAAAATTGTATTTCAATACTTGCATTGTGAATATTGCATTTGCATATAGGTGCATTGTGTATAATCGAGTCGTGTCGACTAGTAGGAAGGATGGTTGGTGAACGGTTCTACTCGGATAAGTATGCAAGTGTTCTTGGTATTGTATGCAATGTGAGGTGATAGTATGCAATTGGCGTAGGGAAGTATGCAATGAGTAATTGGTAGTATGCAAAGTTGGAAAGTTGGATGAATTGCGGAAAAGCGAAAGAAGCTTTGACTTAAGAGAGATGGAATTGACTTGGGAGATTTGCTCGGGACGAGCAAAAGGTAGTGTGGGGGTAGTTGATAACTCCGTTTTCGGAGTTATTTTATGCCTTTTATTTCTACGTTTTGCGTGCTTATCATGGAGAATTTGTCGTCTTTTGAGTAAATTGAGCGTAAATGTGAAAATATGAGTTCATGTGCAATACTTGTTGAATCCGGGCGTTTCTTTAGATTTTTGAGCTTTTTATTGTGATATGATCGCGGGTTGTGTTTTCGTGTTGTGATTCGCAGGAAAACAGGGCTTGGATGATCGTGCGGGATTTGGAAGCGAACTTCGGAAACGAGGAACTCAAAGACAAGTCAAGAGGAGAGTCAAAAGTCAAAGGAAGTCAATGGAAAGTCAAAGGAAAGTCAAATAGAAGAGAAAGGTCAAAGAAAGTCAAAGAAAGTCAAAGGAAGAAAGAATGGAAGAAGGGAGTCAAAGAAGAGAAGAGAAAAGTCAAAGGAAGCAAGAAGGGGGCTGGAACACAGTGTCTTCGTGCGAAGACATTTGTCTTCGTGCGAAGACAATACTTAGCCAAATTTTCAAGTCTGCAGAATTCTCTTCGCAAAACAACATGCAGTATCTAAATGAGAAGATCTTCGCACGAAGAGGCAGAAGTCTTCGTACGAAGACTCTTCGTGCGAAGACAACTGTCTTCGTGCGAAGAGATCGTGGGTCAGCAGCAATTTTTTGGGGCTTTTCCGTATTATTTCCAAACTTTGTAATATTATTATGGGAACGTATTTAAGACTTTTAGGTCGTCTTTTTCAGTAGTTTTGGAGGATTAGAGACATCTTTGGAGATCAAGAAGCTAGGAGAGAGCTTAGGAGCTTTTGGGATCATTCGTTTGAATTCTAAACTCTCGTTTTTCTTGATTTTCATGTTTAAACTCATTATAATCGTTGTTTTGATTATGAATATGAGTAGCTAAACACCTTTTGCTGGGAATTCTCGTTTGGTGTAGCTAGGGTTTGATCTAAAGTCAATGTTTTGATGATTGTGATGCATGCTTGAGCTTAATCTCTCGTGTTTATTCATTGTTATGGATTATTTGCGTTCTTAATCTTATTATCTTTGCGAGTAGCTAACGTAGAGATAGAATTAATTAGTTTCACGCGGTAACTCCGTGATAACTAGTCGGTAAATCGAATAATCCACCTAGTCGTATCAATGTTTGGTAACTCGGCATCGTTAACTAGGATCGTTAAAGTAGAATCATAATCTTAATGCATACTTAAACCTAAATTAGGCTTGGTAACTCGGTTTAGTTTAGTTTAAGTATAGTGGACTTGATTGGTAACTCGTTAAGTTCAACGTTGCTTGATTAATAGTGAATAACACGTGGTTGTTTTACGAATCAAAACATAAATTTAGATCGACCTAGTGAACCTAGAGAATTCCCGGTGCTTTTCCTTTATTGATAAAAACCTCCAAATATTCATTCTTTATTAATCGTGAATTATTTCACTTGGTTAATTGAGAATTTTGCGTTTAATTTCTTAGAATTAGATAAAAACACATCTTGCGACTTGCCCACATAAGGTATAGAATAATAATTAATTTAAACAAAGTCCCTTGGGTTCGACAACCCGGATTTCCGGTTTATTACTACACACGACGGCTGTGCACTTGCAGTTGGAACGTGTCAGCAGAGGACTATGGAGAAGAACTAGTCACCTCAAACGGCAAAGTTTTCAGGGCTGTGCGATCAAATGGCCTAGTCATGACGTTCGATGAATCGGACAAAAGAGCAGACGCGAGTCACCAGAGGCCGCTTTACGTGACGGCTGTCATCAATAACGTTGAGTTCAAGAGAGCCTTCGTTGATGGCGGAGCGGCAGTAAATGTGAGTCCACTCAGCACCCTAGAGATAGATGGAATCCCACATAGCAAGATTGTTAAGAAGCCGTCACCATTGTTGGGTTTTGTAAGCGACTCCAGGATGACCGTGGGATGGATCCGCCTGGGAATCCAGATTGAGCAGATTAAGTTTTCTTGTCAAATTTCATGTCATTGACGCCAACAATACCTATCACATGATCATTTTCCGAGCATGGATACACCGCTTTGACGTTGTACCTTCCACAACTCATCAAGTGATGAAGGCCATTTTGAGACACATAGTGATCACGATACCAGCATCGGTGAATCCATTCAATTTGGAAGAAGCGCACTTGTCTGAAGCCGTCTGGTTCACGGAGATGGCAGTCAAAGCTACTCCAGCCCCATTTAAGCCAACTACCTTAACCAAATGGGAGGACATAAAAGACCAATCACCAACTGGGATAATGGTGATGCGAGAAGTACATAAGGAGAAGCAACTTGTACAGGAGGAAGCTCCCAAAGCAAGAAGAACGTCTACACCCTGAAGAGGGTTGTTGAGCATGAAAACTAGGGCAAGCAGGTAGGTAGCTTCTATTCCAATGGAAAGAAGTACTATCGCATCTGAAGGTGCGCGAGGTCATCTTCGACCCATCCCATCGAAGGTGTCTCTGAGCAAATTTGCGAGCTGATATAACCCGCAGATGAAGAAAATGGGAAGACATTGTCGGAGGAATTGAAAGAGGCCACTGAATGCATGGAGGACCGCCCGAAACCTCAGAAACAAGAACTGAAGGAAGTATTCCTCAGCCCCACCGAGGAAAAGAAGAGGCCAATCTTATTGAGTGTGGATCTTAACAATGATGAACAACGAGAATTGCTAGAATTACTGAAGGAATACAGGGATGTTTTCGCGTGGGATTACGACGAGATGTCGGGGCTAGACTAGGGCATTACCAGGCATAGACTGGATGTCATTCCAGGATCGAAGCCAGTAAAACAGAGCGCGAGAAATTTCCACCCAGAGATCAACGTCAAGATAAAGGAGGAGATTTTCAAGTTGCTGAAAGCAAAATTCATCGAGCCCAACCACCATTCAACCTGGCTTGCCAACATTGTCCCTGTTTTGAAAAATAATCGGAGCCTTCGTATGTGTCAACATCAGAGACCTAAACAAGTTCTGCCCAATGGAAGATTTCCCTTTACCAAACATAGATCTCTTCACCGACTCTACTGCAGGACATGAGATGTTTAGATTCATGTACGGATTTAGCGTCTATAACCATATCAAAATGAACCCAGAAGTCGCGAAGAAAACATTATTTGTCACACACGTGGGAGTCATAAACTACATAGTTATACCGTTTGGTCTGAAAAATGCAGGCGCTACTTATCAACGTGCAATGATGGCATTGTTCCATGACATGATGCATCAGGAAGTTGAGTTCTATGTCGATGACTTGGTGGTCAAATCAAGGTAGAAGGAAAACCACTGAAGGGACATGAAGAAAGTCTTTGAAAGGTGCCGAGCTTTCCAACTAAACATGAACCCCATGAATGTGCGTTCGGGGTAACTTCAAGAAAATTCTTGGGCTGTGTAATTCACCGGCACGGGATTTAGCCTGACCCTGCAAAGATCTCGACAAGCACCAGTTTACCTACGCACGAGTCTCAGAGTACCTTGAAGAAATTTCTGGGAAAGCTGTCGTATCTAAGGAGATTCGTACCAGCTATTTCAGAGCTGACCTTTTGCTTCAACGATTTGCTAAAAACGAACGCCATGTCTTGTGGATGATGGAGCATCAGGCTGCATTTGAAAAGTTGAAGAAGTTATTAACATCTCCGAGAGTTATGATTGCACCTCAACTGGGATCGCCTCTGCTACTAAACTTAACCTCAATAAAGAGATCCATTGGAGCATTGCTAGCCTAGGAGTTTGAGGGACAAGAAAGGCCAGTGTACTACATCTCGTGTATTATCCAGTCTGCGGAATCCAGGTACACAGAGATCGAGCACCACTGCCTAGCTTTATTTTTCGCTATTGAAAAGTGAAAGAACTATTTCTCTTTCCATAAAGTTGTCATTATAACAAAAAACGACGCTATACGTTATCTGTTGGGACACTCGCCTCCTTGCGGGAAACTGGCAAAATGGTATATGACCATTTCCCAGTATGACATAGTCTGTGCGCGACGAAAGGCTATCAAATCCCAATCAATGGCAGACTTGTTGGTAAGTTTGCGGATGAAAATTGTGAGCCTTTAGCATAGGAGGAACTCGAGGGGCCCGAGATATACGTGATCAGCCACCATCATTAGAAGTTGCATTTTGATGGATCCTCGACAAGGTCGGGAGGCGGAATTGGAGCCGTGCTGATTAAAACTGATCAGGAGGTCACTCAAATGTCGACCAAAATAGACTTCGCGGTGACCAACAATGAGGCTGAATACGAAGCTATGACCACAGGATTGCTTGCAGCCAAGGCTTTGGAGGTGCAGAATCTAGTTATCATGGGAGATTCTAAGCTAATAGAAAAGCAAGCTTTAGGGGAGTACGCATTGAAGGAGATTAACTTGCTAAAATACAGATCGATAGTGCAGAAACTGGTTCAGAAGTTTGATTATGTCAGGTATGAGCACTTTCCCAGATCTGGTAATCGACATGCGGATGCATTGGCTACCTTGGGGTCAAATCAGCTATGATAAATGTTGGAATAGATGCCCTAGAGGCAATCTAGTTTAGTATGAATTTGTAATTGGCTAGAAATTCATTTATTATTTATTGGATATTTAATATAATGAAGTCCTTAGATTTACAATCGTGTTGTTTATCTTAAATATCCCTAGTCAAGTATAATGATTAATTGGGACAATCATCTATAGACTAGTATGGGGTTGGATTGATATGGAGATATCACGATCCAACACATAGGTGTGCATTACGGAATGTTGCACTGGATTGACCCATCACCGAGAAGGCTACATACACGTTATGTTGAGTCACAAGTGCTTCTCGGGTACAATGGTATTGTCATCCTTAGACTTGAAGTCACTAGATATTCTAGTTGTGGATTATTGTGATCTTGGTAGCGTTAAACGCTACACCGTAACTGGGTAGTTATAAAGGCGTGTACTGGATACAATGAGAAGCAAGCTTAGAGATCGTAGTGGACGTAGAGAGGATTTGCCCCTCCCACATAACGGGAGCAAATATCCAAGGCCACTCGAGGATAGTGCTTATAGAATGTCTGGCCAGACTCAAATAAATCAATATATGAGATATTGATGTTATTTGCACGAATAAGGCTATTCCATGGATCGAGAAACTAGGGATTGGATATACGAGTGTGACTTGTATGTCTCGTGTCCAATCCGGATATGGAGGCAAAGGGATGAGACAATTACTTGTACAAGGTTGTCTAGATGACTATTCTATTAGTTGGCTAGAATGGATGTTTTGCTAGAAACCGCTCCATATTAGCAAAGAGTTGCTACCAACTAGATAGAACCTATGGGGTCACACGCTATATAGAGTTGTACTAGATTGTGGAATTAATTAATTGGATAAATTAATTAGAAGGATCACTTTGCAAACCCTTGCAAACTTAGTAGGGACTAATTTGCAAGGAAGGGACTAAATTGAATTCTAGTAGGACTAGAATAAGTCCTTTAGGTAGTTAACAAGGAGTTGTTGGACTATATAAAGGACCCTCCTCCTTCCTTCCCTACACACACTTTATGCTCTAGAGAGAACATAACAAGAGTAGGAGAGAACAAAGGAGAGAGAGAGCAAGCCACAAAGAGGGACGCCGCCCCCTTTGCCGCCGCCCCCTTGTCCCCGACGCCACAAAGGGCCGAGCCCCTTTTGGTGCCTCGTTTTGCGTGATTTCTTCACCCTCCTTTCAATCCGGGCTAGCACCAAGGTGATTGGAGATCGGAACAACTCTAGGCGTGGATCAACTATAGAGAACGTGACACTATTCGCGTTTGAAGTCATCAAGGAGAACCCAAAGGTGTGTTTATGATTTCTTACCTTTACTATCGTTATGCATCTAGACTTGTGATCCTTGGAGGGTTTTGCATGGTTGTTTGTTTGATTATGCTTCCGTTTGCGCGATCCATGAATCAAAACCCTACAGTGGTATCAGAGCCACAGGTCATAGAGCATAAACGTAGTTTATGTGTTACATTCTTGTTGTTTTACACCTTAATTTGTTGTTTATCGCGTAAAACAAGACAAATCAAGCATTGGATGCAATTTGTCAAAGAATTAATCATAAAAAGACCCAATTATTGCATTGGATGCATGAATTGGTGAGTTTGAGAAATTTTAGGATCTTAGATCTAGGGTTTGGGCATCCTTGGGGAAGAAGGAGTTCTCCCACAACAAGGAAACAACCAAACTTGGGCTCCAAGCAAGGAGGTTGTTTTGGAAACAACCTCCACAAGGAAGGTTCGGCCCCTAGGGAGCCGCCCCCCCTTGCTTGCCGCCCAAGCTTGGCGCCCTAAGGGGGCGGGCGGCCCTAACCCGCGGGCCTAGCTTGCGGGTTTTGGGCCGGGCCGGCCCTAGGGCTTTATGGTTCACTTATTTGGGCCCGGGCAATTGGATTGTTGGGCCCATGGACCGTTTTAACCCTAGAAATCCTAAAATCAATTAAAATTAACCAAGCGCGTTAAAATTGGATTTTAACTGTTTATGTGCAAATCGCATGGTGATTGGATATGGCCTTAGGATGTGGTTTGATGTGGATGTTTAATTTTGTGGTTTGGTTTTACGGCCTGCGAGCTGATCAATTAATTGTAATAATTAATTAGGGTTTTATGGCCTGCGTGCCATTTTTTTTCTCAACTTGTGAGATTTATTTTATTTAGTATAGATATTAGATAGTGCTAGATAAAGTAGATTGTTAGCCAAGATTGAAGAAAAGAAGCCCAAAGCCAAAGAAGCCACAAAAGATGGAGCATGGAGCACACCACATGACTATGAAGGATGGACCAAAAGATCAAGACGCATGGAGATGTGTTTGTTTAGGGTTCATAGATAATTCCATTGGCTTGGAATTATCTTAGTCTAGAAAAGGCCATATCCACATCACGTTTAATTTCTGTTTTGTGGTTGTTTATTTATTGTCTTATTATTTGTGTGGTTGGTGTATGGATGATGCATGCAATTAGGATAATAAGATAATTAGACAACCCGGATCTATTATTTGGAGTTATGCCCAAACTCAAATAGATAGATTAGTTGATATTGATCAACAAAATAATTAAAATTGAATTGAAAAATCCCTCAAATTTTAAAATATTGTGTTCTTGCCTTCTCGTTATTTAAACACTCATTATCATCATTATTTATCAAGTTCGTGCGTGCCAAAGCATGGCGACTTGGTTCATAATGATGGAATGCGATGGCACGTAACAATGTGCAATTGTTTAGATAAGAGGTTGAACACAACTAGGCTATTAATTTGATTAAGAAACCTAGAGGCAATCAATTGGGATTATCCATATGGATGGATAAATAAGGAGTTATTTGCCCGATTGAACCAAGAGTTGCATATGGGATGCAATTGGAATTGTTCCTACCTAAGAAGTAATCGAATTATGGGTGACTTGCCAAAGCAAGCTCATAAGGAGATGAAAAAGATGGATCTTGGCCCACTAGAAAATATAAGGATATTTTCCGCATTAATATCTTGAGGGTTATTAATCCGTAGTAAAATAGTGGGAGCTATATTTAATAAACTAGCCATTATTAAATATAGTCAAAAAATTCACAAATACTAAAACTTACGTATTTTCCTTTTTGTAGAATTCCAAATGGCAAACAACTCATCGAGTTCACAACATTCCCTACGATCTGTCCTTGAGAAGGACAAGCTCTCAGGAACCAACTTTCTCGATTGGTACAGAAACTTGAGAATTGTTCTCAAGCAAGAGAAGAAGCTGTACGCAATAGAGGAGCAAGTTCCAGAAGGTCCAGAGAATCAGACACCTGCTGCCTTAAAGGCGTATCAAAAGCGTGTTGATGACGCTAATGATGCGGCCTGCCTAATGCTTTGCACCATGACCTCTGAGCTTCAGAAGCAACATGAGAACATGAATGCTGTCGATATGATCGAACATCTAAAGCAGCTCTTCCAAGAGCAGGCGAGGGTAGAGAGGTATGAGGTCTCAAAGGCACTGTTCAAATGTCATCTGGCAGAAGGGAACCCGGTGGGACCCCATGTACTCCGAATGATCGGGTACTTGGAGTATCTCGCCCGGCTTGGGTTCCCGGTCGGCCAAGAGTTGGCAACCGATCTCGTGTTGCAATCGTTGCCCGAGAGTTATGGACAGTTCATTATGAACTATAACATGAACGAGATCGTTAAACCACTGCCAGATTTGCTCAACATGTTGAGGACGGCTGAACAGAGCATCAACAAGGGTAAGGGCAAGGCCATTATGATGGTTCATAAAGGAAAGGGTAAAAAGTTTGCCTCTTCCTCCAAGGGCAAAGGCAAGTCAGTTGCTAAGTCCAAGGAACAAGCCCTTAAGCCTGTTGGTGGGATTGCCAAGGTCGTGACTAAGGGTGAATGTCACTACTGTAGTCAACCTGGACACTGGAGGAGGAACTGCCCAAAATATCTGGAGGACAAGCGGCTTGGAATAGTGATTCCACCACCACCAGGTATTTTTGTTGTAGATGTCAATTTAACTGTCTCTACATCATGGGTATTAGATACTGGATGTGGATCTCATATTTGTCGAAATATGCAGGATCTAAAGAGAAGTAAAAGATTGGCTAAAGGGGAGGTAGATCTGCGCGTTGGGAATGGAGCAAAGGTTGCTGCGTTGGCCATAGGCGTTTGCGAGCTATCTCTGCCTTCAGGATTAGTTTTAGAATTAAATAATTGCTATTTTGTGCCTGCTATGAGCAGAAACATTATTTCTATTTCTTGTTTGGACAAGGAAGGTTTTATTATTTCAATAAAGAACAATTGTTGTTCCTTTTATTTGAATAATATTCACTATTTTAGTGCGCAATTATTTAATGGACTTTATGTCCTTGATCTAAGTAATCCTGTCTACAACATTAATACCAAGCGGATTAAAATAAATGATTTAAATCCTGCTTATTTATGGCATTGTCGTTTAGGCCACATAAATGAGAAACGTGTATCTAGACTCCATAAGGATGGATTGCTAGACTCATTTGATTTTGAATCATATGAGACATGTGAAGCTTGTTTATTGGGAAAAATGACAAAGTCCCCTTTCAATAAGAAAGGTGAAAGGACTAGTGAGCAATTGGCACTCATACATACCGATATGTGTGGGCCATTTTGCCACGCCTGCCAGGGGTGGTTATGTCTACTTCATTACGTTTACTGATGATTACAGTAGATATGGTTTTGTGTACCTTATGAGGGCAAAATCCGAATCCTTTGAAGTGTTCAAAGAATTCAAGAATGAAGTAGAGAAGCAACTTGGCAAAAGTATCAAGGCTCTACGATCGGATCGTGGAGGAGAATACTTGAGCCAAGAGTTTGACGACTATCTTAGAGAGTGTGGGATCGTGTCCCAACTCACTCCACCCGGAACACCACAATGGAATGGCGTGTCCGAGAGGAGGAATCGAACCCTATTGGATATGGTTCGGTCTATGATGTGTCAAACCGATCTTCCATTATCATTTTGGGGCTACGCTCTATTAAGTGCAGCTTTTACCATTAACCGTGTTCCATCTAAATCAGTCATGAAGACACCATATGAGATGTGGAGTGGGAGGCGTCCCACACTGTCGTTCATGAGGATTTGGGGCTGCGATGTCTATATAAAACGTTTACAATCAGACAAGCTAGGGCCTAAATCGGATAAGTGTAAATTTGTGGGGTACCCTAAGGAAACTAAGGGATACTATTTCTACAATCCAACCGAGAACAAAGTGTTTGTTGCTCGGACCGGCGTGTTTCTAGAAAGAGAGTTTGTCTCTAAAGAAGCAAGTGGGAGGAATGTAGAACTTGAAGAAGTTCAAGAACCGCAAATCACAGAACCGATTATGGAACATGAACAGGAATCACAAGCAGTTGTGGATCCACCTGTTCAGGTAACACAAGAGCTTCGTAGATCTAGTAGAGTGCGCCAGGAACCCGAGAGGTATGGACTTCTCGTAACTGATTCCGGTGACACGATGCTCATAGATGATGAGCCTACTACCTATGAGGAGGACATGAATGGCCCAGACTCGCAGAAGTGGCTTGAAGCCATGAGATCCGAGATGGAATCCATGTATACCAACAAAGTATGGACTTTGGTGGAACCACCTGATGGGGCGCGGCCCATAGGGTGCAAGTGGGTCTTCAAGAAGAAGATCGACATGGATGGTAATGTGATTACCTATAAGGGCCGATTGGTGGCTAAAGGATTCAGACAGATTCATGGTATTGACTATGATGAAACCTTTTCACCAGTCGCTATGACCAAATCCATCCGAATCCTACTTGCGATTGCAGCATACTACGACTATGAGATTTGGCAGATGGATGTCAAAACAGCATTCCTTTATGGGAATCTCCTCGAGGACGTGTATATGATACAGCCGGAGGGTTTTGAAGATCCAAAGCAAGCCAACAAAGTGTGTAAGCTGCAACGATCCATTTATGGATTGAAGCAAGCTTCTAGGAGTTGTAATCGACGTTTTGATGAAGTGGTCAAAGAGTTTGGCTTCATCAGAAACGAAGATGAGTCTTGTGTCTACAAGAAGGTTAGTGGGAGCTCTGTAGCTTTTCTGGTCTTGTATGTGGATGACATACTACTCATTGGAAACGACATTCCCATGCTGCAATCTGTGAAAGATTGGCTAGGAAAGTGTTTCTCAATGAAAGACTTAGGGGAAGCAGCCTATATACTTGGTATAAAGATCTATAGAGATAGATCTAAGAGGTTGCTAGGCCTAAGTCAAAGTACATATATTGACAAGGTGTTGAAACGGTTCAACATGCAAGATTCCAAGAAGGGATTCTTGCCCATGTCACATGGAATCACTCTTTCGAAGAGTGGTTGTCCTTCCAATGAGATTGAGAAGGAACGCATGAGTAGGATTCCCTATGCCTCGGCCATAGGATCCATCATGTACGCCATGTTATGTACTAGACCAGATGTGTCATATGCCTTGAGTATGACAAGCAGATACCAATCCAATCCGGATGAGAGTCACTGGATTGCTGTCAAGAACATCCTAAAGTACTTGAGAAGAACTAAGGATGCTTTCTTGATGTTTGGCGGTGAGGAAGAGTTGCGTGTAAGGGGTTACACTGATGCGAGCTTCCAAACCGATAGAGATGACTTTAGATCACAGTCGGGATATGTGTTTTGCCTGAATGGAGCAGCGGTGAGCTGGAAGAGTTCCAAGCAAGAGACGGTAGCTGATTCTACAACAGAGGCTGAGTACATTGCTGCAAATGGCGCAGCAAAGGAGGCTGTTTGGATCAGAAAGTTTGTTTCTGAACTTGGTGTGGTCCCTAGCATTGCGGATCCAGTGGAGTTGTTTTGTGACAACACTGGGGCGATCGCGCAATCAAAGGAACCCAGGTCGCACCAGAAGTCCAAACATGTGCTCAGGAAGTTCCATCTGATTCGAGATATTATCGATAGAGGAGACGTTCGGATATGCAAGATTCCTACAGATGATAATCTGTCAGACCCGCTTACGAAGCCTCTCACGCAGTGGAAGCATGAAGGGCACACTAGGAGTATGGGCATACGAGATGCGCCAGATTGGCTCTAGTGCAAGTGGGAGACTGTTGGAATAGATGCCCTAGAGGCAATCTAGTTTAGTATGAATTTGTAATTGGCTAGAAATTCATTTATTATTTATTGGATATTTAATATAATGAAGTCCTTAGATTTACAATCGTGTTGTTTATCTTAAATATCCCTAGTCAAGTATAATGATTAATTGGGACAATCATCTATAGACTAGTATGGGGTTGGATTGATATGGAGATATCACGATCCAACACATAGGTGTGCATTACGGAATGTTGCACTGGATTGACCCATCACCGAGAAGGCTACATACACGTTATGTTGAGTCACAAGTGCTTCTCGGGTACAATGGTATTGTCATCCTTAGACTTGAAGTCACTAGATATTCTAGTTGTGGATTATTGTGATCTTGGTAGCGTTAAACGCTACACCGTAACTGGGTAGTTATAAAGGCGTGTACTGGATACAATGAGAAGCAAGCTTAGAGATCGTAGTGGACGTAGAGAGGATTTGCCCCTCCCACATAACGGGAGCAAATATCCAAGGCCACTCGAGGATAGTGCTTATAGAATGTCTGGCCAGACTCAAATAAATCAATATATGAGATATTGATGTTATTTGCACGAATAAGGCTATTCCATGGATCGAGAAACTAGGGATTGGATATACGAGTGTGACTTGTATGTCTCGTGTCCAATCCGGATATGGAGGCAAAGGGATGAGACAATTACTTGTACAAGGTTGTCTAGATGACTATTCTATTAGTTGGCTAGAATGGATGTTTTGCTAGAAACCGCTCCATATTAGCAAAGAGTTGCTACCAACTAGATAGAACCTATGGGGTCACACGCTATATAGAGTTGTACTAGATTGTGGAATTAATTAATTGGATTAATTAATTATAAGGATCACTTTGCAAACCCTTACAAACTTAGTAGGGACTAATTTGCAAGGAAGGGACTAAATTGAATTCTAGTAGGACTAGAATAAGTCCTTTAGGTAGTTAACAAGGAGTTGTTGGACTATATAAAGGACCCTCCTCCTTCCTTCCCTACACACACTTTATGCTCTAGAGAGAACATAACAAGAGTAGGAGAGAACAAAGGAGAGAGAGAGCAAGCCACAAAGAGGGACGCCGCCCCCTTTGCCGCCGCCCCCTTGTCCCCGACGCCACAAAGGGCCGAGCCCCTTTTGGTGCCTCGTTTTGCGTGATTTCTTCACCCTCCTTTCAATCCGGGCTAGCACCAAGGTGATTGGAGATCTAGGAACAACTCTAGGCGTGGATCAACTATAGAGAACGTGACACTATTCGCGTTTGAAGTCATCAAGGAGAACCCAAAGGTGTGTTTATGATTTCTTACCTTTACTATCGTTATGCATCTAGACTTGTGATCCTTGGAGGGTTTTGCATGGTTGTTTGTTTGATTATGCTTCCGTTTGCGCGATCCATGAATCAAAACCCTACAATAAATGCCCAGCAAAAATCTCGATTGAGGTTAAGACAACTCCATCCTTAGTAATAGACATGTCCAATGAGGAGTCTGAAGAAGAAGCGGATTGGAGAAAGCCCATCATGCGCGCGATAGCTGAAGGAAAGAGCAAGGAAAGATTGGTTTCCACAAGAGGTTTTTGCATACACGACAGTCTGCTGTACTACAAGGGCCCTGGGGGAATTCTTATTCGATGCGTGACGGAGGAGGAAGGTCAAGCAATCTTGGATAAGATCCGTCAGTATTCCTATGGGAAAACGAAATTTCCATCTACATAAAGGCGCAGAGATATGGAATCCACTGGCCACAGATGGTGTACTTTGCTCCTATCTTACAGAGCAATTGCGAAAAGTGCGCGCTGATAAAAGACTCTCTAGAGGTCGCCGCAATTGATGAGGATTGGCGGAGACCTATAATCGATTATCTGCAAGACGGAGCTTTGCCGAGCGACTGGAAGGAAGCTGACAAGCTTAAGAGAAAGGCGGCTCGATACGTACTGCAAGAGAATTTGATTTGGCAGAGAGGACGCAATGAGAACTTACTCAGGTGACTAAATGGTCAAGAAATCCAGAAGGCCATGGAAATGTCCCATCAAGTGGAGCACCAAGGGGTCGAAGTTAAGCAGACAACTCTTAACTGTTGGTTACTTCTAGCCAACCATGGAAGCTGATTTTCGCGCGAAGGTCAGGAGATGCCAACAATGCCAATTTCACGATAATCGATTCCACGCCCCGGCGGTTGACTTGCACGCGTTAGGAAATACTTGGCCATTCCACACCTAGTCTTTGGATTTCATTGGTACAATCCGACGCCCTTCGCATGGGAATCAGTTCATTCTTATTGGAACGGATCAATTCACCAAATGGGTTGAGGTGGTCCCGCTCAAGACAGCAAATGCATTCGCCGTGGTCAAATTCATACATGAGAACATTATCTATCGCTTTGGGATCCCCAACTCTATCCTGTCAGAAAACGGAACGCCCTTCATGAATCGACAGGTAGCCTCAAAACTAATGGAGTACAACGTAAGGCAGGTGTACTCGACGCCTTTCTATCCAAAAGGAAATGGCAAAGCTGAATCCACAAACAAGACGCTGCTCAGGATTCTAAGTAAAATGGTCGCGGATGATCACTAAAAGAGGGCAGATTCTCTGGGTACGACGCTTTGTGCGTATCGCACATCACCAAGGACTCCTACTGGGACTTCTCCATTGCTGCTTTGCTATGGAGCTGAAGCAGTGGTCCCTGATGAGGTCAAGATAAACTCTGCAAGACAGGCCTTCGGTGCCTTGTATGAAAATGAGCGCGACCATGATCTGATTCTGCTCGAAGAGAGGCGTGAACAAGCTAAGATGACAAACACTAAGTACAAGGAGAGTCTCGCTGTCCTATAATAAGAACTTTCAGCGTAGGGACTTCGTAGTAGGATACATGGTCTTACGAGCTTCCGACCATTGCATGCGCGAAGCAGCTCATCCCAAGTTTGCAGCCAACTGGGAAGGACCTTCTGAAGTCAAGGAAGTATCTGATAGTGGCAATTGCAATATTCTACGTTTCCACGGGACTGCTACTACTCCTACCCCGATCAACATGCGATGGTTAAAGAAGTACTATCCCTAACCTTCTCTTCTGCTTTACATTCGCTCTGTACATTTCTTTATATCCTCCCATATGAGTTCAATTAATGATAATGTCTCTCCCATACGAGAGCTCTTCTATCAAATTCCTGGCTTCATTTTATTATTCGCCTTGCTCGTAGACTGATGGTCGATCACCCCGCAAAACCAAAGCCTATCTGTCTAGATAGCAGCGAAACGCGAACGTTAGCCTATCTAATTTGATAGTAGTAACGAATTGTAAGCCTATCTGTTTAGATAGAACTCAAATGCGAATTAAATCCTATCTATTTAGATAGCCGCCAAGCACAATTTAAATCGAGTTACAATCTATATCTTAGGCGATGAGGAGGATTGGTTTGAATTAGCACGTGTTACATTGACTACCGGGTTGTTGATATGGTATAAATCGAGTGTGCGGGTGTCGATATCTATATTGATTACATCATTGATTCTACACGTTCCACCCCTACGTTATTTACTTTAACGGATTGATCGCCTCGGATATTTACTACTATTATGAGCTCCATGTGATTTATTGTGTTATAAAAAAAAAAAAAAAAAAAAAAAAAAAAAAAAAAAACAAAAACAAAATAGAAATTAGAAAAACATAGAAATTGAAAGCTAAAAGGAATAAAGGAGCAAGCTTGAAATTGAAGACCGGGGAGATTAGCTATTGTTCGAGATCACTTCTTCACATTTGTGGCCGTGAGAACAGATTGAGGGAATGAGGGCCGGAGTAGTTGGTTCGGTGGGGTTCCTTGGATTTTGGTGAGGGACTGTGAGAATGGGTTCTTGCGAGATGTATCATGACGTCTAGGACTGCGCTTCTAAATATCCTATCATACCCGTCCTAAGCCGTTAACATTATAAATAGCTCGGATGGTAAGTTTTAGGGATACGTTTGATGAGTGTGCGGAAGCAACTTATTTTGTGTTCGTGCCCGTTCTTTCTGACGAAAATGGCTGCAAGTTCTACCGATCACCAAAGTTATATAATCTTCTAGGGGATGTGAGAGCCTTATGACATGCCGGTTTGCTTTTCGAGATTGCCCAATCTCCATAAAAAAAAAGAAAAATAATGTTCTTTACTTTATTTCATTGTTTATAATCGAGTTGCATTGTTCAAATTCATGTAGAATGCATGGTCCGGTGTTTGATTCGTTGTGTCTAAGGCAAAGTAAAGATATATGTGAATCTTGGAAGCAAGTGTTGCTCGGGACGAGCAAGAAGGTAGTTTTGGGGAATTTGATAGCGCCTTTTAGGAGCTATCTATTACCTCCATTTTAATACATCATCACGAGTGATTTGAGCTTAATGTTAGAGAATTTGAGTCGTTTTATCACCTGATGCTTCACATGCTTTATATTGTTAGTCCGAGCGTTTCTATGTATATTTAGTTGTTATTTGTCAAATATAATTGCTTGGTATGTTTGTTCATGTTGTCTTGACAGGAACCGATGCTAATCGGTTGATAGGAGGCATGGAACGAACTTTAGAAACAATGGGAGCACAAGTGGAACGAGGAGAAGCAAAGATGGATAAGCTAGGATGACCAGTCTGCAGTAATCTGATGACATCTTGAGTTCTAAAAATAATTTTGGAGCGAGACCAGTGCCAAAATAAATAAGACTCAAAGATATTTCCAATGATAGGTCACAGAGCTTAATCCGAGTCTGGATGAGAGAGATATGGCCTGTGCAAGATCAGCTTACTATTCTGGACGGGAGTTACAAACTAGAGGGGCTGAGATGCAATTTCGCAAAGTACATTAAAAATTCGCCCCAGCTAGTAAAATAACATGAGGAAGGTCTGAGAATACAGACACACACAACGGAGGAAGAGAGAGAGACGCACGGGAGTTCAAGGAAGAGAGGATTCACGCCCCATCTTCAAGGATTTCATCGTTTGATTCTTTTTCTCCATCTCTTGTACTATTTTCTATGGAGGTCATGATTTTATCAAGAAATTTCATGTCTAGTTAAACTCATAGCTGGGTGATTATTGAGAACTAGGGTTTACTTGTTTGATTGATGGATTCATGGATTTACTACATGCTTAAAGCTTAATTTCACTGAGCTCAAATGAATTAATATGAGAACTAGGGTTTACTTGTGAGCAAGCTAGTATTTCTTGGCATAATGGTGCTATCTAGACAGATAGGCTTAAATCGCGTTTGGATGATATCTAGACAGATAGGCTTTAAATTGCGTAATGGCGCTATCTGGACAGATAGGCCTTAGATCTTATTTGTGCTGCTATCTAAACAGATAGTCTTTAAATTGTGCTTGGCTGCTATCTAAATAGATAGGCTTTAAATCGCATTTGAGTTCTATCTAAACAGATAGGCTTACAATTCGTTACTACTATCAAATTAGATAGTCTTCTCAAATTAATATGTGGAATTGTTGATAGCTTGGCGGCCTTCTAATATGGGGCATCATGTGGATTTGGGTAACTTTGATAGTGAACATTAATATGCTTCTTTAATAAGCTTCTTGTGTATACAAATGTTGGATTTAGACTATACAATGTTGTATGTATGTACGTAAATTCCTCCAATAAAATGACAAAATTAGCATCTGCGAGATAAGTGAGTAATAGATTATAATTTTCTCATTTACTTTATAAAGTTTTGATCAGTATGGTTTTTACTATTTTTTTCGTCATCTCTTTAACGGAAAACTTCTCCTCGTCCCAGGGATCTTTAGACATGGAGAACATAGAGTTTTAGAGGAGCTTGTAGAGTGAGGCATTTGAGGGAAGATAAGCTATTTTTGGCTTGATGTTATTTTCATGGTAAATCAGAGAGACGATTTTGTGTTGTTTCCAAAGTGATGTGCTCATTACTAAAGGTTGATTTTGATTCTCTGAGTTTAAGGTAGTGAAATGTAATTCCCACATTTATTGTATTAACAGTTGTAGATGGTGTTGGAATAGATGCCCTAGAGGAAATCTAGTTTAGTATGAATTTTTATTTGGCTAGAAAATTCATTTATTATTTATTGGATATTTAATATAATGAAGTCCTTAGATTTACAATTGTGTTGTTTATCTTAAATATCCCTAGTCAAGTATAATGATTAAATGGGACAATCATTCATAGACTAGTATGGGGTTGGATTGATATGGAGATATCACGATCCAACACATAGGTGTGCATTACGGAATGTTGCACTGGATTGACCCATCACCGAGAAGGCTACATACATGTTATGTTAAGTCACAAGTGCTTCTCGCGGTGCAATGGTATTGTCATCCTTAGACTTGAAGTCACTAGATATTCTAGTTGTGGATCATTGTGATCTTGGTAGCGTTAAACGCTACACCGTAACTGGGTAGTTATAAAGGCGTGTACTGGATACAATGAGAAGCAAGCTTAGAGATCGTAGTGGACGTAGAGAGGATTTGCCCCTCCCACATAACGGGAGCAAATATCCTAGGCCACTCGAAGGATAGTGCTTATAGAATGTCTGGCCAGACTCAAATAAATCAATATAGGATATTGATGTTATTTGCACGAATAAGGCTATTCCATGGATCGAGAAACTAGGGATTGGATATACGAGTGGATATGGAGGCAAAAGGATGAGACAATTACTTGTACAAGGTTGTCTAGATGACTATTCTATTAGTTGGCTAGAATGGATGTTTTGCTAGAAACCGCTCCATATTAGCAAATAGTTGCTACCAACTAGATAGAACCTATGGGGTCACACGCTATATAGAGTTGTACTAGATTTGGAATTAATTAATTGGATTAATTAATTAGAAGGATCACTTTGCAAACCCTTGCAAACTTAGTAGGGACTAATTTGCAAGGAAGGGACTAAATTGAATTCTAGTAGGACTAGAATAAGTCCTTTAGGTAGTTAACAAGAAGTTGTTGGACTATATAAAGGACCCTCCTTCCTTCCTTCCTTATAACTTATGCTCATTAGTGAACATAACAAGAGTGGGAGAGAACAAAGGAGAGAGAGCAAGCAACAAAGGAGGCCGACGCCCCCCATTGCCGCCGCCCTCGTCCCCGTCGGCCAAAAGAGGGCCGAAGCCCCTCTTTTGTCTCGTTTTGCGTGATTCCTTCACCCTCCTCTTATTCCGGGCTAGCACCAAGGAGTTTGGGAGATCTAGGATCAACTCTAGGCGTGGATCAACTATAGAGAACGTGACACTATTCGCGTTTGAAGTCATCAAGGAGAACCCAAAGGTGTGTTTATGATTTCTTACCTTTACTATCGTTATGCATCTAGACTTGTGATCCTTGGAGGGTTTTGCATGGTTATTTGTTTGATTATGCTTCCGTTGCGCGATCCATGAATCAAAACCCTACAGTGGTATCAGAGCCACAGGTCATAGAGCATAAACGTAGTTTATGTGTTACATTCTTGTTGCTTTACACCTTAATTGATAGTTTATCGCGTAAAACAAGACAAATCAAGCATGGGATGCAATTTGTCAATAATTAATCATAACAAGACCCAATTTTTCATTGGATGCATGAATTGGTGAGTTTGAGAAATTTTAGGATCTTAGATCTAGGGTTTGGGCATCCTTGGGGAAGAAGGAGTTCTCCCAAAACTAGGAAACAACCAAACTTGGGCTCCAAGCAAGGGAGTTGTTTTGGAAACAACTCCCAAGAGGAGGTTCGGCCCCCTAGGGGACCGCCCCACTTGCTTGCCGCCCAAGCTTGGCCGCCCTAAGGGGCCGGGCGGCCCTAACCCGCGGGCCTAGCTTGCGGGTTTTGGGCCGGGCAGGCCCTAGGGCCTTGTGGTTCACTTTGATGGGCCCGGGCGATTGGATTGTTGGGCCCATGGACCGTTTTAACCCTAGAAATCCTAAAATCAATTAAAATTGACCAAGCGCGTTAAAATTGGATTTTAACTGTTTATGTGCAAATCGCATGGTGATTGGATATGGCCTTAGGATGTGGTTTGATGTGGATGTTTAATTTTGTGGTTTGGTTTTACGGCCTGCGAGCTGATCAATTAATTGTAATAATTAATTAGGGTTTTATGGCCTGCGTGCCATTTTTTTTTCAACTTGTGAGATTTATTTTATTTAAGTATAGATATTAGCTAGTGCTAGATAAAGTAGATTGATAGCCAAGATTGAAGAAAAGAAGCCCAAAGCCAAAGAAGCCACAAAAGATGGAGCATGGAGCATGGAGCATACCACATGACTATGAAGGATGGACCAAAAGATCAAGACACATGGAGATGTGTTTGCTTAGGGTTCATAGATAATTCCATTGGCTTGGAATTATCTTAGTCTAGAAAAGGCCATATCCACATCACGTTTAATTTCTGTTTTG
Source organism: Linanthus parryae (assembly GCA_023055425.1). Taxonomy (NCBI): domain Eukaryota; kingdom Viridiplantae; phylum Streptophyta; class Magnoliopsida; order Ericales; family Polemoniaceae; genus Linanthus; species Linanthus parryae. The sequence goes on along the minus strand of JALGPY010000002.1, from coordinate 160,395,280 downwards.
TGGTTGTTTATTTATTGTCTTATTATTTGTGTGGTTGGTGTATGGATGATGCATGCAATTAGGATAATAAGATAATTAGACAACCCGGATCTATTATTTGGAGTTGTGCCCAAACTCAAATAGATAGATTAGTTGTTATTGATCAACAAAATAATTAAAATTGAATATAAAATCCCTCAAAATTTTAAATATTGTGTTCTTGCCTTCTCGTTATTTAAACACTCATTATCATCATTATTTATCAAGTTCGTGCGTGCCAAAGCATGGCGACTTGGTTCATAACGATGGAATGCGATGGCACGTAACAATGTGCAATTGTTTAGATAAGAGGTTGAACACAACTAGGCTATTAATTTGATTGAGAAACCTAGAGGCAATCAATTGGGATTATCCATATGGATGGATAAATAAGGAGTTATTTGCCCGATTGAACCAAGAGTTGCATATGGGATGCAATTGGAATTGTTCCTACCTAAAAGTAGTCAAATTATGGGTGACTTGCCAAAGCAAGCTCATAAGGAGATGAAAAGATGGATCTTGGCCCACTAGAAAATATAAGGATATTTTCCGCATTAATATCTTGAGGGTTATTAATCCGTAGAAAAATAGTGGGAGCTATATTTAATAAACTAGCCATTATTAAATATAGTCAAAAATTCACAAATACTAAAACTTGCGTATTTTCCTTTTTGTAGAATTCCAAATGGCAAACAACTCATCGAGTTCACAACATTCCCTACGATCTGTCCTTGAGAAGGACAAGCTCTCTGGAACCAACTTTCTTGATTGGTACAGAAACTTGAGAATTGTTCTCAAGCAAGAGAAGAAACTGTACGCAATAGAGGAGCATGTTCCAGAAGGTCCAGAGAATCAGACACCTGCTGCCTTAAAGGCGTATCAAAAGCGTGTTGATGACGCTAATGATGCGGCCTGCCTAATGCTTTGCACCATGACCTCTGAGCTTCAGAAGCAACATGAGAACATGAATGCTGTCGATATGATCGAACATCTAAAGCAGCTCTTCCAAGAGCAGGCAAGGGTAGAGAGGTATGAGGTCTCAAAGGCACTGTTCAAATGTCATCTGGCATAAGGGAACCCGGTGGGACCCCATGTACTTCGAATGATCGGGTACTTGGAGAATCTCACCCGGCTTGGGTTCCCGGTCGGCCAAGAGTTGGCAACCGATCTCGTGTTGCAATCGTTGCCCGAGAGTTATGGACAGTTCATTATGAACTATAACATGAACGAGATCGTTAAACCACTGCCAGATTTGCTCAACATGTTGAGGACGGCTGAACAGAGCATCAACAAGGGTAAGGGCAAGGCCATTATGATGGTGCATAAAGGAAAGGGCAAAAAGTTTGCCTCTTCCTCCAAGGGTAAAGGCAAATCAGTTGCCAAGTCCAAGGAACAAGCCCTTAAGCCTTTTGGTGGCATTGCCAAGGTCGTGACTAAGGGTGAGTGTCACTACTGCAGTCAACCTGGACACTGGAGGAGGAACTGCCCAAAATATCTGGAGGACAAGAGGCTTGGAATAGTGATTCCACCACCACCAGGTATTTTTGTTGTAGATGTCAATTTAACTGTCTCTACATCATGGGTATTAGATACTGGATGTGGATCTCATATTTGTCGAAATATGCAGGATCTAAAGAGAAGTAAAAGATTGGCTAAAGGGGAGGTCGATCTGCGCGTTGGGAATGGAGCAAAGGTTGCTGCGTTGGCCATAGGCGTGAGCGAGCTATCTCTGCCTTTAGGATTAGTTTTAGAATTAAATAATTGCTATTTTGTGCCTTCTATGAGCAGAAACATTATTTCTATTTCTTGTTTGGAAAAGGAAGGTTTTATTATTTCAATAAATAAAATTGTTGTTCCTTTTATTTGAATAATATTCAGTATTTTAGTGCGCAATTATTTAATGGACTTTATGTCCTTGATCTAAGCAATCCTGTCTACAACATTAATACCAAGCGGATTAAAATAAATGATTTAAATCCTGCTTATTTATGGCATTGTCGTTTAGGCCACATAAATGAGAAACGTGTATCTAGACTCCATAAGGATGGATTACTAGACTCATTTGATTTTGAATCATATGAGACATGTGAGGCTTGTTTATTGGGAAAAATGACAAAGTCCCCTTTCAATAAGAAAGGTGAGAGGACTAGTGAGCAATTGGCGCTCATACATACCGATGTGTGTGGGCCATTTGCCACGCCAGCCAGGGGTGGTTATGTCTACTTCATTACATTTACTGATGATTACAGTAGATATGGATTTGTGTACCTTATGAGGGCAAAATCCCAATCCTTTGAAGTGTTCAAGGAATTCATGAATGAAGTAGAGAAGCAACTTGGCAAAAGTATCAAGGCTCTACGATCGGATCGTGGAGGAGAGTACTTGAGCCAAGAGTTTGACGACTATCTTAGAGAGTGTGGGATTGTATCCCAACTCACTCCACCCGGAACGCCACAATGGAATGACGTGTCCGAGAGGAGGAATCGAACCCTATTGGATATGGTTCGGTCTATGATGTGTCAAACCGATCTTCCATTATCTTTTTGGGGCTACGCTCTATTAAGTGCAGCTTTCACCATTAACCGTGTTCCATCTAAATCAGTCATGAAGACACCATATGAGATGTGGAGTGGGAGGCGTCCCACACTGTCGTTCATGACGATTTGGGGCTGCGATGTCTATATAAAACGTTTACAATCAGACAAGCTAGGGCCTAAATCGGATAAGTGTAAATTTGTGGGGTACCCTAAGGAAACTAAGGGATACTACTTCTACAATCCAACCGAGAACAAAGTGTTTGTTGCTCGGACCGGCGTGTTTCTAGAAAGAGAGTTTGTCTCTAAAGAAGCAAGTGGGAGGAATGTAGAACTTGAAGAAGTTCAAGAACCACAAATCACTGAACCGATTATGGAACAAGAACAGGAACCACAAGCAGTTGTGGAGCCACCTGTTCAGGTAACACAAGAGCTTCGTAGATCTAGTAGAGTGCGCCAGGAACCCGAGAGGTACGGACTTCTCGTAACTGATTCCGGTGACACGATGCTCATAGATGATGAGCCTACTACCTATGAGGAGGCCATGAATGGCCCAGACTCACAGAAGTGGCTTGAAGCCATGAGATCCGAGATGGAATCCATGTATACCAACAAAGTATGGACTTTGGTGGAACCACCTGATGGGGCGCGACCCATAGTGTGCAAGTGGGTCTTCAAGAAGAAGATCGACATGGATGGTAATGTGATTACCTATAAGGGCCGATTGGTGGCTAATGGATTCAGACAGATTCATGGTATTGACTATGATGAAACCTTTTCACCAGTCGCTATGACCAAATCCATCCGAATCCTACTTGCAATTGCAGCATACTACGACTATGAGATTTGGCAGATGGATGTCAAAATAGCATTCCTTTATGGGAATCTCCTCGAGGACGTGTATATGATACAGCCGGAGGGTTTTGAGGATCCAAAGCAAGCCAACAAAGTCTGTAAGCTACAACGATCCATTTATGGATTGAAGCAAGCTTCTAGGAGTTGGAATCGACGTTTTGATGAAGTGGTCAAAGAGTTTGGCTTCATCAGAAACGAAGATGAGTCTTGTGTCTACAAGAAGGTTAGTGGGAGCTCTGTAGCTTTTCTGGTCTTGTATGTGGATGACATACTGCTCATTGGAAACGACATTCCCATGCTGCAATCTGTGAAAGATTGGCTAGGAAAGTGTTTCTCAATGAAGGACTTAGGGGAAGCAGCCTATATACTCGGTATAAAGATCTATAGAGATAGATCTAAGAGGTTGCTAGGCCTAAGTCAAAGTACATATATTGACAAGGTGTTGAAACGGTTCAACATGCAAGATTCCAAGAAGGGATTCTTGCCCATGTCACATGGAATCACTCTTTCGAAGAGTGGTTGTCCTTCCAATGAGATTGAGAAGGAACGCATGAGTAGGATTCCCTATGCCTCGGCCATAGGATCCATCATGTACGCCATGTTATGTACTAGACCAGATGTGTCATATGCCTTGAGTATGACAAGCAGATACCAATCCAATCCAGGTGAGAGTCACTGGATTGCTGTCAAGAACATCCTAAAGTACTTGAGAAGAACTAAGGATGCTTTCTTGATGTTTGGCGGTGAGGAAGAGTTGCGTGTAAGGGGTTACACTGATGCAAGCTTCCAAACCGACAGAGATGACTTTAGATCACAGTCGGGATATGTGTTTTGCCTGAATGGAGCAGCGGTGAGCTGGAAGAGTTCCAAGCAAGAGACGGTAGCTGATTCTACAACAGAGGCTGAGTACATTGCTGCAAATGGCACAGCAAAGGAGGTTGTTTGGATCAGAAAGTTTGTTTCTGAACTTGGTGTGGTTCCTAGCATTGCGGATCCAGTGGAGTTGTTCTGTGACAACACTGGGGCGATCGCGCAATCAAAGGAACCCAGATCGCACCAGAAGTCCAAGCACGTGCTCAGGAAGTTTCATCTGATTCGAGATATTATCGATAGAGGAGACGTTCGGATATGCAAGATTCCTACAGATGATAATCTGTCAGACGCACTTACGAAGCCTCTCACGCAGTGGAAGCATGAAGGGCACACTAGGAGTATGGGCATACGAGATGCGCCAGATTGGCTCTAGTGCAAGTGGGAGACTGTTGGAATAGATGCCCTAGAGGCAATCTAGTTTAGTATGAATTTGTATTTGGCTAGAAAATTCATTTATTATTTATTGGATATTTAATATAATGAAGTCCTTAGATTTACAATTGTGTTGTTTATCTTAAATATCCCTAGTCAAGTATAATGATTAAATGGGACAATCATTCATAGACTAGTATGGGGTTGGATTGATATGGAGATATCACGATCCAACACATAGGTGTGCATTACGGAATGTTGCACTGGATTGACCCATCACCGAGAAGGCTACATACATGTTATGTTAAGTCACAAGTGCTTCTCGCGGTGCAATGGTATTGTCATCCTTAGACTTGAAGTCACTAGATATTCTAGTTGTGGATCATTGTGATCTTGGTAGCGTTAAATGCTACACCGTAACTGGGTAGTTATAAAGGCGTGTACTGGATACAATGAGAAGCAAGCTTAGAGATCGTAGTGGACGTAGAGAGGATTTGCCCCTCCCACATAACGGGAGCAAATATCTTAGGCCACTCGAAGGATAGTGCTTATAGAATGTCTGGCCAGACTCAAATAAATCAATATAGGATATTGATGTTATTTGCACGAATAAGGCTATTCCATGGATCGAGAAACTAGGGATTGGATATACGAGTGTGACTTGTATGTCTCGTGTCCAATCCGGATATGGAGGAAAAAGGATGAGACAATTACTTGTACAAGGTTGTCTAGATGACTATTCTATTAGTTGGCTAGAATGGATATTTTGCTAGAAACCGCTCCAAATTAGCAAATAGTTGCTACCAACTAGATAGAACCTATGGGGTCACACGCTATATAGAGTTGTACTAGATTTGGAATTAATTAATTGGATTAATTAATTAGAAGGATCACTTTGCAAACCCTTGCAAACTTAGTAGGGACTAATTTGCAAGGAAGGGACTAAATTGAATTCTAGTAGGACTAGAATAAGTCCTTTAGGTAGTTAACAAGGAGTTGTTGGACTATATAAAGGACCCTCTTTCCTTCCTTCCTTATAACTTATGCTCATTAGTGAACATAACAAGAGTGGGAGAGAACAAAGGAGAGAGAGCAAGCAACAAAGGAGGCCGACGCCCCCCATTGCCGCCGCCCTCGTCCTCGTCGGCCAAAAGAGGGCCGAAGCCCCTCTTTTGTCTCGTTTTGCGTGATTCCTTCACCCTCCTCTTATTCCGGGCTAGCACCAAGGAGTTTGGGAGATCTAGGATCAACTCTAGGCGTGGATCAACTATAGAGAACGTGACACTATTCGCGTTTGAAGTCATCAAGGAGAACCCAAAGGTGTGTTTATGATTTCTTACCTTTACTATCGTTATGCATCTAGACTTGTGATCCTTGGAGGGTTTTGCATGGTTATTTGTTTGATTATGCTTCCGTTGCGCGATCCATGAATCAAAACCCTACAGATGGTGCTTTCTAAACAGACATATCAGAGGCACGTGGCGGTCATCCAGCACACCTAGCTATGCTCCATACACACCTAATCACTACCCATGTTTATCCACTTGGGGGTTGCGAGACAGGGCCCTCACGTACCAACCACACGAGACCTGAAGGGACTTGTGGTTTGGAGTCTAGAGTAAGGTTCGTCTCGCGCGAACGACAACCAAGCTCGCGCGCGACCCCTTGTAACTGTTTTGAGAGACTTTATGACCACGTCATATAAAGCCGGTCGATCTCATAACGGTCTCTGGTATCTGCGGACAGGTGCGTAACGGTCCCTATATATACGGTCGAATGTGCCGTTACAGGTCTATCATTAAGTTGCCATTTATGGTGCATTAACCCCCACAACGGTCACTTCCCCACTATATATAGGAAGGTTAGCCCTCCATGGAAAGGGTTCAGTTCTGAAGTTCTGCTTCTAAGCCCTCTTACCATCATTAAGCTGTCTCTCTCTCTCTCTTGAAGTTACCTTTGCTTACTCTCTCCCTACTCATACCCTACACTTCTCTGTGTGCATACCCTCATATCCCCTACTTGAGGTGTTCACTTAGATCTCTCTTGAGGATTTCCTTGTACACAATTTGGTGAACCCAACGTGGAGCATCCACCTTCGAAGCTTCGGCCAATCAATTTAACTGCCATGTCTCTTGAGGGTAACCTTCGTGATGGTGACCAATCTCCTTTGAGAGAGGAAACCCCGAGGGAGGAAACTCCCAACACTAATACAAACACTAATACCCAGACAGCTACCGTGAGCAATCCCTCTCTGGAAACGCTACAAGCCACAATCCAAAGACAGGTCAAGGCCATGAAAGCTCAGTTCGTCCAGATCATGGGGATTCTAGGAGGATTGGTTCAGAACACTGCTCAGGGGGCTTTTGCCCCACCACCAGCATCTCAGCTGCCTTCAACAGGGGTATCCACCAACTCGATAGTGCGCACGCCTGCCCCACCAAACCCACAATCTTCTCTCCCTAATGGCCTTATGACCCAGGCTCTAGGGCTCCAATCAGGCACGTCCCTGTATCTGCTGGGAATCTCACTCCTTACCCCGCGTTGTCTTCACACGCGAGTGGAGCCTCAGGGAGTTATGTACTCCCACCTCCACCTCCCTATGATCCAAATATGCCCCACATTCCGGGTTAAGCCGCGACACCAACGTCAACACCTGGGGGAAGTAAGCCTGCCAACGTCGCGACCCTGGAACAACGAATAGATAGCATCATTGCTAGCCAAATCTTTGCGGATACCGTCATCCCAAAGGTTGACAATGCACCTCCCATTCCGCGAGACATATATCTGATGTCCAATCCTGCGGGGTACAAAGAACCCAAATGGGAAAAAATCGATGAGACCGGCGGAAATGCGCACGAGCATGTGATGAGGTTCGTCGACTTGATGGTCCCGCATGGAATCGATACCAGGCTACTAATGCGCGAATTCCCTAAATCTCTGTGGACTGTCCCGTACAAATGGTAGAGGACCCTCGAAGCGGGATCTGTCAAGACGTAGGAGGACATGGTGAAGAAGTTCTAACAAAATTCTTCCAAGTTGAAGATAAGGTTACCACTATCCATCTCTCTCGCATCTAATAGAAACATGACGAAGAGGGAGTTGCTTTCATCAAGAAGTTCAGGGCCAGGTCCTTGGAATGCATCGATGAAGTCTCAAAAGGCCGCCTGATGGGGATATGTCTTCAAGGCATGCACGAAGAATACAAAGGTATGTTAATCAATTTGAGTATGCCTACCTTTTCAAAGTTTATTGATAGCACCAGGAACATTGAGCCACTGGTGGAGAAGATGAGAAAGAGATACACCACTGAACGCGCGCCAGCAAGCTCTGGCTTCAAGATCGGAAGGTTCAGTTACAAGCGCGGGCGAGATGTTGATGTGCATGCAGTGTCGTCCCCTCACAAGCAACAACGGCCCGCGCCTCGGGAAGCACCACCCCTGCCTTGCTCAATCGAAGATGCAATAGACCTCTATAAAAGGTGGCAAAATGATGGAATCCTACCAGCACTGGAAGACAAACCCTCTGGAGATCAACTGCGAGATCCAAGGTGGTGCGAGTGCCATGGGGAGGTCATGCACCCAATGAAGGAATGCAAAAAGCCCAGGTGGTTGGTGGATAGAAAGATAAAGGAAGGACAATTGGTTGTCGTTGAGCTAGCCAAGGACGTACGCAGCAACCCGTTGTCGTCTTATGCGCGACAAGAGAACAAGGGAAAAGAAATAGCCATGATTTCTATCATGGACCTTGAAGAGGTTGTGGACGCAGAAATCCCAGTGGTTGCCAAAATTTGGGAAGACGAGGATTACGGCATGGACACAGAAGACTCACGCACCGAGCGGATGAAAAACTCCAATAAGTTTGAGAAATTATTTGATGAAATGAATTTCTCAAGCAATTGCAGGCATGAGATGATAAAGGCCATCTTAAGGGTGGCAGAGGACTATGGAGAAGAACTAGTCACCTCAAACGGAAAAGTTGTCAGGGCTGTGCGATCAAATGGCCTAGTCATGACGTTCGATGAATCGGACAAAAGAGCAGACGCGAGTCACCAGAGGCCGCTTTACGTGACGGCTGTCATCAATAACGTTGAGTTCAAGAGAGCCTTCGTTGATGGCGGAGCGGCAGTAAATGTGATTCCACTCAGCACCCTAGAGATAGATGGAATCCCACATAGCAAGATTGTTAAGAAGCCGTCACCATTGTTGGGTTTTGTAAGCGAATCCAGGATGACCGTGGGATGGATCCGCTTGGGAATCCAGATTGGGCAGATTAAGTGTTCTGTCAAATTTCATGTCATTGCCGCCAACAATACCTATCACATGATCATTTTCCGAGCATGGATACACCGCTTTGACGTTGTACCTTCCACAACTCATCAAGTGATGAAGGCCATTTTGAGACACATAGTGATCACGATACCAGCATCGGTGGATCCGTTCAATTTGGAAGAAGCGCACTTGTCTGAAGCCGTCTGGTTCACGGAGATGGCAGACAAAGCTACTCCAGCCCCGTTTAAGCCAACTACCTTAACCAAATGGGAGGACATAAAAGACCAATCACCAACAGGGATAATGGTGATGCGAGAAGTACATAAGGAGAAGCAACTTGTACAGGAGGAAGCTCCCAAAGCAAGAAGAACGTCTACACCCTGAAGAGGGTTGTTGAGCATGAAAACTAGGGCAAGCAGGCAGGTAGCTTCTATTCCAATGGAAAGAAGTGCCATCGCATCTGAAGGTGCGCGAGGTCATCTTCGACCCATCCCATCGAAGGTGTCTCTGAGCAAATTTGCGAGCTGACATAACCCGCAGATGAAGAAAAGGGGAAGACATTGTCGGAGGAATTGAAAGAGGCCACTGAATGCATGGAGGACCGCCCGAAACCTCAGAAACAAGAACTGAAGGAAGTATTCCTCAGCCCCACCGAGGAAAAGAAGAGGCCAGTCTTATTGAGTGTGGATCTTAACAATGAAGAAGAACGAGAATAGCTTGAATTACTGAAGGAATACAGGGATGTTTTCGCGTGGGATTACGACGAGATGTCGGGGCTAGACTAGAGCATTACCAGGCATAGACTGGATGTCATTCCCGGATCGAAGCCAGTAAAACAGAGCGCGAGAAATTTCCACCCAGAGATCAACGTCAAGATAAAGGAGGAGATTTTCAAGTTGCTGAAAGCAAAATTCATCGAGCCCAACCACCATTCAACCTGGCTTGCCAACATTGTCCCTGTTTTGAAAAATAATCTGAGCCTTCGTATGTGTCAACATCAGAGACCTAAACAAGTTCTGCCCAATGGACGATTTCCCTTTACCAAACATAGATCTCTTCACCGACTCTACTGCAAGACATGAGATGTTTAGATTCATGTACGGATTTAGCGTCTATAACCATATCAAAATGAACCCAGAAGTCGCGAAGAAAACATCATTCGTCACACCCGTGGGAGTCATCAACTACATAGTTATACCGTTTGGTCTGAAAAATGCAGGCGCTACTTATCAACGTGCATGATGGCATTGTTCCATGACATGATGCATCAGGAAGTTGAGTTCTATGTCGATGACTTGGTGGTCAAATCAAGGTAGAAGGAAAACCATTGGAGGGACATGAAGAAAGTCTTTGAAAGGTGCCGAGCTTTCCAACTAAAGATGAACCCCATGAATGTGCGTTCGGGGTAACTTCAAGAAAATTCTTGGGCTGTGTAATTCACCGGCACGGGATTTAGCCTGACCTTGCAAAGATCTCGACAAGCACCAGTTTACCTACGCACGAGTCTCAGAGTACCTTGAAGAAATTTCTGGGAAAGCTGTCGTATCTAAGGAGATTCGTACCAGCTATTTCAGAGCTGACCTTTTGCTTCAACGATTTGCTAAAAACGAACGCCATGTCTTGTGGATGATGGAGCATCAGGCTGCATTTGAAAAGTTGAAGAAGTTATTAACATCTCCGAGAGTTATGATTGCACCTCAACTGGGATCGCCTCTGCTACTAAACTTAACCTCAATAAAGAGATCCATTGGAGCATTGCTAGCCCAGGAGTTTGAGGGACAAGAAAGGCCAGTGTACTACATCTCGTGTATGATCCAGTCTGCGGAATCCAGGTACACAGTGATCGAGCACCACTGCCTAGCTTTATTTTTCGCTATTGAAAAGTGAAAGAACTATTTCTCTTTCCATAAAGTTGTAATTATAACAAAGAACGACGCTATACGTTATCTGTTGGGACACTCGCCTCCTTGCGGGAAACTGGCAAAATGGTATATGACCATTTCCCAGTATGACATAGTCTGTGCGCGACGAAAGGCCATCAAATCCCAATCATGGCAGACTTGTTGGTAAGTTCGCGGATGAAAATTGTGAGCCTTTAGCATAGGAGGAACTCGAGGGGCCCGAGATATACGTGATAAGCAACCATCATTAGAAGTTGCATTTTGATGGATCCTCGACAAGGTCGGGAGGCGGAATTGGAGCCGTGCTGATTAAAACTGATCAGGAGGTCACTCAAATGTCGACCAAAATAGACTTCGCGGTGACCAACAATGAGGCTGAATACGAAGCTCTGACCACAGGATTGCTTGCAGCCAAGGCTTTGGAGGTGCAGAATCTAGTTATCATGGGAGATTCTAATCTAATAGTAAAGCAAGCTTTAGGGGAGTACGCATTGAAGGAGATTAACTTGCTAAAATACAGATCGATAGTGCAGAAACTGGTTCAGAAGTTTGATTATGTCAGGTATGAGCACTTTCCCAGATCTGATAATCGACATGCGGATGCATTGGCTACCTTGGGGTCGAATCAGCTATGATAAATGCCCAGCAAAAATCTCGATTGAGGTTAAGACAACTCCATCCTTAGTGATAGACATGTGCAAAGAGGAGTCTGAAGAAGAAGCGGATTGGAGAAAGCCCATCATGCGCGCGATAGCTGAAGGAAAGAGCAAGGAAAGATGGGTTTCCACAAGAGGGTTTTGCATACACGACAGTCTGTTGTACTACAAGGGCCCTGGGGGAATTCTTATTCGATGCGTGACGGAGGAGGACGGTCAAGCAATCTTGGATAAAATCCATCAGTATTCCTATGGGAAAACGAAATTTCCATCTACATAAAGGCGCAGAGATATGGAATCCACTGGCCACAGATGGTGTACTTTGCTCCTATCTTACAGAGCAATTGCGAAAAGTGCGCGCTGATAAAAGACTCTCTAGAGGTCGCCGCAATTGATGAGGATTGGCGGAGACCTATAATCGATTATCTGCAAGACGGAGCTTTGCCGAGCGACTGGAAGGAAGCTGACAAGCTTAAGAGAAAGGCGGCTCGATACGTACTGCAAGAGAATTTGATTTGGCAGAGAGGACGCAATGAGAACTTACTCAGGTGCCTAAATGGTCAAGAAATCCAGAAGGTCATGGAAATGTCCCATCAAGTGGAGCACCAAGGGGTCCGAAGTTATGCAGACAACTCTTAACTGTTGGTTACTTCTAGCCAACCATGGAAGCTGATTTTCGCGCGAAGGTAAGGAGATGCCAACAATGCCAATTTCACGATAATCGATTCCACGCCCCGGCGGTTGACTTGCACGCGTTAGGAAATACTTGGCCATTCCACACCTAGTCTTTGGATTTCATTGGTCCAATCCGACGCCCTTCGCATGGGAATCAGTTCATTCTTACTGGAACGGATCAATTCACCAAATGGGTTGAGGTGGTCCCGCTCAAGACAGCAAATGCATTCGCCGTGGTCAAATTCATACAGGAGAACATTATCTATCGCTTTGGGATCCCCAAATCTATCCTGTCAGAAAACGGAACGCCCTTCATGAATCGACAGGTAGCCTCAAAACTAATGGAGTACAACGTAAGGCAGTTGTGCTTGACGCCTTACTATCCAAAAGGAAATGGCCAAGCTGAATCCACAAACAAGACGCTGCTCAGGATTCTAAGTAAAATGGTCGCGGATGATCACTAAAAGAGGGCAGATTCTCTGGGTACGACGCTTTGTGCGTATCGCACATCACCAAGGACTCCTACTGGGACTTCTCCATTGCTGCTTTGCTATGGAGCTGAAGTAGTGGTCCCTGATGAGGTCAAGATAAACTATGCAAGACAGGCCTTCGGTGCCTTGTATGAAAATGAGCGCGACCATTATCTGATTCTGCTCGAAGAGAGGCGCGAACAAGCTAGGATGACAAACACTAAGTACAAGGAGAGTCTCGCTGTCCTATAATAAGAACTTGCAGCGTAGGGACTTCGTAGTAGGAGACATGGTCTTACGAGCTTCCGACCATTGCATGCGCGAAGCAGCTCATCCCAAGTTTGCAGCCAACTGGGAAGGACCTTCTGAAGTCAAGGAAGTATCTGATAGTGGCAATTGCAATATTCTACGTTTCCACGGGATTGCTACTACTCCTACCCCGATAAACATGCGATGGTTAAAGAAGTACTATCCCTAACCTTCTCTTCTGCTTTACATTCGCTCTGTACATTTCTTTATATCCTCCCATATGAGTTCAATTAATGATAATATCTCTCCCATATGAGAGCTCTTCTATCAAATTGCTGGCTTCATTTTATTATTCGCCTTGCTCGTAGACTGATGGTCGATCACCCCGCAAAACCAAAGCCTATCTGTCTAGATAGCAGCGAAACGCGAACGTAAGCCTATCTAATTTGATAGTAGTAACGAATTGTAAGCCTATCTGTTTAGATAGAACTCAAATGCGATTTAAAGCCTATCTATTTAGATAGCAGCCAAGCACAATTTAAAGCCTATCTGTTTAGATAGCAGCACAAATAAGATCTAAGGCCTATCTGTCCAGATAGCGCCATTATGCAATTTAAAGCCTATCTGTCTAGATATCATCCAAACGCGATTTAAGCCTATCTGTCTAGATAGCGCCATTATGCCAAGAAATACTAGCTTGCTCACAAGTCAGAATAGTTACGCGTGAAACTCGCAAGTCATGAGTTTAATGATCATTTTTGCATAAAAAGAACTCAATGTTCGTACAGCACGAGGAAAAGCACAAAGCACTTATATATAAGCAAAACTTTGAAATAGAATCCATACATAAAAAAAGTGTTCTCAAACGAACATTCAAGACTTCTACATGGAATCTAAAAGCTACAGAAATAACTACGATTGGTTCATCGTCATCATCGACGTCCTCGATCAAAACAAGGATCTTGTTGATTCCCCTGACATGGTGAGATTCCAGATGAATTTCAAACAATGGAGGCCGCTGATGTGAAGAATAAGTGGGGGAACTTCTTAGGTGAGAAAGCTAATTGTACATATGGCAGTTGCACCCCACTCATTACTCTCTGGTGGGGGCACTACTTGCAGAGTGCCCTCCGTAGAAGGTCCTTCGAGGATAGCCTCCTCAAACATCACTAGGGAAAAGACATCTCCACTCTGATAAGATCATTTACACCACCGGTCTTTGGAGAGCTTGGGCGAGTAAATGGCTTCCTTCATGGATCTCTTGTGAGCCATTTTTATAGTACATTGGAAACATACAAAATTAGAGATCCGGAGCCGTGGTGAAGAACAAAAACTCAGAGGAGGGGGCATGATTATCCCATCCTGGTTTTGGATCCAACCCCCCCTTCTACAGTATCTGTGCTGCATTTCTACCTGCATACTCCCCTTTCAATTGGTATCAGAGCTTGTATCACTGTATAAGATTTAACCATCTGGTGATCATGAGTACTGCAGGTGATGGTGGTTTCTCACAGGGAAGAGCTGCTAACAGACCTCCTCTATTTTGTGGAGATAATTTTGCTCATTGGAAAGCCCTTAGGAAAATGTTCATCATCGATCAAGACATAGAGATGTGGACCATTATTCAGAATGGACCTCACACGTTCTAGACAGAGAAAGATGGGATTAAAACTCCCAAATCTGAAGACTCTCTCTCTTCATGTGAATTAGAACAATTCTCTAAGAATTACAAAGATATTAACATCTTGTATTGTGCTTTGAGCACAGATGAATTCAACAGGATTTCAGGATGTAAAACTGCCAAGGAGATCTGGGATAAGCTTGTGGTGACATTTGAAGGAACCAGTCAATTCAAGCAAACCAAGATCAACATTTGTCTCAGACAATATGAGATATTCAAGATGAATTCAGATGAGTCAATCAGAGAAATTTTCAAAAGGTTCACAGACATACTCAATAACCTTGATTCACTTGGAAAGCATATTTCCAATTAAGAAAAGCTGAGGAAGATTCTGAGAAGTCTACCAAAGGAAAAATGGAAACCAAAGACTACTTCAATTGAGGAAGCTCAAGATATCTCATCACTACAACTTGATGACCTACAAAGGAAGCTTCTGACACATGAAATATCCATGAATGAAGAAGATCGAGAGCTACCATAAGGTGTCAAGAACTTAGCACTCAAGGACAAAGAGAATGAGAAAATTTAAAGCCTTGAAACTGAGGATGATGATGAAGATCCATTTGCCTTGATGTCCAAAAACTTGACCAAAATCCTCAAGATGAAGAAAAACTTTGAAAACAAAGACTTCAACAGAGAAAGACACAGGTCATTCAATAGCAAGGACTACAAAGGTAAGTTTTCATCACAAAGTAAATCAAAATCATGAACTGCTTTGAGTGGTGATGCAGGACACTTGATAAGAGATTTTCCACACAAGAAAAGCAATAACTTTCAGAAGAAAGACCATGAAAGGAGAAAGAAAGCTATGATAGCTTCATGGAGTGATTCAGACACATCAAGTGACTCTGAATCAGAAGAAGAACATGCCAACCTATGCTTCATGGCCAAGCATGATGAAAGTTCTGAAAATAACATTGAGGTAATGGTAAACTGTTTGATTTCAAAACCAAAATAAGCTCTTTCAAATTATCTAGGAACAATGCTTTTAAATGAAGAAGACTATCTGAAAGAGATTAGAGCTTTGAAAGAAAAAATTCTTGAGCAAGCAAAAGAGAATTTACAACTTGTTTGTGTGAATTAGAATCTTGAAATCTCTCAGAAGAAAACTGAGAGTGATTTCAAGGCCTTGAAAACCAGTTTCAAAGCCTTGAATACACAAGTCAAGGAAGTAGTCACTAAGAACTCTTTACTGAGTGATAGCCTTATTAATATGAGATATCAAGTTGATGAATTAGATAAACAAAAGACTACTCTTACTGAGAAACTTCAAGAATATAAATTAGTCAAAGTCAAGCTTGCAGACTCAGAACACAAGTTGAACTTGATTATTGGAGAAAGTTCAAAGTCTATTCACAAAACTTGTATTGGATACAATCCAAATTTTCCAAGAAAGAACAATACCAGATTTGTGAAAGCTGTTCACAAAAGTTCTCCTAAGTGTCATTTTTGCAATAAAATTGGTCATGTTAAGATTACTTGTCCTTTCAGAAGAAGAGAACCTCTCATAATGAGGAACACTTTCCCATTTCAACTCAAGGGACAAGTCAGACAGATTTGGGTTCCTAAAGGGTTCAGGCCACCTAACATGGTTGATCCTGAGTATGAGTCCAAATTCGACGCTTCGTCTAACATCTGGGTAAGGCAGTGATTGGTGTTTGCAGGTTGTCGCCAACGTCAAAGAACAGAAGTGGTTTATGGATAGTGGTTGCTCAAGACACATGAGTGGAAAGAGATCTCTATTCTCATAATTTAAAGAGCAATCTGAAGGTTCAATTACACTTGGTGAAAAAGGCAAATGCAACATTCTTGATATTGGTAAAGTTGGTACAGACTCTGAAAATTCAATTTCTGATGTATATCTAGTTTATGGATGGAAATTGAACTTGCTTAGTGTATCTAAGATTTGCGAAAATGGCAATAAGGTTATCTTTGATAAAGAGAAGTGTGTGGTGCGAAATGAGAAGTCAGGAAATTTCATTCTCACAGCCTCTAGATCAAGCAATGTTTATACTTTTCAGACTAACAAAGTTGCAGGTAAAAGCTTGAAGTGCCTCAAGGCCTTGAAGGAGCATTCAAAACTTTTGCACAGGAAGCTTGGTCACATTAGCTTGCATACCTTGAACAAGTTTATCGCCAAAGATCTTGTAAGAGGATCGCCATCTATAAAGTTCAAATATGATGAAGTGTGAAAAGCATGTGCTCAGGGTAAGCAGACCAGAAGCTCATTCAAGCCAAAGAAATTTTGAAGTACTACTAACCTATTGAGTTACTTCCTATGGATCTCTGTGGTCCTATGAGAGCTCAAACTCCAAAAGGTTAGAAGTATATGCTAGTTATTGTAAATGAATATTCTAGATTTACTTGGGTTATGTTTCTGAAAGAAAAATCTGAAGCCCTCTGTGAATTTTCAAAACTTTGCAGAGAACTTCAAACCTTGAAAAAAAATACCTATTGCTTCAATCAGAAGTGATCATGGTAGAGAGAATTTGACTTGTTTTGTGTTAAGCATGGTATCTCTCACTATTTCTCTGATCCTAAAACTCCTCAACAGAATGGAGTTGTTGAAAGAAGGAACAGGACTCTTAACGATATGTCAAGAACAATGCTCTTAGAAAATAAGTTGCCAAGACAGTATTGGGCAGATGCTATGAATACAGAAAATTACATTTGGAATAGGTGCTTGATCAGATCTATCTTGAAGAAGACCCATATAAACTTTTCAAAGGGAGAAAGCCAAACATTTCATACTTCAAACCCTTTGATTGCACACGTTTTTTCCACAACAATGGTAAGGACAACTTGGGTAATTTTGATGCCCGAAGTGATGAAGGTATCTTTCTAGGTTACTATCTTACTAGAAATGCTTATAGAGTTTATAATAAAAAAAACCAAGCTGGTTGAAGAAAGTAGTCATGTTTTTGTTGATGAAAGCTATGATGGTTCTTTGAGTGAAATTTTTGTAGATTTGTATATGAACAAGCATGAATCAGAAGAAGAAGCTGAGAACTCGCTTGGTTTCAAGAAATATTTAGAAGGAAACAGAAGCCATTTTGAAGACATTGAAAACAGGTCTTAAGGCCTTGAAAATAGAGATCAAATCCTTGAT
This sequence comes from Linanthus parryae, assembly GCA_023055425.1. Classification (NCBI taxonomy): domain Eukaryota; kingdom Viridiplantae; phylum Streptophyta; class Magnoliopsida; order Ericales; family Polemoniaceae; genus Linanthus; species Linanthus parryae. Next base: position 160,377,619 of record JALGPY010000002.1, on the reverse strand, counting down.
AAAGAAGATCAGAAAGATATGGGTGCTACCACTACTTCAAGACCAGAGAAGCAATATGGAGAACCTGAACCCTGGTCTCCAAGAAAGAGATTCAAATATCTCTCATCTCATCCAGCTGACAACATCATCTCTAATCCAACCACTGGTACACAAACAAGATCACAGTTGAACAATCTTTGCGCTTTCAATGCTTTTATTTCTCTTGTAGAACCCATAACTGTGAAGGAAGCATTACAATAAGTAGACATTATTATAGCTATGCAAAGTGAACTCAGTTTGAAAGAAATAAGGTGTGGAACCTAGTTCCCCCACCAACAAACCAGTCTGTCATTTGTACCAGATGGGTATTCAGAAATAAATTGGATAAAAATGGCCAAGTGATCAGGAAAAAAGCAAGGTTAGTTGCTCAAGGTTACAACTAAGAATAAGGTATTGATTATGAGGAAACTTTTTCTCCATTTGCCAGGTTAGAAGCAATTAGAATTTTACTTGCCTTTGCATCTTACAAAAACATGAAACTATTTCAAATGGATGTGAAGTGCGCTTTCTTGAATGGTTACTTGAAAGAAGAAGTTTTTGTTGCACAACCTTCTGGTTTTTAAAGTGAAAAGTTTCGAGATCATGTTTACAAACTTGACAAAGCTCTTTATGGTTTGAAACAAGCTCCAATAGCTTGGTATGAAAGATTGTCAAAGTTTTTGCTTGAAAATGATTTCAAAAGAGGATTGTTAGACAAAAACCATTTCATAAAGACTCATGAGAAAGATTTGCTTGTGGTTCATATTTATGTTGATGATATTCTTTTCGGAGCTACTAATGATCTTTTATGCAATGAATTCTCAAGTCTTATGAACAGGGAATTTGAAATGACAATGATGGGAGAGTTAAAGCTATTCCTTGGACTTAAAATACATCAGTTGAAGAAGGGCATCTTTCTGCATCAAAGCAAGTACAATAGGGACTTGCTGAACAAGTACAACATGTCTCAATCCAAAGAAATAAAGACTCCTATGAGTTCTACATCGTCCTTAGATAAGGATGAATTTAGTAAGAATGTCAATGTGAAAGAGTATAGAGGTATGATTGGATCATTGTTATACCTCACACTAGTAGACCAGATATCATGTTCAGTGTATGTATGTGTGCAAGATTTCAATATGATCCAAAGGAATCACACTAAGTGTTGTGAAGAGAATCTTCAGATATCTCAATGGTACCAAAGACTTAGGGTGGTATCCAAGACATTCTAATTTCTCTTTGCATGGATTTTTAGATGCTGACTTTGCATGTTACAAATTTGATAGGAAAGGCACTTCAGGAACTTGCCAATTTATTTGATCATCCTTGATCAGTTGGCACTCAAAGAAACAAAACTCAATGCTTTATCAACAGCTGAAACTGAATACATAGCTGCTGGAGCATGTTGTTCACAAGTATTATGGATTTCTCAACAGTTGAGAGATCATGGATTTGATTTCAGAAGTATACCAATCAAATGTGACAAAACCAGTGCAATATCAATTACAAAGAATCCAGTTCAGCATTCAAGAACCAAGCACATTGATGTCAGACACCATTTCATCAGAGATCATGCAAAGAAAGGTGATATTGTTCTTTGATTTGTTTCTACTAACATGCAACATGAAGATATCATCACTAAACCATTGCCAGATAAAAATTTTCAACTATAAGATTGGAATTGGGTATGCTAAATAAAGATGCATTGGTTTAGGGGGAGTATAAGGTAAGGAAGGTAAGTTATTATGTGTTTCAAATGTGTGAACTGATTTTCAATGCCTTAAAAATCTATTCAAATTTTTGATTATATGTGTTTCAGTATTACAGCGTCTCAAGACCTTCAGATTATTTTCAAAGCCTTGAAAATAAGTCTGATAACTGGTTAGTCAATAATTCTTGGATCATTTAGTATTGGGTGCTATCTTTGTAGATATTTGCTCAATATTGCCCCTACGTTTTTCAAAATTGTTTTTGGACAAGTATAGTATTAAATTATTTATTTACAACAACTTCAAATATTTGAATCTTCTCTGATCATTACAAATCTTTTGAGATCAGAAAAATATTGCAGTTTCCTTTTCAAACTCAAAAATCTTTCAGTATTTTTCTTCTTCTCTTCTCCTTCTCTCCATATAAATCATATCTTTCTCTATTCTTATCCAAATACTAATGAACACAAAAAGAGCCTTCGATAGAATCAAGATGGCAGGTGATTCAAAGTCTGGTGCAGAAAAGTAGAGGAAGACAACTGAGGATGAAGTTCAAGAAATCAGTGGGGATTCAAGCTCTAGGACTCCCAGTGTAGAAGCTGTTACAGAACATCCTCCACCTAAGAAGAAAGCTAAAAATTTTGTGACACCATCTTAAGACAAGAAGAAAAAGAAAGAGAAGGCTCCTGCAGGAATGCAACCAGAAACACAGATCTCAAGGCCCCAAGAAGTTGAAGAAAAAGAAGAAGGCCGCTCAAGATGAAAAGGGAAAAGAAAATGTGACAGATGAAGAACCATAAGACAATGTGGAAAGAGACTTGCAGATCTACTCAATGAACTCTGCTCCTGATGAATCTTGGTTCATCTCAAACACTTCTAAAGGTCAGTGGTTGGATGGTTTTGCCTCTAGGCCTATTGCTTTATGTAGCTGATCAGTATGCCTATGTTGCTTGGAATGAATCAGAATTGCATTACTATGTTAAAGAAAAGCTCTCTATTGTTCATGCTAAACCCTCCTAAGCTAGCCTACCCAATACTTACCAGATTCTTCTATATCAACATGAAGAAACTTAAGAACTCGCCACACTTAGTGATTAAGAGTAGAGTTGCTGGTGTTACTATGGAACTAGATCATGCTGAGTTTTCATCTGTCCTAGGCTATCCTAAGAGGTATGAAACACAGACCATCCTCCCAAAAGTGAAGATTTGAAGTTGGCCAAAGAAGAACTCTTTCTACCCAATATCCTTGCCTCATCCAAACAGTTAACACACTCTGTGTTAAATGCTGAAGCCAAAGTTCTATTCACTATATTGATGAGATGTATCTTCCCACGGGAACATTCCAAGGAGTTGATCACTGACAGAGTGCTATACATTATGTATCTGATTATGCATGGGTATGACATTGATCTTCAAAATCTTGTAATGGAACACATGCGGTTTAGCCTGACATATCAGAGAAAGCATCCTTTGCCTTATGCAAACTTGCTCACTCTATTCTTCCAACACCTTGAAATTCTAACTAAAGGTGAAGAGTCTATCACTTCTGGGATTGGTTTGCTAAATGAGAAAGAATTTGAGAAGATTGGAGTGGTGAAGACCAAGGATAAAATTTGGAAGTTTTATTCATATTTGACAGAAGAAGAGCTGAATGCAAAGAAGTTTGTTAAGCCCAAGAACTTGACTCCTACTTCAAGCCATACCTCTCAGCCTCCTGACTTGTCTTCAATTCTTCATATTTTTGATGCTTTAGAGATGGACTCGAGTGAAATCAAAGAAAATCAGCATGGGTTTGAGACTGATCTCAGACAGGTGAAGTACATGGTGGAGACCATCTTTAGAAGCATGACTATGTTTGATGTCCCTGAGGATGAAGAATGTATCAAGAAAGATGTTTCTGATAAGAACTTTCCAAGTGAACACTCCAACCAGTAAGAGGCTGCTCAAGATAAGGACAAAGGAAAGCCTGACAGGTGAAGTTCTTTTCAGAGAGGTGAAGTACATGGTGGAGACCATCTTTAGAAGCATGACTATGTTTGATGTCCCTGAGGATGAAGAAGGTATCAAGAAAGATGGTTCTGACAAGAACTTGCCAAGTGAACACTCCAACCAGTAAGAGGCTGCTCAAGACAAGGACAAATGAAAGCATGTGTTAGTTGAACAAGCTGCTCAAGAGGGAGATGAAGTAGACAGTCTTGATTCAGATGCCTTGCTGATAAACCTGAAGAAGAAGAATAAAACTCCAAAGGTTGCTACTGAAGACAACGCTGAAGAAGAGACTGCAGATGTGAATGAAGATGATGAAGAAGAACAAGCCAATGATGAAGACAGTGAGGAAGAAGAAGGAGATGAAGACCCAACCCCATAAACTCTTGCCTACTCTTACTTTCCCTCTTCTTTTGAGTTTATTCTCAAAATTTTCCAATGACTCTGATCTAACATTTTCTCATTCTCTTTGATGAAAGTCAAAAAGGGGGATAAATCTTAGGGTTGTTTTTTATGCTTTAGTGACTTATCTTTTTGGTCAGTAGTATTATTTGGTTTTATGTGTTTTTTCTGATTAAGTACGCTGTTTAATAAGTTGGATCTTTTTGGAACCAATGTGTTACTACTGTTTGAGCTGTGTGATAATCTTTATTTTTTGCATAAACTATAGATCAAATAGATTGAGGTTTTGTCTTTCATCAAGGGGGAGATTGTAAGTTCACATGCCTTGAATCAGTTTTTAAAGCCTTGAATCAGGTTTCACAGGTTTGAAATAGCAGAGCTATTTCATGGCCTTGTAACAGGATTCAAAGCCCTGAACCTATCTGACCTGTATGCAGATTCTTAGGGGGAGTTCTTGTGAACTCTTCTGATCTGATTATACATCTTTCACCTCTATGCTTTATCTGTTATTATTTGATGATGAAAGACAAACTATTTTGATATATTTAACACCATCTGATCCATCTATTTGACTCAGTTTTGCAGGGAAATATTATTTCCTTGTTTGCAGGATTAGTTTCCTAATCTGGTTTTTGCAGGAAAGGAAACTTGGAGAGAATGTGATTCTGTGATCAATCAGACACTCTTGACAGCTTCTCATTTAGTTTAAAGACAAGATCATAATAATATCTCAGAAGGTTATGATCAACTATCCGTTGGAGAAGGCTGTTAAAAGAGACAAAGTTGTTCCCTACAAAACTGGAAGGTTGTATCTAAAAATCAGGAAAGATTTGCAGAGCATCTGAGCTATATAAATAGAGCTCATTATGAAGCAACACATACAACACTCACCGGGAAAAAAAAAGAGACACATTTTCAGGATTGACAAGTATCAAAGAAGCACGTCATTCTCACAATCCAATTCACAGAAGATCACTGCATTCTTCACTGTAGTTTTACACTTCCAGTGTTCTTCTTACTAGTACTTCATTTCTATATCATTCTTATACTACTTCTAGCTCTCATTCTCAATAATCTTTCATAATGAACAATAGAGAATTATTAGTTAATCAATTAGCTAGAGCATGTACTAGATAGGTTAGAGAGAACCACAAGCTGTAACAAAGCCAGGCATATCTCTGTGCTTGAGATCTAGGGCTTAGCTTTTGATTAATAAGAAATGTTTTGAAAATCCAGCAGGGAGAAGATCCCTAAGGTAGAGACATAGGTTCATGTGGACTGAACTCTATAAATCCTGTGGCTCTTGCATTTACATTTTAATTTGCATACTTAGTTTTTGCAGCATTCAAACTAGTCTGTTTTCAAGGGTTTGAAACTCTTTTCAAGGCCTTGAAAAAGATTCGTCTATTTTCTTTCAATCTGTATTTCTTTGCAAAGGCTTGAAACTGTTTTCAAGGCCTTGAACTTCACTGATCTTCATAGAAACTTTTCTCCTATACAAGTTTTGCAAAAAGTTGGCATACTTTATTCAAACCCCCCCCCCCACCCCCCTTCTAGAGTATATGTGCTCCATTTCTACCTGCATATTCACCTTTCATGCTGGAAGTGGTGGACATATATGTGTCGCAAGGCTTGGTTGCGTTTGGTTTCCATCTCGAAGAAGCCTTTTTTATATCCGCTATACGGAGTTTCATTTGTTCAAAAAGAGTAAGTTCTTCTTTAGAAGACAGAGGAGCCAAGGGGTCGACACTCCCCATGCTTGGAAGATGCAACAAAGCCTCTATGTCTTCCAGAGTAGGAGCGACTTCAAAATTGGGGAAATGAAAGGTATGAGTCTTCTTAGAGTATTTGGAAAATAGGGTCTGCAGCATCACATGGTCAACCCTAACACTGAGGCCTTTCGTTGCGCGAACGGCATGAAAATTGTTGGCTCGCTTCACTTCCTTCTCGTATTTGTCGAGGATGAATTCCGTCCACTCCTCCATCTAGTCAAGTACCTCCATGAAGGCCTGGGGAAGGACATCAGTAAATGCATACAGACCAGCCTCGAGCCCGAGCCCGAGTCGTTGTACTTCTTGGGTACTGACCACGTCCCAGTCGGAGTTCCTTGATTCTGGAACCAGTTGCAGAGCATCCTCTACTGGAGACGCTCGGAGTGTGGTTGCCTTGATGGTGGCCACGAAGAAATCATCTGCACCCAGGTATGGGGCTTTGCACCAAAGGTCCCTAGGGAGTTCTGGAAACTCAACAGCTTCTTTGTTAGATCTCTTGCGAGCCATTTCTGTAAACACAAGAACATCAGACCTAATTTAGGTCACATGCAAAGAAGAAGAGGGGGAAGAACATATGCTAGTCGGATTTCAAATTCACAATTTCAGGAAGAGGGAAAGAATCACTAACCTTGTTGACGAGGTTTGAGGGCCTGAATTACTTGGAAGACTCTGTCGAGAAGTTGATCAAAGGTCTCAATTCATCCGGAAGTTGCTATCTCTCACTCATAAAACTTGATTCCCAACAACGATAGAAAGGTTATAATCGGAGAAACGAAAGGGTTTAAATATCCCTTAAGATTGAAGAGTCGTGACTGATGACGGTCGCTCAGTCAGCAACGCTTCGATAACCGGCGAAATTGTGAGCTATCAAAACATTCTAAGTTATTCTTGCCTCGAAAATCGGCAAAAATCTGTGGGTGGCGTTTGTTTAACTTCGCAGTGACCACGCTTCATCAAAAGCTATACGGTGTTTCCAAACCCTAGGCAATCATGGCTATACCCGGGGGCTAGGGATTTGAATTTTATTCAAATCAGTACGAGGATCCGCGTGGGGACCACGTACGGCTGATTTTACGCGACTACACGGCAAACGCGCGCGTGACATTCACGCAAAAGGGGGCTAATGTAGATGGTGCTTTCCAGAAAGACAGATCAGAGCCACGTGGCGGTCATCCAGCACACCTAGCTGTCCTCCATACACACCTAATCACTACCCATGCTTATCCACTTGGTGGGCTGCGAGATAGGGCCCTCGCGTACCAACCACACGGGACCTGTAGGGACTTATGGTATAGAGGCTAGAGTAAGGTCTGTCGTGCGCGAACGATAACCAAGCTCGCGCGCAAACCCTTGTAACTGCTTTGAGAGACTTAATGACCACGTCCTATAAACTCGGTCGATCTCATAACGGTCTCTGGTACCTGCGGACAGGTGCGTAAAGTTCCCTACATATACGGTCGAACGTTCCGTTACGGGTCTATCATTAAGCCGCCATTTATGGTGCATTAACCCCCACAACGGTCACTTCGCCACTATATATAGGAATGTTAGCCCTCCATGGCAAGGTTTCAGTTCTGAAGTTCTGCTTTAGCCCTCTTACCATCATTAAGCTGTCTCTCTCGTGCAGTTACCTTTGCTTACTCTCTCCCTACTCACACCTTACACTTCTCTGTGTACATACCTCAGATCCCCTACTTGAGGTTTACACTTGGATCTCTCTTAAGGATTTTCTTGTACACAACAGTGTACTGTTTATATATTGCCGTTGTTTACCATTTTATAGTTGGTGTTTGTTGGATGATAAATCATGTTGTTCATCTGATTTCATGGTATATGATTGTGTATATAGCTGGTCCACTTTAATTGACTTTTAGAATTTTACGCCAGTGGTTAGGCGGTACTTGCTGAGCAGTTTGGCTCACCCCTTTGTTTTACAGGTTGAGCCGGAGCGCGACTGGAATCGCAGAGTTGTTGCTAAATAGCTTGTTTTTAGCTAAAATAATTGTTTTCAGCTGTTTTTAGTGAAAGTTGTAACTTTTTAGTGGAATCGGGATATTTTATAAAAATTGTTATTTTTGAGAAGTTGCTGTAACTTTTTAAATAATTCAGTCACGTACCATTATTTCTGATATTTTATCAAAATGTGGTTTCAACGGGCTCGTGTGTCCTACTAGTTGAGTTTTGGACGTCTTAAAGGGTCAGACTGAGTTGATAATAATCCGTGTGTTTAAAGTATACTCGATAATTTTTATTATTAAAGTGTGACGGGTCGTGACAGACATTGTTATCTTTACTAAATGAACAAAATAATCAATTATGTCCTGATGCAAAATGTACATGAGGACATCTTAAAACATTGGAAGCCCTTGCATGAGGTGGAGGGCTCGAACTCGGCTATATATGATGTAATTCTAAAAAAAGACTAAATTGACACCCATAGTTAATCGTGATGTCAAATGTATGTTGCAATTTACATTTTTTTTTCAACACATACCGCCGAACACTGTCTTTTAATTTTATAATTTATTTTCTCCCGCATGTCTTATATGGTTGTTTTCTATGTTTTTAGACGAGTCCCTAACAAGCTCTTAATAGATCAAAAAGAACTTAATGGGAGTCAACTTTGAACAACATCAGTAGTTGACATTTACAAGCTTAATAGGAGTCAACGTTGAACAATTTTTTTAGAAGAGCGTTGAACAATATTAGTACTGCAGTTGACAAAAAATAATAGGAGTCAACATTGAATTTTATTTACGGAAGTCAACAATGAATTAAGTTGAAGCCCTAAATATTTCTTTATTTTTCCCTCTTTGAATATGAAGTCTTAAATTGTAGCTTTCTAAAGGAAAATACCCAAGGCTCCAGCTTCCTAAGTTTCAAACAAACATCGGATTACTATTTTGGAAGATACATTTGGTGAACTCTTATGTCGCCAAATCCAATGAGAGTTATAATTTCGTGTTCAGCGCCTAAACACACTTAGAGCTCTATATCATTTACATTTTATAGATCACATTGAAGTAGAGCAAAATATAGATTCGTCGAGTAGAAATTTATTTATTTTTTCTATTCTATTCAAAGCTGGTCAAGCCCAAAAACAAGCTTGAGTATTACATGTCTTTCTCGATGATAACATAGTTCCTTTTTTCAACAAAAATTCTAAACTAACCCTCATTTCACAGAATCAAAACAGATTGACAAAGGGCATGAAGGTCATTTTGGCTTCTCAAAACTGTTGGATTGTGACTGATGAGTTGAATTAATAGTGTTTTTCAAAGAAAAGATTAATGTGGTCGCATGTGTACGTTGTGTCACGTTTATCAGATTACGAAAGTGACTCATATCCAACTTCAATCTCATCCAATAACATGGAGCGAGAAAATTCTAAGCACCTACTTCTATTTAATAATTCCATAGCTAAACTAGGTCACATAGGCAAGGCTTTTTCCTTATAATAGAGATAAAAATCGTAGTATAGGGTTGGCGCTTATACTTTTTATCTTATCTCGCAAATTAGAGTTTCCCTTTGTCACGGTGCTTAACACATGTGTGTAGTAATTAGGTTATACTACCTCCCTTTCATTCAAACTTCCCACTCCCAACTATACATGTTTTTACGAAGAAGAGAGTTTGTGGTGGTGGTTCGAGAGAGAAAATATTTTGTGAGAAATATGCGGTGGTTAGAGAAAAAATTGTTTAAAAAGAACGTGTGATGGTGGTGAGGAGAAAATTGACTTGGCTACCATCCCTAGGGATGTGTTCCATGGTCGTGGGTGAGATAGAGAAGTCTGGCCCATATCTCTTGGGTTTCCCTTGATATTATTTTGATAGTTGAGACCTTAAACATTAGACGGATGCTAAATGAATGATCCTAGACATAATAATAAGGCATAATAATAAGGCTTTACACTAGAAAAAATACGTGAATACCCCTAGGAGAAAGAAAGTTTTTTTGATTTCTTCACTAAATTCAAGGCGCTTGAATTACATGCAAGAATAGGGTTAGGGTCACAAAAATATTTACATAAGAGTTGTCGGATCAATTCTATAATTTCTATACATCAATCTACATGATCTGAGATATTAGACTCGAAATTGACAATCAGTCAGAAATAGTCATATTAGAATAAATTACAGCTAGGGTGGTAGGTCAAGTGGTAGAGCGTTGGAATCCCCTGCATGAGGTCACGCGTTCAAATCCAGTTGACAACAAAAAAAATCTAAAAAAAAATAATATTTGAATAAATTGACATTTCCTGTTTCGGAATCCACTGAGATAACTCTCCCATGTAATTTCTAGTTGCGGAGGTAAACCCCCACCCTCCCATGTCATTTCATCTCAGCAATCAGTGAGTGATAGAGGATGCAAGTGTTAACTACGTTCGAAATCAATTATTGGAATTACCGGTCGAAGCCAACCAGTGTCTCATCAGCACTTCAAGAAGAATATCCATTCGTGTGGCACTTCTCTAAGACCAGGAACTACTCACTTCCCTATGCAAATTTGTTTTTGTAAGTTCAGCTTGTATCAAATGCTTGAAATAGCAGCAATGTTTCAAGGCCTTGAAACAACTTTCAAAGGTTTGAAGTATACACTGCAGTATACAACATGAACTTAGGGGAAGCTGTTCAGTCTAATTATGATTCCTTGCTTGATTATATCTTGTTTGATGATGAAAGAGAAACCATTTTGACACTCTAAATTGTGGCTAATCTCTCTGTTTGACTAAGTTTTTGCAGGGTTAACTAATTACCTATATTGCAGAACTATTTCCTAAACTGTGTTTTTGCAAGAAAGGAAATTAGATTGTCAAGTTGATTTTGTGCTTGTGCAAACATGTCTGGACCTTCCTAACATAATAAGCTACAAGATCAAGTCAGTATCTTTGAAGATACAGAGAAAATATCCGCTCGGAAAAGCTGTTAAAGAAGTCAAGATATGCTGCTATTTTTTAGGAAAGTTGGTTTCAGAAGATCCTGAAAGATCTGCAATTCAAACTAGTTTCATAAGAGGGAAATGGCTGAGGAGATTCGAAAATATACACACACAAAGACTCAGATATTCACAGAGATTGACAAGCAGCACAGAAGGAGATCCATTTCACTCACTCCGATCATCTGAAGATCACTGCATACTCAACTGCTGCATCAATTCTCAGTGTTCTTCTTTTCTGTACTCAATTTTTATATCATTCAGATCATACTTCTCTCATTCTATTCTCACGATTTCTTCACGTGAACAATAGAGAATTCTTGTTGAATAAGTTAGCTAGAGAAGGTACTAGATAGGTTAGTGAGAACCACAAGCTGTAACATAATAAGGGAATTCTCTCTGCTTGAGATCTAGGGCTTAGCTTTTGATTAATAAGAATTAAGTTGAAAATCCTGCAGGGATTAAGTCCCTGAGGTAGAGACGTAGGTCCAAGTGGACTGAACTCTATAAATCCTTGTGTCTATTGCCTTTACATTTCTGTTATCTTATTTATTATTTAACTTCTCAAAACGGGTTTTAAGTTCAAGGACTTGAAACTCATTTCAAGGTCTTGAAAAATATAAGAAATATTTTCTAATCTCTTTTTTGATCCCAAGGAATTGAGAATCATTCCGGGGCCTTGAAGTACTATTTGCTTCTCACAAACTTCTTTGAAGCCACTCTTTTGGCAAAAGTTGTCATACTCTATTCAAGCCCCCCCCCCCTAACTAGAGTATTGATCGTGTATTACTGCCTACATTACTGTCTTTCAATTGGTATCAGAGCATCTATCTAAGAATTAAAGAGATATGAATCTCTTATGTTGTGCTTTGAATGCAGATGAGTTCAACATGATCTCTACCTGCAGTACTGCTAAGGAAATATGGGATAAATTGGTGGTAACCTTTGATGGAACCAGCCAAGTGAAACAGACAAAGATTAATATATTTCTCAGACAGTATAAGCTATTAAAGATGAATGGAGATGAGTCTATCAAAGACATGTTCATAAGATTCAAAGACATAGTCAACAATCAGGAATCCTTGGGAAAGAAATTATCTAATGAAGAGAAAGTCAGAAAGATCTTGAGAGTCTTCCCAAAGCAAAATGGGAACCAAAAAGTACTGCAATGGAAGAAGCTCAAGGAAGAGTCAAGAAAATTGCAAGGAAAATTACTCACGCATGAGATATCCATGAATGAAGCTGATGGAGAACTCCTAAAAAAGGTCAAAAACCTAGCTCTCAAGGCTAAGGAAAGTGAATCATCTCAAAGCCTTGAAAAAGAGGAATAAGATGAAGAAGATCGCTTTGCACTTATTTCCAAAGCCTTAACCAGAATTCTCAAAATGAATAAAGAATTTTAAAAATAAGGACTTCAATAGAGAAAAATTCAGATCCTTCAGTAGCAAGGTCTACAAAGGTAAAACTTCTTCAAATAAATCTAAAGTGATGAATTTCTTTAAGTGTAGTGATGCAGGACACTTGATTAGAGATTGTCCACACAAGAAAAGGAAACACTTTCGGAAAAAAGATCATGACTAAAAGAATAAGGTCTTGGTAGCTTTATGGAGTGATTCAGACTCTTCAAGTGAATCAAACTCAGAAGAAGAACAAGCCAACCTTTGCCTTATGTCCAGGCATGATGAAAGTTCTGAAAAGAATATTGAGGTAATGGTAAACTGTTTGATTTCAAAACAAACAAATGTCCTCTCTGATTGTCTTTGAACAATGCTTTTAAATGAAGATCACAATCTGAATGAGATCAGGACTTTGAAAGAAAAGGTTCATGAGCAACCAAAATAAAATTTGCAACTAGTTTGCCACAACAAGAATCTTGAAATTTCTCAGACAAATATTGACAGAGAATTCAAGGCCTTGGAAACCAATTTCAAAGCCTTGAAATTTCAGTTAAAGAAGTAGTCACGTAAAACTCAATTCTAAGTGATGACCTAGTTGCTCTAAAACATCAGCATGATGAGTTAGAGTAACAAAAGATTCTTTGACTGAAAAACTTCAAGACTCTAAAAACATTTTGACTAAACTTGCTGTCTCAGAACAAAATCTAAACCTGATTCTTGGAGGAAGTTTACTGTCAGTTCACAAAACCGGTACTGGATATAATCCAAACTTTCCATGGAAAAGTGATACCAGATTTGTGAAGACTAGTAACAGATCATTTCCAAAATGTCATTACTGTTGCAAAATTGGTCATGCTAAATGGACTTTCCCGTTCAGAAGAAGAGACCCTCACATTATGAGGAACACTTTTCTAGTTCAGCTTAAGGGACAAATTAGACAGATTTGGGTTCCTAAAGGCCTCGTTTGGGTAGAGGATATGGTATGTAGGGATAAGACTTATGCTGGGATATGAGCAAGGATTTGAATGTTGTCTGATAAGTCCTGATAAGATATGCTGGTTGTCCGTGTTTGGGTGTTGTCGGATATGATGCAGGATATGTGCCAACATGACTGTAATACCCTCAGTGCTGTTATTTTGTAAAAAAGATTGTATATTTCAAATTGATGAGAAAAAAGTTTACAAAATGTATCAGTATTAATTTATGTTAATATTTTGACACTCTTTTTTCTATACAGTAGTGACTTTGTCAAAATGTATACAAAATATATAATAATACGTGGAATAAAGTTGTAGTAACATGCAAACATAGTAAATATTCATGGATACAACATGACCATAGTACAATATGGAGTATAAATTATTTGTACTTATTGGCATGGTGTTACAAACCTACAATAAACAAGTTAACTTATTCCAACGAAATTTCAGCAAGCATGGTAAAATGTCTTTATATTTATTTCAACCATACATACTCAAATAAAGTTATGCAAGTCCAAAATAATAGTTATCAAACCCATGAGGACCTCCTCCAAAATAAATGTACCATAACGTTGAGCTAGTTCACATAGTTTTGCAATCCCAAAATAAAGTTACCAACTTATGGAATCATAGTAAAACCCCACAAATGTCAAACATTACTCGCCATTCTTTAGGAAGATTTTGATGAACTCAAGTTCCCGTTGCCGCTCTCTCCCTCTCTCGGTCGCCCCTGTGTGAGAATGAGAAGGAAATTGGGACGTGAAACAGTGTAATAGCTTATAGGGTTAGGGGACAAGGGTAGGAAATTAGATATATAATTTGTCGGGATATTTTTGTCGACTTACTAGCATCCTAATATGCTATATTTTCTTATCCGAGATTATACCTCCATGTTGGTGGTATAATATTTGTTCGTTAAAAGCTCCATCAGCATAAAACAACATAACTTAACCCCTCTCTTATCCGGCACCGAAAAACTTGATAAGAAAAAGAGAAGGTATAACGTATCTTATGCTCCCTCCTTATGCTCTAAACGAGGCCAAAGGGTTTAGACCACCTAACATGGTTGAACCTGAATATGAATCTAAGTTTTACAGTTGGTCTAAGAACTAGGTAAAGTGGTGAATGGTGTTGCAAGTTGTCACCAGGAGCAAAGATCAAAGATGGTTTATGGATAGTGGTTTCTCTAGACACATGAGTGGAAAGAGATCCTTATTCTCAAAATTGAAAGATCAATCTGAAGGAACAATCACACTTGGTGACAAGGGAAAATGCAGTATTATAGGTATTGGTAAAGTTGGTACTGAATCTGAAAAATTCTATTTCTGATGTCTATCTAGTAGATGGTTTAAAATTTAATTTACTTAGTGTATCTCAACTATGTGACAATGGCAATAAGGTTATCTTTGACAAAGAGAAATATGTGATGCAAAATGAGAAATCTGGTGATTGCATCCTCACTGCCTCAAGGTCAAACAATGTTTATACTTTACACACTAACAAAGTTGCAGGAGAAAGCTTAAAGTGTCTCAAGGCCTTGAAAGATGATTCAAAGCTTTGCCACAGAAAGCTTGGACATATCAGCTAGCATACTCGGAACAAGCTAATTTCCAAGGATGTGGTGAGAGGTTTACCTTCAATTAAGTTCAAAAATGAATATGTATGCAAAGCCTGTGCTCAGGGTAAGAAGACAAGAAGATATTTCAAGTCCAAGAACTTTGTAAGTACAACTACACCTATTGAGTTATTGCACATGGATATGTGTGGACCTATGAGAGTTCCAAATCCAAACGGTAAGAAATAAATGCTTTTTTTGTCGATGATTACTCTAGACATACTTGGGTAATATTTCTTAAAGAAAAATCTGAAGCTCTATTTTTATTTCAAAGCTTTGCAAGGAGCTTCAAAGCCTGAAAAACCTGCCTATTGCTTCTATCAGGAGTGATCATGGTAGAGAATTTGATTAACTAGAATTTGTCCTATTTTGTGCTAAGTATGGTATCTCTCACAATTTTTCTTCTCCATGAACTCCTCAACAGAAGGGTGTTGTTAAAAAAAAGAACAGAACTCTAAAATACATGTCCAGGGCTATGCTCTTGGAAAACAAGTTGCCAAAATTCTTTTGAGGTGAGTAGGTGACGCAGTAAACACTTCTAACTACATTCTGAATAGATGCCTGATTATGCCAGTTCTGAAAAAGACTCCCTATGAGCTTTTCAAGGGAAGAAAGCCAAATATCTCTCACTTCAAACCTTTTTGCTATACATGTTTTGTTCATAACAATGGTAAGGACAATCTTGGAAAATTTGATGCCACAAGTGATGAAGGTATCCTTTCTGGTTACTCGTTATTTAGCAAAGCCTATAGAGTTTACAATAAGAGAACCAAGCTTGTTGAAGAAAGCATTCATGTTAATTTTGATGAAGGCTATGATGGTTCTTTAAGTGATGGTTTTGCGTATCTAAATCTGAACAAGTATGAATTAGAAGATGAGCTACATCTACAGAATGGTTCCAAAAATTTCATGCAGGAAAACAGATGGAATTTTCAAATCCTTGAAAATGAGTTTCAAAGCCTTGAAACACATAATAAATTACATAGAGTGGTGAAGCCATAAGCTCAAGATCTCAAGGCCTTGAAAAGATTCCTGGAGAACCACAACCATGGACATCAAGGAAGAGATTCAAATATTAATCATCTCATCCAGCTGAAAACATCATTTCTGATCCATCCACAGGTACACAGACTTGATCAAAGTTGAAGAAGTTATGTCCTTTTAATGCTTTTGTTTCTCTTGTAGAACCAAAAACTGTGAAGGACGCATTACAACAACATGACTGGATCATTGCTATGCAAGTGAACTCAATGAGTTTGAAAGGAACAAAGTATGGAATCTAGTTCCTCGTCCTAATAACCAGTCTGTAATTGGCACAAGATGGGTGTTCATGAACAAGTAGGATGAAAATAGTAAGGTGATTAGAAATAAAGCCAGACTAGTAGCTCAAGGCTATAACCAAGAAGAAGGTATAGAATATGAGGATACATTTTCTCCTGTAGCCAGGTTGGAAGCATTTAGAATTCTACTTGCATTTGCATCTCATAAGCATACAAACCTTTCAAATGGATGTCAAATTTGCTTTTCTAAATGGTTACCTGCAAGAAGAAGTTTATGTTGCTCAACCAATTGGTTTTGAAAATGATAAGTTTTCAGATTATTTTTATTAACTAGACAAAAGCTCTTTATGGACTCAAACAAGCTCTAAGGGCATGATATGAAAGACTATCTAAATTTTACTTGAAAATGGTTTCAAAAGAGGACATGTAGATAAAACACTTTTCATAAAGACACATGAGAAAGACATTCTAGTGATACATATATGTTGATGATATTCTGTTTGGTTCTACTAATGAATCCCTTTCAAAAGATTTCTCAAGTCTTATGAGCAGAGAATTTGAAATGAGCTAGATGGGAGAATTGAATTACTTTCTTGGAATTCTTGTACATCAAATGAAGAAAGAAATCTTTCTGCATCACACCAAGTACACCAAGGACTTGTTAAAAAAGTACAATATGTCAGTCCAAGGCTGCAAAGACTCTAATGAGTTCTACACTGTCATTAGCCAAATATCCAAATGGTAAGAGTGTGAACCAGAAAGAATTCAGATGTATGATTTGTTCACTACTCTATATTACTACCAGTAGACCAGACATCATTTTTAGTATTTGTATGTGTGCTAGATTTCATGCTGGTCCCAAAGAATCACACTTAGCTGTTGTGAATAGAATCTTCAAATTTCTCAATGGTACCAAAGACTTAGGGCTTTGGTATCCTAAGCATTCTAACTTCTCTACGTGTGGCTATTCAGATGCTGACTTTGCAGGTTATAAGGTTGATAGAAAAAGCACTTCAAGGTGTTGCCAATTTCGTGGATCATCCATAATAAGCTAACACTCTAAGAAACAGAATTAAGTGGCTTTATCAACTGTAGAAGTAGAATATATTGCAGCAGGAGCTTGTTGCTCTCAGGTATTATGGATAGCTCAAAAAATGAGAGACTTTGGATACAACTTCAAACACATTCCAATAAAGTGTGAAAAAACAAGTGCAATATCTACTGCTTAGAATCCAGTCCAGCACTCAAGAACCAAATACATAGATCTCATACATCATTTCATTAGAGATCATGCTGAGAAAGGTTATGTTACTCTTGAATTTGTGTCTACTAACATGCAATTGGCACATATATTCACAAAATAAGGACACATTGATTTGGGGGGAGTATCAGGTAAGTATTATGTGCTTTGAAGTTTTGAATAGATTTTCAAATCCTTGAAACTCTCTTCAAAGCATTGATTTTACATGCTTCAGCAGTACAAATTTTCAAGGCCTTTAAATAAGTATGTATGCTACATATTCAATAAATTGGATCTTCAAAGTTGAAAATCCGGCAGAGATTAAGTCCCTGAGGTTGAGACGTAGGAGTGGACTGAAAACTATAAATCCTTGTGTCTCTTACCTTTACATTTCTGTTATCTTATTTGTTCTTTAACTGCTCAAAAAATGTTTTAAGTTCAAGGACTTGAAACTCAATTCAAGGCCTTGAAAACTATCAACAATATCTTCTAACCTCTGTTTTGATTCCAAGGACTTGAAAATCATTTCGAGGCCTTGAAATACTATTTGCTTCTCACTGACTTATTTGATAATCTTTCGGCAAAAGTTATCATACTCTATTCAGCCCCCCTTCTAGAGTATTGATCCTGTATTACTGCCTACATTATTTAATTTAGTTTCCATCGTACTTTGAGCACTTTGGGTTATTTGTGAAGAATGAGGAGAAAATTACTAGTGAATTTTGGTTGGTAGATGAGGTTTCTCTCCAAAGGATTGGATTTGTACAGACATGAAAAGGGCATTGGAATTTTTATTCATAATTTTCTGCTGCTGAGTTGAAGGAGAAGGACTTCATTAAGCCTAAAGCTGAAACAACAAAAAAGGCTTCAACAAATCTGGATTTCTCTTAGATTATTGACAGAGCTGGTAACCTGAAAGATGGAGTTGAAGATTTAAGGCAAGGTCTACTTGACTTGTCTACTGAGTTTGGAAAATTCAAAGCTCTGATGAATGGGAAGCTAGACTTGATCATCAACGGTTTTAACCTGGAAAAAGTGCCATCTTCTAAGAGTCAGGATTCAGAAAGTATAGACTGACACGGTTCTTTGAAATTCTCTGAAGAAACAGAAGAAGAAGAACAAGAAGAAGAAAGTTACAATGGTTCTTACTTCAAAAGATCTGTTTGAGCAAAATGATGATGAAGTTGGTGGTGAAGAGGTTGCTGAGGAAGCTGCAGAGAAAGTTGCTGAAAAAGTTGATGAGTTGATTGTTGAGGTAGTTGCTGATGTTGAAGCTAAAAATGTTGAGGAACAGTCTAGAGATGAAGGAGCATCAAGTGAGGAAGGATCAGCAGAAGAGGAACTAAAGGAAGCTCGAGGTGACAAAGAGAAAGGTAAAGGAAAGAGCAAGATCTAGGAAGGAAAGAAGACAAGCAAGAAGGATGCTACATAATAAGCTTCAAAGCCTGGAACCCTTCTTTATCTTCTTTCTGTCCATTTATTTCTGCTGTCTTAAAAGCCTTGAAGTTAGTTTATTTTGTTTTAAGTTTTTCTTTAAAAAATATGGGTATGATCCTACATTCTTCTACTCTTTATATGAAAGTCAAAAAGGGGGAGAGGATACTTGTTTAAGATGCTTCTATGGGTAATTTTTTTTGGTGGCTGTGTAGGATTTATCATCTATGTTAGTTTTTAATTTTTCTTCATAATTGTGGAGTTTATGCTAAATTTTATGGCTTTATTTAGTTTCTCATATATATATGCTGGTTACTTATGGCTATTAGGTTGCATGGTGTTGAGAATGCAAGAGTATTTGTTTTGTCTTTCATCAAGGGGGAAATTGATAATTCAATCCTTCTGAATTAATGAGATGTTTGTACTCAGGGGGATTTTATACTTTGAAGACGATGAAGACTGTTTTACTAAAGAGATAGTTTCAAAGCTCCAATGCTTTGGCTTTACTATGCGTATGCATTGGTAATTTCCAGATGGCAGTTTTTATGTTGCATGCTTGGGAATGAACTGGATGCTCATAAGCCTTATAGTGTCTCTTACAAATACTCTTAACTGTTTTATTGTGTTTCTGATGCTGAATGATATCTCAAATTGATTGCATCGAGGATGAGATTTCGTGAGGCCAAAACTTTGAATGACATCCAAAGCTCCAAAGCTTTGGAGGATGCCTTAGCCGCTGACAGTTATTCTTGTGACTAACGGATTCTTATTGCAGGATGTTTTAACTGTTTATGTGATTGGTTATTGACTTGTTATGAGTCATAATCATGTTATTATTATTTGTTACAGTTACTTATCTGTAATTATTCTGAAGTTATAAATATAGCTCAGTTTATTGCATAAAATGATCTGCCAAACAGTCAGTATATTCATGCTATATTTTCTGGATTGTGTTTGATCTTGTGATTAAGTTTTTGCAGGGTTGTTCTTCGTTCAAACCCTCATAACGAATCAAATAAGATATTCCAACATTTCAAACACTCCTAACAAATCAAATCAGATATTCAAACATAGCTGTTGAAAGAAGCTGTTGAAGGGAGAGGATTTTCAGGGAGTTTTTTTCTGAGATCTCTCAAGTGGTTACTGCAGTTTGTTACAAGAGAAATTTGAATTTCAAAGAGTAGCAGAGGGCTTATCAAATGTGAAAAGAAGAGTGTTTCATTCGTGGAAGATCAATACATACAACTCATCAAACAACCAATGATTCAACACTGCAGAAGAAAAAGATCAATCATTCGGAATATGAAGAACACTTCAAAGATTCACTGCTTTTTTGTTTCTGTGTTTTTCATTGTCCTTTCATTGTATTGTTCATTTATATTTCTTAACCTCACCAACTGTAAGAATTTAGTTGTTCAAGTGAACGACAAGAGGTTCTTATTTTTTCATCAGATTGTAGCTGAAACTAGATAGGTTTGGTACCAGAAGCTGTATAGGTGTAAGTTAGTTCACTTAGGCTTCAGATCTAGGTCTAAATTTGGGCGATTAATAAGAGTTGTGTTCAAATCCTAGAGGGATCAAGTCCCTCAGGCAGAGAGTAGGTCCAATTGTGACGGAACTCTGTAAAAATCCCTTGTCGTCATTGCTTTAGCTTTCTATTTATTCGTTCTACAAGCAAGTCTGCACAGTACAGGAAGCTCCAAAGCTTTGGATATTTTCCATTCTCAAAGCTTTGAAGCTTCGAGCAGTTCCAAACTGTTTCAAGTTTTTTCAAATCTTTTTGAAGCCTTGAGATTTCATTAGTTCCTTGTGTTATAGTTTTAAAAGTTCAGTTTTAGCAAAAGTTTCCATACCTTATTCAAACCCACCACGCTTCTAGAGTATTAAGATACTATTATAGGCTTGCATTACACACTTGCAATTGGTATCGAAGCTTGGTTTACTGTAAAGATATAACCATCTTGTGAAAATTAGTAATATAGGTGATGGAGGATTCTCACAAGGAAGAGCAGCCAACAGACCTCCATTGTTCTGTGGTGACAAATTTTCTCACTGGAAGGCATTGATGAAGATGGTCATCATAGATCAAGACATGGAGCTTTGGTCAATCACTCAAAATGGTCCCCATAACTATTATTCTAATTCTGAAGGAATCAGAACTGTTAAGAAAGAAGAGGATCTTTCAATCACATAATGGGAAAATATATCAAAAAATTATGAAGATATGAACTTGTTATATTGTGCTCTTAGTGCAGATGAGTTCAACACGATTTCAAACTGCAAAAGTGCCAAGGATTTTTGGGACAAACTGACTGTAACATATGAAGGAACAAGTAAGTCAAGCAAACAAAAATCAATATCCTTCTGAGGTAGCGTGAGCTATTCAAGATGAATTCCGATGAATCCATCAAGGACATGTTCAAGAGATTCACAGACATTGTGAACAACTTGGAATCCTTGGGAAATGCATTCTCAGATGAAGAAAAAGTCAGAAAGATTCTAAGAAGATTTCCAAAAGCCAAGTGGGAGCCAAAGACAACTGCAATTGAGGAAGCTCGTGATTTGAGCATTCTAGATCTACATGATATGCAAGGCAAGCTGCTTACTCATGAGATTTCTATGAAGGACGTGGATGGTGACATGAGTGAAAACATCAAAAACCCTGGCACTCAAGGCATAATATAGTGAGAAATCTCATGGCCATGAACAGGAAGATGATGATGATGAGGAAGCCTTAGCCTTGATCTCCAAAGCCTTGACCAGAATTCTAAAAATGAAGAAAAGCTTTGGAAACAAGGATTACAACAGAGAAAAGTCCAGATCCTCAAGCAGCAAGGATCACAGAGGTATGTCTTCTTCACATTCACATAAATCTAAAGTAATGAATTGATTTGAACGTGGATATGCAGATTATCAGGTGAGGGATTATCCTCACAAGAAAATTTGTGCCTAATGGGTGAGCATGAAGAAGGAAATTGTTCAGACAAGCATATGAGTAGATGACTGTCACCAAAGCTTTGAAGGATCAAAAGTGGATTTTAGACAGTTGTTGTTCCAGGCATATGAGTAGAAATAAATATTTTTTCACGGATATTAAAGAGAAATATGGAGGAACAATCACTCTTTGTGACAAATCCAAATGCAATATCATTGGTATATGTAGTATTGGTAATAATTCTACAAGTTCAATTTCTAATGTTTACTTGGTTGAAGGTTTGAAATATAATATGCTTAGTATATCTCAATTATGTGATAAGGGTGATAATGATGTTTTTAAGAAGGAGAAATGTGTTGTGCAATATGAAAAATATGTCCATTTCATACTCACTTCTCCTAGGTCATACAATGTTTATGCTATGAGTATTAACAAATTTGCAGGTGAAAGTCTTAAGTGCCTCAACGCTTTAAAGGAAGACTCAAAGCTTTGGCATACGAAACTTGGGGATATAAGCATGCATAAAAAAATGAACAAGCTCATATCAAAGGAATTGGTAAAGGGATTACCCAAGGTAAACATGAAGTTCAAAGATGATGAGATATGCAAAGCATGTACCCTAGGTAAGCAGACAAGGAGTTCATTCAAACCAAAGAAATTTGTAAGTACTACTAGACCTTTACTTGGTTTATGTTCATTAGAGATAAATATGAAGCATTATCAGAATTCTAAAAGGTTTGTAAGGAGATTCAAACTTTGAAAATTTTACATGTTGCATCTATTAGAAGTGATCATGGTAGAGAGTTTGATCGTCTTGATTTTGATTTATTTTGTGCAAAGCATGGCATCGCACACACATTTTTTTCACCTAGAACTCTTCAGCAGAATGGAGCAGTTGAGAGGAAAAATAGGACACTTGAAGATATGTCTAGAACCATGCTACTTGAAAGTCATTTGCCAAAATATCTTTGAGCAGAAGCTGTTAACACTGCCAAATATGTGCTCAATAGATGTTTGATTAGGCCTATTTTGAACAAACCTCCTTATGAATTGTTAAAAGGTAGAAAGCCAATTGTTTCTTATTTTAAGCCCTTTGGCTATACTTGTTATGTGCACAATAATGGTAAGGATAACCTTGGTAAATTTGATGCTAGAAGTGATAAATGTGTGTTTCTTGGTTATTCTCAATCTAGTAAAGCTTACAGAATTTTCAATAAGAAAACTAAGATTTTAGAGGAGAGTGTTCATGTGAATTTTGATGAAAGTACAGATGATTCATTGACTGAAATTTTTGCAGATCTGAATAGGTATGAGACATATGATAATTCTGGGAAGGAGAAAAGCAGCAAAACTAATTTACATGAAAATCCAGAAGAATCTCTAAGCTTCTACCAACCTTAGGTATCAAAATCTAAAAGCCTTGAGACTCAACTTCACATAACACAATGTATTCCGGCTACTGCATCAATTTCTCAAAGGATTGAAAAGATTATTGGAGAACCAGAACCCTTGACACCAAGGTTTCGAATATTTGTCAGCTCATCCAACAGACAATATCATCTCAGATTCAACAACTGGTACAAAGACCAGAGGACAGCTAAGGAACTTGTGTGCCTTCAGTGCCTTTATATCAATGATTGAACCTAAGTATGGAAAGGAAGAATTACAAGATGTAGATTGGATCATTGCAATGCAGAGTGAGCTGAAGGAATTTGAAAGGAACAAGGTGTGGAACTTGGTGTTGGAATAGGTTCCCTAGAGGCAATCTAGTTTAGTATGAACGATAAATTGGCTAGAACATTCATTGGATTATTTATTGGATATTTAATATAATGAAATCCTTAAATTTACAATTTTGTTGTTTATCTAAAATATCCCTAGGTCATGATAATGATTAATGGGACACTCATCTATAGACTAGTATGAGGTTGGATTGATATGAAGATATCATGATCCAACACATGGGTATTCATTAGGAGTAATGGCATACTGTATTGACCCATCTCCGAGAAGGCTACATACAAGTATGTAAAGTCACAAGTGCTTCTCCGGTGAAAACAGTATTGTCATCCTTAGACTTGAAGTCACTAGATCTTCTAGTTGTGGAATATTGTATTTTGGTAGGGTCAAACGCTACACCGTGACTGGGTAGTCATAAAGGCGCGTACCGGATACAATAGGAAGAAATCTTAGATATCGTAGTGATGTAGATAGAATTTGTTCCTCCCACATAACGGGAGAAAATGTCCTAGGCCACTCGAGGGATAGTGCTTATAGAATGTCAGGCCAGACTCAAATAAATCAATAAAGATATCGATGTTATGTGCACGAATAAGGCTATTCCCCGGATCGAGGAACTATGGATTGGATATACGAGTGTGACTTGTATGTCTCGTGTCCAATCCGGAATTTGAGACAAAGGGATGAGACAATAGTTTCGCAAGGTTCGTCATGATGACTATTTCTATTTGTTGGCTAGAATGGATGTCTTGCTAGAGGCCGCTCCATATTAGTAAATAGTTACTACAAACTAAATAGAACCTATGGGGTCACACTCCATATAGGCTTGAACTAGAATTGCGAATTAATTAATTAATATTATTAATTAATTAGAAGGATCAAATCGCAACAACTTGCTAACTTAGTAGGACTAATATGCAAGTTGAACTAATCCGAACATGAGTTGAATTAATGGAGGGCCTTTATGTAGTAACAAGAAGTTGTTGGACTATATAAAGGATGCTCCTAGCTTCCTTCCCTACAACTAATGCTCATAACATTACTTGAGAAGGAGAGAAGGAATGAGAGAGCAAGACAGCAAGGAGGCCGAATCCCCTTGCGTCCGCCCTACCCGTCGGCCACAAAGAGAGGGCCGCCCATCTCTCTTGGTGCTCCGTTGCGTGATTTCTTCATCCTCTTCCATTCTTCCTAGCTAGCAAAAGGTGTTTGGAAGATCTATATCTCATCTCTAGTAGTGGATGAACCGTAGATAAGTGATACTTTTCACGTTAGAAGTCACCACAGGAGACCCTCAAGGTACATAACACGAATCCTTGACCATCGTCATAATTTCTCTTCATGTGATCCTTTGACGGTCTTAATCGGATAAATTTATTGTTATTCCACAACGTATCCATGATCAAAACCTTACAATGGTATCAGATCCACATGTCATAGAGCATAACGTGGTTTACGTGTTATGTTTGTTGTTTTTCACCCATAATTGTTGATTATTGCGTTAAAACAAAAAATTAAGCATATTAAGATGCAACTTGAATTTGATTCAAGACTAAAAATATCTAACTCAACATTGGATGTGAATATTAGTGAGTTAGATCACATAGGATGTGAATAATTTTGGATCTAGGAGCTAGGGTTTGGGCACATGCTTTGGAAAAGGGTTTTTCAAACATGGAAACAACTAAACTTGGGAAAAACGGCAAGAAGTTGTTTAGGAAACAACTCCTAAGGAGGTTCGGCCCCCCCTAGGGACTGCCCCCTTGCCTTGCCGCCCAAGCTAGGGCACGACCAAGAGCTAGGGTTGGCTGAGCGTGCGGCCTGGCCGCGCGTGGGGCTCGGCCGACCGTCCCATGGTCGTGCCTTAGTACTTTTTGGGCGGTTCGGCTATATTGATTTTGGACCCCTTGGACCGTTTTAACCCTAGCACATCCAAAATCAACTAAAATTGACTAAGCTTGTTAAAGTTGGTTTTAACTGTTTATGTGTAATTGTATGGTGATTGGATATGGCCTTAGTTGTGGTTTTTTGTGAATGTTTAAATTTTGTGGTTTGTTTACGGCCTGCGAGTTGATAAATTTAATGTAATAATTAATTAGGGTTTACGGCCTGCGTGACGGTATTCTTCTCTCAACTTGTGAGATTTATTTTATATAGTATAAATGTTAGCAAGTATTAGATAAAATAGATAGATAGCCAAGATTGAAGAAAAGAAGCCAAAAGAGTTGAAGGAGGCACACATGGAGCGTGGAGCATTCCACAAGGCTATGAAGGATGGACCAAGAGATGTAGGCACATGGAGATGCGTTTTATATTCTAGGGTTCTAAGATATTCTCATTGGCTTGGGAATATCTTAGTCTATGAGGCCATATCCATATCACGTTAATTTATTTTGCGGATGTATACTTTATTGTCTTGTTATTGTTGTTGGTGTATGGATGATGCATGCAATTTGATAATAAGATAATTAACAACCCGGATCTTTTGTTTGGAGTTGTGCCAAAACTCAAATATGTAGATCAGTTGATATGGATCAACAAAACAACTTAAAATTGAAGATAGAATCCCTCAATTCAAATATTGCATTTTTGCCTTCTCGTTATTTAGGCACTCTTCATGATCATGATTATCAAGCTCGTGCGTGCCAAAGCAGGGCGACTTGATTTGTCATGGTTGTGTTGCGATGGCACAAGCAAGTAATGTTCAATTGTCTAAGTAAGAGGTTGGACGCAACTAGGTGATTTTAATAAGATTAAAAGCCTAGAGGCAAACAATTGTGATTATCCATGGGATGGATAAATAAGGAGTTATTTTCCCAATTGAACCAAGAGTTGCATAAAGACGCAATTGAAATTGTTCCTACCTAAATAACTAATTTTGGGTGACTTGCCAAAGCAAGCTCAAAAAAAGTAAAATAGGGATCGTGGCACCAACTAGAAAATATAAAGATATTTTTCGCATTAATATTTCAGGGCTATTAATCCATAGAAAAATAGTGGGAGCTGTATTTAATAATCTAGCAATTATTAAATATAGTTAAATGTTCACAAATAATAGAACTTCCGTATTTTCTTTTGTAGAATTCAAATGGCAAAAAACACATCGAACTCATCTCACTCCCTACGCTCTGTCCTTGAGAAGGACAAGCTGTCCGGGACCAATTTTCTAGACTGGTACAGAAACTTGAGAATCGTTATCAAGAAAGAAAAGAAACTGTACACTATAGAGGAGCAAGTTCCTGATGGTCCGGAAAACAACACTCCTGCAGCCATAAAGGCGTATCAGAAGCGTGTTGATGACGCTAATGATGCGCCTGCCTTATGCTTTGCACCATGTCCTCTGTGCTTCAGAAGCAACATGAGAACATGAATGCAGTCGATATGATCGCACACATGAAGCACCTCTTCCAAGAGCAGTCTAGGGTTGAAAGGTATGAAATTTCCAAGGCATTTTTAAAGTGTCATCTATCAGAAGGGAACCCCGTAGGGCCGCACGTGTTGCGTATGATCGGCTATTTAGAGAGCTTCGGCCGCCTGGGGTTTCCGGTGAGTCAAGAGTTGGCCACCGATCTCATCTTGAAATCGTTGCCTGAGAGTTATGGAGAGTGCATCATGAACTATAACGTGAATGAGATCGTGAAACCACTTCCAGATTTACTTAATTTTTTGAGGATAGTTGAACAAAGCATCAACAAGGGTAAGTGCAAATCCATAATGATGGTGCAGAAAGGAAAGGGCAAAAGGTTTGCCTCTACCTCCAAGGGAAAGGAAAAAGCAGTTGCCAAACCCAAGGAATCTGCTCTTAAGCCTGTTGGTGGCGTTGCTAAAGGTGTGACTAAAGGTGAATGTCACTACTGCAGTCAGCCTAGACATTGGAGAAGGAACTGCCTAAAATATCTGGAGGATAAGAGTCTTGTAATAAGGATTCCACCACCACCAGGTATTTTTGTAATAGATGTCAATATTACTTGCTCTTCATCTTGGGTATTGGATATTGTATGTGGATCTCACATTTGTCGAAGTGTACAGGATCTAAAGAGAAGTAGGAGATTGGCTAAAGGAGAAATAGATATGCGCGTTGGGAATGGAGCAAAGGTTGCGGCATTAGCTGTAGGCGTGTACGAGTTGTCTCTACCTTCAGGATTATCTTTAGACTTAAATAATTGCTATTTTATTCCTTTTATGAGCAGAAACATTATTTCTATTTCTTTTTTGGACAAGGAAGGTTTTACTATTTCAATAAAGAACAATTGTTGTTCCATTTATTTTAACGGTATTCACATTACTGCGCAATTATTTAATGGATTATATATCCTTGATCTAAATAATACTGTCTATAACATTAATACCAAGAGGATTAAAATAAATGATTTAAATCCTGCTTATTTATGGCACTGTCGTTGAGGCCATATAAACAAGAAACGTGTATCTAGACTCCATAAGGCTTGATTCCTAGACTCATTTGATTTTGAATCATATGAGACATGTGAGGCTTGTTTATTGGGAAAAACGACAAAGTCCTCTTTCAATAAGAAAGGTGAGGGGACTAGTGAGCAATTGGCACTAATACATACTGATGTCTGTGGGCCATTTCCACGCCTTCCAGGGGTGGTTATGTCTACTTCATCAAATTTACTGATGATTTCAGTAGATATGGATTTGTTTACCTTATGAAGGCCAAATCCGAGTCCTTTGCAAAGTTCAAAGAATTCAAGAATGAAGTAGAGAAGCAGCTTGGCAAAATTATTAAGTCTCTACGATCGTATCGTGGAGGATAATACTTGAGCCAAGATTTTTATGACTATCTTAGAGAGTGTGGGATAATATCCCAACACACTCCACACAAAACGCCACAATGTAATGGCGTGTCCGAGAGGAGGAATCGAACTCTATTAGATATGGTTCAATATATGATGTGTCAAACTGATCTTCCATTTCCATTTTGGGTCTATTCTCTATTGAGTGCAGCTTTCACCATTAACCGTGTTCCATCTAAGTCAGTCATGAAGACACCACATGAGATGTGGAGTGGGAGCCTTCCCACAGTGTCGTTCATGAAGATTTTGGGATGCGATGTCCATGTAAAAATTTTACAATCAGACAAGCTAGGGCCTAAGTCAGACGAATGCAAATTTGTGGGATACCCTAAGGAAACTAAGTTATATAATCTCTACAATCCAATTGAGAACAAAGTGTTTGTTGCTCAGTCCGGCGTGTTTCTAGAAAGAGAGTTTGTCTCTAAAGAAGCAAGTGGGAGGACTGTAGAACTTGAAGAATTTAAAGAACCACAAAGCATTGATCCTACTATGGCACATGAGCAGGAACCCGAGAGGTATGGACTTCTCATGACCCATTCTGGTGACACGATGCTCATGGATTACGAGCCTACTACCTTTGAAGAGGTCATAAAAGGATCGGACTCTCAGAAGTGGCTTGAGGCCATGAGATCTGATATGGAATCCATGTATACCAACAAAGTATGGACTTTGGTGGAACCACCCCATGGGGCGCGACCCATAGGGTGCAAGTGGGTCTTCAAGAAGAAGATCGACATGGATGGTAATGTGATTACCTATAAGGGCTGATTGGTGGCTAAAGGATTCAGACAGATTCATGGTATTGACTATGATGAAACCTTTTCACCAGTCGCTATGAACAAATACATCCAAATCTTACTTGCTATTGTAGCCTACTACGACTATGAGATTTGGAAGATCGATGTCAGAACATCATTCATGTATGGGAATCTCCTCGAGGATGTGTACATGACACAACATGAGTGTTTTGAAGATCCAAAGCAAGCCAACGAAGTATGTAAACTACAACGATCCATTTATGGATTGAAGTAGGCTTATAGGAGTTGTAATCGACGTTTTGATGAAGTAGTCAAAGAGTTTGGCTTCATCAAAAACGAAGATGATTCTTGTGTCTACAAGAAGATTAGTGGGAGCTCTGTTTCTTTTCTGGTCTTGTATGTAGATGACATAGTACCCACTGGAAAACGTAAGATCAATTCCGTTTCATTAGTTTCAAAGACTTGAAATAGCTTCAAGGTCCTGAAACAACTTTCAACGCCTTGAAACTGACTGAGCTTCAAGTGCTTAGGGGGAGTGTCTGATCTTGACTGAACTCATAAACCCCTGTGCTTGATCAATTGTTACTTGATGATGAAAGACAATGCATTATTACATGTTTAACAATATCTCATCCATCATTTTGACTTAGGCAGGGAAAAATGTGTTTCCTAGTTTACAAGATATGTGTCCTAACTTGTATTTTAAGGGAAACTGAGTAATGATTTGATTCTGTGATCATTTTGATGTGGTTGGAAGCTTCCCAGTTTATGTCTACACAAAATAAAATCAGTATCATTGAAGATACTGATCAACTATCCGTTGGAGAATTTGTCAAAGAAGTCAAAGGTGTTGCCTACAAGATTGGAAAGTTGGTTGATGAAAATCAGGAAGATTTGAAGGCCAATTCAGCTGTATAAAAGGAGCTCAGTTTGAAGCATTTGGAGACAACTCAGCGGGGAAAAACAGAGACACTCAAACATATCAAGGATTTCCAAGCAAAAAAGAAGCATATCAAATTCTCAATCCAATTCTCAGAAGAACACTGCACTTTCAAAGCAGTTTCATTTTTTGTCTTCTTCTACTTAGAAATTCATTTGTATATCTTCTTGTTTTTACTTCTAGTTCTAATTCTCAAGGATTTTTCAAAGTGAACAATAGAGAATTATTAGTTAATCAGATAGCTAGAGCAGGTACTAGATAGGTTAGTGAGAACCACAAGATGTAACAGAGTACTGTGCTTGAGATCTAGGGCTTAGCTGTGGATTAATAAGAACTGGGTTGAAAATCCTGCAGGG
The DNA here is from genome assembly GCA_023055425.1 of Linanthus parryae. Lineage (NCBI taxonomy): Eukaryota > Viridiplantae > Streptophyta > Magnoliopsida > Ericales > Polemoniaceae > Linanthus > Linanthus parryae. The sequence continues at coordinate 160,347,307 of JALGPY010000002.1, read as the reverse complement.
AGAAGATCCTTGAGGTAGAGACGTAGTTCCAAGTGGACTGAACTCTATATATCTTGTGTCTCTTGCATTTACTTTACAGTTTCAGACTTAGATTACTTGCAGTTTTTAAACAGTTTCATTTCAAGGTTTTAAAACTCATTTCAAGGCCTTGAAATAGACTTCTTTTCTTTATACTTAATTGTTTTCATTCCAAGGACTTGAAACTCAATTCAAGGCCTTGAACTACACTTATTCTTCACAAACTCCTTTGAAACCACTTCTCTTGCAAGTTTTAGCAAAAGTTGGCATACTGTATTCAACCCCCCCCCCCTTCTAGAATATTGATCTTGCATTTAAACCTACTGTAAACCCTTTCAGAAACGACATTCCAATGCTGCAATATGTTAAAGATTTGCTTGGAAAGTGTTTCTCAATGAAAGACTTAGGTGAAGCGGCCTATATACTCGGTATAAAGATCTATAGAGATAGATCTAAAAGTCTACTCGGCCTGAGTCAGAGTACATATATAGACAAGGTGCTGAAATGCTTCAGCATGCAAGATTCCAAGAAGGGGCTCTTGCCCATGTCGCATGGAATCACTCTTTCAAAGAGTGGTTGTCTTTCGAATGCGATTGAGAAGGAACGCATGAGTAGGGTTACCTATGCCTCGGCCATAGGATCTATCATGTACGCCATGTTATGTACTAGACCAGATGTGTCATATTCATTGAGTATGACAAGCATATATCAGTCTAATCCAGGTGAGAGTCACTGGATTGCAGTCAAGAACATCCTAAAGTACTTGAGAAGAACTAAGGATGCGTTATTCATATTTGGAGGTTAAGAAGAGTTGCGTGTAAGAGGTTACACGGATGCAAGCTTCCAGACCGACATAGATGATTTCAGATCACAGTCGGGGTTTGTATTTTACCTTAATGGAGAAGCGGTGAGCTGGAAGAGTTCCAAGCAAGAGACGGTGGCTAATTCTACAACAGAGGCTGAGTACATTGCTGCGAATGGCGCAGCAAAGGAAGCTGTTTGGATTAGGAAGTTCATCACTGAGCTTAGTGTGGTTCCTAGCATTGTGGATCCAGTTTAGTTGTATTGTGACAATATTTGGGAGATCAAAGGAATACTAGTCGCACCAGAAATCCAAGCACGTACTCAAGAAGTTCCATCTTATTCGAGATATTATCGAAAGAGGAGACGTTTGGATATGCAAGATTCCTGCATATGAGAATTTTTCAGATCCACTTACAAAGCCGCTTGTTCTGCGCAAGCATGAAGGGCACACTAGGAGCATTGGAATACGAGATGAACCAGATTGGCACTAGCGCAAGTAGGACACTATTGGAATAGGTGCCCTAGAGGCCATCTAGTTTAGTAGGAACAATAAATTGGCTAGAATATTCATTGTATTATTTATTGGATAATTAATATAATGAATTCCTTAGATTTATAATTGTGTTATTTATCTTAAATATCCCTAGTCCATTATAATTATTAATGGGACATTCATCTATAGACTAGTATGGGGTTGGATTGATATAGAGATATCATGATCCAACACAGGGGTATGCGTTAGGAGTAATGGCATACTGGATTGACCCATCTCCGAGAAGGCTACATACAAGTCATGTAAAGTCACAAGTGCTTCTCGAGGTGATAGCGGCATTGTCATCGGTAGACTTGAAGTCACTAGATCTTCTAGTTGTGGAATATTGTGTTTTGGTAGCGTCAAATGCTAAACCGTGACTGGGTAGTCATAAAGGCGCGTACCGGATACAATAGGAAGCAAGCTTATATATCGTAGTGATGTAGATAGAATTTTCCTCTCCCACATAACGGGAGCAAATATCCTATGCCACTCGAAGGATAGTTCTTATAAAAAGTCTGGCAAGACTCAAATAAATCAATATAGGATATTGATGTTATTTGCACAAATAAGGCTATTCCTAGGATCGAGGAACTATGGATTCTATATACGAGTATGACTTGTATGTCTCGTGTCCAATCAGGATATTGAGACAAAGGGATGAGACAATACTTGCACAAGGTTTTTCATGATGACTATTTCTATTTGTTGCTAGAATGGATGTCTTACCAAGGGCTGCTCCATATTAGTAAATAAATACTACCTACTAAATAGAACCTATAAGGTCACACTCCATACAAGGTTGAACTAGACATGGGAATTAATTAATTAATATGATTAATTAATTACGAGGATAAAATGGCAACAACTTGCTAACATAGTAGGACAAATATGCAAGTTGGACTAATCCGAACTTGAGTAGGATTAAGAGAGGGACTTTATGTAGTAACAAGAACTTGTTGGACTTTAAAAAAGATGTTCCTAGCTTCCTTCCCTACAACTAATTCTTATAACGTTACTTGAGTAGGAGAGAAGGAAGTATAGAGCACGAAAACAAGGAGGCCGAACCCCCTTGTGTCTGCCCTACCCGTCGGCCAGAAAGAGAGGGCTGCCCCTCTCTCTTGGTGCTCCGTTGCGTGATTTCTTCATCCTCTTCCATTCTTCCTATCTAGCACAATGTGTTTGGAATATCAAAATCTCATCTCTAGTCGTGCATCAACCGTAGAGACGTGATACTTTTCGCGTTAGAAGTCATCACTGGAGACCTCCAAGGTACATAACACGAATCCTTTACCATCGTCATGATTTCTATTCCTGTCATCCTTGAAGGATGTTGATCGGAAAATTTTATTGTTATTCCTTTGCGTATCCATGATCAAAACCCTACACTTGGTTCCTAGGTCAAAGACTCAATCACTGATTGGAAATAGATGGGTGTTCAGAACCAAACTTGATGAAAATGGTAAAGTTGTGAGAAAAAAAAGCGAGACTTGTGCCAATTAGTACGCGGAGAAAGCGAGGAGATGATGTCTGTCCCGCCCCCTTCTTCTATTCGGGAGCCAAGTAGACGTTGGAGATATGAATTATGCCAATTGTTGAGTTGTTACCGCGCTAGAAGATGAAGTAAGCTCCGACCTTTGAAAAATATATATATATATATGTATATATACTCCGACCTTTGAAATATATATATATATATATGTATGTATGTATATTTATACTGTTTCTCACATTACCAAGTGGTTGCTGTTAACTGATTGGAAAGTGCGTATTTATGGGATGAATGATATATCTATGCGGCAACATATGGATATGAATGATTGTTTTAGTGTATATATAATTTTGCTAGTTGAATGTGATGTGGATGAAACAAAGGTAGCTGAAAATGTGCATGTCTTCCAATTAATGTGTACGGTATGAAGTTATTAAGTACCCTATGTCATTGCTTAAAGTTCATAATCTGATGTGTCCAAACATTTAGTTGTGTACGAGGCCATGATGATATGGATCTATCGAATTCACTCTTTGAAGCTGTTAGAGTGTAATATGCCAGGCAAGGCAAATTTATTTTTGCAGCCTGCTGTTGTCATCTCTGATTTCTCAATGAGTACTGATCCGATCCTCTTCATGCTCACTGAAGAGGCCGTTATAATATGGATCGTTGGAATTCACTCTGTAGCCGATACAATGTAATGATATGCATGGTACGACCAAATCCTTTTGCAGCCTGTGATCATGGATGTGTTATCTGGTTTTCACGAGTACAGATCTTAGCCCATTTCCGTATTTTCCTCCTTTCATTCCATGTTTGTTTTTTGTTACTATCTATTTCCTCCGTTCAACCTCTCTATTCTCCCGGGTCTTGTGAAGGTCATTTTGACCCTTGATAATGTTGGCAATTTAATGCAAACATTTTTGCATGAATTTCCTCCGTTCAACCTCTCTTTTATGCTGGTTCTTGCGAAGGTCATTTCAACCCGCTGATAATGTTGCCAATTTAATGCGAACATTTGTGCATGAAAACCGAGTAGAAGTGGCCTTCGCAACTACCGGCATTCGGTAGCGGAGGAACGGATGAATTTCCAATTAATGAATGCTATTTCATTAATAAGTCAGTTTAATGCAAAAGAAAATTATCAATGAATAAAAATAAGAGAAAGATGTGAGATAAATTACAGAAAATAACAGTACATAAAAGTCTTGAACTTGTTGCTAGGTGTACGTGTGAAGGGAATTTTGACCAGCTGATAATTAATGTTGGCGAAATGATGCAATCATGTGTGTGCATCAAAATCGGGTCGAAATTTCCTTCACAAGTACTCGTAGACTATAGAAGATGGAAGGTTTGAATTAGCAACTAATGGTATTTTGGTTCACTTGAAGTCTATGTTATGGCTTAATGCTTCGAACGATTGGGAAGTTATAAATGATCACATGAATGAAAATATGAAATATAATAGATATCTTAAACGGATCAATGTTCGAGGTGTATTTTGGAGGTAGTCCATATTTCATGATTCTAATTTGATTGAGGTGCATTGCCTCAGAAATTACTGTTGCTTTCAAGGTATTAGTGGATCTTAATTCAAGATATTGGTTGTCATGAGTACTGATTTCGGCCTCTTCATGATATTATGATGTTCTTCATGCTCACTACTTGCTGACTGTAAGAGGCCGTGATGATATGGATCGTTCGAATTCACTCTTTGTAGCCGATAGAGTGTGATATGCATGGCAAGGCAAAATCCTTTTGCAGCCTGTGATCATCGATATCTTATTTGGTTTTCATGAGTATAGATCTGAGCCTCTTCATTCTCACTGAAGAGGCGATGATGATATGGATCTATTGAATTCACTCGTTGTAGCCCGTAGAGTGATATGCATGGCTTTAGGCAAAATCCTTTTGCAGCCTGTGATCCTCGATCTCATATCTGCTGGTTTTAATGAGTACTGATCTGAGCCCCTTTCAGTGATTTACCCGGAATGGTCAAGTTTTTCTTGTGCAATACTGATATGAGCCTATTATTGCTTTTTATGGTGTTCATTATGCGCGCTGCTTGGCTAGTGCATGGTCACTGTAAGAAATCATGATGATATAAATATACATATATGTAATTCACTCTATTATTGCATGTGTGTCAGTAACTACATCAAAATCTCCACCCTTTAAAGAGGAGGAGGTGACCTGTGCTCTAACACGACGGCCTCCACTGTATTTGAATGCTCCAGTGGTCATCTCTGATTCAGAGGATGAAAAGTATGACCCACCGAAACTGACTGTATCCTAGGAATGTATGAAGCCTGCGGCTGAATGTGAAAGGAAAGTCGAGCTACTTGAAGATCACAGAATTTTTGAAGTGCCTGTGGAAAATTTCAAAGGACTGGGTGAATCTTTCGATTAGAGAACACAAGATGTGGGGGGCAAAGGCAAAGGAACAAGAAGAAGCTAGATGCTGCTATATTTGTTGTAGCTTTTGCTTATTTTCTGTTATATGTAATATTGAATCTTTGCCTGTAACTATTCCCGAAACATTTTCTGTGACAGATATTTGAACAATGCTAGCTATGTGTAACTACAACTTGTGTGTTATCAACAAGATTCGAACTTGGGTCAACTTTGTGTAAAAAATATAAACTTCCACAAACCAATATACACTTATTGATGAAATTGCATCAAAATATTCAATTAGTTGAGATATCTATAGAGTTCTCTTTAAAAAAATAATTGCTAATAAAAATCGGGCCCTCGCCGGATTGGGGGCCTAAAGCGGCCGCCTTGGATGCTTACTATAGAGCCTGCCCTTTTTTTGAATTATCGATTAAATAAATTAAGTTCAAACATAAACTGAAAAGTCACCTCTAATACGAAGCAAGAGATTGGTCAACTTTTCGGTTTCCACTTAGTCAACTATGTATATATATATATATATATATAGTTTTGGACGAATAAAGTCAATGGTAATTGAAAATGTCAACTACAGTCAAATGTGAGCTCATAAGTCAACTCCATTGTCAATGAATGATCATGAACTTGACTTTTGAGGATATACTAAGTCAAATATGTAGTGAACAGATAGCTTTTTGGTCTCCACTTTGTCAGATTAGTAACTTCGCACGAAGAAAGTCAACGTAAAGGAAAAGGTCTACTGTACAGTCAAATTAGGTGATCGAGCTCATAAGTCAACTCCACAGTCAATGCATGATGGTCTACCCTAAATCCTAAACCCTAAACCCTAAACTTGACTTTTGAGGTTATACTAAGTCAACTATGTAGTGAACAAAAAACTTTTTGGTCTCCACTTTGTCGGATTAGTAAGTTCTCACGAATAAAGTCACCGTAAAGGAAAAGGTCTACTTTACAGTCAAAGGTGATCGAGCTCATAAGTCAACTCCACAACCAATGCATGATGGTATACCCTAAAACCTAAACTTGGCTTTTGAGGTGATACTAAGTCAACTATGTAGTGAACATACAACTTTTGGTCTCCACTTTGTCAGATTAGTAGGTTTGCACAAAGAAAGTCAACGTAAAAGAAAAGGTCAACTTTACAGTCAAAGGTGAGCTTTGTAATTCAACTGTACAGGTTATGCATGGTATACATACGTATATTAATATATGTACTTGGTAGACCCTAAACCCCTCGTATTGATGTAAGAAGGAAACTCTAATGTGAACGGTCAACTACTAGTTCTCCATTTAGTCAAACATATAGGTTTGGACAAATGTGAGCTGTAGTCAACTCCACAGTCAATGCATGGTCTATTATGCGGTAGGCCATGAGAGCATATTATCGATTCTTACCTTAATTTAGAACCTACATTTCGATTGTCTTATAACCTCTATATTCCACGAACAATTTTCGTGTATGTTTCTAAAGCAAAGTGAAATTTGTTTGAAACTCCGAGAAATAACTGTTATGAAGAAAATACATTTACAGGGGAGGGAACTTACATTACTATAAAACTTTGGGAGGAAAGTATAATTAAAGAAAATATTTGTAGGAGAGGAGAATACTACTACATCCAAATATAGGGGAGGAAAATACATTTAATCAAAATAATCTGTAAGGGATTCAGTTAATCGAAATTCCATATGGAACCGTTGCTCCCCACTCATTCCTCAACCCTTATCCACAAGCCAAGAGCTCTCTAAAGCTCTTCCGACGACCACTCACACAGCTCCCGGCTGATGGAACCACTGAATGTCTTCGGCACGGCGATAGATGTTGTGCGTGAAGGTCATCGGAGTGTTGATTCAAGAACCCACAGAGTCGATATTGGCTTAGCCTCAAGGACGGTCGGTTTGGATTAACTTCTCTCTAACTCTCGTACATTAGTAGCTGTTGTTGTGTTATTTCCTTAATTCTTGGTTTATCAGGTCGATTTGTGCTATAGATCTTTAATTTCGTATGTGAATGCATTTGTTCGGACTAGTACTGTTGTATTTGGGGGTTTTTTGTGCTCTTTGGATTAGGGATATCATTATGTCTATAGTTGGGGACTTACTCTTCAGCTAGGGTTGGTCCGAAAAAAGCTATTGAATTTATCATTTTGTGTTGGGCTGAGTGATTGTTCTTCATGGTGATGTTGTCCGAAAAAAGCTGTTGAATTTATACTTCTAAATTTGGGGTATTCAAGTATTTGTTTTCTAAATTCATTTGGCCAAATCCCAGTTGATAACTTGGTGCTAAAACTGGGATGAGCAACTGTTTTTATCGAAAACACATAATTGATAATCGTAATCTATTATCAATTTAATCTCTAAAGGAGTATGATTCAATGATAGGAAACTAGAATAATTACTTATTTTTATATATAATAAATTTAAATTGCTAATGCATATTATTAATTATACAATTAGTTATGACTTATGAACATTGATAAAGTTCACTTATGGGAAAAATAGTTAATACATCGGGAATAAATAGCAGCATATATATAGATGATTAGGAATAAATACTAGCTAGCATAAATAAAAAAATTCAAATAAAACCACAAATACAGGGGGAAAAACCCACCCCTTACAACCTCATAGCACAACCCCATCCTCAAACAATGGGAGGGAGGTTCAAAAACCATTGTTCAACATTAAATTAAAAATACATCATTATTAAAGGGATTAAACATAGAAAATGGAAGCCACGGCAGACGAGCGATGACAGAGGAGCTTTGTCGACAGAGCTGTGCCCATTCTGTAGCTTGACATGTGGCTCCATTATAGCAACCTGCACTCGTAGAAGCACACATGCATTCATAACTAGTGATTAGGAGTTTCACATCTCGAAAAAATAAATATTAATGTACATATATATGTGCTAAGGCATGTGATTGAAAAATTATAGAACTACTGGCTTTGGTGTTCATATCAAACTTGGACTGAGGCATGGATCTCTAGCTGAGACACAACACTAACATCCACCTGCACCTCATTTGGCTCCCATAGAATCCAAAAGCCGCCACCGAATCCATATGGATCTGCCACAAAGCATCTCTCAAAAACAAGAGAGGCGTAAATGCATCTGGCATTATCCCCAGACATTCTGGTTGCAGTTACACATACAATGTTTGGCCTGTGCCTGCCGACCAGAGCCATGAAGTTGCTTCCAAAAGAACCAGTGCCCGCATCCTTACAATCACAGAGAAGAAATCTCATGGGAAAGTTGGACACCCTCACTTCGTCCAGCAGCCCCCTGGTGAACTTCTTCTTTCATCTTCCACCATTGATCTGATCTCCTCCTCCTCTACCACATCCATCAAATTTCCGCCATCCGCCAAGAAGCCCCCCATCTGTAGGATAATATGAAAGTATTCCCTTGATTTCTCCGAATGTTTCCCGAATACTCTAGTATCCAGGTTTCCTTGTAGTCCTCCATCTTTACATGCCTTGCTTCTCCAATGTCAGCTGGAAATTGGACGATGTACCAGAGGTTCGAGCTCAGCCTGTCATCCGCGGTCACAACCTGGTTGTCTGGAACAACGTCGCCTGCCACCCTTGCTTCCTCCTCAGCGATCATTTGATTGATTTGAAGACGTCCAACTGAACTGTTCAAGGAAGCTGTTGAGGCTCCCTTGCTCTACAATCCATGTTGTTGGGGCCTTTAGGTGAGTCAAGATGGTGGCCATGTTTTTTGTAGGAGAAGGTATGGGTGGGAGAGGAATGCACCAGGTATTGGTGATCACAAATTTCTCACTTCTCTCTTTAAAGGACCAATTTGGTCCCCTTTTACCTGGAGCATCCTCCAGATTGACTTGAGGTAATGTGTTGTCCCCTGGCATTGACAAGCTTGGCAGAATATAAAATTTGTCTGGGATGAAAGGTTCTGTCACTGGATAAAGTCTGTAGGCTTTTGTTTTATACTCACTATATAGGTTCAGACTGCAGGAAGATAATGGAGGAGGTAGGGGTTACAAGAAGATGGATAGTTAGAAGATTGAGAGGTGGGGTAGTTAGTGGAAGTGAATTATTGCATATTTTCAAGGGCTGCTTTTAAATTAACTGCTATGAATTGTTTTTGGACGAAATAATAACTGCATATTATTGCTAGTTTGTCATAAATTACTGTCTCCTGATCTCATTTTTTTAATTATATTGAATTTTTGAATTAAGTAAAATTTTAATTAAATTAATACTTGATTACATTTCGATGGCTAATTTGCATTCTTTATCCAACATAAAATTACTGGAGGTGCTCTTAACACAAATTATGCATGTTTTCTATTTGTGTGTGTGTGTTTGTGTCCTTTTGTTTGTTTGCCAACAAAAAACACAACTTCTGCATATTGTGTACATGAGCTGTGTAGTCATCTACCAAAGACTCCTTGTTGATGTTCTCGAGGTTTAACTTTTTGGTGCTTTTGTGATAACCTGCATAAAGCATATTCTGATTCCCCCTTTATTTCCTTTAAGTCCACTAAGTCTCTTCTTGATTTTGAAATTCCCTTTTGGAGGAAAACCTTGTCTTATGTGGCAACTGTACTCTATAGCTCTTACTTTAGTTGTGACCTGTGAGAATATTTACAGACATGGATTGGAATGGACAAGGCTCTAGGCTTTGGTTTTATACACAGTTGGGAGGCTTTCGGGTTAGGAGAAGATGGAGAGTTATAAGATGTTGAGGTTGGAGGTTAGTGATAATAAATACTTGTTTAAAGATGTGGTTTCAGAGAAATATGTACTGCATGGTTTCAAGATTAGTGTAGCTTACTAGGCATGGGTTCATGAACCATCTCATTGATTAGGGGTGCCAATTGATATCGGTGCAACATGTTTAATTAGGGGTTCCATATGGTAATTATTTTGACACCCGTTTCGTGACCTGCCAGATCAGGGTTGCATTATTTGCAGCATGCTGTGATCATCACTTATTTGCTTTTAATGAGTACTGATTTGAGCATTTGATGACCACTGTTAGCACTCACTGTGAGGTCGTGATGATATGTATCTATCGACTTCACTCCTTGAAGTTGTTAGAGAGTATTATGCATGGCGAGGCAAAAATCTTTTTTGCAGCCTGCTGTGATCATCTCTTATTTTGGTTTAATGAGTACAGATCAGAGCCTCTTCACGGTCATTTAAGAGGCCATGATGATTTTGATCTACCGAATTCACTCTCTGTAGGCAATATAGTGTCATGATATGAATGGCGAGGCGAATTCCGTTTTGCATCCAGTGATCATCGATCTCTTATCTGGTTTTCATGAGTATAGCTCTGAGCCACTATTCTTATTTCCCTTTGTTCATTCCATGTTCGGGTCTGTATCTGTTCTACGCATCTCTTCTTGGTTGGAAAACACGCCTTTGTAATCTCCTCTCTGCGAAAAATTGCGTGTTGAGGGGACATTCATATCGCGTGCGAGATTCTTGTGCTAATAGATGCGTAGCCCGTCGCATATAGTTTTCCTAGAACTTGAGTGTGATAGTTGTTATTTTATCCGTTCAACCTCTCTATTATGGGTGGAGTTGCAAAGGTCATTTTGACCCGCCGATAATAGTTGCAAAATATTATTTACACTTTGGTGCATTCAAACCGGGTCAAAATGTCCTTCGCAGCTACCCGCAGACGGTAGACAGTGAACGAATGAATTACCAAAGGAACTTATTTCACTAATAAGTCAAGTAAGTTCAAATTAAAGAAAACAATCCATTAATAAATACAACCGGCCATACATATATAGAAATCTTTCTCTTACCATGAATAAGAGAAAGATATTTGTCAAATTACAGAAAATATAAGTCTAGTCTGCATTGTCCTCTTTGAGTTGTTCATCAGTTGGGGCCTTGCCTGGTTCCCGCTAGCGTGAAAGCTTCATCCCCATAGCCCCCCTGTATCTGTTTTTGATTGGGAAAACGGATTCAACGGTTTCTTCATAGAATTCGAGAGGCACAACCAACCTATAATTTTCAATCTTCATCTGCTCGATTAACTGGATTCTCCATTCAGTCTCTTGTATTTTCCGCCGTCTTTCCCCCAATGAAGTTTTCCTCTTCTTATACAACCTCACTGAAGGGGAGTCCTCGCTCCTTGAATCTTCATCCTATGAATCAGAGATGAAAATTGCAGCATACTTATTTGACCCTGGCAGCCTTGTGAAAGGACTGGTGACCTCCTCCTCTTCACGCAAGTGTTTGTAAATTGGTTTCATGGTAATGGGATTTTGCGGACTTGATTTTGATGGAGTCTTGGAGAAGTTTTTTAATTTGATGTGACTATTTTGAAATGGATGTTTGAGATTAAGTAGAGTCAATTAGCTGCCGGTTTCTCTTTTTTTCCCCTCCTCATTGAACATGCAAGTAATTGATTAATTGATTGCCTTGTACATTAATGTTGTTCAATGAGGATGTTTTGGGAATTCGAACAGTTACTTCGCATTTTTTTTAATGGTCATGATGATTAGGGGCTTATAGGTTTATTATGATGTCCTTCACTCTTGTTGTTTGAATTCTCGTGTCTTATCAATGCCCTGGTCCAAATTACTTCATTTTCACTCACGTTCATTTTCGGTAATGGTTGTGCACTGTGTGGAATTTCGGCATAGGTAAACTTTATTTCTTTTATCTTCTTGATCCATAATTTTCACATCAACGTAAAATGAATAAAAAAAGTAAACTGTATTTCCTATCACCTGTTGTTGCAGGTAACATTTCCAGGTTACAGAACAATAAACGATAGTATATATGAGTGGGCACTGTTTGGACTTTCGCCAGAGGTAAACATTTTTGGTGCCCCCTTTCATTTCCTTTTATGCCCACTCTCTTATTGATGTTGATATTCCCGTTTTGAGGGAAACCTTGTCTTATGATCTCACCACATAGCTTTTAGAGTAACTACTTTACGTCTGGATGCATTAGTTGTAAACTATTAGAAAATTTACAACGAGTAGAAAGAAAAACACGTTAAGTAATACCTCTAAAATCAAGCATCTTCTATACACACTTTCGAATCTGCGGGGTTAGGAGAAGATGGAGATTTATAAGATGGATAGGTAGGTTGGAGGTTAATGGAGTTTAATGAATGTTGGTTTAAAGATGTGGTTTCATATCTAAATTACTGCTTGTTTAAAGAGAAGTGCAGGTCACTAGGTATAGGTTTATCTGTGATTATTTAACATAGCTTTAGAGTAAGGAATGTGTGGATGCATTATTTGTGACATGTGAGAAAATTTAGAGTGAGTAGAAAGAAAAACATCAGCTTTATCTGTGATTATTCTCTGGCCGCGCGATGGTAGCTTGACAACCCCCTGTTTCCCATAGCACAACCGCTCATCTGATCAGATGAGAAGTTCTCAGATGAGCTGTTGTGCTATGAGAAACAGAGGTTTCCATCGATTTAGCACTCATCTAAGATCGATGAGAAGTTGTGCTATGATAAACAGAGGTTGGCATCGTTATATTCTGATTACCTGAAGGAACATCTTTGTGAACATTTCCTGCATCACAATGGTGCATCAAGACAACCAGAATATAACGAAATCAATCTCGTGGATATTGTTGACATTGACATGCTTTCTTGCATGCAAAACTCTATATAGGTGGATGATAGGTGTAGGGAAATGGACAGTACAATCCGTTTGTGTTCTTGCCCCCTCCAGAAGCTTCTGTGTGACCATTCCATGCATCACACCGCTTCCGCAAGGGGCGAGAACATAACTGACTTTTGACATCCACATGCTTGCCCAGAATCTAAACATCAACTATCTGCATGGATGTAAGGCTCTATGCTCTGGTTTTATACACAGTGGAGAACCTGGGGGTTAGGAGAAGATGGAGATGTGGGGGGGGGGGGGTTAATGGATTAATAAATGATGGTTTAAAAATGTGGTTTCAGAGTAATCATTGTTGGGTTTAAAGATGTGGTTGCAGAGAGATCATTGCTGCTTTAGAGATTAGTGCAGTAGGTATAGGCTCATGAACCACTTCATTGATTAGGGGTGGCAACATTACAAAATTATACTAACTTTTTTTCTAATCACCTGTGGCACATACAATTTGCATGTTATAGAACATTGATACTAGTAGTATATATTAGCGCATTATGAGGTGTCCAAAAAATACCAAGCCAGAAATCTCCAAAATAATTGCAGAGTATTTCGTTGAAGGACGAGTTGCGTCGCCAATAGAGGTAAATTACCCTGCAATACTTTACATCCTCTGACTGTTCCTCGCATTTGAAAATCGTAAATGAGACCCTGCATGGTGTGGGTGGAGGCTCCTTCCAGGTGTAAGCTATGCATGGAACACGCACTGAAACACTCACTACATATGTAAGCTGTATATTGCTCGCTCGAGACCCCTGCGTGGTGTGGGTGAGTCTCCTGCCTGGTGCAGACCATGCATACAATTCACACACTACACGCACAATATTATATGTACACTCTTGTATGCGATCAGAAGTTATGGAAGTTTATCGGTATAGTTGAATTGAGATGAGGGCTCCCTGAGACCTTAAAATTGCATTTGGCCATGTGACTGTGGCGCCTTCTTCCGGCAGTGGTCCATTGTTATCTGTGTGAATCAGATTTAAGAATGGGAATTTTGTATATCGGGTGAATCGCTAGCTAGATGAGTTTAGTTTAGCATACATGCACCTTCACTGCATAACATAATTCTTGTTCATATACACTTGTCAGAAAATTTATATGCACTTTGTGTGTCTTCAGGTTTTGTGAATGAGACACCCAACACGACGATTGCATGACCGTATAGCTTGCAAGAACTCAAGGTCGCCTCCACCTCCCATGCACGATACACGTTCACATCGGATCTTCACTACTCACAACTACATACCTAGTGTAGATTATGCTAAGTTTGTAATTTTGTTTTGGATGATATATAGTTTGTTAGGATTTGATGTTGTAGTTGATGTAATTGTACAATTTTTTGAAGTTGTTTATGATTTTAGTATTTATTTATAAAAAATATTACTTTCATGGACGACAAGTTCTCGACGAACAAAAGGTGAGCAAAAAGACTGTATACGACGAGTAAAATTGTCATTTTAAGAAATAACGACACGCAAAATAATCGTCTTTTTCAAGAAAAAATGGGCAAACAGCACAAAAATTTACCAAAATAGATTGTAAATAACGACTAAAAACTAGCCGTCCAAAAAAAAAAGAAGACTTGTTCACCAACTACAATATCTAGTCGACATTGCTGTCGGCCAAAGTTTTGACCACCAAAAATTGTGGTCGGGAAGTCATCGGCAAAAGTTCAACGACGACAAAGTGTGGTCGGAAAATGTGGTCGGTAAATAACTTGAACCGACCACTGGGCGTACTCGTGGCCCCGTCGAACAAACGACGGAGCTATTCCGACGCACTTCGGACACAGTTTTTTCGTCGTCTTTTCTTTCTAACGACGAAATTTCAGGCATTAATGACGAGTTTACTCATTGTAATAAACCGATTTTTTTTTTAGTGAGATATACCAAGGACTTACTGAATAAGTACACTATGTCTCAGTCCAAGGTAGTCAAGACTTCTATGAATTCATCATTATCTTTAGACAAGGATACAAATGGTAAGCGTGTGAATCAAAAGGATTACAGATGTATGATTGATTCATTGTTATATTTAACTGCTAGTAGACCAGATATTATGTTTAGTGTATGTATGTGTGCAAGGTTTCAAGCAGATCATAAGGAAATTCACTTAGTATTTGTTAAGAGGATATTTAGATACTTGAATGGAACCAAAGACTTGGGGCTTTGGAATCCATGAAAGAATAATTTATTGTTGAGTGGTTATTCAGATGTAGACTTTGCAGGCTACAAGGTTGACAAGAAAAGTACTTCAGGGTGTTGCCAATTTTTTGGTTCATCACTGATTAGTTGGCATTCAAAGAGGCATAGTTCAATAGTCCTGTCAACTGCAGAAGCTGAATACATTGCAGCTGGAGCTTGTTGCTCAAAATCGATGTGGATTGCTCAACAATTAAGAGATCTTGGATATGAATTCAGATAAGTACCCATTCATTGTGACAATCCAAGTGCTATTTCAATCAGAAAGAATCCCGTGCAACACTCCAAAACTAAGCATATTGATCTAAGCCACCATTTCATAAGGGTCATGCTCAGAAAGGTGATGTGTCTCTGTCTTTTATATCTACTTCTAATCATTTTGCTAATTTATTCACAAAATATTTTCCTGATGAGACGTTTGCATCTCTGAGGCTTGAATTAGAAATGCTAAACAAGGATGCATTGGTTTAGGGGGAGTATTGGATCATGTATATGCTTATGTCATAAAATCTCAAATCCTTCAGATCATACTTTCCTAGCCTTGGAAGTATGCCTCAAAGCTTTGAAATGTACTGTGAAGCTATGATGTTCCCCGAAGATTTGGTCTTGTTCTTCGAATCTTTGGAGAGAAACTGTCCGGTTGTGTTCAATAAATTGGATTACCAAATATTATGTATTATCTAAATAGATAATTACAGAATATTTGATTTACCCAGAGATTTATTCAAAATATCCAAAAAAATCAACAAAAATATCTTTCATATACGATTCTTTGCATAAAAAATCTCTAGAGTTCTTTTTAAATCATTATAGCTAAAACATTTCAAACCTATAAGCTCAACTTAAGGGCTTTTTTATCCAATTCACTCTCAATCTCTTCGTCTCTATCTCTATCTCTCTCTCTCTCTCAATTCTCTCTATATTTTCCCAAAACCCTAAACCCAAATGGAGGGAAAATCTACAAGGCTTCAGCAGAAGAGTCAAACTTATCCTATGAGAAAGAAGAGAAGAGCCAACAGAAAGGTGAAAGTTAAAATCTCTGATTCTGATTTTGAGAGGACCCAAAGCATGCAAGGAACTTCTCCTGCAGCCAAGAAGATTAGAAAGGAGAAGGATGTGCAAGAAAATCGGTCAGAATCTGAGGAAGAACAATAAGAACAGGGAGAAGTTATGAAAGATGAGGAACAGGGAGAAGAGGTGAAAGAACATGAACAACAGAAGAAAGATCAGGGTGATCAATGTGAGAAAAATAATAAGGGGGAGAACAGAAGAAGAAAGCTGAAGAAGACCATAAACGACATCAGACTCCAAAGAAGTAGAAACTATAGGAGAAGCAGGATGATCAGCTTCCTGAGAAGAAAACACAAGTCAAGCATAGTGCTGTTAAATCCGAGAGTAAAGGAACTCTAGATTTGGTAAAAACTTACTTCCTGAGTCTTGGTTATAAGTCCCGAAGTTTAGGGTGTATGGATGGATATATATGCATAATCAAATATTGCCTATTGTAGCATGAATTGTGAAGAGTTGTTATACAAACTTGATATTGATTGCATTGGGAAGTTGAGAACTTCATCTGTCTGGAAGATGTTAAACCCTAGTTCTGAGGCTTATCCTAGGTTAACTAGACTTTTTATTTGAATTTGGTGCAAGAAGATGAGGAAAGTTATGTTTTAACATCTAGATTTGCTGGTGTGGATAAGAGGTTAGATCACACGGTGTTTTCCAAAGTTTTGGGTATCCCTATAGGAAGGAGTGTTTGGAAAAAGCTAAGTTATATTTATTTAAAGAAGGATATCTGGACCTAAATAATTGACACATTATGTGTTAAATTGTAAAGACAGAATCATGTTTTCTATCATCTTGAGGTGTGTTGTGCCTAGAGAAAAATCAGAGAACTGGTTACTGATAGGGTGTTGATTCTTATGTATTTGATCTGTCAAGGCTTTGACATTGATCTGCCTAGTGTGATTATGGAGCATATGGTATATTCTGGTACTAGGATCAGGAATCACTGACTTCCCTATGAAAATTTGTTTCCATTGTTTTTTGAGCACTTTGGGCTATATATGAAGAATGAGTAGAAGATTACTAGTGGTTTTGGGTTGATAGATGAGGTTTCTCTCCAAATTATTGGAGTTTTACAGACAGGAAAAGGGCATTGGAAGTTTTATTCAGAACTGTCTCCTCCTGAGTTGAAGGAGAAGGACTTCTTTAGAAAAAAAGATGCAAAAACACAAAGGCTTCAACAAATCTAATTTCTATCAGATTATTGACAGAGTTGAAAACCTAGAAGATGGAGTTAAAGATTTAAGGCAAGGTCTATTTGACTTGTTTACTTACTTTGGCAAATTCAAAGCTTTGATGAGCTGATCATCAAAGGTTTGAACCTGGAAAAAGTGTCATCTTCTGAGAGTTAGGATTCTGAAAGTATAAACTCTGACATGGTTCTTGGAGATTCTCAGAGAAAATAGAAGAAGAATAAGAAAGTTCCAATGGTTCATACTTTAAAAGATCTGTTTCAGCAAATTGATGATGAAGCTGGTGGTGAAGAGGTTGCTGTGGAAGCTGCAGAGAAAGTTGATGAAAAACTTGATGAGGTGATTGCAGAGGTACTTGCTGATGTTGAAGCTAAAAATGTTGAGGAACAGTTTGGAGATGAAGGAGTTTCAAATGAGGAAGGATCAGCAGACGAGGAACTAGAGGAAGTTCAAGCTGACAAAGGGAAATGCAAATGAAAGAGCAAGATCAAGGTAGGAAAGAAGACAACTAAGAAGGATGCTACAGAATAAGCCTCAAAGCCTTGAACCCTTCTTTATCTTCTTTCCGTCTATTTCTTTGTTCTTCTCTCTTAAAATGTTTGAAGTTAGTTTAGTTTGTTTTAAGTTTTTCTTTAAAAACTCTAGGCATGATCCTACATTCTTCTACTCTTTTGATGAAAGTCAAAAAGGGGTAGTGGATACATGTTTAAGGTGCTTCTATGGGTAATTTTTTGTTGTTGTGTGGTTGTGTAGGATTTATTATCTATGTTAGTTTTTAATTTTGCTTCATAATTGTGGAGTTTATGATGAATGTTATGGATTTATTTAGTTTCTCATATATCTGCTGGTTACTTATGGATATTGAGTTGCATGGTGTTGAGAATGCAAGAATATTTGTTTTGTCTTTCATCAAGGGGGAGATTAATAATTCAATCCATCTGAATCAATGAGATGTGTGTACTCACGGGGAGTTTATACTTTGAATATGATGAAAGACAGATTAACTAAAGAGATAGTTTCAAAGTTTTAATGCTTTGAAGCATTACTATTCTTATACATTGGTAATTTCTAGATGGCAGTCTCTGTGTTGCAGGCTTGGGAACGAACTGGATGCTCATAAGCCTTATAGTGTCTCTTACAAATATTCTTAACTGTTTTATTGTGTTTCTAATGCTGAATGATATCTCATATTGATTGCATCGAGGATCAGAGTTAGTGAAGCCAAAACTTTGAATGACATCCAAAGCTCCAAAGCTTTGGAGGATGCCTTGAGCCTCTGACAATTATTCTTGTGACTAACGGATTGTTACTACAGGATGTTTTAACTGTTTATGTGATTTTTTATTGACTTGTTATGAGTCATAATCATGTCATTATTATTTGTTACGGGTTACTAATCTGTAGTTATTCTGAAGTTAGAAATATAGCACAGTTTATTGTTTATACGGATCTGCCAAAAAGTTAGTATATTCATGCTATATTTTCTGGATTATGTTTGGTCTTGTGATTAAGTTTTTAAAGGGTTGTTCGTCGTTCAAACCCTCCTAAAAAATCAAATAAGCTATTCATATATAGTTTTTGAAAGAAGCTGTTCAAGGGAGAGGATTGTCAAAGAGTTTGTTCCTGAAATCTCTCAAGTGGTTACTGCAGTTTGTTATAATAGAAATTTGATTTACAAAGAGAAGCACAGGGCTTATCAACTCTGAAAATAAGTGTGTTTCATTCGTGGAAGATCAAACATACAACACTTTAATCAATCAAGTATTCATCACTGTAGAAGAAGAAGATCAATCATTCAGAATCTAGAGTTCTTCATTGTGATTTCATTGTATTATTTTCATTTATATTTCTTAACCTCACCAACTGTTAGAAGTTAGTTGTTCAAGTGAAAAAAAAGAGGTTCTTATTGTTTCATCAGATTTTAGCTGGAACTAGATAGGTTTGGAACCACAAGTTGTATATGTGTAACGTAGTTCACTTAGGCTTGAGATCTAGGGCTAAATATAGGTGATTAATAACAGGGTGTGTTCAAATACTGGAGGAATCAAGTCCCTCGGGCAGTGAGTAGGTACAATTGTGAGTGAACCCTGTAAAAATCCCTTGTGTTCATTACTTTACTTTTCTATTTATTCATTCTGCAAACAAGTCTGCAGAATAAACGAAGCTCCAAACCTTTGGATAATTTCCTGTCTCAAAGCATTAAAGCTTCAGACAGTTCCAAACTGTTCAACTCTTTCAAATATTTTCAAATCCTTGAGATTTCATTATTTCCCTGTGTTAGAGTTTTAAAAGTTCAATTTTAGTAAAAGTTTTCATACTCTATTCAACCCCCCCCCCCCCTCTAGAGTATTAAGATTCTGTTGTAGACTTGCATTACACACTTTCATTTTTAATTGCTGAACTCTTTCACACGTATACCTACTCTGGATTTCGTAATTCAGAATGTCATTTTTCAAGATAATACTTGTTTTTATTAGCCAGAAACTCAATTCCAAGTATTTACATAAAATCCCCAGATTTCCAGCAATTGCATTTATTCCCTGGTCTGAATTCTCATTTCTAAATATCTCATGTTGCACAGCTGTCAGCAACCACTGTTGAGCAATAAAATTTTCAGTACTAACTCAAACGTTTAAATCATTGCAACTTGACCCCTATATCATGGTGTTACATCACTACCATCTCTAAGCTTGCTTCTTATTATGTCCTATATGCTCCTTTTTTTCTACCCAGTTACGGTGTAGCGTTTGACGCTATCAAACACACAATATTCCACAACTAGAGGATCTGGTGACTTCAAATCTAAGGATGACAATACCATTGTCACTATGAGAAGCGCATGTGACTTTACCTAACTCGTATGTAGCCTTCTCGTAAATGGGTCAATCCAATATGCCATTACCCCTAATGCATACCCATCTGTTCGATCGTGATATCTCCAAATCAATCCAACCCCATACTAGTATATAGTTGATTGTCTTGTTAATCAATATAATCGACTAGGGATATTTAAGATAAACAACACATTTGCAATCCAAGGACTTCATTATATTAAATATCTCCATACATAATACAATGAATATTCAAGAAAAAAAGTAATGTTCATACTAAACAAGATTGCCTCTAAGGCATCTATTCCAACATCTATAAACCTCATGACATGTTCCTGGGATTTAACTTTAACTTAATAAAACTTCTTCCACTTGGTAATTTATAGCTGACGCGGATTCCCTAACGCGCTTACACCCAAGTATACGGTCAAGTAATATAATGTAGTATTTTTTACTCTGAATTATCGAACACAAGGGAAGGTGCTTACTATTTATAGGAGTAGTATTAACTAATTTAATCCACTAGAGTAACTGGTAAAAATGTTTTAAATTGGAGTGTTGTCACTCTCCATCAAGTGACTAGAAACTATAAGTAAAGTAAGCAAAAGAAATGATTTGATCTCGACCAATGGAGAGAAGACTAGGCAATCTATAGATCACCAAGGGCAGTTTTGACAATTCCGGATTCCATGTTCTTACACGAAAACTCTTAGTTAGCTAAGCTGGGTAATAGCACTTACAATTACTTATCGGTATCTTTTCGTTCTACACACCAGTACCGTTATGTGCCTCTCAGGACAACACTGTCTACCGATACGTTCTAGCAAGCTAACGAGAGTGAACAGAATAATGTCCTCTTAGACCATCACCACATGAACACCAAACTATCTCCTACCGAATCTACCCTCTTCTAGCCATTTATACTCAACTCACTTCTCAGTCTCATTGATTAAGAATGTTCTCGCCTAATCATCCCAACTAGGGTAGAGTTTCTTTCACACACTCACTAGTTACATAGCGAAGTTGGGTCTTGAATCCTAACTTGCTAAGGATTAAGCACAATAAACGAGCTATTAAGCTACTAGATTGTCATTAAGAACAATAAATGAGATATTAGGCTACTAAGATCGTCATTAAGCATAGGTTATTCTTGAACGAAGAAAGAGATAATCAACATAACACATCTTGATTTTACTTTGTCAAGACAAGAACTCAATATGATAGAAACTAGAAGAATCTCCATTCAATCAATAACCCTAAGCATGAAAGTTCATCAAATCCGGAAAATTTATCATCAAAACGTAAACCCAAGGCTCTACATAGATGCCTAGGTATGAGTTTAGCTAATCATCACAAAAGTTTACATGTTGTTTGAATATTTCATACAAGAGAACGAGAGAAAATAGATCAAACGCTAAAAATAGGATTATGGAGGTGATCCGGGCTCGTCTCCTTTCTTGATGATGCTCCCAACGACGTCTCCTTGCTCTCCTTGTTGTTCTTGGCTCACAATTCTGCTCTATTCGCGTCACTTGCTGCTTAGGTCGAAGTGGGGAAGCTAAATTCTTCTAACATTGTATTCTTTCCCCAAAATTATGCACAAGTCTTCAAGCCATTTCGCGCGCGCGAAATGGATTTCGTGAGAAATCCCTCATTTCGTGCGAAATGAGTTGGGCTTCAATGTTCTTGAATCTTCAACCTCTTGGCCTTTTGGTTCCCGAGCCTCTTTTCTTTCCCTTCCTTGCTTCCAAAGCTCATGTTCTTGATTCCAATTTCTCCATAAGTGCAGTTTCCTGCCAAAGACAACAACAACTATACCAAGCGATCAAATCTGACAAATATAGTATAAATCAACTAAAAGAACATGCATGTACTAGAATTAAGCATATGAAGGAAACAAGTGATAATCAAGCTCATCTAAACAATATTAGGCTCAAACTCTCCCAAAAACCTATCAAACAAGTAGTAAATGCTAAGGAAATATCGTTCCTAAAAGGCTCTATAAAATTCCACCACACTTACTTGTGGCTCGTCCCAAGCAACGAATATGCTCAAAAACCCCCACACTTGAGACATTGCATACATACCACAACCAGACCAATGCATACCCCACCGCTTTGCATACTTCACTTTCCGCTAGCCAACACGACTCACAACTAAATACAAAAAGACACGACGATGCAACTTACATGATATGTACAGTGCAACTCAAGTATGTACAATGCAACAAAATCAAAAACAACAATTTTCTTATTCTTAGTTATAGATTGGGCAATCTCGAAGAACAAATTGGAATGTCATAAGGCCCTCACATCCCCTAAAAGATTCTATAACTTTGGTGAAGGGTAGAACTTTCGGCCAGTTTTGTTAGGCAGAACTAAGTTGCTTCGGCACACTCATCAAACGTATCCCTAGCACCTACCATCCAAGCTATTTATCCACGGGTTAAATTGTTGACGAATTAGGACGGGTAGGATAAGATATTTAGAAGCCTAGTCCTAGACGTCATGATACAACTCACAAAACCCGATTCTCATACTCCCTCGCCAAAATCCAAGGAACCCCACCGAATCTAACTACTCCGGCCCTCATTCCCTCAATCTTGGTGCAACGCCGTTCTCACAGCCACGAATGTGAAGAAGTGATCTAAATATATAGCTCATCTCCTCGATTCTTCATGAAGTACAATTGAGCTCCTTTATTCCCTTTCACTTTCCAATTTTTTTTTCAATTTCAGTTTCATTTCCACAAAAATAAGCACATGGAGCCACCAATATGATAGTAATAATATACGAGGAGATCCAAATATGAAAGAAAATAATTTGGGGGTGGAATGTGTCAAATCAGTGATGTGGTCAAATAAATGTTAACACCCGCACACTCGATGTAATGCAACTATCGCAACCCGGTAGTCAATGTTACACGTGCTTTTCCAACTGATCCACCTCATCACCTAAGATATATAGAATATACAAGAAAATCAAATCACGGCTTCCTATAAGATTAACCAACCCCATCCCATATCGTGCGGAAAGAATGTCACGCACTACGGTACTCCACATGTGATCATGGTGTAAGGACACGATTCACCGCCAAACCGAAGTGTGCTACCCTCTCTATCTCACCCCCGCATTCCTTCAAAGGATGACATTTAAGAGAACCCACTCAAGATGTATAATATCTGCTCACTCTCAACGAACCTCCCTAACTCAACTCCCTCTATCATGACGCATAGGAAGGAACCATTCTAACTAGTGATGCAAGTCACAAGGGAAGGCTTCATCGGCTAGAGGCAGTGAATAAAAGGGGTAAATGGATCAAATTGGGGTAACTAGTGGACCTAGGAGATGGAGACGGTACGTGAGGTCCACATAAAAATTACTTACACAGCTGCTCCGTTGCCACTATGGGGAGTTTGACGACTACCTCGGTGACGGCGGTGTAGCGCTAGTAGGATAACTAGTCTGAGAGACAACTACTCACAATTCTCGAGTGCATTAGCCCTATAAGTCTTCCTACTGCAGTATTTCTTGCGTCTACCTCACCTCAATTTCCATACTACCTAGGGAACTCTATCATTAATTCCTCTCCAAGTTTACTCTCTTTGATTTCCCTTTCTAAAAAATCAATATTTAGGTTTTTTAATTTTTTTTCTTTTGTTTTCATTTTTTCCTAACTCTATATGATTGGACCAACTCGATTAACCAACAAATAATGGGTTAGGTGGACTCAATAAATAAAAGTGTAACAATATATACAATTCACTAAATAAACGTGCACAAGCAAACCTATAGACTGACACCTACGTGCAAAGCAGACTCACTAAACTACATGTGACAAGGCGATGCAATGGCTAACTAGCGGATAGCTAAGAATCCCCCCACACTCAAGCTCTTTGTTGTCCTAAACGAAAGATAAAATGAAATCAAGAGGACTCGACTGCCTAAGCGCAGGGCCAGTGGGTCTAGTCGGACTGGGTCTTCTCGTCCTCCATAACTCGTATATCCGGACTGGACTCTGGGTATACATCAGACTGGTAATGGAACGGTCCATCTTAGGTATGCGGGTGCTCCAATTGGACATTTCCCGATCGAGGTAAGTCTTGGATCCACCCTCCCTTCTCAGCACAGTCAAAGCTAATCTGCTCCAACCCGCGACCAAGCTGGCGCTGACTACTCTAGAGCTACTAAGACTGTCTCCGAGACCTAGCTATGTCAATGCCTGCAGTCTCTAGGGCTCAATAGTGTTTGTGATAATGTTGAGATGACGCTCCACGTTGGATCTCTGTAGGGTTTTGCTCATGGATACGCAGCGGAAAAACAAATTTTATCCATGCAATACCCTCTAAGGATTACAAGACAAGAGACATAATGATGG
This sequence comes from Linanthus parryae, assembly GCA_023055425.1. Classification (NCBI taxonomy): domain Eukaryota; kingdom Viridiplantae; phylum Streptophyta; class Magnoliopsida; order Ericales; family Polemoniaceae; genus Linanthus; species Linanthus parryae. The sequence goes on along the minus strand of JALGPY010000002.1, from coordinate 160,322,748 downwards.
TAAGGGATGAAATCAAGTTACACACCTTTGGGTTTCTCCTGTGATGACTTGTAACGTGTATTGTGTCACGTTCTCTATAGTTGATCCACGCTTAGAGTTGAGATCTAAATCTTCCTTCTCCTTTGTGCAAGCCCGGAATGCAGGAAGGGGAAGAAGAAATCACACAGCGAGGAAACAAGGAGGGGCGGCCTCCTTGTTTGGGCCGAGGGGAAGGGGCGGCGGCAAGGGGGGCGGACGGCTCCTCTTGCTTGCTTGCTCTCTCTCCTTTTTGTTCTCTCCCACTCAAGTTATGAACTAAAGGCTCATAAGTGTGGGAAGGAAGGAAGGAGCATCCTTTATATAGTCCAACAAATCCTTGTCAACTACCTAAAGGACCCATTCTAGTCCTAATAGAATTCGGTTTAGTCCTTCTAATAAATTAATCCTATAAATTAATTCCCAAATCTAGTTCAACTCTATATATCGTGTCACCCCATAGGTTCTATCTAGTTGGTGGCAACAATTTGCTAATATGAAGCGGTTTCTAGCAAAACATCCATTCTAGCCAACTAATAGAATAGTCATCCGACAAACCTCGTACAAGTAGTTGTCTCATATCTTTGTCTCTATATCCGGATTGGACACAAGACATACAAGTCACACTCGTATATACAATCTCTAGTTTCTCGATCCATGGGAATAGCCTTATTCGTGCAAATAACATCAATATCCTATATTGATTTATTTGAGTCTGGCCAGACATTCTATAAGCACTATCCCTCGAGTGGCCTAGGATATTTGCTCCCGTTATGTGGGAGGGAAAAATTCTATCTACGTCCAAAACGATCTCTAAGCGTGCTTCTTATTGTATCCGGTACACGCCTTTATAACTACCCAGTTACGGTGTAGCGTTTAACGCTACCAAAATCACAATAATCCACAACTAGAATATCAAGCAACTTCAAGTCTAAGGATGACAATACCATTGCACCACGAGAAGCACTTGTGACTTAACATAACATGTATGTTTCCTTCTCGGAGATGGGTCAATCTGGTGCGCCATTACCCTTAATGCACACCCATGTGCTGGATCATGATATCTCCATATCAATCCAACACCATACTAGTCTATAGATGATTTTCCTATTAATCATTATACTGGACTATGGATATTTAAGATAAACAACACAATTGTAAATCTAAGGACTTCATTATATTAAATATCCAATAAATAATACAAAGAATGTTCTAGCCAGCATAAATTCATACTAAACTAGATTGCCTCTAGGGAATCTATTTCAACAGTCTCCCACTTGCACTAGAGCCAATCTGACGCATCTCGTATGCCCATGCTCCTACTGTGCCCTTCATGCTTCCACCGCACAAGCGGCTTTGTAAGTGGATCTAACATATTCTCGTCTGTAGGAATCTTGCATATTCTAACGTCTCCTCAATCGATATTATCTCAAATCAGATGGAACTTCCTGAGCACGTGCTAGGATTTCTGGTGCGACCTAGGTTCCTTTGATTGCGCGATCGCCCCAGTGTTGTCGCAATACAACTCAGCTGGATCTGCAATGCTAGGAACCACACCAAGTTCAGAAACAAACTTTATGATCCAAACAGCTTCCTTTGCTACGCCAATTGCAGCAATGTACTCAGCCTCTGTTGTAGAATCAGCCACCGTCTCTTGCTTGGAACTTTTCCAGCTCACCACTGCTCCATTCAGGCAAAACACATATCCCGATTGTGATCTGAAGTCATCTCTGTCGATTTGGAAGCTTGCATCCGTGTAACCCCTTACACATAACTCTTCCTTGCCGCCAATATCAAGAACGCATCCTTATTTCTTCTCGAGTACTTCAGGATGTTCTTGACTGCAATCCAGTGACTCTCACTCGGATTGGATTGATATCTGCTTATCATACAAAACGCATATGACACATCTGGTCTAGTACATAACATGGCGTACATGATAGATCCTATGGCCGGGGCATAGGAAATTCTACTCATGCGTTCCTTCTCAATCTCACTGGAAGGAAAACCACTCTTCGAAAGAGTGATTCCATGTGACATGGGCAAGAATCCCTTCTTGGAATCTTGAATGTTGAACCGCTTCAACACCTTGTCAATATATGTACTCTGACTTAGGCCTAGCAGTCTCTTAGATCTATCTCTATAGATCTTTATACCAAATATATAGGCTGCTTCCCCTAATTCCTTCATTGAGAAACACTTCCCTAGCCAATATTTAACATATTGCAGCATGGGAACGTCGTTTCCAATGAGTAGTATGTCATCCACATACAAGACTAGAAAAGATACAGAGCTCCCACTAACCTTCTTGTAAACAGAAGACTCATCTTCGTTTCGGATGAAGCCAAACTCTTTGACCACTTTATCAAAACGTCGATTCCAACTCCTAGAAGCTTGCTTCAATCCATAAATGGATCGTTGCAGCTTACATACTTTGTTGGCTTGCTCTGCATCTTCAAAACCCTCTGGCTGTATCATCTATACGTCCTCGAGGAGATTCCCATAAAGGAATGCTGTTTTGACATCCATCTGCCAAATCTTAAAGTCGTAGTACGCTGCAACTGCAAGTAGGATTCGGATGGATTTCGTCATAGCGACTGGTGAAAAGGTTTCATCATAGTCAATACCAAGAATCTGTCTGAATCCTTTAGCGACCAACCGGCCCTTATAGTTAATCACATTACCATCCATGTCGACCTTCTTCTTGAAGACCCACTTGCACCCTATGGGCCGCGCCCCTTCGGCTGGTTCCACCAAAGTCCATACTTTGTTGGAATGCATGGGTTCCATCTCGGATCTCATGGCTTCTAGCCACTTCTGAGAGTCTTGCCCTTTCATGGCCTCTTCATAGGTAGTAGGCTCGTCATCTATGAGCATTGTGTCACCAGAATCAGTCACGAGAAGTCCATACCTCTCGGGTTCCTGGCGCACTCTACTAGATCTAGGAAGCTCTTGTGTTATCTGAACATGTTGTTCCACAACTGCTTGTGGTTCCTGTTCATGTTCCCTAATCAGTTCAGTGATTTGTGGTTCTTGAATTTCTTCAAGTTCTACATTCCTCCCACTTGCTTCTTTAGAGACAAATTCCCTTTCCAGAAACAAGCCGGTCCGAGCAACAAACACTTTGTTCTCGGTTGGATTGTAGAAGTAGTAACACTTAGTTTCCTTAGGGTACCCCACAAATTTACACTTATCCGACTTTTTCCCTAGCTTGTCTGATTGTAAACTTTTTACATAGACATCGCAGCCCCAAATCCTCATGAACGACAGTGTGGGACGCCTCCCACTCCACATCTCATGTGGTGTCTTCATGACTGATTTAGATGGAACACGGTTAATGGTGAAAGCTTCACTTAATAGAGCATGGCCCCAAAATGATAATAGAAGATCGGTTTGACGCATCATAGATCGAAGCATATCCAATAGGGTTCGATTCCTCCTCTCAGACACGCCATTCCATTGTGGCATTCCAGGTGGAGTGATTTGGGACACGATCCCACACTCTCTAAGATAGTCGTCAAACTCTTTGCTCAAGTATTCTCCTCCACGATCTGATCGTAGAGCCTTGATACTTTTCCCAAGTTGCTTTTCTAATTCACTTTTGAATTCTTTGAACATTTCAAAGGATTCAGATTTAGCCTTCATAAGGTACACAAATCCATATCTACTATAATCATCAGTAAATGTAATGAAGTAGAGATAACCACCCCTGGCAGGCGTGGCAAATGGCCCACACACATCAGTATGTATGAGCGCCAATTGCTCACTAGTCCTCTCACCTTTCTTATTGAAAGCGGACTTTGTCATTTTTCCCAATAAACAAGCCTCACATGTCTCATATGATTCAAAATCAAATGAGTCTAGTAGTCCATCCTTATGGAGTCTAGATACACATTTCTCGTTTATATGGCCTAAACGACAGTGCCATAAATAAGCAGGATTTAAATCATGTATTTTAATCCTCTTGGTATTAATGTTGTTGACAGGATTGCTTAGATCAAGGACATAGAGTCCATTAAATAATTGCGCACTAAAATAGTGAATATTATTAAAATAAAAGGAACAACAATTGTTCTTTAATGAAATAATAAAACCTTCCTTGTCCAAACAAGAAATAAAAATAATGTTTCTGCTCATAGTAGGCACAAAATAGCAATTATTTAATTCTTAAACTAATCTTGAAGGCAGAGATAGCTCGCACACGCCCACGGCCAACGCAGCAACTTTTGTTCCATTCCCAACGCGCAAATCTATCTCCCCTTTAGCCAATCTTCTACTTCTCTTTAGATCCTGCACATTTTGACAAATGTGAGATCCACATCCAGTATCTAGTACCCATGATGTAGAGACACTTAAATTGACATCTACAGCAAAAATACATGGTGGTGGTGGAGTCGCTATTCCAAGCCTCTTGTCCTCCAGATATTTGGGCAGTTCCTCCTCCAGTGTCCAGGCTGATTGCAGTAGTGACACTCACCTTTAGTCACACCTTTGGAAATCCCACCAACAGGTTTAAGGGCAGGTTCCTTGGACTTGGCAACTGACTTGCCTCTGCCCTTGGAGGATGAAGCATACCTTTTGCCCTTTCCTTTATGCACCATCATAATGGCCTTGCCCTTACCCTTATTGATGCTTTGTTCAGCTGTCCTCAACATATTGAGAAAAACTAGCAGTGGTTTTACGATCTCGTTCATGTTATAGTTCTTGATGAAATGTCCATAACTCTCGCGCAACGATTGCAACACGAGATCGGTTGCCAACTCTTGGCCGACCGGCAAACCTAGTCGGGCGAGATTCTCCAAGTACCCGATCATACGAAGTACATGGGGTCCCATCGGATTCCCTTCTGCCAGATGAAACTTGAACAATGCCTTAGAGACCTCATACCTCTCAACCCTTGCCTGCTCTTGGAAGAGCTGCTTCAGATGCTCGATCATATCGACAGCATTCATGTTTTCGTGTTGCTTCTGAAGCTCAGAAGTCATGGTGCATAGCATAAGGCAGGCCGCATCATTAGCTTCATCAACACGCTTTTGATACGCCTTTAGGGCTGCAGGGGTATTGTTCTCTGGACCTGCTGGAACTTGCTCCTCTATTGCGTACAGTTTCTTTTCTTGCTTGAGAACGATTCTCAAGTTTCTGTACCAATCAAGGAAGTTGGTTCCAGAGAGCTTGTCCTTCTCAAGGACAGATCGTAGGGAATGTTTTGAACTCGATGAGTTGTTTGCCATTTGGAATTCTACAAAAAGGAAAATACTCAAGTTTTAGTATTTGTGAATTTTTGACTATATTCAATAATGGCTAGTTTATCAAATATAGCTCCCACTATTTTTCTACGGATTAATAACCCTCAAGATATTAATGCGGAAAATATCCTTATATTTTCTAGTGGGCCAAGATCCATGTTTCATCTCCTTATGAGCTTGCTTTGGCAAGTCACCCATAATTTGACTACTTTATGTAGGAACAATTCCAATTGCATCTTTTATGCAACTCTTGGTTCAATTGGGCAAATAACTCCTTATTTATCCATCCATATGGATAATCCCAATTGATTGCCTCTAGGTTTTCATCATATTAATAGCCTAGTTGTGTTCAACCTCTTATTTAAGCAATTGCACATTACTTTCTTGTGCCATCGCATTCCATCATTATGAACCAAGTCGCCTTGCTTTGGCATGCACGAACTTGATAAATAATGATGATAATGAGTGTTTAAATAACGAGAAGGGAAGAACACAATATTTGAATTTTGAGGAATTTTTCAATTCAATTTTAATTGTTTTGTTGATCCATATCAACTAATCTATCTATTTGAGTTTTGGGCACAACTCCAAATAATAGATCCGGGTTGTCTAATTATCTTACTATCCTAATTGAATGCATCATCCATACACCAACCACAAAATAATAAGACAATAAAATAAACAACCACAAAATAAAATAAAACGTGATGTGAATATGGCCTTTTCTAGACTAAGATAATTCCAAGCCAATGGAATTATCTATGAACCCTAAAAGCAAACACATCTCCATGCGTCTTCATTTTTTGGTCCATCCTTCATAGTCATGTGGAATGCTCCATGCTCCATCTTTTGTGTCTCCCTTTGACTTTGGGCTTCTTTTCTTCAATCTTGGCTAACAATCTACTCTATCTAGCACTAGCTAACAACTATACTAAATAAAATAAATCTCGGAAGTTGAGAAAAAAAATGGCTCGCAGGCCTAAAACCCTAATTAATTATTACAATTAATTGATCAGCTCGCAGGCCGTAAACCAAACCACAAAAATAAACAATCACACCAAACCACATCCTAAGGCCATATCCAATCACCATGCGATTTACACATAAACAGTTAAAATCCAATTTTAACGCGCTTGGTCAATTTTAATTGATTTTAGAATTTCTAGGGTTAAAACGGTCCATGGGGCACAACAATCAAATTGCCCGAACCCCAAAAGAGGACGGCAAAGGCCTTGGGCCGGCCGGCCCCTAGCCCACGCGGCTAGGCCGTGGTCTAGGGCTGCCCCGGCCCCTTGGCCGTCCCTTGCTTGGGCGGCAAGCAAGGAGGGGCGGTCCCCTAGGAGGGCCAAACCTCCTGTGGGAGTTGTTTCCAAAACAACTCCCTTGCTTGGTGCCCAACTTTGGTTGTTTCCTTGTATGAAAAGAACTCCTTCTTTCCATAGGATGCCCAAACCCTAGATCTAAGATCCTAAAATTTCTCAAATTCACTAATTCATGTATCCAATGCAAAAACTAGGTCTTGTTATGATTGATTACTGACAAACTGCATTATATGCTTGATTTGTCTTTTTTACGCGATAAACAATAAATTTAAAGTGTAAAACTATCAAAACGTAACACATAAACCACGCTTATGCTATACGACCTATGGCTCTGATACCATCGTAGGGTTTTGCTCATGGATACGCAGCGGAAAAACAAATTTTATCAATGCAAATACCCTCCAAGGATCACAGGACAAGAGACATAACGATGGTAAGGGAAGAAATCAAGTTACACACCTTAGGGTTTCTTTTGTGCTGACATGTAACGTTAATTGTGTCACGTTCTCTATAGTTGATCCATGCCTAGAGTTGAGATCTAGATCTTCCTTCTCCTTTTTGCTAGCCCGGAATGGAGGAAGAGGAAGAAGAAATCACACAATGGGAGGAAACAAGGAGGGGTGGCCTCCTTGTTTGGGCCGACGGGAAGGGGCAGCGGCAAGGGGGGCGGACGACTCCTCTTGCTTGCTTGCTCTCTCTCCTTTTTGTTATCTCCCACTCAAGTTATGAACTAAAGGCTCATAAGTGTGGGAAGGAAGGAAGGAGCATCCTTTATATATTCCAACAAATCATAGTCAACTACCTAAAGGACCCATTCTAGTCCTACTAGAATTCGGTTTAGTCCCTTCCTTGCAAATTAGTACTACTAACTTTGCAAGGTGTTGCAAAGTGATCCTTCTAATTAATTAATCCTATTAATTAATTCCCAAATATAGTTAACCTCTATATAGCGTGTGACCCCATAGGTTCTATCTAGTTGGTAGCAACAATTTGCTAATATGGAGTAGTTTCTAGCAAAACATCCATTCTAGCCAACTAATATAATAGTCATCCGACAAACCTCGTACAAGTAATTGTCTCATACCTTTGTCTATGTATCTGATTGGACACGAGACATACAAGTCACACTCGTTTATCCAATCCATAGTTTCTCGATCCATGGGAATATCCTTATTCGTGCAAATAACATCAATATCCTATATTGATTTATTTGAGTCTGGCCAGACATTCTATAAGCACTATCCCTCGAGTGGCCTAGGATATTTGCTCCCGTTATGTGGGAGGGACGAATTCTATCTACGTCCACTACGGTTCCTTAGCTTGCTTCTTATTGTATCCGGTCACGCCTTTATAACTACCCAGTTACGGTGTAGCGTTTAACGATACCAAAATCACAATAATCCACAACTAGAATATCTAGTGACATCAAGTCTAAGGATGACAATACAATTGCACCACGAGAAGCACTTGTGACTTAACATAACATGTATGTAGCCTTCTCGGATATGGGTCAATCCGGTGCGCCGTTACCCTTAATGCACACCCATGTGTTGGATCATGATATCTCCATATCAATCCAACCCCATACTAGTCTATAGATGATTGTCTTATTAATCATTATACTGGACTAGTTATATTTAAGATAAACTACACAATTGTAAATCTAAGGACTTCATTATATTAAATATCCAATAATTAATACAATTAATGTTCTAGCCTGAATAAATTCATACTAAACTAGTTGCCTCTAGGGCATCTATTCCAACAATCTCGAGCTACTAGCCTCGGTCCTCCTTGGATATGGGCGTACTACAGGTTTTGGGGCTTTGAGGGGTCGGACACTTTCTCCCACTTGCACTCTCCATCATGCTTCTTAGTCTTACGGTCACACTTTAGACCAGTCAATGCAGCGCCATCATCTGTTGCTAGCTTTAGGAGAAGGCAAGTGTGCCCGAGAGATCTACGGTTAGCGTGTCCAGTCCTCTCCATGATAAATCCATAAATGAAGTACGGGACATTTATATGCTTACTGCACCACAAACAGTAAGCCATGGTGCATAGCTGAAAGGAGTATGTAGACTGAGGCGTAACGCCAAAAACCCAGTTTTCAAGAAGCTCGCACAACCACCTTGCATGTGGAAGCACGACCTTCCTAGAAACACTCCACTCAGGTAAAGTGTGTCTCTCACTCCACCCTGCTCCAGGCACCCCTTGAAAACAAAATGAACTCACAACCTCAACAACATCCAACCTACGAATAGTCTAATGGTAGGCACAAGTCTCCTACAGAGGCTTGAAGTTCATGGCGGCCTCTATAGTCTCGCGCGTGAGAACTATGTAAGATCGCCGACAATACACTTTGCTCTGATCCTCACTCTCTCCCTCGTTACAGAAACAAGCATCTACAAGGATCTCTCTTGCAAGAGTGGAGCTAGACTTCTTGCAAATTTTAAACCACTTTTCTAGTCTCTTGCTCTTGAAGATGTCCTTAAGCAGTTTAGGCATGTTCTTGCTTTCCGTGAAGGGTTTTCAGGAGTCTCTTCCCTCTTCAGGAACGAATCAGTGTAGAATGCCTTTAGGGCATTTGCACTCACGAACCTGAAGCTGCAAAATTTGGTACTGCAGACGGCATCGAGGTTAACCTCCTTCACCACCTTACCCCTTGACCCAATCTCCGGATGTGGAGGCATCTCCTAGTTCAAGTCATAAAGAATTGGAGACGGAGGCACCTGACGGCGGTATCCAGAATCGCCTCCCTCGTTCACATCCTCATAGCCTCACTCATAACCACATCTTTCTCAGGCTTGAAGATGGGGTGCTCATCAACAACTAATCCTCGTCTCCTCTTAGCACTACAACCCGATGTATACGTGATGATAAATGATAGACCTGAAGCTTTTTGGTATTTACATATGGATAATTATGCAGAAGAAGCTTAGATTCCTTGATGAGGAAAGCCAGAAACACAGGCTATGAAAATATTTATAAGTGCCAAAGCTTCAAAGCTTTGAGGAACTGTAGCTTTGCTTTTATATTTGGATATGTTACTAACTGTTCTGAGAAGGTCTTTCATTTTGATATGAACTGAGTTATACAACTCTGCATATAACACTATGCAGGCATTAGTAATACTTTTTCAGAATGGGTTAACATCATATGCAGGATTGAATTAAATTGAAACACAGAGTTCATTCTGATGAAATAAACAGACAAAGCTTCAAATCTTTGAGATTCACTGAGTACTCTTCATTTCTAGGTTCAATATGAATAAATCTGTGTATGCAGGTTACTTCTGTGGGATTCAGAACTTGTTATGAATCTTTATTGTCTATTATTATTTATTCCATAATATGCTGATGATTCATTCATTAAATTGAATTTATTGGCTCAGTTTATTTTCAGAACAAAACCTAGCCCAGGTTTTCTCATGAACTGTTAGCTTTTTGCTGATCAGATCTTGATGCTAGTTTGTCTGGATATTATTTGATCTTGTTTGTTGAGTTTATGCATGTTTTTTGGGCGTTCCAATGTCCATAAACAAATCAAGTAGCTATCCAAACACAGCTATTGATTGAAGCATATCTTAGGAGAGGATTTATAGGATTTCAGTTCCTAAAATTTCTCAGTTCTGTTGCAAGCTGTTATTTAAAGGATCACTGTTTTGAATCTGACAGAGACATATACTGAGACTGATCTTCATCTGATTTGATGAAATCTATAAACAGGAGAGATCAATTCATTTAAATCTTCAGATTCATCAGGCCATTGACACTGCAGAAGCAAGATCATTCATCACAGATTGAAGAACACTTCCAAGCTAGTTTTTCTTATCTGTTTTTATGTTATTCACACTTGTAATAAACTTGTATTGTCATTCTGTTTTCTTAAACCTCATAAACTTAGATGTTTAGTTGTTCAAGTGAACAACAAAGAGGTTCTTATTGTTTCGACAGAGTGTATCTGGAACTAGATAGTTTGGGAACTATAAGTTGTATAGGTGAAAGGTAGCTCACTTAGGCTTGAGATCTAGGACTAAATCTGGGTGATTAATAAGAAGTTCTGTTTGAATCCTGGAGGGATAAGATCCCTCAGGCAGAGACTTGGTCCAATTGTGACTAAACTCTGTAAAATCCTTGTACTCTTGCAGTTTGCTTTTATTATCTTTACATTCAAGTCTAAACAGGAAGTTTCAAAGCTTTGGAGCTATCCAAATCTCAAAGCTTTGAGATCTTTGTATTATGCATTTATATCTTTAGGTTTCTCAAAACTGTTCCAAAGCTTTGAGATGTCAACTGCTTACTATACTCAATTTTTAAAAGACTAATTTTTAGCAAAAGTTAGCATACTCTATTCAACCCCCCCCCCCCCCCCCCCCGCCACCTTCTAGAGTATTTAGATCCTGTTTTTATATTTACATTACAAACTTTCAATTGGTATAAGAGCTTTGGGTTACTGTCTAAAGATCTAACAATCTTGTGACCATGAGTATTGTAGGTGATGGCGGATTCTCACAGGGAAGAGCAGTTAATAGAACTCAACTGTTCTGTGGTGATAAATTTGTGCATTGGAAGGCATTGATGAAAATGTTCATCATAGATCAGGACATGGAACTATGGTCTATTATTTTGAATGGCCCAATTTGTTCTATACTTCTACCAATGGAGTTAGAACTGTCAAATCGGATGAAGATCTCTCAGTTAGTGAACTGGAAAAAGTATCAAAGAATTACAAAGCTTTGAATTTATTATATTGTGCTCTTAGTGCAGATGATTTTAGTAGGATATCCAACTAAAAAATGCAAAAGAAATTTGGGATAAGTTAACTGTTACTTCTAAAGTAACTAGCCAAGTCAAGCAGACAAAGATCAATATCCTTTTGAGACACTATGAATTGTTTAAGATGAATTCTGATGAATCCATCAAAGAGATGTTCAAAAGGTTTACAGATATTTTGAATAACTTGGAGTCATTGGAAAAGGTCTTCTCAAATGAAGAAAAGGTCAGGATGATTCTCAGATGTTTTCCCAAGGCCAAATGAGACCCTAAAACAATTTCAATTGAGGTGGCTCGAGATTTCAGCATCTTGGAACTTGATGATCTGCAAGGAAAATTGCTCACTCATGAGATCTCCATGAAGGAGGTTGATGGTGAAATGAGTGACAACCTCAAGAACCTGGAACTCAAGGCAAAAGGCAATAAAAAATCTCAAATCCTTGAATAGGAGGATGATGATTAGGAAGCCTTAGCCTTGATTTCGAAAGCCTTGGCCAGAATTCTGTAGAAGAAGAAGAAGAGAAACTTTGGAAATAAGGACTATAGCAAAGAAAAATTCAGATCCTTAACTAGCAAGGATTAGAAAGGTAAGTCTACTTCACATTCATATATAACTAAAGTTATGAATTGCTATGAACGTGGAGATGCAGATCATCTGGTAAGATATTGCACTCAAAAGAAGAAAAGCAGGCAATTTCCTAAGAAGGAAAATGACAATAGAAGAAAGAAGGCAATGGTAGCCTCATCGAGTGGTTCAGACTCTTCAGACTAAGATTCTGACGAGGAGCAAGCCAATCTGTGTTTAATGGCTGGACATCAAGAAAAACACTGTACTGATAAGCCAATTGAAGATATGATAAAGAATCTTTTATCTAGTCCTTCAAATGTTTTACCTGAAATCCTCAAAAGTATGTTCTTGAATGAGGAAAGTTATAGGAATGAAATTGATTCCTTGAAAGTGAAGGTTCATGAGCAAGCAAAAGAAAATTTAGATTTCGTTTTTCAAAACAAACGTCTTGAAGCTACTAAGTTGAAAGTTGATAGTGACTTCAAAGCCTTGGAGAGAAGATTCAAAGCTTTGAAATCACATGTCAGAGAAGTTGTTGATCAAAACACTCTTTTAACTGAAAAATTTGTTGATCTAAAGAGTCATTCATAATATTTAGAACAACAGATCACTTCATTGACTAGTGAGGTTCAAGAATCTAAGAATATTCTTTCAACTTTTGCTGTCTCAAAACACAAGCTAAATCTTATGCTTGGAGGAAGTATGCATTCTTTATACAAAAGTAGAATTGGTTATAATCTAAATTTTCCAAGAAGAAACCAAACCACATTTGTATAATCATGAAGCAGACATTCTCCAAAGTGTCACTATTGTGTTAAAATTGGACATGTGAAATTAACTTGCCCCTTTAGAAGTACAGAACCTCACATAATGAGGAACACCTATCCTTATCAGCTTAAGGGACAAGTAAAGCAGATTTGGATGCCAAAAGGAGTTTAACCACCTAACATGGTTGATTTTGAGTATGAATCCAAGTTCTACACTTGGTCTAATAGCATGTTAAGGCATTGATTGAATTTTGCAGGATGTCACCAAAGCTTTGAAAGATCAAAAATGGATTTTGGATAATGGATGTTCCAGGCACATGAGTGGAAAGAAATCTTTATTAACTGAGCTTAAAGAGCAACCAGAGGGAACAATCACACCTGGTGAAAAAGCAAAGTGCAACATAATTGGTATATGAAGTATTGGTAACAATTCTGCATATTCAATTTCATATGGTTATTTAGTTTATGGTCTTAAGTTTAATTTACTGAGTATTTATCAGCTTTGTGATAAAGGTAATAAGGTAGTTTTTGACAAGGAGAAATGTGTGGTGCAAGATGATAAATCAGGCAATCGCATACACACTGATCCCAGGTCACATAATGTTTATGCACTATGTACCGACAAAGTTGCAGGTGATAGTCTGAAATGTCTCAAAGCTTTGAAGGATGACTCAAAGCTTTGGCATAGAAAGCTTGGTCATATAAGCACGCACAATATGAACAAACTCATCTCAAAAGATCTGGTAAGGGTATTACCAATCCTGAAATTCAAAGAAGATGAGATTTGCAAAGCATGCACTCAAGGTAAACAGGCCAGAAGTTCATTCAAGCCAAATAACTTGGTAATTACTTCTAGGCCTCTAGAATTGATTCACTTGGACTTGTGTGGTCCTATTAGGGCTCAAAAACCCAAAGGTAAGAGATAGATGCTTGTTGTGGTTGATGATTATTCCGGATTTACTTGGGTTATGTTTATTAGAGATAAGTATGAAGCATTATCTGAATTTTCAAAGCTTTGTAAGGAGCTTCAAACTTTGAAAAATCTACCTGTTGCATCTATTAGGAGTGATCATGGTAGGGAATTTGATCAACTTGATTTCGATTTATTTTGTGCAAAGCATGGCATTCACACAATTTTTCTGCACCTAGAACTCCTCAGCAGAATGGTGTAGTAGAGAGGAAAAAATAGAACTCTTGAAGACATGTCTAGAACCATGTTACTTGAAAATAACTTGCCAAAGTGTCTGTGGGCAGAAGCTGTTAATACTGCCAACTATGTGCTCAAAATATGTTTGATCAGGCCTATTCTGAAAAGAACTCCTTATGAATTATACAAAGGCAGAAAGCCTAGTGTTGCTTATTTTAAGCCTTTTGGCTGTACTTGTTTTGTGCATAACAATGGAAAAGATAATCTTAGTAAGTTTGATACTAGAAGTGATGAAGGTTTTTTTCTTGGTTATTTCTAAACTAGCAAATCTTACAAGGTTTACAATAAGCGAATTAAGGTTGTAGAGGAGAGCATTCATGTAATTTTTTATGAAAGTACTGATGATTCTCTGAGTGAAAGTTTTGCAAATCTCAATTTGAATAAGTATGAGGCTAATGATGAATATGAGAAAGTCAATATAAGAAAAACTAAGCAGCAGAAATATTCAGAAGAATCTCAAGGCCTTGAACCCCCTGCTAAGCCAAAATCTCAAAGCCTTGAGACTGAGACTGAGAGGAAATATGACGCTCCTTCTACTGTGTCAAGAAATCAAAGCCTTGAAAGACCATACACTTGGACACCCATAAATAAGTTCAAATATTTATCAGATCATCCTGTTGAGAAAATCATATCAGATCCAGCTATTGAAACTCACAGAAGAGGTCAACTGAGGAATTTGTGTGCTTTCAGTTCTTTTGTATCACTTATTGAGCCCAAGAATGCAAAAGAAGCTCTAGAAGATGCAGATTGGATCACTTCAATGCAGAATGAGCTGAATGAGTTTGAAAGGAACAAAGTCAGGAATTTGGTTCCTAGACTAAATGATCAATCAGTGATTGGAACAATATGGGTGTTCAGAAACAAACTTGATGTAAAAGGTAAGGTTGTGAGAAATAAAACAAGACTGGTTGCACATGGATATAATCAAGAAGATGGCATAAACTATGAGGAAACATTTTCCCCAGTTGCAAGGTTAGAGGCTATCAGAATACTTCTTGCATTTCCATCACATAATCATATAAATCTTTTTCAAATGGATGTCAAATGTGCTTTTATGAATGGATATTTAGAAGAAGAAGTATATGTTTCTCAACCACCAGTTTTTGAAAATGACACCTTTCCTGATCATGTTTACAAATTAGACAAAGCCTTGTATGGACTTAAACAAGCTCCAAGGGCTTGGTATGACATACTCTCTAAATATTACTGGAAAATGGTTTCAAGAGAGGACTTGTTGACAAAACTCTTTTTATCAAGAATCATGATAAGGATCTATTAGTTTTACATATATATGTTGATGATATTCTGTTTGGTGCTACTAATGATGCTCCTTCAAAAGAGTTTTCAAGTCTAATGTGAAGGGAAATTGAGATGAGCTTGATGGGAGAACTAATTACTCTCTTAGACTTCATGTGCATAAAATGAAGAAATGAGTTTTTGTGCATCAAGGGAAATACACCCAGGACTTGTTAAACAAATATAACATGTCACAGTCCAAGGTAGTTAAGACTCCTATGAGTTCATCATTGTCTTTAGACAAAGATACAAGTGGTAAGAGTGATAATCAAAAATATTATAGAGGTATGATTGGTTCACTTCTATATCGAACTTCTTTCTGACCAAATATTATGTTTAGTGTACGCATGTGTGCTAGATTTCAAGCAGATCCTCAAGAGAGTCATTTGATTACTGTGAAAAGGATTTTCAGATATTCGAAAGGAACCAAAGACTTGGGGCTTTGGTATCCTGGAAGATCTAACTTTATGTTGAGTGGTTATACAGATGCAGACTTTGCAGGATACAAAGTAGTCAGAAAGATTACTTCAGGATGTTGCCAATTCCTTGGTTCATCACTGATCAGTTGGCATTAAAAGAAGCAAAATCCAGTAGCTCTATCAATTGCAGAAGCTGAATACATTGCAGCTGGAGCTTGTTGCTCTCAGGTTTTATGGATTGCTCAAAAGCTAAGAGATCTTGGATATGAATTCAGAAATGTGCCTATCAACTATGACAATACAAGTGTCATTTTTATATCAAAGAATTCAGTTCAGCATTCAAGGACAAAGCACATAGATGTGAGACATCATTTTCTTAGAGATCATGCTGAAAAAGGTGATATTCTTCTATCTTTTATTTCTACTTCTTAGAAAATAGTTGATATTTTCACTAAACCAATGCCAAATGATAGGTTTACATCCCTAACGCTTGAATTAGTTATGTTGAACAAGGATGAATTGGTTTAGGGGGGGTATTAGTCTCTGTGTGTTATATGTGTTTAACTCTCAAAGCCTTGATATTATACTTTCTTAGCCTTGAAAGTATGCCTCAAAGCTTTGAAGGTTTATGTGTTAGTCTGAAACTTCTCAAAGCCTTGAACCACTGTTACACTTCTTTGGTTAAGTGGATATCCATTCTTTTAAAAAAATTGATCGTGGATTATTTTGTAATATCTTTTTACATAATTACATAATATTTCAAAATTTCAGAGATTTTACAAAATATCTAAAAATATCTTAGGAAATCTTCTGCAATCTCTTTGCATGCAAATCCATTTTCATATCAAACTCTTCAACCTACTTAAGCTAACTTCATGGCTTATTTCTCTCATTCCCAACTTCTATCTGTTCGTCTCTCTCTCTCTCTCTCTCTCTCTCTCTCTCTCTCTCTCTCTCTCTCTCTCTCTCTCTCTCTCTAACCCTCTCAAACCCTAACCAAAATGGAGCGCAAGTCTGAAAGAATCAAGCAACAAGGTCAGACTTCCAGTAAGAGGACAACCAGGAAGGCTAATTCAGAATTCACAGCCAGTGTCCACCAGACTTCACCTCCCTCAAAGAAGGTCAAGAAGGGAAATTAAGTTCAATAAGAATCAGTGGTTGTGTCAGAAGCTGAGTCTTCAATAGAAGAAGTGGTGAAGGACAAAGAACAGGGGAGTAAGGATCAAGGAGAAGAATCGAGCAAGAATAAGAAGGAAGTGGCTATTGAGAAAGGTGAAAAGAAGATTGTGCCATATTCAAAGGAAAAGAATGTTGATGAGAAGAAGGGTGAAGCAACTCCATAAAAGATAATGGTGACACGTAGTGCTGTGAAAGCCAATAAAACTACAAATTTATGGTAAGAACCTGTTACCTGACTCTTGGTTTGTTAATTCAGAGGTTAAGACTGTGTGGAAGGATGGGTATGCGTCATCCAAAGTTTCTTTTAGTATTCTAATTAGTACTGAATTGTTGGATTTATTTGACTTAGACTACATTAAGAATATGAGGAAATCACATGTTGGGAGTATGTTAAATCCACCATCTGAGGCTTACATTATGCTAACCAGACTGTTTTATCTCAACTTAGTTCAAGAATTGGATGCTAGTGATAAGTACATTCTCACTTCAAAAGTGGCTGGTGTGGACATTAAGTTGGATGACAAGGTGTTTGCCAAAGTTTTGGGAGTACCTAGAAAGTATAAGGTTAGTGATCACCCTGATAGGAAGGAGATTTTGGAGAAGGCCAAAAGCCTTGTTTTTCTTGGAGGGAACCCCTACTAAACCAAAACAGTTAACACACTTTGTGTTTACTTGTGAAGCCAAAATCTTGTTATATATCATTATAAGATGTGTAGTTCCCAGGGAGTATTCCAAATATTTGGTGAGAGAAAATGTTTTAATTATGATATATCTAATATGTCAAGGGTTTGAAGTTGATATGCCTACTGTTGTGATGGAGCATATGGTTTACTGTGGCACTAGGACCAGGCCTTATGCCAATTTATTACATTTGTTTTTCAAACACTTTGGAGTCTCTTTGAAGGATGATGAGAAGATTACTACTGGTTTTGGGATAGTAGATGAGACATATCTTCAAAGTATTGGGATTGTTTACACTTCAAAAGGAAAATGGAAATTTTATTATGAGTTGAGTGCTAAAGAGCTGAAAGAGAAAGATTTTATCAAACCTAGAGCTGCTACAACCCCCAGAGTGCCTGGAAATTTGGATTTCTCACAAGTACTGGACAGGGTTGAAGTGTTGGAAGATGGAGTGGAAGATCTGATACAAGGGTTGTTTGACCTGTCTAGTGATTTTACCAAGTTCAAGGGTTTGGTGAATAATAAGTTAGACATCATCATCAAAGGATTGAACCTATAGAAAATACCCTCTTCAGAGAGTTGAGAAACCAACATTGACACAGATGAAGTTCTTGGAGAAGCTCTTAAGAAGTAGTAGAAGAAGAAGAAGAAGAAACCAGTTCCTATTGTTCTTACTTCTAAGGAGCTTTTTGATCAATCTGGTGATGAGGTAGGTGATGAGGAAACAGTTGCAGAGACTGCTGAAAAGAAAGCTACTGATTTGGACAAGCTTGTTGATGAAGTAGTTGAGAAAATGCAAGCTGAATATGAAGAAGCACAGGGTAAGGTTGTTGAAGAAAAAGAAGAACACAGAGAAAAACAAGATGGAGTTGAAGAAGATTAAGAGGTTGAAACAGTTGAAGAGGAACAGGAAGAAGCTCGGGACAAAGGAAAAGCTAAGGCTGGAAAGAAGTCTGCAAAGAAGGACCCTGAAGCTGAATCTTCAAAGCCTTGAAGCCCACCCTTCTTTTTCATTCTATATTTCTTTCTCTTCCAAGTCCTAAAGTTTGTTTAAGTTTTATTTTCTTTTCAAAACACTCTGAACTAGATCCAACATTCATTCTACTCTTTTGATGAAAGTCAAAAAAGGGGGAGAAGATTATGTATTTTAAAGTGTTAGTCTGTGTAATAATTTTTGTGTATGATGTTGAATAATTTATGATGTTGGTTGGTTATGGTTATGCTATGCATATGTTTTTGGTTGAAGTGCTATATGATGTTTAAATTTGATCTATAGTTTAAAACTGTGACCAGAACTGGTGAATCACTTGTGTTTTTTAGTTGCAGGAATATTGTTCATAATCTGGATTTGAGTAATGTGTTTTGTCTTTCATCAAGGGGGATATTGATAGATCTGAAGCTTTTTTGTATTCACATATGGATAATTATGCAGAAGAAGCTTAGATTTCTTGATGATGAAAGCCAGAAACACAGGCTATGAAAATATTTCTAAGTGCCAAAGCTTCAAAGCTTTGAGGCACTGTAGCTTTGCTTTTATATTTGGATATGTTACTAACTGTTCTGTGCGGGTCTTGGATTTTGTTATGAACTAAGTTATACAACTCTGCATATAAAAATATGCAGGGATTAGTAATACTTGTTTTGAATGGATTAACATCATATGCAGGATTGAGTTCAATTGAAACACATAGTTCATTCTGATGAACTAAGGAGACAAAGCTTCAAAGCTTTGAGATTCACTGAGTACTCTTCATTGCTTAGTTCAATCTGACTAAATATGTGTATGCAGGTTATTTCTGTGCGATTCATAACTTTTTATGAATCTATTATTGTATTTTAATTTTTATTCCATAATGTGTTGATGATTCATTCATTAAATTGAATTTATTATCTATGTTTATTTTCAGACAAAACCTAGCCGAGTTTTTCTCATGAACTGTTAGCTTTTTGCTGATCAGATCTTGATGTTATTTTGACTGTATATTATTGATCTTTTTTATTGAGTGATGTAGGTTTGTTGGTCGTTCCAACGTCCATAAACAAATCAAATAGCTATCCTAACACATTTTTTGCTAGAAGCATATCAGAGGAGAGGATTTATAGGATTTCAGTTCCTAAAATCTCTCAGTTTTGTTGCAAGCTGTTATTTAAAGGATCAGTGTTTTGAATTTGACAGAGACTGAGATTGATCTTCATGAGATTTGAAGAAATCTATAAACATGAGAGATCAATTCATCCAAATCTTCAGCTTCATCAGGCCATTGACACTGCAGAAGCAATTTCATTCATCACAGATTGAAGAACACTTCCTAGCTACTTTTGCTTATCTGTTTTCTCTGTTCTTCACACTTGTACTACACTTTTATTATCATTTTTTGTTCTTAAACCTCACAAAATTAGAAGTTTAGTTGATCAAGTGAACAACAAAGAGGTTCTTATTGTTTCATTAGATTGTATCTGGAACTAGATAGGTTGGGAACCACAAGCTGTATAGGTGAAAGGGAGCTCACTTAGGCTTGAGATCTACGGCTAAATCTGGATGATTAATATGAAGTTATATTTGAATTCTGGAGGGATAAGATCCCTCAGGTGGAGACTAGGTCCAATTGTGACTGAACTTTGTAAAATCCTTGTGTTCCTGCTGTTTGCTTTTGTTATCTTTACATTAAAGTCTAAATAGGAAGTTTCAAAGCTTTGGAGCTATCCAAATCTCAAATCTTTGAGATCTCTGTATTCTGCAGTTATATCTTTAGTTTCTCAAAACTGTTTCAAAGCTTTGAGATATCAACTGCTTACTTTAGTCAAGTTTTAAAAAACTGTGTTTTAGCAAAAGTTAGCATACTCTATTCACCCACCCACCCTTCTAGAGTATTTAGATCATGTTGTTATACTTACATTACAAAATTTCAATAAAGACAATGAAAACGAGTGCGCGTGAGGTCTAGAGTTACTAAGAAAGTATCCCAAAAATGCAAGTAAGAGCAAGTAAAAATCCTAGAAGTGCCTAAGCAATAAGTAAAGCGAGAGAGAAGTGAGATACCTGCGGTCCCGGAATACCGTTCATACGGGACCGGTTTCGCAAACATTGGTCAAGAAAGGACGGAATGGGTCGACCAATGTTTCAAAAACTTGAGCAAGTTAAGGCGAGTAAACCTCCTCGTTGTCCCTATCGAAAGTCTCTTCTTAAGCTTTGGCCGAATCCAAATTCAAATTGACGAATCGGAACATTTTTGTTCTTCGAGATCTTCCTCTTCAATCTCCCCCACACTCAAACTACTCACTATCTCTCAAAACCCCAAGAATTAATCTTGTAGATGAGCTTGCAAAGTGCAAAACCCGACACGAAATTCTTGATTTGGAGGAGTTTTGGGTTTTTTGTGGGTTTGTGTTCTTGAGTTTTTGAGAGGAAGAAGATGAAGATGGTGAATTTTGATCCGACTGGGGGCTGGGGTATCTTCCTTAGGCTGTTTTTGATTTATATACCCTTCCCAGATTGACCAAAATGCCCCCATTAAGTGAGCAGCCCGTCCCATCTCGCACGAAATGGGGAATTTCGTGCGAAATGCATTTCACGCAAAAGGCCTCATTTCGACTCGAAATGGTTTTGGAAACTCAAAACAGATGGTTTCTTTCATTTCGCACAAAATAGGGGACGAAAATTTTTCTAGTGTTTCCCTATTTCGCACGAAATGGCCTATTTCGCGTGAAATAGGCTGCTGCTCATGCTCTTTTTGCTCCAATTTCTTCATTTGGCCTTCGTTTTCCTCGATTCTTGCACCAATGAACGCCATTAACTGATGGGAGTCCATTTTTATTGGAAAGTTCCCAAAGTCCGAGGAATTTCCCATTTCCTCTCGTTTTTTGCTCTCGTGTGCATGAATCTCGCCACTTAAGCTCGTAGTCCGCAACTTCCGCTCTGGATTATGTGTGCAACCACAACTTGAACAACCTGCTGCCATGCTCTTCAGACTAATTAGTTACCCCTCGACCTCGGGTAACATCTCTTTTTTTCCGTTTCATCCCAATAGCTAGTTGTTCCTCGTTTTGCGTGCAACATGGTGCACATGCATCAAGAAGGGGAATCTTAAGTGGTCTTCGGTACCTGTATCCTGCACGCTCATAGGAAATATTAAAACCACTCTCACTCTCACCCCTCAAAATCATTTATGAATACCAAAACAGAATACGAAAAACAATTAACTAACTACATTGGGTTGCCACCCAATCTGTGCTTGTAATTTAAGGTCGACAGCCCGACCGAGTTACCTCATGCTTGTAGAAAGGTCTCTTGGCACCACGTGCCTCCTCATCGATCTTCCACTGCTGGATACTCAACACAACTCACGGAACCTCAATTTTTGAATCAGGTGGCTCAACATTAACCACCTCTGAACTCTCGTGCACTTACTGAACTGCCACTGGCACCTGTGTCTTTTCTCGAGCCTGATGTAGATTCACCTTGGAAAACCGGAAAGTTTCCCATGCATCATTGATCCTCATGGTCAATTCACCGTTCTCACCATCAATGAGAGTCCGACATGTATCCAAAAAAGGTCCTACCTAGGATGATCGGAACATCTCCCACAGAAATCTCCAGAATGACAAAATCAGCATGTATAATAGAGTTCCATACGTTCACGAGAAAATCCTCCACCACCCATAGGCTATCTTGCAAGACTATTCAGCAAACTGAAGATTGATCGATGTGGAGCGAGCTTGCACTCCCTGCTTCTGAAAAACTGAAAGTTGCATCAGATTAACACAGGCCCCAAAATCACATAGGGCATGTCCCGTGTATGCTCCACCCAAGTTAGCTTATGTTAAAAATCTCCCCGGATCTTTCTCTTTTCGTGGAAACCCATGCAAAACACATGAGCTCAGCTACTCGGTCAAATCCATTGTCTGAAAATATGGCACCGCCCATTTCCTGAAATTGCATCCCTCATCTATTTGGTATACTTAGGCTTCATATTTACTGCCTCTATCAATGGAACACTGATATGCAATTTTGAGACTATGGACAAGAACCACTTTTACTCCTCAGAGTCATCTTTCTTCTTTCTTGAATTAAGAGTATATGGAAGATCCTTAGGCAAAGAATGTGGTGGTTGTGTTATCTCATCATTCATGTGTGGAGTCATGCCCTTTGATTGGGGGATCATGACGGGGGTCTCGTCAAAGACCTCATGCTCCCTAGCCTTCGAGGCTTCTGCTCTAGCGTGGCTCGGATATGGTGGATCGATCATCAAGTGCAATCCCACTACGAGTAGTAACAGAATTAACCTGGCGAACATTCTCAGTATCATAAGGCAAGGATCCTAGTCTCTAGAGGAGTGCTGAGTGGCAATCTGTCCTACCTGCACCTCCAAGTTACGAAGTGAGGTTTTGGTGATGTGCAAATTAGCTGTCAACGTCTCCATCTGAGAGGTAAAGGTATTGACGTTCTTGCCCATCTGGTACATCATGTTCTTTAGATATGTCATCTCAGCGTTCTTTCCTGCAGCTAGTGGTGGCGCCTGAGCAACTGGCGCAACTGACCTATGCTGAAACCCAGGTGCATATGAAACTCCGGACGGATCCCCATACCTGAATTCTGGATGATCTTTGTTTCCTGGCTCGTAGTTCTCCTGATTCCAGTTCTGACGCTACCCTTGTGCTCCCACATAGCTGACATCCTCATTAGCAGCTTGAACGAAAGTTGCATCAAATTTCTGCTCCTCTACCGCAGACACATTCTTCTTATTTTACATGCTTCGCCATGTCAGATACCATCTTCTTGATCCCATCTTTCCACTCATCGTTCTTTGGCTCAGGAAACTTGGACCCTCCTAGAGTCATAGAATTGAGCATCCTGTTTTTCAATTTGCTTCATCAAATCACATGCTCCATCCTTGTCAACTCTATACAAGAAGTTACCACCTGCTTCCCTGTTCAGCAAATCTTGATTAGCACGTTCCAGGTCTTGATATACAACCTGTAGGATCTTGTAATCGCCGAAATTATGATTAGGACACTTGCGTATCGTCGTCTTAAAACGATAACATGCATCCACAACTGTCTCATCAGCATGCTGCTGAAAACCAAGAATATCTGCCTACAAGCCAATCACACGTTTAGCAGGGTAAAACTTTCTCATGAACTCATGAACACATTGTTCCATTTGGTGATCGATTCCGGCTCTATGGAGTTTAGCGACTTCTTTGCCGCACCCTTCAGACAATAAGGAAAGAGAATTAGTTTTAGCGTATCGGGAGTCACGTTCTTATACTTCACTGTCTTGATGTAAGCATCAAACTTCCTAATGAAGACATTGGGGTCTTCATCCCTATTCCCATATCACTGTTAGAAAAATTGCCTAAAACGGCGGTTTCAATAAGGGTCTGCCGTTTTTAGAATATGTAAAGGGCGGTTTTTGAAGAAGCGCCCTAAATGATGGCGTTTTATTATAAACCGCCGTTTAAGTGATCTTGTATACTGCGGATTAAATGAAAGCGTCGTCTGTTTTATTATATAGGGCGGTTTTTCAATTAACGCCGTTAGATTAAAGGCGCTCCTCCTACAACTGCCGTTAGTATTAACGCGGCAAATTTGTAAACCACCTTTATTCTATTCGTTTTCTCAGATTAAATCTAGAGCGATCGATCAAAAACCCTACCTTATATAATAACCCAACCTCCGTCCCCTTCTTCATTTCACTGCGGCGCCCCCCTCCCTCCCTCACAGACAACTCTCTGTCTCCCTCCATGTCCTCTCGTCGTTCTCATCTCTGTGGTGGAAGTGGTATCCTCAGGTAACTCTCTCCTAGATCTGCTTCCACTGTCTTGCTTCGTCTTTGCCCTTAACCCGCTTGCTTCGTCTTTGTTCTTAACCCCTCCCTCTCGATCTGATTCTCTGCCCGTCGTCCCTCACGATCCGTTCTCTCCCCGTCGTCCCTCACGATCCGTTCTCTCCCCTTCCCTCACGATCCGTTCTTTCCTCGTCCATCTCGATCTGGTATGTTCGTGAATCCTCGTTTTCTCTGTCTCCTCCATCTCTCTTCCCGATCTATTTCTCCATCACCGATCTGTTTCGCCACTCAAGGGATGGTGCTTATTGAATGTCTGGTCAGACTCGGATAAACCAATATGGAGATATTGATGTTATTTTCTTGCATAAGCATATTCCCAGGATCGAGAAATTATGGATTGGATATACGAGTGCGACTATTTATGTCTCGTGTCCAATTTGAATATGGAGACAAAGGGATAATGAAATATGTGATATTGGGAACAAGGTTTGTCGGGATCAGTGAATTATTTTTATCATTTGGGTTGCATGGATGTGTTGCTAGACACCGCTCCATGTTAGTAATAAGTTACTACCAACTAAGTAGAAACCTATGGGGTCACACGTCTAATATAGTTGAACTAGATTTGGTATTAATTAATATGATTAATTAATGAGAAGGATCACTTTGCAACACCTTGCAAACTTAGTAGGACTAATATGCAAGGAAGGGATTAAACCAAGTTCATGTAGTATTAGGAAGGGCCTTTAAGTAGTTAACAAGGAGTTTTTGGACTATATAAAGGATGCTCTAGCTTCCTTCCCACAACTAATGCTCATAACATAAGTGAGTGGGAGAGAAAGCAAGAGAGAGCAAGACCACAAGGAGGCCGAAGCCCCCTGCGTTCGCCCCTACCCGTTGGCCACAAAGAGAGGGTCGATCCTCTCTTTGTTCCTCGTTTTGTGATTCCTTCCTCCCTCTTCCTCCGGTCCAAGCTAGCACTAGGAGAAGGAAGATCTAGATCTCACCTCTAGACGTGGATCAACCGTAGTGACGAGGACATTATTCTTCGTGTGATATCCCGAACCAAAAGGTACACATCTTCTATGTCCCTCATCATGTTATGAATGTCTCTTCCCGTGATCCTTGGTGGGCTTTGAGTAGGAATTAATTTTTTGTTATTCCGCTGCGTTACCTACGTCAAAACCCAACACATAATGGCTTCCAATGCATCACTTTGGATAATCACCTCTGTCCAGTTCTTTCTTTGGCTGATGACAAGACCTCTAAATATCAACCATAACTCGACTTCTAACACTGATGCATGACAAATTTTCCGTAGAAGCCTTCAATCCAGGAGTTCTTTTCATCTCGCAAGGCGCCTTCAAAGCCTGCTTTTCCTTCCGGCCCGAGCTTGTTTCCATCCGTGTTTAGCTTTTATCTTTCTTGCACCATTCAGAAGATCAATTAGTTGCTGGTAATTAAACACATGTTGGGCTCCTGGTTTGAAAGCTGTGTAGATTTTCTCCTGGTAGATGTAAATTCTAGAAATGGAGGTGTCTAGATTAACATCTTTTTGGGAGAAAGTCCACTCATTTCTATTTTTCCATATTTTCCAGCAAACTATTATGGATAAAGTAGTTGATTTCCTACCATTCTCAACTTTCTTGTTTTTCTTTAAATTGCTTTCAAACCAGAGAGGGAAGGGGTTGTTTCTTCCCCTAGGAAGCCAACATATGCCATAAGCAAGGTCCCAAATAGTGGAACTTCTCTTGTAATCTCTAAACATATGGTTTATGTCCTCCTCACCATCATGACAGTAGTCACATCTGTCATTATTGGTGAGGTTCCTTACCTTTCTGTTAGAGTTAGTGAGCAACTAGTTGAGCATAATTTTCCAAAAAACTAGAATAAGCTTGCTTGGGATTTTCAGCTTCCATAGCCACTCCCAATTAAGAACATCAGTGGTCCTATTAGAAGTAATGCTATTATTGGCTGCTGAGATAGAGAAGTTCCCTTTTGAACTCCCTTTCCAAATCATGGTATCCTCAACCTCATTAAATTGAGGAATTTACATGCTTTTTATGTCCTCCACAATATTGGTGGATATATACTCTAAATACAAGACAGATACCAGCGTTTTTCGCTAGTAATGAGGTCTTTGACTTCTAAATTTTCATCAAAATCATTACTTGGGAAAGTTTGGCAGAGTGGTTGCTCACCCACCCTCCAATATTTCCAAACAGAGATATTAGCACCATCGCCCATATTCCACATAGTGTTCTTTTTTATTAGATCACTAGTCTTCACAATGCCTCTCCAGATTTTGGGAAGCATTCCTTTTTTTCGCCAATTGAAAATATTGTGATGTTTCAAATATTTCCCTTCCAGAATCTTTATCCAAAGAGAATCATTGTTGTTAATGTCACTAGTGTGGACTTGCCACCCCATTTTAGTGAGGAACGCTATGTTTTGATCTCTCATTTTCATGATGCGAAGACCCCCTTTATTTTATTTTTACACACATAGTTCCAATTCAACCTTGTCAGATTCTCCCCACAAAATTTGCAGTTCACCTGATCAAGTTTATCACAAAAGTGAATGGTAAGATCACTAGTTTGCATGGTATACGTCGGGATAGCAGACGCAACCGAATTTATCACCACCAATCTCCCAGCCATAGAGAGATTAGAAGCTTTCCAACCTGATAGTCTAATCTTAAGCTGTTCCATAATGTGGCTTAAGTGCTCTTTGGTAACCCTCTCGTGACAAATTTTAATCCCCAAATGCTTCCCCAAATTTTGGGTTAGGGGAATGCCAGTAGAGTGATAAATCTCTTTTATGAGTTGGTATTATACTTCCATATTACTTGTATTAGGCTTATTTCACATGATTTATATGTTATATTTGCACAAATATATGAATTTGACGATTCATAAACCTAAGAGTCAAAAGTTGTGTTTCTAGCTTATTTGAGAATGATTTCTCTCACATTGCGATGATAATTACACGGGTTGTTTAGTGTTATGTAACTCAGAGTAAAATAGTTGGAATGGAGATTATTAGAGTATTGGATATGCTTGGGATGGAGCTAGATGAAGAGGAGAAAATAAGACGAAAAAACAAAGCAAATATGGAAAAGCCGAACAGGACCAGCCTGCACCCATTTCGATGCTCTCGTGACAAATTTTAATCCCCAAATACTCCCCCAAATTTTGGGTTAGGGGAATGCCAGTATAGTGATAAATCTCTTTTATGAGTTGTTACTATACTTCCATATTACTGGTATCAGGCTTTTTTTACATGATTTATATGTTATATTTGCACAAATATGTGAATTTGACAATTCATAAGCCGAAGAGTCAAAAGTTGTGTTTCTAGCTTATTTGAGCATGATTTCTCTCATATTGCGATGATAATTGCACGGGTTGTTTATTTTTATGTAAATCAGGTAAAAATATTTGGAATGGAGCTTATTAGAGTCTTGGATATGCTTGGGATGGAGCTAGATGAAGAGGAGAAAAGAAGACGGAAAAACGAAGCAAAGTTGGAAAAGCCGCACAGGACCAGCCTGCACCATTTTCGATGCTCAGGAAAATCTACAAAGAGTTTTGAAGCAAGGACTGCGGCATGGGAAATTCTACACCAGTAGCTTTCTGTAGATAGTGCTTTCTGAGCTGACAGATCTTGGCCACGTGGCAACCATCCAGCACACCGTATTGTGCTCCATACACACTGGATCACAAGCCGCGCTGATCCATGTGGGGGCTGCGAGACAGGGCCCTCGCATACCACTGCACGGGACTTGTAGGGACTTAGTGGTTTGGAGGCTAGAGTAAGTCCTGTCGCGTGCGGGCCAAGCCCGCACGCGACCTTTAGTAACTGCTTTTGAGATATTTATGGCACAAGCTCCATAAACCCGGTCAATCCGGTCAAACCCGGTCAACCCCATAACGGTTTCGGTATTCGCGCATAACGTGCTGTAACGGTCCCTATATACGCGGACGAACGTGCCGTTGTGGTTAAGCTAATTAAGCCGCCATTGATTGGCGCATTAACCACACTGCAACGGTCACATTCTCCGTTATATATAGGACGTTAACCTTTTCATACAAAGGAGAGAACACACTAGTCATACGCGGAAGCTCTGTCAAATCCTTGTCTCTCTCTCAGACATCACTACCGCCTTACTCTCTCCCTACACACAACCCAACTCTTCCTGTGCCGTCTCTGATCCTCTACTTACGGTTTACACGGAGTTCTCCCTGCCGGAATCTCTTGTGCACATTTTGGTGAACCCGACGTGAACTTACCATCATAAGCAACCATGTCTCAGGAGGATGATGTCAGTAACAGATCGCCTTCCACCGAATCCGCCTCAGTGGAGGAGATCCGCCGCACTCCTACGACCACCAGTGAAGCCCCGACGCTAGAGACCTTGGACGCTACCATCCAGAGTCAGGCAAAGGCTCTCAAAGCTCAATCTGCGCAGCTAGAACGGATCATGGCTGTCTTGGGGACTCTTGCACCGAACCCTGCACCAGCCACCGCCGTTTCTCAGGGAGGACGAGCCCCTACCGCTCAAGGACTGGGAGTGTCAACCACACCCCCCAACCCTAATTTGCAGACTCCACCGGCGACTACGCAGCTACCCTCAATTCAAGGGTCAACAGCTCAAATGTTGCCCCTCACTGCTCATACTCCTCAGCCTCTGGCTTTGGTACCTAATCCGTCCTCGCAGTATCCCTTGCCTCCTCCAACGACAATCTAGGGCAATGTGAACGCCCAATATGTCCCCAACCCTCCAGCGGCATATGTGTCGCCTCCGCCTGCGGCAACCCCTCCTTCGGCTACCGAGGGAAACACTCCAGAGTGTATGACGTCTCTGCAGAAGCGCATAGACACCATTCTGGCTCACCAATCATTCGCGGATACCATCATCCCGAAGCTAGACAACGATCCACCTATCCCGCTAGAGATCTATCTCATGCCTAACCCGGTTGGGTACAAGGCTCCTAAGTGGGACAAGTTCAAAGATGTCAATGGAAACGCTCATGAACATGTCATGCGTTTCATCGATGTCATGGGGCCGTATGGAGCCGATCCCAAACTGCTGATGCGAGAGTTCCCGAAATCCTTGGGAAACGTAGCGTACAAGTGGTACAGGACGTTGGAAGCTGGGTCTGTGAAGACCTGGCACGACATGGTCCAAAATTTTTACACCAAGTTCTTCCAGATGGAGGAAAAGGTGACAATGATCCACCTCTCGCGGATGTATCAGAAGCGCGAAGAGGACGGAATAACTTTCATCAAGAATTTCAGGGCGAAGTCCTTGGAATGCAAAGATGTGATACTCGAAAGTAGGCTCGTAGAGATATGCCTGCAGTGCATGCGAGATGAGTACAAAGGTATGCTTATCAACCTGCAAACGCCTACGTTTTCAAAATTAATCGAATGCACGAAGAACATCGAGCCTATAGTGGAGAGGCAGAAAAAGAGAAGCGCTCCGGAGCGATCCTCGGGCGCTACTACTTTCAAAAATCGGGAGATTCAGCTATAAGAGGGGACGCGAAGCTGAAGTCAATACAGTTTCACCCCAGAAGCAGGCGAATATTGTGAACTTTGATGCACCACCTCTGCCATGTTCGGTGGAAGAAGCAAGCGACCTCTGCAGGCAATGGCGCAAGGACGGTGTCCTACCGCCGCTCGAGAGGGCACCCTCCAAGGAGATGGTGAGGGACCCGAAGTGGTGCGAGTACCACGGAAAGGTCATGCATCCCACAGCGGACTGCAAGAAGCTCAGGATTGTGTTCAGCCAAAAGATGAAGAATGGCGAGGTGATCGTCAGCGACCACAGGCAGGATGTTCACAACAATCCACTTCCTGCCCATGCGGAGCAAGAATCGAAAGGTAAAGAGGTCGCTATGATCTCGATTGTGGATCTGGAAGAGGTCGCAGAGGATGGTCTACCCATCATTTCCGAAGTCCATGACGATGAAGACTACAGCGTAGACACGGAGGACGAACGTGCCGACCGGATGAAGGGGTCGCACGGCTTCAGCAGATTCTTCGATGAGATGAACTTCTCCGAAAAATGCCGGACGGAGATGACAAAAGCGATCTTAAGGATAGCAGAAGACTACGAGGAAGATCTCGTAGTCTCCAATGGGAAAGTCGTTAGGGCGTCTCGCTCTACAGAAAAGATCATAACCTTTTCTGCCAGTGACAAGAAGACAGATGCGAGCCACCAGAGGCCTCTGTATGTGACGGCCATCATCAATGGCGTCGAGTTGAAAAGGGCGTTCGTCGACGGAGGAGCAGCGGTTAACGTCGTTTCGCTCCACACACTGAAGCTAGCAGGGATCCCCGAGTACAAGATCGTCAAACGTCCATCCCCGTTGATGGGATTCGGAAGTGACTCCAGAATGACGATAGGCTGGATCCGCCTGGGTGTCCAGATCGGCAAAATCAAGTGCTCAGCAAATTTCTATGTCATAGATGCGAACACTACGTATCACATGATCATAGGCCGAGCCTGGATTAATCGCTTTGACGCTTTCCCTTCAACATCCCACCAATCGATGAAAGCTATTTGGAACGACAGAATAGTCGAGATACCGGCTTCCACGAATCCATTCAACATGGATGAAGCACATCTCAGCGAGGCGGTGTGGTTCACCGAGAGGGCGAATGAGAAAACACCGGGACCATTCAACCCTACTCCTTTACCCCTATGGGAAGATATTAAGGATCAGTCACCTGCGGGAGTGATGGTGACAAGGGAGGATGCCAAGGAAAAGCCGCCCACGCGGGAAGAGGCGCCGCGGATCGCCTACCAGCGAAAGAACTTGTACACTCTGAAGAGAATAGCAAAACAGGACCCTGAAGGCAAGGAGATAGAGAGTTTCTACGCCAACGGGAAAAAGTGCTATCGCATATGAAGGTGCGCGGGGATGTCCCCACGCGGGCATGGGGATATCCCAGAGCAAATCAACCAAATCGAGCAGGTTGCGGTAACGGAAAAACCGATGCAGAGCACTCCAGACGAGAAGCTCAAAGAAGCACCCGAATGCATGGAAGACAAACCCAGACCACAAAAGCAAGAGCTAAAGGAGGTGTTCCTAAGCCCGAATGAAGAAAAGAAGAGGCCGGTCTTTCTAAGTGCGGACCTCACAAGCGAAGAGGAGAAAGGACTGCTACAGCTCCTGACTGAGTACAAGGACGTGTTCGCATGGGAGTATGATGAGATGCCCGGTCTGGACACAAGTATCACTATGCACCGTTTAGACATCATTCCGGGGTCTAAGCCGGTAAAGCAGAGCACAAGAAGCTTCAGGCCGGAGCTTAACGTGAAGATTAAACAGGAGATTGTCAAACTCCTAAACGCCAAGTTCATAGAGCCGAATCACCATCCCACATGGCTGTCCAACATTGTGCCAGTAGTAAAGAAGAATGGACAGCTTCGCATCTGCGTGGATTTCCGGGATCTCAATCGTTTCTGCCCCAAGGACGATTTTCCGCTTCCCAACATTGATATGCTTATTGATTCGACAGTGGGTCATCGCATGTTCAGTTTCATGGACGGCTTCAGCGGATACAATCAGATTAAGATGGACCCTGAAGATGCGCGGAAAACCGCATTCATCACTCCAGTGGGGGTATTCAACTATACGGTGATGCCTTTCGGTCTCAAAAATGCAGGTGAAACTTACCAGCGGGCCATGATGGCCCTGTTCCACGACATGATGCACAAGGAAGTGGAATTTTATGTGGATGACCTGGTGGTTAAATCCAAGCAGGAGGCAGATCACCTCGCGGATTTGCGGAAAGTGTTCAATAGATGCAGACGCTTTCAACTGAAGATGAACCCCATGAAGTGCGCATTCGGAGTAACATCAGGGAAGTTCTTGGGATGCATAGTGCATCGCCAAGGAATCGAGCCTGATCCTGCAAAAGTATCACCCATCACCGGCATGACTCCGCCACATAACCAAAGTGCCTTGAAAATGTTTTTGGGAAAGCTATCATATATGCGAAGATTTATCCCAGCGATTGCCGAAATTACCTGCTGTTTCAGTGACCTTCTCAAGAAAGATGCCGTATACAGCTGGACTCCGGAGCACGAAGCTGCGTTCGGGAAACTAAAGGAGCTGCTGACGTCTTCAAAAATAATGATCGCGCCTCAATTAGGATCACCGCTTTTGCTGTATCTGACGTCAATAAAAAGGTCTATAGGAGCTCTTTTGGCCAAGGAGTACGAGGGCCAAGAAAGGCCCATCTACTACATCTCTCGCATTGTGCAGCCCGCAGAATCAAGGTACACGGACATCGAGCGTCATTGCCTTGCCCTATTCTTCGTAATAGAGAAGTTGAGACACTACTTTGCGTCGCACAAAGTGGTGGTGGTCACAAAAAGTGATCCCATACGATATCTTCTGACTCACACCACTCCTGGGGGAAGATTGGCGAAATGGTATATGACCATCTCCCAATACGATATCACATGCGTACGACCGCGAGCGATCAAGTCGCAGGCGGTGGCGGATTTGTTAGCGCAGTTCCCAGATAACAGTCATGAGCCTGTGATTGAAGAAGAATTTGAAGGACCTGAAATCTATGCAGTCGATGTGCCCTACTGGACGCTCCATTTTGACGGCTCGTCAACAAGGAAATGCGGAGGCATTGGGATAGTCTTGACCAAACCAGACGGGGAGGTCATACAAATGTCCGCAAAGCTTGACTTCGCAGTCACCAATAACGAAGCAGAATATGAAGCTCTCATTGCGGGACTTCGAGCGGCAAAGGCCTTGGAAGTAAGCAACTTGACGGTCATGGGGGACTCCAAGCTAATTGTCAAGCAAGCCTCGGGCGAGTACGGTTTGAAGGAGATAAATCTTCTGTCCTACCAGACTTTGGTACAAAAACTGGTGCAGCAATTCTGCGACGTTAGGTACGAGCACAAGCCCCGAGCGGATAACAGGCACGCAGACGCTTTGTCCACCTTGGGATCCAAGGTTAGCACAGACAAATGTCCTGCAAGAATCTCGATCGAGGTGTGAACATCGTCGGCGTTAACAGAAGACGCGTGCGACGATGAATACATGGACGATGCGGACTGGAGAAAGGCAATCTTACGGGCCATCGCAGAAGGCACGAGCAGCGAGAATTGGGCATCCACAAAGGGTTATTGGATACATGATAACACCCTCTATTACAAGGGCCCCGGCGGAATACTTATGCGATGCGTCTCTGAGCAAGAAGGACTGCTGCTGTTAGAAAAGATCCATCAACATGCTTGCGGGGAAAGCGAAGTGTCAATCTATCGGAAAGCTCAGAGATATGGCATTCACTGGCCAAACATGTCAATGGCCGCAGCACTGATACAAGGAAAGTGCGAGAGTTGCGCACTGATCAAAGATTCTCTACTCATTGATCTGACCGATGATGATGCGGATTGGAGGAAGCCACTCTTTGATTTTCTCACCCAGGGTATTGTACCCGAGTCAAGAAAAGAAGCTGAGAAACTAGGGAGGAAAGCATCCCGATATGTAGTACAAGAAAACCTGCTTTGGCGAAGGGGCCATGAGGGCAACTTGTTGCGATGTCTAGACAGCAGGGAAGCACAAGAAGTGATGGACCTTTCTCATCAGGTGGAACACCAGGGGGTGCGAAATTATGCAGACCACTCCTCTCAATTGGATATTTCTGGCCCACGATGGAGGCTGATTGACGCGCCAAAGTACGACGCTTCCAGGAGTGTCAATTTAAAGGAAATCTAGTGCACGCTCCTACTGTAGATCTACATGCATTGGGAACACCATGGCCGTTTCACACATGGGCTCTGGATTTTATTGGTCCCATTCGACCAACCTCGCATGGGAATCACTTCATTCTCACCGCGACTGAGTTGTTCACCAAATGGGTAGAAGCGATACCACTAAAGACGGCAAATGCGCTAGCTGTGGTCCATTTCATCCAAGAAAACATCATATGCAGGTTCAGAATTCCCAACACCATCCTTTCAGATAACGGCACCCCTTTTGTTAATTGCCAGGTGGCTGCGAAGCTAGCAGAATACAACATCAGGCAGATATGCTCCACCCCCTACTACCCGAAAGGGAATGGGCAAGCATAAGCAACCAACAAGACGCTGTTGAGGATCTTGAGCAAGATGGTCGCAGATGACCACAAGAAGTGGGCTGATTCCCCAAGCATAGCCATGCGGGCTTACTGGACTTCTCCAAGGACACCCACAGGGGTCTCACCATTCCTCCTATGCTATGGGGCTGAGGCTGTGGTACCTGCGGAGGTAAAAGTTAACTCAGCAAGATTGGCCTTCCACGCATTGTACGACAATCAACGCGACCATGACTTAGTCCTGCTAGAGGAAAAGCGAGAGCAAGCTAAAAGGACCAACAAACGGTATCAAGAAAGGATTGCTCGTGCGTACAATAAAACAGTCCAACGGAGAGACTTCGCAGTTGGAGATTTGGTCTTGCGCGCATCTGACCATTGCATGCGAGAGGCGGCTCACCCAAAGTTCGCAGCCAATTGGGAGGGGCCCTTTGAAGTCACAGAAGTCTTTGACAGTGGCTACTGCAGCATACGGAGGTTGCACGGAACAACCTCAACCCCAAGCTCAGTCAACATGCGCTGGATTAAGAAGTACTATCCTTGACTTCTCTCATTTTATGCGTTTTATTACAACGTTGCCTTATACTCTGTATAGCTATGATTCGCATATCTTCTCTCCCATATGATAGAATTGTAATCTCATCTCTCCCATATGAGAGTTCTATAATAAAAGACTTCTCCCAAATGAGAAGAACTTTATGCTTTTAGATGTCTTTATTGTTTAATTTAGTTCATTATTACTGCTAGCAAAAGCCTATCCGCCGCGATAGCAACTTACTCAAATACGATCTTAATTGATCTCTTAAGCCTATCTGCCACGATAGCAGCTCATGCAAATACGATCTTAATTGATCTCTTAAGCCTATCTGCCACGATAGCAGCTCATGCGAAAACTATCTTAATTGATCTCTTAAGCCTATCTGCCACGATAGCAGCTCATGCGAAAACGATCTTAATTGATCTCTAAAGCCTATCTGCCACGATAGCAGCTCATGCGAAAATGATCTTAATTGATCTTCTAAGCCTATCTGCCACGATAGCAGCTCATGCGAAAATGATCTTAATTGATCTTCTAAACCTATCTGCTACGATAGCAGCTCATGCGAAAATGATCTTAATTGATCTTTTGAGCCTATCTGCCACGATAGTAGCTCATGCGAAAATGATCTTAATTGATCTTCTAAGCCTATCTGCCACGATAGCAGCTCATGCGAAAACGATCTTAAATGATCTTTTAAGCCTATCTGTAACGATAGCAGCCCTATGCAGGTGCGATTTTAAAATTGCTCTCAAGTCTATCTGCCAAGATGGCAACATCATGCAAAATAATCTTAAGTAATCTACAAAGGCCTATCTGATGAGATAGCACTTGCACTTTAATCTGAATCAAATCACAAGCCTATCTGCCAAGATAGCAAAGTTGCGCGAGCACGATCTCGAACGATCTAAGAACATATCTGCGAATTTATACGGCAGATAGTAAACACAAAGTGTGTATATAGCACTACAGAAGGCGAAATTTGCCAACACGCATGCGAAATTGTAATCTGTTGTAACAAGACAGCAAATCATACAAAGCGATTTATCATCATGAGTCAAAAGCACTTACAATTTATCTGTCCAGATAGCAGCTTACAAGCGAAAAAGCTCAAATCTAACACGTAGCCAACATGGCTTACAATGCATCTAAAAAGTAACTTACAAGCGAGAAGTTACACATCGGGGGAATCCTAACTGAAAAAGGATGAACCTAACGGTCCTAACACCAGCTATGCGATACACAGATCTGCGACCGAAGATCTGTAGCAAGTAGGGCGCTCCTGCGAGAAGATCAGCCCGCCATTCGCTACGTCCCTAGCAGCAAGATCTGGGTGACGCTATGTCCAAGATCTCGGGATCTGACAAGGCCTCTGTCTTATCAAGATATGTACCAGAGGAACCACCTGTTCCGGCGTATGCAGCCGTACAAAACAGGGGAGCAGTTATTCCTCCGGCAATAGGCTCCTTGTCCACGGAAACGAGCACAATGGCCCGCCACCCTGAGCTCACGAACGTGGGGGCAACAAATTCTCCTCCTGGCATGCTGGAGGAGAATCCCGCCGTTCATTACGAGTCGGTAGCAAGGTCAGTACGGCGCTGCACCTCGCCGGGAGGCGGCCGGAAACATGACCTGCAAACATGATAGACGAAGAAAATTCTTCAAACAAACGTGAGGTATTATCTGCATCTTCCTTATGATGGTTATAAAGATCAATAAGCCTTATGAAGCAGATCTTGGAAACTATTTCTATAGCACAAAGCACAAACTCAGGTTTCACAACTTGAAGTTGCCATGAATCAACGAAAAACAAGCGTTGAAGCCAGCAGTCGTAAGGACTCACGGCAAAGCACATTTTGGGATGAAGAACCCAAATGGCAAAAGACAGGGTTTATATAGACCTTGCGGAGACTCTTCAGTTACCAATAATGAGTCAGAAGAATTTGAAAGAGGGTAAGGATCAATCACTTACGCCTTGAAAAGTGGTAACAATCAATTACCCTACTAAAGGCTACGACGATTCAGTTGCGTATCCTAATTAATGACGGATGTTCATGATTCGGATGTACTTCCCAAGGAAAGCGTGCTTATCTAATGAGCAATTAGCGCGAAAATCAAGGCAGAATATCAATTGCTGACGTCATAATTGGATATGCACAGAGATATTCTAGCAAATCCCAGAAAGGGCAAAACGGGCATTTCAGTTCTCTTTTTTTTGAAAAAAAAAGAGGGGGAGAAACCCTAGCAACATTACAATAATGTTTCAGCTATTTATTTGCTACTTTTCCAAAAATCAAAATAAACCCTTGATCAAGGAGTCATGGGGGGTAAACTGACGGCTCAGATTTTCCACTTGCTCCACTTCCTGCTTCAATTGCTCGCATTTGGCATTCATCTCATGATAGAGCCTCATAGCCTCTTCAACCTTTTGCTTTTGCTGCTCTACCTTCTGCTTCTCAGCTGCGAGATTTTGGTGGCCGCGTTTCAAAGTTACGGCCGCGCGAATCAGGGTAACTCTTTTGATAAGAAACTTGAAGCCCAGCCTGCCTTGAACTTTGGCGAGAAGATTTTGGCACATGCCAAAAAGCAATTCGGCACTCTGAGGAGAAATGGTCGCAGGTGTGGCCGCGGACAGCTGCTCCAAAATCCAGATGGCCTCAATAAGAAATAGCCTCCTGTCAAAGGGCCCTATCTCCAGAGACCTCGCAAATGATTGGGGGTAGGTGAGACGCATCCGAACTAGCCAGTCCACATCGGCTTGCTTCAAACCTGAATCAATGTCAAAGCCAAGTTATACTATCAAATTCGCAGATGAAGAATGCGAAATGCGAACAGCAAATCACGACATACCAGTTCCTTCAAGGATCTCGCGTAGAGAAGGAATGCGCATTGCTGGGGTGGTTGAAGACTGTCCTCGTTCCATTGCCCTTCTATCAGTTGCGAGCTCTAACTCCTCATAGTTGGGGGGAAGAGTATAAGCCGCACCAGGAGCGATCGCAGCCCTGACCTGCGAGCCCCAAAAGCTCCACGCAGGAAGAGGTGCCGCCGACTCAGTCATTCCTGGAGGCGTGGTGGCAGCAGAAGTTGCAGCTTGGCGAGGGATACCTTAAGATGCAGTAGCATCAGCAGCATTCGTTCCTATTTCCTCAGCACCGGCATGGGAATCTTCCTCCATTAACACAGTGTCAGCCTCGGCATCATCAGAAAGTTCGATGACGTCCTCAAGAGGCTCTCCTGCATATTCAGCAGCTGCGACGGGCTTCTCGGTATGAGAACTCGGCACCGGGACATAGGACGCAGAAGGTTGACTCCTTTGCTCCAACACGGGTTCATCAGCATTGCCTGCGATACAAAATGCGATGGTGTGAGGTAACTTGTATCGTACGTTATTTTACTATCTTTGCTAAAGCTAAGAGCAAGCACCTCCACGCGAAGGTGGGATTGCAGTATCCTCGTCATACGCTAAGGACGTGGAACCTTGCCTTATTAATGTGTCTTCGCTAAGCATGTCTTTAAGATGAGCGTGACCTGGGGCGCGAAGAAACTAGTCATGATTGTGTTTTGAGTTGCTAAGCCTAGTTCACGCATATCGTTCAAGTGATTACCTGAGGGTTCACCGCACTTGCCTACTAGCCAACGGCGAATTTCAGCTTTTGACACACCATGTTTTAATGCACCAACAATTACATCTCGATAAGTTACTGCGAGATTAAAAATCTCACCTTCATTGCCGCCTGCAATTTCTTCAAAATCTGCTTGGGCTTGCTCCAAGGCTGCCGCATCTTCCTCTGGAGCCACGTCCTCCTCCTCAACTCGGGGAGCCACCTCTTCGGGAAGCACATCTTCCTCGTCAACTGGACGCACTAAGTCGTCGACGTGCTGTTCTTCGAGGCTTCTTTGCTTCACGCGCTCGAGCTCCTTCTCTTCTCGCTTCCTTCTCCCTTCAGCAGCTTCCGCAGCTGTCCTCCTGGACTCGGCAAGAATGTCCTCGCTTATGGTTTCATCAGAAACACCAGAATGAGTACCCCTCTTCTGCCTCTTGGCCAAAAGGCCATTGATGGTCTCATCATCATCATCTGCGGAAAAGCGAACAGTTCAAACCAAATTGCAAGAGAGCTAAGATAATGAGGAGAGAAGTACGATTGAGATACCTCCTGATTCTTCCTCATGTATCGCATTTTCCTCTCTGACACGGACATCTTCAACTCTTTCTTCTTCTTCTTCGTCTCTTTCTCTTGGCTCCCGCCTCTCCTCTTCTTCCTCCTGGCCGAATGGAACGAAGGTCTCCACTGCGAGCTCCTTCCGCGTTTTACCGGTCATGCGACCTTTGCCTTTGTCTTTGGCAGAAAGGGACCTCGCAGGAGGGGAAGTTGGAGCGCTTCTAGGGGAAGAAATTGTAATTCCTCTTTGCCTGGGCCTCTTCTCTCTTGGCGCGGCAGTCGCTGGAGGAGACGAATCATCTCTAGGGGGAGACAAGACCGGAGCATTGTCTATTAGCGAGTCAGCAAAAGCATTCATGACCTCGCGAATCCTGGCCTCGACCTCGGGATCCATTCTCGATGCTAGCCGAAACAGCTGTCCTTGTCTTCTTGTAGTAACAATGGTGTTAACCAGCGATTTGGAACGCTCACCAGATGCAAACCTCCGCACATGGCACTACAGCAAGCAGTGTAGAATGAGGTTGTCAATATATTGAAGTAAAGAAGCTTAGCACATGCAAGAGAAGTTGCTTACCTTAGCAAAAGTTTTGCTATATCTGATGACATGCGAGTCGCCTTTTCTAACCGCAGCAATCTTTTCATCTAGAATGATGGTGGGACACAAATGGTTCTCGTGATCCAGCAATGAGTAGCAACCATATTCAGACTCGTCCGGGCTACAGTTGGGACGAAAAGGAAAAGAATTCCTTTTGATCACAGGAGCTCTGCTTGGCTGGGGGGCGATTGAGTCTCAAATCTTGTCTGTTGGGCGATCCAGTATGCGAGCCAGTTTTTGGAACAGCCGCCTTCACGGTTACCTGCAGGTTGCTCAAAGGGAAGATTGCTCAGCAAGATTGTTTTGCACTCCTTTGTCAACAAACGCTTATAGCAGCCTCTGATAATAGACTGTGGCCAGATTGATGGTGCCACTGCATCAAAGCCGAATTGGGGAGAAACGCGAGTGGGATCGACGTCCACGGTAATCCTCTCGTACCTCGGCGCGAGCTCACGAACATGCTCCGCGAGAGCGGGAAGGGAACCTCGCAGGCACCAGCAAAAGAATTCGCGATAGCGCTCATGGAAATGCTCTCCATCTTCGAAAAGGAGCTCTTCTGAGAAGACAACACCCTTAGAAGGATACAGCTTTGGAAACCATCGCACGTTTTCAATACGCATGGCATAGGGCCTGGCTATGAACTCTTGTCGATTGTCGCATATCAGGCTCCAAACGCACTTGGGGTTATTTGTTCCGAACCACCTTGCAGCTCTGCCGCTGTTACGCTCCTCCACCGCGCCTGGGGGACACCACTTGTTGGGCTTAGAAGCAACTGGGGCATAGGAAGGCCATCGCTCAAAGACCCACATTGTCAAGAAAGCAATATTGATATAAGTCAGTATGTCGAGGCGACCACGCTATTCCTTCATGGCCACAACCAGCTGATCCAGTCTGTAGTACAGCGTGCCCAAGACCAAGGGTCCAAGCGCGACTTTCTGGCCAAGGGCCAATTTCACAGCAAGGGGCAAAACGTGATAGAAGACCCCATCGTGCGGGTGACCATCGATTAAGTACCTCGACAACCAGGCGCAGAGGAAGGCGCATAGGGTTAAGTGATAACCCTTACCCTCCACATAGTTCTTAGCCTCTGGGTTTTGACTCAGAAGCTTCTTGGTGATGCTGCGGTTCGCATAGTCACGGAAAAAGTACTGCAACCATTTGTTCCAAGTATTTTTCGCAGATGTGTCAACCAACTGCCAGTCAGGAAGGACTTTTGTAGTGGTCCACCGGGTGGAAATTTTCTTTACCTCTGACAAGCACTCCTCCATCTGCGTGTACAAAGCAATCTCCGCATCCGTCCTCAAGGGACTCAAAGGATCCACCTCACCCATGGGAGACAGATCATACAGCATGTGCACGTCCTCGAGCGTGGGGGCAGCCTCGAACTCAGCAAAGTGAAATGTGTGAGTCGCAGGCGAGTAGCATGAAAGAAGGTTTAGAAGCATGGACTGGTCCAGCTTCACGGCAGCACCCTTCATAGCACGAACTGCGAAGTATACGCCGGCCTCATTTAGAGTCATGGCGTGATGAGTCAATACATGGTCGATCCACTCATCTATGTAGTCCAATTTCTGAACAAAAGCTTGGGTAGAAATTGCAGCATACGGGAAGTACCCATTTTCGACTCCCAATCGAACTACGTCTTTGGAGCCAATCAATTCGAGCAGGGCCGAGTTAACTGGAGGGGTTAATGTTTGCAATCCCTCACCAGGGACGGGGGTAGGCAGTTTCTTTGCCTTAACCCTAGCATAGTAGAAGTCTTTGCCACCCTGATAGGGGGCTTTTCGCCATAGAGCTTGCGGAAGATCAGGTATTTCTTCATCCTCCTTGCTGGGTCTAGTTCCTTTTGTCTTTGCCATTCCTGCGGAAAAGCAAGAAAAAAGGGGAGAGAAATATGCACACTTCAGTTTGAATTTCGAGATTCAAGATCTATGGGAAGAAAGATGAACAGTCTGGCACCAATTTCAAAAATTGGAGATTGGAATTGTTTGCATCATCAGGGATTTCAAAAACCCTACATTCAAAGTCTTTATCATTGAAGGACTAAATCGAAATTGGATTCAAAGATTGTGAGCTTCTTCACAAGTTTTCAGCAGATAATATGTCATGGGTTTGCAGATCCAACGCAGTTCAAAGCATATACTAGCATATTAGATCAAAATTTGAACAAGGCCAACCTTGTTTCTGTAAAGCTTGCTTGGATGCAGACAATTGAAGAAGACGATT
Organism: Linanthus parryae; assembly: GCA_023055425.1. Classification (NCBI taxonomy): domain Eukaryota; kingdom Viridiplantae; phylum Streptophyta; class Magnoliopsida; order Ericales; family Polemoniaceae; genus Linanthus; species Linanthus parryae. The sequence continues at coordinate 160,280,857 of JALGPY010000002.1, read as the reverse complement.
CGCAATCTTGAACTGGTGATTGATTATCTGAATCTGCTTTTGAAGACTTCCGGGTATCATTCACTTTAAGAGAAAGAAGTGATGCTTTGCAACAATGGAGAGTACAGAGTATTTATCCAAAAATAATGAAGGGTTGCGTCCTTTCAGTAGTCGAATCGCAACCGTCACCGTCGAATCGCGCAATCACAGGACAAGCTGACGTCACCCCTAAAACCCTAAAGGCCAGACGGCACGACTCTAGGGGTTTTGGGTCATAATGGCACGCACGGGGGCTGAATTTACTCACATTTGAATTGGTGCGTGGCGGCGACGCGTAGTTGGTTTCCGCGCATGGAAGTCTATCCAGCTATGAGTCTTCACGCGCAGAAAGGGGGCTAATGTAGATAGTGCTTTCTGAGCTGACAGATCTTGGCCACGTGGCAACCATCCCGCACACCATATTGTGCTCCATACACACTGGATCACCAGCCGCGCTGATCCATGTGGGGGCTGCGAGACAGGGCCCTCGCATACTACTGCACGGGACTTGTAGGGACTTAGTGGTTTGGAGGCTAGAGTAAGTCCTGTCGCGTGCGGGCTTGAGTAACTGCTTTTGAGATATTTATGGCACGAGCTCCATAAACCCGGTCAATCCGGTCAAACACGGTCAACCCCATAACGATTCTGGTATTCGCGCATAACGTGCTGTAACGGTCCCTATATACGCGGACGAACGTGCCGTTGTGGTTAAGCTAATTAAGCCGCCATTGATGGGCGCATTAACCACACTGCAACGGTCACATTCTCCGTTATATATAGGACGTTAACCTTTCCATACAAAGGAGAACACACTAGTCATACGCGGAAGCTCTGTCAAATCCCTGTCTCTCTCTCAGACATTACTACTGCCTTACTCTCTCCCTACACACAACCCAACTCTTCATGTGCCGTCTCTGACCCTCTACTTACGGTGTACACGGAGCTCTCCCTGCCGGAATCTCTTGTGCACACTTTCCAACAATATATGGTAGGCCCAAAGACAAGTCCGGATGAGAGAGTAATGGCCCGCGCAACATCAGCTTCCCGAGATTTACAAACTGGAGGGGCTGAAGTGCGATTTCGGAAAATTTCATTAAAAAGCGTGGCCAGGCCTTGGGAAACGGGATTTCAGACCTAAAACACATAGAGACGCTGCTGGAGACTATCGAAGAAGGCTAGGAGGCAAGAGGGACATGGAGAACGACGCCGGAGTCGCCGAAACGCGAATTTCGTCACGAGTTTGACTATCCCTCCTATCTTTTCTATCTTTTCTTGTTACTATGAACTTTTTAGCATCTATTTTCAGTATATTTGAGTAAATTAACTTGCTAGGTTCCTACCTAGGGCTATGTTTTGGTTTCCGGATTGTTGATTTGAATTCACGTTCTTTGATTGAACTTAATAGATGATGAATGTTTTTGCTATGTTTAATTCTCGTTCTTAATTTATCCTTGTATTGTTTGGCCACCAATATGAAGATTATAGGTAATATGTTAGTGAAAGAAACGAATTACCACGATAAGTGAATTAAGCACGTAGTCGCAGGTTAGAGAAATCAACCACAGGCTGTGAACGTTGAGTAGAATTAGATGATTGTCGATATATGTTTTAGGGATAATAGGACTTGGTAACTGGCTTAGCATTATGGGTTGTTTGGCAAATTAAAACATTATCTGTGTTTAAAAATAGAATTCTTAAAATTGAAGTTACCCTAGGGGATCCGTAGGCGACCTAGTACCAAGAAAATTGTCACACAAAAATATTGTCTCTTTACTTATTTACTTTCAGTTTATTAGTTAGGAACAAATCACTCAAACTACACTCCTCATGTTATTTCAATTACACTCTTTAGATATTAATCTCTAATTAACAATAAACCTACTATCTGTCCTCGTGAGATCGATAACTCGGGGTTGAAATACCAACCCTATATTACTTGACCGTGCACTTGCGATAACACGTAAGAAATCGTGCTAAGTTTTTGGCGCCGCTGTCGGGGAATATTTAGCTATTTGCTAGCCAAGTCCGTGTCTGCATCTCCAATTACATTTAGGTTAGAATATGTCGTATTGTGAGTCAATGTAGTACTTATAGTCCGAGTCGTATTTTAATATATTGTTGTATTGTGCTTAGTTTTAGTGTAGTTTATGTGTAGGTTGCACTTTTACTTTATTAATTCCCCTACCAAATTGTCTTGTGGTTAGTCGAGTTGGATAATAGCATATAGAGTTTAGAAAAATAAGAAAAAAGTAAAAAAAAAAATATATATATATATATATATCATAAAAAATGAAAAATTTGAGAAAAATGACAACTTACGACCTAGAAACCGAAGAGAATCCAGTGAAAGAGCTCATGAGAGTATGAATCACTGTAGTAGGGATACTTTAATTCTAGTATTTTGTGTGCAAGTCTCACGAAAGGATGTCCCGGGTATTCGGGAATGGTGAAAGTAGATTACGGGCATACTTTTGGCTTCTTAGTGTGCTAGGAGGATTGAGTCTCTAAGTGATTGATTATTCTGTTTCCGATGGAAACTTGTGGACTCTTAGAATCTGAGGTGGACCTTCGTGTAGAGTCGGTTTCATGTGGTACAAATTTTCGGCGTAAGCGAAGCCGAGGAGCGTACACCTGTTGGAATTGTGCCCTAGAGGCAATCAATTTATTGTGACAAATATGTGGATTTACGATTCATTATGTTATCGATGTGGAGATATGATAACATGAATGAAGTCCTTATAATATAAGTGTTATATTCTTAAATATCCCTAGTTGATTATAATGATTAATAGGACAATCATATATAGACTAGTATGGGGTTGGATTGATATGGAGATATCATGATCCAACACATGGGTATGCATTAGGAGTAATGGCATACTGGATTGACCCATCTCCGAGAAGGCTACATACAAGTTATGTAAAGTCACAAGTGCTTCTCGCAGTGCAATGGTATTGTCATCCTTAGACGTGAAGTCACTAGATATTCTAGTTGTGGATTATTGTGATTTTGGTAGCGTCAAACGCTACACCGTAACTGGGTGGCTATAAAGGCGTGTACCGGATACAATAAGAAGCAAGCTTAGAAATCGTAGTGGAAGTAGATAGAATTTGTTCCTCCCACATAACAGGAGAAAATATCCTAGGCCACTCGAGGGATAGTGCTTATAAAATGTCTGGCCAGACTCAAATAAATCAATATGGTATATTGATGTTATTTGCACAAATAAGGCTATTCCCAGGATCGAGAAACTATGGATTGGATATACGAGTGTGACTTGTATGTCTCGTGTCCAATCCGGATATTGGGACAAAGGGATTAGACAATTACTTGCACAAGGTTTGTCATGATGACTATTCTATTTGTTGGCTAGAATGGATGTCTTGCTAGAGGCCGCTCCATATTAGTAAATAGTTGCTACCAACTAAATAGAACCTATGGGGTCACACGCCATATAGGGGTGAACTGGACTTGGGAATTAATTAATTAATATGATTAATTAATTTGAATGATCAAATCTCAACAACTTGCTAACTTAGTAGGACTAATATGCAAGTTGGACTAATTAATGTAGAGACATGATTAGGATTTGCCAAGGTGGACTAATTCATGTAGATACATGATTAGGATTAATTTTCAAAAATAACCAATCCATGTATGGACATGATTAGGACTAGTTTGCAAAAAGGGACTAATCCTTATTTGAGTAGGATTAGGAGAGGGGTTCTTTATGTAGTAGGACAAGGAGTTGTTGGACTATATAAAGAACACTCCTAGCTTATTTTCTCTACACACATATATAAGATAGAGTAGGAGAGAATAAAGCAAGGAGAGAGAGCAAGTCCCAAAGGAAGGGCGGAACCCCCCTTGGGACCGCCTCCCTACGTCGGCCATGAAAGGGAGCTGCCACCTTGGTGCTCCATTGTTGATTGATTCCTTCTTCTTCTTCCATTCTTCCTAGCTATAACAAGGAGTTGGAGGATCCAGATCTCACCTCTAGGAGTGGATCAACCGTAGAGACGTGACACAAACGTGACAAGTCATCACAGGAGACCTCTAAGGTGTGTTACTTGTTTCTTCCCTTACCATCGTTATGATTCTCTTACTGTGATCCTTGGAGGGTCTTGAATGGATAATTCTTTCTTCCGCTGCGTATCCATGATCAAAATCCTACAACACCACCATCCCTTATGGTGGTTCCAAGAAAAAATCCTAAAAATCCCAAACTCTTAAGCTCTATTGCACGGTTGTAAAAATAGAGGAGAATAATGAAAAAATATGAAAAAAAAAAAATTGAGCTTCAAAGGTGAAACAACCTAATGTGCTTCCGTGTACACGGAAAATTGGATTCAATCCAACATAGAGCTTAAGAGCGAACCTAAAGTCAAGCCGTATATCACAGGAGTTGTGTCTCCTAGAAATTGGACAATTTTAATTCAAATCAATTACGGCTAAGAGTGTCTGAAAAACCTCAAATGATTTGGCGAAGAAAGACCACTTAGTGACTTGAGATGCCTAGACCCTCTGAGTCAAATGGCGTGCCGTATCTTGGTTTGGTTTGGTGGATGTTTGGGGACGCCTTAGTGAGTTTGTGCATATGATCATCATATTATTTCTTGCTACGTGTTGTGAAATTTCAAAGTGAGATTGTGAGGATTGATGATTTCGTTTATGATAGAGAGGTTGCCCAATCTCATAAAGAGAAAAAAAATTGTGCTGGTTCAATTTTTGCATTGTGTATAATCGAGTTGAATTTTAGTTAGTTCATGTAGTTGCATATTCTTGTTGTATTGAGTTGTGTTTGTGTCTTGAGTCGGCTAGTAAACAGTGATTTGCTCGGGACGAGCAAAAGGTAAGTGTGGGGGTATTTGATAAATTTCTTTTATGAGTTGTTATTATACTTCCATATTACTTGTATTAGGCTTATTTCACAAAATTTATATTTTATATTTGCACAAATATGTGAATTTGACGATTAATAAGCCTAAGAGTCAAAAGTTGTGTTTCTAGCTTATTTGAGCATGATTTCTTTCATATTGCGATGAAAATTGCAAGGGTTGTTTAGTTTTATGTAACACAGGTAAAAATATGTGGAATGGAGCTTATGAGAGGCTTGGATATGCTTGGTATGGAGCTAGATGAATAGGAGAAAAGAAGATGCAAAAACGAAACAAAGTTGGAAAAGCTGCACAGGACCAGCCTGCACTCTTTTCGACTCTCAGGAAAATATACAAAGATTTTCGAAGCATTGCCTGTGTAATTGGAAAGTAGACATTCGTAGATTTCAAATGATATATGGTAGGCCCAAAGACGAGTCAGGATGAGAGAGTAATGGCCCGCGCAAGATCAGCTTACAATTTTGTCCGAGAATTACAAACTAGAGGGGCTGAAGTGCAATTTCGGCCAAATTTCATAAAAAGCGTGCCCAGGCCTTAGGAAACGGGATCTCAGACCTAAAACACAGAGAGACATTGCTGGAGACGATCAAATAAGGCTAGGAGGCATGAGGGACATGGAGAACGACGTCGGAGTCGTCGAAACGCGAATTTCGTCACGAGTTTGACTAGCCCTCCTATCTTTTCTATCTTTTCTTGTTACTATGAACCTGTTAGCATCTATTTTCAGTATATTTTCAGTATAGACCTAGGTTCCTATGGGGAACCTAGGTCTATGTTTTGGTTTCCGGATTGTTGATTTGAATTCATGTTCTTTGATTGAACTTAATAGATGATGAATGTTTTTGCTATGCTTAATTCTCGTTCTTAATTTATCTTTGTATTGTTTGGCTACCAAATATGAATATTATAGGTAATACGATAGTGAAAGTAACGAATTGCCCGGATAAGTGAATTAAGCATGTAGTCGCAGGTTAGAGAAGTCAACCACATGATGTGAACGTTGAGTAGAATTAGATGATCGTCATTATATGTTTTAGGGATAATTAGAACTTGGTACTCGGTTGTAATTTGACATAGGCATAGAAAGCTAGCTTTGTAACTCGGTTAGCATTATTGCTCGTTTAGCAAATCAAAACATTATCTGTGTCTCAACATAATTCCGGAAATTGAAGTTACCCAAGGGAATCCGTAGGCGACCTAGTACCAAGAAAATTGTCACTAAAAAATATCGTCTCTTTTAATTATTTACTTTCAGTTTATTAGTTAGGAACAAATCACTCAAACTAAACTCCTCTTGTTATTTCAATTACACTCATTAGATTTTAATCTCTAATTAACAATAAACCTACTATCTGTCCTCGTGGGATCGATAACTCAAGGTTGAAATACCACCCCTATATTACTTGATCGTGCACTTGCGATAACACGTAAGAAATCGTGCCAAGTTTTTGGCGCCGTTGCCGGGGACTGTGGTTTGTTTGTTAATTAGAAATTAGTTTAAAGAGTTTATTTTTTCTTTTAGTTCTTATCTATTCTTATTACCTTACGGTATTTCTTGAGATTTTCTGTGTGCATGTATTCTACTATAAGCATGGAGGACGAGAAATAATACCGTCATTTTGAGAGAATATTTTGTCACATCCCCCTCCCGCCGACCCCGATTAGCGATGAATAAAACTTTGCGTTAACGGGAGGAGGGCGCGACATGCCGGTGAGGCCTTGACTCGTCAAGAGGCTAAACGAGTTATTTTAAATTTGTGATTAAAATTTCCTTCGAAAACTTTGCGGAAGCGTAATTTTCAAATTACTTGGGGTTGTCATGGTAAACTATTTGAATTGTAAAGAAAAGAAAGTTGGAACATAAAATTTCAATGTCATTTAGCCATCTTGACTCATAACGTAAGCAGAGCATAACTCGGGAAACGTACTAGGTATCATACAAGGGCTCAAATTAAGTCTAAAATACATAATTACACAAATCTTACATTCTTAAACAAGTAATGGACATGTATTTCGCAATATACATCTAGCTCCAAGCCGACTTGCATAGAACATCTAGGCACATAAGCATCAACAATCACGCTATCACATATCAACTTAATGCCTTGCTACTTCTTGCTTCTTACGTTTTCTTAAAACCTGAAAAAAGGGTAACGTAAAAGGGTGAGCTCAACTAGATCAGTGAGTTACATCTATGCCCGTCCGTAGGTTTGAAAAACCAAAACCGGCTAAATTTTCCATGGAGCGTCATGAACATAACTCATAGTGATACATACATATACTTGTGAAACTTAAAATATCAAGGAATTCATAAAGCGTAACATGTATCGTAAAGAAAGCGTAACGTAAAGCATAACTTGAGTCGTGTGAAAAAAATATTGTTCCAAGTAGGAACCTTGCTTTGTCTCGCGTAGAGACCTTATCATACTTAAACGTATTGTCTTAGTTTCTTATCTTATGGCCCGTGATAACCTTCGTGACTTAACATAACGTAGGGACATGTCCATCGCGACGGCTGGTGAGGCGACCGTTGCCTGCTTATATTGCCCTGTCAAAAGGGTCGTAGCCTGCCTATACCCGACAGGGGGTTTCACTCCGGTAACCGTGGCCTTTCTGAAAACGTGTTTTATCTTATGAATCATCATTTTTTTTCTTAGCATCCATGGAGCATAAAACGTTTACTTGGTTCGAAAGCATACATACATACATAATAGGGAAACATGAACATACATAAGCTTTTAAAAAACTTGAGGGTAGGTAGAAACTTCATGAGGTATGGTAACTCACCTTGCGAGCTTAAACAATTCATTTTATATTTCTTAGTCCAAATTCGACCAACTTTAAGCACACGAGCATCAACTCCAACGTCATCTAGATCGTCAATTAGGCTACGAATCACACATATAATCACTTAGCACGAAATCATTCAAAATATAACACACAATCACTTAGCTAAACGACATTAATCTTATTAATTCAAATAAACTAATTTTTCACATATTCATATGCTTGGGTGGCCTTAAACGTCTTATTAGATACATGTGAAATGTATAATGCAGCACATAAGAGAAATATGACATACATTGAGCTAAAAAGTAACTTACACAAGTTAGCTCTAATAAACTTGATAAACTTCTAAATTATGCTTATAAGCAAAGTGTAACTATCGCTAGTACAAAAATTCATAGTTAATTCAAAATAATTATTCGCGACTTGATATTTTTACGTCACGTAGATAAAGAGTTTACCCATAAGATACTGTAATATCAAAAAATAATAAAGTTTTCTAAATATTTTTAAGGGTAAAAGACATTTTGCACCCTCGTTAGATGGGGTATATACAAAAACAACCTCATTGTTCGGGGATATACAAAAACCTCCCCTGTCAGTGACGGACGTTGGACAAATACCACCCATCTGTTAATGTCAGTTAAGAGAGGGGTGCAATCTGATTTCTTTATGACCATTTTGCCCCTATTTGTATTTTTTGTTTATTTTTTTAATGTTCTTGGTTTCTTCTCCACCACCACCACATCTCCACCGCCACCGCCACTGTCTCCGCTGATTCCCACAATTACAACCTACTTCACACCCTAATTTCACCAATACCTCTTTCAATTCTTGCAACCATCATCCTCCAACAAAACCACCGATACCAATTCATCACATTTTAAAAGAGAGAGATGGCCTGTGGCTACCAAGAAGAGAGTCAAAACACGAGAACACAAAAGATTAGACATTCATCACACACCAACAGTGAAATCAAACTGTGGCGGAGTTGGGCCGCAACAGCTTGTTAAGACCCATCGAAGGATCCTCCACGTCTCCTTCAAATCCAACGGAGAATAGACTGCTCTTGGCTCGGTGACGCCGCTGCACATTACGACAACATCGTCTCCCAATCTTCACACGCGGCTCCGCCGCAGAGTTCCACCGGCGGTGGAACTGGTTGGAGGTCGGAACTAGCACCTGCCGTATCTATAGACCCATCACCACCACCACCGCCCAAAGAAGAAGACAGGGTTGAAGTAGATGGAGGATTTGTTCCGAAAGTATCCAAAGGCTCAGTACCCCGAAACCAGGATTTGTTCTAGTTACAGAGCAATGGAGGATTTGAAGAAGAAAGAAATGGATTTGAACAAGAAGAACCAGAAACAAAATCAGAAACCCCCTTCCCCTCAAAATCAAAGGGTACGGGCATCATCATCTAGCAAAATCTCCCCGGGAAAAACCACAGAAAATCCCCAAATTACGAAGAACCCTTCTCAGATCACTCTCCGTCGGAGCAATTCAACGCTCGAATTCGAATTGAGCCAGAGTTGAAAACACCTCATTTGAACCGAATTGATCGAGTGGGTCGACTTCAAAGCTCGATCTCCGCAATTGGTTCGCCGCGAGATGAATCGGGTCTCTGGATTAGACGGAAACCTAGATTTCTCCGAGAGGAAGAACACCGAGAGTTGCGGCGATTGATTGGATCAGAACCCTAAAGTGACTCGCGACTATGTGGCATTGAATCAGCATCCACATGCGAGACCCTTCACGGGAACAGTCCTGAAGAAGGAAAGCATCATCTGATTTGTTTGTGATATTTGCTTTGATTTCTCAGATCTAGAGGCGCCCCATATTGATAATGGGTGTTGAGTAAGTTACAAACACGAACCCGAGAAGAGGCACTGGTGGCGGAGGTGGGTGTTGTGGTGCCATGATAAGTGAGAGGAGAGAGAGTGGAAGAAAGGTTGGTTTAGGGTTAGGAATGGTACATATAGTGAGTAATTTTCAAAACTTTGAAGGGTATTTATGTCTTTTGACCTCTCCGTTAGTGCGCCGTTAGTTGCTAACGGTGACAAGGGTGGTTTTTGTATATCTCCGAACAATGAGGTTGTTTTTGTATATTCCCAATCTAACGAGGGTGCAAATTGTCTTTTACCCTATTTTTAAACATAATATTTCGGATCTGTTTTGGTACGAAAACAGAGGCCGATAGCAGCTTTGGAAATAAGTTCATAAAATATTCATATTAATTCCAAAAATTATAAAATTATGGCAGAAGGTAGATAACATGTATGGGAATACCGTATTCAAATTTGGTGATATTTGGAGAAGAATAACTACATGAAATTCATGAAAAACCGCACTGATATGGGGTTGGACAGCTTGTTAAAACAGAACAGGTATTTGGCCGATTAAAAATTAAATATAACTCCAATGATTCTGAAATTTTTACTGTAGAAACATCACATACAAATACACAAACTATAAATTTTTCATAATTTTCTGAAATAAATGTTTAAGTATTTTTCCCGATTTTGTTAAAATAGGCTCAAAACATGAGTTTTGTGATTTTTCATACTTCAAAACTTGTTGCATGCACGAAATCATCCACCAAAATCTGAATTTGAACTAAGACGAGGTCTAAATCATACCAATCTCACTACACATAACATCTTCTTCCATGAATCTAACAACAAACTTACATTTGATGACATGCATGTATGATCTAGATGAAAGAGGTGAAAATTTAACCACGACAACATGATTTTTTACCTTAAATGATGATAGTGATGTTGTTCTTGAGCTTCCTAGCCTCCTAATATGGATCTCCTAGCATAACTTGGTAGAAATTGTGAAGAAATGAGGGTTGATCTTCCAATTTTGGGGATTTTGGAGAGAATTAGGACATGATAGCTACAATGGGGGAAAGAAATGAACCGTGCGAGAGGGACAAAAAATCAAACAGAAATTTGAACAGAAAGTGATGTGGCGTATGCCACATCAGAAGATGTCCAAAAATCACCCAGATTTATTGTTGCTAATTTCTTCATAATGAGATTTCATCTATGACATGTTTCCATCCACGTCATTTCATGTTCAACTTTTTGTACAACTTTTTGTTCACTTAGACTTTTCCTAAAGAAATTCATAAGAGAGGAAAGTAGGAGAAAAGAGGGCCGGATGGAGGAGAGGGGAGAGTGGAGAAAGAAGTTGAGGGAGAGACATGTGGTGTGGGGTGGAGTGACAAGTGGCATTGTTAGTTCATGCAAATTTGGGGGATTGATTTGGTGTGACACTTGCACTACATTGTCTATTTGTGTGGTTCTAATTGATTCTCTAGTGTCTCTAATAATGAAAGTGTCTTAGTTACTAGCATGAACACAACATGATCAAGTACTCCTATAACATCTTTATAATTTTCTACAACTAATATTTAATTGTCTAAAATCTTATTCCCTAAGGGTCCCTAGCATTATTGTAAACTACATTATAGTTTCTAAATATAAAACACATACAACTTAATATTAGATTCGACATTTACTATTTACAAGTCTAGACTATGCGATAAAATATATGACATGAAATATTCATTTAGAACATAATATTTTCACTTAGAAAATAGATATACAACTTATATATACATATAGGAGTTAAGTTTTGCACAAATAACGATAGTACTCTACACGGAAAATACACTTATACATGATTATGCACATAATTCATTTGTCGCATACTTTACATGATGACGCTAAAATAAGAACATAATGCTTTTAACTATATTTTTAAATACACAACAACATGATATTCATGATTTTTCACAAGCTAATAGACAAACATTAAATGAAATATTAACATATAATCACATATTAACGTACTAATACGAATTAGAAATGTGGGTTATTACATATTTAGAGCATGCGACCTTGCATATGGGCAAATTGTGAAGGAGTGCTATGTGAATAGCATTAGATAGAGGGTAGCAATGGAGATGCAACGTTATACATTTTGTCCTAATGACCAACTCATCCCTCTAAGTTCCTTTTCTTTCTAGGTTTGATGTTTGAGGAGATAATCCCAAATGTGGAAGAATGGCGACAACGAGCAACAAGAATGGGAATGGAGACAACATATGTGGACGCACAACTTGTTCTCCATTCAAATCAATAGTATAATCCGACTTTCGAAAAACTCAAAGAGGAAGATGATGAGCCATTGTGCATCCCCAGTTCTCCTAACATCGATTCATTGCTTGAATCAAGTATGGGGGAGAAGCATGATGCGATTTTTAGTGAGATTGATAGTCCTCTTCATGGAATTAATATCGACGATCTTGACTCTCCGGTGGTGAATTTGATGGACCATCTCATGTGTGAGCTTTATGAAGATGAGAAATACGTCGAAATTGGAAGTGTTGATGATTCAGATGGTTCATATAAAGCAGATGAAGGTATTCAAATATTTGTATTTTATTTGCTGTTTCAATCTTCAATGAAAGTAGCGCGAATCGAGAAATCGACCAAGGAGGACATCAATCTCTTTCAAACAAATGGAGGACTTGATGTAATTTTTGAAATCATTGTTATGTCGATTCTCATGAATTGGAAGAAGAAGAAAAAGGTTTCAGAGCCTTCACTTTTGCAACTCGGGTTCATTGTTATTGAGATTCACGCTTCTTGTGAGAATTTGTTCTTGTTCACTTGAGAAGAGAAATATCGAGAAGAGATGGTGGAAGAAGAAAAAATGGCTAGAAAAATCTCATTTGCAAGCAACAAGGGTGCTGTGTGTAGCAGTTTCAAAATGCTTCCAATATTGTCATCTGGGTTGGTTCTCAGCATCGGGGAGGCAAGTGAAAATTTCAAGAACTCTGAAAAATACAACTCAGTATTCCCCCACTGTTGTAACACAGTGTTGCAACGTTCATAGCACTTTCCAGCTTCTCTGAAAATTCAGATTTTCTGCAGGTTGTAAACCAGTGTGAGAACAACTTGTATTGCTTTTACTCTGCCTCAAATTGAAGACCCCTTTTGCCATCCATCCTCAACCAAGAAGACGCAGAAATAGCCGCCGACAGCCATTAAATCCAGCGGTGTAACCTCCAACCAAACCCCAGGCCTCGGAAAGAAATTACCGATTTGAACCGCCATCTTCCTCACCGTCGAACCTCATAGCCAACACCGCCGACGATAAATCCTCCCCTCGAACAGAACCACAACCCCGTCCTTCACTGCGGCTCTCTGATTCTCCGATCTGCGAAACCCCATTGACCTCTGTGTTCGAACCACTCAAACAGCCCAAGTCACAATCGGCCATTAACCCCGCTTATCATCAGAACCCAATTTTCTCGATTCCAAACTAATTTCATCACAGCCGACAAGCATAGATCAATCCCTCGCTACAGCCCATCTCCACCACCGCTTCTCAAGCTCCAACATTCTGGCCGCCTATGGTAGTGACCCAAACCACCATGAAATCCGGCGAAATCATAGCCTTCACCGACATACTATAAATCCTGCTTCTCAATTGACTGAATGTCCACCCGAACCCACCCTCAATCGGTCTCTCTATCCTCTGATGGAGCTAGAAGTGAGGCCGAGCCTTTTAGACTTGTGGAATTGTTATGGTGGTTCAGGACCATTATACATGGGATGAATTATTGATTGACCACTACTAAACACAAGACCTCTTTGTATTTACAGAGTTTGGGATTTTAATAGACTCAGCAAAAAAAAGAGGCACCCATCACATTAGCCAAAATTGAAAATGGAAGCAATAGTAAGTGTCGGCCAAATCAGTACAGAGAAAACATGGGCAGCTGATATGAACTTTTTTCTGTTGAAAAAAAACGTTGGACGAAAAGTTTGACGAAGTCATCAACCCCGGTGTGCTACTCGCCCACTCGACCTTCACGGGAGCTTGCATTGGCGTACGCAATGTGAGTTTGGGAATTCTTTTTATTCTTTCTCTCGGCAACAGATCAATCGACCCCAGTGTGTTTCGCACATTGGACCGCCATGGGAGTTAGCATTGTTTCACACAATGTTTACTTGGGGATTGTTCTTGCTATCTTAGTCAGCACCTATCGGATTTCGTCCCCGACCTTGTGTCGGTTTGTGAGTACTTTCTCTCTCTCTCTTTAATTACCGTTTAGGCACATCGTGCTTGCTCTAGGATTTTATTTTGACGACTTGGTCACGGTGCACAGTCGCCGCTTGGATTAGCTGTTAGAATTCTAGGGAATACTTGAGTACTTGCTTAATTTAGGTACACACAACTTGTCATGTGCACGTAGTTCGTTTTAGCTCTAAATTTGTTGAACTACCTTCTTGTTCCATGACTTTGACTCCGAGTAGAATCAATGCCCCTCGCATTTGAATGTTAAGTCTTCTTGGTTGATCTCTAAATTCGTTGAGGACTGCTCAAGTGTGGGGGAATTTTTAGCTATTTGCTAGCCAAGTCCATGTCTGCATCTCCAGTTACATTTAGATTAGAATATGTCATATTGTGAGTCAATGTAGTACTTATAGTCTGAGTCGTATTTTAATATATTGTTGTATTGTGCTTAGTTTTAGTGTAGTTTATGTGTAGGTTGCACTTTTACTTTATTAAATCCCCCTACCCAATTGTCTTGTGGTTAGTCGAGTTGGCCAAAAGCATATAGAGTTTAGAAAAATATGCAAAAAAAATAAAAATCATAAAAAATAAAAAAATTGAGAAAAATGGAAACTTACGACCTAGAAACCGAAGAGAATCCAGTGAAAGAGCTCATGATAGTAGGAAGCACCGTAGTATGGATACTTTAATTCTAGTATTTTGTGCGCAAGTATCACGAAAAGATGTCCCTGGTATTCGGGAATGGTGAAAGTAGATTGCGAGCATACATTTGGCTTATCTAGTGTGCTAGGAGGATTGAGTCTCTAAGTGACTGATTATTCCGTTTCCGGTGGAAACTTGTGGACTCTTAGAATCTGGGATGGACCTTCGTGTAGAGTCGGTTTCATGTGGTACGATTCTTCGGCCTAAGCGAAGCCGGGGAGCGTACACCACCATCCCTTAAGGTGGTTCCAAGTGAAAATCCTAAAAATCCCACACTCTTAAGCTCTATTGCACGGTTGTAAAAATAGAGGAGAATAATGAAAAAAATATGAAAACAATATATTTGAGCTTCAAATGTGAAACAACCTGATGTGCTTCCGTGTGCACGGAAAATTTGGATTCAATCCAACGTAGAGCTTAAGAGAGAAACTAAAGTCAAGTCGTATATCATAGGAGTTGTGTCTCCTAGAAATGGGACAATTTGAATTCAAAGCAATAACGGCTAAGAGGGTCTGAAAACTTCAAATGACTTGGCGAAGAAAGACCACTTAGTGACTTGAGATGCCTAGACCCTCCCAGTCAAATGGCGTGTCGTATCTTGGTTTGGTTTGGTGGATGTTTGGGGAAGCCTTAGTGAGTTTGCGCATAGGATCATCATATCATTTCTTGCTACGTGTTGTGAAATTTCAAAGTGAGCTTGCGAGGATTTGATGATTTCGGTTTATGATAGAGAGGTTGCCCAATCTCGTAAAAAGAAAAAAAATATGTTGGTTCAATTTTTGCATTGTGTATAATCGAGTTTCATTTTAGTTAGTTCATGTAGCTACATAGTCTTGTCGTATTGAGTTGTGTTTGTGTCTTGAGTCGGCTAGTAAACAGTGATCTGCTCGGGATGAGCAAAAGGTAAGTGTGGGGGTATTTGATAAATCTCTTTTATGAGTTGTTATTATAATTCCATATTACTTGTATTAGGCTTATTTCACATGATTTATATGTTATATTTTCACAAATATGTGAATTTGACGATTAATGAGCCTAAGAGTCAAAAGTTCTATTTCTAGCTTATTTGAGCATGATTTCTCTCATATTGCGATGATAATTGCACGGTTTGTTTAGTTTTATGTAACTTAGGTAAAAATAGGCGGAATGGAGCTTGTGAGAGGCTTGGATATGCTTGGTATGGAGCTAAATGAAGAGGAGAAAAGAAGACGCAAAAACAAAGTAAAGTTGGAAAAGCCGCACAGGACCAGCCTGCACTCTTTTCGATTCTCAGGAAAATCTACAAAGAGTTTCGAATCAAGTCCTGCAGCATTGGAAAGAATACATCCTTAGCTTTCCAACGATATATGGTAGGACCCGAAGACGAGTCCGGATGAGAAAGTAATTGCCCGCGCAAGATCAGCTTACAATTATGTCCGAGAATTACAAACTGGAGGGGCTGAAGTGCAATTTCGGCCAAATTTCATTAAAAATCGCGCCCAGGCTTTGGGAAACGGGATCTCAGACCTAAAACACAGATAGACGCTGCTGGAGACGATCAAAGAAGGCTAGGAGGCATGAGGGACATGAAGAACGACGCCGGAGTCGCCGAAACGCGAATTTCGTCACGAGTTTGACTATCCCTCATATCTTTTCTATCTTTTCTTGTTACTATGAACTTGTTAGCATCTATTTTCAGTATATTTGAGTAAATTAACTTGCTAGGTTCCCAGGAACCTAGGGCTATGTTTTGGTTTCCGGATTGTTGATTTGAATTCACATTCTTTGATTGAACTTAATAGATGATGAATGTTTTTTCTATCATTAATTCTCGTTCTTAATTTATATTTGTATTTTTTTGGCCACCAATATGAAGATTATAGGTAATACGTTAGTGAAAGAAACGAATTACCTGAATAAGTGAATTAAGCACGTAATCGCAGGTTAGAGAAGTCAACCACAGGCTGTGAACGTTGAGTAGAATTAGATTATTGTCATTATATGTTTTAGGGATAATTAGAACTTGCTAACTCGGTTGTGAATTGACCTAGGCATAGAAAGCTACCTTGGTAACTCGGTTAGCATTATTGCTCGTTTGGAAAATCGAAACATTATCTGTGTTTGAAAACATAATTCAGGAAACTGAAGTTACCCTAGGGGATCCGTAGGTGACCTAGTACCAAGAAAATTGTCACAAAAAAATATCGTCTCTTTAATCATTTACTTTCAGTTTATTAGTTAGGAACAAATCACTCAAACTACACTCCTCTTGTTATTTCAATTACACTCTTTAGATTTTAATCTCTAATTAACAATAAACCTACTATCTTTCCTTGTGGGATCGATAACTCAGGGTTGAAATACCAGCCCTGTATTACTTGACCGTGCACTTGCGATAACACGTAAGAAATCGTGCCATAGAATGGCTTAAGTTTCTAAGGCAATTAACATTTTTAGAAACAATTTTTTTTTGATTTCTCAAGATTAATTTTTTCCCCCGAAATGGTACAAAAGTTATTTAAAACTTCCATCACAATGTCATAGCTTTTTTGGTTCGCTTGAGCGAAAAGAAGCATGACATCCGCGAAAAGAAGGTGGGTAATGGCAGGACACGATCTAGAAATTTTGATGCCTACCCGTTTCCATTCCCTTTCTCTCAGGTTGATCATGTTGTTAAGCCTTCGTAAACACAAAACAAAAATATAAGGGGAAATCGGATCCACTTGTCTAATTCATCTACCCTATTTAAAAGCTTGAAGACTTTCACCATTCCATAAGATGGAGAAACTAGTAGAAGTTTTACATGACATGATTAAACTAATCCAATTATCATTAAGCTTAAAATAGTGCAAAGTATCTTTGATAAAATCCCATGACATTCTGTCATAGGCTTTCTCCAAATCGATTTTAAAAATTATCCACCCCCGTGTTACCTTTTTTGTGTTTTACGGTATGGATCATTTCTTGCAACACAATGACATTTTCAGTAGTGTTTCGTCCGGGGACAAAACTAGCTTGGTTGGGCGCAATAAGTTTCTGAAGCAGCCCTCTAATTCTAGCAACCAAATTTTTTGTAACAGCTTTATAACCCACATTGCACAAGCTAATGGGACGAAATTGCTTGATTTTTTCAGGATTCTCAATCTTGGGGATGAGCGCCACGAGGGTTTTATTAATCCTAGCAGGAGCAGTACTAGTAGCCAATATGTTTTTGATGAAGGAACACATCTCAGGACCAACAATATTCCAACAAGCATGAAAAAAATTAGCATTAAAAGAAAAGCTCTCTTAATTTCTTCACTAGTCACATCGAGATTGAGCACGCATTATCATCATCATTTAAGAAATTAGAAGAAATGCCCACATAATCAGTATTCATACAAGTCAAATCAACATGTTCAAAAGCATACAGATCCCTAAAATAGTTTAGAATAAGGTTTTGAAGATAACTCTTATTAAAAATCCAGTTACCATCGTTATTTTTAAGAGTGCTGATTGCATTTCTTCTTCGTATAGCAAGGGTAGAAAGGTGAAAGAATCTAGTGTTTCTTTCCCCTTTCAAAATCAAATTGCTTCTATATTTTTAGAACCACAAAGTCTCCTCCTATTTTAAGATGTTGTTTTAATCTTTAATCAAATTAATTTCAAGCATATGCATACTATGAGAATACTTAATAGCGAGAGCTTTTTGTAAACCCCAAATTCTACCCAAGATATGTCTTTTTCTTCTAAAAATATTTCCAAAGATGTTCATATTCCAAAATTTGGTACAGTTAGCCAGTGAATCTAACTTAACAGGTATTTCTGCATTAGACTCCTTCCAATTATTTTCAACCATACCCTTGAAGGATTCATGCTCAAGCCACATATTTTGAATCAAAACACTTAATTGACAAAGGAGGGTTCATGGATACCTTGTGTGTAGACAATGAGGGGGTTATGGTCGGAATAAGTCCTATCCAGGTTCTTGACAATAACATTGGGGTGTTGATTGACCCATTCTTTATTACAAAGGGCCCTCTCAAGTCTCTCTTGGGTGTTGCTCAGCCCCATTCTATTATTGTTCCAAGTCAATCTCGGACCAGTGCACCCCATGTCCATGAATCTGCAACAATTGATTCTGTCTTGGAAATTCTGGTTCTTTCTTTGGTTGGTGTTGGGGTTGAAGGATCTCCTCTGAGAATGACAGTGAAGTCATTAAAGTCACCCACGAGCATCCATGGCTGGTTGCTGGAGTTAGCATTGTCTTGCAAATACAGCCATAGATCCTCTGTTCTAGTTTCCATAGGACTTGCATAGATGGCCGATAAAATCCAATCTACATAATTTGCCTTCTTAACCAAAACATGAAAAGCTTGGGGAGCGAGCTCTCGGGGGTAATGGTGACAGCCCTCGGGTTCCAAACAACCCAAATACCACCTGACCTACCCACAGGATCGACATAGGCAGACTCAGTGAGACCGATGTTATGGAAAAAAATTCCAACTTTTGCAATGCCCACCTGGGTTTCAAGCAGAATAGCCACCTCAAAGTCTTCATTACTCTTAATTTCTTTGAAATCCCTTTTAAAAACTTTTTTTTTAGCCCCACGGCAATTCCAAGCAAGAATGTTCATGGACTGAGTCATTGGAAACGTTTGGGGGGCTCCCTAATTGCTGCCATGCTCTCCTCCCTGGACCTCGTGGCCTTCACTGTGCAACTTTGGAGAAGCACTTCTCTCTCTTCTGTAGGGATTGATGCGATATTCATCTCTACTTCTTCGACTGTCCATCTGAACTTCGCAACCACTGGTGCCCCCAAACATTCTCTAATCCGGGCCTCCACTTCGCTGTGTTGGACCAGAAGGAGCATTAGATCCTCCATTTCTTCTAGCTTTTTCTTTCAAAGAGAGGGATCTGGGAGGGTTGATGAAGGGGGATGAAAATGGGTTTATGTTTGGTGGATCTGGGGGTTCAAATGTAGCAATAGCAAGGCTTCCACTTTCTTGTACTTCCCCTTGGTGCACATTGGCTCCTTCAATAGAGTACGATTCCCGACTGGGCACATAGTTGTAATGACAAAGCTTTGATTTTTGTGAACCAGAATTAGTAGAGAAAGTATTCATTGGGGCAAGCCCCACCACTGTGGCATGCCTGCCTGGTGGGGCGCGCCATTCAGCTTTTGACAAACAAGCAAAATTTGGTGGGTTCCATGTGACTGTTGCATATTTGTCAAAAGCTGAATGGCGCGCCCCACCACGCAGGCATGCCATAGTGGTGGGGCTTGCCCCAATGAATACTTTCTCTAGTGAAAGACGATGGAAAGTTTAAAACAAAATAGAAAAGAGAAATTATGTTTTTGAAAATAACATTTAACGTATTTTTTTCTTACATTGACTGGTTAAACACGTTCATACTTTTAATAAATATTCCTTAAAAAAAAACAATTTTAATAAATACATCAAATAACAATTACGTATCACAGTTGTATAGAAAAATGATGTCAGAGTATATTAAATATTGGTTCTAAGGGCATCTCTAACCCTATGGGGGAGGGGGAGGGGGAGGGGGAGGGGGATGGGGAAAATTGTATTTTTCATGTCCAACCCTATGGGGGGAAAGGGGAGGGGTAGAGGGTGCTATGGAGAAATTTTTTGCCTTGGGTGAGGGCATGTCCATGGGGATTTTTCCGTGGACATGCCCTCACCCAAGGCAAAATTTCTCCCCTAGCACCCCTCTCCATCCCCCTCCTCTCACATGATTGTAGACGAGTAGTAGTTTGGGGAAATGGGAGGGGGAAGGGGAGGGGGAAAAGGCATGTGTTGGAGATGTCCTCACATGAAAGGTGGCCTTCTACTCTTCTACATCTACTAGACTACAACTTCTTTTCAATAAAACCCAAAACACTATTTTTTGTTCCACTTCCCCAATTTAACAAAAAAAATGTGCCGGTACTTAAAAAACTCATAAGGGCCGAAGAGAGCTGTACTAGAACTTCCCAAGTACATGCCGCCGCATCCGATAATTTCCACATCAGGAAGAAGACGAGAAGCAGACGATAGATTGACCCGAAAGACAAGTCCGAGTACCAGACCCATTTACAGGTCGGATCAAACAAAAAGACGTACAGAAGACGGAGTCTCCTTCCTCTCACTACAAAGTTCTAGAGAGAGAGAATTTTGTCCTCCTTTTTTTACATTCACACGTAAACACGTGTTCGGACCGGCTATTGCCCGTTTCACCGGTCACCCTGAAACGGCGAACCTCCAAAGTTTCTTAGCTGTATTGTGGGCCCCACCACCACCTCCCTCGCCGTCTTCATCCTCCGCCACCACCACCACCACCACCCTCCTCCTTCTCTCTCTCTGTCTTTTCTATATTAAGAGCAAAAACTAATCCCATACCGTTTATATTATGGACAAATCCATGTGTAACTCACATCTGATTTCCATATAAAAAAAACCCTGTGAGAGAGAGAGAGAGCTAGAGAGAGATTGAGAGAGAGATAAAGGACCCCTCTCTAAAAGAGTTCTGCCCCAAAGCCCACACCAAAGCCTGCTTGATTTTGCAGAGAGAGGGAGGGAGAGAGAATCCAAAGGACGTTTTTCATTTGAGAACTGAGACTACACAGCAAATAGAAATACAGAGAGTGACAGTTGCACTAACATCGTCGACTCCCAGATATATATAGAAACTTATATACAGAGAGAGGACGAACAAGAAGAAGAAAAAAAGGGATAGATTGTTGTTGTTGTCTAATCTATCTATCTATCTATCTACCTGACCAATCCGTAAGTACCTCTCTATGATTACTCTCTCTCTCTCTCTCTCTCTCTCTCTCTTTTTCCCTCTGTTTCGATTCGCTTGCCTCTCTGGTACTTTCCTTAAACAGATCTATTCTAATCTAATCTAATCTAATCGGGCTAGTGATGTTTCATCCTATGTTTTGGTCGATTTCGGATTGGATATGAATTGGGTTACTGTTGTTCTTCAGATCAAGGACTTGAGATCTGTTGGGTTTGAGCTCAATCGGATCAAATTGGTTTCATTTTATTGATAATATTGATAATTAGCTATTGGGTTTTTTTCTCATCGGTTTCGATTGTTTGACGGATTCAAATTCGTTTTAATTGAAGCAAGCATTGATTTGTCTTGTTCCTCTCTGGTGGGTTATTCGATCTGTGGCGTTATCTGTTTGGAATCAGATTTTGTTGGCGTTACGAATTTATCTGCCTTGACTTGTTCTATGCGTTTTGTTTCAGTTTCATTTCCTGAGATCTGTTTCTGATCGAAGATTCGTTTTTTTCTTCATCAGATTAGGTCTTTTTGATTGTTTAGCATCTGGGTTTTTGTGGGTTTTTATTGGATTGGATTGGATTCTGAGATGTTGGAAGATCGGTCTTGCTTGGTTTCAAGGGTGTATCCGAGAGCTTGCGACTGTGCAAACAACTGGGCTTGTATGAGTTGCCGCCGCGACAACGGAAAGCGCCCATTGGAGATCAGTGATGAGGATGAAGTTGAAGTAAGTGCGAAAAAGACTTCGAAACAATCGGATGAAAAGATCACCTCACCGGAGACTGATCCCCTCATTAATGGCCTCGATAGAGACAACGCCATCAACTGTCTCATCCGGTGCTCAAGAGCTGATTACAGCTCTATTGCATCATTGAACAAGAGCTTCCACTTATTGGTTCGCAGCGGCGAGCTTTATAGACTACGGAGAATGGCTGGGATTGTTGAGCATTGGGTTTACATTTCTTGCAACCTTCTCGAATGGGAGGCTTTCGATCCGAACCGGCGCCGTTGGATGCGTCTTCCGATGATGCATTCCAATCAATGCTTCTTCTTCTCGGATAAGGAGTCTCTAGCTGTTGGGACAGAGCTCTTGGTATTCGGTAAGGAAGTGATTTCGAATGTCATTTATAAGTATACATTGTTGAACAACTCATGGTCGTCGGGGATGACTATGAATTATCCAAGGTGTTTGTTTGGATCAGCTAGTCTGGGAGAGATTGCTATCATCGCCGGGGGTTGTGATTCCCATGGAAACCCTCTGAACTCAGCTGAGGTTTACAATTCTGTTACTGGGACGTGGCTTACACTCCCAAACATGCACAAGTCAAGGAAGATGTGCTCTGGGGTGTTCATGGATGGGAAATTTTATGTCATTGGAGGAGTTGGAGGAAGTGATTCGTCTCTTCTTTCATGCGGGGAAGAATATAATCTTGATACCAGGACTTGGACTGAAATCCCAAACATGTCTCCGGTCAGAACTGGTCGGGCGGAAAATGAGCTTCCGGCAACAGCCGAGGCGCCGCCGCTCGTCGCTGTTGTGAACAACGAGTTGTACGCAGCTGATTATGCAGATATGGAAGTTAGGAAATACGACAAAAAGAGGAGGATTTGGATAACCATGGGGAGGCTACCGGAACGTGCGGCCTCCATGAACGGTTGGGGATTGGCATTCAGAGCATGCGGGCATCGGCTTATATGTATTGGTGGGCCTAGGTCTGTGGGCGAAGGGTTCATAGAAGTCAATTCTTGGGTTCCAGGTGATGGCCCTCCGGAGTGGATCATGCTTGATAGGAAGCAATCTGCGAGCTTTGTCTATAACTGTGCAGTGATGGGTTGCTGAAGCAGTGGGAAAAATCGGATCTTGCTAATGGGTAATTTATTCCAACCTTTTTAATTTCCCTGATGGAGTGGGGGAGGAAGGAAAAGATCTTCAGTTTTCACTCAAGAGTCAACAAACTGTTTTATTGAATGAGCTTCTTGAGCTAATATCCTTTCTGGTTTCTTTTTTCTTCTCCATTTGGCCATTCTTCCCCCATTTTTTTTAGAGACCACGAGAATATCAAAAGTGGGTTTCGGTTTAGAACAGAGATAGGGTTTAATAATTTGAAGTTTCGATACATTGGTAGTTCGTTGTCTTTCAAGTGGTTCTGCATAAGGTTTATTTCCAACAATCATAGAAAACTTAGCTTCATCTGGTTTTATTGTCCTTGAACTTTCCTTGGCGTTACCTTGACGACAGAAAATAAGCTCTTTGATGATGTTCTTAACATTGCCAATGTACTCTTGAGAATATTTCTTTAATTCATGGGCTATATTGAGCTTCTCCTTTTTAACATTTGTTTGCACAGGCTAATGAACTGATTGTCATTTCTGTTGTGATACTTTTACATGCTTTTCTATATCTGACTCATTGAACACTTGTCTGTTCCATGTTTTCTTGCTTCAAGTTTTCATGTGTTAACTATATTCTCGGAAGTTTTCATGTGTTAACTAGATTCTCGGTAGATCTTTGACTGAACTTTGCGTGACGAGGCATCTAGTAGTTATCTCTGACATCTTCAAGATTTTATTTTCACTAGGAGTCGTACTAGGTATGTAATCTATGGATAGTACGAGTGTTGTCAGTAAATGATATCAGAAATTGTTAAATGGCAGAGCTTTGGCGTTAGGGCTTGGCATGCTGATTTGTAGGAGATCTAATTTGTGGTACAACGGAGAGAGTGAGATGCAGTATTTGCATAGGAGAGATTTGATGGTGATGTACTGAATCTTGGGACACTAAAAAAGTCAAAATACAAATGGAACGAATAACACATGTGTACCGCAGGCAAGCCGATGTGCTACTCGACTCTTATTGACGGCGGTAAATTTTAGGACAAAACTATAGTACAAATAAAATCTAAATTTCCGAAATGAAGACTTGAACCCAAGGAAACCTTTAGTTATCAAGCCCAGGGCTATATCTTCTTGCGATGTTTGCTGCGTTGCTGAAAGTCTTAAAAATCCTGTTTTATTTTCGACCTGTCCTTTGATCAGATTAGTTCATTGAGGTTGCATACATCAGCATTAGTGATATTAATAATTTCCTCCGGGGGATGTGGTGCAAACATAGAATAGTACGTGACACCGATTGAAAGGCGTAGGTCCAGTTTGCATCTTTTAACCTTGTTGGTATTTGTTTTCTGGTGGAGGATAATGTTATAGAAAACTTGGGAGGAATATGGTAGAACCTTCCTTACCTGTAGGTTGTCCTGAGAAGAACTGGCAATTTGGGCGCGATTTTGAGAGGGAGTGTTGCATGCGGGATTCATCTACAAGACACCCTCTAAGTTCTCCTGTCATCGGCGTTGCTCTGCTGATATCCCTGTCATCATTCATAGGTGCCTGCTCGGCTGACACCTATCATACCTTTAACTGGTCGAAACTGTATAACTTGTTAGTCATCTTCTTATATAAGAGCAGAAAAAGGTAGATAGTAATACATGGTTTGCTGGGAAAACATTTCCTTTATTTGTCCACATTATCAGTATGACCAATCTATATAACAAAATAGGAAGGAATAATCTTAAATGTCTTTGTGACCCTTAGATATGATGATTTTTAACCCTTGGATGGAACTTTGTTAAGGAAACTTTTTTGACAAAAAAATGGGGGAAACATTTTGATGCAGCAAAAAGAAATATGTCCTAATCATTACCACATTATGACATTATCATCGATCTTTTTTGTGCTAGTTTTGGAATTACAAAGTGGTAAAGACACACGTTTGATGCAAAGACACTTTAACCCCTTCCAGTTTAGGCCTTTGGGTAAAGATACTTTCACTCCTTCATTTTGCCAAATTTCAGAACACCTCTAATTGTGACGCCTTTAGTCTGTGTGTGGGAGTCTGTTACTGACAATAGTTTTGGTGTAAATTTTGCCCTCTTAGAATATGGAATAACCATTGAAGCCATATTTTAGGGACAAATTTGTCATCTTTTCTAGTTTTTGGTTTAAATTAGCCCTTTTCTTTGGTAATGTAGTTAGAAAAAAAATTTAAAACTGTTAATGAGAATTTTTTTTTTGGTCAACCTTAATGGGAAAGTTCTTTAATATGAGCTTTGCTTAGTTTTTCCATTGCAATTCTAAATAGGGATAAAAAGAAATATCCCTAAAACTCATATACTGAAATGGATAAAAGTCCATGGAAACCAGCTACAGCCTACAGTATTCTCTTGGGTGGTAGTGGCCAAGGAGTAGTCCCCCAGTATATTATGTCAGAGAACTCTAAGGTAGTCTATGCATCTACAAATTGATTTTCTGATTCCGCCCCACATCTGTCATATGCGTGCCTCAGTATTATCTGTTCTGGACGAGCCAGTTGCAGCTCGTGGATTTAGTAGGGATTACAGAGGGATTCTGTCTTCAGCACCATTCTTTACAGCTGTTTCGACCAGTTGGCTGCGTGGATTGTGTGTTTATGTTTGGTTTAGCATATACGTTAGTGGACTCACCGAGACCGAGAGATTCTATCCTGAGCACTGTTTTTTTAGAGCTTCTTGGAAGAGTCGGCCAGTTGGTTGCGTGGGTATCGTGTTTATGGTTGGTTTAGCATATGCGTTACTAGACTTTGCTGTTGAATTTCCTATTTTCTTATTCAGCATCTCCGGGAACTAAGCACTACTGGTAATGAACTGATTGCTGGCTTTGTTTTCTTTCTGTATTGGGTTCTTGGTATTCGCTCTTCCTATTTCGACCCCCATCTTCTTGCCTGTAGTGAGCAGAGCTTCGCAGATACAAGTATGTTAAGTTTGTAGAATGTATTCTTCACATTAGTTGGAGTTATGGTACCGATGATTTAAGAGCCACTAGTTCATAAACTGTTCCCTTTTCCTGTTCTTTTCTTATTTCATTCTTGCCTGCTAGCAAATACAGTTAGATTCTTCTGACGCAATGTCCTGAGCTTTGTGTTTAGATGAAAGTTATTCTGGTCTATTAACTGGAGCTTTCATAGTGTCTTTTCCATATGAGGGTATCTCATTAGTATTGTGTGCCATTTTTTGTCCGTGTATTGTGTAATACACTGTTAAATATAGCAGCTACAGTTAGATTCTTCTGACGCAATGTCATGAGCTTTGTGTTTAGATGAAAGTTATTCTCGTCTATGAACTGGGTCTGTTTGAAGTGTTTGAGTATTGCCAGGACTTGGTGTTTATTGCTGATGGTTAACTTGGGAGGACATTGGGACACTGTAATCAAGCAGGATACCCTTTTGGGACAAAAGAGGTATTTATTATTCCCTATAAATGAGTCCGTTGTATTTTTCATGATTTGTGGAGATTTGGGACTGTTAGGGTTCCAGAATTAGGAAATGGGGTTCTGGATTCGTACTAGTAAAATGATCTCTTTAGTATATAAATCAGGATTTGACATAATCTGAACCACCATCTCATCCATACAAAATCGTTGTTTTGCCCTGACCTGGAAAAACTCATCCGTTCCGTTATGTGGTTACTCTGATAAGGTAGGTAATGTAAAGGTCTGTACTACTTTTTTTTTGTATCCACTTAGGAATGACCCTACTTGGTTCTTCTATCTGGAGATTTTGTTCTCCGGTGAGAAATAAAGCATAGGGTAATCGCTTGGTTGAATCCTAGCTTACGGTGGGTCATATTTGTTCCTGCCAGAAGATTATTATTGGCTTTAAAAGTTCGGGGCTTTCCTTAACTACTAAAACTGTTATCCTGTTGTTCCATTCCAAAAAAAAAAAAAAAAAAAAAAAAAAAAAAAAAAAAAAACTGTTATCCTGTTCCAAAAAAAAGGAACTGTTTTGCTGTTTATCATTGAAGCCCAGTTAGAGAAGTTGGGCTTAGGAAAGGTGTTGCCATTTTCATTCACCCAAGAGAATGGAGTAGAGGTGGGTAGGTTAAAATAGATAGACTTCGGGCCCTTTTGCCATCCCCGACTCTTGAAAAACTCACTAGTACCCTTCTTTTTTTAGCTCTTTAACATATGCACCCTTGTCAGTTCTGGCTCTGGAATCAAATATTATCAATTCCACCCTTTGTTATAACTTGACTTGTTTTTTTGCCCCGGCTGGTTTGATTTCTTAGCCTCGCCATTGATGGCAGATGGGCCAATTATCACCCATCACTTTTGAAAAACTTCTCTAGTACCCATATTTTGTTAGCTTTTTAACATATGCACCCTTATATATATACATATATATATATATATATATATATATATATACATATATATATATACATATATATATATATATATATATATATAACAAGAGTGAAAAATAATGAACTTCATATATAGCTGTGGCTTCATCGCTGCCTGACTTTATAGGTTAAGACGGTTAGACTAGTGGTCCAGGCGTTAGGATTATGGTCCTATAGTTCAGGTGAGTTGTGAGCTTTCATGCAAGCATGACAAGTTCAGGTGAGTTGTGGGCTTTCATTTAAGGCATGACAGGCGACGACTCAATGGAAGTCCAGCAACTTTTGAGTGAGAAAATCTGACCATGCTCTACTTTTCATACACGATAATATAACGTTTCAATTGGAGATATTCACTATTCGATTAGTTTAAATAATTGCTATAACTTATTTTACCCGAGGAGCATGATGTCGAGATTTTTGCCAAAACAAAAGATCTTCATATTACTAAAAGCCATTATAAAACTACAAAGATAGGGGGCATCCTCAAAACACCTAAACAAGCTGTTAGACAAACTACTAACACCTAGCTAGCAAGCCATTGCATGGGCAAAGATAAACCAAAATACTAAGCCAAACACTGTCCAAAGGTTAGCAAGAAGAAACAAGGAGAAGATACAAACTACGCCAACACACTTGAAGGGGTGTACAATAGGTAAAAATACATAATCAATTCTCTAGAACGGGGGTGGTGGGGGGGGGGGGGGGGGAATAGAGTATG
Source organism: Linanthus parryae (assembly GCA_023055425.1). Classification (NCBI taxonomy): domain Eukaryota; kingdom Viridiplantae; phylum Streptophyta; class Magnoliopsida; order Ericales; family Polemoniaceae; genus Linanthus; species Linanthus parryae. The sequence goes on along the minus strand of JALGPY010000002.1, from coordinate 160,252,670 downwards.
TTATTTTTTGCTAGACTTGCAAGCAGAGTGGTTTTAAGATATTTGTAAAGAGATTCAAGGCCTTGAAATGAGTTTCAAGCCCTTGGAATGACATCAGTTGAAGTATAAAAAGATAAATCTATTCCAAGGCCTTGAAATGAGTTTCAAACTCTTAAAATGAAACTGTTTTGAATGCTGCAAAAGAATTAAGTAGGAACTGAAAAGTAAATGCAAGAGACACAAGATATAAAGAGTTCAGTCCACTTGGACCTACGTCTCAACCTCAGGGATCTTCTCCCTACAGGATTTCAACTCAATTCTTATTAATCAACAGCTAAGCCCTAGATCTCAAGCACAGAGAGATGTCTTACTCTGTTACAGCTTGTGGTTCTCACTAACCTATCTAGTACTTGTTCTAGCTATCTGATTAACTAAGAATTCTCTATTGTTCACCTTGAACAATATTTGAGAATAATAACTAGAAGTATTATCAAAATGGTATACAAATGAAGTTCAGAAAAGAAGAACACTAGAACAGAATCTGCAGTGAGTATGCAGTGTTCTTCAGATGCTTGGATTGAGAGAAATGAATCTGTTTCTTTGTTGTTTGTCAATCCTTGATTGTTTATGAGTGTCTCTGCCAATTATCCATTTGCAAATCTTCAGCTTTCCCTCTTTTATAGAGCAGTTTGAAATGTAGATCTTCATGATCTTCTCATAACAAACTTCTGTATTTTGTAGCTTCAGCTTTGACTTCTCTAACAGCTTCTCCAACGGATAGTTGAGTAGTATCTCCAATGAATTTGATATGATATCGTATAAACATCAGTTGGGAAACTTCCAAACATAGCAGGATTGACTACAGAATCATATCATCACAGAATTTCTCTTCCTGTAAAACTTAGGTTAGGAAATAAATCGTGTAAAATATGAAACAAAATTTCCCTGCAAAACTGAGTCAAACAGATTGATTAAATACTATTAAATGTGTCAAACTACTTTGTCTTTCATCATCCAGTATCAACTAATCAAGCACAGGGGTTTAGGAGTTGAATCAAGTTCAGAAACTCCCCCTAAGTTCATGCATATAAAGCATAGTCAGTTCAAGGCTTTGACAGTTCTTTCAAGGCCTTGAAATAGAAGCCATATCAAGTCTTGAAACTGAATTGAACATACAATCTCCCCCTTGATGAAAGACAAAACCACAATCCGTTTGATACTATGTTTCTGCAAAAAATACTCATTAGCATATAGTACAGTCAAATATAGCACATGATATCCAAAATAAATCTAACTTATTAACTTGTTGAAAATAACATCAAAGTTGAGATAACTCTACTGACCAAAAACCAAACCAGGTCAGGTCTCCTAGTAAGAAAATAAAACAAATAAAGCCCTAAATTTCTCCCCTTTTTTGACTTTCATCAAAAAAGAATGAGAAGATGTTGGATTAGAGTTTTTGGAAAAACTTTAAAAGACTGTTTGAAAAGATGAAATTTTCAAGACTTTGAAAAGGATTTCAAGGCCTTGTAAAAGAGAAGAAAGAGTAGGCAAGAGTTAAGGGGTTGGGTCTTCATCTCCCTGCTGCTATGCTTCTTCTTCCTGACTATTTCTCTCGATAGCATCAACCTGTTCTTCTTCTTGTTAACCCACATCACCACCAGCTTCACCTTCTCCCTCAAATAGATCAACATCAGTCACAATTTATGGAACATTTGTCTTCTTTGATTTCTTCTTCTTGAGATTTATAAGCAGTGCTCCTGAATCTGGACTGTCAACTTCTTCCTCTTGATCTTCATCTACTTGTTCATCAACCACCTGCTTTCCTTTATCCTTTACTTGAGCAGCCTCATCCTGAGTTGAGTGTTCATTGAGCAGATCCCTGGCTGAATCAACCTTTTTAGTACCCTCTGCATCTTGAGAGACTTCTTCAGGCACATCAAACATTGTCATGCTTCTGAAGATGTTTTCAACCATGTACTTCACCTGCCTAAGATCAAATTCAAACCCATGTTGATTCTCCTTCACTTCATCAATTTCCATCTGAAGTCCATCCAGCTTTTAAGAACCAATGAGTTATCTTGAGGCTGAGAGGTTTGGCTTGAAGTAGGGGTCAAGCTTTTGGGTTGGAGGAATTTCTTGGAACTCAACTCTTCTTATGTCTAATCTGAGTACAACTTCCAAGTCTTAGCACTGGTTTTCACCACACCAATCTTCTCAAATGCTTTCTCATTAAGCATACCAAACCCAGTAGTAATAGATTCTTCCCTATCAGTTGGAATTTCAAAGTGTTAGAAGAATGAGGTGAGCAAGTTGGCATATGGCAAGGGGTGTTTCCTCTGATTAGTTTGGCTATACAATATGTGTTCCATCACAAGCTTTGGAAGATCAATCTCATAACCATGCATAACCAAATACATCAAGTACAACACCCTTTCAGTGATCAACTCCTTTGAGTGTTCCCTTGGTACCACGCATCTCATCAAGATCGTAAACAAAACTTTGGCTTCAACAGTCAGCACATAGTGTGTTAACTACTTGGATGAGGTAGGGGTATTGGGTAGAAAGAACTCTTCTTTAGCTTGCTTCAGGGTATCACTCTTAGGTGGGTAGTTATTGGTTTCACACCTTTTAGGACAACCTAGAACATTGGCAAATTCAGAGTGATCTAGTTCCATATCAATGCCAGCAACTTTGGTCTGAATCATCAATTTTGCAGTGTTCTTGAGTTGTTTCATATTAAGGTAAAAGAATCTGGTGAGTCTGGGGTAGGCTATCTCTGGAGGGTTTAGAACAAACCAAAGAGAGCTTTTCATAGCTTTTCTTCAACATTTTGATACACTTCAGATTCATTCCATGTAACATAGGAACACTTATCGTACTACACGATGCAACTTGTGTAAAAGCAAATCCATCTAGCCACTGACCTCTAGCAACATGAGTAATAAACCATGTATTATCAAGGGTTGTTTTTCTACCAGTGGATTTCTTCTTCTCTGAGTAGATACGTAGTGCCTTCTCAATTTTTCTCTCTGGTTCATCCTCTGTCACTTTTTCTTTTCCTTTTCCCTTGTCTGATTTGTCATTCTTCTTCTTCACCTTCTTGGGGCTATCAATCTGGATTCCTTTATGTTTTTCTTAAGCAGACTCCACTGTCTTCTTCTTCTTGCTGAACACTGGTGTCTGATCTTTCTTAGCCTTCTTCTTGGGAGGAGAAGGTGTCATGTCTTCTGCAGTAGCAGTCTTTGAACTTGAATCTCCACTGATGGTCTGAACCTCTTCCACAGTGGCCTTTTTTCCTTCTTTGTACCAGCCTTTGAACCACCAGCCATCTTAATTCTGTCACAGGCTCTTCTAGTGCTCATTAGGGTTTGGGGAGAAGAAAAGAGAGGTAGGATAGATACGAAGGAGAGAAAGAGAGAAGAAGATAAATAGAAAAGAGTTTTAGTTTGAAAAGGAAACTAAATATTCTTCCTAATCTTTGAAGATCTGCTGAATCAAAAAGATTCAAATTTTGTGTGTGCCGTTGGAAATAAATTATATAATACTATTTTGGCTGAGAAAGAGTATTTGAAAATTATAAGGGGAAATATTGAGCAATTATCTACAGAGATAACACCCAACACTGAAAGATCCAGATTATTGACTAGCTAGCATGGAGTCTTATTTTCAAGGCTTTGGAATAGGTTTCAAGGCCTTGAAAAGCTGTATGGATTAAAGTACATATACTCAAAGCTTTGAAAAATATTCTTTATTTAGCATGCCCAATTCCAATCTTAAGGCTGAGAATCTTTCATCTGGCAATGGTTTAGTGAAGATATCTGCAAATTGCAAGTTAGTAGAAACAAATTCAAGAACAATATCACATTTTTCAGCATGATCTCTGATGAAGTGATGTCTAACATCAATATGCTTTGTTCTTGAATTCTGAACCGGATTCTTTATTATTGATAGTGCACTTGTGTTGTCACACTTGATAGGTATATCTATGAAATCAAATCCAATGTCTCTCATATGTTGTGCTATCCATAACCCTTGTGAACAGCAAGCTCCAGATGCTATGTATTCAGCTTCTGTTGTTGATAGTGCAACTGCATTTTGATTCTTTGAATGCCTGCTGATTAAAGATGATCCGAGAAATTGACAGCATCCTGATGTGCTTTTTCTATCAATTTTACATCCTGCAAAGTCAGCATCTGAATACCCACACAAAGAGATGTTAGATTGTTTAGGATACCAAAGACCTAAGTCTTTTGTACAATTGAGATATCTAAATATTCTCTTAACTGCATTCAAGTGTGATTATTTAGGATCAGCTTGAAATCTATCACACATGCAAACACTGAACATGATATCTCGTCTACTAGTTGTGAGGTAGAGTAATGATCCGATCATGCCTCTATACTCTTTCCCATTCACACTCTTACCAGATTCATATTTGTCTAAAGACAATGTAGAACTCATGGGGGTCTTGATTTCTTTGAATTGAGACATATTGTATTTGTTTAGAAAATCTCTTGTGTACTTGCTTTGATGTAGGAATATGCATTTCTTCATCTGATGAATTTGAAGTCCAAGAAAGAAGTTCAATTATCCCATCAAGCTCATTTCGAATTCCCTGCTCATAAGACTAGAGAATTCCTTACAAAGAAGATCATTAGTAGATCCAAACAGAATATCATCAACATAAATTTGAACTACTAGCATGTCTTTCTCATGAGTCTTTATGGAAAGGGTCTTATCTACTAATCCTCTTTTGAAATCATTTTCAAGTAGAAACTTTGACAATATTTTATACCAAGCCATTGGAGCTTGTTTTAAACCATAAAGAGCCTTGTCATGTTTGTAAAAATGAACTGGAAACTTGTCATTTTCAATACATGGAGGTTGAGCAACATAAACTTCTTCTTTCAAATATCCATTTAAAAATGCGCACTTCACATCCATTTCAAAGAGTTTCATGTTCTTGTGAGATGCAAATGCAAGTAGAATTCTAATTGCTTCTAACCTTGCAACAGGAGCAAATGTATCTTCATAGTCAATACTTTCCTCTTGATTGTATCCTTGAGCTACCAATCTAGCTTTGTTCCTGATCACAAAGATTCTTCAACTATGATCTGGTTTGAGTACCAGTGGTTGGATCAGAAATAATATTATCAGCAGGATGAGATGAGAGATATTTAAATCTCTTCCTTGGTCTCCAAGGTTCAGGCTCTCCAATCTACTTTTCAAGTCTCTGAGAACTTGAAGTAGTAGCTTGTTCTATTGTCTTTTCTGGAGATTCCGTTTCAAGGCTTTGTACCTTAGTTTCGGGGCCTTGAAAATATCTTCTTTGTTCCTGTGACATTTCCTTGGAACCATTTGAGGATTCTTCTTCAGTGTCTGAATCATGCTTGTTCGGATTAAGATCTGCAAAACCATCACTCAAACAACCATCATAGCTTTCATCAAATATAACATGAATGCTTTCTTTAACAAACTTGGTTCTCTTATTGTAAACTCTATAATCTTTGCTTGTTTGTGAATAGCCAAGAAAAATACCTTCATCACTTCTTGCATCAAACTTACCAAGATTGTCCTTACCATTGTTATGGACAAAACAAGTACAACCAAAATGTTCGAAGTATGAGATGTTTGGCTTTCTTCCTTTGAATAGCTCATAAGGAGTCTTCTTCATAATATGTCTAATCAAGCACCTGTTAAGAATATAGTTTGCTATATTCACAGCTTCTGCCCAATAGTACTTTGGGAAGCTATTTTCCAGAAGCATTGTTCTTGACATGTCTTCAAGAGTCCTGTTCTTTTTTTCAACAACTCCATTCTGTTGAGGAGTTTTAGGAGAAGAAAAGTTGTGAGAGATACCATGCTTAGAACAGAATACATCAAACTCAAGTTGATCAAACTCTCTACCATGATCACTTCTGATTCGCAATAGGTAGGTTTTTCAATGTTTGAAGTTCTCTAAAAATCTTTGAAAATTCAGTGAGAGCTTCAGATTTTTCTCTAAGAAACATAACCCAAGTATATCTAGAAAAATCATCTACAATAACAAGAATGTACTTCTTATCCTTTGGAGTTGGAGTTCTCATAGGAACACAGAGATCCATATGCAGTAATTCAATGGGTCTAGTAGTACTTACAAAGTTCTTTGGTTTGAATGAGCTTCTAGTTTGCTTTCCTTGTGCACATACCTCACATACTTCTTCATCTTTGAACTTGATAGAGGGAAGACCTCTTACTAAGTTCTTGGAAACTAGCTTGGTCAAGGTATGCAAGCTAATGTGTCCCAACTTTCTGTGCCAAAATATTGAATCTTCTTTCAAGGCCTTGAGACACTTCAAGTTTTTTCCTGCAACTTTGTTATTTTGAAAAGTATAGACATTGTTTGACCTAGAGGCAGTGAGGATGAAATTGTCAGATTTCTCATCTTGCACCACACATTTATCTTTGTCAAAGATAACCTTGTTACCATTATCACAAAGCTGAGATACACTAAGAAAGTTAAATTTTAAACCATCAACTAGATATACATCGAAATGGAATTTTCAGAATCTGTACCAACTTTACCAACACCAAGAATTCTGCATTTGTCTTTGTCACCAACTTTAATTGATCCTTCAGATTATTCCTTTAAGTCTGAGAACAAAGATCTCTTTCCACTCATATGTCTTGAGCAATCTGTCCATAAACCATCTCTGTTATTTGGTCTTGGTGACAACCTGCAACCACCATACACTGTCTTACCCAGCTGTTAGACCAAGTGTGGAATTTATATTCAAATTCAGGGTCGACCATGTTGGGTTGTATAACCCCTTTAGGAACCCAAATCTCTCTAACTTGTCCTTTGAGTTGTAATGGAAAATTATTCATCACTATGTGAGGGTATCTTCTTCTATAAGGACAAGTCATCTTAACATGACCAATCTTATTGCAGTAATGACATTTAGGAGAAGTTCTGCTTCCAACTTTCACAAATCTGGTATTGTTCTTCTTTGGAAAATTTGGATTGTATCCAATACCAGTTTTGTGAACAGACTTTAAGCTACCTCCAAGAATCAAGTTCAAGTTGTGTTCAGAGCCTGCAAATCTTGTTTTGACTGATTCAGATTCTTGAAGTTTTTCAGTTAGAGTAGTCTTTTGTTTATCTAATTCATCAACTTGATGTCTTAGATTAACAATACTGTCACTCAGAAGAGAGTTCTCAATGACTGTTTCCTTAACATCTGTTTTCAAGGTTTTGAAACTAGTTTTCAAGGCCTTGAAATCACTGTCAGTTTTCTTCTAAGATATTTCAAGGTTCTAATTTAGGAAAACAAGATGCAAGTTTTCTTTTGCTTGCTCATGAACTTTTTCTTTCAAAACTCTTATCTCTTTCAGATAGTCCTCTTCATTTACAAGCATTGTTCTAAGATAATCAGAGAGGGCTTCTGTTGGTTTTGAAACGAAGCAGTTTACCATTACCTCAATGTTCTTTTCAGAACTTTCATCATGCTTGACCATAAATCAAAGGTTTTCATGTTCTTCTTCAGATTCAGAGTCACTTGAGGTTTCTGAATCACTCCAGGAAGCTATCGTAGATTTCTTTCTTCTATCATGATATTTCTTCTGAAAGTTCTTGCTCTTTTTATGTGGACAGTCTCTGATCAAGTGTCTAGCATCACCGCACTCAAAGAAATTCATGACTTTAGGCTTATTACCATGTGAAGAAGATTTACCTTTTTAGTCTTCGCTACTGGAGGATCTGTGTCTATCTCTGCTGAAGTCTTTGTTTCCAAAGTTCTTCTTCATTTTAAGAGTTCTGGTCAAGGCTTTGCAAATAAAAGCAAATGGATCTTCATCATCATCTTCAGTTTCAAGGCTATGAGATGGCTCATTCTCCTTTTCCTTGAGAGCTAGGTTCTTGACACATTGTGGTAATTTTCCATCATCTTCATTCAGGATATTTCATGTGTAAGAAGCTTCCCTTGTAGGTCATCAAGTTGAAGTGATTAGAGACCTTGAACTTCCTCAATAGCAATAGTCTTTGGTTCCCATTTTGCCTTTGGAAGACTTCTCAGAATCTTTCTAACCTTTTCTTCATTGGAGATATATTTTCCCAATGAATTAAAAAATTGTTGACAATTTCAGTGAATCTTTTGAACATGTCTCTGATTGACTCATCTCCATTCATCTTGAACAGCTCATATTGTCTGAGATATGTTGATCTTGGTTTGCTTGACTTGGCTGGTTCCTTCAAAGGTCACCACAAGCTTATCCCAGATCTCCTTGGCAGTCTTGTAACCTGAGATCCTGTTAAACTCATTTGCACTCAAAGCACAATACAACAGATTCATAGCTTTATATTTTTTGGAAAATTTTTCTAACTCAGAAGAGGAGAGAGTTTCTTCAGATTTAGGAGTTCTAATCCCATCTTTCTCTGTGTAGAAAATTTGAGGACCATTCTAAATGATAGTCCAGAGTTTCATATCCTGATCAATGAGGAACATTTTCATCAAAGCCTTCCAGTGAACAAAGTTGTCTCCACAGAAGAGAAGAGTTCTGTTAGCAGCTCTTTCCTGAGAGAAACTACCATCACCTACAGTACTCATAATCACAAGTTGGTTAAATCTATGCAGTGATACAAGCTCTGATACCAATTGAAGGGGTGTACAATAGGTAAAAATACAGGATCAATACTCTAGAAGGGGGGGGGGTTCAATCGAGTATGCCAAATTTTGCTACACATGCAAGCATAGTGGTTTCAAGAGATTTGTAAAGAGATTCAAGGCCTTGAAATGAGTTTTAAGCCCTTGGAATGAAAACGGTTGAAGTATGAAAAGATAACTCTATTCCAAGGCCTTGAAATGAGTTTCAAACCCTTGAAATGAAATTGTTTTGAATGCTGCAAAAGAATTAAGTAAGAACTCAAAAGTAAATGCAAGAGACACAAGATATATAGAGTTCAGTCCACTTGGACCTACGTCTCTACCTCAGGGATCTTCTCCCTGCAGGATTTTCAACTCAATTCTTTTTAATCAGCAGCTAAGCCCAAGATCTCAAGCACAGTGAGATGCCTTACTCTGTTACAGCTTATGGTTCTCACTAACCTATCTCGTACCCTCTCTATCTATCTGATTAACTAAGAATTCTCTATTGTTCACCTTGAAAAATTCTTCAGAATAAGAACTAGAAGTATTATGAAAATGATATACAAATGAAGTTTAGAAAAGAAGAACACTATGACAGAATATGCATTGAGTATGCAGTGTTCTTCAGATGCTTCTTTGTTTTTTGTCAATACTTGAATGTTTATGAGTATCCCTTCCAATTGTCCCGTTGCAAAGCTTCAGCTTTCCCTCTTTTATAGAGCAGTTTGAAATGCAGAACTTCAGGATCTTCTCATAATAAACTTCAATATTTTTTAGATGTGGGGTTTTGATCATGGATACGCAACGGAATAAAAATAAATATATCCGATCAAGACCCTCCAAGGATCACAAGAAGGGAAACCATGACGATGGTGAAGGATTCGTGTTATGTGCCTTGTAGGTCTCCTTTGATGACTTTTAACACGAAAAGTATCACGTCTCTATGGTTGATCCACGCCTAGGATTGAGATCTAGATCATCCAAACACCTCGTGCTAGCTAGGAAGAATGGAAGAGGATGAATAAATCACGCAACGGAGAACAAAAGAGTGGGGCGGCCCTCTCTTCTTGGCCGACGGGTAGGGCGGACGACAAGGGGGGTTTCGGCCCTCCTTGTTGTCTTGCTCTCTCCTGCCTTCTCTCCTACTTAATGTATGTTATGATCATTAGTTTTTTGGAACGAACCTAGGAGCATCCTTTATATAGTCCAACAACTCCATGTTATTACATAAAGGCCCTCTCCTAATCCTACTCATGTTCGGATTAGTCCAACTTGCATATTAGTCCTACTAAGTTAGCAAGTTGTTGCAATTTGATCCTTCCAATTAATTGATCATATTAATTAATTCCCAAGTCTAGTTCAATCCATACGGAGTGTGACCCCATAGGTTTATGCTTAATTGGTAGTAACTCTTTACTAATATGGAGTGGCCTCTAGCAAGACATCAATTCTAGCCAACCAATAGAAATAGTCATCATGACAAATCTTGTGCAAGTATTGTCTCATCCCTTTGTCTCAGTATCCTGATTGGACACGAGACATACAAGTCACACTCATATATCCAATTCATAGTTCCTCGATCCTGAGAATAGCCTTATTCGTGAAAGTAACGTCAATATCCTATATTGAATTATTTGAGTCTAGCCAGACATTCTATAAGAACTACCCCTTGAGTGGCCTAGGATATTTGCTCCCGTTATGTGGGAGGGACAAATTCTATCTACATCACTACGATGCCTAAGCTTGCTTCATATTGTATCTGATACGCTCCTTTATGACTACCCAGTCACGCTGTAGAGTTTGACGCTACCAAAACAAAATATTCCACAACTAGAAGATCTAGTGACTTCAACTCTAAGAATGAAAATACCGTTGTCACCGCGAGAAGCACTTGCGACTTTACATAACTTGTATGTAGCCTTCTCGGATACGGGTCAATCCAGTATGCCTCTACTCTTAATGCATACGCATGTGTTGGATCATGATATCTCCATATCAATCCAACCCCATACTATTCCACAGATGATTGTCCCATTTAATCATTATAATGGACTAGGGATATTTAAGATAAACAACACAATTTTAAATCTAAGGACTTCATTATATTAAATATCCAATAAATAATACAATGAATGTTCTAGCCAGTTTATTGTTCATACTAAACTAGATTGCCTCTACGTCACCTATTCCACCAGTCTCCTACTTGCACTAGAGCCAATCTGCTGCATCTCGTTTGCCAATGCTCCTAGTGTGCCCTTCATGCTTGTACTGATCAAGCGGCTTTGTAAGTGGACAGATACTCATCTGTAGGAATCTTGCATATCCAAACGTCTCATCTTTCGATGATATCTCAAATAAGATGGAACTTCCTGAGCACGAGCTTGGATTTCTGGTGCGATCTGGTTTCTCCTTTGATTGCGCGATTGCCTCTGTGTTGTCACAATACAACTCTACTGGATCCGCAATGCTAGGAACCACACCAAGCTCAGTAACGAATTTCCTAATCCAAACACTCTTCTTTGCTGCGCCATTCGCAGCAATATACTCAGCCTCTGTTGTAGAATCAACCATCGTCTCTTGCTTGGAAATCTTCCAGCTCACCGCTGCTCCATTCAGGCAAAATAAAAACCCCGATTGTGATCTGAAATCATCTTTGTCGGTTTGGAAGCTTGAATCCGTGTAACCCCTTACACACAACTCTTCTTCACCTCAAAATATCAAGCGCATCCTTAGTTCTTCTCAAGTACTTTAGGATGTTGTTGACTGCAATCCAGTGACTCTCACCTTGATTGGACTGATATCTGCTTGTCATACTCAATGCATGTGACACATCTGGTCTAGTACATAACATGGAGTACATGATGGATCCTATGGCCGGGGCATAGGGAACCCAACTCATGCGTTCCTTCTCAATCTCATTGGAAGGACAAGCACTCTTAGAAAGAGTGACTTCATGTGACATGGGCAAGAATCCCTTCTTGGAATCTTGCATGCTGAACCGTTTCAGCACCTTGTCTATATATGTAATTTGACTCTGGCCGAGCAGCCTTTTAGATCTATCTTTATAGATCTTTATACCGAGTATATAGGCTGCTTCACCTAAGTGTTTCATTGAAAAGCACTTTCCTAGCCAATCTTTATTAGATTGCACCATGGGAATGTCATTTGAATGAGTAGTATGTCATCCACATACAAGACCAGAACAGCAACAGAGCTTCCACTAACCTTTTCGTAGACATAAGACTCATCTTTGTTTCTGATGAAGTCAAAACCTTTGACTACTTCATCAAAACGTCGATTCCAACTCCTAGAAGCTTGCTTTAATCCATAAATGGATCGTTGCAGTTTAAAGACTTTTTTGGCTTGCTTTGGAACTTCAAAATCCTCAGGTTGTGTCATGTACACATCCTCGAGGAGATTCCCATACCGAAATGCTGTTTTGACATCCATCTGCCAAATCTCATAGTCGTAGTATGCTGCAATAGCAAGTAAGATTCGGATGGATTTGGTCATTACGACTGGTGAAAATGTTTCATCATAGTCAATACCATGAATCTGTCTGAATCCTTTAGCCACCAATCAGCCCTTATAGGTAATCACATTACCATCCATGTTGATCTTCTTCTTCAAGACCCACTTGGACCCTATGGGGGCGTGCCCCTTCGGGTGGTTCCATCAAAGTTCATAATTTGTTGGTATACATGGATTCCATCTCGGGTCTCATGGCCTCAAGCCACTTCTGAGAGTCCGTCCTTTCTATGGACTCTTCATAGGTAGTAGGCTCATCATCTATGAGCATCGTGTCACCAGACTCGGTCACGAGAAGTCCATACCTCTCAGGCTCCTGGCGCACTCTACTAGATCTACGAAGCTCTTGTGTTACGTGAACATGCTTCTCCACAACCTCTTGTGGTCCCTGATCATGTTCCATGTAGGATCAATGCTTTGTGGTTATTAACTTCTTCAAGTTCTACAGTCCTCCCACTTGCTTCTTTAGAGACAAACTCTCTTTCTAGAAACACGCCGGACCGAGAAACAAACACTTTGTTCTCAGTTGGCTTGTAGAAATAATGTCCCTTAGTTTTCTTAGGGTATCCAACAATATCCCTTAGTTTCCTTAGGGTATCCAACAGTATCCCTTAATTTCCTTAGGGTATCCCACAAACTTGTATTTGTCCGACTTAGGCGCTAGCTTGTCTGATTGCAAACGTTTTACATAGACATCGCAGTCCCAACTCTTCATGAACGACATTGTGGGACTCATCCCGCTCCACATCTCATATGGTGTCTTCATGACTGACTTAGATGAAACACGGTTAATGGTGAAAGCTGCACTCAATAGAGCATAGCCCCAAAAATATAATGGAAGATCAGTCTTACACATCATAGATCGAACCATATCTAATAGAGTTAGATTCCTCCTCCTGGACACGCCATTCCACTGTGGCGTTCCGGGTGGAGTGAGTTGGTATATTATCCCACACTCTCTAAGATAGTCTTCAAACTCTTGGCTCAAGCATTCTCCTTTACAATCCGATCGTAGAGCCTTAATACTTTTGCCAAGCTGCTTCTCTACTTCATTGTTGAATTCTTTGAATTTTTCAAAGGACTCGGATTTGGCCTTCATAAGGTATTCAAATCCATATCTTCTGAAATCATCAGTAAATGTGATGAAGTAGACATAACCATCCCTGGCAGGTGTGGCAAATGGCCCACATACATTAGTATGTAGTAGCGCCAGTTGCTCTCTAGTCCTCTCACATTTCTTATTGAAAGGGGACTTTGTCATTTTTCCCAATAAACAAGCCTCACATGTTTCATATGATTCAAAATCAAATGAGTCTAGAAATCCATCCTTATGGAGTCTAGATACACGTTTCTCGTTTATATGGCATAAACAACAGTGCCATAAATAAGCAGAGTTTAAATAGTTTATTTTAATCCTCTTGGTATTTTTGTTATAAACATGATTATTTAGATCAAGGATATATAATCCATTAAATAATTGTGCACTACAATAGTGAATACTATCAAAATAAATGGAACAAAAATTGTTCTTTATTGAAATAGTAAAACCTTCCTTGTCCAAACAAGAAATAGAAATAATGTTTGTGATCATAGCAGGCACACAATAGCAATTATTTAATTCTAAAACTAATCCTGAAGGCAGAGACAGCTCGTACACACCTACAGCCAATGCAACAACCTTTGCTCCATTCCCAACGCGCAGATCTATCTCTCCTTTAGCCAATCTTCTACTTCTCTTTAGATCCTGCACATTTCCAAAAATGTGAGATCCACATCCAGTATCCAATACCCAAGATGAAAAGCAAGTAATATTGAAATCTATAACAAAAATACCTCGTGGTGGTGGAATCACTATTCCAAGCCTCATATCCTCCAGATATTTTGGGCAGCTCCTCCTCCAGTGTCCAAGCTGACTGCATTAGTGACATTCACCTTTAGTCACACATTTGGCTACGCCACCAACAGGCTTAAGAGCAGATTCCTTGGGTTTGGCAACTGCCTTACCTTTTCCCTTGGAGATAGAGGGAAACCTTTTCCCCTTTCCTTTATGCACCATCATTATGGATTTTCCATTACCCTTGTTGATGCTTTGTTCAGCTGTCCTCAACATATCGAGTAAATCTGGCATAGGTTTCACAATCTCATTCATGTTATAGTTCATGATGAACTGTCCATAACTCTCAGGCAACGATTGCAATATGAGATCGGTGGCCAACTCTTGACCCAATGGAAACCCTAGGCGGCCGAGGCTCTCTAGGTAGCCGATCATACGCAACACGTGCACCCCCACGGGGTTTCCCTCTGACATATGACATTTGAACAATGCCTTGGAAACTTCATACCTCTCAACCCTAGCCTGCTCTTGGAAGAGCTGCTTCAAGTGTGCGTTCATATCGACTGCATTCATGTTCTCATGTTGCTTCTGAAGCTCAGAGGACATGGTGCAAAGCATTAGGCATACCGCATCAATAGCGTCATCAACACGCGTTTGATACGCCTTTAGGGCTGTAGGAGTGTTGTTTTCCAGACCATCAAGAACTTGCTCCTCTAGAGCGTACAGTTTCTTTTCTTGCTTGAGAACGATTCTCAACTTTCTGTATCAGTCTAGAAAATTGGTCCCGGAGAGCTTGTCCTTCTCAAGGACAGAGCGTAGGGAATGGGATGAGGTCGATGAGTTGTTTGCCACTAGAATTCTACAAGAAAGAAAATATGCAAATTTTAGTATTTGTGTACAATTAACTATATTTAATAATGACTAGATTATTAAATACAGCTCCCACTATTTTTCTACGGATTAATAATCCTAAAATATTAATGGGGAAAATATCGTTATATTTTCTAGTGGGTGCCAAGATCCATGTTTCACTTCTTTTGAGCTTGCTTTGGAAAGTCATCCAAAACTAGTTATTTAGGTAGGAACAATTTTCAATTGCATCCTTATGCAACTCTTGGTTCAATTGGGCAAATAATACCTTATTTATCCATCCTATGGATAATCCCAATCGTTTGCCTCTAGGCTTTGAATCTTATTAAAATCACCTAGTTGCGTCCAAACTCTTACTTAGACAGTTGCACATTACTTGCTTGTGTCATCACAACACAATCATGACAAATCAAGTCGCCCTGCTTTGGCATGCATGAGCTTGATAATCATGTTCATGAAGAGTGTCTAAATAACGAGAAGGCAACAACACAATATTTGAATTGAGGGATTTTATCATCAATTTTTAAGTTGTTTAGTTGATCCATATCAACTGATTTTATTAGAGTTTGGGCAGAAACTCCAAATAAAAGATCCGGGTTGTTTATTATCTTATTATCAAATTTCATGCATCATCCATACACCAACAACAATTATAAGACAATAAAGTAAACATTCACAAAAGAAATTAACGTGATATGCATATGGCCTCCTAAAATAAGATATTGACAAGCCAATGAGAATATCTATAAACCCTAGAATAGTAAACGCATCTTCATGTGCCTCCATCTCTTGGTCCATCCTTCATAGCCTTTTGGAATGCTCCATGCTCCATGTTGTGGCTCCTTTAATTATTTGGGCTTCTTTTCTTCAATATTCACTATATATCTGTTGATTCAAGACTTCTAAGTGTGTTTTTAGAAGTAATAATTTAGAGTGATGAAAGAAAAAGTTTCTCTAAGTCTTCAATCCTCCAAGGCCTTGAGATATTGATCAAAGACTCAAAATCTTGACTACTGCTTTCTTATGAAATGTGATCTGACAATCTTGTGTTGCAGGTGTTTAATCTGATGTTCAAGATCAGATATATGTTGAAAATATTCTTTTTATCTATTATTTATATGTCTAATATATTGCAGATATCATAATTAGAGTGAATTAAAGAACTCTGGTGTTACAGTTGAAAAACTGGGAAGAATGTTCAGAGCTCCAAGGCCTTGAGATATGCCTTGAGCTGCTGACAGTTTTCACAGACCTAGCTTGATTCTCTCTTGCAGGATTTGATCACTGTTATTATGATTGTTTAACGACTTTTTCAAGTCTTAAGTTGGTTTGTGTTGGTTTATATGATTGTTTGGTAATCAGGTTATCTATTTGATTTAGTTTTATTTATAAACTGAATTTCCAAACAGACTTAGTGTTGTTATGTATTTGGATTTTGTTTGTTGTTGTGCTTAATGTTGTTGCAAGTTTTTCAAACGTGCAATCTTATCACAACAAACTCCAATGGATATCTACTCAGAGCTGTTTTGAAATGCAGTTAGAAATGATGAGAATTTGCAGGAACAGAGATCCTAAAATCTCTCATTTAGTTGCTGGAAGTAGATAAAAGATGGTTTGAATTTGAAAGACATAGAGAAGCTTACAGAGAACATAAATCAAAGGAAAAGAAGGAGAGATACATTCGTGGAAAATCAGACCATCAATCCTCAAAACTTCAAGCTTCAATCAGTGCTTTCAGAAGATCATTCATTCCGGTATTCCTGAAGAACACATCCAGGCTTTCTCACTTGAATCTTCTACTGTGTTCTTCTATTTTTTACTTTAATCTGCTTATCTTCTGTATATCTTTTACCTGACAAAACATAGTGGTTAGTTGTTCAAGTGAACAACAAGAGGTTCTTGTTAGCTCAACAGTTAGTAGCTGATACTAGATAGGTTTGGAACCAGGAGATGTATAGGTGTAAGGTAGTTCACTTAGGCTTGAAGATATAGGGCTTTTTTTGTGTGAGTAATAAGAAGTGTTTGCCCAATCCTGGTGGGATTAGATCCCTCAGGCAGAGATTAGGTCCATTGGGACTGAACCCTGTAAATTGCCATGTGTTCTTTACTTTACAATTTAGCTATTTATTCTTGCAAGTGATCTAAATCAAACTAGGGTTTATAAACTATTTGGAACTGGTATTAGTTCAAGGCCTTGAAGCTTTCTTTTATACTTAAGAAGTTTCTGACTAATCTTGCAAAATCTCAAGGCCTTGAGATTTCTGTCATTTACTTGCATCACTTAGTTAAATGACGTGTTTTGGAAAAAAAAAATCCATACTCTATTAACCCCCACCCCCTTCTGGAGTATTTTGGTCCTGTATTTAGTCTACATTACAAACTTTCACTATCTATTTTATCTGGTACTAGCTAACTTCTATACTAAATAAAATAAATCTCACAAGTTGAGAAAAATACCGGCTCGCAGGCCGTAAACCCTAATTAATTATTACATCAAATTAATAAGCTAGTAGGCCGTAAAAAAACCATAAAAATTAAACATCCACAACAAACCACATCTAAGGCCATATCCAATCACCATACGAATTGCACATAAACAGGTAAAACAAATTTTTAACGCGATTAGTCAATTTTAATTGATTTTGGATGTGCTAGGGTTAAAACGGTTTAAGGGGTCCACTATCAATATAGCTGAATCGCTCAAAAGGGACCAAGGCGCGGACTTGAGCCTGTCGGCCGAGCCCCACGCGCGGCCTAGACACACGCTCGGCCGGCCCAAGCCCTTGGTCGTGCCCTAGCTTGGGCGGCAAGGCAAGGGGGCGGTCCCAAGGAGGGACCGAACCTCCTTAGGGAGTTATTTCCAAAACAAGCCCTTGCCTTGTTGCCCAAGTTTAGTTGTTTCCATGTTTGAAAAACCCTTTTTCAAAGCATGTGCCCAAACCCTAGCTTTCTAGATCTAAAATTACTCATATGCTAAGTGATCAAACTCACTAATCTTCACATTCAATGTTAAATTAGATCTTGTTTGTGTTGAATAAAATTCAAGTTGCATCTAATATGCTTAATTTTTTGTTTTAACGCAATAATAGACAATTATAGGTGAAAAGCAACAAAACGTAACACATAACCACGTTATGCTCTACGACCTGTGGCTCTGATACCTATGTAGGGTTTTTATCATGGAAACGCAGCGGAATAACAATAAATTTATCCAATCAAGACCCTCCAAGGATCACCTGAAGAGAAATCATGACGATGGTGAAGGATTCGTGTTATGTACCTTGTAGGTCTCATTTGATGGCTTCTAACGCGAAAAGTATCACGTCTCTACGGTTGATACACGCCTAGGATTGAGATCTAGATATTCCAAACACCTTGTGCTAGCTAGGAAGAATGGAAGAGGATGAAGAAATCACGCAATAGATCAGCAAAGAGAGAGGCGGCCCTCTCTTCTTGGCCGAAGGGTAGGGCAGACGGCAAGGGAGGTTTCGGCCCTCCTTGTTGTCTTGCTCTATCCTTCCTTCTATCCTACTCAATGTATGTTATGAGCATTAGTTGTTAGGAAGGAAGCTACGAGCATCCTGTATATAGTCCAACAACTCCTTGTTACTACATAAATGCCCTCTCCTAATCCTACTCAACTTCGGGTTAGTCCAGCTTGCATATCAGTCCTAATAAGTTAGCAAGTTGTTGCGATTTGATCATTCTAATTAATTAATCATATTAATTAATTCCCAAGTGTAGTTCAATCCATAAGGAGTGTGACCCCATAGGTTTCTACTTAGTTGGTAGTAACTATTTACTATTATGGAGCGGCCTCTAGCAAGACATCCATTCTAGCCAACCAATAGAAGTAGTCATCATAACAAACCTTGTGCAAGTATTCTGTCATCCCTTTGTCTCAATATCCGGATTGGACACGAGACATACAAGTCACACTCGTATATCCAATCCATAGTTCCTCGATCCTCGGAATAGCCTTATTTTTGCAAATAACATCAATATCCTATATTGATCTATTTGATTCTGGCCAGACATTCTATAAGCACTACACCTCGAGTGGCCTAGGATATTTGATCCCGTTATGTGGGAGGGAGAAATTCTATCTACATCACTATCTAATCTTGCTTCATATTGTATCCGATACGCGCCTTTATGACCACCCAGTCACGGTGTAGCGTTTGACGCTACCAAAATACAATATTCCACATCTAGAAGATCTAGTGACTTCAAGTCTAAGCATGAAAATACCGCTGTCACCACGAGAAGCACTTGTGACTTTACATAACTTGTATGTAGCCTTTCTCGGAGATGGGTCAATCCAGTATGCCATTACTCCTAATGCATACCCATGTGTTGGATCATGATATCTTTATATCAATCTATCCCCATACTAGTCTATAGATGATTGTTCCATTTAATCATTATAATCGACTAGGGATATTTAAGATATACAACACAATTGTAAATCTAAGTACTTCATTATATTAAATATCCAATAAATAATACAATAAATGTTCTAGTCAATTTATTGTTCATACTAAATTAGATTGCCTCTAGGGCACCTATTCCAACAGTAGCTTCAGCTTTGACTTCTCTAACAGCTTCTCCAACGGATAGTTGATTAGTATCTCCAATGATATTGATCTGATATTGTATAAACATAAATTGGGAAATTTCCAAACATAGCAGGATTGATTAAAAAATCAAATCATCAAAGAATTTTCCTTCCTTCAAAGCTTAGGTTAGGAAATAAATCCTGTAAAATATGAAACAAAATTTCTCTGCACAAATGAGTCAAACAGATGGATTAAATACTGTTAAATATGTCAAAATACTTTGTCTTTCATCATCAAGTATCAACTAACCAAGCACAGGGGTTTAGGAGTTGAATCAAGATCAGAAAGTCCCCCTAAGTTCATGCATATAAAGCATAGTCAGTTCAAGGCTTTGAAGCTATTTCAAGGCCTTGAAATAGACTAGCTATTTCAAGTCTTGAAACTGAATTGAACTTACAACACTTTCCAAAGGCGAGCAACCAACAAAAGCACTTGAAAAGGTGCAACACAACTGAGACTAATCAATAATTTATGGAATGAGAGCATTGTCAGAGATATCTGACAGCAGGGCCACCATTTACACCATCAGAAGTTTCAAGCAGACCTTCACATGCAACAAGAATGGCTAGGATATCATTATCAAAGACTTTATGAGCACCCAAATGAAGCAGCATGACAATGGGGGAAGCATCAGACACTGGAACAACATGGGCCAACGCAAATTGGTCTTGAGTTGCAACCCTGCTAGAAGATCCATCGAAAATTTGAAATTCCACCAAACCTGTGAAATCTGAGTAATTAAAGAGAGCAATGAATAATTAGAAAGAATGAGAAGGCAAAGCACATATAGTTAGAGTAGAGGCAGCCATATCATTTTCTTTGAGAAAAAGTTGCTCTTTGAAAAACTGTTGCCTGTCAAATATCTGTAGTAGTTCAAATGAACCAGATGATGGCTGCTGGCCAGTGCCAAGTTGACTGATCCCATAAATATTTTTTTGGTCTTTCCATCCTATGAAGCATGATTTGAAATCAATATAATTGCAAGGGGGGTTAGCCAGAGGAGCCAATTCCTATAAACCTTGAGCTCTAGTACAGGTTATGAATATGAATGGATTTTCCTATGAAGAAGACAAAAAAGGACAGAAAGGAGATAAAGAAGGAATTATATCATGCATATTAACTAATGAAGGAATAAAGTTAGTAATGATATGCCAATATAGTGCAATGATGTCAAAAGGGAGCCATGTGGCCCAAAGATTATTCCAATTAAAGGAGTAAGAAACTTTATGAAGTTTTTTTTTGAAACAGTGAGCGGGGAAGACTTATTGAAAATTGGAAGATGATGGGTTGACTTCACAATGTAAATTCCATCTGAGTTAAGCTTCCTGAAAGGAGTATCATCCTCAATATCCCCGATCATGGAGGTATTCAAAATTTGATGCACCATCCAAAGTGGAAATAACTGGTAAAGCATAGTAACATTCCATTTATTTGAGTATGTAGATAGAAGCTATGATACCCAGTTAAGTTTTTTGGAAGCATGAGATGCTGTTAAACAATCATAAATAGATGCAGCTGGAACCAATTCCATTCAACCTCCAGATATGGTCAAACTTTATTACCTCTTGAAATTTTACATGCCAAGGCAAGATTACGAGTTTCTCTACCTTTGCAGATAGCCTTCCAAGCACAAGAGACAATAGGGGATTGCTTAATGGCAGTAAAATGCTTTCTTTTACAATACTTAGTTGAAACATAACTAGGAAATAAAGAGTTTGGAGTGGACAACATTCTCCAACTATTTTTAGCAAGAAGATCATTATTAAAACAAGTAAAAATTTAAAAACTCAAGCCCCCTCTTTTAGTTTTGTTACATAGAAAGTCACATGAAAGCCATTGAATAACATTTTTGGAAGAGTTACCAAACCAAAATAATTTTGATAGAAGTGAGGTAATATGATCACAATCTTTCTTAGGGAATAGACAAATTGACATAGGATAGACAAGGGTACTGTTAATTACAGATTTAATTAAGGTACTTCTACCTAAGATATTAAGAAAGAGACCACTCCACCATGAACATATATTATGAATTTTCTTGATAGTATCCTTGATAAGTTCAGAATTATTACATTTATGATTTAGGAAGACCCGTAGATATTTACCTATGCTATCCCTTTCTTCAATTCTCAGTCTTTGTATGATATGTTCCTTATCAGCAGAGGCAGTTATGATTAAAAACTATAGATGGTTTATTTATGTTGATATCTTGCCATGATTGCTTATTATAGTTATCAACAATGCATTTTAGATATCTACCCGTGTCATGAGTTAATTTGAAGAAGTGAAGAGTGTCATCGACAAATTGCAGGTGACCGATTGCCAAAGTCCCAGAATAGGAGATCCTGAAAATTAGGCCCTCTTTTTGTGCCGTAGAAAGGGTATTGGAGAGGACTTAAGCACAAAGAGATAAAAGAAAATGAGAAAGAGGATCTCCTTGCCGTAACCCCCTATTTGGCTCGAAAGCATGTGAAGAGGATCCATTAAATAAAACATAATAGGAGATGGTTGTGACACATTGCGTAATTAGTCTAATTTACCTACTGGGAAAATACATTTGATAGAGCAAGTGCTCTAAGAAATGCCAAATGCTTTGGAAACATCTAACTTTAAGGCTCGTACCTTTGGTTGTGAACTAGTCGTCAATTTATGAATTGTAAAGACTAAGTCTTGGCCAACAAGAATATTATCTTATGAAGGGGTGTACAGTAGGTAGAAATACAGGATCAATACTCTAGACGGGGGGGGGGGGGGTGGTTGAATAGAGTATGCAGACTTTTTCCAAACTTTGCAAGAATAGTGGTTTCAAAAGATTTTTAAAGAGATTCAAGGCCTTGAAATGAGTTCAAGCCCTTGGAGTGAAAACAATTAGAGTATGAAATGAATAAGTCTGTTTCAAGGCCATGAAATGAGTTTCAAGCCCTTGAAATGAAACTGCTTTGAATGCTGTAAACGTTCTAAGTATGTAACTGAAAAGTAAATGTATGAGACCCAAAGTATATAGATTTCAGTCCACTTGGACATACGTCTCTACCTCAGGGATCTTCTCCCTGTAGGATTTTCAACAAGATTCTTATTAATCAACAACTAAGCCCTAGATCTCAAGCACAGAGAGATGCCTTACTCTGTTACAGCTTGTGGTTCTCACTAACCTATCTAGTACCTACTCTAGCTATCTAATTAAATTAGCATTCTCTATTGTCCACCTTGAACAATCCTCGAGAATGAGAACTTGAAGTATTATCAAAATTATATACAAATGTAGTTCAAAAAAAGAAGAACACAGGAAATGAAACTGCAGTGAGTATGCAGTGTTCTTCTGATGCTTTGATTGAAAGAAATGAATCTGCTTCTTTGTTTCTTGTCAATCCTTGAGTGTTTTGGGTGTCTCTGCCAATTGTCTGTGTAGTTCTGTATCAAATTCCTTCAGCAGTTCTCCTTTTGAACACTCAGTTTGAATTGAAGATCTTCAGAATCTTCTCAACAAACTTTCCTGAATATGTGCTTCAAATCTTAACTCTTCTAACAACTTCTTCAGACGGCTAGTAGTTTAGTATCTTCCAAGATATCGACTTGATTTTGTTGGAAGTCTGTTGAGAGGCTTTAAACCACAGCAGATCAATCACAAAATCAAGTCATCAAGTAGTTTCCATTTCGGCAAAAGATAAGTTAGGAAACAGGTTCCTATAAAATAGGAAACACAATAT
Source organism: Linanthus parryae (assembly GCA_023055425.1). Taxonomy (NCBI): domain Eukaryota; kingdom Viridiplantae; phylum Streptophyta; class Magnoliopsida; order Ericales; family Polemoniaceae; genus Linanthus; species Linanthus parryae. The sequence continues at coordinate 160,229,506 of JALGPY010000002.1, read as the reverse complement.
CCATGCATAACTGAGTCAAACAGATAATGTTAGATCCTGTAAACTGTGTAAAATATACTTTTTATTTCATCATCAAGTATCATCTAATCATGCACAGGGGTTTAAGAGTTGAATCAAGTACAAAAACTCCCCCTAAGTTCATGCATATAAAGCTCAGTCAGTTTCAAGGCTTTGAAAGATGTTTCAAGGCCTTGAAATAGAAAAACTACTTCAAGTCTTGAACCTGCAATGAACTTACAATCTCCCCCTTGATGAAAGACAAAAACACAATCATCCAATCTGTTTGCTACTGTGATTCTGCAACAAATACTCATTAGCGCATAGCAGAATAAATCATATGATGTCAACACACAATGTCCAAAAAATCCAAATTATTAAACAAACTAAAAACAACAAATAACATCACAGTTTCAGGTAGTCCTAATGACCAAAACCAGGTCACTAACCATGAAAAGTAATGTAATAACCCTCATTTTTAAGTCATATTAGTACGTTAATAATATTTGATTATATGTTAATATTTCATATAACGTTTGTCTATTAGCTCATACAAAATTATGAATATCATGTTCTTGTGTAATTAAAAATATGGTTAAAAGCATTATGTTCTTATTTGAGCTTCATCATGTAAAGTATGCGATAAATGAATTATGTGCCTAATCGTGTATAAGTGTATTTTCCGGGTAGACTACTATCATTATTTGCGTAAGATGTAACAACCCGCGTATATAAGTTGTGTATCTATTTTCTAAGTACAATTAATATGTTCTAAATGAATGTTTCATGGTATGTGTTTCATTGCATATACTAGACTTGTAGAATAGTAAATGTCGCAAATATGAAGTTGTATGCTTGTTGCGAAAACTATAATGTAGTTAAAAATAATGTTAGGGACTCCCATGCAATAAGATTTTAGACAATTAAATATTGGTAGTAGAGATTTCTAAGATGTTTTAGGTATACAAGTATTCCGTAGTAGTTTTCCATATGTATTAAGTACTTGGCCACATTCGTATATGTGAAGAATTTAGAACCATGTAGAATAGTATAGTTGGTACAATTGTTTCACCAAATCAACTCTAACTCATGAATGTGCATACCTCCTACATTTTCTCCACATGTCCTCCTCCATACAAGTGGCAATGCATCATTTTCCCCCACTTTCCTCTCATTCTCCACCCGTCCATGTTCCCATCTCTTCCTCATCTTTTATTTTACAATCCAAATTATCGGGTCAAAGTGACCAAGTAAATAGTGATAAAAATCTAAATAGTGCAAAAGATGTGAGATGGAGTTGTACAAATTGTTTCAAGAGAATATGATATGATGAAGTATTTCTATGACCATTTTCTTAACAACGTGTCATCTTAATCTAATACAACATAAGATGAGGTAGTTTCTCTTACTCTCGAGTCGAAACAAAATGAGGGATGAGGAGACTTCTGATTCTTGTTTCAGGTGGCTAGGCAAACGAAAGAAAAATCCATAAAACCTTTTTATCTTACCAATTTAGAACTGATAAAATATACAATATATTCATAGCTCATTTTTAACACGTGATTTATAACTTATAGCTAGAAACATATTCAAGTACAAATGTGCCAAAATTTGTTGTTATAGAGGCCGTGGCATCACATCGGACACTTGTTTGACAAGTTCAGTGAGCATCGTTCACACAGTGTTTCAGTACTACCTCCGTTTTCTCTCTTTCTTCCTAGTTTGATTTTTTGACTCGTAATTGAGTCACTTTGACCCGGTGATTTGAGTAACAAGATTATGTAGTTTTTTGATAATTTTTGCATGGTGTTATAGAGAAAAAGTTTATCTACAACACCATGCAAAAAATGTCAAAAAGTTGCACCGGTTTATTATCCTAATCACCCGATCAATGCGATCCAGTGAATAGTGATATGAACAGTAAATGGAAGAAAGAGAGAGAACGGAGGTAGTATATATTAATCTGATGAATGAAAAATGACTTGGTATTTTGATCGTATCAACACCTAATGGGCAAGTTCTATGGTTGACTCAAAACTGATTAGTTGTCAAAGACGTCAAAAGACGCATTAGAAAAGCATTGACGTGCGCCAATTTCTTACATAATCTGTATATGAAATCAAAATTCAAAATGAAAGCAACAACATTGTAAAAGTTCGCTTCTTGCTGCAATTGCAGACTTTATACCTCTAGTTTACTTAGAAAGCAAAAACAAACCTAGTATAGTCAATACCATTACTAGCGTGATGAAGAAATTTTGGGAATCAAGGGTGTCTTGAATGGACTTAACCTTGGCAATGAATTGGTGACGAAGAGGAGTAAAGAAAAGGACCAAACGGAGGAACAAGATACGAAGAAAGCAAGCGGGTGGAGTAGGAGTTCGTGCGAACATCGCAGGTGTTCGCACTAACATGTGGAGGAACAAGAGACGAAGAAAGCAAGCGGGTGAAGCAGGAGTTCGTGCGAACATCGCACGTGATGGATCTAAACACTAAAATTATCAATTTTAGACATGCCAATTTATTTAACAATACATGGCCAAAGAAACGCAGGTAACAAAACATGAAGGTAAAAAGTACATATATTAGAAACTGATTAAAATAAAGCAGAATAGACATACCTCTAATCCACGCTATAATAATATTTTAGAAAACAGCTGAGTCGTCAGGTCTTGCGAGAAGGCCTGACTGTTCTTGAAGAGATAATCGCCCCCACTTACACTGTGTTGGGATACCGGCGATGATTCTTCCAGGATAAGACAGCGCCGATCTTCGTCGTCACAGCAACGTCGAAAATCAACAGCGATCAGCACCTCAGTTCGCCAAGAACACCACTTCACACGGATTTTTAGAGAGAGAGACAGAGAGAATACTCGAAGCAAATCGATTGTAAGCCAGTAACAATGGAATGGTCAGTTTTTGGTATATAAACCGGTGCATTATCTCACTTTTAATCCCATTAAATGCGGTCAAAACCGTTTTAAATCACTACCAAATCACCCCTTAATTAAAAAATTAAACTGGTGAGTAATGATCCAAAACTGATCTATACTCTCACGCCAGGTCGCCTCGCGGACGCGAGACGCCGAGACATTTCGCCCAAATCGCCCTTCGACCTGACCCGGTCCGGTCTGACCCGAGGCGAGGCGTGGTGAGGCGAGGCGGCGGCGGCGGCGCGCGTGTGTGTGTGCGCGCGAGGCACACACAAGAACACCCATGGTCCTCCACACACCTTAGTAGTTATACACTACCCATGTGTGTGAAACTATATAAAGGCACCTACCCACCTTGTGATTACCAATGTGGGACTAATTTCCTCCTTGGTTTCAAGCTTCTTCAAGCTACCAAGTCTTACTTCACTTTCTCACTTTCTCTATGGATTATACCAAGAAAATATGACATTTTCTAACAATCCCCCACAAATTCATATAGAAATGCGTACAATGTTCTCATCATGACTTGGTTTTCAGAGTTGGTACCCTTCCGGGTTCGAACCCTCCTAAGTCCTTTACTTCGATGATTACCGGATTCAGATAGAATATTTCACCTTGAATCTTAATCCGTATAGTGTAATCATACTCCATAGAAGACGACAAGTCAACGGCTATTGTGCCAATCTACGACTTTGAGACATTAAAGGTCTTGTCTCCATCCTCTTCGTCGAATGCTTCAAGGAATAACCCTTTCCTCTAATTGCGACCGCACAATTACATTTGCTTAGCTGGGCATCTCCAGAGATGTCTGCCACCATCTCGTCAAAAGACTTGATCCCATTCAGAGTTCAAATAACTCTTGCTATTCTGGCAGTATTAGTAACTTTTAGGTTTTCAGGGGATAGACTCCGATACAAATGTATCATCTATGTAGTAAAGGTACTACAAGTTCATCCTCACAGCTTGTTATTACCACATTGAATACACTTTCGAGGGATCTCCTCTCATGTGTATTGGGTTCCCACTGTTGATGAACTACGATGGGTTGTCAGTCCCATCCCCAACCCCGACTTAAGGACCACTGCAGGTTCCATTCCTTTAGTCAAAGGATCAGCTGTATTATTTTGAGTTCCTATGAACTCAACAGCTATGATCCTGTCAGACACTAAACCCCTTATAGATTTTAGTCTAACTTGGATGTGTCTCCTTGTTTTAGCATTATACTTTTTACTGCTAATCTTGTCGATAGTCGTCCGACTATCACAATGAATAGCAATAGCAGGAAGCGGTTTGCTTACTACAAGTATAGCAGACATAAGTCTGTGTAACCATTCAGCCTCCGTCCCTGTGGCATGAAGCTCACACAACTCAGCCTCAAAAGTAGACCGGGTTACAATAGTCTGTTTGGTCGACTTCCAGGATATTGCTCCACCTGACAAAGTGAACACATATCCAGTCACTCCATTGGAACCAGACTTCTTAGCTATCCAACTTGCATCACTGTACCCCTCAAGTACACCAGGAAACCTCCTATAGTGTAAACTTAGGTACATTGTGCCTTTCAGATATCTAAGCACTCTATCAAGAGCATCCCAATGAGTTCTGTTTGAACATCTAGTATATCTAGCCAACTTAGACACAGAATATGAAATATCCGGTCTACTACAGTTAGCAAGATACTGCAAACTTCCAATAATCTGAGAATACCTTAATTGAGACACAGGTACACCTGAAGAATTCTTGACTAAGGCAATTTTAGGATCAGTGTACTAGCGATTTACACTGTGAATAACCATATTTCCCAAATATAGATTTCTCTATATAATGAGACTGAGACAAGGTTATTCCCTCAGCTGACTGAGTCAACTTCAGCACAAGAATCACACTAGCCTCACCCATATCCTTCATCTCAAAATGCCTCTTCAAGAAAGATTTCGTCTCATTAATAATCTCAATATTGGTTACAAACAACAAAATATCATCCACATATAGGCATAGAATCATACATTCACTACCCTTAACTTTGGTGTAGACACACTTATCACTTTCATTAATTATAAAACCGAACGGCAAAACAGTTTCGTCAAACTTTTTATGCCAATCCCTGGGAGCTTGTTTCAAGCCATAAAGAGACTTGATTAACTTACATACTTTCCTTTCATTGCCAGATGCAACAAACCCCTCAGGCTGATCCATATAAATCTCTTCTTCAACATCACCATGAAGAAAACCCGTCTTAACATCCATCTGATGGATGATAAGACCATGGACCAAAGCCAATGCTATAAGCATTCGGATTGTTTTCATCCTAGCAACTGGAGAGTATGTATCAAAGTAATCAATGCCTTCCCTTTGCCTAAAACCTTTAGCAACCAGTCTAGCCTTGTACTTATCAATTGACCCGTCGGGGTTCAACTTCTTCTTAAAGATCCACCTGCACCCGATAGTAGAACACCCATGAGGGAGATCAACTAACTCCCATGTTCCATTAGAAACAATAGAGTCAATTTCACTCTTTATCGCGCCCTTCCAGTGCCTAGATTCAGAAGAATCCATAACCTGCCGGAAAGTTAAAGGTTCGTCCTCGACATTGTAAGTGACAAAATCACTTCCAAAGTCCTTGACTACCTTTGCACGCTTACTCCTTCGTGGTTCCTCTACTACCTCAGGGACAAACCTACTACTCGATTCTGCCCCCACATTTGTCATCTTTTCCACATGATCAGGAATAGAACTCGATGTGAGAGAAGGATCTTCGTTAGTAGTTTCTTGAGGTATACCAGTCTTCATAGGGTAGACATCCGCAAAGAATGTTGCATCACGAAATTCAACTATCGTGTTCGCCACGATACCGTCTATGTCAGATTTTACAACCAAAAATCTCATAGCCGTACTGGTTTCTCGATAGCCCAGAAAGATACAATCAACAGTCTTAGGACCTAGCTTCTTTCTCTTGTGTACAAGTACAAGTACCTTAGCAAGGCACCCCCACACACGAAGATAATTAAGACTAGCCTTCCTGCCCTTCCATAACTCATGGGGGTGTTTTCTCCTTGTGTTTAAGAGGGACTCTATTCAGAATATGGCAAGCCGTATTCAAAGCCTCTCCACAAGTATTTAGGCAACCCATAGTTTAAGAGCATACTGTTAATCATATCTTGAAACGTTCTATTCTTTCGTTCAGCAATCCCATTAGACTCAGGTGTGTATGGAGGAGTAACTTCATGAATTATACCATTGTTTGCACAAAATTCATCAAAAGCGTTACTCGTATACTCACCACCTCTATCGGATCTCAAACATTTAAGTACTTTACCAGTTTGTTTTTCAACTTCAGTTCTATAAATAATGAATTTATTAAGTGCTTCATCCTTATGTTTAAGTAAATAAACATAACAATATCTACTACAATCATCTATAAAGGTAATGAAATATCTAAAGTGGTCCTTCGTTAACACACCACCAAATTCACAAATGTCTGTGTGCACTAAATCTAACAAGTCCGAATCCCTAACAACATTATGAAAAGGTTTCCTTGTTTTTTTAGCAGACACACATACTTGACATTTAAAATTCTTTTATATGGTGTGTTTTGGAATCAAATCTAAATTCATCATATTCTTTAGAGAACCAAAATTCAAGTGACCAAGTCTAGCATGCCATAAATTGGAAGATTCAATACAGTTAACAGAAGGAAAAATATCATTAGCTAAAGTGCCCAAAACGGGGTCAGAATTTATTACAAATAAACCGTCTGACAAATGACCTTTGCCAAAAAATGTACCAGTATGAACAAGAACTACTTTATTACACTTCAAAGAAATCCCAAAACCACTAGCTACCAATCTACTTCCACTTATTATGTTCCCTACGAACATCAGGAACATGATTCACTCTCGTCAGGGATAGAATACGACCCGAAGGAAACTTGAGGTCCACATTTCCTATTCCAAGAACTTGAGCGGCACTCGTGTTCCCCATCTTCACTGTCAAACCACGACTCTGTTGATATGATATAAATAGACTAATGTCAGCACAAATATGCACATTAGCTCCAGTATCAATCAACCATTCATTTGACAAAGATGTGGAAAATAGCGCAAGGTTGTAAGTTACATACCGGTTAACGTCGGTTTCAGAAGCAGAAGCTTCACCAACAACCTTGTTCACCACAGGCCCATTTGTGGTTCCAAGCACAGCATTCGCTTGCGCTACCACCTCGGTTTTCTTAGCTTTCTTTTTAGGGCAGTTCTTGCTCTAGTGTCCAACCTGCCCAAAAAACCAACATGGTTTGTTTGCCTTTGGTTTCTTGGCCTTTTAATTTTCATCCTTAGGTTTATCTTTTTCATCCTTCTTAACAACATTTTTCATTTTCTTTCCAACAGTGACAACATTCACCTTCGCGCTACCCGATTCTGTTGGCATCACATGTCCCTGTTTGGACTTGTGTTGTTCTTGCACCGAGATGTCCAGCATGAGGTTAGTCCATGTGATTTCTCCTTTCTGCCTTTTCAGGGAGAGATAAAAATCTTCCCAAGACTTAGGGAGCTTTTCAATCACACACATAACCAAAAAAATTCAGGAAGATCCATACCAGACTCCTTCAAAGCATGCACAATCATCTCGAACTCATGCACCTGCTCAGTCATGGACTTATTTTCCACCAGTTTGAAATCAAGAAACTTAGACAAAAAAAACTTTTCCAGACCCTGAGAGTCAGTATTATGTGTCTCATTTAGCTTTTCCCATAAGAGCTTTGCGGTGTAGGAATCTTATGAATAAACATCAAACAGAGTGTTCGACAGAGCAGCTAAAATAGCCACCCTAGCCACTCCGTCTTTCTCAGCCCACTTCGCAAAATCCTTATTTGAATCAGCCTTATTCAAACAGAGTGTTCGACAGAGCAGCTAAAATAGCCGCCCTAGCCACTCCGTCTTTCTCAGCCCACTTCGCAAAAGCCTTAACTGAATCAGCCTTTCCTTGATCCACTACCGGTTTCTCATATTCCACAACAGGCCATAGACCCTTTATAGTTAACCACAATTTCAGCTTTTTCTGCCAACGAGAAAAGCCGATGCCTCCATTGAATTTTTCTGGTAAACCAGTTAATTCAACAGCTTGTGGAAAAGTATACGTGGCCCAATCAATGGCCACAACAGATGTAGAAGAACCGTCGACAGATTTTTCAGTTTCGCTAGCCATTTTGTTAAACAAATAACCGATTATCTCTTCAAGATTGATGGATCTAAACACTAAAATTATCAATTTTAGACATGCCAATTTATTTAACAATACATGGCCAAAGAAACGCAGGTAACAAAACAGGAAGGTAAACAGTACATATTAGAAACTGTTAAAATAAAGCAGATTAGACATACCTCTAATCCACGCTATAATAATATTTTAGAAAACAGCTGAGTCGTCAGGTCTTGCGAGAAGGCCTGACTGTTCTTGAAGAGATAATCGCCCCCACTTACACTGTGTTGGGATACCGACGATGATTCTTCCAGGATAACACAGCTCCGATCTTCGTCGTCACAGCAACGTCGAAAATCAACAGCGATCAGCACCTCAGTTCGCCAAGAACACCACTTCACACGGATTTTCAGAGAGAGAGAGAGACAGAGAGAATACTCGAAGCAAATCGATTGTAAGCCAGTAACAATGCAATGGTCAGTTTTTGGTATATAAGCTGGTGCATTATCTCACTTTTAATCCCATTAAATGCGGTCAAAACCGTTTTAAATCACTAACAAATCACCCATTAATTAAAACATTAAACTGGTGAGTAATGATCCAAAACTGATCTATACTCTCACGCCAGGTCGCCTCGCGGACGCGAGACGCCGAGACATTTCGCCCAAATCGCCCTTCGACCCGACCCGGTCCGGTCCGACCCGACCCGAGGTGAGGCGTGGCGAGGCGAGGCGGCGGCGTGCGCGCGTGTGTGTGTGCGCGCGAGGTACACATAAGAACACCCATGGTCCTCCACACACCTTAGTAGTTATACACTACCCATGCGTGTGAAACCATATAAAGGCACCTACCCACCTTGTGAGTACCAATGTGGGACTAATTTCCTCCTTGGTTTCAAGCTTCTTCAAGCTACCAAGTCTTACTTCACTTTCTCACTTTCTCTATGGATTATACCAAGAAAATATGACATTTTCTAACAGCACGTGTTCGTACAAGCATGTTAGTGCGAACACCACGGGTGTTCATACGAACACTTCCTGGAGGCGGCCAAAATTATTTCCATGTTGGTTTTTTGCTGGTTTTTGTATTTCTTTGGGCACAAGCAAAATAGTAGGCCTATATAACAACTACAAGACAAATTCAAAGGTTTCCTAATGCTCCCGAGTATTATTTTGGTAATGTTTGGACGAACTTGTTGTTGCTTTGGCAACAAGTCTTTTGTGGCTATTTAAGTAGGCTTTGGTTTTGGTTTACATGCACATAACGCACACAAAGATTGGTGGCGAGTTAGAGAGCTTTTGTGTGTGTGTTCGGGTAGGTGTTCCGTCCACAGCGTACATTGTAATCGGATTCTCTTCTCAATAAAATATCGGGTTCTTTGCCGTGGAGGTATCTAGCGGGTTCGTTGCGAATTCGTAAGTGAACCACGTTAAATTTATGTCTCGTTTTTGTTCCGCTTTATCGTTCTTTCTCGAATATTCCCAGGTTTTAACAGAGCAAGAGAAGAAAAAAGCAAGCTGATGGAGCAGGTGTTCGTGCGAACACCACGGGAGTTCGTACGAACACTTCCTTGAGTCGGCCAGAATTGTTTCCTTGTTTGTTTTTATTTCGATTTTGATATTTCTTTGGGCACAAGCAGTATACTGGGCCTATATAGAGGCTATAGGTCGTGTTTTATATCGTCGTGTTTCTCTTCAATAAAATGAGTTTTTCCGGTCGTGGAGGTAGCTAGCTCATCACTAGTGAACCACGTTACATTTTATATTCTTGTTTCGTCGTTTATCATCGTTTTTGAGCTCTGTCCAAATCATAACAGAATTTGTTTATAAAAACTGGCATGCTTATGGCCTAGTAAATGATTTGAATGGCCCATCTGTGAGAGTAGTTGAGACACAAACATTATACGGAACTATTGCAAATTTGTTTTCTATGTAGTACAAGCTTGTTTTTGTTTTGTTTTGTCTTGTCGTGAGAACTTACAACCACCATCATTTAATATACACATTGTAATTATACAATGAAAACATTCTCGTTCTAGTGTGATAGTCTATAAATCACCTTAATGAAGTAATTAGTCGGAAAAATTCTAATTGACAAGTTTGCTGCTAAAAAGGTTAATAGACTGGCATTGTATTTTCCAAAAAATCTAATTGAACACTTAAGGCACGTTTGGTGTCGGGATTAAAAATTGAGAGTAAATGTGGCCCTATAGTAGTATAGGGTGTATTGATATTAAGGGAGTATTAACTACTTATATATGAATAATTACGTAACATGCATGTTTGTTTGCACAAGTATAAATAGGGATATTAAGACTTTAATATTCAATCTCACCTACATAGTGAAACTAGATTTTAGGCAAATAGGGGTATAAATAATAAGAGATGATTGAATCCTCCTTAAAATTATCCCTGTATCAAACACCAGTTATATTATTATTACTGTATCTTTTTTTATCTTTACATCAAACATGTCCTTAGAAATTAAACATGCAAACTATGCAACTTCTCCGAGTTTTGAACATTGCACACTTAACAATTCATCAAAATCAGGTCTAGTACCATCAGTTGTTAGTTGTCACCTTAAGTTCCCCAAAAGCAAGGTACCTCATGTTGTGATTGTACTTGACACATTTGGGATTAGGTACACTTACCATGTGAATGGGCACATGCTTCTCCACTCATCGTGTTTTCTCTGGTCATTACCACATGAGTTGTGCCTTGTGGTACCCTAGATTCAATTGCTTACTCTATTATCTTTTCCTTTATTTAGCATTGAAGTTATTGTTCAATCCGTTTCGGGACAAATTTAGTATAGAAGTCGCCACGCAAGTCCGGGCCTCCGGAGCCAGTGGTGCTCAGAAAACTTAAAATCACCTGACGTTCCTGTCAATGCTAAGATTCATTCACTCTGTCCACAATTTACAGTCCATTATATCTGTTTCATATTAGAAAAAAAGAGTGTTCATTTTACATTTTAATTTGTTGGATTCTTCAATATATCATAAAAATTAGCTATTCTCCTCAATTTGTCTCCAAATTAGACTATAGATTTCTATTTGGGATGGCAGCCCGAATTTTCAACTTTCTTTTTAGTTGTTGTATTATTAGTTTTGGCCAGTGCTACAGTACGTCCTGTCCCCACCACTAACAAACCGGCTTAGCCGGTAATTACGGTTTTACCAGCAAAAAGACAAAAAAATGAGCCCAAGGCGCCGTCATCAGGAAATCGGATAGAAATGTAAAGTAAATGGATAAAACTGTAAAAGTCAAGATAAAGTTAAAGATAAAAATAATTAAAAATAGATAAAATTGAAGTGAAATGGACGTAATTGAAATGAATCAGATAGAAACGTAAACAATGCTCAATAACTAAGCTATTACAGTAGATTTGGAAGCACCAAAGCTTAAAAAAAAGATATAGAATTTGTGATACATAAGCAATGGACACAAGCACACCTTGCGACGGTCATTTCACCTAAAAAAATAACAAGTATTGCAAAAAGTAACGCAAATGCAAGTATGGTAATGCATTTGTGTGCTATCCTTTAACTCTTTAGCATTTCTTCATTTTCAGATTTCATGTTGTCTCGTTTTTGCAATAATTGTGGACCATCGTTGCATTATTTCCTTGAAAAAAGCATGAAGGTTCTTCATCGGCCCATACAAAGAAGCCTTATTGAGACCTCTGAGGTAGTGGGCACCGGAAGAAATCTCTACCTGAGTTCTTTGTGTGACGACATGTTGTTCTCATCACTCGTATCCTTCTATAGTTACAATATCTTGGTCGAGACTCGGTGTTACGACGAAATTGGTGGGAGGGAAGTTGAAGGAGGTATGTGACATGGTGGTAATAAGAAGTTGGGGATATTCGGAGGAGGATAAGATGATGGGGATGATGTGTAAATGGCATATCTGATTGTGCAGGAGGGGGTTGGTGTATAAGTAGAAGAAGTGCATGGGTGGTTTATTGTTGGACATAAATGAGAGTAAATTGTCCATAATGACAGGTTTGACTACTTTGTAACCAAAGAGCAAGTCTGAGCTGAGTAACACAGGGAAGGAAGCAATGAATGTGGTCAGGAGTGATAAACTATTGTGACAAAATAATAGATAAAAGAGTAAAGCAAACAAACAGAACTGATAAACCATCAGAAAACCTTGTCAACTCTCTGAACAAAAATCATACAAGTTAATTTTTTGAAACCACATTCACCATTACAACCACAATATCATGCACTACCCAAATGATTCAACAACAACCAGCAAATGCTTTTCAAAACAAACACAAAACCACAAACGAGATGAAAATGATGGAGTGTCCCACTCAAATGTAACTACCGAAATAAGCTGCAAGGACCGTAGGTATCTTCATGTACTTCTTAACGAATTCCTACTCATTGTTTTCTTGAGATTTCAAGTTGTTCATATCCGCAAGAAGGATTTCCCTAAGAAGGAAGCAATGAATGTGGTCAGGAGTGATAAAATATTGTGACAAAATAACAGATAAAAGAGTAAAGCAGACAAACAGAACTGATAAACCATCATAAAACCTTGTCAACTCTTTGAACAAAAATCATACAAGTTAATTTTTTGAAACCACATTCACAATTACAACCACAATATCATGCACCACCCAAATGATTCAACAACAACCAGTCAATTCTTTTCAAAACAAACACAAAACCACAAACGAGATGAAAATGATGGACTGTCTCACTCAAATGTAACTACCAAAATAAGCTGCAAGGACCGTAGGTATCTTCATGTACTTCTTGGCGAATTCCTACTCATTGTTTTCTTGAGATTTCAAGTTGTTCATATCCGCAATAAGGATTTCCCTAAGAATGAAGCCATGCATGTGTCAGAAGTGATAAACTATTGTGACAAAATAACAGATAAAAGAGTAAAGCAGACAAACAGAACTGATAAACCATCAGAAAACCTTGTCAACTCTCTGAACAAAAATCATACAAGTTAATTTTTTGAAACCACATTCACCATTACAACCACAATATCATGCACCACCCAAATGATTCAACAACAACCAGTCAAATCTTTTCAAAACAAACACAAAACCACAAACGAGATGAAAATGATGGACTGTCTCACCGAAATGTATTTACCGAAATAAGCTGCAAGGACCGTAGGTATCTTCATGTACTTCTTGGCGAACAATGTGTAATACAGGTTGCAAAACATTGAAAATATTGTAAACCCTAGCTGGGTGCTATAGGCTTTTATCCAGAAAGGGTTTAGGTGCTTTAAGTTTTTATCCAGATAGGGGGTTAGGGTTTATGTACTCTAGGATTTTAGCCAATTATGATTTACAGATCATATGCTTACGTTTCACTTCTTAGTTTCAAAACCAATCCATGTTACAAGTTAGGTTTATGGTTTGAGATTGAGCTTCGATGGGATTGAATGATTTGACTTTTTTATGACAACCATATCGTGTAAAATATGTAGTTAACATGAGTTTATATTGTTGAAGTTGTACAATTTGCATCAAAACACATTTTAGAAAAAATGAGTTTCTCCAACATGGGAACAAGTATAATACTTCATATTAAAATTTTAACGTTTAGAGATTCTCAATAATGTTTACATAATTATCTTTTTTCTCTTGCAGGTTAACCAGTGGCTTAAGACTAATATCTGCCTTTAACCTTTGTGAACATGGTTGTTTCTCCTTTACCGTTGACTCATAGTTTAATTTTGGGGTATTTGGGGTATAATACATGATACATATTTACAAATATTTAATGTCTAAATATTTTATACAAATATTAAAATAAAATACAGAGTACAAAACTTGGATACGTAGTTTAATACGTTAAATGTGAAGATGTGACGAAACACATTAATTTCACAATAATCCAAATTGAAACATATTGTTCTGGTAGATAGGTAACACAATATTGCCGGTTACCTTCACTCTTATCGTGGACAATCATACTTATGTGGTTCACAGGGGTACAGTTGATGACAGCTTCATATACAATATCATTGAATATAAGTTACCACACTTTGAATTGGTAGTATCCACTTATATCATCTCATTAACATTGACTATATATTGTAGTATTTCTATAGTAGATACGTGGTTATGGCATCCACTTGCCTATGGTACTATCACACTTGTATATCATGGCAAGGATCCATTGACCAAATTTCATCACACTTAAATATTATTGTAACCACTTCCATGCTTGAATTACAATGCATTGTATAGTATATGTATGTAAGTTTCATCCTTTTATTATAATGGACAATCATTCCTAGTGGTGATAGGAGTGTCAGGTGAGCACATCCTCATATGGATGGTCATTGACACAGAGCTATCATAAGTACATTACAGATGGTATTCACTTGTCATATATATGGAAGTTTCATACTTTCATTACAATGACTTGTATTTCATGTATGGAAGATTCACGTTTGCATTACAATGTATATAAGTCTTACATTTTTGTGGGGTTGTTAATGAGAACTTATTCTTAAAGATGTTTATTAACCAAAATATATCACACATACAAATCTACTTGTTATTTTGAACGAGAAGGACAACATGATATAAAATTATGTCAAATGTACTCTTTGGACTGTTTAATATTTTTTCTGAAAGTTCTTGAATAAGATCCAAAGGGTCTAAACATTTATCTACCGTAAATCAATGTTAACTATGTTTCTCTTGTTAATTTTTAGTGGTATAACATTAATTTTCGCGTGTTTATGCTCATTATTAGGCCCTGGGCCATAACGAATAAAGTCAATAATTTTCGTATGCAACCATGTTTAATACTAGGATCGCGTATGCAAAGTTAAAGGAGCAAGAAATGAAGATAAAACACTACAAATTTGTTGACATTCAACAATTACCTGAATATGAAATGGATGCAATCTATGTCACAAGGGAGAAGGAAAGGCATCTTTAGTAAGTTCATACAATACACTATATGTTATTGTCGCTTTAAAATATTATCTTCTTGTTTTATGTTTCTTTCCGTAACTGTAATTGAAATATCTGATGTTACGTTCTTTGTTTACTGAGCAATTCTTTCCAGTACTAGTTTATTTTTCTCAGTATTTAATGTTTCTATCTGAAATGTCAAGTGAAATATCGAAATGACTTGAAATTTGCTCTGTCATCACACCATTCTCTGCCAACGAGATAATAGCATGCTCTACTATTTCTGCATGAGGTTTGAGTAATCACAGATGGTTTGTAGCTACATTATTTTTGTGCTCTGCCATAAAAGAGTTCAATTCATTCCGGAAATGTTGTTATTGAAACGATGACAAAAGACAGATAGTAACTTCTACATGAATGATCCAGCCATGAATCACCCAGAAACAAGACGGTGTGACGATCCAAAAACCCATGCATTTAGTTGGGGTTGCATGAAGGTGAGAATGGAGTTGATTAGTGACTTGAGTGAAACAACACAAAAGACTCACGACTATTGGCAAGAACATGTTGACTTGATGATACGGGGTCTCAAGGACATTATTTTGAAGCAAGAAAATAATGAAGAGCCCATGGTTAATGTCAAATCACAAGAGTACGCTCACGTAATTCCTCCATCCAAAGGGGATACAAAACCAAAAGGGAGCTCCAAAAATGTTCGAAAGAAGTGCGGGAGATGCCAAGATACGGACACAATCGAACTACATGCCCGAATCCTCCAGTTGGTGTTTCCGGTCAAGATGTCGGCTAATCTCAATCGCAAGCGTCGCAACAGACTATGATTTCCAACTTCGAATACAACTGGTCCGAGGGAATGGGCGACCAATACTCTTCAAGACGTGTTGGGCATGACTGGGGTGATTTATTCTAGGGATTATATTAACTGTGTGAATGTTTTAGTTAAGTACCTTGACATGTTTATCCGTTATTTGACCCTTTTTGTCTGATGTTTTACTGTTTTATCCGGTTCTAAGCGTTTTTATCCACTGATGTGAACTCTAGATAATTTATGAATCAGTTTTCTTGCATTTTTATCCAAATCTGCGCGTTTTTATCCACTGGGGGTGGTGACCTGCTAGAATCGGTCACCACCCCATGAATTTCCGTGTTTTTTTGTCCTGTAGTGGGGGGTCCCACCGCAAAAAAAAATTGCACCCCAGGCCCCCGGACGTACACTAGACACACCCATTAGTTTTTCCCTAAAAGTAGTTATTGTTTCCTAAGCTAAGTGGAAATGTATGTCTAACCTGTTTGGATATCCCGGTTTTGTTAACCTCTACAAAAAGTTAACCAAAACTTCAACCCAATATTTGTAGGACCCACATTCCACTCATTTTTTTACTCACATAAAAGTCAAAATCTCAAAACCAAAACCATTAAATCCAAACATCCACCTAGTTTAGTTAACCAAACAAGCCCAACCTTGTTATCCAAACAGGGCCATAGCACAATTATTACATCTCCACTATATCTATTTTCATATTAAAAAAGATCGTCCATTTTACATTTTATTTGTTGGATTCTCAATATACCATGAAATTATATATTATACTCCATTCGCGGCCAAATTAGTATATATATTTTTTATATTTGGGACGTCATGTCTATTTTGTTGTTGTTATATTCTCAATTTTACCCTAAAACTAGTTATTGTTTCGTAAGAAATTGAATGACAGTACAGACAGGGTGACCCCCTTTCTCCCTATATGTTCGTCATTTGCATGGAATGACTCTCTAATAGAATTTATGAGATTCTGGAGGTGGGGGACTGGAAGCTCCTTTAGAACCTCTCAGCAAGGCCCCAAAATTACCCATCTCCTATTTGCTGATGACCTGCTCCTCTTTGGTAATTGTTCTGCATCCAATTGTGCCAGGGACATCCTGGATGACTTCTGTAACCTAACTGGTCAGAAAATCAATTTTCAAAAGTCTAAAATTATCTTCTCTAAGAACACCCATGATGCTGATGCTGGTTTTTGTGCTCTATGCTGGGTGTTAGGAGGGGTACCAGTGTTGGGAGGTATCTGGGGTACCCTATTCTGGATTCTAATCCTAGAAAGGAGAACTTTCAGTTTTTTGTGGATAACCTCGAGACGAAGTTGAGTGGCTGGAAGGTCAGCAACCTCTTTGTTGCTGGTAGAGCCACAATGGTCAAGACCTCTCTTGCCACCATTCTCATCTATGCCATGCAATCCTCTAAGCTCCCCTCCACCACCTTAAGAGATATTGACAGGATCTGCAGAGACTTCCTGTGAAAGGGCTCTAGGGAAGGCAATCAACTTCACAATGTGGTTTGGGACTCTGTTATTAAACCTAAGAACCTGGGAGGGATCGGTCTCAGAAAGGAAAGACTCTCAAGAAAGCTCTTCTTGTTAGCCGGTACTGGAGATTCATCAGGAATAAGAACAAAAAATGGTGTAGAATTCTGCTGACCAAGTATAAGAGACACAAAACTGGGGGTCTTTCTCCTGGACGAGTATCTCTTGGGGGTAAGGAGTAGGCCTCTAAGGGATTGGGTTACAATCTTGGTAAGGGTACTGTTAGTTTCTGGTATGACACCTGGTGTAAGGATGCTCCTCTCAAAAGCCTCATCCATGGCCCTCTCACCCAACATGAGGAGAAGTTAATTGTTAGAGACATGTGGCTTGCCTGGGATAGTGGTGTCTGGCCACTCTCATTCTGCCTCCCCGACTGTATGACCAGACACCTCATCAATACCCCCCTTCACTCCTGGCTTTGAGATCCCTTATCCATTCAGGTGGACTGGTGAGACTTCTGTGAAGTTCTCCCTTTGCTTCTACATCTCTCTGGATTCCAACTGGCTCCCTGCTCCCTGCCTCAAAACCGTGGGTCTGGATCTGGAAGCTCAACATTCACCCTAAGTTATAATTTTTTTAATCCTTTGCAATGGAAAACTTCATTCAAATGAATCCCTTAGCTGGATTCTCCCCAGCCACCCTAATATGTGTCATGTTTGTGGGACTCAAGTGGAGACCCTGGATCACCTGTTTAGGTCCTGCTGCCACCTAAGTGCCTTCTGGGATGAGATTAGCCCCCCTCCCTTAAGTCGCCTTCCTCCACCCCCCTTGACATGTGGTTGCTTGAGAATGGGTCTCCCAATCTGGTTTGGAAGAGCCACTGACAAACAACCTTCTTCTTTGGGTGCCGGTTCATTTGGAAGAGGAGGAATGACCTAGTGTTTGAGACTTTTATTGTTGTCCCTCATGGCAAATTTCTGGCCAGGTTGGCCTTACAGGAAGGTCATAGCTGGCTTTTTTATATGGACAACTTCTCTTCTAATTGTCAGCCTGCAGAGTATAGTTCTTTGTGGTCTCCTCCTCCTCATGTGGTGAGACTTAAACTTAACTGTGATGGAGCCTGGAATACTTCTAGGCAGAGTGTTGGAGGGTTGATCAGAGATTCTAGGGGTAATTGGATCAAGGGATTCTGCTTCAGGGTGTTCTCTGGTTATCCTCTAATCACTGAGGCTCTTTCCATCCTTGCCGGCTTGTAGCTTGCTGTTATGCTTAATTCATCCCACATTATTGTTATCACTAATTGTCTGGAGCTTGCTAACATGTTCTATAATCCTAAACCTGATCATAGTGCTGAGTGTATTGTCATGGAATGCCGGCTGTTATGGAGTAATCTTCAAGCTTCACTGAGACATGAGCACAAGACTTCCAACAAGGCTGCTGACACTCTTGCATCTGGTGTCCCTGATGCTTTTCCTTGCATTTCTGCTTTTAATCCACTGTTTTCCCCCATTTTTGAAGATTATGTTATGAATTCTGCCCCCACTCTGTTGGAGGGTGTTTTGCTAGAGGATGTAGGGGGTGTTACCCCCCCCCCCCCCCAAAAAAAAACCCAATTATGAAGCTTCTTAGCTTGCTTTGAATCTCATCCAGTTTATAAAAAAATGAGAGTACATACCTAGGTATATTATCCCTTGGTGGGGGGGAAGTGAAAATAAGCTAAAATACTGGAAAAAAAAATTATTCGGTAAAGAGTGACAATCAGGTTGTGCCACGCAAGAATGACACGCTGACTCAACCCACTTAGCTAATAACGAGATTATCGTAACTAAAAAAGAAAGGTAATTCTCTGCAACGACTAGCAAGATCGGACGTCCAATGTTATGTCCTTCAAAACATCGTGTGGGTGTGGCTAGTGGCTACTGCGCTCAAGATAGTATTGTTTATTTGGTAAATAATTTTCCAAATAAACAGTAACTTGTGATTTGGCAACAGTATTCCAAGACTTGTAGCAATTTTAGTATATTTTTTGAGAAGTTAGTAATTTTAGTATTAGATAAACAAAATACGAAGTCTTGTGGGTTTGATAAATTCTAATTTCTTTTTATTACTCTGATAACCGTGTTATACAAAGAAATCTATACATGCCTAGTTTGTGTATAGGCTTGGTTTTTTACTGTTCGTTAAAGCATGTTAAACAATTAATAAGGAACTTTACTTCCAATGCTATAATTGCTTTGTAGTCCATGCAATTCGTTTGTTACTGCTTGTTAGTCCTCTGTTTTCATTTTGTGCTTTTTGTGTTTTTGTTTTGATCTTGCTGTTGTGTCTGAGAGCCATTTCAAATAGAATTTCTAATCCACGCTTGTTTATGTACCCTGACACGTTCCAACTGCAAGTGTACAGCTGTCGTGTGTAGTAATAAACCGGAAATCCGGGTTGTCGAACCCAAGGGACTTTGTTTAAATTAATTATTGTTCTAAACCTTATGTGGGTACGTCGCAATTTGTGCTTTGATCTAATTCTACTAAAATAAACGCAATATTCTCAATTAACCAAGTGAAATAGTTCACGATTAATAAAGAATGAATTTTAGGGTTTTTGTAATATAAGGGAAAAACACCGGGAATTTTCTAGGTTCAATAGGTTGAGCTAAATTTATGTTTTGACTTGTAAAACAACCACGTATCTTTCACTATCAATCAAGCAATATTAAACTTACCGAGTTACCAAGTAACTTTACTATACTTTAAACCAAAACAAACCGAGTTACCAAGTCTATTCTAGCTTAAAGCATGCATTAAAACCACAATTCTACTTTAACGATCCTAGTTAACGATGTCGAGTTACCAAACATTGATTCGACTAGGTGAATTATTCAATTTTACCGACTAATTCTCACGGAGTTACCGCGTGAAAACCAATAAAGTTTATCTCTACGTTAGCTACTCGCAAAGATAATTTGATTACAAACGTGAATAATCCATAATAATGAAAGATTACGTGAGATTAAGCTAAAACATGAATCACAATCATCAAAACATGATATTTAGATCAAACCCTAGCTACACCAAACGAGAATTCCCAGCAAATAACGTTTAGCTACTCATATTCATACTCAAAACGATAAGTCTCATGAGTTTAAGCATAAAAATCAAGAAAAGAGAAGAGTAGAGAATCCAAACGGATGATCCAAAGCTCCTAAGCTCTCCCAATAGCTCCTTGATCTCCAAAAGATGTGTCTACCGTCAAAAAACTACTCAAAAAGTCGACCTAACACACTTAAATACGTTCCTAGAATGATATAACAAAGTTTCTAATAATTTCAAGAAGACCCCGGACGTTTCTAGCTTTCTGGGCGAACTCTTCGTGCGAAGACCCTTTCTCTTCGTGCGAAGAGATTGTCCCCTCTGTTTGAACTCTTCCTGCAAAAGTCGTCCTATTTTGAGACAGCATCATGTCACAGGAAAAGAACTGAAATTTTGGCTAAGTCTTCTCTTCGTGCGAAGACCTTTTCTCTTCGTGCGAAGAGTTCCTGCCTTAGCTTTTTTCTGGCTCCTTTTCTTGAGTTTTCCTTGCTTTCTTTGTTTCCGAAGCTCGTTTCTTCACCACCTTTGATCCTTGCGTCCTATTCCTGCCAACCACAACACGAAACACGAACCCGCGATCATATCACAATAAAAGCAACAAAATATACGAGAAACGTCCGGATTTAACGATGAACGCTCAAAAACTCAATTTTCACAATTTAAGCACAAAACGCTCAAAGACAATCAAATTCTCCATGATAAGCACGCAAAACATAGCAAAAATAAGGAATAATACTACTCCAAAACGGAGTTATCAACTACCCCCACACTACATTTTGCTCATCCCGAGCAAATCCTCAAGCCAATTCTCACAATCTCATCTCATTTCCTCAAACCTTTCCCGATTTCCAAACTTTCTTTGCATACATACCAAATTTGCCATTTCATACTTATCACACACCATTTGCATACTTAACCATTACCAATTGCATACGAGTCCGAGTAGATCAATTCACAAACCATCCTTTTTACTAGTCGACACGACTCGATTATATACAATGCACCTATATGCAAATGCAATATTCACAATGCAATTATTGAAATAACAAAATTTTTTTTCTTTTCTTTTGCGAGAGTGGGCAATCTCCATTAGCTTAAACCGATTCACACGAAGCGATGAGAAATCTAGACACAAGGAATGATTTGAAATAAAATTCGACAACACGAATCCCCCCTAGCTAGTATAGAGAACCTAGCTTTACTAAGTACAAGAACGCAATACCTTTTCATGTGTGTCACAAAATAAGAGGCTACGCTAGGCTAAGCCACGTTCAAGGTCCAAGCTCCTAATCCGCTAACGGGTTTAGAATGATGAGGCTTTAGGGACAAATAGGATAATAATCAAACTCGAATCCTAAAGCGTCACATTCTCACACACCCTCACAACAATGATAGAAACCAAGCCCCAAAACTCACCATCTCCGGCACTCGATCCCCTCACACCCCGGTACAATTTCGATCCCCGCGGCTATTTTCATGAATGATGTATAAGCCAAAATTTCCCGTTCGTGAACTAGTTGCTTCTCCACTCGTTCTTCCTCAAAGCTTCTCATTTTTCTTTTATTCACCTCTCCTTTTTTTTCTCTTTTCTCTTTTTTTTTGTTGACTTTCTGCATAATTTCTTCAATAGACGTCTCGAGTGGTCTTCCAAGTGTCAAGCTAAAAATGATAATAAGGGAAGATAATATCCAAATCAACACGTTTAAATCACACATAAATGTCTCTCCCCCTATCTCGATGAAATCCTCGGTGTAACAAACGAAGCCGCTAACACAATAGAGCATGTGTGGGGATGGAGTCGTCGCAAGCTCAATCTCGATGTCCGAAGTCAAATGTCGACACCCCCACACTCGAATGTAGTCCTGTCCCCTCTCAAGTAGCCAATCACATATATGTCTCGTGCCTAATCCAACCAAACCTCCTACACCATGATGAGTAAGATCCGGTCCCTAGCACGATCCACCTATTAAATTCCCCAACCCAAACTGTGTGTGTATTAGATGGTACACACTCACGGCTCTCCTCACTTGTGTCCATGTAATGCCATGGAACACCGCCACACCGAAGTGCGGAAGCCTACTCTCACTCACCCTCGCATTCCCCTCGAAGATCACAAATGAAGTGCATGCGATATGTAAGACTCACACAATTATAGCATGAAGTACTCCCTCATCGAACCCCCTCAACTACAACACCCTCGTGACGCACTAAAGCGGTGATTCTAACCAATCAACGATGAAGGCCAAGAATCGTCACCCTAAGTCCACAGGTTATAAAAGAATCCAAGGTTCAAAACAGGGTTTACTAGTGGTCCTACAAGGTAAGTTCTATAAGCAGTGAGTGCTCTAATACTACCTAAGACGTACACAAGAACGTTCGGCTTGTTTAGCTCACACCTAGCTCAACTCTTGCAAGAAAATTAGGCACACACTTTAGATTTGAAAAATTAAGTCCGTGTGTAAAATAGGCACGCATTCCCGTAAAGAAAGTTTCTCTATACTTACTAAGGGAAACTCACATTGTCACTCTCGATCGCAATTCACGCCCTATGCCTAAAAGTCTCACACTTCTCGATTTTACCGAATTTCCAGCTTCTTTCGATTGCCCTTTCTCAAATTTTTAATTTTTTTGGGTTTTCACATTTTTTAGTTTTTTTTACCTACACTACATGCACGGCCAACTCGACTAATGACTCGATACTTTGGTGGGATGAATCAACAATACCAAAACGTGCACGCAAAAATATGAATAATAAAAAAAAAGGACATAACCAAAAATCTATAACTAAATGATGACACGGGCGATGCAAAGACTCAATACTGACTAGTAAAAAGGGTACCACCACCCCCACACTAGGATGCATCGTTGTCCTCAACGATCACACGAGGACTCAACAATCCTAGTACGAAGGCCAACTCCACTACTCGTCTTCCTCTTCGGAGTACTGGGCCTCCTCGCCTCCGTCTTCATCATCCCCAACTTCCTCGTCCACATTCTCTTCAGGCGGGGCCTCATACGCGGCCCCTTGATACCATCTCTCAGTGGTAGGGACATGTGGCACAGATTCCTCTCTAGGCACTTCAGTCGAGTAAAGCACCCATTCTCCAACCATTTGAACCAAATTACCCAATTGGGCTTGGTTACTTTGCAAGCACTCAAACTGACGCCTCCTCTCTTCCCTATCCACTGTCATCTCCTCTCGCAACTGGTTGAAGGCGGCCTCACCATCAAAACCAGCTCTCTTTACCCCTACACTCTTCCTCCGACCCTTATTCCGCTTCAAAGCTTTGGTCGTGGCGTCAAACTTAGACCATTCTCTCTTGGGGAATACAGGAATGATCTTATCGTATTTGGGAATCGCCACCTCAGAAACAATGGCTAAGTGGGTGAGCAAGCAAGTATGTCCCGGGGCCATCTTGTTGTTTCTAGAAATTCGATCCATGATATTACCCATATGAATTGAGGAATATCAATTCTCTGCCCCCCCCCAAAGACACAACGCCATCACACAAAGTCTAAAGGAGAATCTGGGGTTTGAGGTGGTTCCCAAAACCCAATTCTCCAATAGCTCACAAATCCATGGAGCCTCCGGTTTTAACTCCCCAGTTGGAACCTTCCATTTAAGCATTGACCCTTTCCTATCCCATGGAGACTTACCCGGCGGAAAACAAAATTTGTTGACCTTGTCATAAATGTTCTCGTCCGACAAAACCCGAGAAAAAGCACACGCATCCGCTAGAGGTGGGAATTTAAGCGCAAAAGCGATAGACTCCGGTGTGAAGACTATCCACTTGTTTCGACAGTACACCAACCTATGGTCGCGACTCTCACCATCCAGAGCATACCTAAGGTTGACAAAAAACTCCCTAGCGATTGGTGCGCTCGAAATTCCGACCAATTCGAACCACTTAAGAAGCCCTTCTCTATCGTAAATGATCTAAATAGATGGGGGCATGTCCGGGTGTAATTCGAACACTTTCTCGGGTTGTCCATGTTTGGTAAGGTAATGGTCATGGTCATAATCATAATGCGCCTCGTGAGTCACGAAGCGATACGAGTCCAAGTTCGACTCAGTCAATCTCCTCACATTCACCTTCCCCTCTCTTCGTTGTCTCATCACAGGTCGGTTAGGGAACGGAGTTTTTAAAAAATCATATTTGGGCGACTCGGGCGCCTCTATGGTAGGCGGAGCAGAACCGGACGCCTCCATAGACGACCCCTCACCCGTCTTTCGCTTTTTCGAGGCCATTTAGCAATACAAGCAAATTCGAGGAAAATTTAAACTGTGCACCGTGACAGGAAGTGTGTACAGAATTAAACACGTAGGCAAGCAAGCACGTAGTTCCTAGGACTCTAAGCAATCGCCCCCAAGCGCGCTTCTAAGCGCAACAAAAAGTAAATTGGGCTTTTACTCAATTTGTGCCTAAGACTCGAATAATGAAAGAACTAGTTTGAGAGTGTACCTACGTGCCCGGAGCAAGTCTTACGGGCACAAAAATCGCAGAAATTTGACAATTCGGGCTGTTTTGAGGTTGCCGATAAAATTGTCGAAACTCCGAATTGTTTGATGCTCCGTACTCCTTGTGAAGTTCCCGTTAGTGTTGCCTTAATGACCGTAAGCTGAATCACACTCCAAGTGGTCCAATTTTTCAATTTGAACTTCGGAACCCTAGTTCTTCCTCCTCTGATTTCTCTCTCGTCTCTCAATCTCACTCAAAGCCACCCTCGAACCCTTGTTCTCCTCTCTGTCGCGAGCAAAACCTTTACTTGGTTGTTGAATTTGACGAATAAACAAGGTGATGGAGCTTTGGTGTGTCGTGCGGCTATGGAGGAGAAGAACTGGTCGCGAGTTGAAGAAGAAGAATGAAGGTAATGATGAACTGTTCGGATCTAATGGGTTTAAATACCCTTTAGAAAAATTGACTCAAATACCCCTCCATCAATCCTTAACCCTCTTTATCTGTTATGGGTAAACTGGACCTTTCGCGCATTCTGGGCACTCTCTTCGTGCGAAGAGAATTTCTCTTCGTGCGAAGAGAATGTCCAAAATGCCTCCTTCTTCTTCTTGTGACAGTCTTCTGGTTTTGAGGCAGAAGACTGTCACAGGAAGATTTTTTTTTTCTAAGTACAAACTCTTCGTGTGAAGAGAACTGACAGTGCTTTAAAATTTTTCTCTTTTGCTTGATTCCTTCGACTCTTTACTCGTTTCTTCGAATCTTCATGAATCTCCTCGTCCTCGAGATCCCGTGTGGATGATAAAAGATTCCCAAAGTCCGGGGAATATTTTATTCTTCAAATTCATGCTCTCGAAGATCCGTTGAAAATTTCCGGATGTTTTAAGCCGCTCGAATATCCTTTTTTCGCCATTTCACTCGTGCCTTTGCTTCTTCATGAATCTCCTCGACCTCGAGATTCCTTTTGCATCATAAAAGATTCCCAATGTCCGGGGAATCCTTTATTCTTCAATTTGACCCTTCCAAAGACCCGTTTGGCAATTCCGGATGCTTTTCGACGCCTTTTTGCCCGCGTAACATCCTTTTTGGCCTATCTTCTTCGTCCGGACTCCGATTTACGCGATCCACCCGTCCACAGAAAGCTCTCGACTACCCCCAAACAATGGCACTCTTCAATTCTGTTTTCAGCCTGTTCTTAAAAATATGACCTCGTAATCCGTACCAGTGAGCTAGCTTTCTCCGTTGATTAATCAAATTCTTGCGTATATCAAGACGGGGACTCCGGGATCATGATCTTCCTCAAGTGCGTGTGTTGAGTAAGTGTAGAAATGGCGTCAATACTCTATTTCTTCATTCCGGGTCCCGATACGCGTTTTGGTCTGCTCTTTCTCGTTTTTCGTGTAATTCTTCACTCGCACATCAAGAAGGGGGACCCGGAAAAAGCCTTCCACCTAGAATTCCTGCACATACTCATTGGAAATATTAAATCCCCTCTCTCGCACCTCTCAAATAAATCAAATAAAAACTACAAAACAGTATTAAAACCTACTCTACAACAACAAATAGGTTGGGTTGCCTCCCAACAAGCGCTTTGTAATTTAAGGTCGACGGCCCGACCCAGTTACCTCAGAGATTAATTAAATTGCGGGAGTTGCATGAATCCATTCAATGACTCCAATGAAATTCCCGTCCACGTACGGTTTCGCTCTCTGGCCGTTCACCTTAAACCTGTTCCCATTTGCGTCCTCCACCTCAAGAGATCCCCACGGATAAACTGCGGTAATTGTGTAGGGACCACTCCATCTAGATTTTAATTTCCCTGGAAACAGCTTTAGTCTGGCCTTGAAGATCAGCACCCTCTGTCCTACTTTGAAGTCTCTCGGGATGATATGCCTGTCGTGCCACAGTTTTGTCCTCTCCTTATA
Organism: Linanthus parryae; assembly: GCA_023055425.1. Taxonomy (NCBI): domain Eukaryota; kingdom Viridiplantae; phylum Streptophyta; class Magnoliopsida; order Ericales; family Polemoniaceae; genus Linanthus; species Linanthus parryae. The sequence continues at coordinate 160,202,689 of JALGPY010000002.1, read as the reverse complement.
GATTATCGCACTTTCAAACGCCATCAATCGAAATTCTTCAAGTTCGAGCAGTGCTTGCTTCCGTAGCTCACCTGAGAGCTTAGCGTCCAAATTGATCTTCTTCAAAGCCCAGAATGCCTTGTGCTCAAGTTCCACCGGAATATGACATGACTTCCCAAATACTAACTGATAGGGAGACATGTCTAAAGGGGTCTTGTAAGCAGTCATATATGCCCATAAGCTATCATCTAAATGCAGAGACCAATCCTTGCGTCCCGGGTTGACTGTCTTCTCAAGAATCCGTTTTATCTCTCGGCTAGAAACTTCTGCTTGCCCATTTGACTGCGGATGATAAACCAGTGATATCTTATGCGTCTTTACCCCATATTTGCTCAAGACATTGGCAAAGACTTTATTCACGAAATGCGATCCTTCATCACTAATAATGGCTCTGGGAGTCCCAAACCGTGTAAATATGCTCTTACGCACGAATCTCTCTACAGTAGCTCCATCGTTTTTAGGGCAAGCCATTGCCTCTACCCACTTGGTCACATAATCCACAGCTAACAGTATATAAAGATTTCCAAGTGAAGACGGGAATGGTCCCATGAAATCAATGCCGCAAACATCAAAGGGCTCTACTTCCAACACGAAATTTTGAGGCATCTCGCTTCGGTTGGAGATATTGCCAGTTCTCTGACATCGATCACACTGCTGTACAAACAAATGAGCATCTTTATGTAAAGAAGGCCAATAAAATCCACTTTGCAATACCTTTGCCACAGTGCGCGTTTTGCCAAAATGCCCTCCGCAATTCAATTCATGGCAGTGTCTAAGAATGTCCAAAGTGTCTGGCTCAGCTACGCATCTTCTCAACACGTTGTCAGCTCCCAACCTGAAAAAATAAGGGTCATCCCAGAAATAGTGTCGTGCATCTGCGAAAAATTTCTTTTTCTGATGGAAAAACATGTCTTTTGGGAAAATATTGAGCGCCTTGAAATTTGCCAAATCCGCAAACCAAGGCACAGCTGCTACCACTACCATAAGTTGTTCATCTGGAAAATCTTCTCTAATTGGCACTTCTTCTTGTTTTTCGTTCTGGAGTCGTGACAAATGGTCTGCAACAACGTTCTCTACCCCCTTTTTGTCCTTGATCACTATGTCGAACTCTTGCATTAGCAACACCCATCGGATCAAACTAGGCTTCGCATCCTTCTTAGTAAGAAGATATTTGAGGGCTGCATGGTCCGTGAAGATAGTAACCTGAGAACCCACAAGGTATGGACGAAACTTGTCCAATGCGAAGATAATAGCTAACATCTCCTTCTCCGTGGTGGCATAATTAATCTGTGCAGTATTAAGAGTACGACTGGCATAGTAAATTACATGAGCTACCTTGTCTTTTCGCTGTCCCAGCACTGCTCCCACCGCATAATCGCTGGCATCACACATAAGCTCGAACGGTAAGGTCCAGTCTGGGGTGGCTATAATGGGAGAACTTATTAGCTTTTTCTTGAGCAAATCAAAAGCTGTCCTGCACTCTTCATTGAAATCAAAGACGGCATCTTTCTCAAGAAACCCAGATAAAGGCTTTGTGATCTTCGAGAAGTCTTTAATGAAGCGCCGATAGAAACCTGCATGTCTCAAGAAACTCCGTACCCCTTTGACAGATGTAGGATAAGGAAGCTTCTCGATCACCTCAATTTTTGCCCGATCTACCTCTAAGCCTTTACTGGATATCTTGTGCCCCAACACTATCCCCTCGGTCACCATGAAATGGCATTTCTCCCAGTTAAGTACTAGGTTGGTGTCAGTACATCTGTCCAGTACCCGAGCTAGCTGCTGGAGGCAGTCTTCGAAACCATCACCATAAAGCGAAAAATCATCCATGAAGACTTCGAAATTTTGCTCCATCATGTCTGAGAAGATAGACATCATACACCTCTAAAACGTGGCAGGGGCATTGCATAGCCCAAAGGGCATGCGCCTGAATGCAAAAGTCCCATAAGGACAAGTAAATGTCGTCTTCTCCTGGTCAGCTGGCTCAATCGCTATCTGATTATACCCAGAGTATCCATCCAAAAAGCAGTAATGCGAATGACGTGCCAGCCTATCAAGCATCTGGTCCACAAATGTGAGGGGGAAGTGATCCTTCAAAGTGGCATCATTGAGTTTGCGGTAATCCATGCAAACTCTCCACCCAGTAACTGTACGAGTGGCATTCTGATCACCTTTTTCCCCTTCCACCACAGTTATACCTCCCTTCTTAGGGACACACTGCACCGGGCTAGTCCACATGCTGTCGGATATCGGATAGATGATACCTGCGTCCAACCATTTTAGCACCTCTTTCTTCACCACCTCCTGCATGTGAGGGTTGAGGCGGCGCTGAAACTGAACTACCGGCTTCTTGTCTTCCATGAGCCGGATCTTGTGTTGGCAAACTGTGGGACTAATCCCCTTGATATCCGCTATGGTCCATCCCATAGCTGCTTTCCTCTCCTGCAATACCTTGAGAAGCTGCTCCTCCTGTTCCCTGTCCAAACACGCAGAAACAATAACAGGTAAAGTTTCATCAGATCCCAGGTATAAATATTTTAAATGAGCAGGTAACGGTTTCAATTCTAAATCAGGAGCAGTAATAAGAGAAGGAGTAAGAATCTTCATGCTTCCCTCATTTAAGAGGGGTAGGGGTGAACGCGAGCTGGCCTCCATAGCCTGTTCTTTTTCACTCGAATCAAATAAGGGAAGTTCCTCATACAGCTGCTCCAATAATATATCGTCCTCCTCGTCTGGTGTGTATGCCTCCACACCAAAGCACTGCTCACTCACTGCATATGCAGGGAATTTCATAGCTTCAAAGATATTAAATGCCACCTTCTCATCGTTAATACGCATAGTCAATTCTCCATTGGCAACATCAATCATCGTTTTTCCCGTAGCAAGGAATGGCCGTCCCAATATGAGTGGGACATCATCGTCAGCATCCATATCTAGGATCACAAAATCTGCGGGAAAGATGAGTCCTTCGACTCTCACAAGCACATCCTCCAAAACACCCCGTGGTCGTTTTATAGTACGGTCAGCCATCTGTAAACACATACGAGTGGGTTTTGGATCTCCTACACCGAGTTGCTCAAATACTGATGTAGGCATCAAGTTTATGCTTGCTCCAAGATCACATAACGCTCTACCATGGAACGCATCTCCCAAGGTCACAGGAATAATGAAACCACCCGGATCTTTCATCTTTTTGGGTAGCACTTTTTGCACTACGGCGCTACACTCCTCATTCAGGGTCACAGTCTCAAAATCATCCATGCGCCGCCTATTAGAGAGGAGGTCCTTGAGAAATTTAGCATATTTAGGCATTTGCGAAATGGCTTCCGCAAAAGGGATATTAATGTGCAGCTTCTTGAAGATATCCACAAACTTCTTGAAATGCTTGGCATCCTCTTGACTCTTCAATCTCTGCGGGTAAGGCACTCGCACACTGTATTCCTCCTTTGGCTTCTGTTTCTCATCCGACTTCCTCACCGTGTCCTTTGATTGGGGAATCACGGTAGGCACGGGAATCTCTTCATCCAAGGTTTTTTCATTGGCCTTATTCGCCTCAGCTCGCGCATGGGTAGGATATGGGGGATCCTGAGTAGTGGTCCCACTGCGAGTAGTAATAGCCTTTAACTGCTCAGTTGGAGTAATAGTGTTGGAAGGAAGCATACCAAGTGGAAGTCAAGTATTTTGATTGGCTATTTGCCCAATCTGTGTTTCATGGATTTTTATCGAGGCTTCTATCGCGACAATCTTGCTCTCAATCTTATCATTGCTAGCTAACAGTTTCTTTAACAACGCGTTTGTGTCCTGTTCTTCTGAAGATGGAGGTGGTGGAGGAGCCTGTTGCTGTGGAGCCTGTCTCTGAGCTTGATAAGGAATATTTGGCCATTGCTGCTGTCTTTGACCCATGTAGTTCACGTCTTCAATACCATCCCCATATCCCTGATTTGCATCTGCTACCATCTCTCCCACTGACTTCACCTGTGCCGATGGATTCAAATTACTGAAAGACGAAGTCATCACTGCCATCTGATGTTCAAATTTCTGTTCCACCATGGACTCAATCTTACTAACCAATGCTCCATCTGATTTCGTGCTTCTACGAGTCTCGGACCTCGTGGATTCGCGTTTGGCTACATTATCTAGCAAATCACGACATCTCTGTAGTCCCATTCCCATAAAATTTCCTTGAGCCATCATCTCCAGTTCACTAGCAGTCTCTCTATCCAAAGCATTATAAAAGTAGTGGAGAAGTTTATACCATGGTTCTCCGTGAGTAGGGCATCTGCGAAGGAGTTGGTTGAACTTTCTCCACGTGTCTCCCAAAGAATCATCTTCCTGCTGTGTAAATTTGGTTATGTCAGCCATCCGTTGAGCAACCTTGGATGGTGGAAGATACTTCCTGAGAAACTCTCTACTACAATCTGCCCATGTAACTATGCTGCCTGCTGGAAGTTCCATAAGCCATGTCTTTGCCTTTCCCGATAAGGAGAAGGGGAAAAGCATGAGCTTTATCATCTCGAGTGGAACTCTCTGATCATACATAGTAGAAGTGATCTGCTCGAAATTGAGCAAGTGTTGATGTGGATTATCACTCGGGGCTCTAGTGAATAAGCACTCATCCCTAACCATGTTGATCAACGGTTGGCGAATCTCGAAATGGGCTGCATTGATCTGAGGCCTGACAATGGTGGGCTGATATCCCTCCGGTGTAGTCCTGAAGTAGTCCACCAAAGGACGCTCATCCTCCTCAGCATTGTTGACTTTCTCAACCACATTCCGACCGTTGTTGTTCCGATTACTGCCCCCATTATTACCATTGCCACCGTTATTTCTGCCAACTACTTCCGCACCAGGAAGTTGTTGTGGATTCGGAGGGTTCATGCGATCAATCATCGCCTGCATCTCAGCCATTTGAGCCCTAAGTTGCTCAGATTCCGCGGCTCTGTTTGCAGCCTCCTCTACAGCAGCTGCTCTAGCTGCTTCCGCGTCTTGCATATTTTTGCGGATTCTCTCAAACTCAGCTCTCGTTTCTTCATCCATGACTACTGAGCTTGAATTCCTCTTGTCTCTACCCTGTGCTTTTAATAAGGATTCCGGGTCTTCAAACGTTGGATACAAAGGCTCGTCTCTAGAACGGGTCATGCACCGTGTAAATCAACCTGAAATCACAAACCACGCAAAACGTAGGTGAGTAACTGATATAAACAATAAATTAAAATCCCTAAGGCTAGGAATTATAACTAATTTAGCCGAAGTCCCCGGCAACGACGCCAAAAACTTGACACGTTCCAACTGCAAGTGTACAACTGTCGTGTGTAGTAATAAACCGGAAATCCGGGTTGTCGAACCCAAGGGACTTTGTTTAAATTAATTATTGTTCTAAACCTTATGTGGGTACGTCGCAATTTGTGTTTTGATCTAATTCTACTAAAATAAACGCAATATTCTCAATTAACCAAGTGAAATAGTTCACGATTAATAAAGAATGAATTTTAGGGTTTTTGTAATATAAGGAAAAAAGACCGGGAATTCTCTAGGTTCACTAGGTTGAGCTAAGTTTATGTTTTGATTTGTAAAAAAACCACGTATCTTTCACTATCAATCAAGCAATATTAAACTTACTGAGTTACCAAGTAAGTTTACTATACTTTAAACCAAAACAAACTGAGTTACCATGTCTATTCTAGCTTAAAGCATGCATTAAAACCACAATTCTACTTTAACGATCCTAGTTAACGATGTCGAGTTACCAAACATTGATTCGACTAGGTGAATTATTCAATTTTACCGACTAATTCTCACGGAGTTACCGCATGAAAACCAATTAAGTTTATCTCTACGTTAGCTACTCGCAAAGATAATTTGATTACAAACGTGAATAATCCATAATAATGAAAGATTACGTGAGATTAAGCTAAAACATGAATCACAATCATCAAAACATGATATTTAGATCAAACCCTAGCTACATCAAACGAGATTCCCAGCAAATAACGTTTAGCTACTCATATTCATACTCAAAACGATAAGTCTCATGAGTTTAAGCATAAAAATCAAGAAAAGAGAAGAGTTGAGAATCCAAACGGATGATCCAAAGCTCATAAGCTCTCCCAATAGCTCCTTGATCTCCAAAAGATGTGTCTACCGTCAAAAACTACTCAAAAATTCGACCTAACACACTTAAATACGTTCCTAGAAAGATATAACAAAGTTTCTAATAATTGCAAAAAGGCCCCGGACGTTTCTAGCTTTCTGAGCGAACTCTTCGTGCGAAGACCCTTTCTCTTCGTGCGAAGAGATTGTCCCCTCTGTCTGAACTCTTCCTGCAAAAGTCCTCCTATTTTGAGACAGCATCATGTCACAGGAAGAGAACTGAAATTTTGGCTAAGTCTTCTCTTCGTGCGAAGACCTTTTCTCTTCGTGCGAAGAGTTCATGCCTTAGCTTTTTTCCGGCTCCTTTTCTTGAGTTTTCCTTGCTTTCTTTGTTTCCGAAGCTCGTTTCTTCACCACCTTTGATCCTCGCGTCCTATTTCCTGCCAACCACAACACGAAACACGAACCCGCGATCATATCACAATAAAAGCAACAAAATATACGAGAAACGCCCGGATTTAACGATGAACGCTCAAAAACTCAATTTTCACAATTTAAGCACAAAACGCTCAAAGACGATCAAATTCTCCATGATAAGCACGCAAAACATAGCAAAAATAAGGAATAATATAACTCCAAAACGGAGTTATCATACCCACATAAGAATATTCTTATAGCCAAATTTACATTAAAGAAACACTTGTACAAGTATCTAAAATACAAGTTCATCTTCTACCCAAAAAAAAAAATACACGTTCATCCTCGAATAAAGTAAGCCATGGTAAGCTACATGACATGTTCTTGGTCGGGAAAATCCAAAGATTACACAAATATGATTGATAAGATTATTAGTTGAAAAATAGACATTGATGAATGCGATGGGTTCTTGCCAATGTTGAGTTGAATTCATGGATGTCGTCAAGCTGACACCTATTGGATTATTCAAATGTTAGGCACAAAACCCACCACAACACAGTACACACTAATCAATTTTTTCGATATCTATAGTTTAACTAATCGGTCTTGCTTATTCTTTAGCTAAGATGATAGGAACAAAATGTACTTGTCAATTTGATGCAGATTTGGCCTACTCTTCAGGACTTTTGTGGCTATCCCACAATAGATTATAATTCTTCTATATATAAATTTATTTCGGTTGAAGTTCAGCCACGATGTGTATTTTGAAATACTATGGTTGCGAATTAGACACTTCCTCTATCCAAAATAATTTTTTGGGTTGGAGTTTTAATTAAGTTTAGAGATGCACTTTAAACTTAGACAAATTTATTAAAATTTCGATCGTTTCATGTTTTAACTGGAAAGAAAATTTCCTCTAAAGAAAAAATTAGATGGGAATTTAAGAAAATAGTATGAAGGTTATCTGATACGGATCACTCGTAACTTCATCATCTATTTAGTATATTTAATTTTTATCGTGTTATTATTTATTAGTTAGTTTATTTATTTAATTAGTTAATAGCGTTATTTAATTATTTAGTATGACTGGGCCGAGCCTGTTATGTCAAATGGTCTAGCTAGGTTAGTTGTTTTTCTATTTAAACGTTGTAGTTTTATTATTTATCAATCAATCAGAGAAGAAAACAGTTACATTGTGTGTGGGTTAAAAACCCGTGTGTGCGGAGACTTGATAGTTTCTCGAATGACTATCATGTTAGGTAAACCCTAACAATTGGCCCTTTTATTGATGTAATGGCACACATGGGTGATTACCCTTGCGCCGTTCTTGACATCAAAGACATCCCATCATTTGCAGGACTCAAAGCAAGTGGGAGACAGATATCTCTCAGTGAGAGACGATATCGTTTGATTTCCACTGAGGAATTTTGTCGGCTCCAGGACCTCATCAGATCCGAAGAACAGCCACTGCAAGATCAAGAACAACATCAGCTGGTTGCCTCACCGCCTCCGTCGGAAGTCATCTAGCAACAGACGCCCCCAGTACAGGTGTAGATAGTGCTTTATAGACTGGTAGATCTTAGCCACGTGGCAGCCATCCAGCACACTTAGTTGTGCTCCACACACACCGGATCACCACCCGCGCTGATCCACGTGGGGGCTGCGAGACAGGGCCCTCGCATACCACCACACGGGACTTGTAGGGACTTAGGGGTTTGGAGGCTAGAGTAAGTCCTGTCGCGCGCGAGCGACAACCAAGCCCGCGCGCGACCTTAGTAATTGTTTTGAGAGATTTATGGCACGAGCTCCATAAACCTGGTCAACCTCATAAACGGTTCCGGTGCACGCAGACGAACGTGCCGTAACGGTCCCTATATACGCGGACGAACGTGCCGTTGTGGTTAAGCTAATTAAGCCGCCATTAATGGGCGCATTAACCCACTACAACGGTCACATTCTCCGTTATATATAGGATCGTTAACCCTTCCATACAAGGGCGAATCACCTGAGATACGCGCAAGCTCTGCCAAAATCCTGTCTCTCTCTCACACAGTGCTATTGTCTTATACTCTCCCTACACACAACCTTACTCTTCCAGTGTTCTCTCTATCCCCTACTCTTGGTGTATATTTTCTCTCTGCAGGATTCTCTCGTACACATTTGGTGAACCCGACGTGAAACTTACCATTGCAAGCAACCATGTCTCATGAAGATGACGTCAGTAACAGATCGCCCTCCACGGAGACCACCTCGAGAGAGGAGACCCGTCACACTTCTGCGGCTGCCAGTGAGACTCCGACATTGGAGGCTCAAAACGCCACCATTCAGAATCAGGGAAAGGCCCATCAGGCTCAATCCGCACAGATGGAACAGATAATGGCCATCCTGGGAACCCTTGCTCCGAATCCTACATCGAGCACTGCTGTCTCTCAGGGAGGGGGAACCTCCACCACTCAGGGGACTGGAGTGATACCAACACCACCTAACCCTAATCCGCAAACTCCACCAGCAATGGTGCAGCTACCCTCTGTTCAGGGGAAAACGGCTCAAATACCGTCCCTCACCGCACATATTCCTCAACCACCAACCGTGGCATCCAACCTTTCTTCACAAACCCCCTGCCTCCTCCGTCGACACTACTGGGCAACGTGACCTACACCCCTAGTCCGACCACATCATATGTATCCCCGCCGGCTGCAACTCTTCCTCCTGCTGCTGTGGAAAGCGCGCCAGAATGTATGACGTCGCTGCGGCGGCGCATAGAGACATTCTTGCCCAATCAACCGTTTGCGGACACCATTATCCCAAAGGTTGACAACGATCCGCCTATTCCACGCGAGATCTACCTCATGCCTAACCCCGCCGGGTATAAGGCTCCTAAGTGGGACAAGTTCGAAGACGTCAACGGGAACGCCCACGAGCATGTCATGCGTTTCATCGATGTGATGGGACCATATGGGGCTGATCCCAAGCTGCTAATGCGCGAGTTCCCAAAATCTTTGGGAAACGTGGCCTACAAGTGGTATAGAACATTGGAGGCCAGATCTGTTAAAACTTGGGACGATATGGTCCAGAAGTTCTACAAAAAATTCTTCCAGGTGGAAGAGAAAGTTACAATGATTCATCTCTCCCGTATGTATCAGAAGCGCGAGGAAGATGGAGTCACTTTCATCGTGGAGATATGTCTACAAGGCATGCGAGATGAGTAGAAAGGTATGATGATCAACCTACAAACTCCAACCTTTTCAAAATTGATGGAATGCACGAAAAACATAGAACCTATAGTGGAGAGGCAAAAGAAGAAGCACGCCCCTGAACGGCCCTCAGGCGGAACCACTTTCAAGATTGGAAGGTTTAGTTACAAGAGGGGGCGTGAAGCTGAGGTTAATACAGTTTCGCCAAAAAAGCAACCCAGGGTTACAAACTCGGACGCGCCACCTCTGCCATGCTCGATAGAGGAAGCGACTGACTTGTGTAAGCAGTGGCGTAAAGATGGGATATTGCCCCCGCTCGAAAGGATACCCCCCAAGGAGATGACGAGGGACCCGAAGTGGTGCGAATGCCACGGGAAAATTATGCACCCCACAGCTGATTGCAAGAAGCTCAGGAACATGGTATGCTGAAAAATGAAAGACGGTGAGCTGATTGTCAGCGATCAGAGGCAGGATGTGCGAAGCAATCCACTGCCGGCTCATGCGGATCAAGAGTCGAAAGGCAAAGAAATAGCCATGATCGTGATAATGGATATCGAAGAGATTGCGGAAGACGGCTTGCCTATCATTGCCGAAATTTACAATGATGAGGACTACAGTATAGACACGGAGGACGAACGTGCCGATCAGATGAAGGGATCGCATGGGTTCAGCAAGTTCTTCGATGAAATGAGATTTTCAGAGAAGTGCCGTAAAGAAATGACGAATGCGATTCTAAGGGTTGCAGAAGACTTCGAAGAAGACATCGTGGTCTCCAATGGGAAAGTTGTTAGGACGTCTCGCTCTACGGAAAAGGTTATGACCTTCTCCGCAAGTGACAAGAAGACAGACTCGAGCCACCAGAAGCCTTTGTATGTAACGGCGGTAATCAATGGTGTCGAATTCAAAAGGGCCTTCGTTGACGGTGGAGCGGCAGTCAATGTGGTCTCGCTCAACACTTTAAAGTTGGAGGGAATCCCGGAGCAGAAGATTGTCAGACGTCCATCCCCACTGATGGGATTTGGAAGTGATTCCAGGATGACGATAGGATGGATTCGTCTGGGCGTCCAGATAGGAAAAATCAGGTGTTCAGCAAACTTCTATGTCATTGATGCGAACACTACGTATCACATGATCATAGGGCGAGCTTGGATTCATCACTTCGACGCAGTCCCCTCGACAGCTCATCAAGTGATGAAGGCCATCTGGAACGACAGAATAGTAGAGATACCAGCTTCGGTAAACCCTTTAGATTTAGACGCGCACCTCACTAAAGCAGTGTGGTTTACTGAAATGGCGTACGAGCAAACGCCAGGGTCGTTTAATCCGACTCCCTTGCCTCGATTGGAGGACATCAAGGATCAATCGCCATAAGGAGTAATGGTGACAAGGTAGGAGGACAAGGAAAAGTTGTCCGCGCGAGAAGAGGCACCACAGGTCGCCTATCAAAGGAAGAACGTGTACACTCTGAAAAGAGTAGTAAAACATGATCCCGCAGTCAAAGAGATATAAAGATTATACTCTAATGGGAAGAAATGCTACCGAATATGAAGGTGCGCGGGGATACCCCCACGTAAGCATGGGGATATCCCTGGGCAAATCAATCAAATCGAGCGTATCATGGAAGTAGATAAGCCGGCACCAGACGTTTTGGAGGATAAGCTAAAAGAGGCGCCTGAATGCATGGAGGATGAGCTGAAACCTCAGAAGCAGGAGCTGAAGGAAGTATTCCTGAGCCCAGGCGAAGAAAAGAAGAGGCCCGTCTTTCTGAGTGCAGACCTCACAAGCAAGGAAGAAGCAAGATTGCTGCAGCTTCTGACTGAGTACAAAGATGCGTTTGAATGGGAATACGATGAAATGCCTGGCCTGGACACGAGCATCACAATGCACAGGTTAGATGTAATCCCGGGATCTAAGCCGGTAAAACAAAGCACAAGAAGCGCAGGCCGGAGATAAACGTGAAAATCAAGCAAGAAATTGCCAAGCTACTGACTGCCAGGTTCATCGAGCCAAATCATCATCCCACATGGTTGGCTAACATTGTGCCTGTGGTAAATAAGAATGGGCAGCTTCGCATTTGTGTAGATTTCAGAGATCTCATCCGCTTCTGCCCCAAGGACGATTTTCCGCTGCTCAACATCAATCTGCTCATTGATTCGACTGCGGGTCACCGTATGTTCAGCTTCATGGATGGTTTCAGCGGGTACAACCACATCAAAATGGACCCTGAAGATGCACGAAAAACTGCGTTCATCACGCCAGTCGGAGTCTTAAATTACACGGTTATGCCGTTTGGGGTCAAGAACGCGGGCGCGACTTACCAGCGAGCAATGATGGCTCTATTTCACGACATGATGCACAAAGAAGTGGAGTTCTACGTTGATGATTTGGTTGTTAAGTCCAGAGAAGAAGCGGACCATTTGGGGGACCTGCGGAAAGTATTTGAAAGATGCAGAAGTTTCCAGCTAAAGATGAATCCCATGAAGTGTGCATTCGGAGTAACCTCGGGTAAGTTCTTTGGATGTGTAATACATCTCGAGGGCATTGAGCCTGACCCCGCAAAGGTATCGGCAATCACAAGCATGACGGCGCCACACAATCAAAGCGCTCTGAAAACATTCTTGGGGAAATTATCTTACCTGCGGAGGTTCATCCCGGCAATCGCGGAGATAACCTTCTGCTTCAGCGGCCTCTTGAAGAAGAATGCTGTGTACAATTGGACGGAGGAACACGAGGCCGCATTCGAAAGGCTAAAGGACTTGCTGACATCGCAAAGGGTAATGATCGCACTTCAGCTTGGATCGCCGCTTTTGTTGTACCTGACGTCGACAAGGAAGTCTATAGGGGCGCTTTTGGCTCAAGAATACGAAGGGCAAGAAAGGCCGGTTTACTATATTTCTCGCATAGAGCAACCAGACGAATCAAGGTACACAAACATCGAACGCCATTGCCTTGCCTTATTCTTCGTAATAGAGAAGTTGAAACACTACTTTGCCTTGCACAAAGTGGTGGTGGTTACAAAGAGCGATCCCATACGGTACCTCTTGACTCATACCTCTCCAGGCGGAAGATTGGCAAAATGGTATATGACCATTTCCCAATACGACATCACGTGCGTTCGGCCGCGGGCAATCAAATCACAAGCAGTGGAAGATCTTCTGGCACAGTTCCCGAATGACAGCTACGAGCCCATGATCGAGGACGAACTAGAGGGACCCGAGATTTATACAGTCGAGTTACCTTACTGGACGCTTCATTTTGATGGATCGTCTACAAGGAAAGGTGGAGGAATTGGAATCGTTTTGACTAAACCGGATGGGGAAGTCATCCAAATGTCCACAAAACTTGATTTTGCAGTGACCAATAATGAAGCAGAGTATGAGGCTCTCATTGCAGGCCTCCGCGCAGCTAGGGAAATGGAAGTAAGCAATTTGAATGTTATGGGAGATTCCAAGTTAATAATCGTCAAACAAGCTTCAGGCGAGTACGGATTAAAAGAGGTAAACCTGTTACCCTATCGGACTTTGGTGCAGAAGCTGGTACAACAATTCTGCGATGTCAGGTACGAGCACACACCTAGAGCAGATAATCGGCATGCTGATGCTTTGGCCACTCTGGGATCTAAAGTTAGTGCGGATAAGTGCCCTGCGAGAATCTCGATTGAAGTCCGAATGTCATCGGCATTGAAAGAGGACGCATGCGAGGATGAGTCCATAGATGATGCAGACTGGAGGAAACCGATATTACACGCCATCGCCGAAGGAACGAGCAAAGAAAATTGGGCATCCACTAAGGGGTACTGCATACATGACAACGCCCTCTACTACAAAGTTCCGGGAGGAATACTCATGCGATGCGTCTCGCAGCAAGAGGGGCAAGCATTATTGGAAAAGATGCACCAGCACACTTGCGGAAAAAGTGAGGTGTCAATCTATCGGAAAGCCCAAAGATATGGGATTCACTAGCCGGACATGTCAACGGCTGCTGCTGTAATTCAAGGGAATTGCGAAAGATGCGCATTGATCAAGGATTCTTTAAAAATTGCCTTATTCGATGATGACACGGACTGGAGAAAGCCACTCTTCGATTTTCTCACAGAAGGAATCGAGCCTGAGTCAAGAAAGGAAGCCGAGAAATTGAAAAGAAAGGCAGCCCGGTACGTAGTACAAGAAAACATACTCTGGCGTAGGGGTCACGAGGGTAATCTACTTCGATGCCTAGACAACAAGGAGGCGCAAGAGGTGATGGATCTCTCTCACCAAGTAGAGCATCAGGGAGGTGTGAAACTATGCAGACAGCTCCTCACAGTTGGCTATTTTTGGCCCACCATGGAGGCAGATTGCCGCACTAAAGTAAGGAGATGCCAGGAATGTCAATTCAAAGGCAATCTCGTACATGCTCCTGCTGTGGACCTACACGCGTTGGGAACACCATGGCCATTCCACACTTGGGTTCTAGATTTTTTTGGCCCCATTAGACCAGCCTCACATGGGAACCAGTTCATTCTCACAGCGACCGAGCTATTTAATAAGTGGGTGGAGGAAATACCGCTCAAGACAGCTAATGCGCTCGCTGTGGTCCATTTCATCCAAGAGAACATCATATACAGGTTCGGAATTCCCAACACAAATTCTTTTGGATAATGGCACACCTTTTGTAAATCGTCAGGTAGCCGCTAAACTAGCGGAATACAATATAAGGCAGGTCTGTTCCACTCCTTATTATCCAAAAGGGAATGGTCAAGCAGAAGCGACCAACAAGACACTGCTGAGAATCCTGAGCAAGATGGCCGCATACGATCACAAGAAATGGGCCGATTCTTTGAACATAGCATTGTGGGCATATCGAACTTCGCCGAGGACTCCCACAGGAGTCTCCCCATTCCTTTTATGCTATGCAGCTGAAGCTGTTGTACCGGCGGAGGTGAAAATCAACTCTGCGAGATTGACCTTTCATGCACTATATGATTATCAACGCGACCATGACTTGATCTTATTGGAGGAAAAGCGAGAGCAAGCCAAGCGGGCTAACAACAGGATCGCTCGCGCATACAACAAAACAGTCCAACATCGAGACTTCGCGGTTGGGGACCTGGTTTTGCGCGCTTCAGATCATTGCATGAGGGAGGCGGCTCATCCAATGTCCGCAGCTAACTGGGAAGGACCATTCGAAGTTAAAGAAGTCTTTGACAGTGGTTACTTCAAAATATAGAGGCTTCATGGGACTGCCACAACCCCAAGCTCAGTCAATATGCGTTGGATTTAAAAGTATTATCCTTAATCTCTCTCTCTTTGCTTACATCAGATTACAATGTCTATTTATGTCTAGTACTCTGATAGACTCATGCGTTCTTCCTCCCATATGAGGGATTTTTAATCTTGCCTCTCCCATATGAGGGACTTGTAATCTTGCCTCTCCCATATGAGGGTGTTTATGATAAAAGAATTCTCCCAAATGAGAAGAATTTTATTACTTTAGTTGTCTTTTATCGTTTCATTTACTTCTCTGCTTATTTACAATAAAAGCCTATCTGCCGAGATAGCAGCACTATTCAAATGCGATCTTAAGTGATCCCAAAGCCTATCTGCCGAGATAGCAGCACTATTCAAATGCGATCTTAAGTGATTCCAAAGCCTATCTGCCGAGATAGTAGCACTATTCAAATGCGATCTTAAGTGATCCCCAAAAGCCTATCTGCCGAGATAGCAGCATTATTCGAATGCGATCTTAAGTGATCTAAAAGCCTATCTGCTGAGATAGCAGCGATGTTCAAATATGATCTTAAGTGATCTGAAAGCCTATCTGCCTAGATAGCAGCCATGATGTATGATCTTAACTGGTCTGTGAGCCTATATGTTTAGATAACAAGCTATGGCAGAAACACCTTGTGTGAATGCAAAATTTATCAAGCTTGAAATAAAAGAATTATTCAGGCAAGTATCCGAATGCAAAAGGCAAAAACATAACTTGTTTTATAGCCAACACGCATGCGATATTACAATTTGTTGTATCAAACAAGAACAACAAATACTAAAGTGTATTTCATTAACAGTCAAAATGACTTACAATTTATCTGTCTAGATAGCAGCTTACAAGGAAAAACTCATTGTAAGGAATTTTCTTACTATAAAAGGATCGACCTACTGGTCCTAAAAAAATCTATGCGACATAGCAGCTTACGAGCAAAAATTTATTGTAAGAAAATTTTTTGCTGTAAAATGAACGGCCTACAAACGCTAACAAAGCTATGCGACGCTCTTGTCGGGATCCTAGATCTGAACAAGGCTCCTGACTGGTCTTCTGCCCAAAAGATGTGCCAGATAAACCACTTGTCCAGGCGGATGCGGCGGTGAAGAACAAGCGGGGAACAACTCCTGGGGCAGAAAGCTTTTTGTCCATGGAGACGAGCGCCATGGCTCGTCACCCCTAGTTCAAGAACGTGGAGGCAAATAGTTCTCCTCTAGGAAAGCTAGAGGAGAAACCCTCCATTCATAGACGAAGAAAAATCTTCGAACAAACCTGAGGTATTATGTATATATTCTTTACAATGGTCATGAAGATCATTAAGCTTCATAAAGAAGATCTTGGGAGCTATTTCTATGGCACAAGGCACAAACTCGGTTTCACAACTTCAGATTGCCATGAGTCAACAAAAGACAAGCATTGAAGCCAGCATTCGTAAGGACTCATGGCAAGCCACATTTTTGGATGAAGAACCCAAGTAGCAAGAGGCTGGGTTTATATAGACTCTACGTGGACTCTTCAGTTACCTAGCTGAGTCAGCAAAGCTTGGAAAACGGGTAAGAATCAATTACTTACGTCACAAAAGAGGTAAAATTCAATTACCCTACTAAGGCTATGACGATTCGGTGGCACGCCCTATTTAATGACGGAAGGTCATCATAAGGATGGGCTTCCCAAGGAAATTGTGCTTATCTAATAAATCATTAGCGCGAAAATCGAGGCGGATACATTTTTATGTGACGTCATAATTGATACGTACCAAAATATTTGAGCAATCCCCAAAAACGGCAAAATGGGACATGCAAGTTCTAGATAAAAAAAAGGGGGGGGGGAGAAACCCTAGCAACATTACAATAATATTTTTTTAAACAAACATTTTTGTTTCTTTCTCAAAATAAATCCTTGATCAAAGGGTCATCTGGAGAAAACGAGAGTGATGTCTCTCTCACTTGATCCGCTTCTCGCTTCAGCTGCTCGTACTTGGCATTCATCTCATGAAAAAGTTTGACAGCTTCTTCAGCCTTCTGCCTTTGCTCCTTCACCTTCCATCTCTCAGCTGCGAGGTTGTGGAAGCCGCGTTTCAAATTCACAGCGGCGAGAATTTGGGTGATCCTGTTGAGAAGGAACCCAAAGCCTAGCTTGCCTTCAACTTTAGCTTGAAGCCCCTTGCATGTGCTGAAAAGCAGCTGCGCACTATGAGGAGAAATGGTTGCAGGGGTAGCCACAGACAGTTGCTCCAGGATCCAGATGGCTTCGGTCAAGAAAAGTCTCCTGTTATACGGCTCTATCTCTAGAGATCTCACGAATGACCAGGGGTATGAGAGTCGCATCTGAACCAGCCAGTCCACATCAGCTTGCTTCAATCCTGATAAAGTTGATTCAAGTTTAGAGCATGAAAACTTTTAAACAAAAGTGTAGAATGCGAATAAAATGTAACATACTGGTTCCTTCAAGGATTCGCCCAAAGAAGGAATGCGCATTGCTGGAAAAGCTGAAGTCTGTCCTCGCTCCATTGCTCGCCTGTCAGCCGCGAGCTCGAGTTCATCATAGTTGGAAGGGAGAGTATAGGCTGCAACAGGTGCGACAGCAGCTCCAACTTGCGAGCTCCAAAACTCCATGCCTGGATAATTTCTGGAAGCTCCACGTCTGTTGAAGGAATGGCAGCAGTAGGGGCGGCCGCTCGACCAGGGGCTTCTTCGCCTGCGAGGGGCTCTTGCGGCTCGAGAGCATTAATTTGAACATCAACATTTGCATGTGATGCTGCGGCTCCAGCATCAACTGTTCCCATTTCCTCAACTGCAACATCAGCATCTTCTTCCATCAGCACGGTGTCAGCTTTGATATCATCAGAGACCTCGATGATATCCTCCAAAGGCTCTCCTGCATACTCAGCAGCTGCGACAGGCTTCTCAACATGAGATCTTCGCTCTGGAGCATAAGATGCAGGGGGCTGACTTCTTTGTTCCGGCATGTCCTCATCAGCATCGCCTGCGATACAAGACAGGAAAATGTGAGGTAACTTGTATCATACAGTGCTCTGTTATTTTTGATAGATCAAGAGCGAGCACCTCCACACGTAGGTGGGATTGCAGCACCTTCATCATATGCTAAAGACGCGACACCATATCCTACTAGGGTATCTTCATTAAGCATACATTTAAGGTGAGCGTGACCTGGGGTGCGAAGAAACTTGTTACGATGATTATTGGGTTACTAAGCCTAGTTTACAGACATTGCTTGAATGATTACCTTAGGGTTCACCACACTTGCTTACTAGCCATCGGCGAATATCAGCTTTTGATAAGCCATGCTTTAACGCACCAGTAATCACTTCTTGGTAAGTCACAGCAAGATTAAAAATCTCACCTTGTTTACCACCTGCGATTTCCTCGAAGTCTGCTTGAGCTTGTTCCAAAGCAGCCGCATCTAAATCATTGGCTTGCTGCACCAAGTCATAAACATGTCGTTCTTCCAAACTTCTCCTCTTTATGAGCTCGATCTCATCTTCTTCTCGCTTCCTCCTTCTCTCTGCGGCTTCTGCAACTGTCCTTTCAGACTCAGCCAGGATATGCTCGTCTATGGCTTCGCTGGGAGCGCCAGAGTGAGAACCCTTGGTTTTCTTCTGCTTCTTGGCCAGGAGGCCGCTTATGGTTTCTGCGTCATCATCTGCGAAAGAGTAAACTATTCAATAAATATTGCGAGAGCTAAAGTAATGAGAAGATAAATTCGTTTGAGATACCTTCCGAATCTTCCTCTTGTATCTCACCTCTTTCTTCTTCTCTTTCACTTTCGACTCTTTCTTCTTCTTCATCATCATCTCTTCCTATCAACTCTCTCCTCTCACCCTCCTCTTCCTCCTGACAAAAAGGGACAAAAGTCTCAACTGCGAGCTCTCTCCGCACTTGGCTTGGCATACGACCTTTGCCCTTGTCCTTAGAAGTAAGAGACTTCGCAGGAGATGAGGCTGGAGCACTCTTGGGAGGAGAGGAGATTGCAATACCCTTCCGTTTTTGTCTCTTGGCCCTCGGGGCAACATCTGTTGGAGGTGATGGAGCGTTCCTAGGAGGAGACAAAGCTGGGGTGTTGTCTATCAGCGAGTCAGCGAATGCATCCATTACCTCGCGAATCCGATCCTCGACTGCGGGAGCCATTCCCATTGTTAGCAGAATTTCCTCGCCCTGCCTTCTCGCAGCAACAATAGTGTTTATCAGCGACTTGGAGCGATCCCCAGATGCAAACCTCCTCATATAGCACTAAAACAGAAAAGGGAGAATAAGTTTCAATACGTCAAAGGAAAGAGATTTGACATGCACAAAGGAAATTGTTTACCTTGGCAAAATCTTCGCTGTATTTGATGACATGCGATGCACCATCCCTAACAGCGACCATCTTCTCCTCAAGAATGGTGGATGGGCACAAATGATTCTCGAGATCCAGCAAGGAGTAGCAGCCGTACTCGGAGTCATCCAAGCTGCAGTTAGGACGGAATGGGAAGGAATTCCTCTTGATTATAGGAGCTCTGCTGGGCTGAGGAGCCGACTGCGTCTCGAACCTGGCCTCAAAGGGCTCAGAGGATCCACTTCACCCATGGGATAAAGGTCATACAGCATGTGCACATCCTCCAAAGTGGGAGCAGCCTCGAACTCAGCAAAGTGGAAGGTATGAGTCGCAGGCGAGTAGCGAGAGAGAAGGTTTAGAAGCATGGACATATCCAACTTCACGGAAGCACCCTTCATAGCACGAACTGCGAAATAAATGCCAACATTGTTCAATGCGATGGCATGGTGGGTCAATACATGGTCGATCAACTCATCCATGAAGTCCAATTTTTGGACAAACGCCTGGGTAGAAGTTGCGGTATGGGGGAAAAACCGATTTTCAACTCCCAACCTAATCACATCCTTGGAGTCGATTAACTCTAGCATGGCTGCATTGACAGGCGGGGTCAATGTCCGCAATTCTCCGGAGGAGACAGGATCCGGTAGGTTCTTCACTTTAACCCTCGCATGGTAGAAATCTTTTCCACCCAAATAGGGGGCTTTCCGCCACAAGGTTTGGGGAAGATCAGGTATTTCTTTGGCCTCTTTAATGGGTTTGGATCCTTTTGTCTTGGCCATTCCTGCGGAAGATCCAGAAAAAATGGGGGAGAAATATACACACTTTCAGCTTGAATTTCAAGAAGCAATTATGTTTTTTCAAAAGAAGACGAATAGTCCGGGGTCAATTCTGGGTTTAGAAGTTCAGAATTCGTCTATATTGCTCAGAATTTCAGAAGTTCTACATTCAAAATTGTCACAATCTGGTGATTTGATCAGTTCTGGGTTTAAGAAAAGGGCCTCTTTTGCAGTTCTACAAACGACATATCCCAAATAACTATGGGTTTACAGATCCAAGACAGTTCAAAGAATACTTTAGTACATTAAATGGAATTGAGCAAAGCCAACCTTGTTTTGGTAAGGCTTGTTTTGATGAAGCAAGTTGAAGGAGACGATTGACAAGGAAGAACTGATGATTGATCACTTAAATCTGCTCTTGAAGGCTTCCGGGTATCATTCACTTTAGAGAGAGAAGTGATGCTTTGAAACAATGGAGAGCACAGAGTATTTATCCAAAAACAATGAGGAGTCGCGTCCTTTCAGTAGTCGAATCGCAACTATCCAAAAACAATGAGGAGTCGCGTCCTTTCAGTAGCCGAATCGCAACTGTCACCGTCGAATCGCGCAATCACAGGACAAGCTGACGTCACGCCTAAAACCCTAAAACAACAGACGGCACAACTCTAGGGATTTTAGGTCATAATGGCACGCACGGGGGCTGAATTTGCGTGTATTTGAATTGGTGCGTGGCGGCGACACGTACATTGGTTCCTGCACATTGAAGCCTATCCGGCTATGCGTCTTCACGCGAAGAAAGGGGGCTAATGTAGATAGTGCTTTCTAGACTTGTAGATCTTAGCCACGTGGCAGCCATCCAGCACACTTAGCTGTGCTCCACACACACCGGATCACCACCCGCGCTGATCCACGTGGGGGCTGCGAGACAGGGCCCTCGCATACCACCACACGGGACTTTTAGGGACTCAATGGTTTGGAGGCTAGAGTAAGTCCTGTCACGCGCGAGCAACAACCAAGCTCGCGCGCGACCTTAGTAACTGTTTTGAGAGATTATGGCACGAGCTCCATAAACCCGGTCAACCTGATAACGGTTCCGGTATACGCGGACGAACGTGCCGTAACGGTCCCTATATACGCGGACGAACGTGCCGTTGTGTTTAAGCTAATTAAGCCGCCATTAATGGGCGCATTAACCCACTACAACGGTCACATTCTCCGTTATATATAGGATCGTTAACCCTTCCATACAAGGGTGGATCACCTGAGATACGCGGAAGCTCTGCCAAAATCCTGTCTCTCTCTCTTATACAGTGCTATTGTCTTACTCTCTCCCTACACACAACCTTACTCTTCCTGTGTTCTCTCTATCCCCTACTCTTGGTGTATATTGAATTCTCTCTGCAGGATTCTCTCGTACACAACAGGTTCAACCGCTTCTCCAGAAGTCGGCGAAACCACCATCACCGCCGGAAGAAACCTCTGAAGCCTCTTTCACTACCATTGACAAAACCATCGTGGAATTAGCTTCCGTGCTTCACCAATCTGAAAATCCAAAAGCAGCGCAGCATCCGACCCCATTGCAGATGCAGGCGCTCATAGCTTCTTCCTCGACACCTGCGAACTCCGCCCCGAAGCTACCAAAAACTCCCGAGCCACCATAAACCTTCGATCTTCGTCCGACCGCCATTGATGGCGTCTGGATTCTCCTCGCTGACTATCCACCATCGCCTTTGCTCTCACAGCCGCTGTTCTACAAGGTGGCGCTTCCACCGCCAGATCCGCAACCACCGCCGTCCTCCATGCCCCTTTTCTCGACGACAAATCCAAACTCACCAAATCCGAAACCACCACCACCAGATCCGACACCCACGACCGCAGATTCACTACTCCGGTCGTCTTCCCCAACGCCGGCGAAACCAACCTAGCCGTCACCGGCCTCTCTCCAGACGATTTTGTCCTCGCCAACATCGCCTGAACCCCCTGAATTCAATGACGATCTTCATCCAATTCCCACGCCAGCAGAGCCACTATCTCCGGCGCCACCACCTCCTGCTACCGTCGATTTCCACAGCCGCCATGGCATCTGCCAAGTCCCGACGGCTCACAATGGGTATCCTTCCTTCCCAATTGCTGCTAGGGCTTCTAATTTGGTTGGGCCGAATTCTTGGTCTAAATTTTCATCTGGGCCACATTATAATGGCATCAGATATTTGGGGTTGTCTTTTGGGCCTCTTTTTGGACAAATTTTTTTGGGCTTATTGCTACTAGTAGACTATAAAGTGGTGTTATCAAGCACATTCGTCGTCAATTTGATCCACGAATCACTGATTTTGGGCATTTGAAGTTTCTCGTGCACCCCGCCTTGAGGACAAGGCTTTTTTCAGCCGCTGGGGAGTTGATACGGATCACTCGTATCTTCATCATCTATTTAGTATTATTTAATTATTATCACGCTATTACTTATTAGTTAGATTTTTTTTTAATTGTTTAGTAGGACCGGGCCAATCCTATTAGGTCAAATGGCCTAGCTAGGTTAGTTGTTTTCCTATTTAAACGTTGTAGTTTTATTATTTTACCAATCAATCAAAGAAGAAAACATTTAAATTGTGTGTGTGAGTTAAAAATCCGTGTGTGTGGAGACTTGATAGAGTCTCGAACGACTATCACATTAGGTAAATCCTAACAGAATCTAAGTAACATTTCGGATGTAAACAACTTATCTCTAGGATGTTCATTTCAAAAAATGAAGATACTTAAAGTCAAGAGGGAGGGAGTGAAAGTTTCAGAGATCAGTAGCATGAGTTTGTGACCATGGAATAAGAGTTCAAAGTATTAATGAGAACGCGTAAAAGTTTTTGAGACAAAGAGTCTGATATGCTTGAGGTTGAATCGACTCCACCCCTCTCTATCCATATTTCATCTCTTCTTATTTAACTTTATTTAGTCGGCTTCAAATGCAGGAAATTGTAGGAAATTGGGTTTGTATATGGGAATCAAAAGGCCTGGATAATTTCTAAGTCGCGGGATCACTTTCAGATTAAAGTATTTCGGTGGTATACATGAAATCGATAATCGGATATAACATAGATTTGTACAAGAACGAGTATTGTTTTGCTATGGAATACCGAACACAGTTTCACTCTCTATTTTCTTCATTCGACCAAAGTAACAACTTAAAGGAAGGGGCGGCAGTTAATCACGTCGGTTATAACTGCCAACGCAGCGGTTATAATAGTTGTGATTTCAGTCCGTTCTTTTCAGACGAAACAAAATCAGAGACGGTTGTTATGAAGCGTCCGGACCCACCGGGGGCGCTGCACCTGGACCCCTATCAATCAGCAGACAATTATCAAATAGCTAAAAAGCTATAAAAATCACGTCAGGAGGATATACAGAAATAGACTGTAACTGCAGAAACTTAGAAATTAGGGCGCATGCCTGCAAGAACAGAAAAAGAGCTAGTTAAAAGGAAGGGCGCTGATAGCTTAGATTCAAGCTCGCTTTTTTGGTAGTTCCCGTCTTCCATTTATAATGTCATATAGAAACATTTTTGTTCCCGGGCGAAGTGACCAACCTTTTTTGCTTTCTTTTGGGTTTTTTTTTCATTTTTGTATATCCTCCTGACGTGAATTTTATAGATTTTTAGTTATTTGATAATTGTCTGCTGATCCCCGAACCCCCGCAGTCGTCCGGGAGTTCGTTGTCCAAGACTTTAGTATAGGCGTGTACACGCGTGTACTCCAAACCTTCTGACGTGTACAATGTATATGCCAATGTCTATTTGGTCGTAGGCAAATCCAATTACATGAAAATGGTTTATGACAATAAAATAGCCAACCGTAATGAACTTTGGCAGCGAACACAATTTCTAGTCACGAGTCATTTCACTGTATATTTGTGTCACTTATCATTCATTGTATTTCTATATCAGTGGAGTTTGTTCTTTTCATATGTTATCGTTAAACGTCTCATCAACAGTTATGATTTTCCAATACACACGAACACGTAAACACACTTAAACTTGGTAGTTTGATTGATAACTAAAATTGTGGAACTGCATGTACCTAAATAGAAAAGACTGACCTAATCCTAGATAGTTCGACCTAGCGGGCCGAGAAAAAACTGCAAGAAAACTCGGTCTTACTTTGGCACGATATAAAATTAAATAAACTACGACTCTCTGATGTAATGTGTTAGGTATTTGGGCGGGTGACATTCCTGCGTACTCCTTCGTGGAGCCGTGATGGTATACGGATATGTATTCATATAAACTCTCCCATGTTGACAATCGCCATGTCCTCGATTGTGGAAATAATATTGGTGACAAATCAATGCTGCTTTGGTCAAACCCTACAAGATCACACGAGAGTTGTCCAATTGAAATTTCATCGTCATCTTTGAGTAATCAGTGTCAACGCATCCAAGCTGCTTGAGCCAATCCATTCCCAACACATCATGTAAGCCTTGAAACTCTAAAACGAAGAGCTCGACCGCAAATTTATGCCCTTGAAGCAAAATATCAACCTTACCAGACATAGTATCACAGTGCATAAATTTTCCATTAACGACTTCAACCTTGAACGCCGTCATCGCATTAAGTGGAAGTTGCACATGTGCGGCCAATTCCTGATGAATGAAATTGTAAGTGGACCCATTGTAAATCAAGACGGCCATATCTTGACTTGCTATGGTCCCCAGGAGCCGCAACGAACATTGTTGGTCACTACTGATCATAGAATACAGAGGGAAACATCATTAGCAATAACGAACTCCTCGGGCTATGTGTGATATGTGTCGTCGCATCCCATAAGCAAGAACTTGCCCTCAAACTTGTGACCCCGAAAGTAATTCTGATCATATTTGTAACAAAGGTTCTGGCACTGGCGTTTCTGTCGCTCGGCAAGGGTAAGCCGCTTAATCGGCAGTATGGACGCCACTGCCGCTGGAGCTTTAGACTAAGCCACAATAGTACTTTGGGTCAACATGGGTGTGGAGGAACTGGCGGGTGCGACCAGTGACCAAATTGCCTCTAATCCACAAGCGAGGGAAAATGCGACACTAATGGTAGGTGGACTGCATAACACCAACTCACTCCCCAATGGCGACTTAAGACCACAGAAAAACATCGAATCAATTGTTCGTCGGACGTCAGACCAATTTTGTTCTGCAACTTCTCAGACTCATTCTGGTATGCCAATACTATCATTCACTGCAATTCGGACAATTGCCCAAAATAATCATGAGAATAGTCGTGATTAAGACGAACTGTTACCTCGTCAAAGAACGGAGCCCAGTAGTAAACCCGAATTTTGCTTCGCGATACGGAAACATGCCAGTCGTAGCCATCCAATACAACTCTTACAAGCTGCAGGCGTTCCGCCGAAGGGATCTGATAATAATTAAAGTATTTCTACACTTTAAAAACTCAGTGTGAGGGTCGATACCTGGCAATTTTGGCGGTTCAACTCGTAACTTGTGTGTCCTCCTCCGTCATTCCTAGGTGCGCGCAATCATCGTGGTGATTGCCATGCAGAGGCTGCCCGCCATAACCCATTGTTCAACCTAGGGGCTCTGCGAGGTCATAATCCTCAAGAACATTGCTAAATGGTAAAAACCATAGTTTTAAAAATCGGAACGAACCGGCCGGTTTGATCAGACGAACCTATGAACCGGTCAGTGCCCGGTTGGAATCCGATGTCGGACCGGTCATGCACAGAACCGGTCAATACCAGTCAAGAATTGGCATGTTTACGGACCAACAGGTGAACCAGGCGGGTTGAAAACCGGCTGGTTCTTATTAATTCAGAAAAATTAATGCTTCACTTGAGAATCAAATTCGAGTTCAACCCCCACTGGTAGAACAACTTATCCGCTGGGACAAGGGTGATTTGTTATTGTTGTTCACATTGTAATATAAATACTAAACCTCATTATTTTGTGATTGCAACTTTGTTTTGTTTGTGTACTTGTCTTTTTTTTAAAACATGGATGTTATTAAAACATTTAAATGATAAATAATCTTCAAATTGAAACACTTTAATTTTATTGAATCAAATCTATGCTACCCATTTCAAAAATAAACCAAATTTAATTTACTATATTAGTCTGCTCAAATGTTATATTAGATATAAAAATATTTAACTATCATAAGTTAGACAATGTTCTTATTGCGTAACTTGATTAATATGTTTGTTACATTTAGGTATTCATGCTATATTTTATTTAAATATATATCATACATACATAAAAGTAAATTATTACATATTATAAAAAAATGTGTTGTTCAACTGGTTGAACCACCGGTCCAACCGGTTGAACCGCAAACCACTTCTTCACCGGTTCAATGGCCGGTCCAATTTTTAAGACTTTAGTGAAAACTCAATGAAAGCGCCAGTTGATAACAGATTCGCTATCGTTTTGGAGCTCTTCCTGATGCTTCGGTTCTCCAACACACACGAACACGTAAACACACTCAAACTTGATACCTTGATTGATAACTAAAATTGTAAAAATATAAGTACTAAAATAGAAACGTCTGACTTAATCCTACACGGTTCGAATGACACAAAATCTTACGTGTGTTACGCAATTATACAGTCAATGTATTAAAGTGAGTATCTGATGCTCGAATTATCGTTCCCACAGAGACAAATATTGGATTACCTATGAATCAGAAATTAGGTTTTCAGAGTAAAAACGTAAAAGTAAAATGAGGAGTTTGGTTGTGTCGATTCTACTAAGCTACATACTGAAAGTAAATTACTAAAATAAAAAATATTTTTGGTGTCCCTCAATATATATATATATATATTTATATTTGGTATAATTTTCTCAGAATTTCTTTTGGCTGTAATTAAAACTCGATTTTGAGATACTAGGTTTCCGGGATCCCCTAGGGTTCATCGGTTTTCAAGATTTTATATGAAAACACGCAGTTGGTTCTACTTATGTCATGTAATCAGTTGTGTAATCTCCTCTTGGTCTCATACACGTTTTCCCGTTTTTGCATATTTTTCGGTCGTCTTGGTCCACCTAGATCTGCAGATTCATTCTAAGTATGCCAAGGTCATGAGATCTCCTCTCGCTCTCACCCAATTCCTATAACAGTCGACGTATACGCTCGGGCTACTCCTAACACACTTCGCCTCTCGGTCCATGATGTGATACAAGAGTAAAATCTATCATTTTCTTCCTAACCTAGTCTGGTCACTCTCGTGCACCATGTCAAATCTGTAATAATCCTGGTTAGCTACTTCGTTCATACATGAAAATAAGCATCAAAGACAGAAGTCTAAGTAGAACGTAAAATTGTATTAAGATATGAAGATCATGAATCCATAACGAATATCTAAGAAAAACTGAATCCGAACTCTAGGTTCATCGAGAAACCTAGGTAAAAGTTTAGCTACTAAAATATGACATCATAACGATAATAATATTTTTCATAGATAGAGAGAAGTGAGAAAAAATTCAAACGAATAAACTCGAAATCTGGTGACGATCCTGCTCCAAAGCTGCCTCCGAAGGTGTGTTGTGATAAGAATAATGCTGGGTTGAGGTCCCTTTTAAACTACATGAGTTTCCATAAAGTTGCCTGAAATTACGAGACTGCCACGGGCCCGAAACCGCCTCAGAAAAAAGTCTTCCTACCAATATCCCGTAACCTCCTCAGAACCCGAGGTTGGAAGCTTCCAGAAAATTTTGCCTGCGTTTTGACACGAAACTTATCAAAATTACCAAAATACCTCTGGGTCAAAACCGCCCAAATTCGGCCCAATCCTAAATATGGTCATGAGAACACTGCTGAGTGAATTTGGTCGATAAAATCCGAAATTGACTCCGAAAACATGGGTCTGGTGTCAAAATTACCAAAATACCCATGGCTCAAAACTGCCTCAGAAATCCACATATCAGTGTCAGAACATGAAATAAGTGATCACGACTCCAGACACCGGGATCGAGACCCACATTTAGACGTGGCCTTGAGGGGACCCACATTTGGCTGTGGGTCGAGTTTTTCGGTCGGACTCCGTTTCAGCACATGTTTTCAGAAAGCCCTTGACCTCTACTTTCTTCTGTCGCTGGTCTCACTTCAAAATTCCAAGTAAAACTCAAGCTATTGTCAACCGAGTGTACCCAACCATTATCGATTCTGGCGTTTTCAGCTTTCTCGGTCGATTTTCACTGCCCGTTCTTTCTCCAGTCTGTACATTTTCCGTTTCGCTTTCTCTTCTTCAAGCCTCGGTCAAATCCTACCCTGAGCATTTTCTATATGTTTCCCGAGGCGACCCCGGTTCTGTCACGTTACGCATCCCAATGCACTTCCCGAACTTGTTCCTGCAAAGACAACATGAACAAACCCCCGATAATATCCATATATATACATATGTATATATATACATATATATATATATATATGTATATATATATACATATATATATATACACACACACACACATAATGCAGAAAATACTCGAAATCCTGATCAGCTCAAATGAACGTCGTGGACATTACCGAGATTAAAAGAAAAATAAAATCGGCTCAATACTCAAGAAAACTCGGCAGTTTATCTCAATTAAGCTAAACAGATATCTCCTTTCTGGGAGTTGTCATCGACCTAGCGGGCAGGGAAAGAACCGACGAGAATATTCGGGCTTATATCGACACAATAAATAAATAAATATATAAATAAATTAATAAATTAATAAAATAAACTACGACTGTGGGATGTGATGCGTTAGGTATATGGGCGGGTGACGTTTTAGTATACTCCGCCGTGGAGTAGTGGCGGTAGATGGATATATATATCTGTATCAATCTGTTCCGCGTGAAACTTCTCAGTTAAATTTCTTCATTATTCATCGCATCACTTTGACTCAGTGATTAGATTAGCAAATATATGCAAGAATTTGGTAATATTTTTATGGTGTACAACAACATGAAAAACTTAACAAAAAAATTGTTTCATTTTGCTATCCAAATCACCGCATCACGGTGACATATTTACGGGTCAAAAAAGTCAACTGAAAATTATCAAACAAAGTAGAGATAGTATTTGAACTCCACCCACTAGAAAAGCAAATAACTTGTCCTATAAATCATTGGGAAGTCTCATCAAATCAAATAAATGCGTTTTTCTATTTTCTAACTATTGTTGGAATTATGCGTAGGTCATTTGGATTTTGAATGTTTCGTAGAGAAAGCTAATATTTTCCACAAACTTGGATCCAATGCTATGTCAAATTCAAGTAGTCCTCCGTATTAGTCGAAGAATGGAAATTATATTTATTAATTGAAGATAATATATATTGCCAAAAATTCATATTGACCCGTTCATTATCTAAACTAGTCGATATCCCGCACAATGGCGCAATTGTTTATCAAAAATTTGAAGAAAATAATATATTTTCTTGTTGTAAAACGGGAGAAGACGAGATATGAGAAATAAAAAGAGACAAGCTGTAGGGAGAATAGTGCTGAGAGGTATACTATTCTCCTACCCCAATCCTTCTTATATAGGCATTAGAGTGGGCTAATGAGATAATAACAATATACAATGGGCTTACAACATGTGGTGGATATTCACCAATAAACTAGCTCAATATTTCATAACACACCCCCTTGAATATTCACCATAAGGATGCTTCGTTAAAACCTTGTCGAGAAAAGCCCTGCGGGAAAAAATCTTTGACGAAGGAAAAAGAGTACATCGATGCTTGAAGACTTGTATCGTCTGCCTTGTTAAAACCTTACCAAGTAAAACCCAGTGGGAAAAAAATCTTGTCTAAGAAAAAAGAGTACAAACCAAAATAAACATTCTCCTTGTCATACAAATCTTTTGGAGTCTTTGTTGACTTTATTTGAAGATTGCATTCTTCAGGAATGCACATATGGCTGTGTGCCTCATTAAAAACCTTGCAAGGAAAAACCCTGTGGGATAAAAACCTCAACGAAGGTAACGAGTACATCGCCTCATAGTTTCGGGATTGAACCTTGAAACTCCCCCTCTTCATAGCATCAATTGATATAAATTTCACTTCCTTCAATGCTTTCTTGGAAGTATATCATCATAAGTCATTTGGGGCTTAGGACCTGTAATATACAGTCACGGAGAAAATAATTTTTTAGCCATTTGTGAATAGACAAACAAACACATCCAAGTATATGATCCAATACTACATGAACCATGTAGAGATATTAAACAAAAACTATTTATCAATAGTCATCATGTCATGTGATTGTATGTATATCAGGTGATATGTGACAATGCAAATGCACCTAGACTACTCCCGAGTGTACACTTTTGGTTGCTTCAGGAAACTAGATATCTTTCATGGTACCAACCTCCATGATTTCACATAAAGTGATTCGTACGATCATTTTGTGTAACTAGTTACTTTTATAATTGTAGTCTTCTAGACTAAACGAAATATCACAATCACTCTTAACAAAGAGAATATTTTGGGTTATAAGTATAATTATAACCATGAGAAATATTGATGTCATTTAGGCATCACTTGCACTACCGCATATTTCTCTTTCAATAGTCTCACGCATTCAACCATTAGGATGCGGATATTTGAATATATTGTTCTATACGAACATGGATGCTATGGGCATCTAAAGTACTTCAAATTACTTCCCAAATATGCTCCATGCTTTAAATGCACAGCTCGTATATATTTACACACACTAATTCAATATGGACATTGATGATTCAAGCATCACAAGTACTCTTGGTACTTATAGTTATAATCAATGCATTGATAAATCTGCAGAGTTTGTATCCTCTTGTCCATGTATTCGTTGACTTTTGTAATGACCAAATATTTTAAGTCAACTTCATCCACTTCAAGTGATAAATGCAAATCATATATGTTTTCAAGCGCTTTTTCAATTAAAGTATCATCAACCATAAGATCGTGAGATTAATCTCAAATTAGGTACCTTAGCTTCTTCATGAGCTTCATGCCTCTTCAAGGGCTATTTGTTTACCAACGTTGGATTTGATCTAATGTTGATGATATCATTTCTTTTTTCATTAATCATGAGAATTTGTCATATCTTGTGTTCTCATTTGGGACTTTAAGTTGCACAAGATTTGAATGATTTTGACATCATCTTCTGGAGGATCAAAATATTTGAACAATCAATCCTTACATTCTACTAGCATGTTATCAAACCAAATACTCATTAGTTAATTAGACTTCAGTCTATATTGGAAATTCTAACTTTACACCAGTATAGTTGGATGTAAATGAGATAAAAATAAAGTTCACGTCATGCAATATTGTCTATCTCCCCCTCATGACGTGACACTCATGACCGTCATAAATTCACAACTTATGCTTCTGGCATAAAAAAATATCCAAGCAGACATTAAGGC
Source organism: Linanthus parryae (assembly GCA_023055425.1). Taxonomy (NCBI): domain Eukaryota; kingdom Viridiplantae; phylum Streptophyta; class Magnoliopsida; order Ericales; family Polemoniaceae; genus Linanthus; species Linanthus parryae. Next base: position 160,171,207 of record JALGPY010000002.1, on the reverse strand, counting down.
CATGTGATGCAAATTATCTCTCTTTGAGATATGATATGTCACTGCTCCAATGTTCATATTCTCATAAAATCTAGTCACCACTACCATGAGATGAGTTATTGTTCGTTGATAAGTATGTTATGATTCTAACCTCCTTCAAGGAAGTCTAATGAGCTCATTTCGTCGTCCTCGCCGGGGAACACAATAGGTAGAAATAATCCCAAAAACCATAATCCTTATGGGATTAGTATCAATCAATAAATCTCTCAAAATTGGATCATTATATCCTCCATCAAGCATAAATGCTTCTATAAAAAATCTCTTTGGGAGGCTTCATATAATATTTAGATATTTCTAAATGTATGATTGATAAATTCTAAACCACTGTAGGGCTTGTTTGATATAGCTCAACATCTTTTAGAGATTTTCGTTGACTATTTCTATCCATAACCATAACTTATTCAACTATCTTGTAGACTTGGACCACACTAAAAAATGACATTCGTTTCTGGGAATGTGGGTCAATTTTTGTTGGACATTTTGAGAGACTATAGTCCGTTAACAAATATTCATCAAAACAGTTGTATAACATCAAAATCACTCCAAGGGCTTGATTAAGATTTTGAATATTTTCTTGCGAGTTGATACAAAAACAAAACGCATCAAGTAGGCGTTGGTTTGGCGATGTAACTCATCAAGCCATATTCGTTCCCACATAATGTTATATTCGTAGAGAATGCCCCTTTTCTCTAAATAATTTAACAGTTGATTCATCGAGTCATAGCTCTAAATCTGTTAAGGAGCTAGAACATTCTCAAATAACCCAATAAATAAAGCTCCAGAACGCAATGAAGTTCATAGGGGATCCTCTTTTTGCAACTACTGTTGCATTTCTTTTCTCCCCCTGTTTTATGTAGTCTTCCTCTTCTGGATAAATTATGAGGATGAAATTCAATATATGACTATGGAAGTGCATATCATTGCAACTAAGTCCATGACTGCACCAACTATTGTGACACCGTAGATTGGTTTATTTCAGAGAATGCGTCACTATTTTCTTTAAAACAAATATTGTAGAGAAGGCATTTACTTAAGGAAATGCTCTACCGTCCATTTCTCAACATGGGACCAACTTATCATAATATTGATCTTTAAATCCTTCGCATTAATTTGCATGAGTTACTATTTGATAATATGCTATAACTCTTGGGCATAACTTATATTCTAACATGAAATACTGCATATATCAATCTTAACTGCTTTTAAGAGTATACTCATATCATGGAGGCCATAACTAAAAAATCCTCTTTAGAGAAGATGACTCATCTTTGCAATGATCGAAACAACAAGATCATATTCATCAATTCATAATCTCTTGAGCCGTTCTTATGTGTGGCTTATGGAAACAACATGTACTTCTGGTACACAATCGTTATTCTGACATTTTGTAGCAGTGTTTATTTTCTGAATTGAACTTCAGGTTCAATGAATCGAAGAAAATAGTCTTTCAAGTCTATCAAAATTTATGACTTCAGGTCATAAAACACCTCATGACTGCATGATATTAGTCATAAAATATGTCCAACAAATATTAATTTGGACTAAGAACTCTTCTGGAGGTTCTTTCTATAGAATAAAAATCATCTTCCCGAGTTTAATCTCTTTTAGAGATTTTCATATTCATAACAATGACCGCTTCTAAATTCAAATGGATTTCGACCGGATATAACAAAGTGATTCGCTTCTGGGAATACATTACCATTCACTTATGGGAATGGGGACGAATTAAGCGGTCATGAGCAATGACAATAGTTTAAATCAAATATTAATATTTGATAATATGTCATAACTTCAAGTTATTGACAATTGTAACTTTATTTCACAACTTCTGGTGTGAAATATTTCTTTTACACCAGCTAGCAATGTCATTTGCTTATAAATTTTCCACCGTATAGTATACAAGTCTCTTCAGGAGATCTTTATTTTCTTCATTTAATATAATAACAACATTAATAGGAGAACAAGAATAAAACTACAAAAAAATGTGTAAATTAGCATAAAAAATAGACAATTGAAACTTCTGGTTCGATGAGTGTATATTCTCTCTTCACGGAGATCTTTTGACATGACTTTATAACTTCATGTTATCAGTATGTACATACTTTTCGTAACTTCTGGTATGAAAACGATTTTACACGCATGTAAATAGCGTACGTCTAGTAAATAATAATGGACTAAGAACATCTTCTGGATGCTCTTCAGGGGGATTAATAAATTATCAAATTTGTGTATATCTCTTCAGGAGAACTTTCATAACTGCAGGTTATCATCAATACATCTTGTAAATCGTAACTCCCAGTACGATACAAACTCATGTCCCTTATGTTCAATATAAGCAATGGACTTAAAATTTCTTCTGGAGACTTTACTTTGATCAATAATCAATAAAAATCAGAAGTTTAACAAAAAAATTTACGTAAAAGTGAAGTGAAAGGAAAAAAGAACTGAACACAACCTCTTCAGGAGGGTGATCATCATGATCAATTTTTAGTCATCAGAAGATTACTATTTGTCAATAACTTAGGGTTATAAAATTATTAAGTCATAACTGCATGTTATGAGTGATTGTACGTAATTTGTTACTTCCGGAGCAAACTACATGGATATAGATGAATGTTTATAGACAATACGAAACCTCTTCCGGAGATTCGTTTTTATCAGTAATAATGGAATGCAGAAAATTAAAGTTCATAAAAGTAAATAAACTAAAGAACGCATAACACTACCTCTTCAGAAGGCTTGGTAATAATAAGCATTTTCTGGCATTTCAGACATCTCTTCTGGAGATTTACCATCACTTCAAGTCATATAAAAATTGGCGTAATTTCAGTTACGATCAAAATTTCATGAATTCCATATTTTCGTGTATGAGAAACACAACTTTTGTGAGCGTATAACTCCAACCAAATCATCAACCATGAGTGAATGCCTCTTCAAGATGTTCAAATAATAACGAAAATTCTCAACATCTCTTCTGGAGATGTAAAAATAATTTACTATGACTTCAGGTCATAAAAAGAATATCATCGTAACTTCGGGTTTACGGTCCGAACATTGTGAAATTCACAACTCCATGTGTAAGAAACACAATTTTTATGTATATGAATTGTCTTAGGCCAGTTCTTGGCTCAAAATACATGTCTCTTCAGGATGACTAAAATGATAACAAAAATCTTAAATATCTCTTATGGAGATATAATAATAATCAATTATGACTTCTGGTCATAAAAAAAATCAGTTGTAACTTCAGGTAACAATAAAAAAATCCGTGTAATTCACAACTTCAGGTGTGAAAACAATATTTTATAAGCGTATGAAAATCTTAGACCATCAATAGTGGTCATAGGTTACAACCTCTTCCAGAGGTTCCCGTATGATTATGACTTCAGATAAAAAAAAACCGTAAAAAAGAAATACTGCAGCAACTTCAGCTTACGGTCAAGTCATTGTGAAGTATATAACTTCTAGTATCAACATAGTTCAACTATGACTTCAGGTCATTAAAAAAGTATTGGGTAATGGACACTAAACATGACCATTCCCTTTAATATTCATACCAATGATGGCTCCGCATCGTAAACAACTAAACCCAATGTCGTGAAACTTTCCAAGTCCCCTTTGGGGCTGACTGGGTATGCTCATAGTCAAACTACGGATTTGACGGTCTAATTTATTTTTCAACCAATATTTTGTCCGTAAGAATCCAACTTCTGCGTTGAATTAGATCAATATTGATAGCAACAAAAAATGGAGGCTTTCACTCCATGTCATAAGCCACAACCTTTTCAGGAGGTAGGCACTTTTCTTTCTTTTTTGTTCTCTTATATGGTTCACTGGGGACGAGATCATTGAAAAGTGGAGAATAAGAGAACTAAAAGTTAATAAAAATAGATAAGCTCCTTTGTGTACATACCTGCAGACGTGATTATAGAGAAAATTGATTGTTTGGGTCCTGTCTAATCGGCTGCACCATGAGCCAATTCTTGGTGGTTGGTGTATCATACAATTGATGGGTTCTCCTACATGGTGTCAGATCTTCAATTATTCTGAAGAGCGCTATTGTGTTGATAACGTGTTGTAAAACGAGAGAAGAAGAGAGATGAGAAATAAAAAGAGACAAGTTGTAGGGAGAATAGTGCTGAGAGGTATATTATTCTCCAACCCTAAGTCTTATCATATAGGAATTAGGGTGGGCTAATAACAATATACAACGGGCTTAAAACATGTGGTGGATATTCACCAATAAACTAGCTCAATATTTCATAACATTTCTGGATTTCTGAAGATTTTTGGTAAAAGCACGACGATGAAATCCCATATTCACTATTAAATGATGCACATACTTCTCAAAAATGATGCACCTAATTTTCAAGGATTTGTCACTGCATGTTTCCTTAACAAAGTTGAAGTGTCAAAACGAAACGCATACATGCAAGAATAATTTAGCCAGAAAGGCTAGCTTTATACTCATTAGTAAAACATTGTTGGCATTAAAATACATAGCGGTATGCATTTGCGAATAAAATTATCTTTTAGGAAAATTTGTGCATACATCGATAACATTTTAAGATGTGTGAAGCAACATTTCATTTCTCCAAAGAATCAAATACTCCTCTTGAGATTTAGTTAAGTCTAAAATGGTTGAATAATTTGCCTATGAAAAACATGCGTAAGAAAAGAAACTTTTGTATTTTGACAGAAGTAGAATACACATATACAATAAAAAATATATATACAAATGTTAATTTCATAGAGAATCATGAAAATCGAAGAATAAAACTATCAAAAGTTGATTTTAAATAAAAAATTATAAAATAATAATGAAAAATAGAAAATTTATTTAAAATATTTAGGGGTAATGAAGAAAATGTGTTTTAATGTTTACAATGGTAAATCGTCTAAGAAATGATAAAATCCTAACTCTGAACATATAAACATATATAACACAATATTCTTAGTTCTAAAGGAATTCGTATGCAAGAAGATTATAAAGTAATAAGTAACGAAAGTTCAATTTTTCTTACAATTACTTTTCAATGATGGCTTCTTCTTATCAAGAACTAAAGGGAGGAAAATCAATGGTGCAACTCTGATTTCTATCAATTCAAATTTTGATAAAATTAAACACTGGTCAACAATAAACATCATATTAATAAATTTGATAAACTCAAGACTGATCATTGGAGACTTAGAGTAATAATAACTTGATAAATTCTTGGACTTGATTGATAATACTTTCAAATCAATATTTTGTTGGGGGGTTATGCAACACTTTGATGAACTACTAAGAACGGAAGTGTATACAACTTGTAGTATTTTTGGTCACATTTTCTAATAATTTCAATTATAATTTTAACTTCGGGGTTAAGTAAAGTTAGTTCATTATTGACATTGTCAACTATTAGTAATACGATGAAAAATACATAGAACATCATTAATTGTCTTGGAAAAATTAACCACTTAATTTGAAGTTGGAAAAGTGTTTTTAGATGTTAAAATACATTGAACACCATTATGTTTCTTGATTAAATCAATAATTTAAATTTGTGTTGGAAAGCCCAAGACATAAGTAAATATTTTGGGAAGAAGGAAGCCACCTATTAAGATTACATAGCATTAGATGGTGACATGACAAGAGTTGATTGGCATACATTTGACACATGTACAAACACATGGCATTTAAAGAATGCATTTCAAATGACACATGACACAAAAAGAAGGGCATGCCTTAGCTTTTATATATAAATAAAGATAAGGTACATGGACCCTGAAAATATACAATTCAGGTCATGAGATTAGAAATTGTTGAAGGGTTCCATTCAGTTAGTTCTCTTAAACATGAGTGAAAAATTAGAATAGTTTTTTTAATCTGCTTTAGTTTGGGAATGTGTGGGAATTGTTGGAAAAAAAAACTATTGTAATTTATTAAAATGACAACAATAGACGAGCTTGAACCCGAGACCTCATGCAGGTGCTACAAATGCACTATCACTGAAATAGTACTCATTTGCAACTATTATTTTGGCAACTATTGAATGAATGTTGATATAGTAATGGTCTTAAGAAAACCATCTAACTACCAAGAAACATAAAGAACATTAGAAAGAGAGAGAACTGAGATGAAAGAGTTGAATTCAATTCAGTAGCAACTGAATCATTATCACTCTGAGCTCCCAACACTGTTTTTAGTGACTAACCGACCGTTACATATTTCTTCTAATTACAAAGTGAACCCCAATGTTTTTTTTTCTACAAAATATAACTACACTATACAAGTTCCATTTATGTTTATCAACCTCTCTCAAGCTAAGCTTGGTAGAACAAAAGAGAAGCCTGTAATTAAAATGCTGAAAAGGGAACTCTCCAAGAGATTTTGTAAACATGTTGGCCAGCTGATCAACATAAGTAATATGGTTACATAAAGTTGGCCAGCCACCAGCAACTCTGGAAAATGAAAATCAATCTTTATATGTTTAGTTCTTGCATAGAAGACTTGGTTTGCAGTTGTAGCTATAGGAGAAGTGTTATCACACTACACAATAGCAGGGTCTGGCACTAAGATACGAAGATCATGAAGAACGTATTTCATCCATTTAACCTCAAATGCAGTGATATCCATGGCCTTGTATCCAGTCTTTGTAGAATACATGGACACTATTACTTGCTTCTTAGAGCTCCACGACACTAGATTATCACACAGAAGTATGCAAAAATATGTAGTTGACCTTCTATTTGTAATTCCCTGCCCAGTCTGCATCAGATAGGTAGACAACTATAACAATCTCGCTCTAATATTGATGCCTTGGTTAATTGTTCCCTTAACACAAATCAAAATTCTCTTCATTAGTCAACTCGAGTTGGAACATGCAGATGTTGGCAGAGAGCATTTACTGCTGAATGGCAGGCATGGCGATCGTCACGTATATAAAGCCCCCACAATACTTTTGAGGAAAGTGGGACTGGAAAAATGTGTAAGACCAAGAGGGGAAGGGGTGGACTTATGAGCATAACGAGTCGCACAAGGCTTACAATCTAATATAAGTTCTTAATTAAGTATGTCAGTAGCATACTTTCTTTCATGAAAATATATTCTAGTAGATTCATAGTAAATTACAATTATCAAAGAAGTAAGAAAGCTTCCCCATGTCTTTTACACAGAAGTTAGACTGCATAGTAGAAAGAATAGAGGCAATAGCAGTAGTTGAAGTGCAAGTAAGGATGATGTCATCCACATAGACCAACAGGACAATCATATGAGTTGATTTATAGTGTGTAACACTTCCATCCTGTAGTGTTGGAGAACTACACTTGGATCCCCAGACTCTCCAGATATGTCCTCCGTTGAGCACGAAAATGCTCAGCAAGGATTCTAACCATAACAGTTCTATTACAAAACAAAATTAAATAAACAAAAACTTGAAAATACTAACTATTATAGTTTACATATGCGGAGGTGTATATCTTTATGTGACTGACAAATACCCGGATTTCCGCATACTCACCTGCTAAATTATAGGAGGCATGGTTGTTAGAATGTCATAATAAAACAAGTAAGATAGAAATTATAACAAACTTAGCTATATAAATGTGAATTTTGAAACGTTTACCTCATACTTACCAATGCGCCATCCAATTATCATGAATCAAACAATAGATCACGAATAAGAATATATCAGTTATTCAGATATTAGACACTATAGAGTTACCACCAGTCCGGCCTTATACGAGGGTTTCCAAGTTCCACTACCCAAAGGGTTGTGCAAACCAGATTCACTTCAGACAAGGAAGACAAAAATAAAATTAAAACCAAGACGAAAACCAAACCAAGCTCAACTCCGAAGACAAACTAGACCATAAGTGTGCATACCCTCTACTGGTTCATCAGTCCAGAGAGTAGTACTAGCTTCTTACAGTTGGGTGCTAGCTTATGTCGACTTAATAGATAAAGCCCGTACACCAGGTCCCAGGTGTCCGAAAAAAAGAATATACAGTTAAGTATCAATAGACAAATATGAATTGGTAATCAACTAAGTATTCAGACGCAACATGACACAATAACCAACTAATTATTCTGATACAAACATGATACAGTAACCAACCGAGTGTCTAGAGAAAGATATGAGTCATTCCATAATTTCATAGTTCGTATATATAGAAACATATGAAATCCAACAATACTTAACATAAATTAATCATTCATATGCTTACCTGATATCCTACCTATTTCTTTCATTAGCATAGCTGATTCTCAATCCCAGCAGTCTCAATAGTGTGGTTGAATGAACATGCAATTGTCATACTGACTGACTAGTCCAGACTTGCCATTTACCTTTGTTAGCCCAGTTTCATCAGTGTTGTCCCTGACTGTTCATGAACCATTCTATTTTACATAATTGGTGAGTTTCAAGAGTTCCTAAGTCCCATAATTATCTATGCAAGATCATATCTCAAGTTCTAGTTAACTGCACTTAAGACCCTAAAGTTGAACTAAATTGCATTTTAGTCCCTGTTACAGTCTGATTAGTTAGAGTCAAGTCCACAGAGGCACAATTAGATTCCAGATGTTATGAAACTATCATAGAGACACGAGGTTGTGTCCTGCATTATTATTTGGTTGTTTAACTGCAAAAATCGTGAAATTGCTATTTAACTCCTCCTAGCGAGCTCAGTTAAACAAGGGTTTCCTGAAAGTTAAATTGGGTCAAACTTGACGCTTAAGCTTTAAATAATATTCTGAACAACTTTACACAGTGATATTTTGGTCAATCAGGTTATCTGATGAGTCAAATCAGAGAGTCAAAATTGTGAAGAAGTCCTCGCAACCAATCAACTTCACAGTCAGTTTCTAGTTAAATGAGGAAGAGATATGAGAAACTCGGAATAGGGTTTTGAAGATTGAAAATTGAGGTTTCGATATCATATGGGTACTCCCAATAACTCATAGGATTCAAGGAGACATGGTCAATCAAAGTTGGATGGAAAAGAGCAGTCCAACACTTAAAATATAATTGAGAGTTTTCACAATTCTAAGATAGTCACTTTGAGTTTGATTTCTGAAAAATTTGTTGAGGATATGGAAAGTTCTAATCTACGATGAATTTAGAGTATTATTAGCTACCTTCTCATAGGATAAAGAATAATACAATTTCATCATATATTCAGAGAGTTATGATTGTCAGAACTTGGTAGCTAAAACCCTTTTTCAATTATTTAACGATTACTTAGCTATTTTGAGCTAGATTTGACGAAAATCCATTTAGAATATGAAGAGAACTTATATAACACGACTTGAAGTACTTTCAACTTTCTTTACATACGAAGAAGTAGAACAACATTTGATCACAAATTCGAACAACTATGACTGATTAAAAAACAACTGTTTCAACCCAATTCCAACACAGCCAAATCTTTAGTTTTGACAGTTATGAATACAATTTGCAGCAACTTTACCCATGATTTTGGGTATCCTAAATATGGACTTAAAAGACAGAATCACCTCCAACTTGTAGAGGGATCCGCGAGAAGTACAAAGAAACAACACACACCCCCAAAACTCCAAGAATTAAATAAGATAAACCCAGTCTCAAGTTTATAGAAAGGGTAAAGCATGTTCACAACACAGTTTAACGAACACAAAGCCTCAACATTGGGTGAATCTTTGAGGGAGCTAGAAGATGGATCAGAAGACCAAATCAATATGAAATTTGTAGAGCTAGGCAAGGTGAAAAAGATGGTTCAAGAATCATTCAATTTCATCAAATTAGAAGAGAGATAAAAGAACCTAAAATTCACATTAAATGTTCAATTCAAGAACAAGAACCTTTAAGAACAATTTTTTTTAGCAAATTTAAGCCAAATTTCAAAATGCCTAGCCAAAATCAGAAGTTCCAATTAAAATGAGAGTTGTAGAGTGAAATTCAGGGAATCTACATATCCAAAATTCATAAAAAAACCATTGATTAACGAAGGAGATACAGGTCAAAGAACATGGTTTTAACCCCATCGGAAAATTGAAGAAATCATGAATTAAAATCGATCAAAATTGGTTTCTGGCATGATTGCAAGGTCTGAACGTGTTCCTTAACTTTTCACGATCACATTCATGTGTTCAAAAAAACGGTGAAGAATTGAAGGATTTACCTTGTCCCGTCGGTTATTGATTTCCCACTAGCTTTTCTGGCAGCATAGACGGTAATTGACGGCTTAGTGAATCCTACCTGCCTCGTTGGATTTGCCTGAGGGTTAGAAGCTAGAATCTAGTGATTAGCTTCAAAAATTAACTGCTAGAGGAGAGAACTTAACCAATCTTCAACTTAGGATTCTTAACAAAACTTACCGAATACGACCTTGTTAAGTGATGGTCCCTGAACGAAAAGTGGGATTTTTCTTTCTAGGACCCCATGAAGCTATATTAGTAGTAGATCTTCTTTAGGTGGTGTGATGGTGGTGCAAGGGTGGAGGTGGGATGTGCTCATTGTGATGACGAAGGAGAAGGTTGGGAAGAAGATAGTCATGAAACGCAAATCAGTTCATGGAGATGAGTATTGAGATGGTGACACCTCACAATTCTAAAATGTGCGAGACAAGTGTCCAACATGCAGAGGGGGTTGAAGTGTAATTTGCCAAAATTTTGGGATAGTTTTAGATTTTAGGAAAAACTTCTAATTTCTGAAATTATATCACTGCCCTGTTGACTTAGAGTTTTTTTTTCCATTTTTCCCACAACTTCTAGTAACCACCAAGTTTGCCAAATACCATCCGGAGATCCAATGTCTGCGGAACTTATATTTTTGCCCCTATTTTCTCAAAAACTACATAGATGGCCCAACTTGAATTCATATTCCAAACATTCTCTTCTGAACATATGTCAATAGACACTACTGGACAAGAAATTTACACAACTAACTCAATATCTTAAATTTATTACAATTTGACCCCTATTGAAATTTTAGGGTGTTACATAGTGCAAAAATAAGGGAGTATCAGTTGCACTGCACTTGAAACCATGGATGATTAAGAACTAAGACAATTTGTTATACCAAGCTCTAGGAACTTGCTTTAAGACATAGATTGACTTTTGAAGTTTGCAAACTAAAGAGGGATAAGCAGAAATAATAAACCCTTGAGGTTGTGTCATGTAGATTTCTTCAACAATTGTGCCATGGAGAAAAGAATTACTAGCATCCAACAATTTTAGTTCCCATCTAAAACGAGGAGCCACAGACAGAACAGTCCTCTAACAACCCGTCACACTTTTGATAATAAAGTATCAATTATTTGATAAAGATTACCATTTAATGTCAACCCGTATGACACTTTCAGACGTTCAAATATCAACCAGGATGACACACAGTCCACCATAACAACATTTGCGATAATATTTCTGAAAATCTGTTACGTGAATGAATTATTTAAAAAGTTACACCAATTCGTCACAAATGACAATTTTCATAAAATATCGTGACTCGACTAAAAAGTTACAACTTTCACTAAAAACAGCTTAAACAATTATTTAGCAACTACTCTACGATCAAGTCGCGCTCCAGGTTAACTAGTAAAATAGAGGGGTGAGCCAAAAATCTCAGCAGATACCGCCTAACCACTGACGTAGAAATCTAAAATCTACTTAACACAACAACCAGTTGTTACACATCAGCGTGCGGCACCAAATACAAAAACAGCGTGATTTATTAACCACCATATATTCATCAGAGAGCTTAAAAAGCTGTAAAAATCACACCAGCAGGATATACAGAAATATACTGTAACTGCATAAATTTAGGAGTTAGATTTCCCCTACCACTTTACGATATGAAAAAATCAAACCTTAATTTTGGTTTAGTAGACCGAATCTTCACACTCAAGTCGAGCTCTCTGTTCGAACTAGAAGACTACCCATGCTTAGGCAGAGAGCTTCCCTGAGCTTAAGCTAACTAAATCTCATCCTGCTATATCGTTTTTCTCTATTTTTTTTCTACGGAGATACCACTGTCTTTCTTTGTCAAAAGATGGAACATGCATGGGTGTGAATAAGTAAGTAAAGTAGACATGGTGGCAACAAATTAGGATACACGGAAAAGGGTAATACTACCATTAGCCACCTCATGCTTATATGAGTTGTAAATCATCCGAGAGTCCGAACATTAGCCGCCAAAATAACTCCATTACTTATTAATTACATGAAGGCATCACATGAATCAATAATTCATATATTCAAGACATATGTACAAGCTTTACACATAAAAAGATATGCATGAGTACAAAAGACACAATGCAATCACGTTGATGCAGTTAACATGCACAACCAACAACAAAATCAAGATTTATTAAAAACACATACTAATTTGAACAATTTAAGAACAGGGTCTCACAAGTCCTCAAAGTTTGGTGCTTGACTACATGACAAAATGTTTTTGTATAGTACAAACCATAGATCTGATTGAACCCGTTAGCCACCAACCTACCTTTGTATTCTAGCAATTGAGCCATCAGTATTTCTCTGAACTTTATAAACACACTTACACGGTTTCACCCAAATAGGGTTCCTTCCAATGGAGAGTGGTAAAAAAGACCAAGTGTGTAGCATTTGAAGTACCTGGTATTCGTCGTTCATGGCATGATGACAACACTGAAAGGGAGCAGTTTCTTTGTAAGAAGATGTTTCTATACTAGAAGAATCTGTAGATGAAGTAGCAATATTTGTGTTCATTTTATTTTTGGGGTTGGGCTTGAGATTTCCAGCTCTGAGTCTAGTAACCATGAATGTGTTAATATTGGAACAGAAGGTGGAGAAATAGGAGGAGAATACAGTGAAGATGATAGTGATGGAGGTAACTCATTGTATGGTTAAGAGGCAACATAAGGGTAGATAGTAGGAGAATGCAAACTATGAGAAGTAAACATAAACAATGGTGGAAAGAGAGACTTCTCATATGAGGTATAGATATTGATGAAGGTGTGCAAAAAGTGGAGTGAAAGCCAAGTTCAATGAAGTTAACATGTATGGAGACAAACACTGTGATATCCCGTCCCACATCGAGATAATGTAGATTGATATTGTTGATTAGATGTATATAGTGGGATGGTTGAGGGATTGTAATATCCTATCCCACATCAGAGATTTGTGAGTTTGACATCTGGTATATGGTAAAGCTTGTTGATTAATACTAGCACCTTCAAGGCTTACGCATTTTTACCCGATGGTAGGGGTAAAGAAGTTGCGGGGACAGTAACCAGTAATTCGCTCGGGTTTTTACAAAACCCTTGTCCCGCAAGGGCTTCGTGGCGGTTCACCGCCACCCAATGGGATACATGACTTAGCACACTCGACGAATACGTCGAGCATATGAGTGGGGGATTGTAATATCCCGTCTGATAATTCAATTCCTTTGAATGAATGGATACATGAACTCAGGGGGAGTTTGTACTTTGAATATGATGAAAGACAGAAATACTAAGAGACTTTGTCAAAGCTCCAAAGCTTTGAATTAGCATTATTATGCTGACATTTATTGTGTTGCAAGCTTGGGAATTAACTGAAATATTGATTATAAGCCTTATAGTGTCTCTTTCAAATATTATTAACTGTTTTCTTGTGTTTCTAATGTTAACTGGCCTCTCAGATTGATTGAATCAAGAGTCATAGTTAATGAGACCAAAGCTTTGAACTGCATCCAAATCTTCAAAGCTTCGGAGGAAGCCTTGAGCCACTGACATTTATTCTTGTGACTAATTGATTCTTATTTTAGGATGTTATAACTGTTTATATGATTGATTATTGACTTGTTATAAGTCATAATCATGTCATTGTTATTGTCTTTACATATTACTTATCTAGAATAATTTTGAAAGTTAGAAATATAGCCTAGTTTATCTATTAAGCTGTTTTGAGAAACTGTCATTATATTCTTTCTATATTTTATGGATTGTGTTTGATCTTGTGATTAAGTTTTTTCAGGGTTTTTCTTCATTCAAACCCTCCTGAAAAATCAAATTAGCTATTTAAACATAGATGTTGAAAGAAACTGTTGAAGGAAGAGGATTTTCAGGAAGATTGTTCCTAAAATTTCTCAGACGATTACTGCAGTTTGTTATAAAAGAGATTTGAATTTCAAAGAGTTACAAGAGATCTGATCAAGTGAAAAGAAGATAACTTCATTTGTGGGAGACTTACATTCAAACACTCTTCACTCAATCAAAGATTCAACACTGCTGAAGAAGATCAATCATCCAGATTCTGAATAACACTTATGAGCATTCATTGATTATTTGTTTATGTGTTCTTCATTGTGCTTTCATTTTATTATTCATTTATATCTCTTAAACCTCATCAACGGCTAGAAGTTGGTTGTTCAAGTGAACAACAAAGATGTTCTTATTGTTTGTCAGATTGTAGCTGGAAATAGATAGGTTGGGAACCACAATTTTTTATAGGCGTAAGGTTGTTCACTTAGGCTTGAGATCTAGGGCTAAGTATGTGATTAATAAGAAGTGGTTTAAAATCCTGGAGGGATCAAGTCCCTCAGGCACAAATTAGGATCAATTGTGACTAAACCTTATAAAAATCCTTGTGCTCATTGCTTTAATTTATAGTACTTCAGTTTTCATACAAATCTACACAAAACAGGAAGCTCCAAAGCTTTGGAGAATTTCCAGTCTCAAAACTTTGAAGCTCCAGACAATTTCATTGTGTTCTAAACTTCTTCGAACCTTTTCATAGCCTTGATATTCCTTCTAAACCTTTGTTTTAAGTTTCAAAAGTTCATTGTTAGCAAAAGCTTACATACTGTATGCAACCCCCTTCTAGAGTATTTAGGTCATGTATTTACCTACATTGCACAACTTTTAATTGGTATTAGAGTTGTGGTTCACTATAAGGATTTAACCATCTTGTTACAGTGAGTAGTGTAGGTGATGGAAGATTCTCACAAGAGAGAGCAGCCAATAGACCTCCACTTTTCTATGGTGACAACTTTGCTCACTGAAAGGCATTGATGAAGATGTTCATCATAGATCAAATATGGAACTTTGGTCAATTACTCAAAACGGTCCCTATATCTATTATACTAATTCTGATGGGATCAGAACTGCTAAGAAAGAAAAGGATCTTTCAATTGCAGAGTGAGAAAAGGTTTCAAAAAGTTATAAAGCTATGAACTTGTTATGTTGTGCTCTTAGTGCAGACGAGTTCAACAGGATTTCCAACTGCAAAAGTGCCTAAGAGATTTGGGACAAGCTGACTGTGACATATAAAGGAACATGCCAAGCCAAGAAGACCAAAATCAATATCCTTCTGAGGAAATATGAACTGTTCATGATGAATTTCGATGAATCCATCAAGGACATGTTTAAGAGATTCCCTGACATAGTTAACAAGTTGGAATCTTTGGGAAAGACATTTTCAAATGAAGAAAAAGTCAGAAAGATTCTTAGTAGTTTTCCAAAAGCCAAGTGGGTGCCAAAGACTACTACAATTGAGGAAGCTCGGGATTTGAGCATTCCAGATCTAGATGATCTGCAATGCAAGCTTCTCACTCATGATATTTCTATGAAGGAAGTAGATGGTGACATGAGTGACAACATCAAGAACCTAGAACTCAAGGCCAAATAAAATGAAAAATCTCAAATCCTTGAACTAGAAGAGGATGATGATGATGAAGCCTTGACCTTGATCTCCAAATCTTTGACAAGAATTTTGAAGATGAAGAAAAACTTTGGAAATATAGATTACAACATAGAAAAATCCAGACCTTCAAGCAGCAAGGATTAGAAAGGTAAGTCTTCTTCACTTTCACATAAAACTAAAGTAATGAATTTCTTTGAAAGTGGAGATCCAGATCATTTGGTGACAGATTATCATCAAAAGAAAAAGAACAGACATTTTCCCAAGAAGGAAAATGATAACAGAACGAAGAATGCCATGGTTGCATCATGGAGTGATTCTGATTCATAAACTGACTCAAAATTAGATGAAGAACAAGCAAATCTGTGCTTAATGGCTGAGCATGAAGAAGAAAGTGATTCTGACAAGCATATTGAGGAAATGGTAATGAATCTTCTTGCTAGCCCTTCTGATGTTCTACCTGAAATTCTGAAAAGCATGTTTTTAAAATGAGGAAAGCTATAGAGCTGAGATTGTTTCTTTAAAGGTGAAGGTTCATGAGCAAGCAAAAGAAAACTTGAGTTTAGTTTTGCACAATAAAACTCTTGAAGTTTCCAAGTCAAAACTTGACAATGACATCAAAGCCTTGGACAGCACGTTTAAAGCTTTGAAAGCACAGGTCAAAGAAGTTGTAGATCATAACACTTTTTTAACTGATCAGTTTGTTGATCTAAAACATCACTCAGATGATTTTGTGCAACAAAACACTTCTTTAAAAGAGAAACTTCAAGAATAAAAGATTGTTTTATCAAAATTTGCAGGATTTAAATATAACCTCAATCTCTTGCTTGGAGGAAGTCTGCATTCTGTACACAAAAGTGGAATTAGTTACAAACCAAATTTTCTAAAAAAGAATCAAACAACATTTGTGAAAGCAGGAAATAAACATTCTCCAAAATGTAATTATTGTGGAAAAATTGGTCATGTGAAGGTAACTTGACCCTTTAGAAGGACATAACCTCACATACTGAGGAACAACTATCCTTATCAACTTAAGGGACAAGTGAAGCAGATTTGGGTTCTTAAAGGAGTCAGACCACCTAACATGATTGATTCTGAATATGAATCCAAATTCTACACTTGGTCTAATAGCCTGTTGAGGCATTGATTGAATTTTGAAGGGTGTAACCAAAACTTTGAAGGATCAAAAATGGATACTAGACAGTTGTTTTTACGGGCATATGAGTGGAAAGAAATCGTTATTCACATATCTTAAATAGAAATTTGGAGGCACAATCACACTTGATGACAAAGCCAAATGCAATATCATTGGCATAGGTAGCATTGGTAATGTATCTGCTACTTCTATTTCATATGTTTATTTAGTAGAAGGTTTGAAGTATAACTTGCTTAGTATATCTCAATTGTGTGACAAGGGTAATAGATTTGTTTTTGACAAGGAGAAATGTGTTGTGCAAGATGAGAAATCTGGAAATTGCATACTCACTGCTCTTAGGTCATATAATATATATGATATGAGTACTAACAAAGTTGCAGGTGAAAGTCTGAAATGCCTCAAAGAACTTTGTAAGTACCACTACACGCTTAGAAGTGATGTATATGGACTTGTGTGGTCTTATGAGGGTTCGAACACCCAAAGGTAAGAGATATATAGTTTTTGTGGTAGATGATTACTCTAGATTTACTTGAGTTATGTTCATTAGAGAATAATCTGAAGCATTGTCTGAATTCTCAAAGATTTGTAAAGAGCTTCAAACTTTGAAAATTTACATGTTGCATCTGTTAGAAGTGATCGTGGTAGGGAGTTTGATCACTTAGACTTTGAATTATTTTGTGCAAAGCATGGCATCTCACACAACTTTTCTGCAACTAGAACTCTACAACATAATGGATTAGTTGAGAGAAAGAATAGGATAATTAAAGATATGTGTAGAACCATACTACTTGAAAGTCATTGGCCAAAATATCTTTGGGCAGAATCTGTTAACACTTCCAATCATGTGCTTAATAGATGTTTGATCAGGCCTATTTTTAAGAAAACTCCTTATGAATTGTTCAAAGGCAGAAAGCCAAGTGTTTTTTATTTTAAACCATTTGGTTGTACTTGTTATGTGCATAATAATGTTAAAGATAATCTTGGTAAATTTGATGCTAGAAGTGATGAAGGTGTGTGAAAGGGGAGTAAGCAGGTAGAAATGCAGCACAGATACTCTAGAAGGGGGGTTGAATAGAGTATGCCAATTTTTTGCAAAACTTGCAAAGATGAGAGTTTCTGTGAAGAGTAATGAATTTCAAGGCCTTGAAAACAGTTTCAAGCCTTGGAAGTGAAAATACAGTTCAAGTGGAAAACAGACAAGTCTTTTTCAAGGCCTTGAAAAGAGTTTCAACCCCTTGAAAATAGACTAGTTTGAATGCTGTATAAATCAAAGTATGAGAATGAAAATATAAATGCAAGACACATGATTTATAGAGTTCAGTCCACTTGGACCTACGTGTCTACCTCAGAGATCTTCTCCCTTCAGGATTTTCAACACAATTCTTTTTAATCAAAAGCTAAGCCCTAGATCTCAAGCACAGAGATATGCCTTACTCTGTTACAGCTTTTGGTTCTCACTAACCTATCTAGTTCCTGCTCTAGCTAACTGATTAACTAAGAATTCTCTATTGTTCACTTTGAACAATCATTGAGAATGAGAGCTATAAGTAGTATATGAATGATATACAAATTAAGTTCAGAACAAAAGAACTGTGGAAGTAGAACTGCAGTGAAGAATGCAGTGATACTCTGTGAGTTGGATTGTGAGAATGATGTGCTTCTTTGATGCTTGTCAATCCTAAAATGTGTCTCTCTTTTTGCCCGTTGAGTGTTTTATCAAATTCTTCAAATTGAGATCCATTTATACTGCTCAAAAGATAAGCAAATCTTCCTGACTTTCAGCAATAAACTTCTTGTTTATTAGGCAACAATCGTTCACTTCTCCAACAGTATTCCCAATGGATAGTTGATTAGAATCTTCAAATAATTCGGTCTTGTCGTCACACGTATTGAGAAGCTGTCATGAGTGTCTGATTGATCACATAATCACATTCTCTTAATATTTCCTTTCCTGCGAAACCCAGGTTAGGAAACCAATCCTGCAAAATAGGAATTAAATTTTCCCTGCAAAACTAAGTCAAACAGGTTACTCAAATGAAGTTTAAGTGAATCAAGAGCTTTTGTTTTTCATCATCAAATAATAACAGATCAAATATAGGGGTGAGAGAGTTATAATAAGATCAGAAGAACTCAGAAAATCTCCCCCTTAGAATATGCATACATGACAGTCAGTTTCAAGGCTTTGAAAACTGTTTCAAGGCCTTGCTATTTCAATCATGTGAAACCTGAGACAATTCAAGGCTTTGAAAACTGTTTCAAGGCCTTGAAATAGCTGTTAAACCTGTGAAATTACAATCCCCCCTTGATGAAAGACAAAAACACAATCTGTTTGATCCTTAGTTTCTGCAAAAAATACTTATTAGCACATATTACAAAGAGTAATAACACATAAGTTCAAAAAAAATTGAACTTATTCAATAATAAACTTAAGCATAAAAACACATAAGTCTCAGATAATTCCTAAAAACATAAAAGACAACCTAAGATTTTTCTCCTTTTAGACTTTCATCAAAAAGAATGAGAAAATGTTGGATCAGAGTCTTTGGAAATTTAATAAAGTAATTTAAGAAAAGAGTGGGCAAGAAAGGGTAGGCAAGAATTTATGGGGTTGGGTCTTCATATCCTTCGTGTTCTCCTTCTTCTTCATCACTGTCTTCCTCATTAACCTGTGCTCCTTGTTGAACCACATCAATTTCCTCAATTATGGAACTAATTGTTTTGATAACAATGTTGAACAAGAAGGTGAGTCCTTATAAAGCTTTCCCTCCATGCTTTAGTTTCTTCTTCACATGCACCTTTTTCTGTAGTGCAGAGGAAATTTTTTGATGATCTTTCCTTCCAGATTTTGACACTGAATCAGTTTCTGGAAGATCTTTCTCATGTCTTCCCTTTTTAGATATAAAATACACTCCATAGGAACCTGAAGTAGTATATGAATCCGAGACTGGAATGTAGATTTCTTTTCCTTTTCCCTTGATCCATGTGACTGCTTTCTTCTTTACTTGCTTAGGGCTTCCAATCTGGATTCCCTTCTGCTTCTAGTCACCATTGTCTTTTTCTTCTTGTCTGTTACTGGAAACTGGTCCTTCTTTGTCTTATTTTGGTGGAGGAGATTCCAATTCTTCATCAGTAGAGGCCTTTGACTCTGAGTCTTCACTGATGGCTTCACCCTCTTCTACATGAGTCTTCCTTTTCTTCTCTGCACCAGACTTTGAACCACCAGCCATATTGATTCTGTCAGAGGCTCTTCTTCTGCTCATTAGGGTTTGGGAGAAGAATATAGAGAGGTAGGAATGATACGGAGAGAAGGAGAAGAGAAGAGGATAAATACTAAAAGAATTTGAGTTTAAAAAGGAAACTGCAATTTCTTTCTGATCTCAAAAGATTTGTAATGATCAGAGAAGATTCAAATCTTTGAAGCCATTGGAAACAAATATTTTAATACTATACTTGGCTGAAAAAAGGATTTTGAAAAAGGGTAGGGACAATATTGAGCAAATATCTACAAATATAGCACCCAATACTGAAAGATCCAAGAGTAATTGACTAAACAGTTATCACACTCATTTCCAAGGCTTTGAAAAGAATTTCAAGGTCTTGAAACACTGTTTTATTGAAACAAATAAAATCAAAGCTGTGAAAAGATTTTCAATTATTTGAAAATCAGTTCAAACCTTTGAAACACATAATAACTTACCTTCCTTACCTGACACTCCCCCTAAACCAATGCATCTTTATTTAGCATGCCCAATTCCAGTCTTAGAGCTGAAAATCTTTCATCTGGCAATGGTTTAGTGAATATATATGCAAGTTCCATGTAATTAGAAACAAATTCAAGAACAATATCACCTTTCTCATCATGATCTATGATGAAATGGTGTCTAACATAAATATGCTTGGTTCTTGAATGCTTAACTGGATTATTAGTAATTGATATTGCACTAGTTTTCTCACACTTGATAGGTATACTTTTGAAATCAAATCCATGATCTCTCAAATGTTGAGCAATCGACTTGTGAGCAACAGGCTCCAGCAGCTATATATTCAGCTTTAGCTGTTGATAAAGCAACTGAGTTTTGTTTCTTAATGTTCCAACTGATCAAGGAGGATCCAATAAATTGACAAGTTCCTGAAGTGATTTTCCTATCAACTTTTTAACCTGCAAATTCATCATCTGAATAGCCATACAAAGAAAAGTTAGAATGTCTTGGATACCAAAGCCCTAAGTCATTGGTACCATTTAGATATTTGAAGATTCTTTTCACAACACTTAAGTGTGATTCCTTTGGAGCAGCTTGAAATCTTGCACACATAAATACACTGAACATGATATCTGATCTACTAGCAGTAAGGTATAGTAATGATCCGGTCATACCTCTATACTCTTTTACATTAACACTCTTACGATATACATCCTTTTCTAAGGACAGGGTAGAACTCATAGGGGTCTTGATTTCTTTGGATTGAGACATACTGTACTTTTTCAACAAGTCCCTAGTGTACTTGCTTTGATGTAGAAAGATTCCCTTCTTCATCTGATGTATTCGAAGTCCAAGGAAGAAGTTCAACTCTTCCATCATGCTCTTTTCAAATTCTCTGCTCATAAGACTTGAGAATTCTTTGCACAATAGATCATTATTAGCTCCAAATAAGATATTATCAACATAAATTTGAACTACAGGTAAATCTTTCTCATGAGTCTTTCTGAAAAGGGTCTTGTCTACTAATCCTCTTTTGAAATCATTTTAAAGAAGAAATTTTGACGATCTTGCATACCAAGCTCTAGGAGCTTGTTTCAAAACATAAAAAGCTTTGTCATGTTTGTAAACATGATCTTGAAATTTGTCATTTTCAAAACCAAGAGGTTGTGCAACATAAACTTCCTCTTGCAAGTATCCATTAAAAAAATGCACACTTCACATCTATCTGAAACAGTTTCATGTTCTTGTAAGATGCAAAAGCAAGTAAAATTATAATTTCTTCTAACCTGGCAACATGAGCAAAAGTTTCCTCATAATCAATACATTTTTCTTGGTTGTAACCTTGAGCAACTAACCTTGCTTTGTTTCTGATCACTTTGCCACTTTCATCCAATTTTTTTCTGAACACCCATCTGGTACCATTCACAGACTGGTTTATTGGTGGAGGAACTAGGTTCCACACCTTATTTCTTTCAAACTCATTGAGTTCACTTTGCATAGCTATAATCCAGTCTGCTTCTTGTAATGCTTCCTTCACAGTTTTGGGTTCTACAAGAGTAATGAATACATTAAAATCAAAAAGATTCTTTAACTGTGATCTTGTTTGTGTACCAGTGGTTGGATCAGAAATGATGTTATCAACTGGATGAGGTGAAAGATATTTGAATCTCTATCTTTGAGACCAGGGTTCAGGCTCTCCATATAGTAGCCTGATCACTCATGTCTTTCCGATCATCCTTTCCAAGGCTTTGATCTTTATTTTCAAGGTCTTGAGACCTATTTTCAAGGTCTTGAAAATGGCTTATGTTTCCTTCTGAGCCTTTCTTGAAACCCAAGTGAGTTTTCAGCTTCTTCTTCTGATTCATGCTTGTTCAGATTCAAGTCTGCAAAACTTTCACTCAAAGAACCATCATAGCTTTCATAAAAATAACATGAATACTTTCTTCAACCAGCTTGGCATTTTTATTATAAACTCTATAAGCTTTGCTAGTCAGGGAGTAACCAAGAAATATACCTTCATCACTTCTTGCATCAAACTTACCCAAGTTGTTCTTTCCATTATATGGACAAAAAATGTGCATCCAAAGGGCTTGAAATATGAAATGTTTGGCTTTATTCCTTTGAATAGCTCATAGGGGTCTTCTTCATGATAGGTCTGATCAAGCACCTGTTCAAGATATAGTTTGCTGTATTCACAGCTTCTGCCCAATAATGTTTTGGCAGCTTATTTTCTAAAAGCATTGTTCTTGATCAAACTCCCTACCATGATCACTTCTGATTGAAGCAATATGTAGGTTTTTCAAGGTTGTAAGTTCTCTGCAATGATTTGAAAATTCTGTGAGGGCTTCGGATTTTTCTTTAAGAACCATAACCCAAGTAAATATAGAATAGTTATCTAAAATAACTAGCATATACTTCTTACATTTTGGAGTTGGAGTCCTCATAGGACAACAGAGATCTATGTGAAGTAATTCAATAGGTCTAGTAGTACTTACAAATTTCTTTGTCTTGAATGAGCTTCTGGTCTACTTACCCTGAGCACAAGCTTTTCATACTTCATAATCTTTGAACTTAATGGATGGTAATCCTCTTACCAGATCTTTGGAGATCAACTTGTTCAAGGTATGCAAGCTCATGTGACCAAGCTTTCTGTGCCAAAGCTTTGAATCCTCTTTCAAGGACTTGAGGCACTTCAAGCTTTTACCTGCAACATTGTTAGTCTGAAAAGTATAAACATTGTTTGATCTAGAGGCTGTGAGAATGCAATTGCCTGATTTCTCATTCTGAACCACACACTTCTCTTTATCAAATATAACCTTATTTCTATTATCACAAAGCTGAGATACACTAAGCAAGTTAAATTTCAAGCCATCAACTAGATATACATCAGAAATTGAATTTTCAGAATCTGTACCAACTTTACCAATACCAAGAATGTTGCATTTTCCTTTGACACCAAGTGTAATTGAACCTTCTGATTTCTCTTTCAATTCTGAGAGCAAAGATCTATTTCCACTCATGTGTCTTGAGCAACCACTGTCCATAAACCATTTTTGTTCTTTGACACTGGTGACAACCTGCAAACACCAATCACTGCCTTACCCAGCAGTTAGACCAAGTGTGGAATTTGGACTCATATTCAGGATGAACCATGTTAGGTGATCTGACCCCTTCGGAACCCAAAGCTGTTTGACTTGTCTTTTGAGTTGAAATGGAATTGTGTTCCTCATTATGTGAGGGTCTCTTCTTCTGAAAGGAAAAGTCATCTTAACATGACCAATTTTGTTGCAGTAATGACATTTGGGAGAAGTTCTGTTTCCAGCTTTCACAAATCTGGTATTGTTCTGTCTTGGAAAATTTGGATTGTATCCAATACCTGTTTTGTGAACAGACTTTGAACTTCCACCAAGAATCAAGCTCAAATTGTGTTCTGAGCCTGCAAGCTTGGCTTTGACTAATTCAAATTCTTGAAGTTTCTCAGCAAGAGTAGTCTTTTGTTTATCTAATTCATCAACTTGATGCCTCAGATTAACAAGGCTATCACTCAATAGAGAGTTCTCAGTGACTACTTCATTGACTTGTGTTTTCAAGGCTTTGAAACTGGTTTTCAAGGCCTTGAAATCACTGTCAGTTTTCTTCTGAGAGATTTCAAGATCCTGATTCAAACAAACATGATGTAAATTCTCCTTTGCTTTCTCATGAACTATCTTTCAAAACTCTAATTTCTTTCAGATAGTCCTCTTCATTTAAAAGAATTGTTCTAAGATAGTCTGAGAGGACTTCTGTTGGTTTTGAAATCAAACATTTTACCACTACCTCAATGTTATTTTCAGAACTTTCATCAAGCTTGGCTATGAAGCATAGGTTGGCATGTTCTCCTTCAGATTCAGAGTTACTTGAGGTATCTGAATCACGCCATGAAGCTATCATAGCTTTCTTTCTTCTGTCATGATCTTTCTTCTGGAAATTCTTGCTTTTATTGTGTGGACAATCTCTAATCAAGTCTGCTGCATCACCACACTCAAAGCAATTCATGAATTTTAATTTGTTATTTTGTGAAGAAGACTTACCTTTGTAGTCCTTGCTACTAGAGGATCCGTGTCTTTCTCTGTTGAAGTCTTTTTTTCCAAAGTTTTTCTTTATCTTCAGGATTTCGGTCAAGGCTTTGGAAATCTAAGCAAATTGATCTTCATCATCATCCTCAGTTTCAAGGCTATGAATTTTCTCATTCTCTTTAGCCTTGAGTGTTGAATTCTTGACACCTTCTGGTAGCTCTCCATTCATGGATATTTCATGTGTCAGAAGCTTCCCTTGTAGGTCATCAAGTTGGAGTGATGAGAGATCTTGAGCTTCCTCAATAGCACTAGTGTTTGGTTCCCATTTTGCCTTTGGAAGACTTCTCATAATCTTCCTCACATTTTCTTCATTGGAAAAATGCTTTCCCATTGAGTCAAGGTTATTGACAATGTCTGTGAACCTTTTGAACATGTCTCTGATTGACTCATCTGCATTCAGCTTGAATAACTCATATTGCCTGAGATAGATGTTGATATTTGTTTGCTTGACTTGATTGGTTCCTTCAAATGTCACCACAAGCTTATCCTAAATCTCCTTGTCAGTCTTACAGCCTGAAATCCTATTGAATTCATCTGTACTCAAAGCACAATACAAGATGTTAATAGCTTTGAAATTATTAGAGAATTGTTCTAATTCAGATGAAGAGAAAGAGAGAGAGTCTTCAGATTTGGGATTTTTAATCCCGTCTTTCTCTGTGTAGAAAGTGTGAGGTCCATTCTGAATGATGGTTCATAGATCCATGTCTTGATCAATGATGAACATTTTCATCAAGGCTTTCCAGTGAGAAAAATTATCTCCACAAAATAGAGGAGATTTGTTAGTATCTCTTCCCTGTGAGAAACTGTAGATACTGCTTTCCAAATAGATGGATCATCACCACGTGGCAGCCATCCAGTACACCTAGTTGTGCTCCATTCGCACTGGATCACCACCCGTGCTGATCCACATGGGGGCTACGAGACAGAGCCCCCGCGCGCCATAACACGGGACTTGTAGGGACTTTGTGGTTTGGAGGATAGGGAAAGGTCCGTCACGCGCATGCGACAACCAAGCTTGCGTGCAACCTCTGGTAACTGACTGAGAGATCCTAGGCTTACGTGTCCCATCAATGCGGCTGATCTCATAACGGTCTCCGATACTTGCGGGCAGGTGCGTAACGGATCCTATATACACGGTCAAACGTGCCGTTGGGGGTCTATCTTTAAGCAGCCATTTGTGGTGCATTAACCCCTCACCGGTCACTTCCCCACTATATATAGGATCGTTAGCTCTCAGTTGCAACAAAAAAGAAACATTGGTCCAGTGCCATAGCTTAATGTCTCTCTCTCACAAACAGTTACTAGTGCTTACTCTCTCCCTACACACACCTTACAATTCTCCGTTTTCTCATTCTCTACTTGAGGTGTACACCTGGGGATCTCTCGCGGATTTCCTTGTACACATTTTGGTGAACCCGACGTGAACATCCACCTTCGAGAACCTCAAATTTGCCCATAATGTCTTCGGACCAAGGCATTCGTCACGGAGACTAGTCTCCCTCCCATGAGGAGACCTCAGGAGAGGACGGACTACTCAACACCACTCCCAACACTCGGGCTCCGGTTGTCTTTGAGGGAGAACCCTCCTTGGAGTCTCTCCAAGCCACGATACAGACTCAAGCCCGAGCCATGGAAGCTCAATCTGAGCAAATTTCTCAGATCATAGGGATTATGGGAAAGGTGGCCCAGAACGTTGTCCCAGAGGCCTCTGCCTCATTGCTGTCAACTTCACTGCCCCAACCAGGGATGGTGTCCACCTCAATAGGCACCTCGATAGTGCATGTCTCTGCTGCCCAGACTCCTCTCTCAGGCGGCCCGACAAGCCAAGCCCTACCATTCTCATCAGGCTCGTCCTTGATGACGGCAGGGAACCCCACTGCATATCCTGCATCATGTCTAAATGCAAGCGGAGCCCTAGGAAGCCTTGGGCCTCCACCTCCGCCTCCTTACAACCCCAGTATGCCCTACATTCAGGGCTTCGGGCCAACAACTCCATCTTATGGAGGAACACATGCCAGTATGGCGGCTCTCGAACAAAGGATTGACAGTATCATCGCCAACCAGAGTTTCGCAGACACTGTCATCCCCAAGGTAGACAGTGCGCCTCCCATTTCGCGGGATGTCTACCTGATGCCGAACCCCGCAGGGTACAAAGCGCCCAAGTGGGAGAAGTTTGATGAGGTCAGTGGGAACGCCCACAAGCACGTGATGAGGTTCATGGACATGATGGGCCCGTATGCAGCTGATACTCGGCTGCTCATGCGCGAATTTCCCAAATCTCTGGGAACCGTCGCATACAAGTGTTAAAGAGCCCTCGAAGCGGGATCTGTCAAGACATGGGATGAAATGGTAAAGAAATTCTATACGAAGTTCTTCCAGATGGACGAACGAGTCACCACCATCCACCTCTCCCGAATGTACCAAAAACCTGACGAGGAAGGCATCGCCTTCATCAAGAAATTCAGGGCCAGGTCCTTGGAGTTCCGCGACGATGTCTTGGAGGGCCGTCTGGTCGAAATATGTCTGCAGGGCATGCACGACGAGTATAAAGATATGTTGATTAACTTGAACATGCCCACTTTTTCGAAGTTGATTGACTGCACGAGGAACGTTTAGCCCCTGGTAGAAAGGATGCGGAAGAGACGCGCTAGCGAGCATACACCAATGAATCCCAGCTACAAGGTCGGAAGGTTCGGTTACAAGCGGCCGCGAGACACCAACGTCCATGCAGTGTCGCCATCCAGCAAGCAGCAACGACCCAAGCCACAGGAGGCGCCGCCACTACCCTGCTCAATCGAGGATGCGATTGATCTCTATAAAAGATGGAGGAAGGACAGAATCTTGCCACCCTTTGAGCGAAACCCACAGGAGAGCAATTCAGAAACCCCAGGTGGTGCGAGTGTCATGGACAAGTGTCACACCCAATGCAGGCGTGCAAAAATCTTATATGGATGGTGGATAGGAAAATAAAAGAGGGCCAGCTGTTCATAGACGAGCCGACCAAAGATTTTCTTAATAATCCCCTGTCGTCCCATGCGAGGAA
This sequence comes from Linanthus parryae, assembly GCA_023055425.1. Taxonomy (NCBI): domain Eukaryota; kingdom Viridiplantae; phylum Streptophyta; class Magnoliopsida; order Ericales; family Polemoniaceae; genus Linanthus; species Linanthus parryae. The sequence continues at coordinate 160,143,531 of JALGPY010000002.1, read as the reverse complement.
GGAACCCAAAGGGAAAGAGGTCGCTATGATCTCGATAACCGACCTGGAGGAGGTCATAGATACGGAAGTCCCGGTAGTCGAAGAGATCCACGAAGAGGAGGATTACAGTATTGACACAGAGGATTCGCGAGCTGAGCGAATGAAGAATTCTGCCAAATTTGCTAAGTTCTTCGATGAAATGGGCTTCTCACCCCAATGCTGGCACGAAATGACCAAGGCCATCCTCAAAGCGGCAAAGGACTATGGGGAAGAGATAGTAGTCTCGGACGGCAGGATTGTTAGAGTCGTTCGACCATCATGACATTCGATGAGTCTCACAAAAAGACTAGCGCGAATCGTCAAAGACCACTGTACGTGACGGCCGCCATCAACCATGTGGATTTTAAAAGGGAATTCGTCGACGGAGGAGCCGCGGTGAACGTTATTCCCCTTAGAACCCTGGAGGCGGCGGGGATCCCCAAGCACAAGATAGTTAAAAAGTCGTCCCCGCTCAAAGGCTTTGGCAGCGATTCCAGGATGACCCTGGGGTTGATTCGCTTGGGGATCCAAATTGGGCAGATTAGCTGTTTTGCCAAGTTTCACGTTATTGACGCCAACACGACTTACCACATGATCATTGGGCGAGCGTGGCTTCACCGTTTCGACGTTGTGCCCTCGACAGCTCACCAGGTGATGAAGGCTATCTGGAAAGAAAGGGTGGTTACGATACCTGCTTCTGTGAATCCTTTCAATCTGGAGGAAGCGCACTTATCTGAGGCGGTATGTTTCACAGAGTTGGAGGACGGGCCATTTCCAGCCCTATCCCGGACAGTTCCTCTGCCCAGATGGGAGGACATCCAAGATGAGTCACCAGCAGGAGTAATGGTGACAAGGGAGGAAACGGGAGAAAGACAGCCCATGACGGAGTAGCCAAAAACATCTACACCTTAAAAAGGGTTATCAAACATGATGAAGATGGCAGACAGGTGGGAAGTTTCTACTCCAACGGAAAGAAGTGTTATCGCATCTAGAGGAACTGTAAAAGGTGCGCTCTCCTTACCGGCTGTTGAGTACGGTCATTATTTATCAACTGTTTTTATTTCATCCGTATCTGCTGCAACTAGTTTAAGGCCTATCTCATATGATAGCGGCTAAACGCGATCAAAGCCTATCTGCTAGGATAGTGCAAGCCTATCTCACATGATAGCAGCTAAACGCAAATAAAGCATATCTGCTAAGATGGCATAAGCCTATCTCACATGGTAGCAGCCAAATGCTAATAAAGCCTATCTGCTAAGATAACATAAGCCTATCTCATATGGTAGCAGCCAAACCCGAATAAAGCCTATCTGCTAAGATAGCATAAGCCTATCTCATATGGTAGCAGCCAAACGCGAATAAAGCCTATCTGCTAAGATAGCATAACCATATCTCATATGGTAGCAGCCAAATGTGAATAAAGCCTATCTGTTAAGATAGCATAAGTCTACCTCATATGGTAGCAGCCAAACACGAATAAAGTCTATCTGCTAAGACAGCGCAAGCCTATCTCATAAGATAGCAGCCAAACGCGAATAAAGTATATCTGTTAAGATAGCGCAAGCCTATCTCATAAGATAGCAGCCAAATGCGAATAAGGCCTATCTGCTAAGATAGCGTAAGCCTATCTCATAAGATAGCAGCCCAAACGCGAATAAAGCATGTCTGATAAGACAGCTGAAGCCTATCTCATATGATAACAGCAGCAGGTTATTCCATATGATATAGAATCTGTCTCCCTGGTTGGCAGAGTTGGAAACCTCTCCGGATGTATAGTACGCAAAAAAAGCAACGCGAAAAACTAGCAAACACAAACATAGTACAAATATGCAAATAGAAGCAGAAATACAAGTCTATCTTATTAGATGAAACAACCAAAAGGAAGAGTACAATTTATCTGTCTACATAGCAGCAGAAAACAAATTCCCAAAAAGGGTGCAAAGCAACATATTCCTACGCTAAAAACCCTAGATTAGGGGCCTAACTATGGTAAGCTCGTCGTCATCGTCGACGTCCTCGACCAGAACAGAATTCTCGCCGCTACCACGGCGAGATGAACTTCAAGGAATAGATGAAAAAAAACTTTGGGAATAAATCACGTTCGCCGCCCTCGCATCCGAGTATTGGTGGAAAATAGTTCTCCAACGGAGAGCCACCAGGGCAACACCCCAATCATTACACTTCAATTCAAGAGTCAGGGAGGGGGCAGTGTTTGCCGAAAAACCACCAGGGGTGGTACATGCGAATATGATAAAGGAAAAGACGCCTTCTTTCTGGCAGAGAAGCCTACACTGCCGATTCTCATGAAGGCTGGATGAATCAGAGGTCTTGGCTAACGAGCCCTTGGGAGACATTCCTATAGCACAACATAACTCTATGGGTCCATGGAATTGGAACTCGGGTGGATGAAAGGACAGAGGAAAAAAGTGAAGAATATGGGGACAAGACATCTTTTTTGATGGCAAAAGCCCATAGGAATGGTAGTAACGAAGAACAAAATAGCAAGGAAGAGGGGGTTTATATAGGGCCCGAGGAAGACTCTTCAGTTGCCAGTAACGCCTCGAGAATCAGACGATAATCAATGGCATTACTAAAGTATATGGCGGTATAGTAGCCCTAGGTAATAATGAAGGGATAGTCTACCACGGGGCAGTCACGCTTTATCAGGACGCCACGCTGGCATGACGATTTATACAGTCATGATGGTTTCTAGGAATTTGAACCATCATCAAGACATTGAATATTGAGACCTTTTCCAGGGACGACAGACAGTGACGTACACGCGCTAGTTTATTTGCTTGAACCAAAAAGGTGAAATATCAAATAAAGGCATAAGCCTATCTCATAATATAGCAGCACGTGCAAAATAATGCGTAAGCCTATCTCACAGGATAGCAGTCATACAAGAGACTACGCTAATTACGCAAAGTTTACTATATTTTGCTAAAATTTTGACCAGGGTAATGGCAAGAACCCTATTTACCTGCAGAAGACAAGGCACAAGAGACCTAGCAATTATGTAAACAAAGACATAGCATGCAAAAGGAGGTGTCCCATAAAAACCGCATGGGAACACACACGCGCTATAGACAATTGTCACAGATTCAAAACATCCAGGCATCTGGGCTACAAAGAAGCAACATAAAATTCATAATGGCGGATCAACAGGACTACTGCTTCATTCTTTAAAGAAGAATTTCAAGAGGGAGTCTTTCGCGGATATCTTGAGCGAGTTTGCTGCAAGTTCTGCTATGCGAGCTCTCATCTATTCATAATGCTTCAAGGCAGCTTCGTACTCCCGGGCCATCTGCTCATACGCCTCCCTGCGAGCGTTAAGGGCTATTGTCTCCTCTCTCAAAGAAGTATATTCAGCTCCAAGACTGGCAGAATTGCGAGCTTTGGTTAGTCTCTGCACGAGGAAGTCCAAATCCAGTCGACCCGCTGTAGTCTCTAGAAGCCTCTGAACGAGCGCGACAAGATCTTGAGCACTAGCAGTTGTGGTGCTTTCAGGGGTGGTTTTATACAATCTTTCCAAGAGAGCAGCCATCTCTCTGAAAAGATTCCCTCTGTCTTTTGGTGCCAGCTCCAGCACTCGAGCAAACGCAGCAGAAAAGGTCACTCGCACCTTCATTAGCCATTCAATCAGAGAGACGCGAACCTAAGAGTCGGGGTATTAGGAGGAAAAGAATGAGCTTACCAGTCCCTTCGACGATCTGTTGATGAGGAGCAACGGATACTGCTACCCGCAAATCGGCTCGAATTTCCTCGACCAACTTTTGATCCGCCCTTACCTCACGCGCAAAGTACGACTCCGGAATTGTAAAATTCCTCGCGGGTACAACAGGGTTTGCAGCCTGTGAGCCCCACACTTCAAAGGGATTCTCAGAGAAGAGAGAGTCCAGATCAAAACCTCCCGCAGGATCTTCGCTTCTCGCCATGCCTGGTAGAGGGGATTCTCTTAGATTGGCATGCTCGACCTCCTCAATACTCTGAGTAACAGGAGGATCAAGCTCAGCAGGAATGGTGTGCTCAGCAGACACAGTGTCACGAGCAACCTCTTCGGTATTCCTCTCGAACAGCATTTCAGGCTCAACATTCATAGTCATGGTCACCTGCTCGAGACTGGCCCCTTGCTCGACATTAGCTTCGTCCGAAGAAATAGGTATTGCTTCGACAGGGGAGGCGGTGAGATCTTCCTGCACTGGGAGTTCCCTCTCTTGCTCAATAATGAGCTCCGCGTCCGGATGATCCTCAACCGCTGGAGTCTCTTCCATCAAGACTTGCCCTGGAGAACCTGCACCAGACACATTATCAGCAGGCTCAGAAATCACTCGAGTACCGTGAGGACGACGGCGCACGAAGGGGCAAGGGTCAGGTTCTGCAAAAATAATATGCCATTATCACACCCTCAGGAAAAAAAACAAAGGGGGATAAAACCTCAACAGAAGGATAAGCTGGAATAGAATGGAAAAACCTCTACTAGTGTTATGAGCGGTACTCCCCCACTTATATGGGGTACCCGCGCAATTTTCATGTTGCAAGTTATCATCAAAACCCTTCAATCTAGCATGACCTGCTTGGGATTAAAAATATTATGCATCGAGCGTACAAGAAAGAAGGGTATCACGCGCGGCTAGAGCACTGACTTACCTAAAGATTCCCCACATTGATCCCTTACCCATTTACGAATGGCACAAATGGGCACGCCATGGTATAAAGTACCAGTTACAATGTCATAGTTTGATAAAGCAAACTTAAAAATTGTACCTTCTTCGTCTTCATCACCGACGAGCTCATGAAGTGCTAGATGAGCCTGGTGGAGCTCATCCACAGTTTTCAAGTTAGCACGAGAGGGGCGCGAACGCCCGGAGCGTGTGCGCGATCTTCGCCTGTCAGTGCTTTCTCGATTAACGATCTCAGCGATGCTTCGTCTCTTGGCAAGCTCAATGCACTCTGCCTCCGATAACTTCTCTTTCAGAGATCTCTCCTCCGCCATTCACCGAGACTCTTCAACAACTTCCTCCTCAGTCATGACGGTCGTTCCTTTGAGAGGGATACCATCATCATCTAAAGAAAGAAGAAAAAGGAGGGTGAAACACATTTCGGGAAACATTAAATAAGCAGCAATGTTTCCGGCCAAACCTTCTTTCTCCCAGGAAACAAAGTCCGAGACTGGTTCTGGGAGCGACTTCTTCTTGAGAGAAGCAGGTTTCTTCTTCGCTGGAGAGGCCTTCTTGGGAGCAGGCTCACTTCGCGCCCGCTTCGCTTGCCGAGCTGGCAGATTGTCTGTCGCAGAAGCATCGGCACCTCTCTTTTTAATCCCTTTAAGGAATGGTGCGAGGAAGGTCTCAAGTCCATCTGAAATCGCACTCCTAATCCCTTCTTCCATGCGCAGCACTGGGGGGATGGCGTCGTCAGCATACTTTTTCTTCGACCAACAAAGGTCCACAAGCCCACCCGCTGCGGTCCCCTGAGGCGAAGCGCCTTAAGAAGCACTGTTGAGAAAAACAACAAGGTATCAAAAAACGCGGGGAATAAGGTGACTCAAATAGAAGAAAATTTATGAGGATTCTACAATACCGCTTGAAAGTCTCTCGCGTACTGAGCCCGCGAGTTGAGGTTGTCCTGCGTGACTGCGGTCTTCTTCTCATCCAAGATTAGTTGGGGGTAAAAATTGTCCGCAGCCAACAGCGATTAGTACAAATAGAGGCCCCAACCTCGGTAAATATTAGACTTGAAAGGGTAATCCTTGGACAAAGGAGCAAGTGCCTTGGGAACTTGCAGTTTAACCTGCGGGTTTGTTAGACGACGAACCTGAGTTTTCCAGAAGGCCACCCAATCAGCTGTTACCTTTCCCGTCCTACTTTTTGAAGGCTGCAGAAGGGGAAGCTCTGCGAGAAGCATCTCACGGCTCTTGCCAAAAATGATCCCATCATAGCAGTCCTTGGCAGGGAGTTCGGACCACATTGATGGTGCGATGGTGTCAAAACCCAGCTGAGGCGCCACGCGAAGAGGGTTAAAGTGGACAGTTATGGGCGCGTATTTGCAGGACTCAGTTCCAGGGGGGCGTACTCTGTCAAGGCAGGCAAATAACCCCGTCTGCACCAGTTCACGTACTGACCATAGTGATGGGGTCCACTAGTAATGTGTCAGGCGTGGAGAGGAGTATCAATATCAGGATACATGTCCCCCTGAAACATGATATTGTCCAACTCTTGAACATAAGGACGGGCCACGAAGGAGTCATCATCATCACAGACCAAAGAAAAATTGCGGCGAGCATTTTTGGTGTTAAACCAACGCCAGGAACGGGGGCACAAGAAGGCTTCCTCGCATCTTGGGGCATTCCATAATTTGACAGTAGTGGGTATGGCGGTGTATGAAGGCCATCGCTCAAAAACCCACATGGTCAAAAATCTAATGTTGGCAAAACACATTGACATCATCCCTGCCCTGTGGTTGCTCAACATTTTCCACTGCTAGATCGAGACGATAAAATAGAGAGCCCAAGACAAGGGGTCCGAGGGCAACTCTCTTACCGAAATCAAGCGTCACCTTAAGTGGGAGTACATGGACAAAAACTCCACCTCGCGGACTCCCATCTATAGGGAAGCGCGACAACCAGACGTAGAGAGAACCACAGAAGGAGTACTCACACCCTTCTCCCGGAGTGGAAGTAACCTCACCGGGAGTTTTCTCTTGAATTTTCTAGATAATTTGATGTTTGGGGAAATCCTTGAAGAAGAACATGATTCATTTAGACCAAATGTTCTTCGCGCCAGCAGAAACCGTCATGAATGTATCAAAAGGCTTTATCGCTTCGGGAGCCCATTTCGAGGCAGCTTTCCTCAAGGTCGCAATGCATTCTAGCATCTGGCCAAAAAGAGCATTCTCCTCATCGGAACTAAGTGCTTCCAAAGGATCGAAGGCTCCCAGGCTTGGGAGCATCAGCAAGTTTTCCACATCTTCCAGAGTAGGTGTGGCCTCGCGAGATGCAAAGTGGAATGTATGAGTCTTTGGGGAGTATTGAGAAAATAGGACCTTTAGCATTTTCTGGTCAGCATTCAGGTCGAAACCCCTGGTCGCGCGAACGGCATGATAAATTCCAGCTCCCATCAGCACGGCCTCGTGATTATCAAGAACATAATCAGTCCACTCGTCCATCCGGTATAGTTTTTCCAAGAAAGCTTGGAAGAGAACATTGTTGTAAGGGTAAAGACCAGCCTCGATGCCGCATCGTTGTCTGGCTCAGGTTTTAATCCCAAGGTCGTGCCTGAAGAAGAGGCCTCAAGGGCGTGACCACGTACGGATGCCAAGTAGAAGTCATCACCCCCAAAGTAGGGGGATTTTCGCCATAATTCGTTGGGTAGTTCTCCAACTTCAGTGGTCTTTTTGGGAGCCATTACAGTAAAGAAGAAGAAAACTAGATTTCACGAATTAAAGGAGCATGCAGAAGGAAAAAAGGGGGAAAAGAAGAAAAAGGAAGTGTAAGAAATCGACAAAAAGTGGAAGTTTAAACTACCTTGTCCACACCTGAGTACTCGAATTGCTCTGGAGAAACTTTCGAGGATTTGATCGCAAACTTGGTCGAAAGACTCTTCCTCCTGTTGTGGGAGCTCTCTCCGATGCATACGAACTCAAAGGTGCAACAATGGAAAAGTTGCAATCGGAGGAATAATAAGGCTTAAATAAACCCTTGAAAAGTCACTGCTATTGACGTCTGAAGAGTCGGGCAACGTTTCGATTGCAGGGAGATTTGACGTTTGATCTATCCCTGCCTCGAAAATAGGTGAATTCGGATGACGTTCGATTAACTCGACAAAAGCCACGCTTCATCAAAGGCTAGACGGCGCTTCCCAACACCCTAGACAGTCATGGCAATGACAGGGGGCTGTGGGGATTCGAATTCAAAATTCAAAAAGGTCCGAGTGAGCTTCACGCACGGTTGATTTTGCGCGACTGTACAACAGAACGGCGCGTGACAATCGCGCAAAAGGGGGCTATTGTAGATACTGCTTTCCTGATAGATGGATCATCACCACATGGCAGCCATTGAGCATACCTAGTTGTGCTCCATCCGCACCGGATCACCACCCGTGCTGATCCACGTGGGGGCTACGAGACAGAGCCCCGCGCGCCATAACACGGGACTTGTAGGGACTTATAGGGTAGGTCCGTCGCGCGCATGCGCCAACCAAGCTTGCGCGCGACCTCTGGTAACTGACTGAGAGATCCTAGGCTTACGTGTCCCATCAATGCGGCTGATCTCATAACGGTCTCCGATACTTGCGGGCAGGTGCGTAACGGTTTCTATATACACGGTCGAACGTGCCGTTGGGGGTCTATCTTTAAGCCGCCATTTATGGTGCATTAACCCCTCACCGGTCACTTCCCCACTATATATAGGATCGTTAGCTCTCCGTTGCAACAAAAAAGCCACATTGGTCCAGTGTCATAGCTTACTGTCTCTCTCTCCCTCACAAACAGTTACTAGTGCTTACTCTCTCCAAACACACACCTTACAATTCTCCGTGTTCTCATTCTCTACTTGAGGTGTACACCTGGGGATCTCTCGAGGATTTCCTTGTACACATTTTGGTGAACCCGACGTGAACATCCACCTTCGAGAACCTCAAATTTGCCCATAATGTCTTCGGACCAACGCATTCGTCACGGAGACCAGTCTCTCTCCCATGAGGATACCTCAGGAGAGGACGGACTACTCAACACCACTCCCAACACTCGGGCTCCAATTGTCGTTGAGGATTTCCTTGTACACAGAAACCACCATCACCTGCAATACTCATGATCACCAGATGTTTAAATCTATACAGTGATACAAGCTCTGATACCAATTGAAAGGGGCACAGATACTCGAGAAGGGGGGTTGAATAGAGTATGCCAACTTTTTGCAAAACTTGCAAAGATGAGAGTTTCTGTGAAGAGTAATGAAGTTCAAGGCCTTGAAAACAGTTTCAAGCCTTGGAAGTCAAAATACAGTTTAATTGGAAAACAGACAAGGGTCGGCTCTAAACTTTCATGGGCCCTAGGCGAGGGTTACCATGAACATAATTGTGAATAAAAAGTTATACTTAACGGTAGGGCAACATATATGTCGCGTTGTATTAATAATTCGGGTTTATAACTAGTAAAAAAATGTGGGAGGAAATAATACATTATCCACTACAAAAAAGTTACAATATTTCCCTAAAAAAAAATTTACAATATTTTTAAAAAATCTACCTTTCTTGCTTTCATAGATGCAAACTTACTGATCAAATAGTCATATTCAAATTGTTCTAACATATCTCTTTCGATAGACAAGAGACCCAACTCACTTAGTCGTTCTTGTGATATGAAATAATTGTGGGGGATTAGGAGATGATTTATATAGGAATTTAAGTTATAAAAAATGAAAAAATTAAGCATATGGATGTTAGTAATTTTTTAAAGAGATAAAATCTTCCAGTATTCAATGTTAAAAATTAGGGTAGATTGTTGATTATAGTTACCATCAAACTAATTGAAGGTTACCAACGGGAGTTGGTCCAAGGGGTAAGCAACTTGGTTCCGCTTAAGCAGGTCTCGGATTCGAGTCCCTGTGTATGCAGAAAATTCCCACTGGGAGACTCACCTGCCATACCCTGGCATGCGACCCGGGTCGGATCGGATTACGGGGCGAAGCCTCGGAACCGATTGGGAAATCAAAAAAAAAAAAACTAATTGAAGGTTGGTATTTCAAGAGATAAAATATTGCCTAATTCTTTTTAGAATCAAAATATTTCCTAATTCAATGCTAAAAATTCGGATAAGTTTTTGATTATGGCACGATCAATATAAGTTATCATTGTTACGCAATTTTATCTTTTCAATCTTTTAGTTTTCTTCGAAATATCGTATTTTTATTTTACTTTCACAGTATCATAAATTTAAAATATTACCCCATAATGCCGGAAAAATACTATGCGGCCCCTTGAATTGGGTGCCCCAGACAAACACCTAATCTGTCTAGCAGATGGGCGGTCGTGCCCGTACTCGTTAAAAGAGTGGGGTTGATTAAGGGTAATATGTCATTTGAAGTTTTAAAAAATGAAAAACTTAATAAATATGACAAGTGAAAAGTTTCAGACGAGACAACCCAATAAAACTAGTGGGAAGTTTGAGGTAAAATAGATGAATTAATAAAGTCATGCTTGAGTTATTAATCCATAAAGGAGTTTTTTTTTTTTTTTTAACTCTTTTGTGAAAGTAGCGTCTGGACGCCTTAAACTAATGAGTAAGAAAGCAGACTGTTTTTTTTTTTTTTTTTTTTTTTTTTTTGAGGGGCTTGACTGGAATTGGGATTGCGTGAACAAAATTGCAACCAAGAAAAATATAAATGGACGGTTTTAGTGAGACAATGGGATATGGTACTATTGTCTCATTCTTCTCCCACTCTCAGGCTCTTTTCAACTAGCCCCCTCTCTATATATTATCCACCCTTGCCCCCGCTCATCTCTCTCCTCATCCCGTTCTCTTCCTCTCTCCCTCTCTTAAGTTCATTTTTCTCTCCCTCTGTTAAGTTCATTTTTTCTCTCTCATCTATGTCAGAAACTCCAATACCATCACTCAAACGACACAGAGGAGAAGAAAAAATCCATTCCATAGAAGAGGACACACTGGTGGCTAGCCCCCGACCTAATCCATACAAACGCCACAAGTCTTATACCCACATACTTTCTCTGCTCGACGACGACGAAGAAGATGAAGAAGGGACTGAACCTATTCATCAAGATTTCTCTTCCATTTTTACCACTCTACAACAAGAGCTCTCTTCCGAATCCGTAACGCCGTCGTTTGATGATGACCCGATGTGTTTCAGTATTCAAGGAACCAACCCGACCCCGTCCGAGCCATTGGTGGCACCCGAGACATGCTTAGCGACTCATGGGGAGGGTGACGAGAAGGTCATGTTGAGGCACCTCCTTGAGGCAAGCGATGATGAGCTCGGGTTGCCACGGAGAACAGACGGATGCGATGACGATTGCGATGGCGTTGAGGGAATCAACGGTGGAGATGGTTTCGGGTTTGGTGACGGGTCGTTTTGGGAGTTGGAGGACGAGACTGCTAACTATTACACCTTGTTGCAGTCGGAGCTGTTCATGATGGAGTAGGTGATGATGCAGGGGTGCTAGAATGATTAGAAGAGAAGTATTGGGGACTAGGGGAGAAATAGATTGGGGAATAGCATGAAAAGGATGAAATGAAGGTGTTTTATTAGAATTTCGTTATGATCCCTCTTCTTTTGTAAATTACTAACAGTCCGCCACTACTTTTCTTACTAATTTTTAGAACTATATGATAAGAAAGTGTCTTATAAATCATTTCTTTCAAGGAAAGTTCATATTTCATTTTAGCGAAGAAAAGTCTCACTAGAAGAAGTTATGCTGGTTGTTTAGCCTTTTTTTCTTTACTAGTAAAGGGCACGTGCTATGCACGTGAGACATGACGTGTATGTTAAACATTATTTATTATGCTTATTGCCAAGAGATTTTATCCAAAAGACGTAATGAATAATATAATATAAAATAATAATAGTACATTTTATGTAGAGTACCAATAGAAGTTAGCCAAGAAATGATATAACATTAGTGTACACACCTAGATTTGCACGTGCGACGTGACATGTATACACTAAAAAGAAAAATTGGTGTAGAGTGTCATATTTTATCATTTTATGTAGAGTATCGATAGAACACGGACCATGAATAATTCAACATAAGTTCACATCTACAAACATGACTATTGCAACCGGTAGATATTTGGCCTATCCTTCTCAAATCCAGTACATGAGCATTTTGCAATTTTATTTTAACAGAGTCATGGTACGATTATTGGTAGTTACGCACAGTCAGCCCTCCTTAATAGCATTGAATGCAACTTGCAACTGATAATATGTTTAAAATGATTTAACCACACAAAGCGATATGACAGCCCCGCCATAAAAAACAAACAATATAAGTGTTTGTCATATGACAATATATTTCTTGTCAGTAATAGATGTCATTTTGAATCTTAAATTAGCATAAGAATACTGAATTTGTGCATATATAACATCTCATGCTTCAATTTATATTTATAAATGATTTGCAGGATACAAATAATGTTAAATTTTAGCTACCTGTTTCACTTCAGAACCAGTATCAAGAATGCATTTCTTGTTTAATGCCATGAAAGCAAAATCTAGTTCTTCAGGAAATTGCACTTTTTGCAGGTACTAAAAAGAGTACAGTATAAAAAACATTGATTTTGTACTCAGAATTGCATATAGAGAACAAACACAATTTCCAAATTATTAAGATCAAAACTTCGCAACAATTCAAGAACATCAACCATAGTTTGCGGAAAAACTACTCAAAGAAACAATTCTATTTAAAATATTTCAGCCAATCAAGCAGAAACAGCTCTAAGATTCGAGTATACCTTCCCTTCCAGCCACCCCCAAAGCGTGACTACAAAGCGAATCCCAAGCAATCCTGATGTTCGCAAACGATCTCAAGATGTGAATTTTGGTTTCCACTGTTACAATCCTCATCTTGGTTGATTTATCATAAATCACAAACTCCGTCCACCCTCCTTTCCTAGAAAGCCTCATAATCACACGAGACAGATGCTCACCATGAGGGTCTTCACATATGAAACAAATCAACAGCGTCGACGACATCAAACCCATCGCGGCCTTTTAGGCATGAGAAAATAGTACAACTCCAACCACCTTAATGGAAGAGACATACACATAGACATTAGTGAAGACTATAAAAACAACATAACGAAACAAAGTCTGTTTGAGAACGAATTAGTGGTGTATCTGTCAAGAACGATGCGCATATCACTTCAAGATTTTCATGAACTGGTTACAAATTAATTTGCCACAATATAATTTGGTAACAAAATATGTGTCTTTGGTTACCTATAAATGTCGGGTAACATGAATATAACACAGTATAAAGTTTAACAACAGACTGTAACAAAAAAGCTTAGGCCATGGAGTTTTAACAAACCGGAAATTGTAGCGCCAATAAATTGATGTTTTTATCACCGATCCTGGTAACTAATAAATTTACAATGTTGTGCAATCTTGTTTTCTATTTTTTTTAACTCTACCTTACAATAAGTACGAAATTCATTAAAAGGAGTTAAGAAAACCCTTAGAATTCTATTATCTGGAACTGGAAGCTATTACCGGGAAGCACGACTCCTTATCTCTTCAATCAGACGACGACCATTATCCAATACGTCATTCTGTTCTGGGTTCGACACAATCACAGGATTCGATTTGGGTGGATAGCTTCTTATCTTTGATCCGGGTGGATAGCTGCCATCACTGCATAGAGAATTTTATGTTGATGAACAAAATCATTGAATCTCTTTTTATTCTTCTCTTTTCATAGCACTTCGTATAGGTGTATACAGAACATCAACATGAGGATTCTTTAGAGCAGTACAATATGAAAAACTCACCCGCTGCCATCACTTTGTTACAATGCCCTCACGCAAATCTTGAATTAGAACAATGATCCAGAAGAAGGAGCAAAGGCCGACTATCTGCAATTGGATTAGATTCCAACAGTTTTGATGTTTGGAGGAGTCCTTGGTATTTTAGTTTGGAGAGACACGTACTTTGGAGAGACACAGATTGGGGACTTTTGGTGAAATTCTGTAGCGGTATGAAAGTAAATACATAAAGTTTTGGGGTTTATTGGGGTCACTTTATGATTATTTTGTTTATAAGAGGTCTTTCTACAATAAACCATCTTAGGAATCAATTTTTATTATTCATTCTTTTAAGATAGTAAAGATAGTGCATGGAAATTAAAGACTATCATCATATAAAAATTGTAAAAAAGAAGGTGTGATCAGTGATCCTTAGTCCTTACAATAAAATAAACGTGACAAACAGAATAACGCTCCCAAAGACATTGTATTTTCAGGGTGTAAGGAACGACTTTCTCCTTTTGAAGAAGAACAAGGAATGAAAAGACAACTTATCAAATGTGAGTTCTGAAAATCCTACTAAAGTATTATGTTTTAAAAAAATTCAAAAAAGTTTTTTTTCACAAAATCACAAATCACAATATATAGTTACAAGTAAGAAACATTTTATTTACAGGAAGAATGTTAATATTAGAACAATAGAAATCAATTTCTCAATAGGTGCTGGCTTGCGTTATTAGAGCATTATAGCCCCTACTTTGTCTTGAGATTCCCAAAAGACGAATAATAGATTCTTGGCATGTACTTCCTCAATTTCCTTTCTTTCTCTTCGTTTTGACTATTTTTATTCGTAATCAGGCCACCTTGACTTGGTGATTTGAATAATAAAATAATACGATTTTTTTTTGATTTTTTCATAATATTGTACATGTAGAGTATAATTTATTCTACAACATCATGAAAAAATTATTAAATTATAATATCATTTTTTAATAAAACTACCGGATTAAAGTGATACATTCAATAGTGGTAAAAATCAAAGCAGGTAAAAAGAGGGAGCGGAAGTAGTAATAATTCTCCTAAAATGCGAATTTAAACTATTCAAAGACTAAAGTCCAAAAGTCCACAAAAAGTCTGGTCTAGCACTACAATCATAGTGAATTTCTTTGCCCGCAATCTCTCATCAGTCTTGAACCACGTTCGCGTTATCCACACTAGCAAATATGCAAACGCGCAAGATGAGCGCACAACCAAACCCACATGTACATATTTTCCTACATATGAAAACCAAAAATACAACTATACTAATTTCGACAAAAAACATGAAAGTTGGCCGATTATGCGGCCAAAAAACATTTTGGGTAACCACACTACTCGTGGATTTAAACACATACCAGCGCACATGTTTAGAAGTATTCAAGTGATAAGTAATTTCCTGAATTTACCATATAGTACTTTTTTAACAAAATCGAACACATTTGTATTTCTAGTTTGAGACTCGATATGTAATGGAGATGGTGATTATGCAAGGGACAATTAAATTTAACTTTAATAAAACTAAGCTATACGAAATGCAGTTAACAATTATAAATTAAACTAAACCCCTGGTGCTTTGACCTCTCTCTACTTTAGAGAGAGAAACCCCTTCCTCTGTGCCTCGGATAGTTGGTGTCGCTCCGGCGTCTCCCGCCTGTTTCTCCCTTCCCCTCTTCTTGTCCTTCACCATCCGATATGTCCTGCTTTGGGGCTGAGAAATGCTTCTCTTTGGATGGGGGTTCTTTTTCGGGATATTTCCGTTTTTTGTTCTTGCGGTTGTGTGGTCTCGTTTTGGTTCACCGGTGGCCTTCCGACGGTGATTTTGCCATGGTCTCCAAACCCCAGAGGGTCTTATTTTTTCAGGTGGCTCGGTTACCTACTTCGGATGGTGATGGTGTTGGCGGTTTTGCCATGCCTCCTTCGGTTTCAGCCCTGACGGGCCATATTCCCCGAGGCTTCTTTTATTCTCGGGCGACTTTTTCGTGCCATGTGTATCCGCTTCCTCCAGGCCGTATCTTTTTTGGTCTCTGTTTATGTCTTCGCCTCGACCCCATCAGCCCTTACGGGCCATATCCAAGATGGGGTTCTCTCTTTGTTTTCGTTTTGCAGGTCACAACTTTGGTGTCCTTCGGGAGCTCGCTCATGTTGGTGTTTCCTATGCTAGTGCAGTTGCTCGTCGTCGTTCCTTTGCGGTCCATCATCCACCGCTCCACCACACTGCACCGCCTTTCTGTTGCTCATCTCCATTTTATGTGGGTGATCTTTTTGGGCTGGACACGTGGTTTTTTGATGGACCAGGCTCTAATGATGTGTGGTAGTGTTCTGGACCCATTGTTTTTATGTTTAGTTATTTTACTATGTTGAAGGCCTGTAAGAGAGGGACTTCATCGGGGCAGTTCCTCTGTGTTCTTTCAAGTAGAAGAACAAAACAAACGACACCTGGTTGACCTGTTTGGGGGGACCGAAGATGAGAGCCAGTTTGGGGTAAGAGCAAGGCAACGTATGTTATCCAGAGGTGAGACAGCAATGGGTGAGCTGTGTGATAGCTGATCTATGTGTTTGTTCTGTTGTGACCTTTGTTGCGTAGAGGACAGATCCTTTATATACATGCTATTAGATGGATGCAAATTAGCACGTACGACGATGATGGGGCTTCTCGTGGCCTTAACATCTGCCTAATTGAAGCTCGTATATGTAGGGATCGTGATCCGTGACTCTAAGGATGTGACAGTCCATTTGCGGGTCTCTATATAACATACGAGGGTTGCATGCGAGATTGGCATCTCGCACACGACAAACCTTACTCTAGGCTCCAAGCCACTTTCCCCCCAAGTCTCGTTGGCATAAGGTGCATGTGCGAACGACCCTGCCTCGCAATCCTCGTACACACACAAACAGAGGACGTACTTTGCTGCTATGTGAAGCACAACAGTTGTGCACGTGTCCCTTATCCAGGGCGCCGCGTGGCTTTTCGATGGTATCACGATTTTGGGTAACTACAAGGTCATGTTTGTCTTACATGTTGGATGTTTTCCTGCTGCTACAGGTCGTGTTTCGTCTTGCAGGCTGGGTGTTTATCACACTTGTACTACTACTTCTTTTTTTTAATGACTACACTAATGGCTAAATACGAATGATCCAATTATTGCAAAAAAAAAATACAAATGATCCTATATGCTCGGAATTCAAAGGGACTGAAATATTTCTAACCATATTATTGATCTATTGATTTTCACTAGGAGTTAGGGGACGCACTTTATGTGTTACTGGCATTAGTAACCTGCAACCGGTAGCATTCCACAAATTTTTTGGAACTTTCGGGGTATGGTTGTCCCATCTTTTACGGGATCGTAAGGATTAAGCTATATTTCTATGGGTTTCCCTTAACTATAAAGAATGGTTTTAATTGAGTGAAGGGTAAGACGCCGACACCACGTACGTAGATGATACGGCTCTTGTAGGTTCTAGCTATTCGTTTCTTCCAGTGGTAACAGGTTATCTCGTTCCGTTGGTGGATGGTACGATTATAGGTTCTTCATATGGCGGAGTTGTTACTCTATCAGTTTGCAAGGTCGCTTGTTTGGTTACTTCCGTGCGACTAGGGGGGTCCACAGGGTGATCCTCTTTCTACAGCTATGTTCATCATTTCTCAGGATGCTCTAAGTAGGGCCTGGAAGAAGACTATCCAGATAGGGCACATCTTGCCTTATTCCTGCTCCAGGATGGTTGACCCACCCTCTGTAGGGTTTTGATTCATGGATGCGCAACGGAAACAATATTTAACCATGCAAAACCCTCCAAGGATCACAAGTCAAGAGACATAACGATGGTAAAGGAAGAAATCAATTAACACACCTTAGGGTTCTCCTTTGATGACTTCAAACGCGAATTGTGTCACGTTCTCTATAGTTGGTCCACGCCTAGAGTTGATTTCTAGATCTCCCACTCCTTGGTGCTAGCCCGGAAAGAGGAAGAGGAAGAAGAATCACGCAAAACGAGACAAACAAGGAGGTGTTCGGCCTCCTTGTGGCCGACGGGGACAGGCGGCGGCGAGCTAGGGGCGACGGCTCCTTAGCTTGCTTACTCTCTCTCCTTTTGTTCCCTCCCACTCAAGTTATGATCTAATGAATCATAAGTGTGGGAAGGAAGGAAGGAGTGTCCTTTATATAGTCCAGCAAATCCTTGCCAACTACCTAAAGGACTTATTCTAGTCCTACAAGAATTCAATTTAGTCCCTTCCTTGCAAATTAGTCCCTACTAAGTTTGCAAGGTATTGCAAAGTGATCCTTCTAATTAATTAAAACAATTATTTAATTCCCAAATCTAGTTCAACTCTATCTAGCGTGTGACCCCATAGGTTCTATCTAGTTGGTAGCAACAATTTGCTAATATGGAGCGGTTTCTAGCAAAACATGCATTCTAGCCAACTAATAGAATAGTCATCTTGACAACCATTGTACAAGTAATTGTCTCATCCCCTTGTCTCTATATCCGGATTGGCACGAGACATACAAGTCACACTCGTATATCCAATCCACAGTTTCTCGATCCATGGGAATAGCCTTATTCGTGCAAATAACATCAATATCCTATATTGATTTATTTGAGTCTGGCCAGACATTCTATAAGCACTATCCCTCGAGTGGCCTAGGATATCTACTCCCATTATGTGGGAGAGACAAATTCTATCTACGTCCACTACGATCTCTAAGCTTTCTTCTTATTGTATCCGGTACACGCCTTTATTACTACCCAGTTACGGTGTAGCGTTTAACGCTACCAAAATCACAATAATCCACAACTAGAATATCTAGTGACTTCAAGTCTAAGGATGACAATACCGTTGCACCGCGAGAAGCGCTTGTGACTCAACATAACGTGTATGTAGCCTTCTCGGATATGGGTCAATACAGTGCGCCATTACCCCTAATGCACACCTATGTGTTGGATCATGAT
The DNA here is from genome assembly GCA_023055425.1 of Linanthus parryae. Taxonomy (NCBI): domain Eukaryota; kingdom Viridiplantae; phylum Streptophyta; class Magnoliopsida; order Ericales; family Polemoniaceae; genus Linanthus; species Linanthus parryae. The sequence goes on along the minus strand of JALGPY010000002.1, from coordinate 160,125,048 downwards.
ATCTCAATATCAATACAACCCCATACTAGTCTATAGATGATTGTCCCATTAATCACTATACTGGACTAGGGATATTTAAGATAAACAACAAAATTGTAAATCTAAGGACTTCATTATATTAAATATCCTATAAATAATAAATGAATTTCTAGCCACAAATAAATTCATACTAAACTAGATTGCCTCTAGGGCATCTATTCCAACAGTCTCCCACTTGCACTAGATCCAATCTGGCGCATCTCGTATGCCCATAATCCTAGTGTGCCCTTCATGCTTCCACTGCGCAAGCGGCTTTGTAAGCGGGTCTGACAGATTTTCATCTGTAGGGATCTTGCATATCCGAACGTCTCCTCTATCGATAATTTCTCGAATCTGATGAAACTTCCTAAGCACGTGCTTGGATTTCTGGTGCGACCTGGGTTCCTTTCATTGCGCGATCGCCCCAGTGTTGTCACAGTACAACTCAACTGGATCCGCAATGCTAGGAACCACACCAAGTTCAGAAACAAACTTTCTGATCCAAACAGCTTCCTTTGCTGTGCCATTTGCAGCAATGTACTCAGCCTCTATTGTAGAATCAGCCACCGTCTCTTGCTTGGAACTCTTCCAGCTCACCGCTGCTCCATTCAGGCAAAACACATATCCCGACTGTGATCTAAAGTCATCTCTGTCGGTTTGGAAGCTTGCATCAGTGAAACCCCTTACACGCAACTCTTCCTCACCGCCAAATATCAAGAAAGCATCCTTAGTCCTTCTCAAGTACTTTAGGATGTTCTTGACTGCAATCCAGTGACTCTCACCTGGATTGGATTGGTATATGCTTGTCATACTCAAGGCATATGACACATCTGGTCTAGTACATAACATGGTGTACATGATAGATCCTATGGCCGAGGCATAGGGAATTCTACTCATGCGTTCCATCTCAATCTCTTTGGAAGGACAACCACTCTTCGAAAGAGTGATTCCATGTGACATGGGAAAGAATCCCTTCTTGGAATCTTGCATGTTGAACCGCTTCAAAACCTTGTCAATATATGTACTTTGACTTAGGCCTAGCAGTCTCTTAGATCTATCTCTTTAGATCTTTATACCGAGTATATAGGCTGCTTCCCCTAAGTCCTTCATTGAGAAACACTTCCCTAGCCAATCTTTAACAGATTACAGCATGGGAACGTCGTTTCCAATGAGTAGTATGTCATCCACATACAAGACCAGAAAAGCTATAGAGCTCCCACTAACCTTCTCGTAGACACAAGATCTTCGTTCCTGATGAATCCAAACTCTTTGACTACTTCATCAAAACGTCGATTCCAACTCCTAGAAGATTGCTTCAATCCATAAATGGATTGTTGCAGCTTACAAACTTTGTTGGCTTGCTTTGGATATTCCAAACCCTCCGACTGTATCATATACACGTCCTCGAGGAGATTCCCATAAAGGAATGTTGTTTTGACATCCATCTGCCAAATCTCATAGTCATGGTATGCTGCAATTGCAAGTAGGATTCGGATGGATTTGGTCATAGCGACTGGTGAAAAGGTTTCATCATAGTCAATACCATGAATCTGTCTGAATCCTTTAGCCACCAACCGGCCTTTATAGATAATCACATTACCACCCATGTCGATCTTCTTCTTGAAGACCCACTTGCACCCTATGGGTCGCGCCCCTTCGGGTAGTTCCACCAAAGTCCATACTTTGTGGTATACATGGATTCCATCTCGGATCTCATGGCTTCTAGCCACTTCTGAGAGTCTGGGCCCTTCATGGCCTCTTCATAGGTAGTAGGCTCATCATCTATGAGCATCGTGTCACTGGAATCGGTCACGAGAAGTCCGTACCTCTAGGGTTCCTGGAGCACTCTACTAGATCTACAAAGCTCTTGTGTTACCTGAACAGGCTGCTCCACAACCGCTTGTGGTTCCTGTTCATGTTCCATAATCGGTTCAGTGATTTGTGGTTCTTGAACCTCTTCAAGTTCTACAGTCCTCCCATTTGATTCTTTAGAGACAAACTCTCTTTCTAGAAATACGCCAGTCCGAACAACAAACACTTTGTTCTCGGTTGGATTGTAAAAGTAGTAACCCTTAATTTCCTTAGGGTACCCACAAATTTACACTTATCCGATTTCGGCCCTAGCTTTTCTGATTGTAAACGTTTTACATAGACATCGCATCCCCAAATCCTCATGAATGATAGTGTGGGACGCCTCCTACTCCACATCTCATATGGTGTCTTCATCACTGAGTTAGATGGAACACGATTAATGGTGAAAGCTGCACTTAATAGATCGTGGCCCCAAAACGATAATGGAAGATCGGTTTGACACATCATAGATCGAACCATATCCAATAGGGTTCGATTCCTCCTCTCAGACACACCATTCCATTGTGGCGTTCCGGGTGGAGTGAGTTGGGACACGATCCTACACTCTCTAAGATAGTCGTCAAACTCTTGGCTCAAGTATCCTCCTCCACGATCCGATCTTAGAGCCTTGATACTTTTGCCAAGTTGCTTCTCTCTTCATTCTTGAATTCTTTGAACACTTCAAAGGATTCGGATTTTGCCCTCATGAGGTACACAAATCCATATCTACTGTAGTCATCAGTAAATGTAATGAAGTAGACATAACCACCCCTGGCAAGTGTGGCAAATGGCCCACATACATCAGTATGTATGAGCGCCAATTGCTCACTAGTCCTCTCACCTTTCTTATTGAAAGGGGACTTTGTTATTTTTCCCAATAAACAAGCCTCACATGTCTCATATGATTCAAAATCAAATGATTCTAGTACTCCATCCTTATGGAGTCTAGATACACGTTTCTCGTTTATGTGGCCTAAACGACAGTGCCATAAATAAGCAGGATTGAAATCATTTATTTTAATCCGCTTGGTATTAATGTTGTAGACAGGATTGCTGTCCACTAAATAATTGCGCACTAAAATAGTGAATATTATTCAAATAAAAGGAACAACAATTGTTCTTTATTGAAATAATAAAACCATCCTTGTCCAATTAAGAAATAGAAATAGTGCATCTGCTCATAGCAGGCACAGCAATTATTTAATTCTAGAACTAATCCTGAAGGCAGAGATAGCTCGCACATGCCTACAGCCAACGCATCAACTTTTGCTCCATTCCCAACGCGCAGATCTATCTCCCCTTTAGCCAATCTTTTACTTCTCTTTAGATCCTGCACATTTCGACAAATGTGACATCCACATCCAGTATCTAATACCCATGATGTAGAGACAGTTAAATTGACATCTACAACAAAAATACCTGGTGGTGGTGGGATCACTATTCCAAGCCTCATGTCCTCCAGATATTTTGGGCAGTTCCTTCTCCAGTGTCTTGGCTGACTGCAGTAGTGACACTCACCTTTAGTCACACCTTTGGCTATGCCACCAACAGGCTTAAGGGCAGGTTACTTGGACTTGGAAACTGACTTGTTTTTGCCCTTGGAGGATGAGGCAAACCTTTTGCCCTTTCCTTTCTGCACCATCATAATGGCTTATCCTTTTCCCTTGTTGAGGCTCTGTTCAGCTGTCCTCAACATATAGAGCAAATCTGGTAGTGGTTTCACGATCTCGTTCATGTTATAGTTCATAATGAACTGTCCATAACTCTCGGGCAACGATTGCAACACGAGATTGGTTTCCAACTCTTGGCCGACCGGGAACCCCAGTCGGGCGAGATTCTCCAAGTACCCGATCATATGGTGTAATACCCCGTTATTTAGAAACGGGTATTTTTAGATAATATTAAGTGTTAATATGTTGAAACGGTTATTTTATGAAATTATTGAGTGTAAATATAATATTATTATAAGTATTGGGTGTTAATATGCTACTATTATATTTTATGATATTATTTGGTGTTAATATGACATTAGTATAAGTTTGGGTAATAGTTATTATTATTTAGAAAGTTAATTTTAATGCTATAAACTACCTAGGTGCTTTTATGTATTTTCCTATAACTATTATAGTGTCTTTTATATAACTAAAGGGGTGGTGGTTGTACTAAGCCTAAAGTTAGTGGGGTGAAAGTGTATTTAACCCTAAACTTAGTCATCTTCTTCCTCAAACTCTCCCATGGAGGAAGAAGACCATCTCCAACCCAAACACCACCATTACCACTCCGAATCTTCACCAAATTCGTTGATGTTTGTCCCAAATCACTCCCTATTCGATTTAATCTCATCAAAACTCGATACTTTAGCAAAAAGTAAACTAATTTCGCCAATTTTTGGTCCCAATTCGAAATCGAAAACTTGAAAGTGGGTTTCCTCATGGAGGTTGAATTCTTCACCTCAAGGCTATATAAACCCATCAATTCTCAGATTTTAAACCACAATCTCGATCCCTCAACCTCTCAATCTCTCATTCGATCTCTCTCAATCTCTCTCCCGTTCAATCTCTCTCTCTCTCTCTCTCCCGCTGGCTGCCCATCGCCGCCGCCGCTGCTGCCCACCGCCGCCGCCGCCGCCGCCGCGTCCGGCCTCGCCGTCGACGCCGCAGGCATCCTCGGCCCTCGCCGCGGTCGTCCGCTCTCTCCGGCGCCACCGCCGCCTCCATCTCTCTCTCCTCGGTTAGAAACCCGTTGTTCTCTTCTTATTTTTTTTCTTCTTTTGTTATTTTTTTTTATATCATTATAAGTTACTGTTACTTCATAAACGTAATTGGGTAGAAGGTTTACACAAGTGGGGGGCTTGGCCCAGTGGTTATAAAGTGACACTTAAAGCTTTGGGGTTATGAGAACTAGGTCTTGGGTTCAAGTCTCACAAGAGACATTTTTTTTTTACTCATCTTCACTCCAAAATAAAAGTATATTTTTCTTATTTATTTTATAAGTTTGTAACAAATTAGAATAAGTTATTTTCTTCAAATAAGTTTGTTATTTCTTTTAAATAAAGTTAGTTAGTTTATAATTTATTCTCTACTAAGGCTTGTTTGGTTATGAGAAACTACTATTTGAATTAAAAGTGTTTTTGAGGTAAAATAATATGCTTCTCTACTCTAAATAATAAAAATAATAGTTTATCTAATCTTATAAGTTATATTTATATAAGATAGCTTAGTGTGTTTTTACAAATAATAAACGTTAGCTTTATAAACGTATTTTATTATAAAAGAGGTTGTTCACGTTAACAAGGTTGGGGAGAGTTAGTAAGGGATTTATTTCTTTTGCCTATAGGACTTTGTGTGCAATGCGTTGATTAGGATATTATCAAATTTGTAGGCGACAATTCCATTGACGAAGGATACGTCGAATACTACGATTGATTTGCTTTTGCTTGAGAATCAAGGTAAGTAAACATGCCAGGCCTAGCGCCCATATCTTCGTTCGTGTCTAAACTATTTTTGTGATTTATTGTCTCAAAATTTGAAATATCTACTTGAACTGTTTATTTGAGAAAGTTTACTGATTTTACAAAGGTGATTCTATCACAACTATCACATGAAATGATAATAAGACGTAAATACGTAAAGTGGAATAGTTGTACCGGGGATCAATATTTTGAGCTTTGGTCGATGTGGACTACGTCTCTCGACCCACTTTATTATATTTTGCTCGGTCGCAAACGCCCCGAGTTCGCTCCAGTACTTACCTCTCTGGCCGCAAGAAGTCTTAGGGGGGTGTCGACACTTATGGTCTGGTAGCCAGTTATTAGTAGATCTTCCCCGTGTCAACATGGTAATATATGTTTTTTGAATGATGGACATTTATGATTGAGAACTGGAAGTCCCGATTGGACAAATGAGGAAGTTTGGGAATGTTTCCCCACAAGTGAAGTGATAAAGGAAAGGATTTGTGAATTCTTGTTTCATACTTATACTCTTACTCGAATTCTTTACTCTTCAAACTCATGTGTCGTTTTTAAACTGCCTCATAATCTGTTTACATGCTTGGGTGTTGCTTACTCAGTATTTTCAGCTGACTTTGGAAACTGTGGTGTTTCTTTTTGTTTCTGCACCACAGGTTTAGGAGGAAGCATGGCTTGGGGGGAATCGAGACACATCACTCTAGTAATTTAAATTTCACATCTAGAATTATTTTATTTAGTTGAATTTTAGATTGGAATAATGCCCATATTTGTGGCGAGACAAGTTTTAAAGTTTCAATTAAATATTTTTATGGATTTGGTTTGGATATTCTGTTATAAAATCTCCTTGTATCCGGGTTTAATCTCGGGTACGGAGTGACATCCCTGGGCTACCGGGTCGGCCTTTTCGGACTTCCGGCTTGGCGGTTTTGGGGGTGTTACAGTTGGTATCAGAGCCAGGTTATCCAAAAGGGAAATCTAAAACCTGTAGGGAAATTTAAAATGGACATAGGGAAAGAATTTAAATTTTGACAAGCCGTTGGGAATTTGGGTAGTATTGGATAGGGTTGTTATGTCTTTAGAAATTAGGCTTGTGTGCAAATGCATGTGAAACTAATTGTTTTATGATCAATGTTATATTACTTGATTAGCTTCTTATTATATGCCATGTATTGCATTCTTATTTATTTATACTTTAGGGTATTGTATGGATGATACAATAGGTTATAGTGTAGGATTATGGCTAATAGACCACACCTTTGAGAGGCAACATGTGAAGCGAGGGATGGTATGAGGAAGAAGCGTCCTCACCGTTTTGACGAGATATTTTGAGTTCCGAGGACGTCACTTCTCTAAGGGGGGAAGGATGTAACCCTTCAGATTTTAAGTATGTCATTCTAGTACATCGTTATAGTTACTCATCGTGTGTGATATTAGGTTGCATTTGGTAGTCATACCCTAGAATGGAGACTCATAGTTGAGGGTCATTTAGAATGTGGTTTCAACTTCGAGGACGAAGTTTTCTTTAAGTGGGGAAGGATGTAATACCCCGTTATTTAGAAACGGGTATTTTTAGATAATATTAAGTGTTAATATGTTGAAACGGTTATTTTATGAAATTATTGAGTGTAAATATAATATTATTATAAGTATTGGGTGTTAATATGCTACTATTATATTTTATGATATTATTTGGTGTTAATATGACATTAGTATAAGTTTGGGTAATAGTTATTATTATTTAGAAAGTTAATTTTAATGTTATAAACTACCTAGGTGCTTTTATGTATTTTCCTATAACTATTATAGTGTCTTTTATATAACTAAAGGGGTGGTGGTTGTACTAAGCCTAAAGTTAGTGGGGTGAAAGTGTATTTAACCCTAAACTTAGTCATCTTCTTCCTCAAACTCTCCCATGGAGGAAGAAGACCATCTCCAACCCAAACACCACCATTACCACTCCGAATCTTCACCAAATTCGTTGATGTTTGTCCCAAATCACTCCCTATTCAATTTAATCTCATCAAAACTCGATACTTTAGCAAAAAGTAAACTAATTTCGCCAATTTTTGGTCCCAATTCGAAATCGAAAACTTGAAAGTGGGTTTCCTCATGGAGGTTGAATTCTTCACCTCAAGGCTATATAAACCCATCAATTCTCAGATTTTAAACCACAATCTCGATCCCTCAACCTCTCAATCTCTCATTCGATCTCTCTCAATCTCTCTCCCGTTCAATCTCTCTCTCTCTCTCTCTCCCGCTGGCTGCCCATCGCCGCCGCCGCTGCTGCCCACCGCCGCCGCCGCCGCGTCCGGCCTCGCCGTCGACGCCGCAGGCGTCCTCGGCCCTCGCCGCGGTCGTCCGCTCTCTCCGGCGCCACCGCCGCCTCCATCTCTCTCTCCTCGGTTAGAAACCCGTTGTTCTCTTCTTATTTTTTTTCTTCTTTTGTTATTTTTTTTTATATCATTATAAGTTACTGTTACTTCATAAACGTAATTGGGTAGAAGGTTTACACAAGTGGGGGGCTTGGCCCAGTGGTTATAAAGTGACACTTAAAGCTTTGGGGTTATGAGAACTAGGTCTTGGGTTCAAGTCTCACAAGAGACATTTTTTTTTTACTCATCTTCACTCCAAAATAAAAGTATATTTTTCTTATTTATTTTATAAGTTTGTAACAAATTAGAATAAGTTATTTTCTTCAAATAAGTTTGTTATTTCTTTTAAATAAAGTTAGTTAGTTTATAATTTATTCTCTACTAAGGCTTGTTTGGTTATGAGAAACTACTATTTGAATTAAAAGTGTTTTTGAGGTAAAATAATATGCTTCTCTACTCTAAATAATAAAAATAATAGTTTATCTAATCTTATAAGTTATATTTATATAAGATAGCTTAGTGTGTTTTTACAAATAATAAACGTTAGCTTTATAAACGTATTTTATTATAAAAGAGGTTGTTCACGTTAACAAGGTTGGGGAGAGTTAGTAAGGGATTTATTTCTTTTGCCTATAGGACTTTGTGTGCAATGCGTTGATTAGGATATTATCAAATTTGTAGGCGACAATTCCATTGATGAAGGATACGTCGAATACTACGATTGATTTGCTTTTGCTTGAGAATCAAGGTAAGTAAACATGCCAGGCCTAGCGCCCATATCTTCGTTCGTGTCTAAACTATTTTTGTGATTTATTGTCTCAAAATTTGAAATATCTACTTGAACTGTTTATTTGAGAAAGTTTACTGATTTTACAAAGGTGATTCTATCACAACTATCACATGAAATGATAATAAGACGTAAATACGTAAAGTGGAATAGTTGTACCGGGGATCAATATTTTGAGCTTTGGTCGATGTGGACTACATCTCTCGACCCACTTTATTATATTTTGCTCGGTCGCAAACGCCCCGAGTTCGCTCCAGTACTTACCTCTCTGGCCGCAAGAAGTCTTAGGGGGGTGTCGACACTTATGGTCTGGTAGCCAGTTATTAGTAGATCTTCCCCGTGTCAACATGGTAATATATGTTTTCTGAATGATGGACATTTATGATTGAGAACTGGAAGTCCCGATTGGACAAATGAGGAAGTTTGGGAATGTTTCCCCACAAGTGAAGTGATAAAGGAAAGGATTTGTGAATTCTTGTTTCATACTTATACTCTTACTCGAATTCTTTACTCTTCAAACTCATGTGTCGTTTTTAAACTGCCTCATAATCTGTTTACATGCTTGGGTGTTGCTTACTCAGTATTTTCAGCTGACTTTGGAAACTGTGGTGTTTCTTTTTGTTTCTGCACCACAGGTTTAGGAGGAAGCATGGCTTGGGGGGAATCGAGACACATCACTCTAGTAATTTAAATTTCACATCTAGAATTATTTTATTTAGTTGAATTTTAGATTGGAATAATGCCCATATTTGTGGCGAGACAAGTTTTAAAGTTTCAATTAAATATTTTTATGGATTTGGTTTGGATATTCTGTTATAAAATCTCCTTGTATCCGGGTTTAATCTCGGGTAAGGAGTGACATCCCTGGGCTACCGGGTCGGCCTTTTCGGACTTCCGGCTTGGCGGTTTTGGGGGTGTTACATATGGAGTACATGGGGTCCCACCGGTTTCCCTTCTGCTAGATGACACTTGAACAGTTCCTTAGAGACCTCATACCTCTCAACCCTTGCCTGCTCTTGGAAGAGCTGCTTCAGATGCTCGATCATATCGACATCATTCATTTTTTCGTGTTGCTTCTGAAGCTCAGAAGTCACGGTGCATAGCATAAGTCAGGCCGCATCATTAGCGTCATCAACACGGTTTTGATACGCCTTTAGGGTAGCAGGTGTTTGGTTCGTTGGACCTGCTGAAATATGCTCCTCTATTGCGTACAGTTTCTTCTCTTGCTTGAGAACGATTCTCAAGTTTCTGTACCAATCAAGGAAGTTGGTTCCAGAGAGCTTGTCCTTGTCAAGGACAGATCGTAGGGAATGTTGTGAACTCAATGAGTTGTTTGCCATTTGGAATTATACAAAAGGAAAAAATGCAAGTTTTAGTATTTGTGAATTTTTGACTATATTCAATAATGGCTAGTTTATCAAATATAGCTCCCAATATTTTTCTACGGATTAATAACTCTCAAGATATTAATGCGGAAAATATCCTTATATTTTTTAGTGGGCCAAGATCCATGTTTCATCTCCTTATGAGCTTGCTTTGGCAAGTCACCCATAATTTGACTACTTTAGGTAGGAACAATTCCAATTGCATCCCATATGCAACTCCTGGTTCAATAGGGCAAATAATTTCTTATTTATCCATCCATATGGATAATCCCAATTGATTGCCTCTAGGTTTCTTAATCACATTAATAGCCTAGTTGTGTTCCACCTCTTATTTAAACAATTTCACATTACTAGCTTGTGCCATCGCATTCCATCATTATGAACCAAGTCGCCATGCTTTGGCACGCACGAACTGGATAAATCATGATGATAATGAGTGTTTAAATAACGAGAAGGCAAGAACACAATATTTGAATTTTAAGGGATTTTTAAATTCAATTTTAATTGTTTTGTTGATCAATATCAACTAATCTATCTATTTGGGTTTGGGCACAACTCCAAATAATAGATACGGGTTGTCTAATTATCTTATTATCCTAATTGCATGCATCATCCATACACCAACCACAAAATAATAAGACAATAAAATAAACAACCACAAAACATAAATAAAACGTGATGTGGATATGGCCTTTTCTAGACTAAGATAATTCCAAGCCAATGGAATTATCTATGAACTCTAAAAGCAAACACATCTCCATGCGTCTTGATCTTTTGGTCCATCCTTCATAGTCATGTGGAATGCTCCATGCTCCATGCTCCATCTTTTGTGGCTCCTTTTGGCTTTGGGCTTCTTTTCTTCAATCTTGGCTAACAATCTACTCTATCTAGCACTAACTAACTTCTATAGTAAATAAAATAAATCTCACAAGTTTAGAGAAAAAAAATGGCTCGCATGCCATAAAACCCTAATTAATTATTACAATTAATTGATCAGCTCGCAGGCCGTAAACCAAACCATAAAAATTAAACATCCACAACAAACCACATCCTAAGGCCATATCCAATCACCATGTGAATTGCACATAAACAGTTAAAATCGAATTTTAACGCGTTTGGTCAATTTTAATTGATTTTAGGATATTCTAGGGTTAAAACGGTCCATGGGGCCCAACAATCCAATTGCCCGGGCCCAAAAGGTGAACCGCAAAGCCATAGGGCCGGACGGCCCCTAGCCCACGCGGCTAGGGCTGCCCCGGCCCCTAGGCCGGCATTTCTTGGGCGGCAAGCAAGGAGGGGCGGTCCCCTAGGGGGGGCGAACCTCCTTTGCGAGTTGTTTCCAAAAAAAAACTCCCTTGCTTGGTGCCCAAGTTTGGTTATTTCCTTGTTTGGGAAAAGGATGCCCAAACCCTAGATCTAAGATCCTAAAATTTCTCAAACTCACTAATTCATGCATCCAATGCAAAAACTAGATCTTTTTATGATTGATTATTGACAAATTGCATCACATGCTTGATTTGTCTTGTTTTACGCGATAAACAACAATTTTAAGGTGTAAAACTATCAAAACGTAACACATAAACCACGTTTATGCTCTACGATCTGTGGCTCTGATACCACTGTAGGGTTTTGATTCATGGATGTGCAACGGAAACAAAAATTAACCACGCAAAACCCTCCAAGGATCAAAAGTCAAGAGACATAACGATGGTAAAGGAAGAAATAAATTAACACACCTTAGGGTTCTACTTTGATGACTTCAAACGCGAATTATGTCACGTTCTCTATAGTTGATCCACGCCTAGAGTTGATTTCTAGATCTCCCACTCCTTGGTGCTAGCCCGAAAATAGGAAGAGGAAGAAGAATCACGCAAAACGAGACGAACAAGGAGGTGTTCGGCCTCCTTGTGGCCGACGGGGACGGGCGGCAGCGAGCTAGGGGGCGACGGCTCCTTAGCTTGCTTACTCTCTCTCCTTTTGTTCTCTCCCACTCAAGTTATGATCTAATGAGTCATAATTGTGGGAAGGAAGGAAGGAGTGTCCTTTATATAGTCCAACAAATCATTGCCAACTACCTAAAGGACTTATTCTAGTCCTACTAGAATTCAATTTAGTCCCTTCCTTGCAAATTAGTCCCTACTAAGTTTGCAAGGTATTGCAAAGTGATCCTTCTAATTAATTAATCCAATTATTTAATTCCCAAATCTAGTTCAACTCTATCTAGCGTGTGACCCCATAGGTTCTATCTAGTTGGTAGCAACAATTTGCTAATATGGAGCGGTTTCTAGCAAAACATGCATTCTAGCCAACTAATAGAATAGTCATCTTGAATACCTTTGTACAAGTAATTGTCTCATCCCTTTGTCTCTATATCCGGATTGGACACGAGACATAGAAGTCACACTCGTATATATTTAATCCACAGTTTCTCGATCCATGGGAATAGCCTTATTCGTGCAAATAACATCAATATCCTATATTGATTTATTTGAGTCTGGCCAGACATTCTATAAGCACTATCCCTCGAGTGGCCTAGGATATTTGCTCCCGTTATGTGGGAGGAACAAATTCTATCTACGTCCACTACGATCTCTAAGTTTGCTTCTTATTGTATCCGGTACACACCTTTATAACTACCCAGATACGGTGTAGCGTTTAACGCTACCAAAATCACAATAATCCACAACTAGAATATCTAGTGACTTCAAGTCTAAGGATGACAATACCATTGCACCGCGAGAAGCGCTTGTGACTCAACATAACGTGTATGTAGCCTTCTCGGAGATGGGTCAATCCAGTGCGCCATTACCCCTAATGCACACCTATGTGTTGGATCATGATATCTCCATATCAATCCAACCCCATACTAGTCTATAGATGATTGTCCCATTAATCACTATACTGGACTAGGAATATTTAAGATAAACAACACAATTGTTAAGATAAACAACACAATTGTAAATCTAAGGAATTCATTATATCAAATATTCAATAAATAATAAATGAATTTCTAGCCACAAATAAATTCATTCTAAACTAGATTGCCTCTAGGGCATCTATTCCAACACCCTCCCACGTACTATATGCGGACGATTTCCTTCTGTTTCTAAATGGTTCTAAGTACTCCATTCTAGGGTCCAAGAGTTTGTTGGCCTAGTATGAGGCAGTGTCAAGTCAACTGATTAGTCCGGGGAAGAGCATTTTCTCGCTTTCTGATTCATTTTCTTAGCTTCATCGGAATCATATTGCAACTTGGTTGGGTTTTCCTTTCAGAGCTTTCCCGATTATCTATTTAGGCGCTCCTATCTCGTGGAGACGGCCTCACACTACAAATTTCAGGGTTTGGTTGATAGAGTGGACCAAAGGGTTGATGACTAGAAAGAAAAATACATGTAGGCGAGAAGTCAGCTCACGCTCATTCGTGATGTATTGGCTTCCATCCCCGTTCACATACTTTCGGTGCTTCTGGTTCCGAAGGGGGTCCTGCGCAGGCTTCATTCTTTAATTGCATATTTCTTCTGGAGCTTGGGTGATAGGATTCAGAGGAATTGGATTGGTTGGGAAAAACTTTCCATTCATAGGGAGGAGGGTGGTATGGCTCTCCCTTCATTGTCTCATGTTAGTTTGGCGCTCCCAATGAAGCTATTTGGGTCCTTCTTTCAGGGAGTGTCTTTTTAGCTCGATTTTTTGCGTTGTCGTTATGCCCAGTGATCACATCACCAGACATTGTGGTTGGAGGATGATAACGAAGAATTTTGGGATGAGGAAAAAGGAATTTTATGATTCAAAAACTGTACCTATCGGATAGAGATAGAGGAAGAAGGAAAAATCAAAGATTTCACATTCAGCAGTTTGCTTTCTGGCAGGATAGTGGTGGTTCCTCCAAGTGTGTTTGGAGGTCGGACTCGACATGTTAGTTTACGGTCAGGTCTTTCTTGTCCTTCCTCCGTAATCAGGCTGAGCCTTTTTTTGTGGTGTTCTAGACTTCGGACTTCTCATCTTCCATCTAGGTGGGGGTCTTCATATATCTCATCCTCTTTAGCGTTCTTTCGACATATGACGGGATTCGCCGCTTAGGGGTTCCGGTGGCCTCGCTGTGTTTCTGCTGTTTCTTGGTAGAGGAGTCGTTAGCTCATCTTTTTATTTATGGCAGGATAGCCAGATAAATCTGGGAGGCTTTCCTTCTCATGGGGGATCCTTGTCTCATACTTCGGTTCATAGGTTTTTAGTGGATTGGCGGGGCTTGCCATGATCTTCTTTCCGGATCCATTTCTTACGCACAGTCGCTAACACAACGATTTTTGATCAGTGTCCCATGGTTGGAGATGCGGTTATCCGTAACGTCTTGAGGTGGTTGAGGGAGCTTCTTCCGCTTTTATCTCCATCTCGGGAGCTTGGTATGTTGGATCAGGTTACAGTGGCTCGGTTGCATCTGTCTCTTCTTCTCCCTCAAGAGAAGAGAGAGTCTTAGATCAGATGGTCTCGACTTGCGTCTTGTCAGGTGACTTTTCATTTTGATGGCTCTGTGCGCCTTGGTCCGGGTGTTGCTGGTGGTGTGTTTAGAGACCAAGATGGTCACCTTATCGCGACTTTCGCTTGCAGGTTTGGCCATGTTCCGTCGTTGCGAGGCACGTACTTTACTATTGGGTCTCACCTTAGCTTATACGTTGGGTATTTCAATTGATTGGGTATATGGTGATTCACTTTTGGTGGTTCAGGCGGTGTTAGGTCATGTATTTATCCCTAGCGGATTTATCCATTGATGTAGGATTGTCATGGCCTTCTGTTTGGTGCTCGTATCAGGCATTCTCATGGACAGGGAAATATGGTGGCGGACGCTTTGGCAGCTTTTGGCTATTCTTGCTCATCTTTTGTTACTTCGAGCTTCGTGAGTGAACTTCCTAGGTTAGGAGCCTGTACAGGCAAGATAATATGGATCTTTTATTTTGTCGTCCTCCATGAGGATTTTTCTGTTGGTCGGCAGTGGGTGTAATTTTGTCCCCCATAGTTACTATGGATGGGTTGTCTGTTATATTTTCAAATAAGATACGGGGTTATGCCGCGCTACCTCAAGGTAGCTTAAGATGGAAAAAAACGAACGGTAAATCGCAACTATCTATCACACAATAGTCATAATAACATGAGGTACATAAGTAACCAATTCCAATGATGTGATATTGAACTACTATACATGATCAACATTAGTTTTTTCTTAAGGGAAATGGTTTATTAACCCGGGCTGGGCCTAAACCGGCCCAACGCATCAAAGTACAAATCATTAGAAGCCCAACTAGGTGGGTGTACAATCCAACTGCAATCTAGCCTTCTCTGTATTGCTTCTTGTGAAAATAAGTGTGTTGTCCGATTCCACTTGCGTGGAATGTGTGCCACCACGTAGTCGGTTGCGCTTTCGAGGACGACTCTACAGTTCTCCAGAAGGCTCTCCATTTATGTGTGGTCCTTAGCTTCACCTCCCATTATCACATTGTTCATCTCTATCACTACTGAGAGGGTGTCCGTCTCTATAGGGTTTTGATTCATGGATGCGCAAAGTAAACAATAATTAACCATGCAAAACCCTCCAAGGATCACAAGTCAAGAGACATAACGATGGTAAAGGAAGAAATCAATTAACACACCTTAGGGTTCTCCTTTGATGACTTCAAACGCGAATTGTGTCACATTCTCTATAGTTGATCCACGCCTAGAGTTGATTTCTAGATCTCCCACTCCTTGGTGCTAGCCCGGAAAGAGGAAGAGGAAGAAGAATCACGCAAAACGAGACGAACAAAGAGGTGTTCGGCCTCCTTGTGGCCGACGGGGACGGGCGGCGGCTCCATAGCTTGCTTGCTCTCTCTCCTTTTGTTCTCTCCCACTCAATTTATGATCTAATGAATCATAAGTGTGGGAATGAAGGAAGGAGTGTCCTTTATATAGTCCAACAAATCCTTGCCAACTACCTAAAGGACTTTTTCTAGTCCTACTAGAATTCAATTTAGTCCCTTCCTTGCAAATTAGTCCCTACTAAGTTTGCAAGGTATTGCAAATTGATCCTTCTAATTAATTAATCCAATTAATTGATTCCCAAATCTAGTTCAACTCTATCTAGCCTGTGACCCCATAGGTTCTATCTAGTTGGTAGCAACAATTTGCTAATATGGAGCGGTTTCTAGCAAAACATCCATTCTAGCCAACCAATAGAATAGTCATCTTGACAACCTTTGTACATGTAATTATCTCATCCCTTTGTCTCTATATCCGGATTAGACACGAGACATACAAGTCACACTCGTATATCCAATCCACAGTTTCTCGATCCATGGGAATAGCCTTATTCGTGCAAATAACATCAATATCCTATATTGATTTATTTGAGTCTGGCCAGGCATTCTATAAGCACTATCCCTCGAGTGGCCTAGGATATTTCCTCCCGTTATGTGGGAGGACAAATTCTATCTATGTCCACTACGATCTCTAAGCTTGCTTCTTATTGTATCCGGTACACGCCTTTATAACTACCCAGTTACGGTGTAGAGTTTAACGCTACCAAAATCACAACAATCCACAACTAGAATATCTAGCGACTTCAATTCTAAGGATGACAATACCATTGCACCGCGAGAAGCGCTTGTGCTTAACATAACAAGTATGTAGCCTTCTCGGAGATGGGTCAATCCAGTGCGCCATTACCCTTAATGCATACCTATATGTTGGATCATGATATCTCCATATCAATCCAACCCCATACTAGTCTATAGATGATTGTCCTATTAATCATTATACTTGACTAGGGATATTTAAGATAAACAACACAATTGTAAATCTAAGGACTTCATTATATTAAATATCCAATAAAAATAAATGAATTTCTAGCCACAAATAAATTTATACTAAACTAGATTGCCTCTAGGGCATCTATTCCAACAGTCTCCCACTTGCACTAGAGCCAATCTGGCGCATCTCGTATGCCCATACTCCTAGTGTGCCCTTCATGCTTCCACTGCGCAAGCGGCTTTGTAAGTGGGTCTGACAGATTCTCATCTGTAGGAATCTTGCATATCCGAACGTCTCCTCTATCGATAATATCTCGAATCAGATGAAACTTCCTGAGCACGTGCTTGGATTTCTGGTGCGATCTGGGTTCCTTTGATTGCGCGATTGCCCCAGTGTTGACACAGTACAACTCAACTGATCCGCAATGCTAGGACCCACACCAGTTCAGAAACAAACTTTTTGATCCAAACAGCTTCCTTTGCTGCGTCATTTGCAGCAATGTACTCAGCCTCTATTGTAGAATCAGCCACCGTCTCTTGCTTGGAACTCTTCCAGCTCACCGCTGCTCCATTTAGGCAAAACACATATCCCGACTGTGATCTAAATTCATATATGTCGGTTTGGAAGCTTGCATCAGTGTAACCCCTTACACGCAACTCTTCCTCACCGCCAAATATCAAGAAAGCATCCTTAGTCCTTCTCAAGTACTTTAGGATGTTCTTGACTGCAATCCAGTGACTCTCACCTGGATTGGATTGGTATCTGCTTGTCATACTCAAGGCATATTACACATCTGGTCTAGTACATAATATGGCGTACATGATAGATCATATGGCCGAGGCATAGGGAATTCTACTCATGCGTTCCTTCTCAATCTCATTGGAAGGACAATCACTCTTCGAAAGAGTGATTCCATGTGACATGGGCAAGAATCCCTTCTTGGAATCTTGCATGTTGAACCGCTTCAACATCTTGTCAATATATGTACTTTGACTTAGGCCTAGCAGTCTCTAAGATCTATCTCTATAGATCTTTATACCGAGTATATAGGCTGCTTCCCCTAATTCCTTCATTGAGAAACACTTCCCTAGCCAATCTTTAACAGATTGCAGCATGGGAACATCGTTTCCAATGAGTAGTATGTCATCCACATACAAGACCAGAAAAGCTACAGAGCACCCACTAACCTTCTTTTAGACACAAGAATCATCTTCGTTTCTGATGAAGCCAAACTATTTGCCTACTTCATCAAAACGTCGATTCTAACTCCTAGAAGCTTGATTCAATCCATAAATGGATTGCTGCAGCTTACAGACTTTGTTGGCTTGCTTTGGATCCTCAAAACCCTCCGGATGTATCATATACACGTCCTCGAGGAGATTCCCATAAAGGAATGCTGTTTTGACATCCATCTGCCAAATCTCATAGTCATGGTATGCTGCAATCGCAAGTAGGATTCGGATGAATTTGGTCATAGCGACTGGTGAAAAGGTTTCATCATAGTCAATACCATGAATCTGTCTGAATCCTTTAGCCACCAATCGGCTGTTATAGGTAATCACATTACCATCCATGTCGATCTTCTTCTTGAAGACCCACTTGCACCCTATGGGTCGCGCCCCTTCGGGTGGTTCCACCAAAGTCCATACTTTGTTTGTATACATGGATTCCATCTCGGATCTCATGGCTTCTAAACACTTCTGCGAGTCTAGGCCTCTCATGGCCTCTTCATAGGTAGTACGCTCATCATCTATGAGCATCGGGTCACCGGAATCGGTCACGAGAAGTCCATACCTCTCGGGTTCCTATCGCACTCTATTAGATCTACGAAGCTCTTGTGTTACCTGAACAGGCTGCTCCACAACCGCTTGTGGTTCCTGTTCATGTTCCATAATTGGTTCAGTGATTTGTGGTTCTTGAACCTCTTCAAGTTCTACAATCCTCCCACTTGCTTCTTTAGAGACAAACTCTCTTTCTAGACACACGCAGGTCCGAGCAACAAACACTTTGTTCTCGGTTGGATTGTAGAAGTAGTAACCCTTAGTTTCCTTAGGGTACCCCACAAATTTACACTTCTCCGATTTCGGCCCTAGCTTGTCTGATTGTAAACGTTTTACATAGACATCGCAGCCCCAAATCCTCATGAACGACAGTGTGGGACGCCTCCCACTCCACATCTCATATGGTGTCTTTATGACTGATTTAGATGGAACACGATTAATGGTGAAAGCTGCACATAATAGAGCGTGGCCCCAAAATAATAATGGAAGATCGGTTTGACACATCATAGATCGAACCATATCCAATAGGGTTCGATTCCTCCTCTCAGACACGCCATTCCATTGTGGTGTTCCGAGTGGAGTGAGTTTGGACACGATCCCACACTCTCTAAGATAGTCATTAAACTCTTGGCTCAAGTATTCTCCTCCACAATCCGATCGTAGAGCCTTGATACTTTTATCAAGTTGCTTTTCTACTTCATTCTTGAATTCTTTGAACACTTCAAAGGATTCGGATTTTTCCCTCATAAAGTACACAAATCCATATCTACTGTAGTCATCAGTAAATGTAATGAAGTAAACATAACCACCCCGGGCAGGCGTGGCAAATGGCCCACACACATCAGTATGTATGAGCGCCAATTGCTCACTAGTCCTCTCACCTTTATTATTGAAAGGGGACTTTGTCATTTTTTTCCAATAAACAAGCCTCACATGTCTCATATGATTCAAATCAAATGAGTCTAGTACTCCATCCTTATGGAGTCTAGATACACGTTTCTCGTTTATATGGCCTTAACGACAGTGCCATAAATAAGGAGGATTTAAATCATTTATTTTAATCCGCTTGGTATTAATGTTGGAGACAGGATTGCTTAGATCAAGGACATACAGTCCATTAAAGAATTGCGCACTAAAATAGTGAATATTATTCAAATAAAAGGAACAACAATTGTTCTTTATTGAAATAATAAAATCATCCTTGTCCAAACAAGAAATAGAAATAATGTCTCTGCTCATAGCAGGCACATAATAGCAATTATTTAATTCTAAAATTAATCCTGAAGGCAGAGATAGCTCGCACACGCCTACGGCCAACGCAGCAACTTTTGCTCCATTCCCAACGCGCAGATCTATCTCCCCTTTAGCCAATCTTCTACTTCTCTTTAGATCCTGCACATTTCAACAAATGTGAGATCCACATCCAGTATCTAATGTTGGAATAGATGCCCTAGAGGCAATCAAGTTTAGTATGAATTTATTTGTGGCTAGAAATTCATTTATTATTTATTGGATATTTAATACAATGAAGTCCCTAGATTATCAATTGTGTTGTTTATCTTAAATATCCCTAGTCCAGTATAATGATTAATGGGACAATCATCTATAGACTAGTATGGGGTTGGATTGATATGGAGATATCATGATCCAACACATAGGTGTGCATTAGGAGTAATGGCGCACTGGATTGACCCATCTCCGAGAAGGCTACATACACGTTATGTTGAGTCACAAGCGCTTCTCGCGGTGCAATGGTATTGTCATCCTTAGACTTGAAGTCACTAGATATTCTAGTTGTGGATTATTGTGATTTTGGTAGCGTTAAACGCTACACCGTAACTGGGTAGTTATAAAGGCGTGTATCGGATACAATAAGAAGCAAGCTTAGAGATCGTAGTGGATGTCGATAAATTTGTCCCTCCCACATAACGAGAGCAAATATCCTAGGCCACTCGAGGGATAGTGCTTATAGAATGTCTGGCCAGACTCAAATAAATCAATATGGGATATTAATGTTATTTGCATGAATAAGGCTATTCCCATGGATCGAGAAATTATAGATTGGATATACGAGTGTGACTTGTATGTCTCGTGTCCAATCCGGATATAGAGACAAAGGGATAAGCCAATTACTTGTACAAAGGTTGTGAAGATGACTATTCTATTAGTTGGCTAGAATGGATGTTTTGCTAGAAACCGCTCCATATTAGCAAATAGTTGCTACCAACTAGATAGAACCTATGGGGTCATACGCTAGATAGAGTTGAACTAGATTTGGAAATTAATTAATTGGATTAATTAATTAGAAGGATCACTTTGCAAAACCTTGCAAACTTAGTAGGGACTAATTTGCAAGGAAGGGACTAAATTGAATTCTAGTAGGACTAGAATAAGTCCTTTAGGTAGTTGGAAAGGATTTGTTGGACTATATAAAGGACCTTCCATCCTTCCTTCCCACACTTATTATTCATTAGATCATAACTTGAGTGGGAGAGAACAAAAGGAGAGAGCAAGCAAGCAAGGAAGGAGCCGCCGCCCTCCCTTTGCCGCCGCCCGTCCCCGTCGGCCCCAAGGAGGCCGAACCTCCTTGGTTTGGTCTCGTTTTGCGTGATTCTTCTTCCTCTTACTCTTTCCGGGCTAGCACCAAGGAGTGGGAGATCTAGAAATCAACTCTAGGCGTGGATCAACTATAGAGAACGTGACACAATTCGCGTTTGAAGTCATCAAAGAAGAACCCTAATGTGTGTTAATTGATTTCTTCCTTTACCATCGTTATGACTCTTGACTTGTGATCCTTGGAGGGTTTTGCATGGTTAATTATTGTTTCCGTTGCGCATCCATGAATCAAAACCCTACAGTGGTATCAGAGCCACAGGTCGTAGAGCATAAACGTGGTTTATGTGTTACGTTTTGATAGTTTTACACCTTAAAATTGTTGTTTATCGCGTAAAACAAGACAAATCAAGCATGTGATGCAATTTGTCAATAATCAATCATAAAAAGACCTAGTTTTTGCATTGGATGCATGAATTAGTGAGTTTGAGAAATTTTAGGATCTTAGATCTTGGGTTTGGGCATCCTTGGGGAAGAAGCAGTTCTTCCAAAACAAGGAAACAACCAAACTTGGGCACCAAGCAAGGGAGTTATTTTTGGAAACAACTCCATAAGAGGTTCGGTCCCCCTAAAGGGACCGCCCCTCTTGCGTGCCGCCCAAGCTAGGCCGCCCAGAGGCCGGGGCAGCCCTCACCCGCGGCCTAGTCGCGTGGGCTAGGGGCCGGCCGGCCCTAGGGCCTTGCGGTTCACCTTTTTGGGCCCGGGCAATTGGATTGTTGGGCCCATGGACCGTTAAAACCCTATAATATCCTAAAATCAATTAAAATTGACCAAGCGCGTTAAAATTAGATTTTAACTGTTTATGTGCAATTCGCATGGTGGTTGGATATGGCCTTAAGATGTGGTTTGATGTGGATGTTTAGTTTTTGTGGTTTGGTTTACGGCATGCGAGCTGAATTAATTGTAATAATAATTAGAGTTTCATGGCCTGCGAGCCATTTTTTTTCTCAACTTGTGAGATTTATTTTATATAGTATAGAAGTTAGCTAGTGCTAGATAAAGTAGATTGTTAGCCAAGTTTGAAGAAGAGAAGCCCAAAGCCAAAAGGAGCCACAAAAGATGGAGCATGGAGCATTCCGCATGACTATGAAGGATGGACCAAAAGATCAAGACGCATGGAGATGTGTTTGCTTTTAGGGTTCACAGATAATTCCATTGGCTTGGAATTATCTTAGTCTAGAAAAGGTCATATCCACATCACGTTTTATTTATGTTTTGTGGTTGTTTACTTTATTGTCTTATTATTTTGTGGTTGGTGTATGGATGATGCATGCAATTAGGATAATAAGATAATTAGACAACCCGGATCTATTATTTGGAGTTGTGCCCAAACTCAAATAGATAGATTAGTTGATATTGATCAACAAAACACTTAAAATTGAATATAAAATCCCTCAAAATTAAAATATTGTGTTCTTGCCTTCTCGTTATTTAAACACTCGTTATCATCATGATTTATCAAGTTCGTGCGTGCCAAAGCATGGCGACTTGGTTCATAATGATGGAATGCGATCGCACAAGCTAGTAATGTGCAATTGTTTAAATAAGAGGTTGAACACAACTAGGCTATTAATGTGATTAAGAAACCTAGAGGCAATCAATTGGGATTATCCATATGGATGGATAAATAAGGAGTTATTTGCCCAATTGAACCAAGAGTTGCATAAGGGATGCAATTGGAATTGTTCCTACCTAAAGTAGTCAAATTATGGGTGACTTGCCAAAGCAAACTCATAAGGAAATGAAACATGGATCTTGGCCCACTAGAAAATATAAGGATATTTTCTGCATTAATATTTTGAGGGTTATTAATCCGTAGAAAATAGTGGGAGCTATATTTGATAAACTAGCCATTATTGAACATAGTCAAAAATTCACAAATACTAAAACTTGCGTATTTTCCTTTTGTAGAATTCCAAATGGAAAACAACTCATCGAGTTCACAACATTACCTACGATCTGTCCTTGAGAAGGACAAGCTCTCTGGAACCAACTTCCTTGATTGGTACAGAAACTTCAGAATTGTTCTCAAGCAAGAGAAGAAACTGTACGCAATAGAGGAGCATGTTCCAGCAGCTCCAGAGAACCAAACACATGCAGCCCTAAAGGCGTATCATAAGCGTGTTGATGACGCTAATGATGCGGCCTGCCTTATGCTATGCACCATGACTTCGGAGCTTCAGAAAAACACGAAAACATGAATGATGTCGATATGATCGAGCATCTGAAGCAGCTCTTCCAAGAGCAGGCAAGGGTTGAGAGGTATGAGGTCTCTAAGGCACTGTTCAAGTGTCACCTGGCAGAAGGGAACCCGGTGGGACACCATGTACTCCGTATAATCGGGTACTTGGAGAATCTCGCCCGAATGGGGTTCCCGGTCGGCCAAGAGTTGGCAACCGATCTCGTGTTGCAATCGTTGCCCGAAAGTTATGGACAGTTCACCATGAACTATAACATGAATGAGATCGTGAAACCACTGCCAGATTTACTCAATATGTTGAGGACAGCTGAACAGAGCATCAACAAGGGTAAGGGCAAGGCCATTATGATGGTGCAGAAAGGAAGGCGCAAATGGTTTGCCTCATCCTCCAAGGGCAAAGGCAAGTCAGTTGCCAAGTCCAAGGAACCTGCCCTTAAGCCTGTTGGTGGCATTGCCAAAGGTGTGACTAAAGGTGAGTGTCACTACTGCAGTCAGCCTGGACACTGGAGGAGGAACTGCCCAAAATATCTGGAGGACAAGAGGCTTGGAATAGTGATTTCACCACCACCAGGTATTTTTGTTGTAGATGTCAATCTAACTGTCTCTACATCATGGGTATTAGATACTGGATGTGGATCTCACATTTGTCGAAATGTGCAGGATCTAAAGAGAAGTAGAAGATTGGCTACAGGGGAGATAGATCTGCGCGTTGGGAATGGAGCAAAAGTTGTTGCGTTGGCTGTGGGCGTGTGCGAACTATCTCTGCCTTCAGGATTAGTTTTAGAATTAAATAATTTCTATTTTGTGCCTGCTATGAGCAGAAACATTATTTCTATTTCTTGTTTGGACATGGATGGTTTTATTATTTTAATAAAGAACAATTGTTGTTCCTTTTATTTGAATAATATTCACTATTTTAGTGCGCAATTATTTAATGGACTGTATGTCCTTGATCTAAGCAATCCTGTCTACAAAATTAATACCAAGCGGATTAAAATAAATGATTTAAATCCCGCTTATTTATGGCACTGTCGTTTAGGCCACATAAACGAGAAGCGTGTATCTAGACTCCATAAGGATGGACTACTAGACTCATTTGATTTTGAATCATATGAGACATGTGAGGCTTGTTTATTGGGAAAAATGACAAAGTCCCCTTTTAATAAGAAAGGTGAGAGGACTAGTGAGCAATTGGCGCTCATACATACTGATGTGTGTGGGCCATTTGCCATGCCTTCCAGGGGTGGTTACGTCTACTTCATTACATTTACTGACGATTACAGTAGATATGGATTTGTGTACCTCATGAGGGCAAAATCTGAATCCTTTGAAGTGTTCAAAGAATTCAAGAGTGAAGTAGAGAAGCAGCTTGGCAAATGTATCAAGGCTCTATGATCGGATCGTGGAGGAGAATACTTAAGCCAAGAGTTTGACGACTATCTTAGAGAGTGTGGGATCGTGTCCCAACTCACTCCACCCGGAACGCCACAATGGAATGGCGTGTCTGAGAGGAGGAATCGAACCCTATTGGATATGGTTCGATATATGATGTGTAAAACCGATCTTCCATTATCGTTTGGGGGCCACGCTATATTAAGTGCAGCTTTCACCATTAACCGTGTTCCATCTAAATCAGTCATGAAGACACCATATGAGATGTGGAGTGGGAGGCGTCCCACACTGTCGTTCTTGAGGATTTGGGGCTGCGATGTCAATGTAAAACGTTTACAATCACACAAGCTAGGGCCAAAATCGGATAAGTGTAAACTTGTGGGGTACCTTAAGGAAACTAAGGGTTACTACTTCTACAATCCAACCGAGAACAAAGTGTTTGTTGCTCGGACCGGCGTGTTTCTAGAAAGAGAGTTTGTCTCTAAAGAAGCAAGTGGGAGGACTGTACAACTTGAAGAGGTTCAAGAACCACAAATCACTGAACCGATTATGGAACATGAACAGGAACCACAGGCGGTTGTGGAGCAGCCTGTTAAGGTAACACAAGAGCTTCGTAGATCTAGTAAAGTGCGCCAGGAACCCGAGAGAAATGGACTTATCGTGACCGATTTCGGTGGCACGATGCTCATAGATGATGAGCCTACTACCTATGAAAATGCCATGAAGGGCCCAGACTCTCAGAAGTGGCTAGAAGCCATGAGATCCGAGATGGAATCCATGTACACCAACAAAGTATGGACTTTGGTGGAACCACCCGAAGGGCGCGGCCCATAGGGTGCAAGTGGGTCTTCAAGAAGAAGATCGACATGGATGGTAATGTGATTACCTATAACGGCCGATTGGTGGCTAAAGGATTCAGACAGATTCATGGTATTGACAATGATGAAACCTTTTCACCAGTCGCTATGACCAAATCCATCCGAATCCTACTTGCGATTGCAACATACCACGGCTATGAGATTGGCAGATGGATGTCAAAACAGCATTCCTTTATGGGAATCTCCTCAAGGACGTATATATGATACAGCCAGAGGGTTTTGAGGATCCAAAGCAAGCCAACAAAGTCTGTAAGCTGCAACGATCCATTTATGGATTGAAGCAAGCTTCTAGGAGTTGGAATCGACGTTTTGATGAAGTGGTCAAAGAGTTTGGCTTCATCAGGAACGAAGATGAGTCTTGTGTCTACAAGAAGGTTAGTGGGAGCTCTATAGCTTTTCTGGTCTTGTATGTGGATGACATACTACTCATTGGAAACAACGTTCCCATGCTGCAATCTGTTAAATATTGGCTGGGGAAGTGTTTCTCAATGAAGGACTTAGGGGAAGCAGCTTATATACTCGATATAAAGATATATAGAGATAGATCTAATAGACTGCTAGGCCTAAGTCAAAGTACATATATTGACAAGGTGTTGAAACGGTTCAACGTGCAAGATTCCAAGAAGGGATTCTTGCCCATGTCACATGGAATCACTCTTTCGAAGAGTGGTTGTCCTTCCAATGAGGTTGAGAAGGAACACATGAGTAGAATTCCCTATGCCTCGGCCATAGGATCTATCATGTACGCCATGTTATGTACTAGACCAGATGTGTCATATGCCTTGAGTATGACAAGCATATACCAATCCAATCCAGGTGAGAGTCACTGGATTGCAGTCAAGAACATCCTAAAGTACTTGAGAAGAACTAAGGATGCTTTCTTGATATTTGGCGGTGAGGAAGAGTTGCGTGTAAGGGGTCTATGTCCACTACGATCTCTAAGCTTGCTTCTTATTGTATCCGGTACACGCCTTTATAACTACCCAATTACGATGTAGCGTTTAACGCTACCAAAATCACAACAATCCACAACTAGAATATCTAGCGACTTCAAGTCTAAGGATGACAATACCATTGCACCGCGAGAAGCGCTTGTGACTTAACATAACGTGTATGTAGCCTTCTCAGAGATGGGTCAATCCAGTGCGCCATTACCCTTAATGAACACCTATGTGTTGGATCATGATATCTCCATATCAATCCAACCCCATACTTGTCTATAGATGATTGTCCTATTAATCATTATACTGGACTAGGGATATTTAAGATAAACAACACAATTGTAAATCTAAGGACTTCATTATATTAAATATCCAATAAATAATAAATGAATTTCTAGCCACAAATAGATTCATACTAAACTAGATTGCCTCTAGGGCATCTATTCCAACAGTCTCCACCCAGATCTAATCCATGTTTCTCTGAGTAGCAAGCTTGATACATTCCTTCAATGCTTCTGCTTCCGCTACTTTAGTTATGACAGAGAAAGGGATCACTCTAGCCACACCGGCGATTAAGACTCCTTTCCAGTCACGAATAACCACTCCTATCGCTTCCCTCCTCGTTTCGAGGTTCCAGGCGGCGTCGGTGCTGATTTCCGCCCATCCAACCGGCGGTGACTCGCAGGAAAAAGTATAAGGCGAACCTGGTCTGAGCCGGCAAAGAAGGCATAGTGATCTGCATGTGTTCTTTAAACTCAGTCAGGTACCTTTGAATGTCATCAATAACATCCTCTACCTTTGTTCTAACATTCTTGAAGATTAAATCGTAACTATTATTCCGAGGTCTCCAAATCATCAAACTCATCAAATCTCTCTGTTGGGTATTTGCAGCGATGAAGGTGGAAGACCACCATGTCTGTAGAAGGGGGTGGAAATGGTCCACAAAATCTCCTCCAAACAGAGATCTCCAACATTTGCAAGCAAAATCGCATTGGAGGAAAAGGTGAGCCTCCGTTTCGTTATTGGATCTGCAGACAGCACACTGTTTATCCACATCCATACTTCTATGAACGAGCGGATCGGCAGCCCATTCAACAGGGCTCTCCAAATTGGGAAGATCATTCTTTCTAGGATTTTTTTGTCACCAAAAATATGTCCACCAATCTGGGATTGGATCCGAACAAGAACCCATTTGGGGCTTCTTTAAGTTGTTATCTTCTTTTTCAACAAAACATAACCTGAGTTAACTGAATAGTTACCGTCTGAAGAGTAATGCCAATTAAGCCGGTCAGCTGATGGGTTTCTGGTGTTCGGATTCCTTTTAATTCTGCTGCATCTTCTCCCCAGAATAGACTGTTAATCATTTGCTCGTCCCACTTTCTTTCTTCAGTGATCAAATCATCCACTGTTACTGATTTTCCATTGACTGGATCAGGGGTATAAAAGGGCTTGAATGTCTCCTCTCTGTAAAGCCATGGATCTTTAAGAGCATTCAGGTACTCGCCATTACCCAATCTCCACCTGCACCTACTCAAAACTAGTTTCTTGCTGGATATAATGATGCGCCATAAAAAGGAACATCCTTGTTTAGCTTCAGCCTTTAATAGTCCCGTTACTTGGAATTATTAATGTCGTAGCACTCTAGCATGCATCGTTTATGGTTTTGTAAGGACCCTCCAGAACAGTTTTCCTAACATTGCAGTGTTGAATAATTTCAGGTGGTGGGGCCCAAGCCCTCCCTCAGTACGGCTATTATTGAGTCTGTCATAGCTGATCCAAGTGATATTCTTTTTTTTTTTGTTGTCTGAGCCCCACCAAAGCTTGGACATTTCTTTTTCTAATTTCTCACAGAGGTTTGCCAGCATCTTGAAGCATCCCACCGCATAAGTGGGGATGGCTTCAATAACATATTTGAGCAAGACTTCTTTCCCTGCAGGAGATAAGTACCTTTCTTTCCACCCATTCATCTTGAACCGCACTTCATCTGCTAAGTTTTCGAAATTAATCATTCTTTTACAGGAATTTCTGTGGGGAGGCCTAGGAAGCGGTCGTGAAACACCTCCTTCCTCACCCCACAGAGAGCACTGAGGTGGTCGCCAACTTCCTTGGAAATGTTACTGCAGAAGACCGCTGAGGATTTTTCGTGATTTATTTTCTGCCCCCTCGCATTCTCATAGTCATCTAATAAGATAGATAGATTTTGCACTTCAGTAGGAGTAGCTTTAGCAAAAATCATGCTGTCGTCCGCAAAAAAAATGTGTGACACCTTCGGTCTTCCTCGCGACGTAGCTACCCCTGTAATAGACCCACTAATCATAGAATGCGTGAGTGCACGAGAGATAACTTCACCACAAAATAAAAATAAATAAGGTGAGATGGGACAACCCTGACGAAGCTCCCGCTTGGGCACAATATTTTCGACAACTTGTCCCTTAAAAGTAAAGGAAAATGTAGTAGTAGAAACACAATCATACACAAGCTTGATCCATTTGGGACCAAAACCCATCTTGGAGAGGACCTTAGTAAGGAATGACCACTCCACCCGGTCATACGCCTTACTAATATCCATCTTTAGAGCCAAATATCCTTCCTTTCTTTTAAATTTTGTGCGCATAGAATGCAGAATTTCGAAACTCGTAATGATGTTGTCTGTTATTAATCTGTCCGGTACAAACGCACTCTGACTTTCTGAAATGATGTTGAGTAGAATCTTTTTTAACATGTTATCCATAGTCTTGGAAACTAGCTTGTAAATCACAGTACAAAGACTATGGGTCGTAGATCAGAAGATGATCAACATTAGTTCATGACACTAATGAAATATTAATAACACGAGATGATAAGAAAACTCGTAATCTCATAAAATCATAAAATCATCATCAATAAATTAAATATTCATTTGAAACTAATCAATCCATCCTAAAATCCCAGCCAATAGTGGAGTTAGCCAATGCACTACCCGCTATCTACACTGAAATCAAAAGAAATCAGCAAAAAAAAAAAAGACGTAGGAGAAGAGAAAGAAATGCAAACGTAATTCAGGCTCCGTGGAGTTGTTGAGTCTGGCGTCCTTGTGGCCGTGCAACTTTTTGGCCTCCTGTGCTGCCTCTTTCCTCTATATCCAGCCTAAAGTGAAAATTGTTAATATGCATGTTGCCTTTGGAAATGAACAAGTGCCAACTATTTATAGGCAATCAACGTGGTATTTTCCCCCATTTGCTCCATCACTCTGAGAATTTGGATTGATGGCACAACGTTGTATTTTTTTACGTATTTCTCGGCTCCAGTTTTCTCTATAATTGTTCCAACTTTTTTTGATTGCATTCCTGAACTCTAAATTTAGCAA
Source organism: Linanthus parryae (assembly GCA_023055425.1). Lineage (NCBI taxonomy): Eukaryota > Viridiplantae > Streptophyta > Magnoliopsida > Ericales > Polemoniaceae > Linanthus > Linanthus parryae. Next base: position 160,095,241 of record JALGPY010000002.1, on the reverse strand, counting down.
AAATGAAACCTGATTATCATGAAAATGGTAGGAAATCTATGAATCAATTGAACTTGGATAATCTCTGAGTCGTGGAATCAATTTCAGATTATAGTATTTCGGTGGTATACACACGAAATCAATAATCGGATAAAACAGATACTTCAAGAACGAATATGAATTTCCTCTGTGTTGGGAAAGGCGGTTAATCTGGCGGTTACAACCGCCAGATTTCAGTCCGTTTTTTCATCGAAAATAAAATCGGAGACGTTTTTTGTGAAGCAATAAACGTCTGCATCCAACCGGGGGCATTGCCCCTTGGACCCTTGAGACGTTTCCCCTTGGACCCCACCGGGGACCCCCGCGGTCGTCCGAGAGTTCGTTGTCCAAGAAATTAGCATAGTTGTGTGCACGAGTGTACTCCACACCTCCTAACGTGTACAATCTATATGTCAATGTCTACTTTGGTCGTAAGTAAATCCGATTACACAAATGGCTGATGATACGAAATCACCAACAAAAATTTATAACACTTAAAATAGATCAAATGATTGAAATCCCTTTACTGAAACGGCAAGGAAAAATTGCACTGTAATAAGTACCCAAAGTTTCATTTTCCCGACAAGTGGGTACTCAAACATTAAAATCATGCACCACATATCCTAAACTTTTAGAATTCGTTCAGTCGTGTACCTCTCCGTTAACTTTCCATTTATATTGGACTGAATAATATAAAATGACTATTGTACCCATTTTCACCTTTATTTTTTTCAACCAAATGTTATTAACATATCTAAAAAAATAAAAATAATATAATCTTAATTTAATAATTAGACATAGGTAAGATAATGACATATCCTTTCATCAAAATTACATATTTTTACACCATTTCAATATATGATATATGTTCTTAATCTCAAAGTCCTTAACCTTTTTTTTAACAAAGTTATTATAACATTTTATTTCTCAAAATATTATAATTTTACATTTATTTTTTTAATAAAGCAATAAAGTACAATTATCTTTGTACATTTTAATAATTGACACAAGAGTTGACACTCGGTGTTCTTGAATAGTTTTATATTTTTTTATTTTTCATGCAAATATATGTAAACTTGTTATTTTATGAAAATATATTATATTTACATATATTTAAATTTTAAATCCAAATTTTAATATTCTTAATATCTTTTCTGATTTGTTTGTAAAACTTATAATTTTAAACAAATTTATGAGTGAAAATTAGATGTACAATAGTCTATTTATTATATTCAGTCCAATATGGATGGAAAGTTACCGAAATGGTACTCAGCCAAACGAATTTCAAAAGATTGGGACCGGTGGTGCATGATTTTTATCTTTTGGGTACCCCACTTGCTGGAAACGTCAATCTTTGGGTACCTGTGGTGCAATTTTGCCAAACATAAACAGATGATGAATTAAAACTCGAAAGATTGCTAGAGAATTCAATAATCAAGTCTAAAAATGTCAAACGTGCATATCGTTATTTATAAACATCAGACTATCATAATAATCCATAAAATTATTGTATAGCACTTAGTTGTAGCCTATCTCAATGATAGCTAATGTAATGATGATAAACTAAATTATTGTTTTCACTAATGATTTATCTCTTCCTTTCCTTTCCACAAGTATGAAAGTTCTTGTGAAGCCTATAGTGTGATATTTTGTTGGAACCGCTAAATCTTTATCCATGAGTACATTAAACATGAGTGTTATTTGAATAACATATTGTTTAATTTTGTCCAGTCCCACCATCAAGAAACTTATTAAGTGGAGGGACCAATATTAGATAATTATGTCTCAAAAGGCTGAATAAGTGTGAATGAAACATCCATCCCTTCTCATTGACATAAATAAATAGAAAATAAGACAGATATAAGACAGATAGGGATAACAATTTTTAATTTTTTTTTTTGAAAGATTGAATCACATTAAATTAAACCAGATTACAAACGATTGTTGATGTTGATAATCCTATTATGGATTATTTGCACCTCTTCTCTTTTAACATATCTAATAATAACCGACTCAAACTGACAAGCGTCAGAGCGAATGTCCTCTAAAGTAGTGCAAATCTTAAAATTGTGGCATCTTTTTAATTTGAATTGCAAATGTACAATAATTGTAATCCGGTGAAAGGCAATTGTGCCAAAATAAAAATAACACACGTTTCATGTACATGTGCATTTGTAGATATTTTACCTTTGAGTGAACCGCATTATAATTTCTCTCTGTTAAATCAAGCAAAATCTACGGATCATTGGAAGGAGCTGTTACTAACCTTCCAACAAAAAGACCTTGTTTTTGGCATTTGCTCACATTTCCAGATTTTTTTCAGAAAGAGGGTGACCTTCCTTTTCCAACATTTCTATTTGTTACCTCATTGATAATTTTACCATTCAAACTTTGCACCCACACATTAACCAATTTTCACCCTGCAACCATCACTAATTTTCCAAGCTAGACCATTTCTTATGATATCTTTATAAGCCATGATGCTTCTCCAGCTCCAAGAGGGGTTGTTCCCAACAGATGCCTCCAAGATAGTATTGTTTGGAAAATATATGCTTTTCAACACCTTGTTGCAAAGAGATTCTTCTTGCTCCACTAGATTCCAACCTTTCTTTGCTAGAAGAAATTTGTTGAAGTGGTGGAAATCCCTGAAACCAATCCCTGCAGAAGCTTTGTTATTTGTCACTTTCTCACAACTCAGCCAACGGATCTTCTTTTTCTGTTGCTTTCCTCCCTACCAAAATCTTCTTACCATTTTAGCCAATTCCTTGCAGCATTTAAGAGGTAGTAAAAAAGAAGCACGCCGTGATAAGCTAAGAATGGTTTGAATAACTACTTTGATGGAGATTTCCCTCCCAGCCTGTAACATGTACTGCCACCTTTGCCTGTCAATAATAAAATTTGATGCTTCAGACTTCGACTTCCACCAAAAAAGTTGCACCCCTAGGTAGAAGCTATTTTGAGCATCATGGGCATTTGAAAGGGTCCGGTTATCCTATCTTGAGTCTCTTTGGGGTATGAATAAACTTCATAGGACATAATCCGTCAAATAGTCTGGTCAATTGCGGACAAGTCCAATGGGTTTCTACATATTACTCCCTCCGTAACGAATTATAGTTTGGGTAGACTTTTCACGAATTTAAAGATGTTTTTGGTTTGATAAACTTACAAAATTGTCTTTTTCCCTATTTACATTTTTTTATAGTGAAATTGATACATGAAAAGTGAAAGGTTAATAGTTTGTTTAAAAGTATAACAGAATGTTCAAAAAAAAAAGTATAACAGGAAATTTGGGACATCCTTTTAAGAAACTTGACAATACGATAGGACGGAGGGAGTATACTGGATGCAAATTCAACAAAAATATGGACGTAGTGTATGATTCACAGTTAGTTTCATCAACAAACGTTGTTTAGGTAAAGAGTCTACATCCTTGCCAAAACGCCACATAATAATAGTGAACATAGTATCGGATAAAGATCAAGGTTTTAGTCATCATGCCATACTTGCTTCCTTCAGGCACAATAAACAGTTTACGCATCGCCAATTATATTTATTCTTGTCGGTATCAGCTGCCGTGTCCCTGTGTGAAGATTGAACTGAAAACCATTATTTGAAGCCATTCACCACGACAAATGAGAATTAGAGAGATCAATAATCACCAATGAATATCACAGGAATCCAGTGATTATGAGCAACCTCACACAGTAGAACTAGCTTGGCAAAATCTTCACATTCCAAAAAAATGGGTTTTCATTTCTTCATTGGTTTTTACATTATTTCCTACCATACTCTTACAGCTCAATCTGATCCCTATAAACTATTGGCAATACATACACGCTGTACGAAAACTGAAAAGAAAAATGAGAAATAGGACTAAAGAAAAAGAGAATGAGAGCTTTTCCACAAACTTCAGCACAGGGAGTCGATCATGTAAAACATGGACAACCACCTTCCCTTCCTTTTGGTGTAACTACATGGGAAAACCAGCTGTATTCACTACTCTACAGTTAGTATATTGTGTCGCTCACATACTCCAACCCCGTTTTCAGACCACCACTTCTCTGCTTGTTCCTCAGTGAAACGCTTCCTACTGAAGAAAGACAAAAAAAGCAACAACAAATCAGCTGATAATGCATCTGAAGTTAAAAATGTGCATTAAACCATGCATGTTACAGATAGCATTATCTGGGTTGTGCGCGCTGAATAAGATGTGCATCATTTGTTTTGCTTCGGAACTTGTTCATGTGAACACTGACTGTTTCTTTCTGTTGGAGCTTTATCCTTGAAGAATGGCTCTATTTGGATGAGCTTAATTAAGATAATGAGATTGCAGATTATTGGAATGAGTAGTTGAGGTAAGAAGAGAGAGTGTATTGTTTAACGTCAGCCACTCATTCCAACAACCTAAAATCTCAAAATCTTAATTAAGCTCATCGAAACAGGACCAATATACAGGTACAAACTGGGGTGTTTGTCAACAGCATTCAAGTTCGAAGAAGATAACCCATCCCCTACCCTAAACCCCTCCTAACTAATCATAGCAAAACTGATTCAATTTGCATATGAACCGGGTCCAAATGACGACTTCAAGGAAGTCGATTTGAGCCATGGAGCTTGAGAACTTTGACCCATGTAGCCACCATAGTTAAGTTGGGAAAAGGCTTGTTGTTGAGTTGATTTGTGTTGAGTTGAGTTGGGATGCCAATGTTTAGGCAACAAAACAGATCCTACTTCCCTTGTTTGTTTTAGTATATCCAGGATATAGCAGCTCAATTCAACTAGGTGGAAAAGGAGAGGGTGCTCTTTTATCATATTTGTCGATCTCCACCAATGTTCTATTAGGAGTGATATAATGACTTCATTTCAAACATTCAACAGGTGGTATAGTTCGTCTATTTCAGATCATGTACAGCTGTTTCTTGCGGTGAATTAGCAGGAAAAAGAGCTATTTTAGTTGAGAATATGAAATCAAGTCATGATGCTCTCCTTGACAACATGACTAATTGGTGCTAGAAAGATAAAAGCCGGTTCACTGTAGGGTTTGAATCACAAAACATTTGTTTGGTATTGGGGCATTGAAATGAAAATGTTTGCAATAGTGACAGCAGAACTTTTTTTCAAGCAATAACTAGCTGCATCTGGCTATAGACTAGCTTCTACCACGAAGCTAGTTCTCCCAAATGGTTCAATTACCCAATTTGCAAATAGCATAATCCCTTGAGAACCAGAGGGAAGACCTGAATTCTTCACAGACAGATAAAGCTGACATGTACTTGGCTGCCAGCCTGCCACAAAATACTCAACTTCCCCCAAATCTTAAAGTTTATTATGCTCACTCTTTTGACCTTTATATTTGTATCGGAAAGCCTTAAAAGTAATTATTAACAACTGATCAGCCTCCCGCTGAAGAAAGACAATGAAGTAGAATTAGGAGAAAAAAAAACTGAATACACTCTCCAAAGATGATGCAATATTTCATGAAATAACCTTCTCCTTTTCCATCCTACTTGAACACTCAACATAGGCTTTCAGCACCAACCTACAAACACCATCCCTGAAATGGATATGAGAAGAAGAGAAGGTCTCCCCTCTTTAACCCTTTTGCACAAGAAAGAAAAAAGACCAGAGACCAAATCAAAAGTTAATTCAACTCTGCAGATAGGAAACCAAATTCAAGGTCACACAGCAGCAAAGCCCATTTGCCAGATGGCATAAACCATCTAGTGGAGGGTTCGGATGCCTTAAATTGGGACCATGATCAGTTCACCACACTTTCTTTCAGCTGCTTTGGGGAGTCGTGAAAGACGAGCCTATGTGTTGGGTATTATGTGTGAGCAGTTTGTCCCACATCGGGATGGTGGACATGAGGTTCATGGTTAATATAGTATGATTTGGGCCCTAACTCATAAGGTTGACCTTTTGGGTAAGTGGGTGTCTCAAATCATACTATGGTGTTCCTCTCTCGCGATGTTTAATCTCCCAACAAGTGGTATCAGAGCCAGGTTCGTGCGCGCTGCCTTGGTGAATCAAGGGTGAGATGTGCGGTGTTCTCATGGATGGGTCTTCCATGAATGGTGGACCAGGTGTTCCTGCAGACAGTCAAATTCCTGTGTTGCTCCAGCAGGTGGTCTGGCAAATGGTGGTCCGGTGCGCTCTCACAAAGGCGATTCCAAGAAATTCGGCGAATGCTTCCGGGCGAGGGGAGCATGTTGAAGGGCTCACACATGAAGGGGGAGATTGTTGGGTATTATGTGTGAGCAGTTTGTCCCACATCGGGATGGTGGACATGAGGTTCATGGTTAATATAGTATGATTTGGGCTCTAACTCATAAGGTTGGCCTTTTGGGTAAGTGGGTGTCTCAAATCATACTATGGTGCTCCTCTCTCGCGGTGTTTAATCTCCCAACACTATGGGGATGATGAGAGCTTTTCACTAGACAGGAGAGTTTGAGAAGAGTTTGATGCTATGTTTGTGACCCATATTCTGGAAAGGCTGACCAGCTGATTCTTTTAGGAATTACTCAATAAGTCTTTTAAAATTTCGTAAGAGATCTTGGCAAGGGTGTTGGGATTCAAGATGTGAACCGGCGGCTTGGTGCAATTTCTAACTGTCGAAATCCTTTGGTAGGCAATCATTTTAGTTAAAGTTTCCATGGCCAGCGGAGTCAGAGGCATAGGAGTGGTAGATCAGGAGTTGTGTAACTCGATATTGACTTATTGAGAACTGGGAAGGCTGATAAGATCGCATGAAGTCAAACTCTTTGTTCTGTTGGACATTTAGCATGCCTGTTTCTTATGAATAGGTGGTGCCTATGTGATCTTTTAAGCCTTCTCGTCGTTGATACAGGGGTGCTCCATTGTCTTACTTTGTGGCTGGGGCTGAAAGTGAACCGAATTACCTCAGAACTGCCGGATGGACAACTCGATTAAAGCTCGGTTTGTACAAAAGAGTTGAGCTAGAGCTTGGATTTAGGCTCGTTGTGTTAGAGCCTAGCCCGAACATGGTGAAGATCGGCTCATGATCTCTAGAGCCTGCTCGTTAATAATTAATAATTATGTTATATAGTTTATAAGTATCTTTTACGTACAATCATATAATATATAGTTATCTGCAATAGCTGATTGCTACATCACATAAGATTTTGTAATTGAGGTTGAATGTCAAAAGGTCATTGTTGGTAGAGTCATACATGAGGACTCTCAATCGTGATGAGTTTAGGTCTACCTCTAGTCCGCATTCACATTATTCACAAGCTGGGGACAAACATGTTACATTTTAGTGTGCCCAGTCCAGGCCTGCAAATCTGCAATATGATGTAGAGAGCTGAATCTCAGCCAGACGGTATTCAACTCCGCTTACCCCCTAATCGCGGCTGATAGAGGGTTTAGTAGGATGCTGAAGATTATGATGGAAGAAAGTTTCCTTAAAGGGTTTGAGCGTTTGAGGTAGGGTTTTTGGTTACTCCTTTCTCTTATGATATGTTGGTGTCTTCAGATGGCAATGTTCATCAGTTTAGGTATGTAAGTTTCTCTATACTTGATTTCAGTAAGCTTAATGTATGGAGATAATAATCATGACATGGAGATTGTTCCAGTAGGGAGGTGCCAGGTACGAGCAGGAGTTTGGGATTTTTGAGTTGTTAGTTCGCCCATTCAATATTTGTGTTTACGGCTTATGCATCTTCCAAGGACGTGAGTTTTGAGGACATTCTACTGAGCTATAATATAATGTGTGCTATGGAAGAGACTGTATGTTTCTAGGACGGTAGTTTGGAACTTATTACAAGTACTTTGTTTAGTCTCCTTAATCAATTTCATTGCGCGCTGTTGAAGATTGGTGGGCAACTGAATGGAGATGATCCAGGGACTTCTTAGGAATGATGGAGGGAAAGAGGCTAAGGGTCAGTATAGTAATGTTCTGGGTCTTCATGAAGTTGCTATCCAATTATCCATGAATCAGAGTGAAAACTGCAGCGAATTTTCGGAGAAACTCTGTTTCATTAATATCACACAGAAACTGTTGTGAGATATTGCTTGAGCAGTTCAATGTTACAAACGGTACTGTCAACTTGTGTGAGCAAACTGACAGTAATTATGAGCTAAATGAACAGTTAAACGGTAGAAGTTTGGAAATCTTGAAAAAAAATTAATTAATAATAGAACTGATTGTAAAATATTTACTCCATGAAAAGCAGGTTTCGAAAAGTTATCCCACGTTTGCTTCCTGTAGGTTGTTGTCAAACAGCTCTTGCTGCCTGAAAAGCAGGTCCAGTACATTTACCAACTTGTTGTAAACTACGGCAAAGTGCTTTCCAGACAGCGTAACCAACAGCAAACTTAGTCTATATGTTTGGCATACCAAGATTTCAATACAATTAGATAAAAACATGTGTTTTCAGCCAATTGCATTTGGCAGCATCCAAAATTTTCAGCTGAAAATCTGCAGATAAATTAGCTTCAATGCAATTGAAGAATCTCCAAAATCGCGGATTTCGTAGCTGAAAATCTCACATAAAAATGTTATTAAGGTGTTTTTGACATTATCATGACGGGAGTTAATTTATAAAGTGTACACAAGTAGTTGATTCTAAATTTGTTCATATTTTATCAAATGGATCACACTTGCAGTATTCTGTAATGCAGCTCATACCAAATTGATTTTGACTTTTAGTTCAGCTGGATTTTTCACTGCGACTATTTTCAGCCGATTCGTTAGTTTTTCAGCTGATACCAAACAGGCGTATTGGGTACAGTTTGAAGACCTTTGGAGGAAAAGATTTAGGAACTAAAGAACTAGTCATGATTGTGGCTTTGGGAAGTATAGCATAGGAGTTTGGGATGGCAGGTAGTTGGTTCTTAGTAGGAGAATGGTATGGGTGTGTACTGTGTAGTAAGTAGTGTAACACCACGTATGAGCATAGCGATTTTAGTGGGATTAGGTGTAGGAAGTACTGTAATTAAGTAAAATATTATTTACGATATAAGTCTATTTAAACCAAGAGCTGTACATGTTGTAAAAAACGAAAGATGCGGAAAGAAAGAACTAAACACACAGATTTACTTGGTTCGGCAAAACAGTCTACATCCAAGGAGTAACAAAGATTTCATTAAAACAGACGAAACGTCTCAGAGAGAATTACAAGAGAAATCAGAACCGCTCAACATACTTGCTACGAACCCTAAGAACTCTCTACTGTAATTAAGTAAAATATTATTTATGATAGAGTCGCTAGACAAGTCAATTTAAACCAAGATTTGTACACTGGTTTAATATAGAAAATCTATAAATTATTCTCACAGTTCAACATTAGGAAGGGCTAGTAGAAACTTGCATTTAGTAACAGGTGTGCAGCAGCAGCCACCCTTGCGCAGGTTTCCTAGACTTTTCAGGTTTGCAGTTGATAGGGAGATTTCGCTTGCGGGGGAAGTGGCGAAAGGGACTTGTCTTGAAATATTACTTCTTGATGGGAGATTAGTAATTGGAGAAATTTTGATTTACCAAGTTTTAACCAATCACATTGAGTATGCTTTGGTATGGCTTCACTATCAATTGTTTGTTTCAGGTGAAATCACATTATTCTCATTTTTTTATTCAATATCTTTCCTTTAAAAGTCAGACCTACTTTAACCAGCATCACTATAAGCAAACAAGTGTCCCTAGAGAAGTAATATTATTGAAATGCATAAACATTTAGTTCGGCTACACTGCTTCCAATGAAAATAATGCAAAATGGTACAGGAAGTAGAAGATGGGTTATTTTGTGTGCACTTAAGATTCATTCAATGATGCCTAATTTTGAGATACGATGGCTCAATAGTTGTGCACGGATGGAAATGAAGAATGATATAAATCAGGCGAAATATATTATACTAGGGGATAGCCCGTGCCCAGGGCACAAAGAAAAAGATTACATTGGTTCACCAATTATAGAGCACCCGAAGAAAGATGGAAAAATTAATCCCTTTATGAACAAAGGTAAAAATTAAAATTGATTCTATTCTTCGACGGTTATTAGCCTTTAATGAATTACATGAAAAATATGTATGGTTATTACATGAAAAAATATGTATGGTTACTAGCCTTTAACTCGACTGCTTTTCCCGAGAGAGAGGATAAGTTTCTAAGTAGTGGGTAGTTGTTTCTACATATAGTGGGGTTCTAAAAGTGATAAAAACGTGGGTTTTAAAACCATCCCTAAAATTTTGGGAATACAAACTATAAGGGGGTGGTAGGTGAGATCTAAGGGCTGGGGCTGATTTAATCTAAAGGCTAAATAGACATTTTAAAATCAAACTATGTTGTTTTATAGAATAGATAGGACATGAAATGTGCAATAAAGTTAATAAAAGAATGCTACTGTGACATTTCTTTTTGTAATTACTTCCATAATTGGCGTCTAATCTATTAAGAGGCAAAATGTCAATACCTGAAGCGAACTCGTTTAAGTTCATTGCGACCACCTGGCAAAGAGCAAAGAGTTATGTACACGCCAGGTTCATCTTGTACCACACGCTCCGCTTTCTCATTTTGAGCTTTTGTCCCATTCGACAACAACGAATCAGATGAATTGATATTGGACGCAGTTTTGGGAGAGACTATGCTCATTACATTATGAGCATTAGGGGCTATTTGTGGATCACCCAACATATGTCTAGAAACTGGCTCTAAATTGTTTGTAACATGCCCTTCTGGAACCTTTTCAACCCTCTCTTTCAACTGTCAGAAAAATGGTAAATTCAATAGTATTAGGACATGACCTGCATGATATATAATGGCAGCCTAACAACAAACAAAAAGAACCACTGATTGTTTTTCCTAAATTATCCTTGCTTTCATGTTCAGTGACAATCTGATGTTACTGCAGGCTCTGATTGATTCGGGTATATAAAAAGATGAAACCAGCCACACAAAAATGGAAATATATGAATCAACGTGGTATATGAGGCCTCAAGGGACGTAACACCAACTACTATGCGGCAAACTAAGGGTTGGCCCTAGAAGCATCAGCGTTTTGTGTTTCATTCAGCATACATATGGTTACACCAGTAATTTGAGTTCTGTCCCTCAATCTGACCAAAAAAAAGAATGGTTCTATACATTGAGCTGTCCCTCAATCTGGAAAAGAAATGAATGGTTCTGTAAACGACGGGATATTTTGTGCTATGACAAGTAAATAGCCCATTACTCATTCTACTAGCAGATCAAGCATTAGTCACCAAAGTCTGCTGATGAGAAATGTAATTCTATAAGAAGAAGGATCGTTAGGTCTCAGAGTTCTGCCTTGTGCGTAGAACACAGCAGAGTCTCCTATATGAAATTGAAACAAACAAAAGTAAACATGTAGTACAGGCCTATAGAGATTTGCTTAGTGTTAGAGACTTTGCACTTCTAATCCCACACAGAAGACCCTTACTGAACAATTCTATACATTCATTTGAATACATGAATATGCTATATCTATCTCTCCCTCAATTTCTTCAGGCAAGCCTTACTGCATATGGTACTTGGACTCTAGGGCCTCTCGTCTGATTTCCTCTCTCCTAAATCTTTAACTCTTAAATTTCATATGTTTATTATAGGTAGAACTCTTATACCATTACCAGGATTCTTTTGTCATACCTCGTTAGTGTTTGTTACAATCCCAATCTAATATTTTTTTATGGTGCAGGTCCCATGACAATCCCGCTAGTCTTCTACTTCTTACCATCTACATAACCTGCATTTTATTGGAATAGGTCATTCTAGCTGGGGGAATATATAATTTAGAGACATTTGCCTTATTTTCCTTCTTATTTTTTTAATTATGGCATCACCATCATAGTCATGTTTCAGTTTGTCTAATAAAGTAAATTAGTTTCTACAACAACCAGAAAGCTTATGAACGGATGATATTTACCAGTTCTTAGTCAGAGATGTGAAGTGTACAGAACCGCTTAACTGACTTTTAAATCCAAGTAGTTCCTCTTCTCTTTTATCTTTTAATCTAGTTCATATTGATGTGCAGGAATCTTCCCACAAAGCCACAAACGAGGAGCGACATTACTATGAGTGATTATGTCTTTAACTGATATTAAGAGCCCCTCTTTATAGGAAATTGAAGTTTATTGGCCAGCCAAAATCTCATACGAGGCAATAAATTTAAACGAATAAAAAAAAACCCAACTGACTCGTCTTTGAATAAAAATCCACAGAAACTGCCAAATTTATTTAACTCACAAATCAGCTTCGAACAAGAAGCTTTTTTCACATCTGGGTGTTCCTTTCCAGAGATTCTTTCATCTTTTATAGACTGAATAACTTTCTAGCTTCCTGCTCTCGGATGATAAGACAGCCCGAAAAATTCGGAAGTCCTACTTGTCATCAGCAGTTGTGGCAGGAAAACTAGCAAGGGGACAGCATCGGACGACATCCAACTGGGTACCAAATTCAAAAGACCCCAGAATACCGCTAGGACTCTACTCCCCTTGCTCTTCTTTCTACACCACGTAGATCACCCACATTATCTACACTACTGTGAGGACTAGACACGTCAACAACAAAAACATCGTGAACCCCCTCACTCGAGCAAAGCAAACTAGTATCATGCTCCACTGACAAACTCAAGCATTCCCGCTACCTAGCACCACTGACAAAGATCTCAAAGTCTTGAAACTGTTGCGAACCCGAATACAACAATTAATTGAGGGTCTGACCACTCTTTGGCTCGGCTTAGCTCCCTGACTCGTGCACAACCTTACTCAGCACCCGAGTCCTTTATAGTAGATTTTCCATCAAAGTGTGAAGCTTGATTATACTGTTTAGGCACCTCTGGCAGGACAAGTGAAGAACGACAACAATAAAACTGAGATACAATAGGTCTCTGAAAATCTTGATAAGGACAACTCTGTCCACAAACTGAAGAGGTCCTTTTCCACCGCAGACCATCTTCTTCCCAAAGGAGGTGAGAAGAAACCAAAGTATTCCAAACAGAAGTAATTGCACTATAAAGATCTACGCACACGCCACTGATAATTAGAGTTCACTAAAGGGGTTAGTTCGTCAAAGGCCATGCCAACTTCTTCTTTCTCACATGTGATCTCTCATTATGACGCAATATTTTAACAGCACCAAAAGTACTTGATTTATATAAAACAGTTACCAAATGGCATAATGTGGTTACCGAAAATACAAGGCCACCTTAAAGTTCTTATTCTCTCTTATTGTCTCGATCTTGTGCTTTTCTGGGGGAAATAGCCCTTCGTCGTCTTACTGGGTTACGGAAGACCAAAGGATATTGTTACTTTGGTAATAACCTTAACCACTGATGACAGTATGACCTACATATTTCGCATAGACAAATATTATAGAAAAGCTACTAAATTGAGACCCAATGCTTGGAACATCCAAGCAATATATGAATGTGACACTGTTAGTTATGGTTGGGGTTTGGACTTTGAGAAGAAGCGTATCCAAAGAAGTCAATCAAGCTTCATCACAGGTGAGTTGGCCAGATGACACTTTGCACAACATGCTCAGGAAAGATGCCTTGCAGGGTTGACAATATAAAGGTTAGCTTGGGAGTTGGCAAAGTGCACCAACTATGGTATCGAATGTCAGAAAGAATATGGACCTTCGTAAAAGTTCCCTACAAAAGTATGGGCAGCTTCTTTTCACAAAAATGATGTTAATGTACTACACCACAACAGTGAGCATCACCTGAATTAGGTGATAACTACCTAGAGCTGCCTCTGTTCTCTGTCTCTTCATTGAGCTAATTAACTGCTCCAGTAGCTGGTGTAAAGTTATTAAGGATAACATTCAGTTTATAAGTAAGCACCTCTCATTAGTGATATAAGTGTTTCAAACCTTTAAGTTCTCAACTTAGCTGAAAATCATACTCATGAAATAATATTCTGTTAAGAAGAAAAGAGATGTGTTTATGCTTGAATAATTCATACATGGAGCAAAAACTAAAGCCTTTTTCTAAAAGGTAATAGGTATAGCATTAACATATTACAAGCTGTAAGAAGTTCCGAAATGAGATTTAATCCGGATAATAATACCCGGAGAAATTTCATTTAGAATAAGTTACAACTCTACAAAATCTGCGACAAATTTTATGTGTGACATAATGATAAGCTCGAAACTCCAGCTACAACAGCATCTGCTAAAAAATGCTGTTAACATAAGCCTCCGGGCAAGCCCCTGAAAAGTCTGAAGTTTCTCTCCCTTCAGATGACCATACAAGAAACCAAAATAGGTAATTTCCGAGCTGGATAAGGCCTCTTTTCCACAAAAAAGACCAACCAATCTAAATTTGTTCTAAAGATACTGCCGGCCCCTTTCTGAACTCAGCTCAATAAGCCTTTATCCAACTTAATTGAGGTCAGGTACATGGATGATTCTCCTCAAGTTCCTTTATCTGAAGCTATGAGGTCACTCAGGTTTAATATGATCGAGCGTCATTTTTTTTAACCTAGTTCTTCTTGATCTCCCTTTGGATCATCCATGGGCCTGCGTCAGACATGACCAATCCATCTTAAATCATTTTCTCGTCTAGTGTCCTTTATTTTTGCAATCTCTGGGTTCTTGCTACACTCATTTTCTGATTAAACTTTTTTCTTTCCCAATACCTGGCAGCAAATGTTGTTGCGGGTCCGACTGCCATCCTAGAAAAGATTTCATCTACCCTGGCGGGGACCTTAGAGTCACAAAACAGTCGTCACACAACATTCCTGGTGCGCTCCTTCACCTTATCCACCATACTCATATCATATGGGCAACACCCTCATCTATCTCTTAACCTCTATGAATTTTTGGGTAAAGATACCTAAAATGGCCCCACTGGCACCTCTTGTCCAGAAGTAGTAACTTTCTCCTCTGGTTATTTTTTCGGCCAAATTGATATTCTTTGTAGTCTGTCTTTGTCCTTATTTTAAACCCCTTCGAACTTATCTCACCATAACTTTAACCTATCATCTAATTATTTTTTGTTTCATCAACCAAAAAAGTTCCATTACCTACCACAAAAATATCAACCCACAATATACACCCCCAAGATCTGAACCAGAATACTCCGAACTCAGTCCATAAGAATAAATGGAGAAATAGATCAACCCAAATATAGTTGTATTGCTAGGAAAAAGGAAACAGAAATGTCTAGAAGAGGAAATTGGATCAACTGAACAGAATGCGTAAACAGAAAGCAAGGAACAATGAGGGTTTAGTCAATTCGATAAGGATCAAATATAACTGTGTCAACCATAGAGTTTTTTTAGTGGATGCAAGGATTGATCTGCTCAATCAAGCCTAACTTCCTCAAGACTTGTTAGACATCATTTTGAGCAAATACTTATGTACACTGTATGGGAAAGAAAAATCTAACATGGACAACTTCTATGAGCTATCCTAATTAAATTTGCGTCGTCCAGGGAAATCCAATTCACAACATATTTGAACATCCAATTTGTTGAATGTGGAAACAGTATACCTGTGCAGTAAGAGATTTAATAACTTCCTTTGCAGCATTGCACTTTTCTGCTTCATCTGCTG
This sequence comes from Linanthus parryae, assembly GCA_023055425.1. Lineage (NCBI taxonomy): Eukaryota > Viridiplantae > Streptophyta > Magnoliopsida > Ericales > Polemoniaceae > Linanthus > Linanthus parryae. Next base: position 160,079,691 of record JALGPY010000002.1, on the reverse strand, counting down.
CTAATTCAGTTGCTTCCTTTAGTTGCCTTGATGTTTTCTCCAGTTCTTCTTTGAGCAGTTGGGACTTGAATGTAAGATCTTTGACCTACAATATCTCTGAAGAAATTATTATCAAGAAGATTCTCATTACTTTCACAGATTTATACCTAATTATAGAACCAGCAACTTGAAGAAAGGCAAAATAAGATCAAATAGTTAATGCCTGACATTCGGGAACAAAACCATTAAGCCTCTCTCTCAATTATTCATTATGCAATGAAGGACGATAAAGAGCAATTGTACACTCTGAATGGGCTGGTAATGGACACTCCTACTAATTGGATCTAATTTTTATGCAAGGAAGGATTATAAATAGCATTTACTTAATCTCTTGAAGGACCAGGGAATCAGCAGCCCGTTTAATTAACCATCGGATCAATGGTGTAACAGTTTCTTACCACAGATTTCCAACATTTATTATAATCTAATCCTCCAATATGATGAGATCCTACAGATATAGTAAGAAAGGTGCAGCCTTGGACAGGTCGTAGCTGGTTTTTATTAGTGAGATTTAGTTGGCCCGTGCCGGTCTCCAACATTTAACTTTTGCATCACTTCAGGAGAATGTAAGGATAGCTAGAGACGTAGAAGCTGTGTGTGTGTGTGTGTGTGTGTGTGTCGGTGTGTGTGTGTGTGTGTGTGTGTGTTTGTGTGTGTTTGTGTGTGTGTGTGTGTGAGAGAGAGAGAGAGAGTTGGCAATTTTTTTGTGCTGTCCAAGATGCAGTTTTAACTTTTAAGTGCTCTAGTTCATTTTCTTCTTATGGTCAGAGTTAAAATTGCTTATTGATGGGAATTCAGGATTTCCCATAAGCCAGTGGTACTACCTGATAGGGCAAAGCTAATACAAGATGGTTCTGCTGGTACAGAAATCTAGAGGAAACATTGCTGCAAAAGTTATTGAACATTTTACGACTAGTAGAGAGTTCCAGGAAATCAACACCTTTGATGAACATGCCCTTTGTATATGAAGAAATAGTGATTAAACTACTCTTTATATCTTTTTATTCTATATTAGCTGATTATGATACATGGTACATATAGGCGAAGGAAAGAAAGGCAATTAGAAGCTAACCAATTAACTGCTAAACTTCAGGCCAATTATATGTAAAACAAATTTAATCACGACAATTATGACGGGAGAAATATTTCCAATCATACTTTGATTGAAGAAAATCTTGGGTGATTTTATGCTGCTGATTTTATCAGCCAACAGGATGCAAAATGAGGCATGTAGCAAGAACTAAAATGAATACCTGAAACTACTAACCATTTTTACATGTACAAATGGACTAGAAGTCTACAGATCAATACTATTATGTTTCAAACCGGCTGACCTGTTCTCTCAAAGTTTCGACTTCCTCATGTAGTCTCTCATTTCTAGGTGTTGAATCGCCAAGGATATCTTCACAAGTATGGACATCTACTGATGCGGGTGTTTCCGACTTAAATGATGTTGACTTTTTCGAAATAGGAGATGCTGACCGAGAAACTATTCTCGAAGCAGGAAGAGAAATAGTAAACAAATTCCTTGATTGTCCACTTCGAGCACTTGATCCTTTCGAAGAAGAAATGCTTCCCCTCTGTCCATTTCCATTGACAGGGGGGAGTACAGAGCTATCATTTAAATCTTCTCTCATAGTAAGCCTTGAGATCCTGCCTGCAGAGAGATTAAATGAGTCGAAGGACGAGAGTCTAGAAAATTGGGGTTGTAATTGAGGACCCGCAGCTTCATTTTCAGCTGCGTCACTGATTTTATTCAGTTTAGGTGCACTTTTGACTGTTGGAATATGAACAGGTCCAGATTCTGCAGCTTTCTTTAGCTTGTTAAAGCAATCATCACAGACTCGATATGGCTTGTTCATACTCGGAGCCAAAGAAGCTTTCAGAGCTTTCCTACTACTGCAGGATTTACAGAAGACGAGGCCACAGTTATAGCAATTATGACGCTTTCTTCTGAAATTAAATGGGTTGTGGCAACCAGCACAGACTGAGTTTTCGGCAGGCGAGACCAGTTTATGAAGGAAAATAACAGCTGTAAAATTTGCACCACAGGATACACTTTTTACTTGCTTGTCTTTCAAAAAGTCAACGCGTGTAGGCGTATTCCGGTTGTTGCAGTCTCCATGGCCTAACTGGCCATTTGCACCCTTCCCCCAAGTAAAGACCTCACTTTTAGAAGTCAAAACTGCAACGTGATATGAGCCACAGGCTATTTCTTCTACGAAACTGTCAGAAATTTTACCTTCAACGCAGGTTGGTGTCTTTCCATCGGCTACTGAACTTCCTAATTGCCCGTAAAGGGTACTTCCCATTGTATATACTCTCCCGGAGGTCGTAAGAGCAATCGTGAGATCATGCCCACATGCTACCTGAGAGAAGCTAACATCCACCAAAGCATCTATACACGCAGGAACTAATCTACACTCTTTGTCACCATGCCCAAGTCTTCCTTTATCCCCATCCCCCCAGGTGAATAGTTTTCCGTGTGAAGATCTATCAGAAGATTCAGTACTTGGCTCATCTATAATGTCAACAATTGCAGCAGTGTGCCATACACCACAAGCAACCCTCAGAGTACGTGATCCTTTTAAAGATTCAACTTCTTTGGGGATGCCTATGCTATTATGATCACCGTGACCTAAGGCACCAAAAGTTCCATCTCCAAAAGTAAACAATTCCCCTGAAGCCGTCACAAGAGCTGTATGCCAGGGTCCGCAAGAGATGTAAGATACATTTATTCCTTCCATGAGACCTGTTACTTTTTTTGGAATCCAGTGACTGACTTGACTGCCATGCCCAAGTAAACCAGAATTGTGACAACCATCACCCCACGTATAAAGATCCCCAGAAAACGTCACAGCACAGGTATGAAATTCACCGCATGCTAAAAGCTCAATATTCAGTCCCGCAAGAACATCAACAAGCTTTGGTTGTGAAACGTCTACTTCAACTCCATGCCCAAGCCTGCCCCCAGATTCCTCTCCCCAACTATAAATGTCCCCTCGTTTAGAGACTATTACAGCATGCGCTGCACCACAAGCAATACCATGAACATCAAGTAGCACTGTTGAGTCCAACGTTTTCGGCAAAAGAGCATCCATCTTGGTACTCGATGAACGACTGACTCTATGAGCACCCCCACCAAGCAGGCCATCGCCTATGCCTTCTCCCCAAATCAATACATCCCCTAAGGCATCAAAATCATCATGACCAGAACCGTGACTGGATGAACTTACAGCACTAGATAAGCTAATTCGAACTGTCTCAGCTGCCGAACTTCTGCCATTTGAGTTGTCTGTGGCTATGGACGACAAAGAGAGAAGAGAGCTGCCGACTGGTTCAGCTTGAGACTGGATTTTGGCTGCTGCAGTGTATGATATTATGTCAGAGAATGCTTTTCCCAGTCTACTCTGGGGTTGAACTTCTCCTTGATCCTGAGGCGATTTGGTGACGTAATTAAACCGGGTAAAAAGTAAGAAAATGTCCGAAACTAAAGGAACACAAAAAAATACAACGCTACAGTAACTAGGTTCATGTTCCTTACCGAATATGAAACCGAAGGATTTGTTCTTCGACCACGCGGACTATCTGAAGAAACACTGTCGCTCCTTGAGTCGCTTCTCAAGTTGCGGTAACTATTACGGGAAATCAATGCCTTCAAACCTACAAACCAAACTTCAGCTTCATCTTTATCCTTACATATCTGTCCATGCATCAGTAGGGCAGTTAGTAAAATTGATCACGGTTTCACCAAATAATATATGTGATTCACAATAATATTAAGCAAAGAACCATGTAATTTTGCAATGCCGTTGGATGTAACATCAGACACTTACCAAATCCAAAGACCTGTCACCATATATCAGAGAGAATGACTGATATTCCTTCTCAGGCCTTGGATACCTCTGAAAAATTGCCTGATGGAAAAGAGCGATCATCTATTTCAAATGACTGCCAAAGCAGATAACTACAAAGGGGAAATCAAAAATGAATAGCAAGAAAAAAACCCATCACTACAAAACTTCCAAACCAAATATGATGCGTACAATAATAGAAAACGGAAAATCAAGGAAGCTCCGATAGGTGGAAAGTGCTCGACGTTAACCATCATTTCCCTAGTACTGCAGGTTACCCATGTCCTAACAGGTCATATGAGCTTTCCATGTGAGCGGGCTATGAGAGATGTGACCAAATCATCTAAAAGAAATTCTTGGGTAAAAGACACTTTCCACCCCCTATAAAAGACACTTTGGTCCCCTGACGTTTGAACAATACATCATGCACCCTTGATAACTAATGAAGATTAACAGATCTGATAAAAGACTATTATATCCTCTGTAATTCGGCAAAATTACCTCACACCCTAACCCTAGCCACCCCTACCTCCCAGGAGCATCTCCCCCCCCCCCTTTTCTAATTCTGGCCCGAAACAGAGCTTCGTCGCCCTCTCTGTCGAAGGCGCCAAAGCTTTTTTGCCAAGGCTGGCCACCAACAAATTTGAGGGTTGCTTCCCCTTCCCTCGACCTCCTCTTCTCTTTCCCTCCCTTGATCTCCTCTTCTCTCTCCCTCCCTCCCACGATTTTCTGGGATGGCTCTGCCTCTTCGATGCCCATGTGAATTTAACAACTTCAGCACAAATGAACAAAGCAAATCACTTCTGAAGAGAGAGCGATAACAGTTGCAGATCTGTTGCCTCGATGAGAGATTGAGGGAGAAGAGAAGCTCAAGCTTCAATTTGACAAAAAAGGCCGGTCTTCAGCTTCTGTGGGCTGTGATTGTCTTGGAGCTGGGTTCAATTGGGAGTTTCTCGTTCGATTTGGTAAATTGTACGTTATTCTGGGTTCGAATAGCTTTTGGTTATTGATTCGATTTGGGGGTTTAATATGGTTTGGAAGAGGGTTACGGTATTTGGTTGGTGGGTCTGGTTTCGATTGGGAGTTCGGCTCAAGGCTTCAAGTACCAGATCCATGACAGGGTTGGGTTTGGTTTTAATTTTCACCGGTGTAAGTTGCACCAGTTGGGTCGAGTTTCTGGTTTGTTCTATCGCCCGCAGTTGGGTATGGAAGCTTCGCCGGAATTGATGGATGCGATAGTGATGAGCGGCAGTGGTTTTGTTCGAGGGAGGAGAACAATGGTGGAGAATGGAGATGGTGTTTGTTCTTGCATGGGATTGAGAGCAGAGAAGGGTTCCCTGGTGGGTCGGGACTTTTACGCTCTTCATGTTGCAACATTGCTGGGATCTGTGCGAAATTAATGGGATCGCTTTGATTTTTGCTCTTATTTCTCTGTGGTTCAAAGATTAGTTTAGTTTGAGAAACTTTGATGAATTAGTGCTACATTCTGAAGTTGTGAACAGATCTTGTCCTTGGACAGTTATATGATAGTAGGCTTCTTATCTACAGAGTTAATGAGTCGTTCTTTTGTCTTTGACTGTGAGTAGGATGAAATAAGCTGATTTGACGGTATGTGATTAACTATGTTATGGTGATAGTCTCATTGTGTCTGTGGCTTTCAATTGGTTATAATATAGTCTTGATAATATGATGGCAATTCGTTTAACCATTTGGATTATCTTACTGGCCGGATCTTTGAGCATGGGTGTTTTAGATTGTGCAGGCCAGGACAAAGGGAAGTAGAAGATCTATGAAATATTATGGGCTAAGCAAACATTATCCAAATATCTGATAATTTGATTCCGTTTTTTCATAATATAAAGTTTTATGTTCATAAACTGGATGAAAATCAAAGCTAATACTTGTTCTTGACTTGTTTTTGGTGTTCATAGATTCAAATATTTGTTATAGGTGAGTGGTGTAATTTTGTAAGCTGGCTAAGGGTATAATAGGCCTTTGCTCAGATTAGGGGAAGAATAGTAAAAAAAAAATGAAAAATGCCTTCACCGACGGAACTTGACATAAGGGTGCTAAGTGTCCTAACGTTTTTCCATTTTGGGGGTGCAATGATGTATTGTTCAAACGTCAGAGGACCAAAGTGTCTTTTCACCAAATTATAGGGGTGGAAAGTGTCTTTTACCCAAAATTCTTTGAATGTGTCTTCCATTGGTGCAGTCTAGATATTTAGTTTCTACATGATGTATTCTACAGGTTTTAATTAAGCAACCCATCTAAGTCTTCTCATTTCCCCGACAATAGTCTCATTTATGTTACTCAATTTCTGAATGTATCTTTTCTTAACCCGCCCAACTCTCAATTATGTACATCAGTCTTAGAGTGCTCTCTAGAATTTACCTTTTCAGGTAGCCGGGACCGTACAGTCACACAACAGGCCTGGAGCAGTCCTCCATTTCATCCGTCCTGAATTTATCTTATGGGTCACCATCAACTATCTTTTCCATCTCTTCGTATAATTGAACCAAGATATCTTAAGTGCTCCTTTTCCGAAACCACTTGTCCAACACTGTCACTCCATCCTCGTCCACATTCTATGTATTCTAAGTTACGTACTATGTTCCCTGTTTTGATATTTAAGCATAAACCACTTAAATTCAAATAGCTCATCCACAACTCTTAACTGATCATTCAACCCACTTTAACTTTCATGAATCAAAAGTATATCATCTGCAAACAACATGCACCACACGATCTCAAACTAAGTTACTCTCCCAGTCCCCCCGTCCCATAATAAGTGTCCAATTTTCTATTTTGGGTTGACCCAAAATGATTGTCTGCTCTCAATTTTCATGTGTGAATGTGGATGTATTGGCAAGAATGTCCAATAGAAACAATTATTGTTGTGTTGGAAATGGAGAAATAAGGGATAGCTGGGTCAATACCATTACAAACTGCAATCGTGAGTGCAATTAAGGCATGTCCCCTTAAAAAGAGTTCCAAAAATGAATACTTTATGGGACAGAGGGAGTGTCTCTAACCTCATTTACCACCAACTTAAACATGCAAGGACGTAAGTCTCTTATTTCTCCTCTTAAAGACTTCATCCTAGTAATTGATCCCCTCATACATGTCTTTAATCACCTCGGTTACTGATTAAACACCCGTTTTCCAACTATTACATGTAAAATATTTCCTTGGCCCTTTCTGAGTCTATAAACACTACAAGAACAACTTCTATAACCCGTGGCATAATTCTATGTCAGTTTTCACACGGTTGTCTTCAATTTAAAATATTCTTCCAAAGAGACGAAAACCTTCATTGCACTCATAAGTTTAATACCTTAAAAATACAGCAACTTTAATATCTATTTTATTATTATATAAAGACAGCAAAGTATTCTTCCTTCATTTCTTTGACATTTTTGTAGACTTATTTGTTAAACAAACTATCCATCAGTCCCAATGATACTCCACACTGACTTTTCACAAGATTAAAGTGGTCAAAAGAACTTTGTTCATTACCAAAACCATCCTTATTGTACTTTAGGATGATTAGTAAACATGGGGGCCCGATATAGAATCAATAGTGACAAAAGTGGACAACAAGTGGCAAAAAGTTGGTGTATTTCCAAAGAGGACAAGATTTTGGTACATCCCATATTAGCAAAACGGATATCATTTTCGGACAAGGCAAAAGATAACTATCATCTCATCATCTAATGACTTCCAATCTAAATTCTTAAATCAAAACCCGTCATGTCCTATGACTTTCGCCAATTTTATTTTCTTCAAAACATCTGCATTACTAATTTTGCAAGTCAATGTCTAACTCAAAGACATACTAGAGCCATAAGTCCACCTAAGTGAAAGCTGCTCAATTGATCTTCATATGGGCAAAAGTGGAAATATAAGTGGCAAGAAGTGGTTGTATTACCAAAGAGAACATAATTTTAGGACATCCCATATGGCCAAAGCAGCTATCATTTTCTGACAAGGCAGTAGATAACTATCCTCTCATCATTTAATGACTTCCAATCTTAAATCAGAACCTCGTCATGACTTCCGCCAATTTTAGTTTCTACAAAACATTTTTGACTTGTATTACTAATCTTGCAAGTCAATTTATAACTCAAAGACATACTAGCGCCATAAGTCCACCCAAGTGAAAGCTGCCTAATTGATCTTCACTAAACATTTTCTAAAATTAACTTCTCCATCTTTCCTTAATCCCGCCCTGTTTAACAAAAACATTGTCATCTATATCTTTCATACACTTGACATAGGGGGTTGGCCACTGAGTATACATAACAACCCTATGTTTACCACCTTCTTGCGGATAACTCCCCACTCTCACAAAAGTGTCCCTTAGATTCTCATGGTTTACAAAGGGATACTTTTTAGGTCCGGAATTCTTAACGCTGTTTAAGTGGTCGACATAATTGAGAGAAATAGACTAAGATGGCTTCCAACTAACAAGAAATCCTTTCTAGCAAGCCCTGATGAGAAAGGAGAGGAAGAGGGCAGAGAAAGACAGATTGATCAAGATCTTCGCTCCAGTTAATGGGGCTTCCGAATTTGTCTCTCATCTGATACATGCATGTCTTCTGTCATCTGGGTTTCTTTCATCAATCCTCATTTCTGATTATTCCATCCAATTTTCCTATATTTTCATCTGTTTCAACTTTTACTCTGTTAGAAGTGTATATAGACCGAAATTTTATCATGATAGCTTCTTGAACATATTCTGGAAATCCTTACTCTGTAATGATTTAAAGGTACTTCTCTCTCTGCAACCTAAAATCAGTGGGTTAATCTGGTTTTGGTAGCGATGCTGATTAAGGGTTTTATGAGCTGGCTTCCTACTGTAATTTAGTGGATCTGTGTAGTTTCTGGTATGGGGTTATTAGTATGAATGGGCAACTAAGTTCGGAGACGAAGGAAACTGCCGGATCTGTGGATGAGGATGGGAAGTAGGAAACCAGGGATTTGGATGCAGGAATGGCGGTGACGAACTGATGGATCAAACTCATCCTATTCGGCAACAATTTCCATAGCGAGGGTGAGCAAAGGAAAATTCGCCTAGCGTAACAATTCTCATTTTCGGCACCCACCTAGCAAAATCCTTGCGAATTTCAGCTCCAGCTTCCCCAACTCTAATCTCACTTACCTACTTCACAATTATTTCAATTTTCTGTAGAGACCACCAACCAGTGATCCACAGTTATGCTCTGAATTCACTTAGTTGACATCCGATTTTGATTATTTGGGTGTAGGTAATTGGTGAAGCCGTGAAGGCAGTGAGTGGTGGTCTCTCTTTGTTTTGTGCTATTGTACACCTTTAAGGTTGTTTACTATTCCTACTAGTATGAAAGCTTTTGTAGCGCTCTTTTTATTCTAACTGCTTATTGGACATCTTGATTTCACCAACATGTTTCTTTAGAGGGCTACAAAAACCAGAAGAAATAAATTTATTTAGCTGCCATCAATTCCATTTTCAAAAGTACCCAAAACTGTAAATATCTTTTCCTAAGGGAAGTGCTTATTAGTTATTACTACTAGGTGATATGCTATAGTGAGACTCACCTCATATTACTATCTCCAAAACAAACCCACTATGTGCCCTCTCATAATTTACGTTGTTGGCTAAGTCCACGCAAAGTGGTTAATGAAGATGGCAAGTAGTAAATAGTAGACCTTGATATAGCAGTAATGTAGAACTTCTGAGTTGATAAATTTGGAGGATGAAGACACATGGAGATAAAAATAAATATTATATGGCATACACTAAATGTATTATGGTACCAATATTCAAGTTCGAGAGATAATGAAGGACAAACACCTGAGCCAATTACTGAAGGGGAGTAACCCGGCTTTCTCAAGTGTGAATGGCTGAATGGCATACTAACAAGTATTGCTGCCATTTATATAGGACAAACAACAAAGAAGACATTGACAATGGATATTGTAAGTAGTCCGTCTCTTTTTCGAACACCATTAAGATTAGATGACCCAATGCATCTAGTAATAAGTAAACAGTCGGATTAAACTTGTTATCTATCTTACAAATATGCAGCTTTATTTTCTTGGTATTTAAGAATATGCGCTTCGACATGACAACAACTAGTACGCTAAGCCAATTCGGAAAGTCCTTACTTCGATCCAATGATGCCAGTTTGAAAAAACTGGATCTTCCTCTTGATGCTAAAACCAGATGGCAGTGTGAGTCAAAGCACAGATGAAGTAACCATGTTCTGGTTGAACAACACTTTATAGGGGATAAAACTTGAGTATGCCACCAAAAGATACTGAAAGAAGTAAAACGACGGCAAGATCACACCGACCTCATGGTAAAATTTGTTTTAAGTGACAAAACTACTTATTTTACTACCTTTAAGACATCGACATCACTCCCTCCCTCTCTATCCAACAAATAATGCTGACATATTGGAGAAATATGGCATTCCTTTGCTTCCATGAACAACAGTTGAGAAACTTACAGTACGTTGCCCCGGAATTATCTTTGACACTTGACGGAGTTCAAGCTGTTTTTCTTCTTTTCCATAGTACCATATTATTGCAGTTTCATCCTGAAACATAATCAAAAGAAAGAACCTGAATAAGAGGGGTGGAGAGAAACTGTCCACAAAAAGGATATTATTTTGGAAAGAGATTTTACGTAGGAAAAAGAATTGGCATTCAATTGCATGGTTAACACAGTTGATTCATGTTCCGCATCAACTTCCTTTCATAACTAATAAATTTTGTTCCTTATGGTGAATAGATAATCTCGTGTCCCATCTTGCTATTAAAATCTTGGAAGGAACTACTCGGTAGACCCTTGATTAGAATATCACAAGTTTCCCATTAGTTGAGACATAAGGAGTGCATATTTAACCACTATGAAGCTTCTTTGATGGAATGTCGATCTATTTCAACATGCTTGTACGATCATGTTGTACTGGGTGAGCAATGTTGTTTGCTGATTTGTGGTCACAATAGCTTCATGGCTCCTTCCCGCTTCACTCCTAAATCATTGAGAATTACTTTTAACCACAATAATTCCCAATTGCCAAGTGGCGTGGCTTAAATTCTGTTTCCGCACTAGATCTAGAATCCAGAGTAGGTTCTTACTTCTCCATGTAACCAAATTTCCTCCTAACATAGTGCAATAACACCGTTGATCCGCGTACAGATCCAGCCCAATCTGAATTAGTATAAACTTCTACACCCAGTTTCTCATATATTTTCCTAAAAATAATTCACTTGCCCGGATCAGATTCATAAACTTATACACCCGGTGTGGTAAGTTAATTCCTTTACAGTACCCAGTTTCTCATTGTAAATTTATGTGGACTGCCTGTAGTTGAATTTATTGCAGTGACTGCATAAATTAACTTACCACACTCACTGCTTCATTAATGTCAGGCGTGTATGGGATAAATAAGCAAGTCTCCAACTAACCTTCGATATATCCGCCTATATCTGATTCATCTTCTGGAGCTTCTCTTAACTAATGATATAGCTCAATAGGTGTATCAATAGGCTCGAATCCTAGCATCCATGTTTTCTTAAGGATATCAAGAATATACTTTTAATCAGATACGAAAATACCCTGAGCAGAATGTGCTACCTTGAATCCTCAAAAAGTACTTGAGCTTTCCCAAGTCTTTGTTTTGGAACTCTTTAGCTATCAACCTTTGAAAAACTCATTTTCCTCGTCATAATCAATGGTTACAATTACATCAACAACAAAAACAATCAAGATTGTAATTTTACCATGTTGAGACTGTTTCGTAGAGAGAGTATGGTCTCCTTCGCTTCACTGAACTCATAGTCTCCCATGACTTTAGTGAATCTTCTGAACCAGCTCGTGGATATCGCTTTAGTCCATATAATACATTTCTTAACATGGAACCACCATTACCTCTAAAACCTTCAATGAATCCCAGTAATGGCATCACGTATACCTCTTTTCGTAGATCACCATGTAAGAAAGCAATTTCTACGCGTAGTTGATGTAATGACCATCTAATATTAACTACCACTGACAACAAAATTCGCAATGTATTTATCCTTACCATTGGATCAAAAGTATCCTGATACTCGATGCCATAAGCTTGAGTGTAACCTTTGGCTACAAGTCTAGCTTTAGGTGTAGTAATGGTTTCGATATGTAACAAAAGATTGTTGAAAGGGAAACAATATTTGAATTTGGAGCCGGCCTTAATCTGAAGTTTGACCAAGTACGAGTTCCGGTTCTTGGAAAAGATTAGTTGCCACCACTCAATGAGGTACTTTCAATTACACCAGCAGAAGATGGGAGAAGGAATGTTAAGTTAGAGAATCCACCAATGAAAGAATCAGCCTTTGTCATCGTCAAGCCACCAGGACTTGATGAATCCATATTGGAGTAGGAAGAGTGGGTTTCCAAAAAGCTCAAAGTGATCACGATGGTCTTTGGCGCAATTACAGAAAGAAATTGAGGCATAATAAGGAGGCAAGTTGGAGGATACATGGGAAGCCCAAATAGATTAGCAAAAATAATGTCGGTACAACCAGTATAGACCATGAGGTGACCAAACAAATTACACTCACGTACGAAAGAAAAATTTGCACGGAGCAATTAAGATTGTGCAAATACAGATTATAAGGCAATTAAGGCCAATAAATAAGTGAAACTCAGAATAAGAGTCATAGCTCTAAGTACATAACTGTCTTTGTCTTTTTAGGCTTTAAAATGGAATACCTCAGATAGGCATACAGTAAGTAGGGAAAAAGAATTCACCTAATTAATTCAAAGATCCTACTAAAAAAATCTGATTAGAAAATAAAGAAAATTAACTGCCTGAACATCAACTATCTCGAGAATAGGAAACAAAATATCATAAATTCTTCTGGAAGCCATATTTCAACAATAGCTACAGTCATATAGACTTTCTAACAAATCCGTCAATGGAGTTACTAAGGACATCGATTGTTGTTTGCCAAACTACACTGGTGGTATTTGTTCAAACCACGAGGGTTTTGTGTAGTTCATCAAGAAGATAGTATAAATATTACTATGTAATATTTTTGAAGTGCCTTGGGCACTGTTAATTTTGTAGTATAAGCAGCATATTGGCACAGTGACTAGAATGTGCGACTTCACTTAAGAGGGTACAACTTTAGTCACCCTAACAGCTTAACAGAAGAGAGAAATTTTAAGACTGAGAGAAGTAACATACACCGTTAACAGAGGCTATTCCTTTCCTGCAACAGCCTCAATTGGGATACCTCATTAAGTTTAGTAACTCTAAGCCCATACCTTACGAGTAGTCTGCTAAACTCCTCAAATTTTACAGCAAGAAATAGTATTCCAATAGAACTGGGCAGTGATATGATTGCTATTAATATATGATGTACCATCAAGTGTATTAACATGTATTTCATGAGTCAACCCGTAACCTCTATAACCATAGCACCACACCCAACCTCAGCTATAGAGCGGGCAGTGACATTCTACTTTTTACTTCCCCAAGTAACAAAACCTCAACAGAAATTGAGATGTTGGAGCAAATGGTAGATCTCAAGGGTAAGATACCCAATGCTTGTCAGTGAATTCTTGGTTGGCTTCCAATCATGGAGGGGGCTGGGGAAGGAAGTACCATGCTTATTTCTAGTGTCCATGGAGACACTTCATAAGATGATGTGGAGCAGAAAATGCGGGTTGAAGATATTCAAAGAAGGTAGAACAGTTGGGGAGCCATTCTCAGTAGTTGCTTGATCTTCCACAATTGTATCATCATTTTTGTGGGGCTAAGAAGGAAGGCGTGGGGTACCTTAGGTGCATTAACTTGCTTTCAGATGTAAAAGTGGATTTTAATACTGGAGCTGACCCAGTTAGCTTATCATCCATAATTGGATGTTATTAAGTATGGTCTTCCAATGAATACCTTCACCTCCCATTAGTTCAGAATACAAATCATAAGGCATGTTGCATGAGACTATTGAAAAAATTCTGAAAGATACTCTCAGGTTGGAGGACACAATAAATGTAGGAAGGTGAAGAGCATCTCCAATAGTAAAACTTGGAATTGTATAAATTTTGCCCATTCTATACTATGCATACCATGATTTTACAGCACTAACTCCAACAGTGTAATGTATATTTATGATTTCATAGTTACAGAATAATTTATAAATTAGCTTACAAAAAAAAAAGGAGAAAAAGATATACACATCAATTTGCCTCACTTTCTTGTTAACTATTAATGGAGAGGAGGATCATGTTCTGCAAAATGCATGGGGATATGTGTTGTCTGTTGGAGTTCAATGTTTTCCCATTTTTTATATCTTACACAAAACTAGATCTTGCATAAGCTATTCTAATGATCTTATTCTCTAAAAACCATTTTCTTAAGTATTTCAATTTTTCATTTTCATTATTCATGTTGGAAAATTAGGATTTAGTTTTGTGAATATGTTTCATAATAAAATTCGTGTGCTGAGCAAGGTATATACTCCCTCCGTCCAAAATTGTTTGTCTTGTTTGACTTTTCATACATATTAAGGTAGTGGAAAAATATATCAAAAATATTATGCATGCCCAAAAGTGCCCTCATATTTAGTGGTGGTCGTACATGTAGGACCACATAGGAAGAATAAAACAAGTAGTTAATGAAGGGTAAGATTGAAAAAACTAGTGGTACAAGGTGGTTGTATTCCGAAAGGATACACATTTTGGGACAAGCTAAGATGGCAAACAAGACAAAGAATTTGGAACGGAGGGAGTAAATAGTGACAGCAAGAGTATAAAGATGTAAATAATACAAATACACCCCAAATATTATGCTAATAGCTTAGAATAGTAGGTGTAAGACGATGTGACAATGGCGACGCTTAGAGTAGCCATTGTGCCCAAGCGTGTGTGCGGGAAAGGTAAGATGAGAAATCCCTTGAGAAGCAAGATAGGGACGAAGACCGATATAATCACGACAGTTATCAGAGTGGGGAGTTTTGAGAGATAGAGAGAAGTACTTGTCAACAAAGATATCTTAGAGTTGAGATTTGCGCTGCATTCAATATAGCCAAACATACTTGGTAAATTGATTAAAAAAAATGACATAATACTTATTGCCATCGTAGGACGGTAGGAGGTGATCGGAGATGTCCAAACATCAGAAAATACAAGTTCTGAGGGCCAAGAAGACCGCAAACTAGAATCATGAAAGAGAGTTTGTGACTTTTCATGCAGCCACATGCATTACACGATTGAAAGTCACCACTGATATTAATAGAAAGAGAAAATCTATAAACTAAATGTTGAGAGATGGGTGGAGCTGGATGACCAAGATGCTGATGCTAGGTTTCAAGAGATGGACGAGACTTAGAGACAAGTGCCAGTGAGGAAGGAGGAGAGGAAGCTGGTCACTCATGAACGCCGTCTCTAAGCGAACCATTAAGAAGGAGCCCATAGATTCTTGCAGAAGTTTCAGGATAGGACTAAGTGCTTGAGATTCAAGCTATGTCGACGCATTTCCTTGTAATAAAACGCATCCCTAAGTGCTTGGTGAATATTTTTATTATGTTTTACTTCCATATTTTGATACCACTTGTCATCTCAAACTTGTGCCTTTCACCAACAAATGAAGGTCGTAGTATCTGCCCACCAAGAAAATATACCAATATGATACGGTATCCTTTACTTGTTTCCTACAACGGCAGGCGTATTCGAATAACAGAAACAAGGAGACTTACTGTAGAAATTCGAAAAGGACAGAACTTCGGCTTCCCTCTGCGCCCATACTTGAGTAAATATGCCCCTTTCTTGAGAGCTGTGATAGCCTGTAGATTTAAGTTCAGAGAAAAAACTTCAAACATGAGTTCCATGTGACCGGATCAATGACACCATAAAATACCTTAAATGGAGCGTACAACACCCTAGATTGAAGTGCCTAATCATTTAAAACATTCTAATACATAGTTTTGATTGACCAAATCTTACCTGACTACATTATACAGAATGGTCAAGAATATAGACATGCCGGCATGAATCTGACGGTCTTGAGGAGATTAACATTAAAACAGGGTGAAGAATATATCAGGGGCGTAAGTCCGTCGATCGATAGTTCGAGCCGGTCCTAACTCTCGATCTTTATTAAGTCATACACAAACTTCATATGCAAAGAAGGTAGAACGTTTTCAGAATAGGATTACTATCATAACAGCTGTGCTCCAAGTACCATAGTTCCAGAAAGCACGTGTGTGTTCCCTAAGTGAACTACTCTTATTAAGTAAACGAAATAGTTTTTACTTGATGTTGAAATTCAAAGAGAGTTTATTTCAATACCCTTGGAAGGCCTCAGTGAACCCATTCCCTAAGGCCTCAAAGATTTATCAGCAATGACTAAATTGAAAAAAAAAAAAAAAAAATCCTAGTACATAATTTTCATTGACCAAATCTTTCCTGACTTCATCGTATAGAATGGTCAAGAATAAAGACATGCCAACATGAAGTTATTTAAAAAGGTGAATTATGAACTTCATTCACAAACTCTATGTGCAAATGAAGAAACATGTTTGAAGAATTTGAATCAATAACCGTAGCAGCTCTGTTCCAGTAACCATAGTTCTAGAAAGAATGTCTGGATTCCTGGACATACCAACTCCACTCATTAAGACTTTTGGTACATCATAACTCCAGCAGAGTAATTTGTCTAGATTTTTGGTTTTCCCAGAAGAATTAGAAATGCATGTGCTATGTAAACTGGAAATTGAATTAGAATTGACAAAGTAGTAATTGGCTGTGAGTTTGAACTTCTGACTCGAAATTTGATCAACAGGAACCACCAATGTAGAACATAACTCCTAGAAGCAAGTAAAAAGTTTGAAATAGGAAACATTTACGCAAGAAAAGTTGACTTACTTGGTCGATATCTCTTTCAGCACCACTAATTCTCTGAGGATCAGCCATTCAAGTAGCAATATCAGCCAAAGCCCAGCAATAGACCCAAAACCCATTTGAACAAGCCAATCTACTCCAGCTCCTACTCAGCCCCATAAACAATCCAAAACTCCTCTTTCAACCAAAACAGCCCCTTCGTCTACATCATTGTTCCACCATTATAACCTCCCAAAATCAACTATTTCACTTGCTTTTTCACCTCCTTGCAGAGAAAATTCTGAGAAATGAAGAGGCCACACACCTCACACAGCCCCAAACCAAAATTAAACCCTAGGAACGAACTCTGTGTGTAAATTCCTCGCAAGTAGATATGAAGTCGCCAAATTGAGGAAATTCAGATGGTCGTCACCTGACGATTCGATTCAACAGATGAGGGAGGTGGTCAACGGCGGTGATTCGAAACGAGCTTGGAGATGATTTCTTCTTCTTCGATTGAAAAGCCCTAGAAATTGAACAATGCAGGTCCTGGTTCTCTCTCTCTGGCCTCGCACTTTCTCTCTCTCTAGGAGGTGGAAGCTTCTGTTTCTCTCTCTCCCTCTCCCTCTCCCTCTCTTCTCTGTTGACATGGTTAGAGAGGGTAGGCGCCAGATCAGCAACTGAATGTGGAATATTTTGTGACAGGCGGGTACTACGGTTCATCTTTGAGAGAATTCGTTTTCTGGTGGTATGTTAATTTTATAATGTTTTGCAGACGAGGACAAATATTTTATCTTAAAAGCCACGAAGGAAACAACGACGACTCGAATCCCTGCACGTCTGCTTTTGACTTTTTTTTTTTTTATTTATTTTGTTGATGTTATTGGCCAAAATTGCACCAGTGCTACCCCAGTTTTGGTTTCATATACAATTCAGGACCCATACTTCCAGTTTCATTTTGAGCTATTATTGTCCGGGCCGGACGCTAGATTTTTTCTCAGGGGGTGACACATAACATTTCTATATACAGCGGACCCTTGATTTATTGTCACAATTGGTCTCCCAGTATGTTTTATGTAGTGGATTTTTGGTACTAGAGGCTCGGGATGATGATTGGAGCAAAACGAACTTTAGAAAGATGAAAAGCTCAAAGACATGGCTAGAAATTGAAAACAAGTGAAAAGGAAACCAAGAAAATGAAGAGAGTGAGATGAAGTGCCCAGTCCAACCGTACGACTAGGAGCCATGGTTGTACGACTAGAAAGAGTTAGAAGAAAAATGAGATCAGGTTGTCGACCAACCCTCTGTTGGTTGTACGACCAAGAAGCCCAGTCGTATGACTGGAGGAGCTGGTCGTACGACTAGAAAGCAATACTGAACGCAACTTTTTGGGTTTTGTTGCAATTTTGTAATAGTTTTATGACTATGATTGTTTCTAAACATTGTAGAATGACCTATGGACGTCTCATTTAGATAGAACACATTGGAGAACTCTTGTGGAGCGTAAGTGTAACACCCCCAAATGGCCCAAGCCGGAGACCCGGGGATGTCACTCCGTACCCGAGAGGAGCCCGGATACAAGGAGATTTTATAACATGGTTCGCAAGCACAAAACATCCACGATAATAATTAAATCCAATTAAAGCAATGCATTATTAAAATCCAACATCCTAGCCACAAACCGGCGTAACAACTAAAGTGTTTAAACTACTAAAGAATTTCAATTCAAATGAAATACTACTACTATTAATTCATGTGATGCGCGTCCCCTTCTACGTCAGATAACCATCTTCTAAACCTGTGGTGCGGAATCAAAATGAAACACCACAGTACAAAATCAGCATGAAATACTGGTAAATAAACATCCAAACATGTAAAACGATGATGGGATAGATATAAAACAATGACTCATTCATAAGTAAGAGTTTTTCGCAAACACAGCGGTAATAAAGTTGACTCTTGTATTAAAACATAAGAGTTCCCAATTCTATAATACTTCCAACCAATTTCCATAATCATTAAGAAAAATCCAAAATCCATCGTTAACTTCTTTCCGTTAACAAAACCAAAAATCCATTACTAATTCGTTGTGACGGGGGAAACCAAACCATCTCGCAAGCATCCAAGACCTTAAGTGTCGACACCCCCCGAAGAATCTAGCGTCGAGAGGAGTGAGTACAGGGAGCTATCCGGGGACTTGCAACCGGATTAAATAAAAATAAATTGAAACGGAAGACCGAGATCAAACCGTCCAATGCCAATGGTAACCATACCACAATAATCATAAATGTCCCCGCACAACTATTCCACTTTACGTATTAATGCTTTATCATTATCATGGTGATATTTCAAAGAAAAGCATTTATCAAGTAGAAATCACATATTGTATGTCACATCACATAAACACATTTTGAGACGTAAAGAAATACAAGAATTCGTTTTGACACGAAAGAGATAAGCACACTAGGCTTGGCATATTTACTTACCTCAAAGCAAAATCCAACTATAGCAACTCAATCAACGTACTCTACGTACTCGTCGTCGACGAACTCGTTACCTACACGTAACAATATTTTAATCAAACACATATTCTAGCAATATACTTGCTATACTAATTACATGCATATGATAGCCAATGGTTTAGGGTTCTAACACCAACCTAACATCTCACACAATTCATACTTCAAAACAAAACCCAAAACTTTGCTTCAAAATCCTTTAACCTAAAGCATACATACTCTATATAACTCCACCAAATCTATTACTCCAGTTTCCCAAACAGATCATGGTCTAAAAACAGTTCCATTGGATTCAAAACGTTTGAAATAATAAGTTTAGCCTCAAACAGATTTTAATTTTGATTCCTGAATCAAAAGTTACACTAGTTTCAAGTTTCCAACTTCATTCAAAATATCAATACGGGAATTGTCAATCTTCATGAAACTTTTCCCCCAAGCATCTAGTTCATCCTATATTCATACTAAACCTAATATAACATGATTCCCACATTCAAATCAGATTGTTATCCACCTACTATGATCATTCAAACACCCAAATCATTCATTCAAACTTCTCTTCTAAACTAGGGTTTCTTCCCAACACCCAAGAACATGATAAACCCTAAAACTTGATTATCAATCCTATGAATTCATGAACAATGATCCTACAATAACAAACTAAAAATTAAAGATTACATGCAACATACATGAATCATGAACAAGTGATCACAAGAATAAGAGATCAACAAGAGAAAAGAAATGAAGAAACAAAACAAGCTCAAACCCGCCGTCCATGGAGGCGGAAGGAGAGAGAGGCGGACGGAGAGAGAGAGAGAAAAGAGAGAAAGAAAAGAGAAAGAAAGAAAGAAAGAAGAAAAAGAGAGAGAGAGAGAGAGAGAGAGAGAGATTACCTCGACGGAAAAAGAGAGAGAGAGCGGTGGCGGTGGGGTGGCTGCCGTCGGTCACAAGAGAGAGACGAGAGAGAGAGAGGGACGGGTGAGAGTGAGGGAGACGTGAGAGAGTTAGAGAAAAATAGGGAGAGTGAGGGTTTTATGAGAGTTGGAAACAAAATCAACTTCATAAGTAGGAAACCCTCTTGAATTAGGAAACTTTTACGTAGGAAGAAAAGTTAGGTCAAAAGACACTTATTCCCCCTTAGTTTTGCAAAAAGACAAATACCTCCCCCAAACTCAAGTAAAAAACATTAAAACCTTTTATTAAAGTCACAAAGTTCCCCCCAAACTCTCAAAGCATTATAATTAACTCTCTACAATTAAATTAACTTCCCAACACTTATAACAATATCACAAAATACCCGTAGTCACAAAACGGGGTATTTCATCCTTCCCTCCTTAAAGAGAACTTCGTCCTCGAAGTTTAAACAAAAACCTCCCTCCTTAATGAGAATTCTTCCTTGAATTTTAATCTAAACCTTAACCTCAATAAGGTATACACTTGCTTGAAGTTTAAACTAAACCTTAACCTCAATAAGGTATACACTTCCCTCAATGGTACAACTACTAAATGCAAACCTAAGGTCATGAATGATATGCAATATACTATAAGTAGTACTTTAATAAAAACCGAAGGATTACATCCTCTCCCCCTTAGAGGAGTGACGTCCTCGTAACTCAAGGTAGCTCTTCAAACAGGTGAGGGTACTTCTTCCTCATATTATCTTCCGCTTCCCAAGTTGCCTCTTCAGTGAGGTGGTTTTTCCATAAAACTTTTACAATCTTGACACTCTTGTTACGGGTGTTCCTTGTCTTGGTGTCTAAAATCTTGACAGGATGTTCTTCATAACTCAAAGACGGGTCCAGTTCTACTGGTTCGGGATCTAATACATGAGATGCATCAGGCACATACTTCTTCAGTTGCGATACGTGGAATACGTTATGAACACGACCCAAATTCGATGGTAAATCCAATCGATAAGCCACTTCTCCAATATTCTCTATGACATCATATGGTCCAATGAATTTCGGGATCAACTTCCCTTTCTGATTGAACCTCATGACTCCCTTAGTCGGCGAAACTTTAAGAAATGCTTTTTCTCCAACTTGAAATTTCAATGGTCTTCTTTTCTGATCAGCGTAGGACTTCTGTCTATCCTGGGCTGCTTTCATTCGCTGCTGGATAAGTCTCACTTGATCTGTCATCTCTTCAATAAGTTGTGGACCAATTACTACTGTCTCACTTATGTCGTTCCAACACAATGGTGTTCTACACTTTCTTCCATACAACGCTTCATGTGGTGCCATTCTAATACTGGCATGATAACTGTTGTTGTAGGAGAATTCTATTAAAGGTAATCTATCAACCCATGAACCTTGAAAATCCATAACACACGATCTTAGCATATCTTCCAACGTTTGGATTGTCCTCTCGGTTTGTCCATCTGTAGCAGGGTGAAATGCCGTGCTAAACTTCAGCTGAGTTCCCAATGCCTCCTGGAGTGCTTTCCAGAAGTGAGAAAGAAAATTAGGATCTCTATAGGAAACTATAGAGCTTGGTACTCCATGATACCTCACAATGTTCTTCATATACGCATCAGCTCTTTGTTCCATGTTCCATGTGTCTTTCATCGGAATGAACCTTGCTGTCTTGGTCAATCTGTCAACTACGACCCAAATCTGATTCAGTCCATTCTTTGATGTCGGTAACGCAGTCACGAAATCCATTGAAATAGAATCCCACTTCCAAACTGGGACGTCTAATGGTCGTACTAAGCCTCACATTCTTTTATGTTCAAACTTCACCATTTGACAAGTTAGACATTTTGCCACAAATTCTGCTACTTCTTTCTTCATGTTAGGCCACCAAAACATCTTCTTCATGTCCTTATAAAGTCTGTCACCTCCTGGATGTATTTAGTAAGGTGTGTTGTGCGCTTCTCGCATCAACTTCTCCTTAGTTTCCATACACTTATGTTGTACACACCATCATCCCTTGTAACGAATACTTCCGTCTTCATGGATCTTGAAATCCTTTGCTTGAACTTCTGCAATCTTTTTCTTTATCCTTTCCAGCTTCACATCTCCTGGCTGGTTACTCCTTATCTCTTCTAAGACATCTGGCACAACTGTCATATTCCCAATGATATTCTTAACTCCTCCTTGTTCTACAACTTCAATTCCAAGTTTTTGGAACTCTCGGCATAGCCGATCTGGCAAAACTAGCATAGTATCCAAATTATGGCTCGATTTTCGGCTTAACGCATCAGCTACTACGTTTGCCTTGCCTTCATGGTATTGGATACGCAAATCATAATCCTTTATGACTTCTAACCAACGTCTTTGTCTGTTATTTAGATCTTTCTGCGTGAAGATGTACTTGAGACTGCTATGATCCGTATACAATCTACACACAGATCCATACAAATGATGTCTCCATATCTTCAGTGCGAAAACTATAGCTGCAAGCTCTAAGTCATGCGTAGCATAGTTCTCTTCATGAGTTTTCAGTTGTCTTGAAGCATAGGCAATAACCCTCCTGTCTTGCATAAGCACGCATCCTAAACCCTTCTTCGATGCATCACTATAAATATCAAACTCGCCAGAATCATTGGGTAAAGCTAACACAGGTGTTGTCGTCAACTTTTCCTTCAATGTCTGGAATACTTCTTCACAATCTTCGCCCCACTTATACCTTACCGTCTTCTTGGTTAGCGTAGTAAACGGTCTAGCGATCTTCGAGAAATCTTTCACGAAACGCCTGTAGTATCCTGCTAATCTGAGAAAAATCCTTACTTCGGACACATTCTTCGGAGTTGGCCAATCTTTCACTGCTGAAATCTTTCCTGGATCCACGAATATTCCCTCCTTGGAAATTATGTGACCCAAAAATGGAACGTGTTTTAGACAAAATTCACACTTCGAGAGTTTAGCATATAACTTCTCATGTCTCAAAGTTTCTAGCACTTCCTTGAGATGTTCTTCGTGTTCTTCCTCGCTCTTTGAATAAACAAGGATGTCATCAATAAAGATGACCACGAAACGATCTAGAAACGTCCTCATAACACGATTCATTAGATCCATAAATACTGCTGGTGCATTGGTTAGACCAAAAGGCATAACAGTAAACTCGTAGTGTCCATACCTCGTTCTAAAGGCTGTCTTCGAGATGTCCTTCTCGGCTACTCGAAGCTGGTGATAACCTGATCTGAAGTCTATCTTTGAGAAAACGCTCGCCCCTTGTAACTGATCGAACAAGTCGTCAATTCGGGGTAAAGGGTATTTGTTCTTGATCGTTGCGCTATTCAACTCTCTGTAGTCAATGCACAACCTCAAGCTTCCATCCTTATTCTTCAAAAACAATACCGGTGCACCCCAAGGGGAAACACGCGGCCTTATGTAACCATTTTGAAGTAACTCTTGCAACTGATCCTTTAGTTCTTTCAACTCTACTGGCGCCATTCTGTACGGTGCTTTTGAAATCGGAGCTGTTCCAGGTGCTAAGTCCATAGTGAATTCGATCTCCCTTCTAGGTGGCATTCCTGGAATTTCGTCCGGGAACACATCGGGAAAATCTCTAACTATTGGTATCTCTTCCAGCACATTCTCCTTCTTAGACATGTCTTGAACATAACATAAATAAGCACTATTCCCCTTCTTCACTTGGTTGACTATGGTCAAAGCTGACACTAGTCGGATACATGGTTCCTTTGTGATACCACGGTAAGAAACTTTTTCTCCTTTTGGACCTTTAAGCATGATCTTCTGATCGTGACAGTCTATGACTGCTCGATATTTACCCAGCCAATCCATTCCCAATATCACATCTATTCCTCCAAGATCAAACTGTATCAGGTTGGCTGGTAGGGTACTAGCCGAAATCTTAACTTCTACTCCTTCAAAAATGGCGTCACATACTGTTACATGACCGGTTGGGGTAGCTACGGGGATGGATACTCTAGAAGGCTTATTGAGACTCAATTTTTCCACAAATGATGATGAAATAAACGAATACGATGCTCTGGAATCAAATAGAGTAAATGTTGGTTGTTCATAAACAAGAAATGTACCAGTGACTACTCCGTTTGCTGCTTCAGCTTCGGTCCTGCTCATGACAGCGATACTTGCAACATTCCCGTTCTGTGTGGTAGTTCCTGCCGTACCAGTCCCATTGTTGTTGGTGTTAGCTGGAGCGTTGTTGTTCCTATTCCCGTTCTGAACTCCATTGTTCCTTCCATTGCCTTGGTTGTTCACTTGCTACCTACCATAATTGTTGCCTCCATTATTCTGGTTGTTGTAGTTCCCATAGTTCCGGTTTCCGCCCTGATTGTTGTTGAACTGTCGGTTTCCTTGGTAATTGCCTCCTTGGTTCCCTTGCTGGTTTCCATTTGGTTTCAATCGACACTCAAAAGCACGATGACCTTTCATGCCGCAGTTGTGGCAGTTTACAAGGTTTTCTTGGCAGTCCTTTCCTGGATGGTTTTTTTGGCACTTCTTGCAGATATAACGGCGAGGTTGCTCATCTCCATTATTCTGCTTATTACCGCGATACTGTCCTTGGTTACTTCCTCCGTGGTTAGGCTTAAACCTTTTGTCCTGACTACCTTGGTTAATCCTACTCTGATTGTTTCCATAGCCCACAGCGTTCTCAACCTTGCGCTTCCCACGCTTCTCATCTTGTGCCTCTTGAATACGCCAAATGGCTGCAGCTCTATCATAAGCTTCTTGCAGAGTGTCGTACGTCCTGCACATCAAGTCTTTCTGCAGATGAAGTTCGATACCAGACATGAACTTTCTAACTTTAGTCGCTTCATCAGGCATCACCTGACCTGCGAATCGGGATAGTTCCATGAATTTCTTGAAGTACTCGGTCACGGAACCGTTCCCTTGCGTCAGATTCACGAAGTCTATGTACTTTTGATCCTGGACATGGTCCGGATAAAAGCGAGTGCGTAATGCAGTTTGAAGAGCTTCCCAATTGAAATTGGGTTGAGCCAAAAAGTTCTGACGTGTGCTCCTCCACCATGTATTAGCTTCGTTCTTCAAGTAGAATGCCGCACAAACAACCTTGCGGTCTTCGGGGCTCTCAACTAGCTCAAGGACCTTATCCATCTCATCGATCCAATTTTCGAGCTCAACAGGATCCTCATTGCCTGTAAAGTTCCCTGGCTTCATGTCTGCCACTTTCTTAGCCCAATTTGCGTTATTCTGCTCTCCCTGGTTTGCGCTCTGCGCCATCTGAGTAAATTGCGCAAAGAACTGCTCCATGTTGTTGTTGTTGTTGTTGTTGTTGTTTGGTGCTGCCATTGGTACTTGGCGATGTCTCCTGGTGTAGTATTGATGTGGTCTATCAGTCATAATCCCTACACTATAGCCTATTGTATTACTTATAAAGTACCAAGAAGTACAAACAATCATGCATATATGGCATGTAGTGCACAATTTAACAAGTAATGTCACACATTGATCATCATTTAAATCAATTACTCATGTATTTCCACATAGGCTGATCACGTCTCAGCTTTTCATCTTCTCCAAAAATTGGAAAAAGGATCAATAGGACAAGAAAAAATTATTAATTTTGGTGTGCAACAACCTCTCTAAGTCTACATTCATAATCAAGAAGAATCAACTCAAAATAAATTGTAGAACTCAAGATACACAAGAAATACTACGAATGCTGTCACAGCCCACCAGAACAGAAACTTTAACTTTGAAAAGCCTCAAACTGACTTTAAAATTCTCAAAATGAGCTAAGCCTTATCCTAGTGTTCGCCAAACGTGTCTAATAGTTTTCATAAAAATTTGAGATCAAAACAAGATCTGGAAGATAGGTAATAATAAAAAATGCTACAGCTAGTCACTTTGCAATTCTGCTACTGAACCATCAACTTTGAAATTTCGTAACTAATACTCCAGAACTCATATAAGGCTGAAATATTTATGGAAGATACCTGGGTATGTCTTCTTTCTGGTAAAAATTCAAGGAAAAATAACTCCAAAGTTAAATACGTCTGCTACAACAAAAACTCACTGCTGCGCAGATTCAACAACACTGAAGATCAAAGTTTTCGCGTTCTAACTCCATGAACACTTTCTACGCACTTAATCAACAATAACAAAACATAAAATAACCTTAATTCATCAAATCATACTCCAAAATTCAGAAAGATAAATTCATTAAACTCCCCAAATCGGGTCCTCAAAGCGTAAACATTATTCGTCCCAAAGCAAAACGCTAAAAATTTAACTCTAGCCCAAAAGTGACTATTCAAGAATCGTTCTAAAACTTCAAATGTTGCTTGGCTCCATAGCCTTATTTAAAAAAAAAATAAAACTCAAAAAGCATCTAGTCTAGGAAATCTAAAGAACTCTAACAAGCTTAATATTCGTCCTCATCGCTTTCATCCATCTCTTCCTCTTCATTGGAGTCATACTCGTGCTCTTCATCTTCACTCGGATCTTCTTCACTTTCTTCATACTCCATGGGATCTTCTTCAATCTCGGGGTATTCATCGACATCTTCCATTGGATCTTATTCGACTTCCTCATCGTCACTAGAGTATATAATAATCACCTCTTTTTCATCACTAGAGCTTATGTAGATCACGTCTTCTTCATCGGTGGACTCTATCTCAATAACTGTATAACTTTGCAACTTAAGATAAGCCTCCATCAAAAAATTGCATATAAAATCTGCACTTACCGTCCATTCACCTTGGCAACGATAATCCCTATCATTCAGACGATTCATCTTGCCCATGATGTTACTATACTTCGTAATAATTTCCCCAAACATGGGTTTCATAGGTAATGCCTTCACCATACAGTAAGCCTGAAAAGCTGGATTTCTATACCGAGGAAAATCTAAGGCTTTGAATCTATCTTCACAATACTGAACCACGCGGTCACGAAAATCTGGAAAGTCTTCACCTTCGACCCAACGTGTCACAACAGGGTGCTTCTCTACTGGCAACACACGCTTCCTTGCTGTATGCTTAGTTCTTGCCATCTACAAGAGGAAACAACTTAATAAATCTCCAATTTAAAAGGCATAGATCATAATCCGAAATTGCTACACTTTGCAACTAATAATCATTCTCAAGACTCCAAATTGATGGTCAAAAGACTCTTGAAGAAATTTCCCAACAAAGTCTCTTAAAAAAATAGGATTAAACTTAGAATCCCATTGAAACACTTCAAAAATTCGATCCATTAGCATCTAGGATAGACTACGGCTCTTAGTTAGGAATGGGTGGATAAACGTACTTGCTTTATATCCTATTTTCTAAACACTTACACATAATAATCCTATCCATACTACCCAAATTCCCACGGCTAGTCAAATTTTAAGTTATTTCTCCTATATTCATTTTAGTTACCCTAACAAGTTTTAATTTCCTTTTTTGGAATGCCGGCTCTGATACCACCTGTAACACCCCCAAATGGCCCAAGCCGGAGACCCGGGGATGTCACTCCGTACCCGAGAGGAGCCCGGATACAAGGAGATTTTATAACATGGTTTGCAAGCACAAAACATCCACAATAATAATTAAATCCAATTAAAGCAATGCATTATTAAAATCCAACATCCTAGCCACAAACCGGCGTAACAACTAAAGTGTTTAAACTACTAAAGAATTCCAATTCAAATGAAATACTACTACTATTAATCCATGTGATGCGCGTCCCCTTCTACGCCAGATAACCATCTTCTAAACCTGTGGTGCGGAATCAAAAAGAAACACCACAGTACAAAATCAGCATGAAATACTGGTAAATAAACATCCAAACATGTAAGACGATGATGGGATAGTTATAAAACAAAGACTCGTTCATAAGTAAGAGTTTTTCGCAAACACAGCGGTTACAAAGTTGACTCTTGTATTAAAACATAAGAGTTCCCAATTCCATAATATTTCCAACCAATTTCCATAATCATTAGGAAAAATCCAAAATCCATCGTTAACTTCTTTCTGTTAACAAAACCAAAAATCCATTATTAATTCGTTGTGACAGGGGAAACCAAACCATCTCGCAAGCATCCAAGACCTTAAGTGTCGACACCCCCCAAAGAATCTAGCGTCCAGAGGAGTGAGTACAGGGAGCTATCCGGGGACTTGCAACCGGATTAAATAAAAATAAATTGAAACGGAAGACCAAGATCAAACCGTCCAATGCCAATGGTAACCATACCACAATAATCATAAATGTCCCCGCACAACTATTCCACTTTACGTATTAATGCATTATCATTATCATGGTGATATCTCTAAGAAAAGCATTTATCAAGTAGAAATCACATATTGCATGTCACATCACATAAACACATTTTGAGACGTAAAGAAATACAAGAATTCGTTTTGACACGAAAGAGATAAGCACACTAGGCTTGGCATATTTACTTACCTCAAAGCAAAATCCAACTATAGCAACTCAATCAACGTACTCTACGTACTCGTCGTCGACGAACTCGTTACCTACACGTAACAATATTCTAATTAAACAAATATTCTAGCAATATACTTGCTATACTAATTACATGCATATGATATCCAATGGTTTAGGGTTCTAACACCAACCTAACATCTCACTCAATTCATACTTCAAAACAAAACCCAAAACTTTGCTTCAAAATCCTTTAACCTAAAGCAAACATACTCTATCATAACTCCACCAAATCTATTACTCCAGTTTTCCAAACAGATCATGGTCTAAAAACAGTTCCATTGGATTCAAAACGTTCGAAATAATAAGTTTAGCCTCAATCGGGTCTTAATTTCGATTCCTGAATCAAAAGTTACACTAGTTTCAAGTTTCCAACTTCATTCAAAATATCAATACGGGAATTGTCAATCTTCATGAAACTTTTCCCCCAAGCATCTAGTTAATCCTATATTCATACTAAACCTAATATAACATGATTCCCACATTCAAATCAGATTGTTATACACCTACTATGATCATTCAAACACCCAAATCATTCAATCAAACTTCTCTTCCAAACTAGAGTTTCTTCCCAACACCCAAGAACATGATAAACCCTAAAATTTGATTATCAATCCTATGAATTCATGAACAATGATCCTAAAAATAACAAACTGAAAATTAAAGATTACATGCAACATACATGAATCATGAACAAGTGATCACAAGAATAAGAGATCAACAAGAGAAAAGAAAAGAAGAAACAAAACAAACTCAAACCCGCCGTCCATGGAGGCGGACGGAGAGAGAGAGAAAAAGAAAGAGAGAAAGAAAAGAGAAAGAAAGAAAGAAGCAAGAGAGAGAGAGAGATATTACCTCGACGGAAAAAGAGAGAGAGAGCGGCGGCGGTGGGGTGGCTGCCGTCGGTCACAAGAGAGAGAGAGACGAGAGAGAGAGGGACGGGTGAGAGTGAGGGAGACGTGAGAGAGTTAGAGAAAAATAGGGAGAGTGAGGGTTTTATGAGAGTTGGAAATAAAATCAACTTCATAAGTAGGAAACCATCTTGAATTAGGAAACTTTTACGTAGGAAGAAAAATTAGGTCAAAAGACACTTATTCCCCCTTAGTTTTGCCAAAAGACAAATACCTCCCCCAAACTCAAGTAAAAAACACTAAAACTTTTGATTAAAGTCACAAAGTTCCCCCAAACTCTCAAAGCATTATAATTAACTCTCTATCCCAACACTTATAATAATATCACAAAATACCCGTAGTCACAAAACGGGGTATTTCAGTAAGGAACAAGCTTGGAGCTCAAATTTTTGTCGTATGATTTTCTTAACTCTGTCTATTGCTTATTTTTAGGATTTTTACTTACTTTATTGATTTGATCACATCAATGAGTAGCTAATCTTCTCTTTGTTAGGACCCCCAGTGGTAGCTAGTGTTTATGATGCAGAGTTTGGTTCTATGACATCGCAATTCATGTGTATGCTTAAATTGATGTAAGTCTTTCTTATTATGGGTTCTACTTTGTGAAATCTATCTTAGTGTATGACGTCACATTAAAAGATCTTAATTAATGAATATTCGGTGAATCAGTATTTGTTAGTTGGAAAATTGGATTAATCACTTAGTTTATCTATATTCGATGACTCAGTAGTGTTAACTAAGAACATTGGGTAGAATAAGATCGAAATCGTAATTACAGTTTTGTGACTCGGTAATAATTAACCATATTCATAAATCCTTCTTGATAGGATAGAGTTGCTTGTTTGACCGGAAAAAATAGTATCAGGTGTTTCATGTATCGTAGAATGTGTATTTATCGTCCCTAGTGATTCACATCGGTGTCCTGATTAATTCTCCATATAGTATTCATAACATCTCATTATTTTGAATTGCTTTTTCAATCATTAATTTAGTCGTTTCAATTATTAGTTTAGGAAACTCAAAAACTCAACTTTTACCTACATTACGGTTATATTGCTTAATTAATTAGACAAAATCTCTTGGTTAACAAACTCGGATATACCTATTAATACAGCACCGAAAATCATGCACTTGCAGTTCGAGCGTGTCAATTTTTTTGGGCCGTTGTTGGGGACTTTATTTTATATTGATTAAAATTTATAACCCTAAGGAATTTACTTTTCTATTTATATTCTTAACTTGCAGACCTATTGATAAATCCTTGATAAGAGTTATCCTTAGTACACTTTACATTGTTATTTGTGTGCATTTCGGTGAAAAGTGACAAGATTTGTGCCAAAATACGAAGAAAATGCACTTTGGGATGTTTTAGAGCTTTAAAGTACAATCCGGGCGTTTCCTAATGGTTTTGAGTATTATTTTGATAATTTATCACATTTGATCTTCGCGGTAGTGTTTGTGTAGTTGTTTGACAGGTATTACGCATGCGGTAATCAAGTGGAGAGAAGAAACGAGTTTCGGAATAGAAAAAAAAAGACGAATTTGGCGCGTTTTGGATGTTTTCGCCAAAATTGGGCAACAATTGAGAAAAACGAGAAAATAGTCCGGAAACGGGAATTTCTCTACATGGGTGAAGTCTACGTCTCAAAAAGAATCCAAATGTGCAAAAATCACATTCATCGGAGTTCGGGATCAAAATTCGGGTCCTTATTTGCTTTTCAAAAAGCTTAGTTGCTTTTCCAGGATGTTTTAGAGCAAATTAAGGATGTTTTGAGGATAGTTTGAGTTCTACAATGAAGATGGTAGTGAGACCAGTGGCAATTGAAAGTAGACACGAAGAGCTTTCCCGACGGCGGGTCACGGAGCTAAAAAGGAAATCGGACGAAAAAGTTATGGTTCTTCGAAGACAAAGACAAGTCTTGGAAGAAAAATATAGGAAAAGGGTGTCTTCGTACGAAGACAAAAGTCTTCGCACGAATACTTAACACTTAGCCAAAATTCGGAGCTGTTGGAAAAGTCTTCTTGAAATATGATGCAGTACTTATCTGGGAAGACCTTAGTACGAAGAGAAAAAGTATTTGTATGCAAACCTCTTCGCACAAGCAGAAAGTGTTTGCAAGAAGACCTCTTCGCACGAACATAAAGTGTTCGTACGAAGACATCGCTGGCATGAGCAGATTTTAGCGGGGGTTTTTATGCAATTGCTCCAAACTTTGTCATGTTATTTTGGAAACCTTTTTAAGCAATCTAGGCCGTCTTTTCCATAGGTTGGCAAGGTTCTACGCATGTTGGAGAGCAAGAAGACGTTGGAGGAGCAAGCTTGGAGCTTAGGATTGCATCGTTTTGGATATTTTATCTCCTCTTTCTCTCTAGTTTTTGTTTATGATCATTGAACTTGTTGATTTGATCATGTGTAGTCGTAGCTAAACCCTTTTTGCTGGGAATTATCGTTTGATAGCAAGGTTTTGATATGAACGTGGTGTTTTGAGATTATGATTCAAGTTTTAGACTTAATTAAACGTGTTATTTCATTGTTATGGATCGTTTATGAGATTAATTCCATTATTCTTGCGCGTAGCTAATGTAGGAATAGTTTTAATTGACATAAACGTGGTAACTCCGTGAGAGTTAGTTGGTAAAGTGAGCAATTCACCTAGTCGAATCATTACTTGGTAACTCGGTAGTGTTAACTAGGATCATTAGAGTAGAATCATGAACTTTAATGCATGCCTAAAAGTGAAATAGACTTGGTAACTCGGTATATTTTGGTTTTAGGAATAGATAATTTATTTGGTAAATCGGTA
Organism: Linanthus parryae; assembly: GCA_023055425.1. Lineage (NCBI taxonomy): Eukaryota > Viridiplantae > Streptophyta > Magnoliopsida > Ericales > Polemoniaceae > Linanthus > Linanthus parryae. Next base: position 160,047,328 of record JALGPY010000002.1, on the reverse strand, counting down.
ATTTTACGTTGCTCGATTAATAGTAAAAGATACGTTGTTTCATGAATCAAAGCATAAGTTTATATCATCCCTAGTAAACCTAGAGAGAATTCCCGATATTTTATCCCATATTAGTAATCTTTGCAATTTTTTCCCGTTAATCGTGCCATCACCTAAACGGTTAACTTGTCATTGTATTTTAATTTTCGTAGACTTAGAAAACAAAAACAAATGCATTGTGCCCACATAGGATTGAGAGTTAATAACTAATTCAGAACAAAGTCCCTAGGGTTCGACAACCCGAATTTCCGGTTTATTACTACATGCGACAGCCTACACTTGCGGTTGGATCGTGTCAAGTTTTTGGCGCCATTGTCTGGAACTTCGGTTGAATTACTTAGAATTAATAACATTAGGGAATTTTTATTTATTTATTTATTTTTTGATCTCACCTGTTTCCTAGCGAACTATTGTACAGGTATCTTGGTGATCATGTGGGGGGGGGGGGGCAGAATTTATGTGGGTAAGCTCCAGGCTATTCACCGTACTACTCTTATGGAGACATGTACACCCCTCCTCCTTGAAATCAAGAATATGAGCAGATGAGAGAAATACTGAAGCTCATGATAGTTAAAATGGACATAATTGAGGAAGGGATAACGGTGATGGAGGAAATTGTCATGCGTCATCAACAGGAATTGGATGAGTTGGTATTGACGTACAATGACAATGGGCCAAGAAGCATCATTACTGACTTAGCTGGGGAGTTCGAAGAGGAAGATGAAGAGCCCCCACAGGTCTATGTCTATAATACTATTCATCATGAAGTAATAGATCCTCGGGCTGCTTCAGACTCAGATTCGGACACAGATTGGGATGATCGCATAATTCCGGATCCATGGCATGAGTGGGAGAGTGTTGACATCGCAAGCTTATGGCCTAATGATATTGAAGCTGTTTTTGTTGAAGAACAAGCTCATGAGTGCGCCAAGAATGTGATCTTTACACTCGTTGAGGATATGTGCCTAAATGAAGCATGCCTTGAGCATAGGGAATTATTGCGCGGAGATGAAGAAGGACCCCAATTCTATGCAATTCATGAATTGCCGCCCATAATTCTAAGAGAAGAGCGAGGAAAGGAAGTAGGAAAGTAAGAAATCATTGTTGAAGTGGTTCCACCTGAGATGCTATATTCAAATGGTCAATCCTCGACCAATGTAGTTTTGAAGAAGAAGAAGAAGAAGAAGAAAGGTAGAATGAGGAATGTGGTGACTAACAACTTCTCTTTCTTCTTACCATATGTATATCATGCATGCTCACTTGAGAAGCGACAAAGAGAGAGGTGTAAGATCAATTCAGTCTATTAATTTCAAAGACTTGAAATATCTTGTCTATTTCAAGGCCTTGAAACAGCCTTCAAAGCTTTGAAACCAACTGAGTTTTAACTCCATGATCTCAGGGGGAGTATTTGATCTTGATTCGGTTTCTAATTCCCTGTGCTTGATCTATGATCACTTGATGATGAAAGACAAAGCATTACTACATGTTTAACACTATCTAATCCATCTGTTTGACTTAACTTTGCAGGGAATGTTTGTTTCCTAAAATGCAGGATATGTTTCCTAACTTGTATTTTGTTGGAATGGAAACTGAGCAATGATTTGATTATGTGATCATTTTTATGTGTTTGAAAGCTTCCCAACTTATGTATACACAAGATCAAATCAGTATCATTGAAGCTACTGATCAACTATCTGTTGGAGAGGCTGTTAAAGAAGTCAAAGTTGTTGCCTACAAAATAGGAAAGTTGGTTGCTGAAATCTGGAAGATTTGCAAGCCAATTGAGCTGTATAAAAGGAGCTCAGTTTGAAACATATGAAGACACAACTCAACAGGAAAAAACAGAGACACTCAAACACATTCAAGGATTTCTAAGTAACAAAGAAGCAGATCAAATTCGCAATCCAATTCTCATAAGAACACTGCACTCATACAACTATTTCATTTACTGTGCTCTTCTGTTGTGAACTTCATTTGTATATCTTCTTGTTTATACTTCTAGTTCTCACTCTCAAGGATTGTTCAAGGTGAACAATAGAGAATTCTTATTTAATCAGATATCTAGAGCAGGTACTAGATAGGTCAGTGAAAACCACAAACTGTAACAGAGTATGGTATCTCTGTGTGCTTGAGATCTAGGGCTTAGCTGTGGATTAATAATAATTTAGTTGAAAATCTTGCAGGAGAAGATTCTTGAGGTAGAGACGTAGGTCCAAGTCGACTGAACTATATATATCTTGTGTCTCTTGCATTTACTTTACAGTTTTATACTTAGTTTACTTGCATCTTTTAAACAGTTTCATTTCAAGGGCTTGAAACTCATTTCAAGGCCTTGAAATAGACTTCTTCTCTTTATACTTAATTGTTTTCATTCCAAGGGCTTGAAACTCAGTTAAAGGCCTTGAACTCTACTTATTCCTCACTAACTCTTTTGAAACCACTTCTCTTACAAGTTTGAGCAAAAGTTGACATACTCTATTTAACCCCCCCTTCTAGAGTATTGATCCTGTATTTCTACCTACTTTATCCCCTTTCAATTGGTATCAGAGCTTGTATCACTGCATATATTTAACCATCTTGTGATCATGAGTACAGCCAGTTATGGTGGTTTCTCTCAGGGAATAGCTGCTAACAGACCTCCTCTTTTGTGGAGATAATTTTGTTCGCTGGAAAGCCTTGATGAAGATGTTCATCATTGATCAATATATAGCTTTGGACTATTATTCAGAATGTTCCTCACACTTTCTACAAAGATAAAGATGGAGTCAAAACTCCAAAATCTGAAAACTCTCTCTCTCTCTCTTCTTCTAAATTAGAACAATTCTCTAAGAATTTCAAAGCTATTAATCTCTTGTATTGTGCTTTGAGTACAGATGAATTCAACAGGATCTCAGGCTGTAAAACTACCAAGGAGATCTGGGATAAGCTTGTGGTGACATTTGAAGGAACCGGTCAAGTCAAGCAAACCAAGATCAACATCTATCTCAGGCAGTATGAGCTATTCAAGATGAATGGAGATGAAACAATCATAGACATGTTCAAAAGATTCACTGACATTGTCAACAACCTTGACTCATTGGGAAAACACATTTCCAATGAAGAAAATTTTAGAAAGATTATGAGAAGTCTTCCAAAGGAAAAATGAGAATCAAAGAATAGTGCTATAGAGGAAGTACAAGATCTCTCATCACTTCAACTTGATGATCTGCAAGGAAAGCTTCTTACACATGAGATAAACATGAATGAAGCTGATGGAGAATTACCTGAACGAGTCAAGAATCTTGATCTCAAGGCTAAAGAAAATGAGTCATCTCAAAGCCTTCATACTGATGATGATGATGAAGATCCATATGCTTTGATTTCCAAGGCCCTAATGACGCGCGATTACTACGCGTTGCTACACAAGTATACGGTCAAGTAATAAAGTGGAGTATTTTGGACTCCGAGTTATCGAACCCAAGGGAAGGTGTTTACTATATACTCTAGATTAGCAATTAAACTCAATTTACCTAAGTACCCGGTAAAAATGATTGTAGTTGGAAGTGTTGTCACCCTCAAACAAGTGACTAGCAATAGTAATGAAATAACGCAAATGAAATGATTTGACAAAAATCAGAGGAAAGAAAGGTAGGCAATCTATAGATCACCTAGGGTAGTTTTGACAATTCCGGATTCCATGTTCTAACACAATGAATCTTGGTAACCTATGCTGGGTAATGGCATTGACAATTACCTCTCAGTCTCATGTCGTTCTACACTAAGGTAACGATTTGTCCCTCTCGGGCCAAGTATACTACCTATGTGTTCTAGTAGGCTAACAATTTTGCAAGGAATAATGTCCTATCAGACCACCATTCACTAACAACTCATTACTTCCTACTGAATTTACCCTCATCTAGCCATTCCTATCATACTAACCTCTCAGTCTAGTCAATTAAGAACGATCTTGTTTACTCATCTCAACTTGGGTAGAGTTGTTTTCACACACTCACTAGTTACATAGTAATTTCGGGTCATGACTCCTACATTACTAAGAGTTAAGCACAATAAACAAGATAGTTAGGCTACCGATATCATCATTAAGCCCAGTTCATGATTGAATAAAGAAATACACAATTCACATCACACATCTTAGCCCTAACTTGTCAATGAAAGAACTCAACATGATGAAAACCAAAACAATCTCCATTAAACCATAATCCTAGCATGAAAGATCATCCAAAATCCGGAAAACATCATCAAAACATAAACCCTAGGCTCTCCATAGATTCCTAGGTATGATTTTAACTACTCATAACACAAGTTAACATGGTTCTTGGATATTCATACAAGAAAGTAGAGAGAAAAATAGATCAAACGCTAAAATAGTGAAGATTGGCGCGATCCTGGCTCTCCTCCTTGCTTGAGATCGTTCCCAATGAAGTCTCCTTGCTCTCCTCCTTCTTCTTGGCTCTCTGGATGCTTGAATGATGCTTATTCCCGTCCCTAGGTCGTTCTTGAATCATAACCCGCATAAGTCTGCAGTAATTGCATAAAAGCCCCTGAAATCTGCTCCTGACTTCAAAATGCGATATCTTCTTTGCCCGAACTCGGATTTAGCTCCGCGACCTATCGATGGAAATATCTCTGAGTCTAATTTCATATGGCACTGGTCTCACCCCCAAATGAGTTGTATAACTCCGGTTATGATCAAAATAGTGCAAACTGGTCATCCAGACTCCTCCAATTCAGCTTCTCTTGACTCCACTTGAGCTCCCCTTTGTTTCCGAAGTTCGTTTCATGCCTCCTATCAACCGATTAGCATCCGTCCCTGCAAAAACAACATGAAAAAACATACCAAGCGGTTATATTTGACAAATAACAATAAAATATGCATGAAAAACGCCCAGACTAACAATATAGCACATGGTAGCAACAAGTGATAAAACGACCTAGAATCTCTAACATTTGCCTCAAAACACTCTCCAAATACATATAATCATGTAGTAAATGCTAAAAAATTATAGCCCCTAAAAGGTTCTATCAAACTCCCCCACACTTACTCTCTTGCTCGTCCCGAGCAACAATGAAGCACAAACCTCCACACTTGAGACATTGCATACATACCAAAAAACCAAACCAATGCATACCCCACCACTTTGCATACATAACTTTCCGCTAGCCAACACGACTCACGACTCAATACACAAAGACACGACTATGCAACTACATGATATGTACAATGCAACTCAAGTATGTACAATGCAAGGAATTAAAGAACATATTTTTTTTTTCTTTTTAGTAGAGATTGGGCAACCTCTCCATCACTAACCGAAAATCACGAAATCCTCACTAGCTCATTTTGAAATTTTACAACACATGGCAGGAAATAAGATATGGTGATCCTATGCACAAACTCACTAGGGCGTCCCCAAACATCCACCAAATCATACCAATATACGGCACGTCTTTTGATTCAAAGCGTCTAGGCATTTCAAGTTCGTAAGTGGTCTTCCTTCGCCAAGTCATTTGAGGTTTTCAGACCCTCTTAGCCGTTATTGCTTTGAATGCAATATGTCCCATTTTTGGGAGACACAACTCCTATGTAATACGGCTTGACTTTAGTTTCCCTCTTAAGCTCTACGTTGGATTGAATCCAAATTTTCCGTGCACACGGAAGCACATTAGGTTGTTTCTCCTTTAAGCACAATTTTCTTTTATATTTTCGTTTTCTTTTATTTCCTCCTCTGTTTTTACAACCGTGCAATAGAGCTTAAGAGTGTGGGATTTTTAGGATTTTCTCTTAGAACCACCTTAAGGGATGGTGGTGTATACTTCCCAACTTCACATAGGCTAGAGCAGCATACCACATGGAACCGACTCTACACGAAGGTCCACCCCAGATTCTAAGAGTCCACAAGTTTCTACTGGAAACGGAATAATCAACCACTCAAACACTCAATCCTCCTAGCACAATAAAGGAATCAAAAGTATGCCTGTAATCTACCTTCACCTTTCCATAGATACACAGGACATCCTTTCATGAGACTTGTGCACAAAATACTAGAATTAAAGTATCCCTACTACGGTGTTTCCTACTCTCATGAGCCCCTTCGTTGGATTCTCTTCGGTTTCTAGGTCCTAAGTTTCCCTTTCTTAAAAAAATTCAATTTTTACGATTTTTTTATTTTATTTTTTTTAGACAATATATGTAACTGGCCAACTCGATTAACCAACACCACAAGGTAGGTGGACTCAATAAGTAAAAGTGTAACAATATAAACAATGCAAATATTTAAACGTGCACATGCAATCCTATGGACTAACTCTACATGCATGACAGACTCACTAAACTACATGTAACAAGGCTATGCAATGGCTAACTAGCGGATAGCTAAAACTCCCCCACACTAAAGCGCTTCGTTGTCCTCAACGAAAAATAGAGTGAAATCAAGAGGACTCGACTGCTCAAGCGTAGGGCCGGTGGGTCTAGTCGGAGTGAGTCCGCCCTTCGTCCTCATCTCGGACGTCGGGACTCGACTCTGGGTACACATCGGACTGGTAATGGAACAAGCCATCGTAGGTATGTGGATGCTGCAACTGGACATTGGCCGCCACAGCCAAGTCCCGAATCCAGCCACCCTGTTGGGCACAGTCATAGCTAAGGGACTCCATCCCTCGGCCCAACTGGCGCTGGCTACTACGGATGTGCTCAAAATGTCTCCTCTCCATAGCTCTATCCTCATCAGCTTGGAGTCTCTGAGACTCCATCATATGCATGAGCGTCTCAAGCTGTCGCTCCATGTTGGAGCTCGAGCTACTCGCATGGTCTCTGCTGTGTGGGTTCAAAAGGTTTTTTGGTTCTTGAGGGGGTTGGGTATTCTCTCCCAAATACGTGCTGCATCCTTCCTCTTCTTGTCTCTAGAGATATCGTCATACTCTAGACCACTCAAATTAGCCTTAGCATCTTGTGCTAGCTTTAGGAGCAAACAAGTGTGCCCGGGAGATCTACGGTTATAGCGGTCAGTCCTCTCCATAAGAAATCGATAAATGAAGTACGGGACATTGATACGCTTCCCCATCCACAAACAGTAAGTGCATGTTTGGCATCCCTGTTTTTAATCAACTTTGATTAAAAACATGGTTGTTTTTTTAAACGCATTTGTTATGCATGTTTTTCTGCCTGTTTAAAAACAAAAACATGCTGAAAAACAGCTGTTTAAAAAAACAGCAAATGTGGTGTTTTTTTGGTGTTTTTTTCATACTATTGGTGTTTAAAGACATTTCAACTATAGTTAGAAGCAACAAATATCAAATATATGTCGGTATTGTACGTAAAAATGATTTTCAAGCAAATTAACATTGAAATTTGGTAATGTTGCCAAACGTGTTTTTGATTTTAAACACTGTTTTTAAACGGATACCAAACAGTTTTTTAATTCTGTTTTTAAACGTGTTTTTTCGATACGTTTTTTTTCCACTGTTTTTCTTGTTTTTAAACGGATACCAAACAAGCTCTAAGCCATGGTGCAAAGCTGGAAGGAGTACGTGGGATTAGGAGAAACTCCATAAACCCAGCTCTCAAGAAACTCACACAACCACCTTGCACGTGGGAGCACGAGTTTCCTAGAGACGGACCACTCAGGTAAAGTGGGTCTCTCAGTCCATCCCACTCCAGGCACCCCCTCAAAACAACAGGCACTAACTACTTCAACAGCATCCACCCTCCGAATGGTCTCATGGTAGGCGCAAATATCATTCTTTAGAGGTTTAAATTTTAGGGCAGCCGCTATAGTCTCGGGCGTGATGAATATATAGGTGCCCCGACAATACACATGCCTCCAATCCTCTCCCTCTCCCTCGTCATAGAAATGAGCATTTACCAGAATCTCCCTAGCAAGAGCGGAGCTAGACTTCTTACAAATTTCAAACCACGTATCTAGCCTGAAGCTGTTTTGGCATTTTGTCGGTTTGCGGGAAGGGTTTTTCAGGAGTCTACCCTCTTCAGGAATGGGTCAGTGCAATATTCCTTATGGGCATTCTCACTAACTAACCTGAAGCTGCAGAATTTGGTGCTGCAGATAGCGCCGAGGTAAACATCTTTTGCAACCCTAAGTTCAACTCATAACGAATTGGAGACGAAGGCACCTGACGACGGTTGCCAGAGCCGTCTCCTTCGTCTACATTCGACTCCTCACTCAAAACTACCTCATGATTGAAGATGGGGTGATCATCAACAACTATACCCCGTCTCCTCTTAGCACTCTTCGATAAAGACATAATGATAGAGAAAATAAAAGACGAGTGCACGTGAGGTTTAGAGTGAACTAAGCAAGTAACCCAAGTCAAGTATGAGCAAGTAACAATTTCAATTCAAATTAAGCCCTACGAGTGCGTAAGCAAGGAATTAAAGCGAGAGAAACATTTCGGTACCTACGGTCCCGGAGTACCGTTCTTACGGGACCGGTTTCGCAAAAATTGGTCAAGAGAGGACCAATTTTTCGAAAACTTGAGCAAGTTGAATTGAAGCTACCTCCTTGTGCTCCTCGGTGTCCCCGTCGAAAGTCTCTTCTTGAGCTAAGGCCGAATCCCCCTCCAAGTTGATGAATAGAAATTTTTTTGTTTTTGGAGCTCCTCCTTTTTGATTTCCCCCACACTCAAACAAAGCCCTATCTTTCAAAAACTCAAGAGTTAATGTTGTTGTTGGGTTTGCAAGGAGCAAAACCCAACAAATTTTTTTAAATTTGGTTGAGTTTTGAAAATTTTGGGTGTATGGAAGTATGGGTGTTCTTGAAGGTTTGGGAGGAAGAAGATGAAGAAAAGAGAGTTTTGATCCAAATTTGGGGTGTTTTTACCCTTTATGACCGGATATGGCTTTAAACAATCAAGAAATTACAAAAAACACCCCAAAAATTCGGACAACCCGCCCGATTTCGGCCCGAAATGGGGCCGAAATCTTTGTAGCAAATCAATACAGTGGGCATGTTTGATTTCGGGCCCGAAATCAGTGTATTTCGGCCCCATTTTGGCCCGAAATGGGTGCTGATATGCACTGCTTTTTGCCCGTTTTGTTTTTTCTCTATCTTCTTCATCCGGTACCCGATTCACGCGATTCTTGAACCGTTGGACTCCATATTTGACGAGGAATCTATTTTTGACCGAAAAATTCCCAAATCCGGGGATTTTTTTGTGTCTTACCAAAATTGTTCTCCTTGTTCAAGAATCTCACCTCCTCAAGCTCTTTAACTTTCTCCACTCCGGATTCCGATGCGTGCAACCCCGATACTCCAATTTGCTACTGTGATCCTCATGACTCATTTGCTACTCCTCGACCTCGAGTAGCTTCTTTATCAAGTTCCTTGTTCCCGGTAAGCTCGTTTTTCCTCGTTTTGCGTGCAAATGGTGCACATACATCAAGAATAGGAATCCGGAGGGTCTGCGGTACCTGTGTCCAGCACACTTATTGAAAATATTAAATCGCTCTCTCTCACCCCTCAAAAAAATCAAGTATGACTATATATATATATATATATATATATATATATATATATAAAAGAACAGAATACGAAAAACAAATACGACTACCTAAATTGGGTTGCCTCCCAATCAGCGCTTGTAATTTAAGGTCAACAGCCCGACACAATTACCTCATAGCCCCTACACAGGTGGCTTGGCACCCCGTGCCATCTCTTCCAGCTTCCTCTTGCAAGACTTGTCCGCAAACTGAAGGTTCATCCATGTGGAACGAGCTTCTACTCCCATCTTCTGAAAGACTGAAAGTGGCATTAAATTGACACTAGCCCCCAAATCACATAGGGCCTTCCCCGTGTAAGTTCCCCCCAAGTTAGCTTCTATCACAAAGCTTCCCGGATCCTTCTGTTTCTGAGGCAAAGCATCATCACACATGAGCTCACCTGCTCAGTCAAGTCTACAGTCTCAAATTCCGGCACCGCCTTCTTTTCTGAATTGCATCCTTCATATATTTTGCATATTTAGGCATCATCTTGACTGCCGCAATCAATGGAACATTGATATGCAACTTCGAGAAAATCGATAAGAATCTCTTGTACTCCTCAGAGTCATCTTTCTTCTTTCTTTCCTTAAGCGGATATGGGAGATTCTTAAATAAAGAGGTTGGTGGTGGTGTTACCTCATCATCAACTTGTTGAGTCACGCCCTTTGATTGGGGGATCATGACAGGGGTCCTGTCAAAGACCTCTAGCTTTCTAAGCTTCAGCTCTGGCGTGGCTCGGATATGGGGGATCATCAAGAACAATCCCGCTACGAGTGGTGATGGCGTTCACCTGGCGCACATTCTGCATGTCAGATGGCAAGGACCCTGGGGCTCTAGTGGAAAGCTGAGTAGCAATCTGTCCTACCTGCACTTCCAGGTTACGAAGTGAGGTCTTGTGATATGCAAATCTGCAGTCAGTGTCTCCACCTGAGACGTGAAAGTATTCACATTCTTGCCCATCTGATACATCATGTTCTTGAGATCTGTCATCTCAGCGTTCTGCCCTAGCTGGTGGTGGTGGTGGCGCCTGAACAGCTGGCCTATGCTGAAATCCGGGTGCATATGAAGCTCCAGCCTGATCTCCATACCTGAATCCTGGATGATCTCTAGTCCCTGTCCTGTAGTTCCCCAGATTCCAGTTGCGCTTTCCCTGTTCCCCACATAGCTAACATCCTCATTAGCAGCTTGAGTCAAAGCTGCATCAAAATCTGGCTCCTCCAGTGCACACACACACTTCTTATCCTGATACACATGCTTTGCCATATCTGTAACCATCTTTGTAATCCCATCTTTCCACTCATCGTTCTTTGGCTCGGGCAACTTAGAAAACCTCCTAGATTCATAGAATTGAGCATCCTGTTTCTCTATTTGCTTCATCAAAGCATATGCTCCATCCTTGTCAACCCTGTAAAGCAAGTTAACTCCTGCTTCCCTGTTCAATAGATCCTGGTTAGGACGCTCCAAGCCGTGATAGAAGACTTGGAAGATCTTGTAGTCGCCAAAGTTATGATTCGGACACTTGCGTATCGTCCTCATGAAACGTTCCCATGCTTCTACAGCTGTCTCATCAGCATGCTGCTGAAAACCAAGAATCTCTGCCTGTAAGCCAATGACGCGCTGCGCGGGGTAGAATTTGCTCATGAACTCGTCAACACATTGCTCCCATGTGGTGATCGATTCTGGTTCCCTGGACTCTAGCCATTTCTCTGCCGCTATCTTCAGACAGTATGGAAACAAAATCAGCTTCAATGTCTCTGGGGTCACATTCTTGTACTTCACTATCTTGATGTAGGCTTCAAACTTCCCAATGAAGTCATTTGGGTCTTCATACCTGTTCCCATAGTACTGAAAATGGTTCTGCACCGTCGTGATGGTGGCGGGCTTCAAATCAAAGTTCTCATGGTTGGCACAACAATCCCTGGCTTGTGTCCTCTCTGAGTTGACTGACACTTTTCAACCAATGCTTTCCCTGATTTGTTGTAGGGCATTTGGTTCTGTTGCTCATCAAGTTTCTCCTGAAGTTCAGTCAACTTCTGGTTCAGTTGAGCGTTTGTCAATTGCTCACTCATTGCGATCTATCTTGGGGTCTCGTCTCGGAGTTCTGAATAGTTGTTCTGGGTCTTCAAATGGGGGAACAAGGTCTCTAGAGATCCGGTGCATACAATGAGATCCTGAAACACAATTCAGAAAACAAATTAGAAATCACAAAATTAATAACAAAACGAAAGAGGTAAATTAAACTAATCGCTAAACTAGAATAGTAACCAATGCCTTCCCCGGAAACGGCGCCAAAAACATGACGCACGATTACTACGCGTTGCTACGCAAGTATACGGTCAAGTAATAAAGTGGAGTATTTTGGACTCCGAGTTATCGAACCCAAGGGAAGGTGTTTACTATATACTCTAGATTAGCAATTAAACTCAATCAACCTAAGTAACCGGTAAAAATGATTGTAGTTTGAAGTGTTGTCACCCTCAAACAAGTGACTAGCAATAGTATTGAAATAACGCGAATGAAATGATTTGACAAAAATCAGAGGAGAGAAAGCTAGGCAATCTATAGATCACCTAGGGTAGTTTTGACAATTCCGGATTCCATATTCTAACACAATGAATCTTGGTAACCTATGCTGGGTAATGGCATTGACAATTACCTCTCAGTCTCATGTCGTTCTACACTAAGGTAACGATTTTTCCCTCTCAGGCAAAGTATACTACCTATGTGTTCTAGCAGACTAACAATATTGCATGGGATAATGTCCGCTCAGACCACCATTCACTAACAACTCATTACTTCCTACTGAATTTACCCCCATCTAGCCATTCCTATCAGCCTAACCTCTCAGTCTAGTCAATCAAGAACGATCTTGTTTACTCATCTCAACTAGGGTCGAGTTGTTTTCACACACTCACTAGTTACATAGTAATTTCGGGTCATGACTCCTACGTTACTAAGAATTAAGCACAATAGACAAGATAGTTAGGCTACCAATATCATCATTGAGCGTAGTTCATGATTGAATAAAGAAATATATAATTCACATCACACATCTTAGCCCTAACTTGTCAATGAAAGAACCCAACATGATAAAAACCAAAACAATCTCCATTAAACCATAATCCTAGCATGAAAGATCATCCAAAATCCGGAAAACATCATCAAAACATAAACCCTAGGCTCTCCATAGATGTCTAGGTATGAGTTTAGCTACTCATAACACCAATTAACATGGTTCTTGGATAGTTCATACAAGAAAGTAGAGAGAAAAATAGATCAAACGCTAAAATAGTGAAGATTGGCGCGATCCGGGCTCTCCTCCTTGCTTGAGATCGTTCCTAATGAAGTGTCCTTGCTATCCTCCTTCTTCTTGGCTCTATGGATGTGTGAATGATGCTTATTCCCGTCCCTAGGTCGTTCTTGAATCATAACCCGCAGAAGTCTTCAATTAAAGGAATAAAAGCCCCCTGAAATCTGCTCCTGACTTCAAAACGCGATATCTTCTTCGTCCGAACTCGGATTCAGTTCCGTGACCTATCGATGGAAAGCTCTCTGAGTATAATTTCATATGGCCATGGTCTCACCCCCAAATGAGTTTTAGAAATCTGGCTATGATCAAAATAGTACAGACTGGTCATCCAGGCTCATCCAATTCGGCTTCTCTTGACTCCACTTGAGCTCTCCTTTGTTTCCGAAGTTTGTTCCATGCCTCCTATCAACCGATTAGCATCCGTCCCTGCCAAAACAACATGAAAAAACATACCAATCGATTATATTTGACAAATAACAATAAAATATGCATAAAAAACGCCCAGACTAGCAATATAGCACATGGTAGCAACAAGTGATAAAACGACATAGAATCTCTAACATTTGCCTCAAAACACTCTCCAAATACATATAATCATGTAGTAAATGCTAAATAATTATAGCCCCTAAAAGGTGCTATCACCTAACCATAATTCTCAAAATGAAAAAGAATTTTGGAAATAAGGACTTCAACAGAGAAAGACACAGATCCTCCAGTAGCAAGGATGACAAAGGTAAATCTTCTTTACATGGAAATAAGCTTAAAGTCATGAACTGCTTTGAGTGTGGTGATGCAGGACACTTGATCAGAGATTGTCCACACAAGAAAATCACGAAATTCCAGAACAAAGATCATGGTAGAAGAAAGAAAGCTATGATAGCTTCATGGAGTGATTCAGAAACTTCAAGTGACTCAGAATTAGAAGAAGAACATGCAAACCTATGTTTTATGGCCAAGCATGATGACAGTTCTAAAAAGAACATTGAGTTAATGTTAAACTGTCTAATTTCAAAACCTACAGAAGTTCTCTCTGATTATCATAGAGCAATGCTTTTAAACGAAGAGAACTATCTGAAAGAAATTAGAGTTTTGAAAGAAAAAGTTCATGAGCAAGCAAAAGAAAATTTGCAGTTTTTTTGCTTGAACAGAAACTTTAAATTTCTCAGAAGAAAACTGATAGTGATTTCAAAGCCTTGAAAATCAGTTTCAAAGCCTTGTAAACACAAGTCAAGGAAGTAGTCACTGAGAACTCATCTCTGAGTGATATCATTGTTAATCTGAGACATCAAATTGATGAATTAAATAAACAAAGGACTACTCTAACTGAGAAGCTTCAAGAGTCTAAATCAATCAAAACCAAGCTTGCAGGCTCAGAACACAACTTGAATTTGATTCTAGGAGAAAGTTCCAAGTCTGTTCACAAAACTGGTATTGGTTACAATCCCAATTTTCCAAGAAAAAACACTACCAGATTTGTGAAAGCTGGAAACAAAACTTCTCCTAAGTGCCATTAATGTAACAAAGTTGGCCATGTTAAAATAACTTGTCCTTTTAGAAGAAGAGACCCTCTCATAATGAGGAAGTCCTTTCTCTTCCAACTCAAAAGACAAGTTAGACAGATTTGGGTTCCTAAAGGGGTTAGACCACCTAACGTGGTTGATCATGAGTATGAATCCAAATTCCACACTTGGTCTAACAGCTGGGTAAGGCAGTGATTGGTGTTTGCAGGTTGTCACCAAGACCAAAGAGCGAAAATGGTTTATGGATAGTGGTTGCTCAAGACACATGAGTGGAAATAGATCTTTATTCTCAGAATTGAAAGAGCCCTCTGAAGGTTCAATTACACTTGGTGACAAGGACAAATGCAACATTCTTGGTATTGGAAAATTTGGTACTAATGTATATCTAGTTGATGGTTTGAAATTTAACTTGCTTAGTGTATCTCAGCTTTGTGATAATGCTAATAAGGTTATCTGTGAAAAAGAGAAATGTGTGGTGCAAGATGAGAAATCTGGCAATTGCATCCTCACTGCATCTAGGTCAAACAATGTCTATACTTTTCAAACTAACCAAGTTGCAGGAGAAAATCTGAAGTGTCTCAAGGCCTTGAAAGAAGATTTAGAGCTTGCACAAAAAGTTGGGACACATTAGCTTGCACACTTTGGATAATTTGGTTTCCAGAAACTTAGTAAGAGGACTACCCTCTATCAAGTTCAAATATGAAGAAGTATGCAAGGCTTGTGCACAAGGCAAGCAAACCAGAAGCTCATTCAATTCAAAGAACTTTGTAAGTACTACTAGACCCATTGAATTACTTCATATGGATCTCTGCGGTACTACGAGGAATCCTACTCCAAAGGGTAAGAAATATATTCTTGTTATTGTATATGATTTCTCTAGATATACTAGGGTTTTGTTTTTGAAAGAAAAATATGAAGCTCTCATTGAATTTTCAAAGCTTTGTAGAGAACTTCAAACACTGAAAAACCTACCTATTGCTTCAATCAGAAGTGATTATGGTAGAGAGTTTGATCAACTAGAGTTTGATATTTTCTGTTCTAAGCATGGCCGCTCTCACAACTTCTCTACTCCTAGAGCTCCTCTACAGAAAGGAGTTGTTGAAAGAAATAACAGGACTCTTGAAGACATGTCAAGAACAATGCTTCTGGAAAACAAGTTGCCAATATGTTATTGGGCAGAGGCTGTGAATACAACAAACTATATTCTGAACATGTGTTTGGTCATACCTATCTTTAAGTAGACTCCCTATGAGCTATTAAAAGGAAGGAAGCCAAACATATCTTACTTCAGACCTTTTGGTTGTACCTATTTCATTCACAACAATGGTAAGGACAATCTTAGTAAGTTTGATGCAAGAAGTGAGGAAGGTATTTTTCTTGGCTATTCACAGACCACCAAAGCCTATAGAGTTTATAATAAGAGAATCAAGCATGTAGAAGAAAGTATTCATGTCATATTTGATGAAAGCTATTATGGTTATTTGAGTGATGGTTTGTAGATCTTAATTTGAACAAGCATGATTCAGATACTGAAGAAGAATTATCAAAAGGTTCCACGGATATCTCACGGGAACAAAGAAGGCATTTCTAAGGCCTTAAACTGAGGTTCAAAGGCTTGAAACAGGACCTCCAGAAAAGACAGAAGATCATGCCACTAATTCAAGATCTCAGAGAATTGAGAAACAACCTGGAGAGCCTGAACCTTGGTCACCTAGAAAGAGATTCGAATATCTCTCATCTCATCCTACTGATAACATTATTTCTGATCCGACCACTGGTACACAGACCATATCACAATTGAAAAACCTTTGTGCTTTTAATGCTTTTATCTCTCTTGTATAACCTAAAACTGTGAAGGAAGCTTTACAAGAAGCAGACTGGATTATTGCAATGCAAAGTGAATTCAATGAGTTTGAAAGGAACAAAGTTTAGAATCTGGTTCCGCCACCAAGAAATCAGTCTGTCATTGGCACCGGATGGGTATTCAAAAACAAATTAGATTAGAATGGAAATGTAATCAGGAACAAAGCTATATTGGTAGCTCAAGGCTACAATCAAGAAGAAGGTATTGATCATGAAGAAACTTTTTCTCCTGTTGCCAGGTTAGAAGAAATTAGAATCTTACTTGCATTTGCATCTCACAAGAACATGAAACTCTTTCAAATGGATGTGAAATGTGCATTACTAAATGCATATTTATAGGCTCAACCTCCTGGTTTTTAAATGACAAGTTTCCAAATCATGTTTACAAACTTGACAAAGCTCTTTATGGATTGAAACAAGTTCCAAGAGCTTTTTATGAAAGATCGTCAAAAATTTTACTGGAAAATGATTTCAAAACAGGATTAGTAGACAAAACTCTTTTCATAAAAACTCATGAGAAAGATATGCTTGTAGCTCAGATTTATGTTGATGATATATTGTTTGGAGCTAATAATGATCTCTTGTGCAAGGAATTCTCAAGCCTTATGAGTAGGGAATTTGAAATGAGCTTGATGGGAGAATTGAACTTCCTTCTTGGACTTCAAAATCATCAAATGAAGAATGGAATTTTTCTACATCAAAGCAAGTACACTAGAGACTTTCTAAGAAAGTACAATATGGCTCAATCCAAAGAGATCAAGACCCCCCATGAGTTCCACATTATCCCTAGACAAGGATGAATCTGGATGCTGTCAATTTCTTGGATCATCTTTGATCAGCTGACATTCAAAGAAGCAAAACTCAGTTGCACTGTCAACAGCAGAAGCTGAATACATAGCTGCTGGAGCTTGCTTCTCACAAGTACAATGGATTTCACAACAAATGAGAGATCTTGGATTTGATTTCAGAGATATACCTATCAAGTGTGACAATACAAGTCTAATATCAATCACAAAGAATCCAGTTCAGCATTCAAGAACAAAGCATATTGATGTCAGACATCACTTCATCCGATATCATGCTGAGAAAGGTGATATTGTTCTTGAATTTGTTTTTACTAACTTGCAACTTGCATATATATTTACTACACCATTGCCAGATGAAAGATTCTCAACCCTAGGATTGGAGTTAGGCATGCTAAACAAAAATGCGTTGGTTTAGAGGTAGCACCGGGTAAGTAATGTAAGATTTTATGTGGTTCAAAGGTTTGAACTGATTTTCAAAGCCTTGAAAATCTTTTCAAAGCTTTGAGTAGTTGTGCTTCAGCAAAACAACGTTTCAAGGCCTTAAAATCCATTCCAAAGCCTTGAAAATAAGTCTGTATACTTGATTTGTCAATGATTCTGGATCTTCAATATTGGGTGCTATCTTTGTAGATGTTTGCTCAATATTGTCCCTCACTCGTCAAGATTTATCTTTTAGCCAAATATAGTATTATATTATTTACTTCCAACGGCATCAAATGTTTTGAATCTTTTATGATCACTCAAGATCTTAGAAGATCAGAAAAATTATATTAGTTACCTTTTTAAACTCAAACTCTTCACTATTTATCTTCTTTTTCTTTCGTATCTCTCCTACATATCTCTTCTTCTCCCAAACCCTAATGAGCACGAGAAGAGCCTTTGACAAATTAAAGATGGCTGGTGGTTTAAAGTGTGGTGCAGAGAAGAAAGAAAGACAAATGTGGAAGAGGTTCAAACAATCAGTGGAGATTCTAGTTCAAAGACTTCTACTGCAGAAGACATGGATCCTCCTCCTCCCAAAAATAAAGAAAAGAAGGATATGACCCCAGTTTCTAGAAATAAGAAGAAGCCAGTGGAGACTACTGAGGTGAAACAGAAAGGGATTCAGATTGGATGCCCTAAGAAGACAAAGAAGAAGATTGACACAGCAGACAAGGGAAAATGAAAAGTGACAGAGGATGAACCTGAAGGAAATACTGAGAAGGCTTTAGAGATCTATTCAGAGAAGAAATCCACTGGTAAGAGCAAAGCCTTTAATAGCACTTGTTTTATTTCACATGGTAATAAAGGGATTTGGCTAGATGGATTTGCTTCTAGATCAATTGCATTCTGCAGTTTGATTAGTTTTCTATGTTAAATGGTATGAATTTGAAGTGCATTAAGATGTTGCAAAAGAGCTCTCTATGGTTCATCTTAAATCCTCCAGAGTTAGCCTACCCTAGACTTACCAGACACTTTTACCTGAACATGAAACAACCGAAGAAGACTATAAACTTAGTGATTCAGACTAGGGTGGCTGGTATTGGTATGGAGCTAGATCATTATGAGTTTGCTAATGTTCTAGGGTTGCCAAAAAGATATGAAACCAGTAACCTTCCTCCTAAGAGTGAAGCTCTTCAATTGGCTAAGAAAGAGTTCTTTCTGCCCAACACTCCTATCTCATCTAAACAATTGAAACACTCTGTGTTAACTGTTGAAGCTAAAGTCCTATTTACCATTTTGATGAGGTGTGTGGCACCAAAGGAACATTCTAAGGAGCTGATCAATGAGGGGGTGTTGTACATAATGTACTTGGTTATGCATGGCTATGAAGTTGATCTTCCAAAGATGGTGATGGAACATATGTTGTATACCCAAACCAACCATAGAAAACACACTTTTCCATATGCCAATTTGCTCACCTCTTTCTTCCAGCACTTTGAAATTCCCACTGAGAAAGAAGAGACTATCACTACTAGGTTTGGCTTGTTGAATGAAAAACCCTTTGAGAAGATTGGAGTATTCAAAACCAAAGACAAAACTTGGAAGCTATACTCAGATCTGACAGTGGAAGAGTTGGGTTCCAAAAAGTTTCTCAAAACCCATAGCCTTGACTCCTACTTCAAGTCAGAGTTCTCAGCCTCAAGACATATCATCAGTCTTCAGAAACTGGAAAGGCTAGAGATGGACATTGACGAAGTTAAGGAAAATCAGTATGATTTTGGAACTGATCTTAGGCAGGTGAAGTACATGGTTGAGAACATTTTCAGGAGCATGGCAGTGTTTGATGTGCCTGAAGATGCATCTCAAGATGCAGAAGATGCTAAAAAGGATGCCACTGCCAAGGTGATAACTCTATATTAGAGTTATATTTCTTCTACGTTTTTGTACCGTTTGTGTAGTTTCCGGGTTGAATATATTAGAAATACACTATGAACTTGAGGAAATTGGATAAGTTTAGCTTTGAGTGGTAAATTATTAATCCGGGCGTTTTTCACATTATTTACATTTATCTTGTCACTTTTGATCGCACGGGGTGTTTTCTTGTTGTGTTGGGCAGGAAACGGAGCTTGGGACATGAAGCGGCGAGGAGAAACAAGCTTGGGAGATTAATCGGGAGCTAAAACGATGAAGAAATCGTGAAGAAACAGTGAAAATACATGAAGAGGGGAGGCAAATGCAATTTAATGAAGTTTCTGTAATGGCCCTTTAACCCCCTAGATGAAAAATGGCCAAACACTTAGTGAAAATTTGGTGGCCATACGTGAGAGCAACTCACTGGAAGTGTAGGATCACAAAAGGTGATCCTACAATCACAAGATCACCCACAAGACCACAATGTCATCCTAGGATCAAAAAAAGGTGATCACAAGATCAAGTGCAAGACCAGATCTAGGATCAAACGTGATCCTACAACCACAATGTGATCCTATGATCAAAATTTGTGATCACAAGATCACAATACTTAAAAATAATAAAAGAACGGGGCTCTTTTATTAAGGGGACGCACGGGAAAAAAGAGAAGGAAAGAGAGTCACGCAAGGAGGAGGCTAGGGTTCAAGAGGGGGGTTCCTCCATTGAAGATCTAGGTTTTTCTTCTTCTTCTTCCTCTCTCAATCCTTGTATGGAGAAACTTGTAAGTTTTGTTTGGTTGATTATTCTTAGCTAAATACTTTGCTAGGCATCTCTACGAGAGCCTAGGGTTTATGTAGATGGTTATTTTCCGGATTTCATACTTTGTTTCATGCGTTTGGATTTGATTCTTCAATTGAATGTTAGTTTCTTGAACTTGTTGTTGATCTTAGTCTATTGACACGATTAGGATATGATTTGATATTCAACGAAACTAGGGTTTATTTTGTGAATCAATTCATTGCTTAAAGTTAATATTCGTTCTAGTTACACGTTCTTGTTCTATGCTTAATCTTTAGTATGAATGGAGTAGCTACCCGGACGTGCTAGCTAATTAGATGAGTGCACGACAGTGACTCAACCTAATTGTGTAGAGAATTTGAACACAATCCCGAATCACCGAGACCTAAAAGGAGAAGTGTTAGGATTGGCCTAGTGTGGGTTGATTCGGTAGGATTATTTAGCTGTTCCGTGAAACGGTGGGCCGACAGGACCCGTTATCGTACCAGTAGATGACCTGCTAGAACGGACAGGTAGACAACATGAGACCGAGAGGAGATTGTAGTTAACCGAGACGTAAAATGACATGAGACCGATAGGAGATTGTCAGTGCAATTACCCGGCTGAACTAGAATAGAATTTACGTGTTACATAGTTGAACCGGAACTCGTCTACAACCCTAGGTGATCTAGAGATTGCCTAGTTTCTCCATAGCTTTTATTAAATATAAAATAAAAATACAAAAATATTAGCTTAGTTTTTATTTCAATTCTAAAAATCAATCAAATCTTTCCTCCTGCACCGTACTCTAAATTAAATAACTAATTAAATAATATCAAGCATGTCCTCGTGGGATCGATAACTCGGGGTTGAAATACCACCCCTATATTACTTGACCGTGCACTTGCGCATACGCGTTAAGAATCCGCGTCACAAGGATTTTTCAGTGAAAACTCCACTCAGGACAAGACTGCTCAGGAGAAGAACAAGGGAAAACAGGTAGCTACTGAACGAGCTGATGAAGAAGAAGAAGCTGACAGTCCAGACTCAAGAGCACTTCTCAAGGATCTCAAGAAAAATAAGAAAGATAAGAAGATAGCCATTCCAGAGACTGTAACTGATGCTGACTTGTTTGAAGGAGAAGGTGAAGCTGCTAAAGATGTGGTACAACTGGACAAAGAACACGTTAATGAAGAACAAGCTGATGATGATGATGGAATTAGTCAGGAAGAAGGTGAAGAGGAGCAAGGAGATGAAGAATCAAAACCCTTAATTCTTGCCTACTCTTTCTTCTACTTTTCAAGGCCTTGAAATCCCCTTCAAAGTCTTGAAAATTCTATATTTTTAAAACTACTTTTCCAATTTTTTTTCCGAAGACTCTGATCCAACATTTTTCTCATTCCTTTTGATGAAAGTTAAAAAGGGGGAGAAATGTAGGTGTGTTTATGTTTTCTTTAAATCAACTGGTTTTGGTCATTAGGTTATCTGGACTTATCTTTTATTGTTTAAATAAGTTGGATCTTTTAGATATCATGTGTTACTGCTTATTTTTACTCTGAAGACTAATGAGTATTTTTTTTTTGCAGAAACTTAACATCAAACAGATCATGGTTTTGTCTTTCATCAAGGGGGAGATTATAAGATCAATTCAGTCGATTGGTTTCAAAGAATTGAAATAGCTTGTCTATTTCAAGGCCTTGAAACAGCCTTCGAAGCTTTGAAACAACCTGAGCTTTAACTGCATGATCTCAGGGGGAGTATTTGATCTTGATTCAGTTTCTAAACACCTGCGCTTGATCTATGATTACTTGATGATGAAAGACAAAGCATTACTACATGTATAACACTATCTAATCCATCTGTTTGACTTAACTTTGCAGAGAAAGTTTTGTTTCCTAAAATGCAGGACATGTTTCCTAACTTGTATTTTGCAGGAATGAAAACTGAGCAATGATTTGATTATGTGATCATTTTGATGTGTTTGAAAGCTTCCTAAATTATGTCTACACAAGATCAAATCAGTATCATTGAAGATACTAATCAACTATCCGTTGGAGATGTTGTTAAAGAAGTCAAAGTTTTTGCCTACAAAATAGGAAAGTTCGTTGCTGAAAATATGAAAGATTTTCAAGACAATTGAGATGTATAAAAGGAGCTCATTTTGAAGCATTTGAAGACACAACTCAAAGGGCAAAAACAGAGACACTCAAACACATTTAAGGATTTCCAAGCAACAAATAAGCAGATCAAATTCACAATCCAATTCTCAGAAGAACACTGCACTCATACAACATTTTCATTTTATGTGTTCTTCTGTTCTGAACTTCATTTGTATATCTTCTTGTTTATACTTCCAGTTCTCATTCTTAATGATTGTTCAAGGTGAACAATAGATAATTCTTAGTAAATCAGATAGCTAGAGCAGGTACTAGATAGGTTAGTGAGAAGCACAAGCTGTAATAGAGTAAGGTATCTCTATGTGCTTGAGATCTAGGGCTTAGTTGTGGATTAATAATTGAGTTAAAAATCCTTCAGGGAGAAGATCCCTGAGGTAGAGACGTAGGTCCAAGTGGACTGAACTCTATATATCTTGTGTCTCTTGCATTTACTTTACAGTTTTATACTTAGTTTACTTGTAGCTTTTAAACAGTTTTATTCAAGGGTTTGAAACTCATTTCAAGGCCATGAAATAGAATTATTCTCTTTATATTTAACTTTTTTCAGTCCAAGGGCTTGAAACACAGTTCAAGGCCTTGATCTTATTCCTCACAAACTCTTTTGAAACCCCTTCTCTTACAAGTTTTAGCAAAAGTTGACATACACTATTCAACACCCCCTTCTAGATTATTGATCATGTATTTCTACCTACTGTACCCCCCCCCTTTGAAGAGGCAATGGTGGAAGAAGAAAAAGTGGATAGAAAAACCTCCTTGACATTTTGAGGTAACTGGGTTGGGTCGTCGACCTTAGATTACAAGGCGCTTGTTGGGAGGTAACCCAACCTATTTACTTGTATTAGATTAGGGAGTGCGTTTTTAATAGAGTTATGTTTTGTGATTTTAGTTATTTATGTGGATAGATGACGTAGACGCGGACTAATGATGTTTCCAAGTGAAATATATGTGCAGGTTATGATAGAATCTACCCCGGTGTGCCATGACACACATGAACTTCACAGAGGCTTGCATTGGTGAGTTGGGGATTCTTCAGACATGGATTTTAGCAGAGGAGGCAGTCGACCCCGGTGTGTGAGAACACACTGACTGTTGGGAGCATGGTGGTGCCACTGCTGTGCTTGGGGACTGGTTGGCGTGATTTCTTTCCCGCCCTTGAGGTGGTTGTGAGAATCTTTTTTTTTTTCTTTTTTTTTCTGGATTTTGTGTCACTTTTAGTGTATATGTCATGCTCCATCTCATCTACTGGTCCTACACATTGATTCCTGAGTCTTCTTGCATAATCTCTAAATTCGTTGAGGACAACGAAGCATTCCGTCTGGGGGTGATTTAACTCTCTACTAGCTGATATTTGTCTTGCATAGCCAGTTACATGTAGGATGTGTGTGGAGTTCTTGTTGTGGGTTGTGTTACGTTTTTACTTATATTGTTGTATTTTGTAGGATAGATTTATATTCGGTTTGCACTTTTCGTAATTTAGTATACCCACCAACAAAGTAAATTGTGTAGAGTCAAATTTTTTCGAGTCAAAGCCTTGCATATAGAGTTAGGATATTATGAAAAATGAGAAAATTGAAAATTTTGAGAAAAGACAATTGAGAGAAGCATAGACTTGGTTGATTTAGTGAGATGTGAAAAATTTAGCCATAGGGCGTGAATTTTGACCGAGAGTGACATTTTTAGTTCCCCTTAGTAAGTATAGAGAGAATCTCAGTAAGTATAGAGAGAATCTCATTACGGGAATGCCTACCTAGTTTTAAATTAAATTTAAATTTTCAAAGCTAAAGTGTGTGTTATTTGCTCTTAAAAGAGTTGAGCTTGGTGTTTGCTAAACAAGAAGAACGTTCATGTTGTCCGTCTTAGGTAGTCGCCAACCTCCTCGTAGTGGCACACAGAACAGCTGTGTGAGGATGTGTATTAGAGCACTCACTGCCTTTAGGTCTTACCTTTAGGACCACTAGCAAACCCTAATTGATCCTTGGATTCATTTTTAGCCTCTTTGACCTAGGGAGACGATTCTTGGCATTCATCATATATCGTTAGAATCACCTTTCTAGAGCGTCACAAGGGAGCAGTAGTTGAGGGGGTTCGTTGAGGGAGTACTTCATTACATATTTTTGTGAGTTTTGCAGATCGCATATGATTAATTTGATATCTTCAAGGGGATGCGAGGGTGAGTGAGTTGGCTTGCACACTACGTGTGGCAGTGTTCCATGTCATTACACCATGCGCACAATAATGGAGAGCATGAGTGCGTGACATCTAATCCACAAAAAATGGGGTGGTTGTATTGAATTGGTGGAACATGCTAGGTACCGGATTTTTATAATATTGGTGTAGGAGGTTCGGTTGGATTAGGCACGTGACATATCTTATTTAACTACTGGAGAGGGGGACAAGACTACATTCTAGTGTGGGGGTGTCGACATTTGTACGAACATAGAGATTGTGGATTTGATGACTCCACCCCCATACATGCTTTTACTTGTTTGCAGTTGTGTTGGCATTGCTTGATTCTTGAAAGAGAACCACTCGTATATTATTATTGATATTTGATTGAGTGAAAAATAAAAATATATATAGAAAAATAAAGAAGAAAAAAAAAGAGAAAAAAATGAAAGAAAAAAGAGAAAAAGGAAGGAGAGACAAAGAAATAAAG
The DNA here is from genome assembly GCA_023055425.1 of Linanthus parryae. Classification (NCBI taxonomy): domain Eukaryota; kingdom Viridiplantae; phylum Streptophyta; class Magnoliopsida; order Ericales; family Polemoniaceae; genus Linanthus; species Linanthus parryae. The sequence goes on along the minus strand of JALGPY010000002.1, from coordinate 160,022,353 downwards.
TATGCTTATTGGAAAACGAGTGGTGAAAGTTCCTAGTTCCAGATTGAAGACAAATATGAGTTTTGTACGTTATTTTCTTTGATGGCGACAAGATTGACATGGTGCCGGAGTTTGAGGAGATTGAGGGCCGGATTCGGTGAGATTCGGGTTGTGGATTCCTATCATCAAGGTGAGGGTGTGTGAGATATGGGGTTTGGTGAGTTTATGTGACGCTTTAGGATCTTTACTTCATACAAGTTATATCATTTTTGTCCCTAAGCCTTATCATATTTGACCATTAGCGGAATAGGAGCTCGGACTGTGAATGTGGCTTAGCCTTGGTCAGCCTCTTATTTTCATCAGCACACATGAAGAGGTAAGTTGTTCTTTATAGTAAATTTAATATTTCTATACTAACTATGGGGAATTACTTGTTGTCGAATTTAGTTGCGCTTCACACCTCTTGTCTAACTGTTTCATCATCCATGAGCATCACTCTATGTTTAAGATCGAGTCTAGATTTGCATTGCATCATTTTGCTGCATTAGTTGTGTCGTGAGTCGTGTTAGAGTCGTTTGAGTCGTGTCGGCTAGTAGACAATTAAATGCAGTAGATGAGACTTTTCTCGGGACGCGCAAATGGCAAGTGTGGGGGTAATTGATAACTCCTTAATAAGAGTTATCCTACGTACACTTTACGTTGTTATTTGTGTGCACTTCGGTGCAAAGTGACAAGATTTGAGTCAAACTATGAAGAAAATGCACTTTTGGATGTTTTAGAGCTTTAAAGTACAATTCGGGAGTTCCTTAATGGTTTTGAGTATTATTTTGTTAATTTATCACATTTGATCTTCGCGGGAGTGTTCTTGTTGTTGTTTGACAGGAATTACGCATGCGGGAATCAAGTAGAGAGAAGAAACGAGCTTCGAAATAGAAGAAAATGGCGAATTTGGCGCGTTTTGGATGTTTTCGCCAAAATTGGGCAATAATTGAGAAACCTAGAAAATGGTCCGAAAACGGGAACTTCTCTACATGGGTGAAGTCTACGTCGCAAAAGGAATCCAAAGGTGCAAAAATCACATTCATCGGAGTTCGGGATCAAAATCCGGGTTCTTATTTGCTTTTCAAAAAGCTTAGTTGCTTTTCCAGGATGTTTTAGAGCAAATTAAGGATGTTTTCAGGATATTTTGAGTTATACACTGAAGATGGTAATGAGACCAGTGGAAACTGAAAGTAGACTCGAAGAGCTTTCTAACGGCGGGTCACGGAGCTAAAAAGGAAATCGGACGAAAAAGTTATGGTCCGTCGAAGACGAAGACAAGTCTTGGAAGAAAAATGCAGGAAAAGGGTGTATTTATAGGAAGACAAAAGTCTTTGCACGAAGACTTAACACTTAGCCAAAATTCGGAGCTGTTGGAAAAGTCTTCTTGTAACATGTTGCAGCACTTATCTGGGAAGACCTTAGTATGAAGAGAAAAAGTCTTCGTACGAAGACATCTTCGCACAAACAGAAAGTGTTCGCAAGAAGACCTCTTCGCACGAATGATGCGCATTTTTGCGTGTTGTTCACAAGTATACGAATTAAGTAATATAGAGAGTATTTTCAACTCGGATTATCGATCCCACAGGGACTTTGCAGGTTTTTCTAGTACTCAGTTTTAAATCAAAAAGCGTAAAAGGAAGGACGGATTTAGAGATTATGAATATAAACTAAGTACTAAAAATAAAGACTGAAATTGTAAATCTTTTTGTAAGATTTTTCTGAATAATTGTAAGTGTTGTAAATCTAGGGTTTAGTATACTAGATTCCAGGATCCCCTAGGGTTCTTCCGATTTTTTTTTCTAGTTTTATATGAAAACACACAACAGTCTAGTTATCCGTGCCACGTACCAGCTGTGCAGTAACTTTTTAGATCCCACACGTTATCACGATTCTGCAGACTTTCAGATTCATGTTAGGCTGCCTAGGTCTGCAGTCTCATTCTAAGTCTGCTAGGGTTTCTAACTTGTCTTAAAGGCCTGGGTCAGATTCTCTAAGAGTTGGTCAAATAATTTCAGGCTAGTCCTAACTCCCCTTCGCTAGTCGGCCCATCGGGGTAAGGTGCTGCATTTTGTCTTCTCTTCCTAACCCTAACCAGCCGTTTTCACCTACCAGGTCGAGTCTGTAGCAATCCTGGTTAGCTACTCCGATCATGCATAAATGGTAAAATCAAAGACAGAATAACAAATAAAGCTGCTGATATTAAGAAACTGCAATCATGAATTCATAGTCAAAACGTATAACTAATCACTGAATATGAAACCATAGGTTCACCGAGAACCTAGGTAAAAAGTTTAGCTACTGAAATACATAACGAAATAACAAAGTTTCTGATAAAAAGAGAGATTAAAAGCAAACAAATGACTTGGAATTTGGATTCACGCTTCTGTGCTCTCCGGGGATGCTCAAACTTCTCCTTAGGGTGTGTTGTCTTGTGTTGTATATAAAAACGAGTCTGGACATGTATTTATATAGTGTTGGAATGTTTCCAAAACAACGTGATAGATCATAAGCTCTTTGGTTTCAATATGTGGATATATACAAAGAAGGAGCTTTGATTCCTTGATGATAAAAGCCCGAAACACATGTGCCAAAGCTTCAAAGCTTTGAGAAACTCTTGGTTGCCTTATATGCTCTTAACTGTTCTATATGTTGCAGGTCTATAAGTATGTTTTGGAATGATTCTGTCATTCTCTACAATGTTCTGCAAATACTATTGAATCATGTTTTGATTGGTACAACACAATGCACTGGACTGAGTTGGATTGGGAATCCTAGCTCCTTGTGATCAACTAGCAGTCAAAGCTTCAAAGCTTTGAGAATTTCTAAATATTGTTTACTGCTAAGTTTATCTAACCAGATCTGTGTATGCAGGTCAATTCATTTGATTTTAAAATGTGTTATTGACTTATAATGGTCTATTAATACTTGTTCTATAATGGTTATTTGGTTTATCCATTTTAATTGGATGAACAAACTGCTTTTGTTATTAGACAAAACTTAGCCTAATTTCTTCATGAACTGTTAGCATAATGCTGATCAGATCTTGATGCTAGTTTGTCTGGATATTGTTTAATATTGTTTGTTGAGTGTATGCAAGGTTTTTGGGCGTTCCAACGTCCATGAACAAATCAGATAGCTATCCAAGCATAGTTGTTGAAAGAAGCATATCAGGGGAGAGGATTTTTAGGCATTCAGATCCTAAAATCTCTCTGGTGCAGGCTGTTATTTAAGAGATCAGTACTTTGAATTTCAAAGAGAGACTAGTAATGAGAGGTTGATCAACGTAAGAATTGAAGAGTGCTACAAACAGGAGAGATCAGATGACGCAATTCTTCTATTCATCAGGTCATTAACACTACAGAAGCAAGATCATTCATCAGATATTAAAGAACACTTCCAAGCTTTATTGCTTATTTCTATTCTGTGTTCTTCACACTTGTACTAAACTTGTATTATCATTTTGTGTTCTTAAACCTCACAAACTTAGAATTTTAGTTGTTCAAGTGAACAACAGAGAGTTTCTTATTGTTTCAATAGGTTGTAGCTAGCACTAGATAGGTTGGGAACCACAAGCTGTATAGGTGAAAGGTAGCTCAATTAGGCTTGAGATCTAGGGATAAATCTGGGTGATTAATAAGAAATTGTGTTAGAATCCTCGAGGGATAAGATCCTTCGGGCAGAGACTAGGTCCAATTGTGACCGAACTCTGTAAATTTTTTGTGTTCTAGCTGCTTACTTTTATTATCTTTTCATTCCAGTCTAAACAGGAAGTTCCAAAGCTTTGGAGTTTTCCAAATCTCAAAGCTTTGAAGCCTCTGTGTTCTGCAGTTATATCTCTAGTTTCTTTAATATTTTTCAAAGCTTTGAGATATCAACTGCGTACTTTCTTCAAAGTTTTAAAAGACTGTTGTTTAAGCAAAAGTTGGCATACTCTATTCAACCCCCCTTATAGAGTATTTAGATCCTGCTGATACACTTACATTACAAACTTTCACGACATATCTGAAATTACGAAACTGCCACTGCTCCGCCGCCTCAGAAAAAGTCAGTGTTGTGCGTATATACGCAGGTCTTGTGCGTATATACGCACACAACGAGCTTAACGTGCTTCCTTCCTTCTTCTGCGTGCGTATAAAAATAGAAGTGTGCGTATATACGCAGAGTTTGTGCGTATATACGCACATAACACCTCTTTGGCTCCGTAAATCTCTCCATGTGTACGTATGATGAACAGTGTTGTGCGTATATACGCACACAGCAACTCCAGGTCTTCAGTTTCTTACTAATTTCCTTCCCTGTGTGCTTATGGTGAACAGTGTTGTGCGTATATACGCACACAGCAGCTCTGCCTTGGCTAGAATCGTCCCCTCAGCTTGTTGTGTGCGTATGGTGCACAGTGTTGTGCGTATATACGCATAGCTTGTGCGTATATACGCACACAGCAGCTCTGCCTTGGCCTGTGTTTTGAACCTAAACTTGTAAAAATTACCAAAATACCCCTGGGTTAAAACCGCACCAAATTCTGCCCAATCCTGAATCTGGTCATAGGAAAACTGCTGACTGAATTTGGGAGACAAAATCTGAACTCGACTCCGAAAACCCGGGCCCGGTGTCACAATACCAAATACCCCTAGGTCAGAACTATTTCAGAAATCGTCCTAAACATGAAATAGCTGATCACGAATCCGGACACCGGGACCCGAGATTCCTACTTGGGTGTGGCTTGTCTGAGACCCACACTTGGCAGGAGGTCGGTTTTTCATCTGGACTCCATTCTAGCATTATGACTTATTTTCGAAAAGCCCTTGACGTCTACTTTCTTCTGTCGCAGGTTTCACTTCAAAATTCCAAGTAAGGCTCAAGATATTGTCAACCGAGCGTATCCCGGTCATTCTCGGTTCTGGCGTTTTCAGCTTTCTCTGTCGGTTTTCTATGCCTGTTTTTCCTCCAGTCTTTCCGTTTTTCGTTTCGCTCTCCCTTGGACCAGCCTCGGTCAAATCCTTCCCCGAGCATTTTCTGTACGTTTACCGAGGCGATCCCGATTCTATCTCGGCACGCATCCCAATACACTTATCGAACCCGTTCCTGCAAAGACAACATGAACAAACCCGCGATCATATCCAAATAAACGCACGTAATAAGCAGTAATTCATGAAGAGATTTTAAAACATTTCGTTCTAACTTTTGAGGCTTCCTAAGGGACAATTTTGGCTAAAACACCATTTTATGAGACCAAACACACGTCATTTAAGCTCAAAAATAACTCCTAGTGAGGAGTTATCAACGAAAAAAAAAATGTTCGTACGAAGACATTGCTGACATGAGCGGATTTTAGCGGGGTTCTTATGCAATGCTCCAAACTTTGTCATGTTATTTTGGAAACGTATTTAAGCAATCTGGGTCATCTTTTCCATAGGTTGGTGATAAATCCATATTTGGAGTTATATTCGTATATGTTTCCTTACCGTTTTGCGTGCATTCCGATGCGTTTTGATGGATTTTGGACAATTTCTTGCTAAAATTGGAGCATGTTGAGTCTTTGCATGTAAATGATGAGTCCGGGAACTTTTTGTGTTAATTTTGACTATATTTTATCACGTTTGATCTTCCGGTATGTTTCTCGTGTTGTGGTTTTCAGGAAACGGGAGCTCGGGACGTGACATTGGAGCAAAAGTGAACTTTGGAAAAGTTGGAGGCTCAAAGGAATGCTCGGGAAGTGAAGACGACGGGAAAAAGAGCAAGAAGATGAGATTTGGATGTTGGTTGCCCAAAAGTAATCGTACGATTACATGGAGGTAATCGTACGATTACCCCTTAGCCAAATATTGAAGCTGTGAAGTGATCTTGTGAAGTAATCTTGTGAAGTGATCTTGAGAAGTAATCGTACGATTACATCAAGGTAATCGTACGATTACCTCTGCTGCCAGGATCGTAATTTTGGGGTAATTTTGCTATTTTGGCATAGTTTTGAGGTTGGAGAGCCACAAAACACTTAGGAAACATCGGGGAACTTGATTGGCATCAGAGAACACATTGGGAGACGTGCTTGGAGAGCTTGGAGCTAGGTCGGAGAGCTTGGATCATCCGTTTGGATTCTAAATCTTCGTTTCTTCTCTAGTTTTTGCTATTTGATCATGAAACATTGTGTATTGATCATATTTATGGTAGCTAAACACTAATTTCGGGATATCTCGTAGGAAACTAGGGTTTGATCACTACGTATTGTGATTTATGGATCTTCTTTCATGCATTCATGCTTAATTGATGAAGTTTTGTCTAGTTATGTGTATTTTACGCTTTTCATCTATCTTTTCTATTAGTAAACTATTAATAGGATTGTGTTAGGTTGTGAATGATAGAGGAATCTACGTTCGTTGCCTGGAAACTTGAAATACACACTAGCCGTATCTATGGTTGAGGAATCTTGCTAGTTAGCTAAGAACAAAGAGTAGAATCAATATCGTAATGCGTGCTTAAACTTGAGTAGGCTAGAGGAATCAGTTATGAGAGTTTAAGCATAGTTATTGGTTGAGACATCTTCAATATAAAATTGCTTGTTTAACTAGAACAAATACTCATCGTGTTAGTAGAACATAAATCCAACGTAGTGTGAAATACCTAGTGATCCGTAGAGATATCCTGATATTGATCAACTTAGAGAAACAAACAAATCAACTCGTGCTTGTTAATATTGAATTAATTCATCGAATTATTTGAGATACTCGTTATTTCTAATTATTAGTAGAATTAGAAACAACAACTCAACTGCATCGAATTATTTGAGATACTCGTTATTTCTAATTATTAGTAGAATTAGAAGCAACAACTCAACTGCGCTTTGCCCACACAAAGAATAAATTTAGTAGTTAATTTACACGAAGTCTCTTGGGTTCGACAACCCGGATTTCCGGAATATTATCACCACACCGACAACTGTGCACTTGCAGTTGGAGCGTGTCAAGTTTTTGGTGCCGTTGCCGGGGAATTCAGATAAATTAGCTATTATTTTTCTCTTTAGGGATTTACTATTTCAGTTTATATCTGTTACTCACCTGTTTTGTGTGTGTGATTCGTGTTTTCAAGTCTGATTCACTTGGTGCATGTCACGTTCTAGAAACGAGCCTTTGCATCCAACACTTGAAGACCCGGAATCCTTATTGCGAGCACAGAGTAGAGACAAGAGGAAAGCAAATTCAGTTCAGATGGACGAGCAAACTAGAGCTAAGTTTGAGAGGTTCCGCAAAGGCCTGCAAGATGCGGAAGCAGCTAGAGCTGCAGCTGTAGAGGAGGCTGCAAACAGAGCCGCGGAAACTGAGCAAATTAGGGCTCAAATGGCTGAGATGCAGACGATGATTGATCGCATGAACCCTCCAAATCCACAACAACTTCCTGGTGCGGAGGTAGTTGGTAGAAATAACGGTGGCAATGGGAATAATGGGGGCAATAATCGGAACAATAACTGCCGGAATGCGGTAGAGCAAGTCAACAATGCTGAGGAGGATGAACGTCCTTTGGTGGACTACTTCAGGACTACACCGGAGGGATATTAGCCCACCATTGTCAGGCCGCAGATTAATGCCGCACATTTCGAGATTCGCCAACCGTTGATCAATTTGGTTAGGGATGAATGCTTATTCACAGGAGCCTCAAGTGATGATCGACATCAACACTTGCTCAATTTCGAGCAAATTACTTCTACCATGTATGACCAAATAGTTCCAATCGAGATGATAAAGCTCATGCTTTTCCCCTTCTCTTTATCGGGAAAGGAAAAGACATGGCTTATGGAACTTCCTGCAGGCAGCATAGTTACATGGGAAGATTGTGGCAGAGAGTTTCTCAAGAAGTAACTTCCACCATCTAAGGTTGCTCAACGGATGGCTGATATAACCAAATTTACACAGCAGGAAGATGATTCTCTGGGAGACACGTGGAGAAAGTTCAACCAGCTCCTTCGCAGATGCCCTACTCACGGAGAGCCATGGTACAAACTTCTGCACTACTTTTATAATGCTTTGGACAGAGAGACTGCTAGTGAACTGGACATGATGGCTCAAGGAAATTTTATGGGAATGGGATTACAGAGATGTCGTGATTTGCTGGATAATGTAGCTAAACGTGAATCCACGAGGTCTGAGACTCGTAGAAACACGAAATCAGATGGGGCATTGGTTAGTAAGATTGAGTCCATGGTGGAACAGAAATTTGAACATCAGATGGCAGTGTTGACTTCGGCTTTCAGTAATCTAAATCCATCGGCACAGGTGAATTCAGTGGGAGAAATGGTAGCAGATGCAAATCAGGGATATGGGGATGGTATTGAAGACGTGAACTACATGGGTCAACAAAGACAACATCAATGGCCAAACACCTATCATCCCAACAATCGCAATCACCCCAACTTCAGCTATGCCAATCCGAATAGTGGATTATATGCGCCAGGTCAAAGGCCAAATGTTCCTTACCAAGCTCAGGGACAGGTTCCACAGCAACAGGCTCCACGCCCAGAAGAACAGGATACAAACGCGTTGTTGAGGAAACTGTTAGCTAGCAACAATAATATTAAGAGCCATGAAACACAAATTGGCCAAATAGCTAATCTGAATCCCTGACTTCCACCAGGTATACTACCTTCTAACACAATCACTCCACCTGAGCAATTGAAGGCTATTACTACTCGCAGTGGGACCACTACCCAGGATCCCCCATATCCTACTCATGCGAGCTGAGGCGACTAACGCCACTGAAAAAGCCTTGGATGAAGAGATTCCTGTGCCTACCGTGATTCCCCAATCAAAGGACACGGTGAGGAAGTCGGATGAGAAACAGAAGCCAAAGGAGGAATACAGTGTGCGAGTGCCATACCCGCAGAGATTGAAGATTCAAGAGGATGCCAAGCATTTCAAGAAGTTTGTGGATATCTTCAAGAAACTGCACATTAATATCCCTTTTGCGGAGGCCATTTCGCAAATGCCTAAATATGCTAAATTTCTCAAGACCTCCTCTCTAATAGGAGCCGCATGGATGATTTTGAAACCGTGACTCTGAATGAGGAGTGTAGCGCAGTTGTGCAAAAGGCGTTACCAAAGAAGATGAAAGATCCGAGTGGTTTCATTATTCCTGTGACAATGGGAGATGCGTTTCATGGGAGGGCATTATGTGATCTTGGTGCAAGTATCAATTTGATGCCCACATCGGTTTTTGAGCAGCTTGGTGTGGAAGATCCTAAGCCTACCATGATGTGCTTGCAGATGGCTGATCGCACTTTAAAATGCCCCAGGGGTGTTTTAGAGGATGTATTAGTGAGAGTTGAAGGACTCATCTTCCCAGCGAATTTTGTGATCCTAGACATGGAGGCCGACGTTGATGTTCCTCTTATTTTGGGCCGCCCATTCCTGGCCACTGGGAGTACTATCATTTATGTGGCCAATGGAGAGCTGACTATGCAGATCAACGATGAGAAGGTGGCCTTCAATGTATTTGAGGCTATGAAGTTTCCCGCATATGCGGTAAGCGAGCAGTGCTTTGGGGTGGAGGCGTACACGCCGGACGAAGAGGACAATATTTTATTGGAGAAACTATATGAGGAGCTTTCTCTACTTGATTCCAGCGAGAAAGAGCAAGCCTTAGATGTTCATTGGCGCCAGCCCCTAGCTCTCTTTAATGAGGGAAGCAGGAAGATTCTTACTCCTTCTCTTATTACTGCTCCTGTTTTAGAATTAAAGCCTTTACCTGTTCATTTGAAATATTTGTACTTGGGATCTAATGAGACTTTACCTGTGATTGTGTCTGCATGTTTGGACAGGGAACAGGAGGAGCAGCTTCTCAAGGTACTTCAGGAGAGAAAGGCAGCTATGGGATGGACCATAGCAGATATCAAGGGGATCAGCCCCACAGTTTGCTAGCACAAGATTCGACTCATGGAAGATAAGAAGCCGGTAGTTCAGTTTCAGCGCCGCCTTAATCCTCACTTGCAGGAGGTGGTGAAGAAAGAGGTGCTTAAATGGTTGGAGGCGGGCATCATTTATCCCATTTCCGACAGCACATGGACTAGCCCGGTGCAGTGTGTCCCTAAGAAGGGAGGTATAACTGTGGTGGAAGGGGAAAAAGGTGATCGAATTGCCACTCGTACTGTTACTGGGTGGAGAGTTTGCATGGATTACCGCAAGCTCAATGATGCCACTTTGAAGGATCATTTTCCCCTCCCATTCGTTGATCAGATGCTTGATAGGCTGGCACGTCATTCACATTATTGCTTCTTGGATGGGTACTCCGGGTACAACCAGATAGCAATCAAGCTAGATGACCAGGATAAGACGACATTCACTTGTCCTTATGGGACCTTTGCTTTTAGACGCATGCCTTTTGGGTTATGCAACGGACCTGATACGTTTCAGAGGTGTATGATGTCGATCTTCTCTGACATGATGGAGCAAAATTTCGAGGTATTCATGGATGACTTCTCACTCTATGGTGACGGATTCGAAGACTGCCTGCAACAGTTGTCACGGGTTCTGGATAGATGCATTGACACCAACCTAGTGCTCAACTGGGAGAAGTGTCACTTCATGGTTACTGAGGGTATTATTTTGGGCCACAAGATCTCCAGCAAAGGTTTAGAGGTGGATAGAGCCAAGATCGAGGTGATTGAGAAGCTCCCTTACCCTACCTCTGTCAAAGGGGTAAGGAGTTTCTTGGGACATGCAGGGTTCTATCGGCGCTTCATTAAAGATTTCTCGAAGATCACGAAGCCTTTGTGTGGATTGCTTGAGAAGGATGCAGTCTTTGAGTTTAATGCGGAGTGCAAGTCAGCTTTTGATTTGCTCAAGGAAAAGCTGATTAGCGCACCTATCATCACCACACCAGACTGGACCCTACCATTTGAGCTCATGTGCGATGCTAGTGACTATGCGGTGGGAGCAGTTCTGGGCCAGCGGGAAGATAAGGTAGCTCACGTCATTTATTATGCTAGTCGTACTCTTAATGATGCACAGGTTAATTATGCTACCACGGAGAAAGAAATGTTGGCCATCATATTTGCGTTGGACAAGTTTCGTCCATATCTTGTGGGTTCTCAGGTGACGATTTTCACGGACCATTTAGCCCTCAAGTATCTTCTCACCAAGAAGGACGCCAAGCCAAGATTGATCCGGTGGGTTTTATTGATGCAAGAGTTCGATGTGGTGATAAAAGATAAAAACGGGGTAGAGAATGTGGTTGCGGACCATTTGTCAAGACTGGAGAACGATAAGCAGGAAGATTTGCCTATTCGAGAGGATTTTCCAGATGAGCAGCTTATGGTTGTAGTTGCAGATGTGCCTTGGTTTGCTGACTTAGAAAATTTCAAGGCACTAAACATTGTACCTAAGGACATGAGTTACCACCAGAGGAAGAAATTCTTTGCAGACGCGCGACAATACTTCTGTGATGATCCTTATCTGTTCAAGCTGGGAGCAGATAATGTATTGCAGAGGTGTGTTGCAGAGCCGGATACGTTAGAGATTCTCAGAAACTGCCACGAGTTGAATTGTGGAGGTCATTTCGGCAAATCACGCACAATTGCTAAGGTACTTCAGAGCGGTTTCTTTTGGCCTACATTGCATAAAGATGCCCATCTATTTGTACAGCAATGTGACCGGTGTCAGAGAACCGGCAATATTTCCAACCGGAATGAGATGCCTCAAAATTTCGTGTTGGAGGTGGAGCCATTTGACGTATGGGGCATATACTTTATGGGCCCCTTCCCATCTTCACTTGGTAATCTCTATATCCTTTTAGCGGTTGATTATGTGACCAAGTGGGTCGAAGCTCTGGCGTGTCCAAAGAATGATAGTGCTACAGTTGAGAGATTCTTGCGCAAGAATATATTCACAAGGTTTGGAACGCCTAGAGCCATTATTAGCGATGAGGGATCACACTTTGTGAAAAAGGTCTTTGCCAATACCTTGAGCAAGTATGGGGTAAAGACACACAAGATCTCATTGGCCTATCATCCACAATCCAATGGACAAGCTGAAGTGTCTAACCGAGAGATAAAGGGAATTCTAGAGAAAACTGTCAATCCAGGACGCAAAGACTGGGCTCTACACTTGGATGATAGTTTATGGGCATACCGGACTGCATACAAGACTCCCTTGGGCATGTCTCCCTACCAGCTCGTTTTCGGGAAATCGTGTCATCTTCCGGTGGAACTTGAGCACAAAGCATTTTGGGCACTAAAGAAAGTAAATTTGGATGCTAAGCTCTCTGGTGAGCAAAGGAAGCAGGCATTGCTTGAGTTAGAAGAACACACGTTGATGGCATATAAGAGTGCCAAGATCTACAAAGAGAGAACCAAGCAATGGCATGACAAGCATATCATTCCACGAGATTTCAGAGTGGGCAAGAAGGTATTGATATTCAACGCACGACTGAAATTGTTTCCGGGCAAGATGAAGTCAAGGTGGAGTGGTCCATTTACAATTACTGAGGTTTACCCATGGGGATCGCTCGAGGTAGAAGCTAAGAATGGGAACAGATTCAAGGTAAATGGACAGCGAGCAAAGCCGTACGTGGATGGGAATTTCATTGGGGTTATTGAGAGCCTCAAACCAATTCCCGATATCTGAGCTCATTTGAGGTAACTGGGTCGGGCCGTCGACCTTAAATTACAAAGCGCTTGTTGGGAGGCAACCCAACCTATTTACTGCATAGTGTAGATTTCAATACTGTCTTGTTATTTTATTCTGTTTTAACTATTTGAGAGTTGCGAGAGAGTGGATTTAATATTCCCAATGAGTATGTGCAGGAATTCTAGGTGGAAGGCCTATTCCAGATCCCCCTTCTTGATGCGCGAGTGAAGAATTGCACAAAAAACGAGAAAGAGCAGACCAAAACGCGTATCGGGACCCGGAATGAAGAAATAGAGGATTGACGCCATTCCTAAATTTACTCAACACACGCACCTGGGGAAGATCAAGTTCCCGGACTCCCCGTCTTGATATACGCAATGAAGACGTAAAGAAATTGGGAAAGCTGGCAAAATGGCACGAATTACGAGGTAAATTTTTGAGGACAGGACTGTGAGCTAATTTGAACAGTGCCATAGTGTGGGGGTGGGTGAGAGCTTTCTGTGGATAGGTGGATCGCGTATATCGGAGTCCGGACGAAGAAGTTGTGCCAAAAAGGATGTTGAGCAAGTGAAAAGGCGCCAAAAAGCATTCGGAATTGCCAAACGGGTCTTTGTAATGACCAAATTGAAGAATAAAGGGTTCCCCGGACATTGGAATCTTTTATAACGGTAATGGAGTCTCGAAGTCGAGGAGATCCATGACAAAGCAAAAAAACGAGCAACAAAGACGAAAAAGGATGCTAAAAGGCGTCCAAAAGCATCCGGAAATGCAAAACGAGCCTTTGGAAGCGCGAAATTGAAGAATGAAAGGTTCCCCGGACTTTGAGAATTTTCCTACATGAGCAGGGGTCCCGCACTCCCCATCTTGATGAAGGTGATTGCAAAATTTTGAAGAAAGCGACGAATTTGGCACATTTTGGATATTTTTCGCATAATTGAGCGATAATTGAGAAAAGTCGGGAAAACGCTCCGGGAACGGGACGTTATTTGTGTGAGCAAGACATACGTCGAAAAAGGGATCCAAAGGTGCAAAACTCACACTCATCGGAGTTCGGGATCAAAATACGAGGTAAAGGTTATATTTTGGCTAATAAAACTTTTTCCCTGCCCAAAAGTAATCGTGCGATTACCTTGAGGTAATCGTACGTTTACTTTTGCCTTAGAAATTTTTGGGATGGATTTGTTGAGAAAAATTTCTGATCAGTCGTACGAGGTAATCGTACTAAGTAATCGCACGATTACCATAAAGTAATCGTACGATCACTTCCAAGTAATCGTACAATTACTTCAGACTTCGAATTTTTTTTTGGGAAGAATTTTGAGGAACTCACTGACCAGTCGTGCGAAGTAATCGCACGATTAATTTCAAGTAATCGTACGATTACTTAAAAGTAATCGCACGATTACTTCTGAAAAGTCAGTATCACGGGTAAAAACAATTTTTTTCTCATTCTTTCCAAACCCTCCTCCTTCGACTTCTTCTTCTTCTCTCTGCCATCTCCACCACATCCACCATCACTCCAGCCTCCACCACCTCCACCATCACTTCACCCGACCACCACCGTCTGTCCTCCTCGCCAACACCACAGCCGTCGCCCTCCCTCATCCTACACCCGACCACCACAACGCCGAAACCCGCAACCGCCATTGAATCTCACCCCCAATTACTTCCGCCGCTCCTTCGCACAGCCACACCTACTGCAAATCTCCGGCGAGAGAGAGAGCAAGCCATTGTTCTGAAGCTAAAGGTTGGTTGGTGGAAAGAATTTGAGAAGACAAAAGCTAGGGTTCCGAAAACTCCAATCTGAAATTCAAGTGAGTGAGGTCAAATTGGAAGAAATTGGTTTAGGGGTTTTGACGGGGACACCGCAAGGAGCAGAAGGCACAAATTGATTGCAAAATTTGAAGAAAAATTTTCCGACGACCAAATTGGTCTTTCTTGTCGGAAGAATCTGAATTTTTTGTGCCCGTAAGACTAGCTCCGGGCACCTAGGTACGTCCTAATCTCTCTCGCAATTAAATTTTATCGAGTCTTAGGCACGATTTGAGTAAAAGCCCATTTTAATTTTTATTGCGCTTGGTAGCGTGCTTGGGGGCGACTGCTTAGAGTCCTAGGATTACGTGCTTACTTGCTTACGTGCTTACTATCTGTTACACTTCTTGTCACTGTGCACTTCATTGAATTTTGTCACGTTAATTGCTTTACTTGTTATACTTGCATTTTGTAAAAATGAGCAAACGTGCTAGAACAAGTCGTGATGAGGACCCAGATTATACATTACCTGGGGTGAGTGGGGTGGCAGAACCCGAGAGTGAGTCTGATTCTGATGGGGGTAACCCGGGTGCCAAATTGGTCATCCCGTTATCCCCTGACCTTAGAGTTTTTCATACACCCGTTCCATCCCAATTGCCCCAAATTCGAAAGGGTTGTAGTGATAAGTCGGATGAACAAAAGCTAGAAATCGATAGGGGCGGGGTCTTTTGCGACTATAGGTTTATTTCGGAGAATGCCCAGGGTTTTTACAAAGGGAACCCTAGGATTAATAGAGGTGTCCAGGCCGAGAGAATATTTCCACTTGAGGGAGTTCCTGAGGACCTGCGAAAGGTCGCGAAGACCGAGAACTTTGCGGGGTGGATGAGGTTAGTGAAAAAGAAATCCAGTTCTGCACTGACTCGTGAGATTTATGCGAATGCGAGACACACCAATGAGGGTGAGACGTCTAGGCTCAATGACCCTCGTGTGATTTATTGTCGTCGGAACTGGCTAGTTCTGTCTTCTGAGCGCATCGCCGCAGCACTTCAGTGGCCCCCGTTGACAGAGCCTTGTCAATTTAAGATTTATATGCAGAAAGACCAGCAGACGCTCATAATGAGGTGTCGGCCTCTTGTTTTGCGGGAGTGCCAAGAGCCGAATGGGATAGGTCTAAAACCAATATCAGACATTGGAAGATCCCAGTTGGCTACTTGCTGCCTAAACCAAGGTGGCTCATTGAGATCTTGGAGTCATGGGTTTTGGGAGTTTCGGCTCCAAATTTTGTTGACTTTGAGGTGTGTGTCATGGCTCTTTGTCTATCCAGGGGGCATCGGATAGACATTCCTAGGCGGATCTTCCTGTATTTGCAAGAAAGGTTTGAACCGAAAAATAGGAAGTCTGCGGGCCACAGTTTCTTACTCACGCGCTTAGCTAAGGATTGCGGGGCCAGCGTGACTAAGGATGAGAGGGACCTCATTCCTAAAGGTCCGAGACATTTTGACAAAATCCCGGACGCGTTGAAAGATGTAGTTGTGATGGAGGCGGGGACTAGTTCTAGACCTCCTAAAGGAAAGGCTAAGAAAAGAGCCTCTTCCTCGCGTGCAGCTCCTAATCCTCCAGCTCCTACTCCTCCAGTTCCACCTCAGCCTGTACCTCCACCTGTCATTGACCCTGGCCAGCCGAGTGTGAGCTTAGCGGACTTAATGGCTGAGTTGAGGTTGACCAGGACAATGACCCTCACATCCCAGGGTCGGGCCCGTGACAATGTGTAGGGTTTTGATACATGGATAGCGCAACGGAAGCATAAACAAACATAAAACCATGCAAAACCCTCCAAGGATCACAAGTCAAGAGACATAACGATGGTAAAGGTTAGAAATCATAAACACACCTTTGGGTTCTCCTTGATGACTTCAAACGCGAATTGTGTCACGTTCTCTATAGTTGATCCACGCCTTGAGTTGATCCTAGAATCTCCCAAGTCCTTGGTGCCAGCCCGGAAGAGGAAGAGGAAGAAGAATCACGCAAAACGAGACCCAAAAGGAGGGTCTCGGCCTCCTTTGGCTGACGGGGACGGGGCGGCGGCAAGGGGGCGGTCGGGCCTCCTTGTTGCTTGCTCTCTCTCCTTTTGTTCTCTCCCACTCTTGTTATGTTCACTAATGAGCATAAGTTATTATAGTGGGAAGGAAGGAAGGAAGGTCCTTTATATAGTCCAACAACTCCTTGTCAACTACCTAAAGGACTTATTCTAGTCCTACTAGAATTCAATTTAGTCCCTTCCTTGCAAATTAGTCCCTACTAAGTTTGCAAGGGTTTGCAAAGTGATCCTTCTAATTAATAAATCAAATTAATTAATTCCCAAATCTAGTTCAACTCTATATAGCGTGTTACCCCATAGGTTCTATCTAGTTGGTAGCAACTATTTGCTAATATGGAGTGGTCTCTAGCAAAACATCCATTCTAGCCAACTAATAGAATAGTCATCTTGACAACCTTTGTACATGTAATTGTCTCATCCCTTTGTCTCTATATCCGGATTGGACACGAGACATACAAGTCACACTCGTATATCCAATCCACAGTTTCTCGATCCATGGGAATAGCCTTATTCGTGCAAATAACATCAATATCCCATATTGATTTATTTGAGTCTGGCCAGGCATTCTATAAGCACTATCCCTCGAGTGGCCTAGGATATTTGCTCCCGTTATGTGGGAGGGACAAATCCTATCTACGTCCACTACGATCCCTTAGCTTGCTTCTTATTGTATCCAGTACACGCCTTTATAACTACCCAGTTACGGTGTAGCGTTTAACGCTACCAAAATCACAATAATCCACAACTAGAATATCTAGTGACTTCAAGTCTAAGGATGACAATACCATTGCACCGCGAGAAGCGCTTGTGACTCAACATAACGTGTATGTAGCCTTCTCAGAGATGGGTCAATCCAGTGCAACATTCCCTAATGCACACCTATGTGTTGGATCGTGATATCTCCATATCAATCCAACCCCATACTAGTCTATAGATGATTGTCCCATTAATCATTATACTTGACTAGGGATATTTAATATAAACAACACAATTGTAAATCTAAGGACTTCATTATATTAAATATCCAATAAATAATAAGTGAATTTCTAGCCACAAATAATTCATACTAAACTAGATTGCCTCTAGGGCATCTATTCCAACAGTCTCCCACTTGCACTAGAGCCAATCTGGCGCATCTCGTATGCCCATACTCCTAGTGTGCCCTTCATGCTTCCACTGCGTGAGAGGCTTCGTAAGCGGGTCTGACAGATTATCATCTGTAGGAATCTTGCATATCCGAACGTCTCCTCTATCGATAATATCTCGAATCAGATGAAACTTCCTGAGCACGTGCTTGGACTTCTGGTGCGATCTGGGTTCCTTTGATTGCGCGATCGCCCCAGTGTTGTCACAGAACAACTCAACTGGATCCGCAATGCTAGGGACCACACCAAGTTCAGAAACAAAATTTCTGATCCAAACAGCTTCCTTTGCTGCGCCGTTTGCAGCAATGTACTCAGCCTCTGTTGTAGAATCAGCTACCGTCTCTTGCTTGGAACTCTTCCAGCTCACCGCTGCTCCATTCAGGCAAAACACATGACCCGACTGTGATCTAAAGTCATCACTGTCGGTTTGGAAGCTTGCATCAGTGTAACCCCTTACACGCAACTCTTCCTCACCGCCAAAATATCAAGAAAGCATCCTTAGTTCTTCTCAAGTACTTTAGGATGTTCTTGACTGCAATCCAGTGACTCTCACCCGGATCGGATTGGTATCTGCTTGTCATACTCAAGGCATATGACACATCTGGTCTAGTACATGACATGGCGTACATGATAGATCCTATGGCCGAGGCATAGGGGATTCTACTCATGCGTTCCTTCTCAATCTTATTGGAAGGGCAACCACTCTTCGAAAGAGTGATTCCATGTGACATGGGCAAGAATCCCTTCTTGGAGTCTTGCATGTTGAACCGTTTCAACACCTTATCAATATATGTACTTTGACTTAGGCCTAGCAACCTCTTAGATCTATCTCTATAGATCTTTATACCGAGTATATAGGCTGCTTCCCCTAAGTCTTTCATTGAGAAACACTTTCCCAGCCAATCTTTCACAGATTGCAGCATGGGAATGTCGTTTCCAATGAGTAGTATGTCATCCACATAAAAGACCAGAAAAGCTACAGAGCTCCCACTAACCTTCATGTAGACACAAGACTCATCTTCGTTTCTGATGAAGCCAAACTCTTTGACCACTTCATCAAAACGTCGATTCCAACTCCTAGAAGCTTGCTTCAATCCATAAATGGATCGTTGCAGCTTACAGACTTTGTTGGCTTGCTTTGGATCTTCAAAACCCTCTGGATGTATCAAAAACACCTCCTCGAAGAGATTCCCATAGAGGAATGCTGTTTTGACATCCATCTGCCAAATCTCATAGTCGTAGTATGCTGCAATCGCAAGTAGGATTCAGATGGATTTGGTCATAGCGACTGGTGAAAAGGTTTCATCATAGTCAATACCATGAATCTGTCTGAATCCTTTAGCCACCAATCGGCCCTTATAGGTAATCACATTACCATCCATATCGATCTTCTTCTTGAAGACCCACACCCTATGGGCCGCGCCCCATCGGGTGGTTCCACCAAAGTCCATACTTTGTTGGTATACATGGATTCCATCTCGGATCTCATGGCTTCTAGCCACTTCTGAGAGTCTGGGCCATTCATGGCCTCCTCAAAGGTAGTAGGCTTACCATCTATGAGCATCGTGTCACCGGAATTGGTTACGAGAAGTCCATACCTCTCGGGTTCCTGGCGCACTCTACTAGATCTACGAAGCTCTTGTGTTACCTGAACAGGTTGCTCCACAACAACTTGTGGTTCCTGTTCATGTTCCATAATTGGTTCAGTGATTTGTGGTTCTTGAACCTCTTCAAGTTCTACATTCCTCCCACTTGCTTCTTTAGAGACAAACTCTCTTTCTAGAAACACGCCGGTCCGAGCAACAAACACTTTGTTCTCGGTTGGATTGTAGAAGTAGTATCCCTTAGTTTCCTTAGGGTACCCCACAAATTTACACTTATCCGATTTAGGCCCCAGCTTGTCTGATTGTAAACGTTTTACATAGACATCGCAGCCCCAAATCCTCATGAACGACAGTGTGGGACGCTTCCCACTCCACATCTCATATGGTGTCTTCATGACTGACTTAGATGGAACACGGTTAATGGTGAAAGCTGCACTCAATAGAGCGTAGCCCCAAAATGATAATGGAAGATCGGTTTGACACATCATAGATCGAACCATATCCAATAGAGTTCGATTCCTCCTCTCGGACACGCCATTCCATTGTGGCGTTCCGGGTGGAGTGAGCTGGGACACAATCCCACACTCTCTAAGATAGTCGTCAAACTCTTGGCTCAAGTATTCTCCTCCACGATCCGATCGTAGGGCCTTGATACTTTTGCCAAGTTGCATTTCTACTTCATTCTTGAATTCTTTGAACACTTCAAAGGATTCGGATTTTGCCCTCATAAGGTACACAAATCCATATCTACTGAAATCATCAGTAAAAGTAATGAAGTAGACATAACCACCCCTGGCTGGCGTGGCAAATGGCCCACACACATCGGTATGTATGAGTGCCAATTGCTCACTAGTCCTCTCACCTTTCTTATTGAAAGGGGACTTTGTCATTTTTCCCAATAAACAAGCCTCACATGTCTCATATGATTCAAAATCAAATGAGTCTAGTAATCCATCCTTATGGAGTCTAGATACACGTTTCTCATTTATGTGGCCTAAACGACAGTGCCATAAATAAGCAGGATTTAAATCATTTATTGTAATCCGCTTGGTATTAATGTTGTAGACAGGATTGCTTAGATCAAGGACATAAAGTCCATTAAATAATTGCGCACTAAAATAGTGAATATTATTTAAATAAAAGGAACAACAATTGTTCTTTATTGAAATAATAAAACCATCCTTGTCCAAACAAGAAATAGAAATAATGTTTCTGCTCATAGCAGGGACAAAATAGCAATTATTTAATTCTAAAACTAATCCTGAAGGCAGAGATAGCTCGCACACGCCTATGGCCAACGCAGCAACCTTTGCTCCATTCCCAACGCGCAGTTCTACCTCCCCTTTAGCCAATCTCCTACTTCTCTTCAGATCCTGCATATTTCGACAAATATGAGATCCACATCCAGTATCTAATACCCATGATGTAGAGAAAGTTAAATTGACATCTACAACAAAAATACCTGGTGGTGGTGGAATCACTATTCCAAGCCTCTTGTCCTCCAGATATTTTGGGCAGTTCCTCCTCCAGTGTCCAGGCTGACTGCAGTAGTGACACTCACCCTTTAGTCACGGCCTTGGCAATGCCACCAACAGGCTTAAGGGTAGGTTCCTTGGACTTGGCAACCGACTTGCCTTTGCCCTTGGAGGAAGAGGCAAACCTTTTGCCCTTTCCTTTCTGTACCATCATTATGGCCTTGCCCTTACCCTTGTTGATGCTCTGTTCAGCCGTCCTCAACATGTTGAGTAAATCTGGCAGTGGTTTAACGATCTCGTTCATGTTATAGTTCATAATAAACTGTCCATAACTCTCGGGCAACGATTGCAACACGAGATCGGTTGCCAACTCTTGGCCGACCGAGAACCCCAGTCGGGCGAGATTCTCCAAGTACCCGATCATTCGGAGTACATGGGGTCCCACCGGGTTCCCTTCTGCCATATGACATTTGAATAGTGCCGTTGAGACCTCATACCTCTCTACCCTTGCCTGCTCTTGGAAGAGCTGCTTCAGATGCTCGATCATATCGACAACATTCATGTTTTCGTGTTGCTTCTGAAGCTCAGAAGTCATGGTGCATAGCATAAGGCAGGCCACATCATTAGCGTCATCAACACGCTTTTGATACGCATTTGAGTCAGCAGGTGTTTGGTTCTCTGGACCTTCTGGAACATGCTCCTCTATTGCGTACAGTTTCTTCTCTTGCTTGAGAACAATTCTCAAGTTTCTGTACCAATCAAGAAAGTTGGTTCCAGAGAGCTTGTCCTTCTCAAGGAAAGATCGTAGGGAATGTTGTGAACTCGATGAGTTGTTTGCCATTTGGAATTCTACAAAAGGAAAATACGCAAGTTTTAGTATTTGTGAATTTTTGACTATATTCAATAATGGCTAGTTTATCAAATATAGCTCCCACTATTTTTCTACGGATTAATAACCCTCAAGATATTAATGCGGAAAATATCCTTATATTTTCTAGTGGGCCAAGATCCATCTTTCATCTCCTTATGAGCTTGCTTTGGCAAGTCACCCATAATTTGACTACTTTAGGTAGGAACAATTCCAATTGCATCCCATATGCAACTCTTGGTTCAATTGGGCAAATAACTCCTTATTTATCCATCCATATGGATAATCCCAATTGATTGCCTCTAGGTTTCTTAATAAAATTAATAGCCTAGTTGTGTTCAACCTCTTATCTAAACAATTGCACATTGTTACGTGTCATCGCATTCCATCATGATGAACCAAGTCGCCATGGTTTGGCACGCACGAACTTGGTAAATAATGATGATAATGAGTGTTTAAATAACGAGAAGGCAAGAACACAATATTTGAATTTTGAGGGATTTTAAAATCAATTCTTAATTGTTTTGTTGATCAATATCAACTAATCTATCTATTTGAGTTTGGGCACAACAATAAATAATAGATCCGGGTTGTCTAATTATCTTATTATCCTAATTGCATGCATCATCCATACACCAACCACACAATAATAAAATAAACAACCACAAAACAGAAATTAAACGTGATGTGGATATGGCCTTTTCTAGACTAAGATAATTCCAAGCCAATGGAATTATCTATGAACCCTAAAGAAAACACATCTCCATGCGTCTTGATCTTTTGGTCCATCCTTCATAGTCTTGTGGAATGCTCCATGCTCCATGCTCCATCTTTTGTGGCTTCTTTGGCTTTGGGCTTCTTTTCTTCAACCTTGGCTAACAATCTACTTTATCTAGCACTAGCTAACTTCTATACTAAATAAAATAAATCTCACAAGTTGAGAAAAAAATAGCACGCAGGCCATAAAACCCTAATTAATTATTACAATTAATTGATCAGCTCGCAGGCCGTAAAACCAAAACACAAAATTAAACATCCACATCAAACCACATCCTAAGGCCATATCCAATCACCATGCGATTTGCACATAAACAGTTAAAATCCAATTTTAACGCGCTTGATCAATTTTAATTGATTTTAGGATTTCTAGGGTTAAATTGGTCCATGGGCCCAACAATCAAACTGCCGGGGCCCAACAAAGTGAACCACAAGGCCCTAGGGCCGGCCCGACCCAAAACCCACAAGCCTAGGCCCGCGGGTTAGGGCCGCCCGGCCCCTAGGGCGGCCAAGCTTGGGCGGCAAGCAAGGGGGGCGGTCCCTAGGGGGGCCGAACCTCCTTGGGGGAGATGTTTCCAAAACAACTCCCTTGCTTGGTGCCCAAGTTTGGCCGTTTCCTTGTTTTGGGAGAACTCCTTCTTCCCCAAGGATGCCCAAACCCTAGATCTAAGATCCTAAAATTTCTCAAACTCACCAATTCATGCATCCAATGCAAAAATTGGATCTTGTTATGATTAATTATTGACAAATTGCATCCCATGCTTGATTTGTCTTGTTTTACGCGATAAACAATCAAATTAAAGTGTAACACAACTAAAACGTAACACATAAACCACGTTTATGCTCTACGAACTGTGGCTCTGATACCACTGTAGGGTTTTGATACATGGATAGCGCAACGGAAGCATAAACAAACATAAAACCATGCAAAACCCTCCAAGGATCATAAGTCAAGTGACATAACGATGGTAAAGGTTAGAAATCATAAACACACCTTTGGGTTCTCCTTGATGACCTCAAACGCGAATTGTGTCACGTTCTCTATAGTTGATCCACGCCTAGAATTGATCCTAGAATCTCCCAAGTCCTTGGTGCTAGCCCGGAAGAGGAAGAGGAAGAAGAATCACACAAAACGAGACCCAAAAGGAGGGTCTCGGCCTCCTTTGGCCGACGGGGACGGGGCGGCGTCAAGGGAGCGGTCGGGCCTCCTTGTTGCTTGCTCTCTCTCCTTTTGTTCTCTCCCACTCTTGTTATGTTCACTAATGAGCATAAGTTATTATAGTGGGAAGGAAAGAAGGAAGGTCCTTTATATAGTCCAACAACTCCTTGTCAACTACCTAAACGACTTATTCTAGTCCTACTAGAATTCAATTTAGTCCCTTCCTTGCAAATTAGTCCCTACTAAGTTAGCAAGGGTTTGCAAAGTGATCCTTCTAATTAATTAATCCAATTAATTAATTCCCAAATCTAGTTCAACTCTATATAGCGTGTGACCCCATAGGTTCTATCTAGTTGGTAGCAACTATTTGCTAATATGGAGCGGTCTCTAGCAAAACATCCATTCTAGCCAACTAATAGAATAGTCATCTTGACAACCTTTGTACAAGTAATTGTCTCATCCCTTTGTCTCTATATCCGGATTGGACACGAGACATACAAGTCACACTCGTATATCCAATCCACAGTTTCTCGATCCATGGGAATAGCCTAATTCGTGCAAATAACATCTATATTCCATATTGATTTATTTGAGTCTGGCCAGACATTCTATAAGCACTATCCCTCGAGTGGCCTAGGCTATTTGCTCCCGTTATGTGGGAGGGACAAATCCTATCTACGTCCACTATGATCTCTAAGCTTGCTTCTTATTGTATCCAGTACACGCCTTTATAACTACCCAGTTACGGTGTAGCGTTTAACGCTACCAAAATCACAATAATCCACAACTAGAATATCTAGTGACTTCAAGTCTAAGGATGACAATACCATTGCACCGCGAGAAGCGCTTGTGACTCAACATAATGTGTATGTAGCCTTCTCGGAGATGGGTCAATCCAGTGCAACATTCCCTAATGCACACCTATGTGTTGGATCGTGATATCTCCATATCAATCCAACCCCATACTAGTCTATAGATGATTGTCCCATTAATCATTATACTTTACTAGGGATATTTAAGATAAACAACACAATTGTAAATCTAAGGACTTCATTATATTAAATATCCAATAAATAATAAGTGAATTTCTAGCCACAAATAATTCATACTAAACTAGATTGCCTCTAGGGCATCTATTCCAACACAATGTTGCTGACATGAGTGCTAGGCACTTTGAGCATCATCGCATTAGCATGCGTACCTTAGGACAGGGAATACGTCAGGTGAGTCTGCATCAACACCGTCAAGACCAGTGGCTAGAGGCATTGGCCACTCATGTGGGATTTCCGAGAGACCAGTGGCCTAGTGGCCAAGAGACTTACCCCGGTGCTTACGAGTACCATTCGGATGCCTATTCCGGAGACCAGGACCAGAACGACGAGGATTCGTCCGAGTAGACTTACCACCCCCTGCATTTGAATGCTGAGTCTTTTCGCTTGACCTATGCATTCGTTGGACAAAGACGCGTTCAAGTGTGGGGGGGGGGGGTTTCTCAGCCTTTAGTAGCCAAGTCCGTGTCTGCATTCACCAGCTACATATAGGTTGTTTGTGTCGTAGTGTGAGTCAGTATTTGTAGTCCATGTCGTGTTTATATATATTGCGTGTGTCATATTGTGAGTAGTTGATGTTTGCATATTAGTATAGCTTGTTTGCACGTTTTATTTAATTGAGTCCACCTACCCAAGTTGAGTCAGTTTCGAGTCTTCTTTCGAGTCGGCCCATGCATATAGAGTAGGAATTATATATAAAAAAAACAAAAAAAAAAACAAAAAACAAAATAAAAATAAAAAAAAATTGAAAATTGAGAAAGGGCAATCAAAAGAAGCTTGAATTTGGAAAATCGATGAATGTGAGAACTTTAGGCATAGGGTATGACTTGTGACAGAGAATGACAATGTGAGTTCCCCTTAGTATGTATAGAGAGACTTTCTTTACGGGAATACCTGCCTATTTTCAGACACTTAAATGATTTTCAAATCTAAAGTGTGTGCCTTCTTTTCTTACAAGAGTTGAGCTAGGTGTGAGCTAAACAAACCGAACATTCATGTGTACGTCTTAGGTAGTCGCCAACCCGCCTCGTAGTGGCACACGAAAGAGCTGTGTGAGGATGTGTATTAGAGCACTCACTGCTTTTAGATCTCACCTTGTAGGACCATTAGAAAACCCAACTTTGAACCTTGGATTCTTTGATAACCTTTTGACCTAGGGTGACGATTCTTGGCTCTCATCACAGATTTTTTAGAATCACCATTTTAGTGCGTCACGAGGGTGTCGTAGTTGAGGGGGTTCGATGAGGGAGTACTTCATGATATACTTATGTGAGTCCTACATGATCGCTTGTACTTCATTTGATATTTGCGAGGGGATGCGAGGGTGAGTGAGTAGGCTTGCGCACTTAGGTGTGGCGGTGTCCCATGTCGTTACATCATGGACACAGTTGTGGAGAGCCGTGAGTGCGTAACATCTAATACGCATAAATTGGGTTGGGTGATTTAATTGGTGGATCGTGCTAGGTACCGGATCTCATTCATCTTGGTGTAGGAGGATCGGTTGGATTAGGCACGAGACTTGCATTGTTTTGATTACTTGAGAGGGGACATGGGTATATTCTAGTGTGGGGATGTCGACTTTTGACTACGGACATTGAGATTGAGCTTTTGACGACTCCATCCCCATACATGTACTTGGATTTGTTTGCGGCTTTGTTTGGTGGCACCGTGTATTTCATTGAGTTAGGGGGAGATGGATTTCACTTGTGATATATATTCATTGGATTGTTTACTTCCTCCCCTTAACGTTTTTGTTTGGCTTGACACTTGGAAGACCACTCGAGATATACATTGTAGAAGTTGTGTTTTTAGATATTGAGAGAATTTAAAAAAATAAAAAAACAAAACAAAAAAAAAACAAAAAAAAAACAAAAACAAAAGAAAAAAAAAATTGAAAAAAAAGAGAGAAAAAAAGGAGAGATGAAATAAAGGAATAAAGTTTGAGCTTAATGAAGACCGAGTGGTGGAAGCAACTATTTCATTGACGGCGATGTTCATTTTATGCATGTTTCACGACGGTGGACACAGAAATCGTTATTGTACCGGGGTTTGAGGGGATCGAGGGCCGAAGATGGTGAGTTTCGGGTTGCGGTTCCTATCATCGTGGTGAGGGTGTGTGAGATGTGGGTTTTAACGTGAGAATGTGACGCTTAGGACTTGTTACTACATGATTATCCTTTTGTCCCTAAGCCTCTACACTCTAACCCGTTAGCGGAATAGGAGCTCGGACCTTGAATGTGGCTTAGCCTAGCGTAGCCTCTTATTTATCGGCACACGCGAAGAGGTAGGTTATTCTTACACTTAGTAAAGCTAGGCTTTCTATACTAACTAAGGGAAATTCTTGTTGTCGAGTTTACTTGCAATTCATACCTCGTTCCTAGATTCTTTATCACTCCACGAGAACCGGTTTAAGCTAATTGAGATTGCCCGATCTCGCCTAAAAAGATTTTGTGTATATTTATGTGTTCAGTTAGGATCGAGTCATATAATTGCATTGCCTCATATTGTTGCATCGTTGAGTCTTGTATTGAGTCTTCGTGTGTATTGAGTCGGCTAATTGAGGTTAGTATGCAATTGGTAAGTTGAAAAGTATGCAATGGTCTTGGTTGGAATAGTTGACTCGAGAGGTGAGATGAGAGGAGGAAGGTTCGGATGATTTTTCGTAGCTTGTGATTTGGATTGTTGCTCGGGACGCGCAACGGGTAAGTGTGGGGATAGTTGATAACTCCATATTTGGAGTTATATTCATATATGTTTCCTTACCGTTTTGCGTGCATTCCGATGCGCTTTGATGGATTTTGGACCATTTCTTGCTAAAATTGGAGCATGTTGAGTCTTTGCATGTAAATGATGAGTCCGGGCACTTTTTGCGTTAATTTTGACTATATTTTATCACGTTTGGTCTTCCGGTATGTTTCTCGTGTTGTGGTTTTCAGGAACCGGGAGCTCGGGACGTGACATTGGAGCAAAAGTGAACTTCGGAAAAATTGGAAGCTCAAAGGAATGCTCAGGA
Source organism: Linanthus parryae (assembly GCA_023055425.1). Classification (NCBI taxonomy): domain Eukaryota; kingdom Viridiplantae; phylum Streptophyta; class Magnoliopsida; order Ericales; family Polemoniaceae; genus Linanthus; species Linanthus parryae. The sequence continues at coordinate 159,994,781 of JALGPY010000002.1, read as the reverse complement.
AGTGAAGACGACGGGAAAAAGAGCAAGAAGATGAGATTTCGATGTTGGTTGCCCAGAAGTAATCGTACGATTACATGGAGGTAATCGTACGATTACCCCGTAGCCAAATATTGAAGCTGTGAAGTGATCTTGTGAAGTAATCTTGTGAAGTGATCTTGAGAAGTAATCGTACGATTACCTCTGCTGCCAGGATCTTAATTTTGGGGTAATTTTGCTATTTTGGCATAGTTTTGAGGTTGGAGAGCAACAGAACACTTAGGAAACATTAGAGAACGTGATTGGCATCAGAGAACACATTGGGAGACGTGCTTGGAGAGCTTGGAGCTAGGTCGGAGAGCTTGGATCATCCGTTTGGCTTCTAAATCTTCGTTTCTTCTCTAGTTTTTTCTATTTGATCATGAAACATTGTGTATTGATCATGTTTATGAGTAGCTAAACACTTACTTCGGGATATCTCGTAGTAAACTAGGGTTTGATCACTATGTATTGTGATTTATGGATCTTCTTTCATGCATTCATGCTTAATTGATGAAGTTTTGTCTAGTTATGTGTATTTTACGCTTTTCATCTATCTTTTTAATTCGTAGATGTGTTAATAGGATTGTGTTAGGTTGTGAATGATAGAGGAATCTACATTCGTTGCCCGGAAACTTGAAATACACACTAGCCGTATCTAGGGTTGAGGAATCTTGCTAGTTAGCTAAGTACAAAGAGTAGAATCAATATCGTAATGCGTGCTTAAACTTGAGTAGGCTAGAGGAATCAGTTATGAGAGTTTAAGCATAGTTATTGGTTGAGACATCTTCAACATAAAATTGTTCGTTTAACTAGAACAAAAACTCATCGTGTTAGTAGAACATAAATCCAACGTAGTGTGAAATACCTAGTGATCCGTAGGGATATCCTGATATTGATCAACTTAGAGAAACAAACAAATCAACTCGTGCTTGTTAATCTTGAATTAATTCATCGAATTATTTGAGATACTCGTTATTTTTAATTATTAGTAGAATTAGAAACAACAACTCAACTGCGCTTTGCCCACACAAAGAATAAATTTAGTAGTTAATTTACACGAAGTCTCTTGGGTTCGACAACCCGGATTTCCGGAATATTATAACTACACCGACAACTGTGCACTTGCAGTTGGAGCGTGTCAGTTCGCAAGGTTCTACGCACGTTGGAGAGCAAGAAGACGTTGGGGGGAGCAAGCTTGGAGCTTAGGATTGCATCGTTTGGATATTTTCTCTCCTCTTTCTCTCTAGTTTTTTTTATGATCATTGAACTTGTTGATTTGATCATGTGTAGTCGTAGCTAAACCCTTTTTACTGGGAATTCTCGTTTGGTAGCTAGGTTTTGATATGAAGGTGGTGTTTTGAGATTATGATTCAAGTTTTAGACTTAATTAAATGTGTTATTTCATTGTTATGGATCGTTTATGAGATTAATTCCATTGTTCTTGCGCGTATCTAATGTAGGAATAGTTTTAATTGACATAAACGTGGTAACTCCGTGAGAGTTAGTCGGTAAAGTGAGCAATTCACCTAGTCGAATCATTACTTGGTAACTTGGTAGTGTTAACTAGGATCATTAGAGTAGAATCATGAAATTTAATGCATACCTAAAAGTGAAATAGACTTGGTAACTCGGTATATTTTGATTTTAGGTATAGATAATTTATTTGGTAAATCGGCAAATTTTACGTTGCTCGATTAATAATAAAAGATACGTTGTTTCATGAATCAAAGCATAAGTTTATATCATCCCTAGTAAACCTAGAGAGAATCCCGATATTTTATCCCATATTAGTAATCTTTAAAATTTTTCTCGTTAATCGTGCTATCACCTAAACGGTTAACTTGTCATTATTTTTTAATTTTCATTGACTTAGCAAACACAAACAAACGTGCTGTGCGCACATAGGATTGAGAGTTAATAGCTAATTCAAAACAAAGTCCCTTGGATTCGACAACCCGAATTTTCGGTTTATTACTACACGCGACAGCCGTACACTTGCGGTTGGATCGTTTAACCTATCTGTGTTTGCGGTGTTTGTGTGTAATTCTTTCGGTACATGAACCGTTCTCAAAACGAGCCATTGTACCCACATATAGAGGGTCCACAATCATTCTTTCGCGCAAGGCGTGAAAATTTGAGAAATACCACTCAAATGACGAGGTGCAGAGAGATGAAGGAGAGAGAATCCGCAAGACATTCGCGGATGAGATAGTCTATAAGGAGAGGGAAGAGAAGGAGAATGAGGAGCTTAGGGCATAATTCGCTGCCTTTCAAGCTGCCGAGCACCTCCTCCTCCACCGCCACTACCGCCGGATATACCGAATGTGGAATAGGGACAACAACCACAAAACAAAGCACAGATGCGCCGACCTATGATCAGTATATACAGGTCATCCGAGGCCAGATATTGGTTGGCAATTGTTGGTCATGCCATTACTGCAGCCCACTTCGAGCTGCGAAGCTCAATGATACACATAGGGTAGAATGGGTGCAGATTCGATGGAGCAGTAGGGGATGACTCGCATGCTCTCCTGATAACTCTAAAGAAAATCTGTAAGACGTTCCATGATTAGAGAATGCCAAAAGACCAAGTTTTAAAAACCGGACTGGCCATTGAACCGGTGAGACATCGGTTCATGGTCGAACCGGTCGGACCGGTTCAATTTCACGTTTATTGAATAATATATATTTATCATTTTTATTTTTAAAAGTAAACATAATGAAAAGTAATCAAAAAAATATACTTTAATGTTTTAATTTGAACATTATTTGGCGTTGTAATTATTTTTATAGTTTTAGCTATGTTTTAAAAAATTATAGATCACACCAAAATAAATGAATTATGGTCAACAACAATGTAAATTAATTTTTTTTTCAAATTTGCGATATAATTTGCGGATAAAATACTTGGCAAAACATAATACTCCCACTAGATCTGTTTTAAATAGAAAATATTTCTATAAATAAACCATACAAAGAAACAAACAGTACAAAAGGAAATTCTAAGTAGTTTGAAAGATATGTTCGAACAAAAAAAGATTTGTTTCCTTATCAAGAAAAAAAATTATAAGTAATTTGAAAGATATATTCAAACAACAAAAGTTATGTTGCCTTGGTGGTAAGCGTCCCTTATTTCTTTGATGAGGTAATGGTTTCGATTCTCCCCAGATGCGCAACTTTCATTTTTATTAATGAATTGGGCGGGTCATCCACCTGGCTGGTTCGACTGGTTCGGCGGTTGAACCGCCGGTTTGGATGATGTGTCCTGGTTCGTCCGCATATTCGGTCTTATAACTGAACCCGACCGGTCCAGGCCCAGTTTGCCGGTCCGACCGGTCGAACTGCCGGTTCGGTCCGGTTTTTATAACTATGCCAAAAGATATGATAAAAATGATGATGTTTCCCTTTTCCCTAGTTGAAGCTGCCAGGAAATGGCTGAATGAATTGACGGAAAGTTACATAACTACATGGGACAAGCTCACTACATAATTTATAAGGAAATATCATCCACCAACCAAAGTTGCAGAGCTAATTGCATAGAAAATTATATCCACTCATCCGAATGGTGATTCACCAGGGGATACATGGAGGAAGTTTAACCAAATCTTGTGCGAATGTCCCAATCATGGTGGACCTCGGTATAACTTGTTCCACTACTTATGCACAACTTTAGATAAAGAATATAAAAAATAATTGGATAAGCTAACTAGATGTAACTTTATGGGTTTGGATGAGCGCCATGCTGTAGACCTGCTGCACAATATGGCCAAGAGAGAGACTATGAGATCTGACATTCATAGGCTAGTGTGCTTGCAAAATTTTCAAAGACTGTCAATCCTTCAAAGTGTTTTGATGACTCCACTTTCGGATTTATATTTTATATGTTTATCTATCGTGTTGTGGAGTTACAGGGGCTTTTTTTGTTGATTTACTGGACGCTTTTTTGAAATATGTTTACAATTTGGTCTTTTGTGCGTAATTAATAGTCCTGGCAGTTTTGCGGCTATTTTGATTTATCTTTGTGATATTTGATATCCCGGTAGTGTTCGTGTTGTGTTTTTCAGGTATCGGATGCGCAAATATTGAAAAGGATGCGAAACGAACTTCAGAAATAGCAAAGGCTCGAGAAAAGGCCAAGGGGAGGTAAGGGAATGGATCTGCATGAAGCAAAAAGCTTCAAAGTGCCGAGGAACTCATACGAGCAAGGAGGTGCTCGCACGAGTTACTGAAAAGAAGAGAAGAAAAAGACAAGTTGCAGCTGAGAAGTGAAACTTGGACATGAATTCGTGCGAGTAAGCTTCTCCTCTCACGAGTAGAATAAATTCCAGAATTTTACAGAACCACCCAAAAGTCTTAAAATCAAATTGGTGCCGCACAATAAGTATCTTGCTCGCACGAGCAAGTCTAGGCAACCGTAGGAAATTTTACAGACATTATGTAGTGATCAATAGTTTATAACTTATAATTGTTCCAGAGCTATATGAACGACCTAAGAGTGAGTGAAATCATAACACAACGTAGGAGAGCATTGTCTGGAGCTTGGAGCATCACTCGGAGATGAAGATTTCATTAATCTGGAATTTTTATCTCGTATTGTATTATCACACAAATTTTATTGTACTGGATTGCATTATGAGTTTCTAATTCCCTATTACTAGGATCCGAGTTGGTATTAGGGTTTCTTACCCAATTCTGGGTATTACGATATTGTGATTCACATTTATGAAGCTTAACTGATGCCAATTACTTGTTATGTCTGTTCTATGCTCTTTATTCTATCTAGTAGATGAATGACAATTCGTTATCTGGATCATAATTATGGCTTATTTGGTTACTCGATAATCTCTAGTCGGTAAATTAGAACAGACACATAATTGTATTGTTCGCTCGATAAATCGACATCGTCTAATAGGAACATAGAGAATAATTTAGTTCGGCATGCTTGAATATGGTTAGCTAAGCACTTGGTAACTCGGTATTAGCTAATGTTAGGCAAATAAATAATTTCTTGTTAACTCGGTAAATCATTATTGCTCTTTTTCCCAGAAGATTTTATAGGTGTTTCATGAATCATAGTACATTGCTGAAAACAACCCTAATAACCCCAACGAGGAGTCCTACTAATTCCTCCGTGAAAGACAGTAATGTAGGCATTAATACATGATCAATTATCTAGAAGGAGGGGGGGGGGGTTGAATAAAGTATGACAACTTTTTCCAAAAGAGTGGTTTCAAAGAAATTTGTAGAAAGCAGAATGTAATACCCCTAAATTTGAAAGAATTTTTTGGTTAATTTCATGAATTATATTGGTTAATTTGGTAATTATAATATATTGGAGTGGTGTTAGTCTAATTTCTATTTTGTTTCAAAAAAAATTCTATTTTAGTCTAGGTATATTTTAGAACTTCTATTTATTCTATTTTATCTTAAAGCTTTTATTATTTACCCTCCATTTTGTTTCAAGATATACTTTTCTAACACCCACAATTGGTGTATGGCATTGACAAAAATAGTGAATCCCTTGCAAAAGGAATAATTCCTTGCAATATATATTTTTTTTCTAACTCAATCTCTTTTTCCGATTCATCTAAATATATCTTCCCGTCACTATTGTATTTTAATATTACTCACCATCTATTTTAATTAGATAGCAATCCTATTTTATTTAATTAAATATTATTTTTCTAAACTTGCTAGTTAGTTTTACCGCCTTCTATTCATTTGTATTTGTTAAATCCTACACCATGGGTGCTTCTAAACTACCTAAAAACAATAATCCTATTGCAGCTAGGGTGGTAGCTCAAGTGGTAGAGTGTTGGAAGCCCCTGCATGAGGTCAAGGGTTCAAGCACCGTCGACGACAAAACAATTTCTCAAAAAATAAAAACAAAATAATCCTATTAACTATCGATTCGGATTAATTCCATAAATCCATCATCCACCACAATGTTCAAATTCATACAAAATGGAAACAAGTTTATGTTGTTTCCTTTTCTCCTCCTACGCATCCACAATCATCGTTTCTCTCTCAATCTAATTTCTCCAAATCAATGGAGTTATTACCCCCAATAAATTCCCTACAATCAAGCAGTCAATATGGAAACATATTATTTTTGTTTTAACACGTTTTCTTTTCTTCTCCAACCCATTCATAACCTCCTTTCACCCATCACCTATACGTACCCCACTGATCTTCCTCATTTTCACACATTCTCAACAACTCTCTCTCAATTCTCCCTCTCTAATCATGAAGAACAAGTCGTTGATGCCGCAAGGAGGCCGACGAAGACGAGTCGGCAAAAGACAACCCAACCTGACGCCGACCACCACAGCCGGCACCACCATTGTCGTCGCCTCCTTCATCGTCACTTCCATCGTTTTCGATAGCGAGTTCGTAGTCGGTGTACTTCAGATATTAGGAGTTCTTAATTTTCGTCTGCCGCCCTATTCTATTAATTTTTTAGGTAAGTTATATGCACAACACCTTAAACTATCAAAATGTTTGTTTTTGTATGAGTTATCTCAAACTGCAAATTCAATTCCGTTTCTTAATACTTGGAGTTTTCTAGCGATTTATTATGAAAGCATGTGGTTATTATTCAAACTTCTAGATTGTTACTCTCGTGAAATATCAAAGAACAAATGTACGATAATGGAATTAGGACGATGTACAGAGGATGTGCGTGAAGGCTACGGCCGGGGACACACGTGTGTTGATTCCCCTCAAGGTACGTACCCGCTTATTTTATCGTGGAAACAAAGAGTACTACCTATGCATGTGTATGTCACTACTGTATAGGGGTGTGTACACTAAAGGTCTCATTAGTATGGTTTAGGCGGGATAGCAATGGACTATCTACTAACATCCGGGGAGAACTGGGATTTGTGATATCCCAAGAAGCACCCATATTCTATTATTTATTGTATCGTGTGACCTCTATGTCAACATTGTACCTGTTAGGGCTCGTGGGCTATACCTCAACCAAATAAATGAATAAAATGTGGTTACTGCATATTTACTGCTTATCTCTTCTTGTTAGCCAAAACTCTATTTTACATGTTGTGGTATATGCTAACTCAGTTTTTACTGATTAAATTTTTCTGCGTTGGCTTATGCCACTTTAAAACCCGCATGTTCAATAAAGGTGGGGGACGCATCACGAGAACTGCCGACTAGGAACTTATGTTGCCACACTTAGTTTTTCACTTTTGGCACTTCAATTTCATCAAACAATTGTACTCTTTTACTTTTCAAATGCTTGTACTGGTTATCCATTACAATTATAATAAAATTTGTTTTTGGATACCGAGAGTCGTACTAACTGTGAACCGGAGATCCTGATCCGTTCCCAATGACGTTCATCACCTCGGGCAGAGGCATCCCATAATTTGGGGGTGTTGCAGATGGTATCAGAACCGACGATTCTAAGTTAGTGAGACCTTCCAATTTCCACTAAATAAATATTTAAATTCTTTAAAATTAATTTTTTAGAAATTTAAAAGTGGTATAGGATAACCAAAATTGGTGAAAAAAAGTTAATAAGTCGGGGATTTTGGGATAGTGTAGTCCTTATTCTTTATTACTTTTATTTTACGCCTATCGCATTGATTGATTTCTTAGTAGGTTAACTTGCTATTCTTAGCGTAATGGTGGTTATTCTGTCATTATGTGTTGCGTACTTGCATTGTCATCTATGTTGCATTCGGGCGCAATTTCATCTTAGGCATTACGACATTGCGCGTCATCGTATAAGTTACGAGTCATTATGAGTATTGGTGCTGGACAATTTGTGTTAAGCTTCGAAGACGAAGCTTTGTTTTAAGGGGTAGGTGGTGTAATACCCCTAAATTTGACAGAGTTATTTGGTTGATTTCATAAATTATATTGGTTAATTTGGTAATTATAATGTATTGAAGTGGTGTTAGTCTAATTTCTATTTTATTCTAGGTATATTTCAAAACTTTTATTTATTCTATTTTATCTTAAAACTTTTATTCATTTACCCTCCATTTTGTTATAATATATATTTTTTCTAAGTCAATCTCTTTTTCCGACCCATCTAAATATATCTTCCTATAACTATTGTGTTTTAATATTACTCACCATCTATTTTAATTGGATAGTAATCCTATTTTATTTAATTAAATATTATTTTTCTAAACTTGCTAGTTAGTTGAACCCCCTTTATATTCATTTGTATTTGTTAAATCCTACTTATTTCATTAAATATTATTTTTCTAAACTTTCTAGTTAGTTGAACCCTTTTCTATTCTTTTGTATTTGTTAAATCCTACACCATGGGTGCTCCTAAACTACCTAAACAAAATAATAATAGTAACTATAACTATTGTGTTTTAATATTACTCACCATCTATTTTAATTGGATAGTAATCCTATTTTATTTAATTAAATATTATTTTTCTAAACTTGCTAGTTAGTTGAACCCCCTTTATATTCATTTGTATTTGTTAAATCCTACTTATTTCATTAAATATTATTTTTCTAAACTTTCTAGTTAGTTGAACCCTTTTCTATTCTTTTGTATTTGTTAAATCCTACACCATGGTGCTCCTAAACTACCTAAACAAAATAATCATAGTAACTATCAATTCGTATTAATTCTATTAATCTGTCATCCATCACCATGTTCAAATTCATTCAAAATGGAAAAAAGATTATTTTGTTTCCTTTTCTCCTCCTACACATCCACAGCCATCCTTTCTCTCTCAATTTAATTTCTCCAAATCAATTGAGTAATTACCGCCAATAAATTTCCTCCAATCAAGCAGTCAATATGGATATATATTAATTTTCTCTTAACACGTTTCCTTTTCTTCTCCAACCCATTCATAACCTCCTCTCACCCATCACCTATAAATACTCCACTCCTCTTCCTCATTTTCACACATTCTCAACAACTATCTCCCAATTCTCCCTCTCTAATCATGAAGAATAAAGCAATCGATGCCGCCAAGGAGGCCGAAGAAGATGAGTCGGCAAAAGACAACCCAACCTGACGCCGACCACCACAGCCGGCACCACCATTGTCGCCGCCTCCTTCATCGTAACTTTCGTCGTTTTCGATAGCGAGTTCGTAGTCGGTGTACTTCATATATTAGGAGCTCTTAACTTTTGTCTGCCGCCCTACTCTATTCATTTTCCAAGTAAGTTATATGCACAACACCTTTAAACTATCAAAATGTGTGTTTTTGTGTGAGTTATCTCTAAGTGCGAATTCAATTCCGTTTTTTAATACTTGGTGTCTTTTAGCGATTTATTATGAAAGCATGTGGTTATTATTCAAAATTATAGATTATTACTCTCGTGAAATATCTAAGAACTAATGTACGATAATGTAATTAGGACGATGTGCAGAGGATGTGCGTGAAGGCTACGACCGCTGACACACGTGCATTGATTACCCTCAGGGTACATAACCACTTATTTTATCGTGGAAACTATGAGTACCACCTATGCATGTGTAGCTCCCTACTTTATAGGGGTGTCAACACTTAAGGTTTCACTAGTATGGTTTGGGCGGGATAGCGATGGGCTATCTACTAACGTCCGGGGAGAATTGGGATTTGTGATATCCCAAGAAGCACCCCTATTTTATTATTTATTGTATATTGATGTCCGCATCGTACTTGTTGGGGCTCGTGGGCTACGCTTCAACCAAATAAATGAATAAAATTTGGTTACTGCTTATCTTTACTGCTTATCTCTTCTTGTTAGCTAAAACTCTGTTTTACATGTTGTGGTATATGCTAACTCAGTTTTTTACTGATTAAATTATTTTGCGTCGGCTTTTGGCATTTGAAAACCCACATGTTCAATAAAGGTGGGGACGCATCACGAGAAATGCTGACTCGGAACTTATGTTGCCACACTCAGTTTTTCACTTTAGCAATTCAATTTCATCAAATAATTATACTCTTTTACTTTTCAAATGCTTGTACGGGTTATCCTTTAAAATTATAATAAAACTTATTTTTGGATACCGAGAGTGTACTAACTGTGAACCAGAGATCCTGATCCGCTCCAAATGAGGTTCATCACCTCGGACGAAGGCACCCCATAATTTGGGGGTTGTTGCACAGAAAGTATTTCAAGGTCTTGAAATGAGTTTCAAGTCCTTGGAGTACATAAAGTATTTCAAGGTCTTGAAATGAGTTTCAAGTCCTTGGAGTCAAATAGAGAGTAGAAAGTTTGATGATAGTTTTCAAGGCCTTGAAATGGGTTTCACGTCTTTGAATTGAAGATATGTTTTGAGCAGTAAATGAACACGTATAAAAACTTTAATGAAGAAGACAAGAGACACAAGATATATAGAGTTCAGTCCACTAGGACCTACGTCTCTACCTCAGGGATTTAATCCCTACAGGATTTTCAAATCAATTCTTATTAATCAAAAGCTAAGCCCTAGATCTCAAGCACAGAGACTTCCCTTAATCTGTTACAGCTTGTGGTTCTCTCTAACCTATCTGGTACCTGCTCCAGCTAACTGATTCAACAAGAATTCTCCGTTGTTCAATTGAAAAATTCAGAGAATAAGATAAGATAAGTATTATCAAAATGATACACAAATTAAGTACAACAAGAAGAACACTGAGAACAAGTGAAGCAGTTGAGTATGCAGTGATCTTCTATTTCCAGGCAAGATTACAGAAGCACAAAATTCAATTGACAACTCTATTTCCTTTCCTGCAAACACACATATTAGGAAATAGTTCATGGAAAATAGGTAGCTAATTAATCCTACAATAACTAAGTTAAACAGAGAGATTAGCAATAGTTTTGAGTGTCATTTTGGTTTGTCTTTCATTATCAAATAGGGCATAATCAAGTTTAAGAGATTAGAAATCAGATTAGAAGGAAAAGACCCCCATAAGTTCATGCCATATACTGCAGTATAGTTTCAAGCATTTGAAAGTTGTTTCAAGGCCTTGGAACAGTGCATTTTCAAACCTTTGAAACTTTTTGAACTTACAATCTCCCCCTTGATGAAAGACAATACCACTAATATTTTAAGAACTGGTTCTCTGCAAAATTAAACATTAAAGCATAGCAGAATAGTTATAATATTCTCAGATAATACTCTAAAAAAATTTAAACAATGATAGTTCAATTTCATTAAATTGAATATGTGTAAAAACACATGAGGTGTTTTCTCTTTGATGATGAAATCAAAGTTCAGAGACAATAAGTCTCAAAGCTCATAAGCTTTGAGATCCAGTAATTGCTTGTAAAACTGAACACTTGTGCTTAACAGTTTCTGTGTTGTAGGCTAATGCAATGGATTGAGAGATGATCTTGTCATACTATATTATCTCATGCAAATATATTGAGCTTAGATTTTGTTTAAATAGTTGTACATATTGATTGATTGCAGGATTCCGCTTGTAGGCCAAAACTGTGAACTGGCAATCAAAGCTCCAAAGCTTTGAGAATTGTCCTATGCTCTTAACTGCTTATATTGGCTAACTGTTTTCTGTATGCAGGAAAACTTATCTGAGTTAATAACTTGATTTTGATTTATTTTAAATCATAATCATATTATTTATCATATCTTAGATATATATGCATATGGTTATATGTATTGATTTTACCTCAGAAAAATAGCTAAGTTTATTGGATAAGCTGATCTGTCAAACATATCATATTTGATGTGCTATTGTTTGTGGATTGTGTTTAATCTTGTTGTGAGTTTATGAGGGTTGTTTGGTCGTTCAAACGTTCCTAACAAACTCTACTGTCTATTCAAACATAGTTTTTGAAAGAAGCATCTCAGGGATGAGGATTTGTAGGAGATTAGTTCCTGAAATCTATCAAGTAGTTGCTATTGTTTTTTTTTAAAGTAGATTTGAATTTTAAAGGGAAGCAGACATACTGAGAGAGGGCTTATCACTATAAAAAGAAGAGTATTTCATTCGTGGGTGATCAACTCAAACTTCTCTTCAAACCAATCAAGGATTCAACAGTGCTGAAGAAGATCAAATCATCCATAATCTGAAGAACACTTTTGAGCATCCACTGCTTATTTGTTTTATGCGTTCTTCATTGTTCTTTCCATTGTAATGTTCTTAAGTATTTCTTAACCTCGCCAACTATAGAAGTTAGGTTTTCAAGTGAACAACAAGAGGTTCTTATTATCATCTGATTGTAGTTGTAACTAGATAGGTTTGGAACCATAAGTTGTATAAGTGTAAGGTAGCTCACTTAGGCTTGAGATCTAGGGCTCAATCAGGGTGATTAATAAGTAGTGTGTCAAATCCTAGAGGGATCAAGTCCATCAGGCAGATAGTAGGTCCAATTGCGACTAACTCTGTAAAAAATCCTTGTGTCCTTTACGTTACTGCATTGTTTTCACATCAAAGCTTTGAAGCTTCATATTGTTCTAAACTGCTTTAACTCTTTTACAAACCTTTCCGAAGCTTTGAGATCTCATCAGTTCCTTGTGTTGGAGTTTCAAAAGTTCAATTTTAGCAGAAGTTTCCATACTCCATTCAACCCCCTTCTAGAGTATTAGATCATGTATTTACACTTGCATTACACACTTTCAATTGGTATAAGATCTAAGGTCACAATATAATATCTAACAATCTTGTGGCAATGAGTAATGTTGGTGGTCGAGGATTCTCACAGGGAAGAGCAGCCAACAGACCTCCATTGTTCTGTGGTGAAAATTTCATGCATTGGAAGGCATTGATGAAGATGTTCATCATAGATCAAGATATATAAATGTGGTCAATCATTCTCAATGGTCCTTACGTGTATTACACCACTAAAGATGGGATCAAAACTGTCAAAACTGAGGAATATCTCTCAGTTACATAATTGGAAAAGGTATCAAAGAACTATAAAGATATGAACTTGTTGTATTGTGCTCTTAGTGCATATGAGTTAAACAGAGAATCATACTGCAAAAGTGCCAAGGAAGTTTGGGACAAGCTGGTTGTGACATATGAAGGAACCAGTCAAGTCAAACAAACAAAAATCAATATTCTTATGAGACAGTATGAGTTGTTCAAGATGAATTCTGATGAATCCATCAAGGAGATGTACAAAAGATTCACAAACATTTTGAATAATATGGAATCCTTGGGAAAAACCTTCTCAAATGAAGAAAAGGTCAGAAAAATTATGAGAAGTTTGCCAAAAGCCAAGTGGGATCCAAATACAACTACTATTGAGGAAGTTCAAGACTTAGTCTTCTGGAATTAGATGATCTGCAAGGCAAGCTGCTTACTCATGAGATGTCCATGAAGGAAGTGGACGGTGATTTGAGTGACAACATCAAGAACCCAACACTTACGGAAAAAGACAATGAAAAATCTCAAAGCCTTGAACAGGAAGATGATGATGATGATGATGATGATGATGATGATGATGATGATGATGATGATGATGATGATGATGATGATTATGAGGAAGCCATAGCCCTAATATCCAAGGATTTGACCAAAATTCTGAAGATGAAGATTTTTTTTTTGGAAATATTACAACATAGACAAATCCAGGCTCTCAAGCAGCAAGGATCACAAAGGTAAGTCCTCTCACATTCACATAAACCTAAATTAATGAATTGTTTTGAATTCGGAGATGCAGATCACTTGGTGAGGGATTGTCCTCAAAATAAGAAGAACATGCACTTTCCAAAGAAAGAAATTGACAACAGGAGGAAGAAAGCAATGGTTGCATTATGGAGTGATTCTGATTCATCAACAGACTCATATTCAGATGAAGAGCAAGCCAATCTTTGCTTAATGGCTGAGCATAAAGAAGAAACAGGCTCATACAAGCACATTGAAGAAATGATAAAGAATCATCTTGCTAGTCCTTCTGATGTTTTACTCGAAGTCCTCAAAAGCATGTTTTTGAATGGGGGAAGTTACAGAAATTAGATTGATTCTTTAAAAGTTAAGAGTTCATGAGCTGGGAAGAGAAAAGTTAGATCTGGTTTTTCTCAAAAAAACTCTTGAAGTATCTAAGTAAAAAATTGACAGTATCTTCAAAGCCTTGGACAATAGGTTCAATGCTTTGAAAGAACTATTCAAAGAAGTTGTGGACCAAAAAACTATTTTAACTGATAAATTTGTTGATCTAAAACATCATTCAGATGATTTAGAACAAAGAATAACTTCATTTACTGAGAAACTTCAAGATTTTAGAAAGATTTATCAAAGTTTGCTGGCTTAGAACATAATCTCAATCTAATGCTTGGAGGAAGTCTGCAGTCTATGCACAAGAGTGGAATTGGCTATAATTCAAATTTTCTAAAAAAACTCAAACTGCCTTTGTAAAATCAGGAAGAAGACATTCTCCAAAGTTTCATTACTGTGGAAAGCTTGGTCATGTGAAATTAAATTGTCCCTTCTGAAGGACGGAACCTCACATAATGAGGAACACTTATCCTTATCATCTCAAGGGACAAGTGAGGCAGATTTGGGTTCCTACAGGAATCAGACCACCTAACATGGTTGATTCTGAGTATGAATTCTACACTTGGTATAGTAGCCTGTTGAGGCATTGATTGAAATTTGAAAGCTGTCACCAAAGCTTTGAAGGATCAAAAATGGATTTTGGACAGTGGTTGTTCCAAGCATATGAGTGGAAAGAAATCTTTATTCACTGATCTAAAAGAGCAATATGGAGGAACAATCACACTTGGTGACAAATCAAAATGTAACATCATTGATATAGGTAGTATTGGTAATGATTCTGCAAGTTCAATCTCTGATATTTACTTAGTTGAAGTTTTAAAGTATAATATGCTTAGTATTTCTCAACTGTGTGATAAAGGTAATAAAGTAGTTTTTGACAAGGATAAATGTTGGTGCAAGATGAAAAGTCTGACAATTGCATGCTCACTGCTCCTAGGTCATAAAATGTTTATGCTATGAGTACTAACAAAGTTGTAGGTGAAAGTCTGAAGTGCCTCAAAGCTTTGAAGGAAGACTCAAAGCTTTGGCATAGAAAACTTGGGCATATAAGCATGCATACAATGAACAAGCTCATCTTAAAAGACTTGGTAAGAGGATTACCAACCCTGAAATTCAAAGATGGTGAGATTTGCAAGGCATGTAACCAAGGTAAACAGACAAGGAGCTCATTCAAGCCAAAGAACTTTGTAAGTACCACTAGACCTTTAAAATTGATGCATATGGACTTGTGTGGTCCGATGAGAGTTCAAACTCCAAAAGGCAAGAGATATATTCTTGTTGTGGTAGATGATTACTATAGATTAACATGGAATATGTTCATTAGAGATAAATCTGAAGCTTTATCTGAATTCTCAAAGCTTTGTAAAGAGCTTCAAACTTTGAAAAACTTACATGTTGCATCTATTAGATGTGATCATGGAAGAGAATTTGATCAGCTTGATTTTGATTTATTTTCTGCAAAGCATGGCATCTCACACAAATTTTCTTCGCCTCAACCTTCTCAGTGGAATGGATTAGTTGAGAGGAAGAATAGGACACTTGAAGATATGTCTAGAACCATGCTACTTTAAAGTCATTTGCCAAAATATCTTTGGGCATAAACTATTAACACTGCCGATTATGTGTTGAGTAGATGTTTGATCAGACCTATTTTGAAGAAAAATCCATATGAACTTTTCAAAGGAAGAAACCCAAGTGTTTCTTATTTTAATCATTCCGGTTGTACTTGTTATGTGCATAATAATGGCAAGGATAATCTTGGTAAATTTGATGCTAGAAGTGATGAAGGTGTATTTCTTGGTTATTCTCAAACTACCAAAGCCTATAGAGTTTTCAATAAGAGAACTAAGATTTTAGAGGAGAGTATTCATGTGATTTTTGATGAAAGTGTTGATGATTCCTTGAGTGAAAGTTTTGCAGATCTAAATCTGAATAAGTATGAGGCAGATGATGACTTTGAGTAAGGAAAAGAAAGCAAAACTAGTTTGCATGAACAACCAGAAGAATCTCAAAGATTTTAACATCCTTATAACTCAAAATCTCAAAGCCTTGAGAGTGAGCTTCAAAAAACACAAAGTTCTCCAACTAATACATCAAGTTCCCAAAAGTTTGAAAAGATTACTGGAGAACCAGAACCCGGGACACCAAGGAAGATGTTCAAATATTTGTCAGCCCATCCAACAGATAATACCATCTCAGATCCAACAAGGGGTACACATACTAGAGGACAATTAAGGAACTTGTGTGCCTTCAATGCCTTTGTATTCATGATTGAACCTAAGAATGCAAAGGAGGCACTAGAGGATGCAATTTGGATAATTGCAATTCAGAATGAGCTGAATGAATGTGAAAGGAACAAGGTTTGGATCCTGGCTCCTAGGCCAAAGACTCAATCCGTGATTGGAACCAGATGGGTATTCAAACTAAACATGACGAAAATGTTAAGGTTGTGAGAAGCAAAGTCAGACTTGCGGCGCAGGGGTACAATCAAGAAGAAGGAATTGATTATGAACAAACATTTTCTCCGGTTTCTAGGTTAGAAGCTATCATAATAATTCTTGCATTTCCATCCCATAAACATATTAAGCTTTATCAAATGGATTTCAAGTGTGCTTTCCTAAATGGCTATTTACAAGAAGAAGTATATGTTGCTCAACCACCTGGTTTTGAAGATGAAAATTTCCCTGGTCATGTTTATAAATTAGAAAAAGCTCTTTCCCAAAGGTTTGAAAAGATTACTGGAGAACCAGAAACCAGGACACCAAGGACGATGTTCAAATATTTGTCAGCCCATCCAACAGATAATATCATCTCAGATCCAACAAGGGGTACACAGACTAGAGGACAATTAAGGAACTTGTGTGCCTTCAATGCCTTTGTATGCATGATTGAACCTAAGAATCCAAAGGAGGCATTAGAGGATGCAAATTGGATCGTTGCAATTCAGAATGGGCTGAATGAATGTGAAAGGAACAAGGTTTGGATCCTGGTTCCTAGGCCAAAGACTCAATCCGTGATTGGAACCAGATGGGTATTCAAAATAAACATGACGAAAATGGTAAGGTTGTGAGAAGCAAAGTCAGACTTGCGGCGCAGGGGTACAATCAAGAAGAAGGTATTGATTATAAACAAACATTTGCTCCGGTTGCCAGGTTAGAAGCTATCATAATACTTCTTGCATTTCCATCCCATAAACATATTAAGATTTATCAAATGGATGTCAAGTGTGCTTTCCTAAATGGCTATTTACAAGAAGAAGTATATGTTGCTCAACCACCTGGTTTTGAAGATGAAAATTTGCCTGGTCATGTTTATAAATTAGACAAAGCTCTTTCCCGAAGGTTTGAAAAGATTACTGGAGAACCAGAACCCGGGACACCAAGGAAGATGTTCAAATATTTGTCAGCCCATCCAACAGATAATATCATCTCAGATCCAACAAGGGGTACACAGACTAGAGGACAATTAAGGAACTTGTGTGCCTTCAATGCCTTTGTATGCATGATTGAACCTAAGAATGCAAAGGAGGCACTAGAGGATGAAAATTGGATCATTGCAATTCAGAATGAGCTGAATGAATGTGAAAGGAACAAGGTTTGGATCCTGGTTCCTAGGCCAAAGACTCAATCCGTGATTGGAACCAGATGGGTATTCAAAATAAACATGACGAAAATGGTAAGGTTGTGAGAAGCGAAGTCAGACTTGTGGCACAGGGTTACAATCAAGAAGAAGGTATTGATTATGAACAAACATTTTCTCCATTTTCCAGGTTAGAAGCTATCATATTACTTCTTGCATTTCCATCCCATAAACATATTAAGCTTTATCAAATGGATGTCAAGTGTGATTTCCTAAATGGCTATTTACAAGAAGAAGTATATGTTGCTCAACCACCTGGTTTTGAAGATGAAAATTTCCTTGGTCATGTTTATAAATTAGACAACTCTATGGACTTAAACAAGCTCCAAGGGCTTGGTATGATTGAATTACAAAGTTTTTACTTGACAGCAACTTTAAGAGATTCCTAGTAGAAAAAACTATCTTTATTAAGTATCATGAGTGAAAGACAGTAATGTAGGTGGTAAAATAGGATCAATACTCTATAAGTGGGGGGTTGAATAGAGTATGGTATTTTTTTGCAATTTATGCTAGAAGATTAGTTTGAGAGAAATTTATGCACAAATGAAAGTATTTCAAGACCTTGAAATGAGTTTCAAGTCCTTGGAAAGAAAGCAGATGAAAATTAAAAAGCTGAGAGTTTTCAAGGCCTTGAAATGCCTTTCAAACCCTTGAACTGAACCTGTTTTGTGCAATTGATTTGGCCATGTATAGAACAACAAAATAAATGCAAGAGACACAGAGATTTATAGAGTTCAATCCACTTGGACCTACGTCTCTACCTAGGGATTTGATCCCTGCATGATTTTCAACTCAATTCTTATTAATCAAAAGCTAAGCCCTAGATCTCAACCACAGAGAGTTCCCTTACTCTTTTACAGCTTGTGGTTCTCACTACCCTATCTAGTACCTGCTCTAGCTAACTGATTCAACAAGAATCCTCTATTATTCACTTGAACTAATCAATAGAATAAGATTATAAAAGTATTATCTAAATGGTATACAAATATAGATTAGAAAGAAGAACACTGAGAACTGATGAAGCAGTTGAATGTGCAGTGATCTTGTGGGAATGGATTGAGTGAAAATGAATCTCCTTATGTGTTGCTTGTCAATATTGAGAATGTTCTGAGTCTCTGTTTTCGTGTCTGTTTGAAAATCTCCTGTCATTCCCTCTTATTCAGCTTGTTTGAATAGCAGATCTTCATTTAACAAACTTTTCTAAATATCAGCTGCAATTCTTGACTTGTATAAGAACTCTTACAAACGGCTACTTTTTCAATATCTTCAAGGATATTGACTTGATATTGTTGCTGAATATGTTAGGAAAATCGAGACAGCACAGAATTAGTCAAACAATGCAGTTTCCTTTTGTACAAGAACATAGTTCAGGCAAGTGATCCTGCAAAATATGCAATAGATTTTCCCTGCAAAAACTTGTTCAAACAAATGTATTAATAAAGCTTTTAGAGCGACAAAATGAATTGTCTTTCATCATCAAGGTGCATATAATCAAGCATACAGAAGTGGGAATCGGATTAGAAAGTTAAGATCCCCCAAAGTTCATGATTTATACTGCTTAGTATGTTGCAAACCTTTGAAACAGTTTGAAGGCCTTGAAACAGACACGCTGATTCAAGCCTTTGAAACTAGCTGAACTTGCAATCTCCCCCTTGATGAAAGACAAAAACCTCAATCTTTTTAGGAATTGATTTTTTGAAAAAAAAAGTATTCATTAGAGCATTGTAGACTAATCATGAAATATAAGCTGTAACACAAATATCCAAATGATCCAACTTATTATGAAACAAGCTTCATCAAAACAAATCCTAATTGAAGTACCAAAAAATAGATAAATAAACCTAAGATAAACCTAAGATTTTTCTCCCCCTTTTTGACTTTCATCAAAAAAAGAATGAGAAAATGTTAGATCAGTGTTTGGAAAAGTTTTAAAGCAGAAAGATTTAAAAAGCATAATTTTTCAAGACATTGAAAAGGAATTCTAGTCCTTGAAAAGGAAAGAAAGAAGAGGCAAGAATTAGGGGTTTGGGTCTCCATATCCCCTTGGCTCTGCATCTTCTTCTCCACTGTCTTCTTCATCATCCTCATCATCCTTTATTTATTCTTCTTGAGCAGTTTTATCACCAGTTTCACCCACCACCTCGTCATCAAAGAGTTCAGCTACAATCACTATCTCTGAAATGGATTAATTATTTTTCTTATTCTTAAGATCTTTAATCAACATCCCTGAGTCTGGATTTTCAACATCATCTTGTTCCTGTTCTTCATCACCTTGAGCTAATTGTTTCCCTTTGTCCATCACTCATGCAGCCTCATCCTGTATTGTATGGTCACTGAACAAATCCTTGGTTGAACTAGCGTTCTTGGATCCCTCTATAGCCAGAGAGACTTCTTCCTCCACATGAAGCACATTGATGCTTTTGAAGATGCTTTCAACCATATACCTGACTTGTTTGAACTCAGTTACAAACTCATGCTGATTTTCCTTCAATTCTTCCATATCCTTCTCCGGAATATCAAGTCTATGGAATACCATAGAAAGTTCTTGAGATTGAGAGGGTAGATTTGAAGGAGAGGTCAAGACCTTGGGTTTAGGAAACTTCTTTGATTGCAACTCTTCTTAAGATAGTTCAGAGTACAACTTCCAATTGCCTTCAATGGTTTTCATGATTCCAATTCTCTCAAATGCTTTCTCATCAAGCATACCAAAACTAGTATTGACAGTCTCTTCTTTGGCATTAGGAATCTCAAGGTGTTGAAAGAAGGCAGAGAGTAGGTTGGCATAAGGCAAAGGGTGCTTTCTTTCTTCTGTCTGGGGGTAGAGTATGTGTTCCATCACAATTGAAGGAAGATCAATCTCGTACCCGTGCATGATCAAATACATCAAATACAACACCCTGTCAGTAATCAATTCTTTGGAATTCTGCTTAGGAACTACACACCTCATCAGAATGGTAAACTGTACTTTGTCTTCAACGGTTAGTATTGAGTGTGTTAACTGCTTGGAGGAGGTAGATACATTTGGTAGAAAGAATTCTTTCTTAGCCAGTTTCAGTGCTTCACTCTTGTTTGGATAGTTTTCTTAGTTATACCTCTTGGGACAACCAAAAATATTGCAAATTCTGAGTGATCTATCTCCATATCAACACCATCCACTTAGGTTTCAATCACTAGGTTTACAGTTCTAATTTGCTTCATGTTCAAATAGAAAAACCCAGTGAGTCTGGGGTATGCAACTTTAGGAGGGTTTAGAATTTTCTAAGTAGCACTTTTCTTCAACCTCTTAATGCATTCCAGATTCATGGTTTTCAACATATCAACACTAACCATGCTACAGAAAGCTATTGGTCTGAAAGCAAAGCCATCTAACCATTGTCCTCTAGCAACATTAGAAAAAAACCATTTGCTGTTAATGCCATATTTCTTACCAGAGGACTATTTCTTTTCTGAGTAGATCTACAGTTCTTTTCCAGTGCCTTTTTTTGGCTCTTCCTCAATGGCTTTCCCTTTTCCTTTGTATTCTTTTTTAGGCTTCTTCTTCTTCACCTTCGTAGGACTAGCAATCTGTTCCTCTTGTTGCTTTTTTGGAGCAGACTTATCAGTCTTCTTCTTCTTGCTGTAAGTAGGAGTCTGACCCTTCTTAGTCTTCTTCTTTGGAGGAGAAGGAGCCCTTTCTGCACTTGGGGTTCTGGAACTTGAATCATCACTAAGTAATTGAACCTCTTCCTCTACAATATTCCTCTCCTTGACAGTAACCTTCTTTGATCCTCCAGCCATCTTGATTTTGTCAGATGTTCTTTGGTGCTCATTAGGGTTTGAGAGTTTAGAAGAGAGATGCAGGAATGATACGTGCAAGAGAGTGAGAGAGAGAGAGAGAGAGAGAGAATAAAGGAGATGTGTATTGAAGAGTTTGAGTTTGAAAAGGATACAGAAATATTTCCAAATCTTTTAAGATTGTGCAGAATCTATGAAATTCAAATTTTTGTGAGTGTGTGACGTGGAAAAGGAAGTAATAAAGTACTTATTTAAAGGAAATAAGTTTTAAAAAGGTAAAAACAATATTGAGCAAATATCTACAGAGATATCACCCAATATTGAAATATCCAAGTTATTGACTAAAACAACATACATACTTATTTTCAAGGCTTTGGAAAGCATTTCAAGGCCTTGAAGAGCTATACAACTGCGACAGATAAAATCAAGGCCTTAAAAAAATTCAAGGACTTGAAACCCAGCTCAAAACTTTGAACCACATAATACTTACCTATATCTTACCTGATACTCACCCTAAACCAATGCATCTTTATTTAGCATGCGCAGTTCTAATATCAGGGCTGAGAATCTATCCTCTTGCAGTGGTTTAGTGAAGATATCTGACAATTGCATGTTAGTAGAAACAAATTCAATATCAACATCACCTTCTTTAGCATGATCTCTGATGAAGTGATGTCTGTCATCTATGTGTTTGGTCCATGAATGCTGAACTAGATTCTTTGTGATAGATATTGTGAAACGACCCGTGGATCTCGGTTCAGGGTTAATGTGACAATCGATAACCAAAAGTAGAAATAAGTTACGAATATTACAATTTAGTTAACGAATAAAAACAATCTTGAGAATATAAGTTTACATTTGTAGTGGGATTGAAATAAGCTATGTGATCTACTAAGTGATCTAAGTTGAGCTACACTTCTTCGTATCGATCCGCGTTCCCATTCCCCAAACTTGATTGCCAACCTGCGGTTTTAAAATGGCAAATGCCGACGCAGTTTTGAAGAAATAATCAGTAAAAACTGAGTAAATACATACTACGACATGTAAAGCAACGAGTGGCACGGAAGTGAGTTGAAACAAATTAGAAGATTTAAACAGTAAAGCTATCATGTTGGAGAATTTGGAACAACTTGGAAGTAAACGAGTAACAAAAACCTCTCAATTTAATAACATTGAGAAACCACGAGTAGTTCGTAACATACCCAGAGTAAACAAGTCCATTTAAGAGGATAACTTAGTTCATGAGTAGCCAAAGCATAACAAATCATTTCAATTGATTAGGGCAATCCAGAGCCACAAACAACATTAGTAAAGTAGTCAATTTTTAATTTCGACCTCAATCAACAGTTTAATTTAGCTGAGGCGTGTCAAGAGCCACCAGCAGGATCGATGTAAACAGAGGGATCACGAAACAACTACTAAGGGTTCCTTCTAGGGTCTATCAAACCCTATTTCACCCGAGCGTTAAGGGAGCCCATTCGTCAACCCCGCTCACAACATTAGCTAAAAGGCCTTAAGTGTCGACACCCCTATACCGTAGTGACCCTTACAAGTATAAGTAGCACTCTATAGCTCTATAAAACCCTTGGCCTCAATAACTTGGTACATTTTGGCTCATCGGGGGCGGATTTTTGAACATTGACGTTCTATCCAATAATAAGAAGCATTGCTTCAATGGTATTAGCCATACGAAAATGGAGGATCGCTTGATGCCTCCCATTAATAACAGTACTCTGTACATCGTCCTAAGTCTATTAGAGGTATTTTATTTCTTCTCTTTCACATAACTAGAATCAGGATGTCAACAATTCACAAGTAATTTCGGAGAGTTCTCAAAGGAGATGCATAAAATAGTTTAACAACTTTCGAGTGGAAAACATGCATTCTCATACTATTTCATATAACAACATTCATTTGAAACATCAAGCACTTACGCATACTTTGATATGAAAAGGTCGTACATATGTACTTACCTCTGAGCCATGAAAGGCGCAAAGCAACGCTATCACTCCTACAACGCTCGTCTCCGAATCTCACAGTAAATGCAGCAACACGAATACGTACGTCTACTTCGAATGATCCTTAATAACGGCTGGATATACAAAAGTCAAGTATACAACCTATTAGCATATATCCTCTATATGAGGTTTTATGCAAGAATGCACTAAAATGCAGGTCATGCAAGCTAACTTGACCAAAATGCCCCTGATACTTCAAAACTCTCTAGTACAGTCCCTGACTGTGCCTGGACTCCAAATTACATTCATACTGGCCCAAAAACATGCAACAATGACTCTTAACTCTCCCATATGAACTTAGCATCGAAATCTACAACTTTCAGTAAATTACACTTAGGCCCCTAAAGTTTGCTAAAATTACAGAAAGACCCCAACTATCGATTTGGTCACTCCCGAGTCAAATATTTCCTTCTTAAGGCTCCAAATATCATTCTAAGTCAGGTTGTTGGTCTCAAAACATTAATTTTGTCTCAAGTAGTTCAAATGTGAAGTTTTAATTAAATGCACATAGGCCCCCGAAGTTTTGTAAAACTGCAAAAAGACCCCCACATTTGACTTGGTCAACCCTAGCCCACAATTACATACAAGTACTCCAAATAAGCATACAAGACATGCTGACAAACTCCAAGTTACTAAACTAATCTCAATTCAAAGTTTAAGTGAAATTACTATTTTGCCCCTCCTATACAGTTCAGTCAAACTAGGGTTTTTGAAAAGTCAAACTTGGTCAAACTTGATATTTAGACTCAGAATATGAATACGAACAAGTTTCGTGAAGAACGCTAAGGCCAGAAATGTCATTCAAATAGTCAAAACCGAATATCAAAGATAGCGAAAAGTCGTTTCAAGTAGTCAACTTCACGACTGATTTATGATCAATTGGGAAGGATTTTTGAGAAACTGGAAAAAGGTTTTTGAAGATGACAATTCAATGATTCCAGAACATATTTGAAGTCCTAGAAACTCTAAGTATTCAAAGAGATATCGCTACTCAAAGTTGGACAAAAATTCCGATTCAATACTTAGAAAAATTCAATAGTGCTTCATGAGTTCAAATTACCAACTTTAGGCTCGTTTTGTGAGAAATCCATTACAAATTTGAACATGACCCAGAGACGATGATTTGAAGTATTATGTATCATCTTTACACAGGAGAAAACAGATCAACATTTCAGTAAGTTTTGAAGAAGATACAAGGGTTAGAAAATGGGTGTTTCACCATGACATTCTATACTTAGAAAATTTTCAGCTTTTAATGGTTCAAAAACACATCAAACCAGCCCTATTCAAGGCCAAATTTGGACAGTTTAGACTTGAAATCAAACAAACAAATCTTAAAGAGAGTTGTAGAGCTATGTCCAGGCTTTCCAAAAAGCTAAGAATCGTCCAAAACGGATTAAAAACGAGGAAGATACAAGAGTCCAAAGTTGGGTGAAAACTAGGATTTCAACACTTAGAAAAAAATTCATCACTTGGACAGATTCAACAACACAAAACGCAGGGACTTCAACTCGATTTTTAGGTGGTTTAGAGACCGAATTTGACAAAATTTAAAACACGAAAGTTGTAGCCAATTGTCTGAGGTTTCCAGAAAGTCCAGAATCGCTCAAAACGGATGAAAAACGAGAGAGATATGCTCATTTGAACAGGGGCTGTTTATGCATGACGGAAAAACGAACCAAGAGTGAAAAATGAAACAAAACTCGAACCTAACCAAAATCTGGGCAGGTTTTGATGCTTCTAATGCATTCCTAAGGTCATGGGGATCACATTGATGTAAGGAACATCGAATTTGGTGGAGAAATGAAGGAGTTACCATTTTTGGTCGGCCATGGAGGTTTGGCGGCGGCGGCACGGTGGCTGGAGCAAAATCCGGCGATTTGCAGGGCATACTTGTGCTTCCCAGGTTCGCCTCGACACAAGGGACAAGAATATGTGTGTTAATTGTGATGGGTTGCAACGAGGAGAGAGAAATCGACGAAAAACCGAATTAGGGTTCTTACCTTCAAACACGAATTTCTCACTCGATTCTTGATGAAATCCCGATCTGTTTGGGGCGTTTTGATCCTTGTGGTGAGGGCTACTCCAGGTGGTAGCAGGTCGGGATTTGGTGGTTGTTTGGTGGTAGTTCCTTGGTGGAGGTGGTGGTGTTCTTGGTGGTTGCATGGTGAAGAGAGAGGAAGAAGAAGAGGATGGATGAGAGAGAGAGAGAGAGATTTTTTTTTTTCCAGATTGGGCTGGTGAAAAGGGAGGTTGGAGATGTTACCACCTAAGGAGGAGGTGTCAAAATGGCTTGAACAAGTGTCTCACATGCAAAGGGGGTCAAAGTGTAGTTTTTCAAACTTTAGTGTACAACTAGAATTAGATGTTCCTACTTAATTTCGGAATTGCACAACCACCCCGAACATCTCTAGCGCTTCAAAATCATCTTAACGACGTCCAAATGTCGCCGATTCTCCAAAATGCCCACATTAAAGCCGTGACAGAATATTTACAAATTCGCCCCCAAAGTCTTGATATTGCACTAAGAACTCTCTCTAGAATTAGGGGTGTTACAATCTACCCACCTTAAAAGAATCTTCGTCCTCGAAGATCTCATACTATACTTACCCTCATACATGAAATGCACATGAAATGTAGCACAGTGACTAAGTCTATTTGACTTAGCCAGACAAGCACATAAATAACTCTCGTCGGATGTTTTGCTCCCAAAAGATCGCTTCCTTACATGGTCAGCTAGAAACACCTTAAGTGACAGAAATTTCTCAAGCTTACTCTCCGCACGACAAGGTCTATTATGGGTCTATATTACTATCCAGCCTAGACTCGCATCACAACAGGGTTTCGTATATGACTAGTACAAGCAAAAGTTCGAAACAATATTTTGAAAGTTCAATAACAACATACAAGTTCTCAATTTTAGAAGCGACTCAAAAATTTGCTGGAATTTATACAAATTTCGAAACTTTTAGACAAATACTTTTAACAAGACTAATATCTCATCTTTTTTTAAAACTCGGCCACATTGAAAATATTGTCTTACCTGTATAGGATTAGATAAACCAATTACCTCAAGTGTTCCACGCATACGAGGGAGAAAGAACACTATGTGTCGTCACACAACGTGCCTCTCTAACACAACTCGCATGTGTTTCAAATGTTCCAACTTAGTCTACACAGCGGGTACAACTTATAGTACCGTCGTACTAAGAGTCGCGCCAGCGGACTGATAAACAAAGTGGTCCATATCACTTGGCATTTGGTAGCTCGACACCCAAATAATTTTGGAAAACCATTTTTTTTTAATAAATAATTTATTGTTTGAACTGTCTAATTTGGAAATGACTGTGTCAAATAAACTCAAAATGAAACAAAACAAAATATAATCATAAAAGTCATCTCTCGTAGGTAAGAAAATATTGGTCTCATGGTCTTCTAGATCAAAGCGTCGTTACTCTCTCGTCGACTAATTAACATAATCAACAAAGGAACGCGGATACGCATCACACAACAATGATAAATCATTTCTATATAGCAACTAAACATGCCCATAGAATAACCAACATATAATTAACAAGTGGATTTCGCATAGATAACATATCAATAAGTAGTTAACAGTTAATCAACAAGTAAATACAAATCGAGTTGAACAATACGTAAGTACCCAAACTCCCCGACGGCTTGTTTACTTGTTATTGCCATATTGGGTTATCCTAATCAATTTTAAATTTTGAAAACATTTTATCTTTCTTATTCTCCACTAATGGAAATCAAAAAGTCACTTTAACCGGAGAACCGAGGCTCTGATACCATCTGAAACGACCCGTGGATCTCGGTTCAGGGTTAATGTGACAATCGATAACCAAAAGTAGAAATAAGTTACGAATATTACAATTTAGTTAACGAATAAAAACAATCTTGAGAATATAAGTTTACATTTGTAGTGGGATTGAAATAAGCTATGTGATCTACTAAGTGATCTAAGTTGAGCTACACTTCTTCGTATCGATCCGCGTTCCCATTCCCCAAACTTGATTGCCAACCTGCGGTTTTAAAATGGCAAATGCCGACGCAGTTTTGAAGAAATAATCAGTAAAAACTGAGTAAATACATACTACGACATGTAAAGCAACGAGTGGCACGGAAGTGAGTTGAAACAAATTAGAAGATTTAAACAGTAAAGCTATCATGTTGGAGAATTTGGAACAACTTGGAAGTAAACGAGTAACAAAAACCTCTCAATTTAATAACATTGAGAAACCACGAGTAGTTCGTAACATACCCAGAGTAAACAAGTCCATTTAAGAGGATAACTTAGTTCATGAGTAGCCAAAGCATAACAAATCATTTCAATTGATTAGGGCAATCCAGAGCCACAAACAACATTAGTAAAGTAGTCAATTTTTAATTTTGACCTCAATCAACAGTTTAATTTAGCTGAGGCGTGTCAAGAGCCACCAGCAGGATCGATGTAAACAGAGGGATCACGAAACAACTACTAAGGGTTCCTTCTAGGGTCTATCAAACCCTATTTCACCCGAGCGTTAAGGGAGCCCATTCGTCAACCCCGCTCACAACATTAGCTAAAAGGCCTTAAGTGTCGACACCCCTATACCGTAGTGACCCTTACAAGTATAAGTAGCACTCTATAGCTCTATAAAACCCTTGGCCTCAATAACTTGGTACATTTTGGCTCATCGGGGGCGGATTTTTGAACATTGACGTTCTATCCAATAATAAGAAGCATTGCTTCAATGGTATTAGCCATACGAAAATGGAGGATCGCTTGATGCCTCCCATTAATAACAGTACTCTGTACATCGTCCTAAGTCTATTAGAGGTATTTTATTTCTTCTCTTTCACATAACTAGAATCAGGATGTCAACAATTCACAAGTAATTTCGGAGAGTTCTCAAAGGAGATGCATAAAATAGTTTAACAACTTTCGAGTGGAAAACATGCATTCTCATACTATTTCATATAACAACATTCATTTGAAACATCAAGCACTTACGCATACTTTGATATGAAAAGGTCGTACATATGTACTTACCTCTGAGCCATGAAAGGCGCAAAGCAACGCTATCACTCCTACAACGCTCGTCTCCGAATCTCACAGTAAATGCAGCAACACGAATACGTACGTCTACTTCGAATGATCCTTAATAACGGCTGGATATACAAAAGTCAAGTATACAACCTATTAGCATATATCCTCTATATGAGGTTTTATGCAAGAATGCACTAAAATGCAGGTCATGCAAGCTAACTTGACCAAAATGCCCCTGATACTTCAAAACTCTCTAGTACAGTCCCTGACTGTGCCTGGACTCCAAATTACATTCATACTGGCCCAAAAACATGCAACAATGACTCTTAACTCTCCCATATGAACTTAGCATCGAAATCTACAACTTTCAGTAAATTACACTTAGGCCCCTAAAGTTTGCTAAAATTACAGAAAGACCCCAACTATCGATTTGGTCACTCCCGAGTCAAATATTTCCTTCTTAAGGCTCCAAATATCATTCTAAGTCAGGTTGTTGGTCTCAAAACATTAATTTTGTCTCAAGTAGTTCAAATGTGAAGTTTTAATTAAATGCACATAGGCCCCCGAAGTTTTGTAAAACTGCAAAAAGACCCCCACATTTGACTTGGTCAACCCTAGCCCACAATTACATACAAGTACTCCAAATAAGCATACAAGACATGCTGACAAACTCCAAGTTACTAAACTAATCTCAATTCAAAGTTTAAGTGAAATTACTATTTTGCCCCTCCTATACAGTTCAGTCAAACTAGGGTTTTTGAAAAGTCAAACTTGGTCAAACTTGATATTTAGACTCAGAATATGAATACGAACAAGTTTCGTGAAGAACGCTAAGGCCAGAAATGTCATTCAAATAGTCAAAACCGAATATCAAAGATAGCGAAAAGTCGTTTCAAGTAGTCAACTTCACGACTGATTTATGATCAATTGGGAAGGATTTTTGAGAAACTGGAAAAAGGTTTTTGAAGATGACAATTCAATGATTCCAGAACATATTTGAAGTCCTAGAAACTCTAAGTATTCAAAGAGATATCGCTACTCAAAGTTGGACAAAAATTCCGATTCAATACTTAGAAAAATTCAATAGTGCTTCATGAGTTCAAATTACCAACTTTAGGCTCGTTTTGTGAGAAATCCATTACAAATTTGAACATGACCCAGAGACGATGATTTGAAGTATTATGTATCATCTTTACACAGGAGAAAACAGATCAACATTTCAGTAAGTTTTGAAGAAGATACAAGGGTTAGAAAATGGGTGTTTCACCATGACATTCTATACTTAGAAAATTTTCAGCTTTTAATGGTTCAAAAACACATCAAACCAGCCCTATTCAAGGCCAAATTTGGACAGTTTAGACTTGAAATCAAACAAACAAATCTTAAAGAGAGTTGTAGAGCTATGTCCAGGCTTTCCAAAAAGCTAAGAATCGTCCAAAACGGATTAAAAACGAGGAAGATACAAGAGTCCAAAGTTGGGTGAAAACTAGGATTTCAACACTTAGAAAAAAATTCATCACTTGGACAGATTCAACAACACAAAACGCAGGGACTTCAACTCGATTTTTAGGTGGTTTAGAGACCGAATTTGACAAAATTTAAAACACGAAAGTTGTAGCCAATTGTCTGAGGTTTCCAGAAAGTCCAGAATCGCTCAAAACGGATGAAAAACGAGAGAGATATGCTCATTTGAACAGGGGCTGTTTATGCATGACGGAAAAACGAACCAAGAGTGAAAAATGAAACAAAACTCGAACCTAACCAAAATCTGGGCAGGTTTTGATGCTTCTAATGCATTCCTAAGGTCATGGGGATCACATTGATGTAAGGAACATCGAATTTGGTGGAGAAATGAAGGAGTTACCATTTTTGGTCGGCCATGGAGGTTTGGCGGCGGCGGCACGGTGGCTGGAGCAAAATCCGGCGATTTGCAGGGCATACTTGTGCTTCCCAGGTTCGCCTCGACACAAGGGACAAGAATATGTGTGTTAATTGTGATGGGTTGCAACGAGGAGAGAGAAATCGACGAAAAACCGAATTAGGGTTCTTACCTTCAAACACGAATTTCTCACTCGATTCTTGATGAAATCCCGATCTGTTTGGGGCGTTTTGATCCTTGTGGTGAGGGCTACTCCAGGTGGTAGCAGGTCGGGATTTGGTGGTTGTTTGGTGGTAGTTCCTTGGTGGAGGTGGTGGTGTTCTTGGTGGTTGCATGGTGAAGAGAGAGGAAGAAGAAGAGGATGGATGAGAGAGAGAGAGAGAGATTTTTTTTTTTCCAGATTGGGCTGGTGAAAAGGGAGGTTGGAGATGTTACCACCTAAGGAGGAGGTGTCAAAATGGCTTGAACAAGTGTCTCACATGCAAAGGGGGTCAAAGTGTAGTTTTTCAAACTTTAGTGTACAACTAGAATTAGATGTTCCTACTTAATTTCGGAATTGCACAACCACCCCGAACATCTCTAGCGCTTCAAAATCATCTTAACGACGTCCAAATGTCGCCGATTCTCCAAAATGCCCACATTAAAGCCGTGACAGAATATTTACAAATTCGCCCCCAAAGTCTTGATATTGCACTAAGAACTCTCTCTAGAATTAGGGGTGTTACAATCTACCCACCTTAAAAGAATCTTCGTCCTCGAAGATCTCATACTATACTTACCCTCATACATGAAATGCACATGAAATGTAGCACAGTGACTAAGTCTATTTGACTTAGCCAGACAAGCACATAAATAACTCTCGTCGGATGTTTTGCTCCCAAAAGATCGCTTCCTTACATGGTCAGCTAGAAACACCTTAAGTGACAGAAATTTCTCAAGCTTACTCTCCGCACGACAAGGTCTATTATGGGTCTATATTACTATCCAGCCTAGACTCGCATCACAACAGGGTTTCGTATATGACTAGTACAAGCAAAAGTTCGAAACAATATTTTGAAAGTTCAATAACAACATACAAGTTCTCAATTTTAGAAGCGACTCAAAAATTTGCTGGAATTTATACAAATTTCGAAACTTTTAGACAAATACTTTTAACAAGACTAATATCTCATCTTTTTTTAAAACTCGGCCACATTGAAAATATTGTCTTACCTGTATAGGATTAGATAAACCAATTACCTCAAGTGTTCCACGCATACGAGGGAGAAAGAACACTATGTGTCGTCACACAACGTGCCTCTCTAACACAACTCGCATGTGTTTCAAATGTTCCAACTTAGTCTACACAGCGGGTACAACTTATAGTACCGTCGTACTAAGAGTCGCGCCAGCGGACTGATAAACAAAGTGGTCCATATCACTTGGCATTTGGTAGCTCGACACCCAAATAATTTTGGAAAACCATTTTTTTTTAATAAATAATTTATTGTTTGAACTGTCTAATTTGGAAATGACTGTGTCAAATAAACTCAAAATGAAACAAAACAAAATATAATCATAAAAGTCATCTCTCGTAGGTAAGAAAATATTGGTCTCATGGTCTTCTAGATCAAAGCGTCGTTACTCTCTCGTCGACTAATTAACATAATCAACAAAGGAACGCGGATACGCATCACACAACAATGATAAATCATTTCTATATAGCAACTAAACATGCCCATAGAATAACCAACATATAATTAACAAGTGGATTTCGCATAGATAACATATCAATAAGTAGTTAACAGTTAATCAACAAGTAAATACAAATCGAGTTGAACAATACGTAAGTACCCAAACTCCCCGACGGCTTGTTTACTTGTTATTGCCATATTGGGTTATCCTAATCAATTTTAAATTTTGAAAACATTTTATCTTTCTTATTCTCCACTAATGGAAATCAAAAAGTCACTTTAACCGGAGAACCGAGGCTCTGATACCATCTGAAACGACCCGTGGATCTCGGTTCAGGGTTAATGTGACAATCGATAACCAAAAGTAGAAATAAGTTACGAATATTACAATTTAGTTAACGAATAAAAACAATCTTGAGAATATAAGTTTACATTTGTAGTGGGATTGAAATAAGCTATGTGATCTACTAAGTGATCTAAGTTGAGCTACACTTCTTCGTATCGATCCGCGTTCCCATTCCCCAAACTTGATTGCCAACCTGCGGTTTTAAAATGGCAAATGCCGACGCAGTTTTGAAGAAATAATCAGTAAAAACTGAGTAAATACATACTACGACATGTAAAGCAACGAGTGGCACGGAAGTGAGTTGAAACAAATTAGAAGATTTAAACAGTAAAGCTATCATGTTGGAGAATTTGGAACAACTTGGAAGTAAACGAGTAACAAAAACCTCTCAATTTAATAACATTGAGAAACCACGAGTAGTTCGTAACATACCCAGAGTAAACAAGTCCATTTAAGAGGATAACTTAGTTCATGAGTAGCCAAAGCATAACAAATCATTTCAATTGATTAGGGCAATCCAGAGCCACAAACAACATTAGTAAAGTAGTCAATTTTTAATTTTGACCTCAATCAACAGTTTAATTTAGCTGAGGCGTGTCAAGAGCCACCAGCAGGATCGATGTAAACAGAGGGATCACGAAACAACTACTAAGGGTTCCTTCTAGGGTCTATCAAACCCTATTTCACCCGAGCGTTAAGGGAGCCCATTCGTCAACCCCGCTCACAACATTAGCTAAAAGGCCTTAAGTGTCGACACCCCTATACCGTAGTGACCCTTACAAGTATAAGTAGCACTCTATAGCTCTATAAAACCCTTGGCCTCAATAACTTGGTACATTTTGGCTCATCGGGGGCGGATTTTTGAACATTGACGTTCTATCCAATAATAAGAAGCATTGCTTCAATGGTATTAGCCATACGAAAATGGAGGATCGCTTGATGCCTCCCATTAATAACAGTACTCTGTACATCGTCCTAAGTCTATTAGAGGTATTTTATTTCTTCTCTTTCACATAACTAGAATCAGGATGTCAACAATTCACAAGTAATTTCGGAGAGTTCTCAAAGGAGATGCATAAAATAGTTTAACAACTTTCGAGTGGAAAACATGCATTCTCATACTATTTCATATAACAACATTCATTTGAAACATCAAGCACTTACGCATACTTTGATATGAAAAGGTCGTACATATGTACTTACCTCTGAGCCATGAAAGGCGCAAAGCAACGCTATCACTCCTACAACGCTCGTCTCCGAATCTCACAGTAAATGCAGCAACACGAATACGTACGTCTACTTCGAATGATCCTTAATAACGGCTGGATATACAAAAGTCAAGTATACAACCTATTAGCATATATCCTCTATATGAGGTTTTATGCAAGAATGCACTAAAATGCAGGTCATGCAAGCTAACTTGACCAAAATGCCCCTGATACTTCAAAACTCTCTAGTACAGTCCCTGACTGTGCCTGGACTCCAAATTACATTCATACTGGCCCAAAAACATGCAACAATGACTCTTAACTCTCCCATATGAACTTAGCATCGAAATCTACAACTTTCAGTAAATTACACTTAGGCCCCTAAAGTTTGCTAAAATTACAGAAAGACCCCAACTATCGATTTGGTCACTCCCGAGTCAAATATTTCCTTCTTAAGGCTCCAAATATCATTCTAAGTCAGGTTGTTGGTCTCAAAACATTAATTTTGTCTCAAGTAGTTCAAATGTGAAGTTTTAATTAAATGCACATAGGCCCCCGAAGTTTTGTAAAACTGCAAAAAGACCCCCACATTTGACTTGGTCAACCCTAGCCCACAATTACATACAAGTACTCCAAATAAGCATACAAGACATGCTGACAAACTCCAAGTTACTAAACTAATCTCAATTCAAAGTTTAAGTGAAATTACTATTTTGCCCCTCCTATACAGTTCAGTCAAACTAGGGTTTTTGAAAAGTCAAACTTGGTCAAACTTGATATTTAGACTCAGAATATGAATACGAACAAGTTTCGTGAAGAACGCTAAGGCCAGAAATGTCATTCAAATAGTCAAAACCGAATATCAAAGATAGCGAAAAGTCGTTTCAAGTAGTCAACTTCACGACTGATTTATGATCAATTGGGAAGGATTTTTGAGAAACTGGAAAAAGGTTTTTGAAGATGACAATTCAATGATTCCAGAACATATTTGAAGTCCTAGAAACTCTAAGTATTCAAAGAGATATCGCTACTCAAAGTTGGACAAAAATTCCGATTCAATACTTAGAAAAATTCAATAGTGCTTCATGAGTTCAAATTACCAACTTTAGGCTCGTTTTGTGAGAAATCCATTACAAATTTGAACATGACCCAGAGACGATGATTTGAAGTATTATGTATCATCTTTACACAGGAGAAAACAGATCAACATTTCAGTAAGTTTTGAAGAAGATACAAGGGTTAGAAAATGGGTGTTTCACCATGACATTCTATACTTAGAAAATTTTCAGCTTTTAATGGTTCAAAAACACATCAAACCAGCCCTATTCAAGGCCAAATTTGGACAGTTTAGACTTGAAATCAAACAAACAAATCTTAAAGAGAGTTGTAGAGCTATGTCCAGGCTTTCCAAAAAGCTAAGAATCGTCCAAAACGGATTAAAAACGAGGAAGATACAAGAGTCCAAAGTTGGGTGAAAACTAGGATTTCAACACTTAGAAAAAAATTCATCACTTGGACAGATTCAACAACACAAAACGCAGGGACTTCAACTCGATTTTTAGGTGGTTTAGAGACCGAATTTGACAAAATTTAAAACACGAAAGTTGTAGCCAATTGTCTGAGGTTTCCAGAAAGTCCAGAATCGCTCAAAACGGATGAAAAACGAGAGAGATATGCTCATTTGAACAGGGGCTGTTTATGCATGACGGAAAAACGAACCAAGAGTGAAAAATGAAACAAAACTCGAACCTAACCAAAATCTGGGCAGGTTTTGATGCTTCTAATGCATTCCTAAGGTCATGGGGATCACATTGATGTAAGGAACATCGAATTTGGTGGAGAAATGAAGGAGTTACCATTTTTGGTCGGCCATGGAGGTTTGGCGGCGGCGGCACGGTGGCTGGAGCAAAATCCGGCGATTTGCAGGGCATACTTGTGCTTCCCAGGTTCGACTCGACACAAGGGACAAGAATATGTGTGTTAATTGTGATGGGTTGCAACGAGGAGAGAGAAATCGACGAAAAACCGAATTAGGGTTCTTACCTTCAAACACGAATTTCTCACTCGATTCTTGATGAAATCCCGATCTGTTTGGGGCGTTTTGATCCTTGTGGTGAGGGCTACTCCAGGTGGTAGCAGGTCGGGATTTGGTGGTTGTTTGGTGGTAGTTCCTTGGTGGAGGTGGTGGTGTTCTTGGTGGTTGCATGGTGAAGAGAGAGGAAGAAGAAGAGGATGGATGAGAGAGAGAGAGAGAGATTTTTTTTTTTCCAGATTGGGCTGGTGAAAAGGGAGGTTGGAGATGTTACCACCTAAGGAGGAGGTGTCAAAATGGCTTGAACAAGTGTCTCACATGCAAAGGGGGTCAAAGTGTAGTTTTTCAAACTTTAGTGTACAACTAGAATTAGATGTTCCTACTTAATTTCGGAATTGCACAACCACCCCGAACATCTCTAGCGCTTCAAAATCATCTTAACGACGTCCAAATGTCGCCGATTCTCCAAAATGCCCACATTAAAGCCGTGACAGAATATTTACAAATTCGCCCCCAAAGTCTTGATATTGCACTAAGAACTCTCTCTAGAATTAGGGGTGTTACATATTGCACTGGTGTTGTCACATTTAATAGGTATATCTAGAAAATCAAATCCAAGATCTCTCATTTGTTAAGAGATCAATAGTACTTGTGAGCATCAAGCACCAGCTGCTATGTACTCATCTTCTGCAGCTGATGGAGCTACATAATTTTGTTTCTTTGAATGCTAGCTAATCAGTGATGTTCCAAGAAATTGGCAACACCATGATGTGCTCTTTCTATCCACTTTGTAGCCTGCAAATACAGCATCTGGATATCCACACAACGAGAGAATAGATTATTTAGGATACAAAGCCCTAAGTCTTTGGTACCATTGAGATATCTTAATATTCTTTTGACAGCAAGCAAGTGTGATTCTCTAGGATTAGTTTGAAATCTAGCACACATTCAAACACTAGACATAATATATGGTCTACTTGCAGTAAGGTACTGACGCGCCTAAATTCAGCGTATTGCGCAAGTGTACAGTCAAGTAGTAAAGTGGAGTCTTTGGGACTCCGAGTTGTCGAACCCACAGGGAGTTGAACAACTATAGCCAATCGTTAATCAACTTTTAGGTACAAAGTAACCGGTAAAAAGGGTTGAATGTTTGTAAGTTTGCAACCCTCAATCAAGTGGCTCTACGGAACTAAGAACTGCAAATTAAATGAATGATAGTACTAAGAGTATGGAGAAACTACACGATTTAGGGTCCCTAGGATGCTTAGTTGATTTTCGGAATCAATTCACAACACATCACTCTTTCTTCCACCATATCAGATTATACTCGCAACACATATCTCTCAATCATGTATGACACTGTAGTATACTCAACAAAAAATCCTTTCAGCCTAATGTTTTTAATCACACTACTCTAGTGGATATGATAAATGTACCTACAAGACCTCTTAACCTTGCAAAATTGTCACTCTAGCATAATCATCTGAAACAATCTTTATATGATCACTCTCATTCCTTCACCTCTCAGTCTCAAGAATATTAAAAGTGTCTCCCTATTCTTCACGAACCTAGGGTTGAGTTATTTTCATACACTCTCCTAGATAACTAACATGATATGGGTGATCAAGCCTGACATGCAAGAACTCAAAGAGAAGAATGAATGAAATCAAGAGTGAAATTTAGCTTTAAGCATGAAGTAAATCCATGAATTTATCAATCAACCAAGTAAACCCTAGTTCTCCATCCAAGCTATGAGTTTATCAAGACATGAAATATCTTGATAAAATCATGA
The DNA here is from genome assembly GCA_023055425.1 of Linanthus parryae. Classification (NCBI taxonomy): domain Eukaryota; kingdom Viridiplantae; phylum Streptophyta; class Magnoliopsida; order Ericales; family Polemoniaceae; genus Linanthus; species Linanthus parryae. Next base: position 159,957,409 of record JALGPY010000002.1, on the reverse strand, counting down.
TCTCCATAGAAAATATTACAAGAGATGAAGAAAAAGAATCAAACGATGAAATCCTTGAAGATGGGGCGTGAGTCCTCTCTTCCTTGAACTCCCTTGCGTCTCTCTCTCTTCCTCCGTCGTGCGTGTCTATTTCTCCAAGCCTTCCTCACTTTTTTTAATCAGCTGGGGCGAATTTTTAATGTACTTTGCTGAAATTGCATTTCAGCCCCTCCAGTTTGTAATTCCCGGATAGAATTGTAAGCTGTTCTTGAGCGGGCCATAACTTCTTCGTCCGATCTCTGTTTAAGTTCCGTGACATATCGTTGGAAAGCTCTTTGTGTCTACTTTCATATGGCACCGGTCTCACTCAAAAATTATTTGTAGAACTCAAGATATCATCAGATTAGTGCAGACTGGTCATCCAAGCTCCTCCAACTTTGCTTCACTTCATTCCACTTGTGCTTCCATTGTTTCCGAAGTCCGTTCCATGCCTCCTATCAACCGATTAGCATCTTTTCCTATCAAGACAACATGAATAAACATACCAAGCAATTATATTTGAAAAATAACAACGAAATATGCACAGAAACGGCCGGACGAACAATAAATAGCATGTGAAGCATCAAGTGATAAAACCACTCATATTCTCTAACATTAAGCTCAATCACCCATGATAATGTGGTAAAATGAAGGTAATATATAGCTCCTAAAAGGCGCTATCAAATTCCCCCACACTACCTTCTTGCTCTTCCCGAGCAACACTTTCTTCCAAGATTCACATATATCTTTACATTGCCTTAGACACAGCGACTCAAACACTGGACTATGCAATCTACATGACTATAAAAAATGTAACTCGGTTATAAACAATGCAATAAAGTAAAGAACATTTTTCTTTCTTTTTGGTTGGAGATTGGGCAATATCGAAAAGCAAACCGGCATGTCATAAGGCTCTCATATCCCCTAGAAGATTATATAACTTTGGTGATCGGTAGAACTTGCGACCAGTTTCGTCAGACAGAACGGGCACGAACACAAAATACGTTGCTTCCCCACACTCATCAAACGTATCCCTATAACTTACCATCCGAGCTATTTATCCACGGGTTTCAATTCTTGACGGCATAGGACGGGTAGGATAGGATATTTAGAAGCGCAGTCCTAGACTAGAGGTTGTGAATAGAAGGGGTAAATGGATCAACTTGGGGTAACTAGTGGACCAAGGCTGTGAGACGGGACGTGAGGTCCCCATAAACATCACTTGCATAGCTGTTCCTTTGCCACTACGAGGAGCGCTAGTAGGATAACTAGTCTGAGAGACAGCTATTTACAATTCTCGAGTGCATTGGCCCTATCACCTTCCTACTCTAGATTCTCGCGTCTACCTCACCTCAGATTTTCATACTATCTAGGGAATACTATCATTAAGCCCTCTCCGCGTTAACTCTCGTCAATTGCCCTTTCTTAAAAAAAATCAATTTTTAGGGTTTTTCCTATTTTCCAATTTTTTCCTTTGTTTTTAATTGAGTTTTTCTAACACTATATGCTTGGGCCAACCTGATGAACAACACATATGGGTAGGTGGACTCAATAATTAAATGTGCAAACTGACTCACTAATCTACATGTAAAAAGGCTATGCAAGTTAAGGAAAGCAAATATATGTGTAACCCCCCCCCCCCCACACTTGAGATATTCTTTGTCCTCAATGAATTTAGATTGTCCCCCAATGACATGATCTCAAAGTGTAAGGATTTAAAAAGAAACAAGTGTTGCGTGGCACTTTGCGTAAAATGAATCATATTGTCCAGAGCGACTATTTAAAGCGAGAGAAAGACAACGTACCTACGGTCCCGGAGTACCGTTCTTACGGGACCGGTTTCGCGAAAATTGGTCAAGAAAGGACCGAATCGGTCGACCAAATTTTCCGAAAACTCGAGCAAGTTGAAGCAAGCATACCCTTGATGTGCTCCTCGGTGTTCCCGTCTTAAGTTCCTCTTTGAGATTTGGCCGAATCCCCCTCCAAAGCGATGAATTGGAAGATTTAAGTTTTTGGAGATCTTCCTCTTTGAATTCCCCCACACTCAATCCGCTCACTATCTCAAAAACTTCGCGATTTGGATGCGTTTGGGGTGTGTTGGTGTTCTTGAGGGTTTGGAGAGGAAGAAGATGAAGTTGGGAGGTGTTTGATCCGATAGTGTGGTGTTAAGAGGCTTGTTGGTCGATTTCTAGCCTTTATTACCCTCCAAAATGTCAAAAACACCCCCAAAGAGTCAAAAAATACCCCCCAAAAGATACCAGCCTGGGCCATTTCGGGGCCCATTTCGTCCCGAAATGAGTGCCGAAATCACTGGGGCTTTTCGAAACAGATCGTTGGTTTTATTTCGGGCCGAACTAGGTTGATTTCGGCCCCCATTTTGGCCCGAAATGGGTGCCGAAATCACTTGAGTAGGCCACCTTGTTTTTACTCTAGTTTCTTCGTCCGGTATCCGTTTCGCACGATTCTTTCACCGATGGACTCCATATTCGACGAGGAATACATTTTTGACTAGAAAATTCTCAAACCAAAGAAATTTTCCATTTCTTCTCAATTTATCTCTCTTGTGTAAAGAATCTCGCCTCCAATACTCTTGAACTTTTATCTCCACTCCGGATTACGATGCGGGCAACCCCGATATTACAACTTGCTACCATGCTCCTCATGACTAATTATCTACTCCTAACCCTCCAGTAGCTCCTTTATCACTCAAATATTATCCCGGTGTGCTCGTTGTCTATCATTTTCCACGCAAAATGGTATACATGCATCAAGAAGGGGAATCCGGAGGGTCTTTGGTGCCTGCACACTCATCGGAAGAATTAAAACACCCTCTCTCTCATCTCTCACTATAAAATATGAAGAATCCAAAGAACATAAACAAACTAGAATAACGAAATCTCTACTCTACATTGGGTTGCCTCCCAAGAAGCGCTTTGTAATTTAAGGTCGACGGCCCGACCCAGTTACCTCACTTTTTATTAGGCGGATCTAAGTAGATTTCCTCTATATTGATCTTCGTTGGCATGGAGGGATAGTATTGCTTGACCCGATTACCGTTTACACGAAAACATTCCTTGCTATGCAGGTCCTCTAGCTCCACTGCTCCCCATGGATAAACTTGGTGAGTTCGGAATGGCCTAGACCACCTAGAACGCAACTTGCCCGGAAAGAGCCTCAACCTTGAGTTGAAAAGCAATACTTGCTGACCTACATGGAGATCCCTTGGCTTGATGTGGTTATCATGCCATCTTTTAGTCTTTTCTTTGTAAATTTTGGAACTCTCATAAGAACGCAACATCCATTCCTCTAGCTCAAGGACTTTCAACTTCCGTGCCTCACCGGCCAATTTATGGTCCATGTTCAATTGCTTGATTTCCCAGTAAGATTTATGCTCAAACTCAACAGGAAGATGACAAGACTTACCAAACACTAGCTGAAATGGTGACATGTTTAGAGGAGTCTTATATGCTGTCCTGTATGCCCACAAAGCATCATCCAACTTCACGGACCAATCTTTTCTACGAGCATTCACTGTCTTCTCGAGGATCCCTTTTATCTCCCTGTTGGAGACCTCTACTTGCCCATTAGTTGGGGGATGATAAGGCAAAAAAACCTTATGGACAGACACCCCATACTGCTTCAATACTCTGGCAAAAATCTTATTAATGAAATGGGATCCTTCATCACTCACCATGGCTCGCGGGGTGCCAAACCGAGTGAAGATGTTCTTTTTCAAGAACCTTTCCACAGTAACTGCATCGTTCTTAGGACAAGCAAGTGCTTCCACCCACTTGTTCACATAATCCACAGCTAGAAAAATATATTGGCTGCCATAGGATGATGGGAATGGACCCATAAAGTCAATGCCCCACACATCAAAAGGTTCAACCTCTTGCCAAGTGCTCATAGGCAACTCATCTCTCTTAGATATATTCCTCGTCCGCTGGCATCTATCACAACCTTCTACCCAATCAAATCAATATTTAAAAAGATTAGGCCAAAAGAAACCTGATTGGAGTACCTTGTTAGCTGTGCGAGGTCCACTGAAATGACCTCCCGATGGTTCTGAATGAGAATACTCAATCACTCCCCCTATCTCATGAGTAGGCACACACTTCCTGATGATGTTATCATTTCCCATCTTGAACAGGTAGGGATCATCCCAAAAGTACTGCTTTACCTCTGAAAAGAATTTCTTTCCATGCACTGTGGTGAACTCATCTGGAAGTGTCCCATCGGCGAGGTAATTGGCAATAGCCCAATACCAATCTACCTGCTGCACAACTGCCATGATGTTTTCGTCTGGAAAATCATCCCTGATTGGCACTTTGTCTTCCACTCCATTTTCTAGTACCGAGAGCTGGTCCGCTACCACATTCTCTACACTTTTCTAGTCGCGAATCTCTACATCAAACTCTTGCATAAGAAGGACCCACCGCAACAACCTTGGTTTGGCATCTTTCTTATCAAGCAAGTACTTTAGAGCAGAGTGATATGTGAAGATAACAACTTTCGACCCAACGAGGTAGGGCCGAAATTTGTCAAATGCGAAGATAACAGCGACCAATTTCTTTTCTGTTGTGCCATAATTGAGTTGGGCCTCATTAAGAACCCTACTCACATAGTAAATCACATGGATCTTCTTGTCTTTCCGCTGTTCTAACACTACGCCAATGGAAAAGTCGCTAGCATCACACATAAGCTCAAAGGGGATATCCCAATCCAGAGTCATAATCACAGGTGCAGAGGTGAGCTTCTCCTTCAGTGTATCAAATTCCGCTTTGCAGGCATCATGAAAAACAAATGGGACATCTTTCCTAAGTAGTTCACACATCGGCTTGCAAATATTTGAGAAGTCTTTGATGAATCTGCGATAGAACCCTGCGTGACCCAGAAATCTTCTAACACCTTTCACTGATCTAGGATGTGGGAGTTGCTTGATTGTCTCAATCTTTGCTTGATCAACTTCCAGACCCTTGCTTGATATCTTGTTCCCTAGAACAATCCCCTTTGTAACCATGAAGTGGCATTTCTCCCGATTTAGCACGAGGTTAGTGTCAATACAGCGGCTAAGCACACGCTCCAAGTGATGTAAGCACTCCTCAAAACTATCACCAAACAGAGAGAAGTCACCCATGAATACTTCAAGATTCTTCACAATCATGTCTGAGAAGATGGCAATCATACACCGCTGAAATGTCGCCGGTGCGTTACACAATCCAAAAGGCATGCCGCGGAACGCGAATGTGCCATATGGACATGTAAAGGTGGTCTTTTCTTGATCCTCTGGAGTAATAGCTATCTGATTGTATCCCGAATAACCGTCCAGGAAACATTAGTACTCATGGTGGGCTAGCCTGTCAAGCATTTGATCAATGAAGGGAAGTGGAAAGTGATCCTTGAGAGTGGCTTCGTTCAGCTTCCGATAGTCCATGCATACTCGCCAACCTGTAACTGTCCGCTGAGCAATCTGTTCATGGTTGTCATTCTCCACCACAATCATCCCTCCCTTCTTAGGTACACATTGGACCGGACTAGTCCAAGTTCTATCAGCAATAGGAAAGATGATTCCATCTTCTAACTATTTCATCACTTCTTTCTTCACCACATCCCTCATATTCGGGTTAAGTCTTCTTTGAGGCTGTATTATTGGCTTCTTCCCTTCCTCAATCCGAATTTTGTGCTGACAATAAGCTGGGCTGATTCCCTTGATGTCCGCGATTGTCCATCCAATGGCAGCTTTGTACTTCCTCAACACTCCCAAAAGCTTCTCCTCCTGTTCCCGAGACAAATAAGAAGAAACAATTACGCGCAATGCGTCAGTTAAACCAAGAGAAGCATACCTGAGGTGAGATGGTAATGGATTCAACTCAACCACAGGTGGTGATTTGAGTGAAGGAATCAGAGTTGTTTCGTTCTCGCCCAACTCTAGCTTTATCCAGCTATCAACAAAGTGCACTTCCTTGGGATGAGGATCCCATTCTCCTTTGTTCATGCTGGTTATTTCATCCCACATAAGATCAACTTCCTCTTTCACAGCATCACCTTCATAAATCTCTTCCCCATAGCAATCTTCAAGGTCAAGACAGGAAGGCATTTGCATTGACTTAAACACATTAAATACAACCTTGTTTTCATTTATCTGCATGGATAGGCACTCGCTTTTCACATGAATGATTGCTTCTCCTGTAGCTAAAACGGATCTTCCAAGAATCAGTGGGACACCACCCACTTCCATGTCAAGAATGACAAAATTGGCTGGAAAAAATGAGTGATTCCACCTTGACCAAAATGTCCTCAATCAACCCATATGCCAGGAGAATGGATCTGTCTGCCATTTGAGTGGCCTTAGGATCCCCCACACCTAGCTTCTTGAATATAGACAATGGCATCAAGTTGATGCTCGCCCCAAGATCACATAGTGCAGAAACTGTTTTGGAGTCACCTAAGGTAACTAGAATCACAAAACTACCTGGGTCCTTGACCTTTTTTGGCAAACCTTGCAATACACACTCTGATGCTTCAGCTGTCAAAAAAATCTGCTCACATTCATCTACTCGCCTTCTCCCTGCCAATATGTCTTTCAAGAACTTGGCATAAATCAGCATATTCTCTAGAGCTTCAGCAAAGGGTAGGTTGATTTCCAGCTTCTTGAATACCTCAAGAATTTTTTGGAATTCTTTGGCATAAATTTTCTTTCTGGTCCGCAAAGGATATGGAAGTGCAGGAGCAATGAGAACAAACTCAACACGTACCTACTCTTATTTGGCTCTACATCCGCCTCTACCTGCGTGGGTTGAGCTCCCACTACCTCATCATCAAATATCTCATGCTCTTTTTCCTTTGAGGCTGTGGCTCTAGCATGTATAGGGTACAGTAAGTCAACCAAGGTCTTCCCACTTCTGGTAGTGATAGCTTCAATAGGCTGAGATTCCTCCCCGTAAGTGATATTGGCTCCCAATGGAGCTGGCGTGACTAACTGGCTCACAATCTGACCCACTTGCTGTTCCACACTCCGCAATGTTGTCTTGGTAACCTGCAAATCTGCTGCCAAATAAGTCATATGCTCGGTGAACTGGTTGACATTCCTGCACATCTGAAGCACCATACTCTTAAGTTCATCCATGTCACTGTCATTTCTTGTTTGTTGTGCTGCTTCTTCATGATGAATCTTTGCCAAGACTGTTTTAACTTCTGACTCAGGTATATTGGACAATTTCTTTCTTTCTCCTAAATGAGATTCTTTATTTGAAATCTGCTTCATCAATTTATATGCGCCCTCCTTATCAAATTTGAACAAGAAACTCCCTCCATCTTCACTATCTACACGTTCTTGGTTAGCACGGCCTAGACCGTGATAGAACACCTGAAAGGTCTTGTAGTCTTCAAAATCATGATTTGGGCACTTTCTCAACATTCCCACGAAACGTTCCCACGCTTCCACTAGTGACTCATATTGCTGCTGCTCAAAACTCAGAATATTGGCTTGAAGTTGAATCATTCGGTGGACCGGGTAAAATCTCTCTAGGAACTCTTCAGCACACTGATCCCATGTAACAATAGAATTTGGTGCTCGATTTTTCAACCATGTTGCGGCTGCACCACTCAGACAATAGGGGAAAAGCACAAGCTTAAAAACATTAGAGCTGAAATCTTTATACTTTACCGTCCTGCAGAAAGCATTGAACTCCCCTATGAACTCATTCGCATCTTCTTCACTTGCACAGAAAGCTTTTCCATCTTCCTTGTGATCTTGTCAAGAGCTATTTGCATACTCCCTGAATCCTCGTTGTCTGAGTGTGAGGCTTCACTAGATGAGGATGATGTCTCACCGTTCTCACTCATCGCGAACACCTACTCCCTGAGATCACGGACAGAGGGAAGAGATCACAAAGACTAACAAAAATAATAAAAATAACTCAAAATAAAAATTATCCTAAGCTAATTATCGATCTCACTAAAAGTACCGTTAACTCCCCGGCAACGGCGCCAAAAACTTGACGCGCCTAAATTACGCGTATTGCGCAAGTGTACGGTCAAGTAGTAAAGTGGAGTCTTTGGGACTCCGAGTTGTCGAACCCACAGGGAGTTGAACGACTATTAGCCAATCGTTAATAAACTTTTAGGTACAAAGTAACCGGTAAAAATGGTTGAATGTTTGTAAGTTTGTCACCCTCAATCAAGTGGCTCTACGGAACTAAGAACTGAAAATTAAATGAATGATAGTACTAAAAGTATGGAGAAACTAGATGATTTAGGGTCCCTAGGATGCTTAGTTGATTTTCGGATTCAATTCACAACACTTCACTCTTTTGTCCAGCATATCAGATTATACTCACAACACATATCTCTCAACCATGTATCACACTGTAGTATACTCAACAACAAATCCTTTTAGCCTAATGTTGTTAATCACACTACTCTATTGGATATGATAAAGGTACCTACAAGACCTCTCAACCTTGCAAAATTATCACTCTAGCATAATCAGATGAAACAATCTTTATATGATCACTCTCATTCCTTCACCTCTCTGTCTCAAGAATATTAAGAGTGTCTTCCTATTCTTCACGAACCTAGGGTTGAGTTATTTTCATACACTCTCCAAGAAAACTAACATTATGCGGGTGATTAAGCCTCACATGCTAAGAATTAAGAACTCAAATAGAAGAATGAATGAATCAAGAGTGAAATTAAGCTTTAAGCATGAAGTAAATCCATCAATCCATCAATCAACCAAGTAAACCCTAGTTCTCCATAATAACCTAGCTATGAGTTTAGCTAGACATGAAATATCTTGATAAAATCATGATCTCCATAGAAAAAAGTACTAGAGATGAAGAAAAAGAATCAAACGATGAAATCTTTGAAGATGGGGCGTGAATCCTCTCTTCCTTGAACTCCCTTTCGTCTCTCTCTCTTCCTCCGTCGTGCGTGTCTGTTTCTCCAAGCCTTCCTCACGTTTTTTAATCAGCTGGGGCGAATTTTTAATGTACTTTGCTGAAATCTCCAGTTTGTAGTTCCCGGACAGAGTTGTAAGCTTTTCTTGCGCGGGCCATAACTTCTTTGTCCGATCTCCGTTTAAGCTCTTGACCTATCGCTGGAAAGATCTTTGAGTCTACTTTCATATGGCCTGTTCTCACTCCAAAATTAACTGTAGAACTCAAGATATCATCAGATTAGTGCAGACTGGTCATCCAAGCTCCTCAAACTTTGCTTCACTTCATTTCACTTGTGCTTCCGTTGTTTCCGAAGTTCGTTCCATGCCTCATATCAACCGATTAGCATCCGTTCCTGTAAAGAACATGAAAAAACATACCAAGGGGTTATATTTGACAAATAACAACGAAATATGCACAGAAACGCCCTGACTAACAATACATAGCATGTGATCAAGTGATAAAATGACTCATATTCTCTAACATTAAACTCAAATCACTCGTGATAATGCGGTAAAATGAAGGTAATAGTTAGATTCTTAAAGGCGCTATTAGGTACATCAATGATCCAATCATACATCTGTATTCTTTCACACTCACACTCTTACCATTTTGATCGTTGTATAAAGACAGTGAGGAGCTCAAAGGGGTTTTTGCTACCTTGGACTAAGACATATTGTACTTTTTAACAAGTCCTTGGTGTACTTGTTCTGATGAAGAAAGATTCATTTCTTCATTTGATGTATATGAAGTCCAAGAAAGAAGTTGAGCTCTCCCATCAAACTCATTTCAAACTCTCTGCTCATAAGAATTGAGAAATCCTTGCAAAGAGAGTCATTAGTGGCTATCATCATATACTTCAACTACTAGAATGTCTTTCTCATGAGTGTTTATGAAAAGGGTTTTGTCTACTAATCCTCTTTTGAAATCATTTTCAAGTAGAAATTTTGATAGTCTTTCATACAAAGTCCTTGGAGCTTGTTCTGAAACATAAACTTCTTCTTGCAGATATCCTTTTAAAATTCACACTTTCACATCCATTTGAAAAAGCTTCATATTTTTGTGAGATGCAAATGCAAGTAACATTCTAATTGCTTCTAACCTTGCTACAGGAGCAAAAGTCTCATCATAATCAATACATTCTTCTTGGTTGAAGCCTTGAGCTACCTGTCTTGCTTTGTTTCTGATCACCTTACCATTTCCATCTAACTTGTTTCTGAATACCCACATGGTACCAATGACAGACTGATCTTTAGGATGTGGAACCAGATTACATACCTTGTTCCTCGCAAATTCATTGAGTTCACTTTGAATTTCAATGATTCATTCTTCTTCTTGTAATGCTTCTTTCACATTCTTAGGCTCCATAATTGAGACAAAAGCGTTGAAAGCACACATGTTCTTTAGTTCTGATCTTGTTTGTGTACCAGTGGATGCATCAGATATAATGTTGTCAACTGGATGAGATGAAAGATATTTGAATCCTTTCCTTGGTGTACATGGTTCTGGATTTCCTGTAATCTTCTCAAGTCTTTGAAAATTTGAAGTAGTGGCTTGTTCACTCTGATTCTCTTGATGTTCTTTTTCAAGGCTTTGTGACTCATTTTAAATGCCTTGAAAATTCTTCTTATTTTCCTGCAAGCTTTCCTTGGAACCATTTGAAGTCTCTGCTTCATCTTCTGACTCGTGCTTATTTAAATTCAAGTCTGCAAAACTTTCGCTCAAAGAAACATTATAGCTTTCATAAAAAATAACATGAATACTTTCTTCAACAAGCTTGGTTATTTTATTATAAACTCTGTAAGATTTACTAGTCAGTGAATAACCAAGAAAAATACCTTCATCACTTTGGGAATCAAACTTACTAAGATTGTCCTTACCATTTTTGTGAATGTAACAAGTGCAACTTAATGGTCTGAAGTAAGAGATATTTGGCTTTCTTCCCTTGAAAAGCTCATAAAGAGTCTTCTTCAGGATAGGCCTAATCAAGCACATGTTAAGTATATACTTGGCAGTGTTCACAGCTCCTGCCCAGAATGATTTTGGCAATATTTTCTCTAGAAGCATTGTCCTTGACATGTATTCAAGAGTCATGTTCCTTCTTTCAATAACACCATTCTGTAGAGGAGTTCAAGGAGCAGAGAAGTTGTGAAAGATGCTATGCTTAGCACAAAATAAATCAAACTCAATTGAACAAATTCTCTACCATGATCACTTCTAATAGAAATAATAGGCAAGTTTTTCAAAGTTTGAAGTTCTTTACAAAGCTTTGAAAATTCAGAAAGAGTTTCAGATTTGTCTCTAAGAAACATTACCCAAGTAAATCTTGCGAAATCATCAAAAATAACTAACATGTACTTCTTACCCTTTGGAGTTGGAGTTCTCATTGGACCACAGAGATCCATATGCAGTAATCCAATGGGTTTAGTAGTACTTACAAAGTTCTTCGGCTTTAATGAGCTTCTTGTGTGTTTACCTTGAGCACATGGTTTGCATACTTCTTCATCCTTGAACTTGATAGGGGGTAGACCTCTTACCAGTTCTTTAGAAACTAACTTGTTCAAAGTGTGCAAGCTAATGTGGCCAAGCTTTATGTGCCAAAGCTTTGAATCCTCTTTCAAGGCCTTGAGACACTTCAGACTTTATCCTGCAACTTTGTTAGTGTGCAAAGTATAAACATTATTTGATCTTGAGACAGTGAGCATGCAAACTCCAGATTTCTCATTTTGTACCACACATTTCTCTTGTCAAAGATAACTTTTTTACCATTGTCACATTACTGAGAGACACTAAGCAGGTTGAACTTCAAGTCATCAACTAAATAAACATCAGAAATAGAATTTTCAGAATCTGTACCAACTTTATCAATACCTAGTATGTTGCATTTGCCTTTGTTACCAAGTGTGATTGATCCTTCAGATTTCTCTTTCAGTCTTGAGAATAGATATATCTTGCCACTCATATGTCTGGAGCAACCACTATCCATAAACCATTTATGTTCTTTGCACTTGGTGACAGCCTGCAAGAACATAGTTAGGAAGGAAGGTCAAGACATGTTTTCATAAGCACATAATCAATCAAACAATCCAGTTTCCTTTTCTGCAAGAACATAGTTCAAGCAAGTGATCCTGCAAAATAGGCAATAGATTTTCCCGGCAAGAACTTGTTCAAGCAGATGGATAAATAAAGATTTTAGAGCAACAAAATTATTATTCTTTCATGATCAAGGTGCATATAATCAATCATAGAGAAGTGGGAATCATATTAGAAAGTTAAGCTCCCCCAAAGTTCATATTGTATACCGATCAGTATGGTTCAAACCTTTGCAAACAGTTTCAAGGACTTGAAATAGACTAGTTGTTTTAAGCCTTTGAAACTAGCTGAACTTGCAATGAGAAAGACATTTTAGTAGTAAAAATCTATGTTGATGAGATATTATTTTGTGCTGCTAATGATTCTCTATCAAAAGAGTTTTAAAGTCTAATGTGCATGGAATTTGAAATGAGCTTGACGGGAGAACTTAATTTCTTTCTTGGACTTCATGTGTATCAAATGAAGAAAGGAATATTTGTGCATCAAGGGAAATATACCAAGGACTTGTCAAATAAGTACAATAGGTCTCAGTCCAAGGTAGTAAATACCCCCCAATGAGTTCATCAATATGTTTAAATAAGGATACATATGATAAGAGTATGAATCAAAATGAGTACAGAGGTATGGTTGGTTCACTATTGTATTTAACTTCTAGTAGACCTGATATTATGTTTAGTGTCTGTATGTGTGTAAGATTTCAAGAAGAGCCTAAGGAAAGTCATTTAGTTGTTTTCAAGAGGATCTTTAGATATTTGAATGGAACCAAAGACTTGCGGCTTTGGTATCTAAGAAGAACTAACTTTTTTTGAGTGGTTATTCAGATGCAGACTTTGCAGGCTAAAAGGTTGCCAAGAAAAGCACTTCAGGGTGTTGTCAATTTCTTGGTTCTTCATTAATTAGTTGGCATTCAAAGAAACAGAATTCAGTGGCCTTGTCAACTGCAGAAGCTGAATATATTGCACCTGGTGCTTGATGTTCGCAAGTACTATAGATTGCTCAGCAATTAAGAGATATGGGATATGATTTCAGAAATGTGCCTATCAACTGTGACAATACCACTGCCGTATCAATCACAAAGAATCCTGTGCAACACTCCCGAACTAAGCATATATATGTAAGACACCATTTCATAAGAGATCATGTTGTTTGTGTCTTTGTCTTTTATATCTACTGCTAAGCAAGTTGCTGATATCTTCACTAAACCTTTGCCAGATTAGAGGTTTGCATCTCTCAGGCTTGAATTGGGTATGCTAAACAAGGATGCATTGGTTTAGGGGGAGTATTGAATCATGTATGTGCTTATGTATTGAAATATCAAAGCCTTGAGATCATACTATCCTAGCCTTGGAAGTATGTTTCAAAGCTTTGAAGTTTTCGTGAAACAATGTTGTTCCCCCAAAGCTTTGGACTTGTTCTTCAAAGCTTTGGAGAAATACTGTCTGTTGTTCAAAAATTTGGATCACCGAATATTATGCATTATCTTAATAGATAATTATAGAATATTTGATATACTCAGAGATTTACTCAAAATATCATAAAATTTCTAAAATATCTCAAAAGATATGTTTTTGCATGCAAATCAGAAGAGTCTTTTTTAAATCTTATTTCTTTCAAACTTATAAGCTAAAATTCGAGGCTTTTCTCTTCTATTCACTCTCAATCTCTCTGTCTCTATCTCTCTCTCAATTCTATCTATATTCTCTCAAAACCCTAAACCAAAATGGAGCGCAAATCTACCAGACTCCAACAGAAGGCTCAGACTTCAACAATGGGGAAGAAGAGGAGAGCTAACAGAAAGGTGGAAGTAACTATTTCTGATTTAGACTCAGAGAAGACCCAGAGCATGCAAGAGGCATCTCCTCCAACCAAGAAGATCGGGAAAGAGAAGGAGGTGGAGGAATCTAGGTCAGAATCGGAGGAGGAACATGAAGAACAGGGAGAAGAAGTGCAAGAACATGGACAAAAGAATAATGATCAGGGAGATAAATCTGAGTCACATAATAAAGGGGGAGAAAATAAGAAGAAAAATTAAGAAAACAAGAAGAAAGACCAGACTCCAAAGAATCAGAAACCAGATATGAAGGATGATTAACCCTCATAACAGAAGAAGAGAGTCAAGCATAGTGCTATGAAGGCAAAGAAGAAATTTTTCGGACTTGGTAAGAATATTCTTCTCGAATTTTGGTTTATTAGTCCATTTGTTAAGGGTGTGTGGGTGGATGGATATGCATCATCTAAGATTTCTTATTGCAGTATGATTTCTGAAGAATTGCTAGATAAACTTGATATAAATTGCATTAGAAATTCGAGAAATTCATCTCTCTGGAAGATGTTAAACCCTAGTTCTTAGGCTTACCCTAGGTTAACAAGGCTTTTCTATTTAATCTAGTTTAAGAAGATGAAGAAATTTATGTTTTAACCTCTAGGGTTGCTGGTGTTGATATGAGGCTAGATCATAAAGTGTTTGCCAAAGTGTTGGGTATACCTAGGAAATACAAAGTCCATCAACATCCTGAGAGGAATGAGTGTTTAGAGAAGGCTAAGTCTATGTTTTTCTTAGAGGATACACCAACTGGACCTAAGCAATTGACACATTCTCTTTTAAATTGTGAAGCCAAAATTCTATTTTCTATCATCATGAGATGCGTTGTGCCTAGAGAACATACAGGGAGTTAGTGACTGATAGGGTGTTGATCCTTATGTTTTTTATATGTCCAGGCTTTGACATAGATCTTATCAGTGTGATCATGGAGCATATGGTTCATTGTGGGACTAGGACAAGGAATCACTCACTTCCTTATGCAAATTTGTTGCCTTTGTTCTTTGAGCACTTTCGGGTTTCTGTGAAGAGTGAGGAGAAGAAACTGGTGGTTTTGGTTTGGTTGATGAAATTTCTGTCCCAAAGGATTGGAGTTGTTCAGACTGAAAAAGGTAGTTGGAAGTTTTACTCAGAATTGTCTGTTGCTGAGTTGAAAGAGAAGAGTTTCATTAAGCCTAAGGATGCAACCACACCTAAGGCTTCAATAAACTTGGATATTTACCATATTATTGACAGAGTTGAAGTTTTGGAAGAGGTATTGAAGACTTAAGACAAGGGCTGTTTGATTTGTCTAGTGAGTTTGGGAAGTTCAAACGCTTGATTGAAAGAAAGTTGGATGTGATTATCAATGCTTTGGACTTGGAGAAGATGCCATCTGCTGATAGGAGAGAAGAAAGTACTGATTCTGAAGAGATAATTAGGGAAGTTCTGAAGAAACATGAGAAAAAATTCCAGTGGTTTTGACTTCAAATGATCTGTTTGAACAAACTGATGATGAAGCTGGTGGTGATGAAATTGCTGACGAAATGGCTGAAGAAACCTGCTAAGAAGGTTGTTTAGGTAATAGTTGAAGTGGTAGGTGGTGTTGAAGCTGAACATGCTGACGAACAGATTGGGCATGAAGAAGATTCAGATGAGGAAGGATCAGAAGAAGAGGACCCAGAGGGAGCTGAAGTTGACAAAGGTAAGGTCAAAGGAAAAGGCAAGATCAAAGGAGGAAAGAAGACAACCAAGAAGGATGCAATAGAATGAGCCCCAAAGCCTTGAACCCTTCCTTCACTTCTTTCTGTCTATTTCTTTCGTTTTCTTTATTTAAGCTTTGAAGTTAGTTTTATCTTTTTTAAGTTATTACAAAAAACTTTGGGTATGATCCTACATTTCTTCTACTCTTTTGATGAAAGTCAAAAAGGGGGAGAAGATTATGTGTTTAATCTGTTAAGTTTCTAGGTTTTCTGGATTAATTCTAAGTTTTTGTAATATTTTTGGATGTTGTATGAGTATTCATAGTTTTTATTTAAAACATTGAGTATGGTATCTGTGTTATATGATATGTGCTAAGTGTTTTGTAATAGGTTTTTCTTTTATCCTGTCAGTTTGATAATGGCTTGAGTTGCAGGTTATCTTGGAAGCAATAATATTTGTTTTGTCTTTCATCAAGTAGGAGACTGATAGTTCAATTTCATTAACTTGAATATGTGTACAAACTCAAGAGGAGTTTTCTCTTTGATGATGAAAGCCAAATTCAGATACTATAAGTGTCAAATCTCCAAAGCTTTGAGATTCAGTAATTGCTTGTAAAACTGAATACTTGTGCTTAACAGTTTCTATGTTGCAGGCTTATGCAATGGATTGAGTGATGATCTTATCATCCTATATTTTCTCCTGCATATATTATTGAGCTTAGATTTTGACTAAATAGTTGTACAGATTGATTGAATACAGGATTCAGCTTGTAGGCCAAAATTGTGAACTGGCAATCAAAGCTCCAAAGCTTTGAGAATTGTCCTATGCTCTTAACTGCTTATATTGGCTAACTGTTTTCTGTATGCAGGAAAACTCATCTGAGTTAATAACTTGATTTTGAGTTATTTTAACTCTTAATCATATAATTTATCATATCTTAGATATATATATATATATGCATATGGTTATATGTATTGATTTTATCTCAGAAAAATAGCTAAGTTTATTGGATAAACTGATCTGTCAAATATATCATATTTGATGTGCTATTGTTTCTGGATTGTTTTTTATCTTGTTGTTGAGTTTATGCAGGGTTGTTTGGTCGTTCAAACAATAGTGATTAAACCCGACCCGACACGGCCGGTCTAACCGGCGACCTGGTAAACCGGACCCGGACCGGTCAGGGTCACTACTCATTTTGTATATGCCAGTGATTGAACCAAACCCGGTTGGTTTGTGATCAACCCGGTGATTCGGTCCGGGTTAACTAGGATGGACTGGCCCGGGGTTTACATGTTTTAAGCATAACATACAAATTGATATGCTCATTTTAACATTTTTATTGAACGTTTGTAATAAACTTGTAAAGAACAAGTATAATTAATAATTCGAGCTATTATCTGTCAATATTAATATGTTTCACTATACATATGTACTATAATATATGATTAAAATTTTGCTATTGACCCACCGGTCCGACCAGTGACCTACCGATTGGACCAGTGACCCAGTGACCCGGCATCTTTTCCGGGTCAACCATCGGTCCGGGTTTAATAACTATGTTTCAAACGTTCCTAACAAACACTACTGGCTATTCAAACATAGATGTTGAAAGAAGCATCTCAGGGGTGAGGATTTGTAAGAGATTAGTTCCTGAAATCTCTCAAGCAGTTGCTGCTGTTTTTTTTAAGTAGATTTGAATTTCAAAGGGGAGTAGACACGCTGAGAGAGGGCTTATCACTGTAAAAATAATAGTATTTCATTCGTGGGTGATCAACTCGAACTTCTCTTCAAATCAATCAAGGATTCAACAGTGATGAAGAAGATCAAATCATCTAAAATCTGAAGAACACTTCTGAGCATTCACTGATTATTTTTTTCTGTGTTCTTCATTATGCTTTCAATTGTAATATTCTTAAGTGTTACTTAACCTCACCAAATTTAGAAGTTATTTGTTCAAGTCAACAACAAGAGGTTCTTATTGTTTCATCATATTGTAGCTGTAACTAGATAGGTTTGGAACCACAAGCTGTATAAGTGTAAGGTAGCTCACTTAGGCTTGAGATCTAGGCCTAAATCACGGTGATTAATAAGAAGTGTGTTCAAATCCTAGAGGGATCAAGTCCCTCAGGCAGAGAGTAGGTCCAATTGTGACTAAATTCTGTAAAAAAATCCTTATGTTCTTTACTTTACTGCTATTGTTCTTTCATTCTGCAAACTAGAATAGTACCAAACAAGTTGCTCCAAAGCTTTTGAGAAATTTTCCAGATCAAAGCTTTGAAGCTTCATATTGTTCTAAACTGATTTAACTCTTTCCAAACATTTGCAAAGCTTTGAGATCTCATCAGTTCCTTGTGTTAGAGTTTCAAAATTCAATTTTAGCAAAAGTTTCCATACTCTATTCAACGCTCACCCCCTTCTAGAGTATTAGATCCTGTATTTACAATTGCATTACACACTTTCAATTGGTATCAGAGCTTGGGTCACAATATAAGATCTAATAATCTTGTGACAATGAGTAATGTAGGTGATGGAGGATTCTCATTGGGAAGAGTAGCCAACATACCTCCATTGTTCTATGGTGACAATTTCAAGCATTGGAAGGCATTGAGGAAGAGGTTTATCATAGATCAAGATATGGAATTGTGGTCAATCATTCTTAATGCGACATGTGTGTATTACACCACTACTGATGGGATCAAAACTGTCAAAACTGAGGAATATCTCTCAGTAACAGAATTGGAAAAGGTATTAAAGAACTATAAAGCTATGAACTTGTAGTATTGTGCTCTTAGTGCAGGTAAGTTCAATAGAGTATCTAACTGCAAAAGTGACAAGGAAGTTTGGGACAAGTTTGTTGTGACATATGAAGGAACCAGTCAAGTCAAACAAACAAAGATCAATATTCTTTTGAGGTAGTATGAGTTGTTAAGATGGATTATGATGAATCCATCTAGGAGATGGTTCAAAAGATTCATGGACATTGTGAGTAATATGGAATCCTTGGGAAAAGACTTCTCCAAGGAAGAAAAGGTCAGAAAAATTCTGAGAAGTTTGCCAGAAGCCAAATGGGAGCCAAAGACAACTGCTATTGAGGAAGCTCATGACTTTAGTCTTCTGGAATTAGATGAAGTCCTTCGAAAACTTTGAAAATCATTCCAAAACTTTGAAATAAATAACACTTACCTGATACTCCCCTGAACCCATGCTTCCTTATTTAGCATGCCCAGTTCTAATCTCACGGCAGAGAATCTTTCTTCTGGTAGTGGTTTGGTGAATATATCTGCCAATTTCATGTTAGTAAACAGAAATTCAAGAGTTACATCACCTTTCTTAGCATGATCTCTGATGAAATTTTGTCTAAAATCTATGTGTTTGGTCCTTCGGTGCTGAACTGGATTCTTTGTAATTGATATAGCCTTTGTGTTGTCACATTTGATAGGTATATCTATAAAATCAAATCCAAGATCTCTCATTTGCTGAGCTATCCACAACACTTGTGAGAAGCAAGTTCCGACTGCTATGAATTCAGCTTCTGTTGTTGATAAGGCTACTGAGTTTTGCTTCTTTGAATGCCAGCTGATTAGGGTTGATCCAAGAAATTGACAACAACCTCAAGTGCTTTTTCTGTCAACTTTGTATCCTGCAAAGTCAGCATCTGAATAGCCACACAAAGAGAAATTAGATTGTTTAGGATACCACAGTCGTAACTCTTTGGTACCATTGAGATATCTAAAAATTCTTTTGACAACAACCAAGTGTGATTCTTTAAAATCAGCTTGAAATCTAGCACACATACAAACACTAAACATGATATTTGGTCTACTTGCAGTAAGATATAGCAATGAACCAATCATACCTCTATACTCTTTCTGATTTACACTCTTACTAGTTTAATCATTGTCTAAGGACAGTGTAGAGCTCATAGGTGTTTTAGCTACCTTGGACTTAGACATTTTATACTCGTTTATCAAGTCCTTGGTGTACTTGTTTTGATGCAGAAATATTCCTTTCTTCATTTGATATACGTGAAGTCCAAGAAAGAAATTCAACTCTCCCGTCAAGCTCATCTCAAATTCCCTGTTCATAAGACTTGAGAAACCCCTGCAAAGAGAATCATTAGTAGCTCCAAACAGAATGTCATCAACATAAACTTGAACTACTAGAATTTCTTTCTCCGATTCATTATGAAAAGGGTTTTATCAACTAATCCCCTTTTGAAATCATTTTCAAGTAGACACTTTGACAATCTTTCATACCAAGCCCTTGGAGCTTGTTTCAAACCATAAAGAGATTTTTTAAGTTTATAGACATGATCTGGAAACTCCTCATTTTAAAAACCAGTAGGTTAAGCAACCTAAACTTCTTCTTGCATACATCCATTTAGAAAAGCACATTTGACATCCATTTGAAAAAGTTTATTATTCTTGTAAGATGGAAATGCAAGTAACATTCTAATTGCTTCTAACCTTGCAACAGGAGAAAAAGTCTCCTCATAAATAATACCTTCTTTCTGGTTGTAGCCTAGAGCTACCAGTCTTGCTTTGTTTCTGATTACCTTGTCATTCTCATCTAATTTGGTTATGAATGCCCACCTTGTACCAATGACAGACTGATCTTTAGGAGGAGGAACCAGATTTCAAACCTTGTTCCTCTCAAAATCATTGAGTTCACTTTGCATTGAAATGATCCAGTCCACTTCTTGTAATGCTTCCTTCACATTCTTAGGTTCTACAAGAGAGACAAAAGCATTAAAAGCACACAAGTTCTTCAATTGAGATCTTGTCTATGTACCAGTGGGTGGATCAGATAAGATTTTATCAACTGGATATGAAAGATATCTGAATCTCTTCCTTGGTGTCCATGGTTTAGGTTCTCCAGGAAGCTTTTCAAGTCTCTGAGAACTTGGGGAAGTGGCTTCTCCACTTTGATTTTCTTGATATTTTTCTTCAAGTCCTTGAGACCTACTTTCAAGGCCTTGAAAATTCGTTTTGTTTCCCTGCAAGTTTTCGTTGGAACCATTTGATGGCTTCGCTTCATCCTATGACTCATGTTTGTTCAAATTCAATTCTTCAAAACTTCCACCCAAAGAACCATCATAAATTTCATCAAAAATGGCATGTATACTTTCGTCAACTGACGCGTATTCTTAACGCGTATGCGCAAGTGCACGGTCAAGTAATATAGGGGTGGTATTTCAACCCCGAGTTATCGATCCCACGAGGACAGGCTTGAGATTATTTAATTTCTTATTTAATTTAGAGTACGGTGCAGGAGGAAAGATTTGATTGATTTTAGAAATTGAAATAAAAACGAATCTAATATTTTTGTATTTTTTTATATTTAAGAAATAAGTTTGGAGAAACTAGGAAATCTCTAGATCACCTAGGGTTGTAGACGATTTTCGGATTATCTGAGCAACACGTTAACTATATTCTAACTAAGCCGGGTAACAGAACTGACTATCTCCTATCGGTCTCAAGTCATTCTACTTCACGGTAGACTACAATCTCCTATCGATCTTTTGTGTCTACCAGTCCGTTCTAGTAGGCTAACGACATGCACGAAAACGGGTCATGTCGGTCCACCGTTGCACGAAATAGTCGAATTTCACCTACCGAATCTACCCACACTAGCCAATCCTAACACGTCTCTTCTCAGTCTCAGTGATACGGGATTGATGCTCATATCTCATCCTAGCTATTTAAAGTCACTGTCGCGCACTTCACTAGCCAACTAACGATTCCGGTTAATTACTCCATCCCCATTAAGAATTAAGCATAGATTATGAACAATTGATTTAGAACTTAATCAACTTTAAGCATG
This sequence comes from Linanthus parryae, assembly GCA_023055425.1. Taxonomy (NCBI): domain Eukaryota; kingdom Viridiplantae; phylum Streptophyta; class Magnoliopsida; order Ericales; family Polemoniaceae; genus Linanthus; species Linanthus parryae. The sequence goes on along the minus strand of JALGPY010000002.1, from coordinate 159,936,031 downwards.
ATTCATCCTATGAGAAAACCCTAGTTCATTGATTTTCAATTCCTATCTTAGTCGTGTCAATATACTAAGATCCTTAACAAGATTCAAGAACTAACATCCATTCAATAGAAGAAATCAATAAGCATGAAACAAAGATTAAGAATCCGGAAAAAATCATCGTCTACATAACCCTAGGCTCTCTAGAGAAGCCTAACAATGGAGTTTAGCTAATAGTAATCAACCAAACAAAACTTACAAGTTTCTCCATACAAGATTTGAAAGAAGAAGAAGAAGAAGAAGAAGAAGAAGAAGAAGATGAAACCCTAGATCTTCAATGGAGGAGGAATCCTCCTCTTGATCCCCGTCTCTCCTCTTGCTCCTTGTGTGAGTGATGAATAATATATGAAAAGTGCCTCCTTGAATCAATATTACGTGTATTAATTATTCCCCAACTAGGTTAGGAAATAACATAACCCTAAACGACGTAGTTTTGGCTCAAAAACAAGCAAAATCCTGCATCTGGCTTCAGCAGATCATGCGATCAACTTTCTGTGATCGTGCGATCTGGGTTGATCCTACGATCACAGAGGTGATCCTACAATTCAGTGGGTTTTCTTCTTTTTTTCTCTACAACCTTCGCCCACTTGATCGTGCGATCACATATTGTGATCCTGCGATCTGCTTTTGATCCTAGGATCAACTTTTGACCCTACACTTCATTGGGGGTGTTAAGTGTCATTATCCAAACTTTCTAAAATGACACTTTGACCCCCTTTTTCCATCTTTGTCCTCTTTTCTTCCAATTTCTTTCTCTCCCAAGCTTTCGCATATGTTCCGAAGTTCGTTTTCCTCCTCCTCTTGATCCATGAGCTCCGTTTCCTGTCCAACACAACACGAAAACACCCCGTGCGATCAAAAGTGACAAAATAAATGTAAATAATGTGAAAAACGCCCAGATTAACAATTTATCACTCAAAGCTAAACTTATCCAATTTCCTCAAGTTCATAGTGTATTTCTAATATATTCAACCCGGAAACTACACAAAACGGTACACAAACGCAGAAGAAATATAACTCTAATATAGAGTAATCAAATCCCCCGACACTACCTTTTTGCGCGTCCCGAGCAAAATCAAAAACACTTCTCACACTATGATTTTCAATCCACCGAATTGCATTTAACTTCACTAGCCATGTGACACAAACAACACACACACCCATGCAATCTACATGACTATACAATGCAACTCGATTATCAAACAATGCAAAAACTGAAACAACACCAATTTTTTTTTTTCTTTTTAGTTAGAGATTGGGCAATCTCAAAAGTAAACCGGCAAGTCATAAGGCTCTCATATTCCCTCGGAATTTCTATAACTTTGGTGATCGGTAGAACTTGCGGCCAGTTTCGTTAGACAGAACGGGCACAAACACAAAAAATGTTGCTTCCGCACACTCATCAAACGTATCCCTAGCACTTATCTTCCGAGCTATTTATCCACGGGTTAAATTGCTGGCGGTTTAGGACGGGTAGGATAGGATATTTAGAAGCGTAGTCCTAGACGTCATGATCTAACTCACAAAACCCGATTCTCACACTCCCTCACCAAAATCCAAGGAACCACACCGAATCTCACTACTCCGGCCCTCATTCCCTCAATCTTGGTGCAACGCCGTTCTCGCGGCCACAAATGTGAATAAGTGATCTCGAACTATAGCTAATCTCCCCGGTCTTCAATTTCAAGCTTGCTCCTTTATTCCCTTTCAATTTCACTTCACTTTCTATTTTACTTTTTTTCTCTCTTTTTTTTTCATTTCCACACAATAACATTAAGCACATGGAGCCGACAATACGATAGTAATATCCGAGGAGATCAAATATAAAAATTAGATAACATGGGGGTGGAATGTGTCAAATTAGTGATGTAATAACATAGATGTCGACACCCCCACACTTGATGCAAAGCAAATCACGAACCCAGTAGTCAATGTGTAAACATGCTTTTCCAACCGATCCTCCTCATCACCTAAGATATAGAGAATATAAATAAAGCATAAGCACGACCTCCTATAAGATCAACCAAGCCCCCCCCCCCAAGACGTGCGGAAAAAATATCACGCACTACGGTACTCCACCTGTGATCGTGGTGTAAGGGCACGACTCACCTCCACACCGAAGTGTGCTACCGTCTCTAACTCACCCTCACATCCCCTCAAAAGACGACATGTAAGATAATCCACGTAAGATGTATCAAATCAACTCACCCTCATCGAACCTCCCTAACTCAACTCCCTCTATCATGACACATAGGAAAGGACCATTCAAACAAGTGATGAAAGTCAAAATAAAAGGCTTCCTAGGCTAGAGGCTGTGAATAAAAGGGGTAAACGGATCAATAGGGGTAACTAGTGGACCTAGGAGATGGAGACGGGACGTGAGGCCCCCATAAACATCACTCGCACAGCTGTTCCGTTGCCACTACGAGGAGGGTTGACGACTACCTAAGTGACGGTGGTGTAGCGCTAGTTGGATAACCAGTCTGAGAGGCAGCTACTCGCAGTTCTAATGTGCATTAGCCCTATAAGTCTTCCTACTCCAGATTCTCGCGTCTACCTCACCTCAGATTTTCATACTCCTAAGGAATTCTATCATTAAGCCCTCTCCACATTCACTCTCTTCGATTGCCCTTTCTCAAAAATTTAAAATTTTATGATTTTTTTTATTTTTTTTTAACTCTATATGCTTTTGGCCAACTCGATTAAACACAAGTTTTGGGTAGGGGACTCAAAAATATAAAAGTGCAGAACAATGCAGAAATTTAAGTTCTAACACAATACGACTATATATTTAAGACACACTACACTAACCACACTACTCACAATACTAACACAATCTACATGTAACAAGGCTATGCAAAACTCACATTGCTAGCAAAATTATACACAAACTCCCCCCCCCCACACTTAAGCGTTTCGTTGTCCTCAACGAATTTAGAGATATAATAAGAGGACTCATCGCTTAAATGTGTTGGCGGTGGATCTACACTATTATGGCTCAAAACGTAGAAACAAGAGAGAGAGTTAAAGGTACCTGGGGTGCCCGGACCTACATGGGCACCGTTGCCGCGAAACTGCAACAAGAAGGGGTCTTGTGGACCGTTGATAATTTCCGGAAAAGTCTCACCTCGCGTCCGGATTCCGATGCGCCTACTCACATTCTCTATCACACGCATCAAGAAGGGGAACCCGGAGCGTCTTCTGGACCTGTGTCCCTGCGCACTGATTACAAGAATTAACACAACTCTCTCTCACCCCTCAAAATCAAATATGGAGAACTAAAAGCAAAAACAGAAACAAATTGCATCCTACTCTACATTGGGTTGCCTCCCAAGCAGCGCTTGTAATTTAAGGTCGACAACCCGACCCGGTTACCTCAACCGAAAAGGATAGTGGAGACTACTTTATCCCTCCACTTCTTCTTCTTCCACCATCTCTTTTCAATAACTTCAAGTGCACCCCTGTACTGTGCAGATGGCGGAGAGTTGTAGAAGCTGATTTTTTTCATCTTGCAATTTATCTTTTTTATCAGCTTCCACCAAGTACCACTGGGATCACATACATCCTTTTCCATAAATTCATCCCAGTAGTACCTCCTTGGTGCTAGATGATCTTCAAATGACTTGTTTGTTTTCAACTCCTTGACTATGGCGTTTGGATCAATATAATAGCCAATATGACACGAAATTGAAAATTTCTCATGATGCTCTTCCCCATTAGAATCTCCATACACAAGTCTTTCCAACTCATCACAGACTTGATTAATATGAGATACGGAGAATTCTTCGGAAGTATGAGTAGGGGCTTTTACCTCAATAGGTATGGGAACAAGTGCTTCATCAGCTTCATCGTCGGCACCCCACATGCTTCCAATGCTGGTGTCTTCCCATTCATTCCAAGGAAGTAAGGGCTCTTGCAGTTTTGGCTGGCAATACGGAAGGTCCTCCCATCTTGGGCACACAGGTCCACCCCAGTCTGAATCAGAGTCTGAGTCCTCATAAATGGCGGTGTCCACCAATGGTTCATGGACAGTGCAGTCTTCGTTCAGCTCAGGTATCTCTTCTTCCACTTGTGGTGGTGATGATGAAGGTTCAATATGAGGCTCACTGTCGATGTGGCAAGGGCTCCTCTTGTGGATCTTCAATACTAGATTCCCCTGCTGTTGACAGTTTTTATATTCGTTTCTTTATCCTCTCCAACATCTCCCTCACGTATTCCCTACCTGTGGTTGAATCCTCTTGTGGTAATTGTGCATCTATGGACAAAAATTTGGCGCACACTTCGATGTCATTCATAATACTACGCCGTTCTGCCATAATTGCTGATGAGTCTTCCTGGTGCTGATGAAGCTGGGGGGCATGTAGTCGACATGAGTCTCTACGTTCGTGCCAAATGCCGCATACGTAGCACCAAATTATGCATGCGTCCTCGTCTTCGTGGTTACCCCTGCAGTGAAAATAGTAGGGGGGACCCGAATAACAGTCTTCGCTCCACATGCTTAAATTGTCTCTTGCTTCCTGCGTTCCTGAGAAACAAACTCACAAGACACCCGTGAAGCACAGAGATATAGAATAAGAAAAAATTAAAACTAAAACTAAAATAAAATTACTCTAAATTAACTCCTAACTAAATAATCTATCGCTGTCCCCGGCAACGGCGCCAAAAACTTGACGCGGATTCTTAACGCGTATGCGCAAGTGCACGGTCAAGTAATATAGGGGTGGTATTTCAACCCCGAATTATCGATCCCACGAGGACAGGCTTGAGATTATTTAATTAGTTATTTAATTTAGAGTATGGTGCAGGAGGAAAGATTTGATTGATTTTAGAAATTGAAATAAAAACTAATGTAATATTTTTGTATTTTTTTATATTTAAGAAATAAGTTTGGAGAAACTAGGAAATCTCAAGATCACCTAGGGTTGTAGACGATTTCCGGATTATCTGAGCAACACGTTAACTATATTCTAACTAAGTCGGGTAACAGCACTGACTATCTCCTATCGGTCTCAAGTCATTCTACTTCACGGTAGACTACAATCTCCTATCGGTCTCTTGTGTCTACCAGTCCGTTCTAGTAGGCTAACGACATGCACGAAAACGGGTCATGTCGGTCCACCGTTGCACGAAATAGTCGAATTTCACCTACCGAATCTACCCACACTAGCCAATCCTAACACGTCTCTTCTCAGTCTCAGTGATACGGGATTGATGCTCATATCTCATCCTAGCTATTTAAAGTCACTGTCGCACACTTCACTAGCCAACTAACGGTTCCGGTTAATTACTCCATCCCAATTAAGAATTAAGCATAGATTATGAACAATTGATTTAGAACTTGATCAACTTTAAGCAGGATTCATCCTATGAGCAAACCCTAGTTCATTGATTATCAATTCCTATCTTAGTCGTGTCAATATACTAAGATCCTTAACAAGATTCAAGAACTAACATCCATTCAATAGAAGAAATCAATAAGCATGAAACAAAGATTAAGAATCCGGAAAAAATCATCGTCTACCTAACCCTAGGCTCTCTAGAGAAGCCTAACAATGGAGTTTAGCTAATAGTAATCAACCAAACAAAACTTACAAGTTTCTCCATACAAGATTTGAAAGAAGAAGAAGAAGAAGAAGAAGAAGAAGAAGAAGATGAAACCCTAGATCTTCAATGAAGGAGGAATCCTCCTCTTGATCCCCGTCTCTCCTCTTGCTCCTTGCGTGAGTGATGAATAATAGATGAAAAGTGCCTCCTTGAATCAATATTACGTGTATTAATTATTCCCCAACTAGGTTAGGAAATAACATAACACTAAACGACGTAGTTTTGGCTCAAAAACAAGCAAAATCGTGCATCTGGCTTCAGCAGATCGTGCGATCAACTTTCTGTGATCGTGCGATCTGGGTTGATCCTACGATCACAGAGGTGATCCTACAATTCAGTGGGTTTTCTTCTTTTTTTCTCTACAACCTTCGCCCACTTGATCGTGCGATCACATATTGTGATCCTGCGATCTGCTTCTGATCCTAGGATCAACTTTTGTCCCTACACTTCATTGGGGGTGTTAAGTGTCATTATCCAAACTTTCTAAAATGACACTTTGACCCCCTTTATCCATCTTTGTTCTCTTTTCTTCCAATTTCTTTCTCTCCCAAGCTTTCGCATATGTTCCGAAGTTCGTTTTCCTCCTCCTCTTGATCCATGTGCTCCGTTTCCTGTCCAACACAACACGAAAACACCCCGTGCGATCAAAAGTGACAAAATAAATGTAAATAATGTGAAAAACGCCCAGATTAACAATTTATCACTCAAAGCTAAACTTATCCAATTTCCTCAAGTTCATAGTGTATTTCTAATATATTCAACCCGGAAACTACACAAAACGGTACACAAACGCAGAAGAAATATAACTCTAATATAGAGTTATCAAATCCCCCCACACTACCTTTTTGCGCGTCCCGAGCAAAATCAAAAACACTTCTCACACTATGGTTTTCAATCCACCGAATTGCATTTAACTTCACTAGCCATGTGACACAAACAACACACACACCCATGCAATCTACATGACTATACAATGCAACTCGATTATCAAACAATGCAAAAATTGAAACAACGCCAAATTTTTTTTTTCTTTTTAGTTAGAGATTGGGCAATCTCAAAAGTAAACCGGCAAGTCATAAGGCTCTCATATTCCCTCAGAAGTTCTATAACTTTGGTGATCGGTAGAACTTGCTGCCAGTTTCGTTAGACAGAACGGGCACGAACACAAAAAATGTTGCTTCCGCACACTCATCAAACGTATCCCTAGCACTTATCTTCCGGGCTATTTATCCACTGGTTAAATTGTTGACGGTTTAGGACGGGTAGGATAGGATATTTAGAAGCGTAGTCCTAGACGTCATGATCTAACTCACAAAACCCGATTCTCACACTCCCTCACCAAAATCCAAGGAACCACACCGAATCTCACTACTCCGGCCCTCATTCCCTCAATCTTGGTGAAACGCCGTTCTCGCGGCCACAAATGTGAAGAAGTGATCTCGAACTATAGCTAATCTCCCCGGTCTTCAATTTCAAGCTTGCTCCTTTATTCCCTTTCAATTTCACTTCACTTTCTATTTTAATTTTTTTTCTCTCTTTTTTTTTCATTTCCACACAATAACATTAAGCACATGGAGCCGACAATACGATAGTAATATCCGAGGAGATCAAATATCAAAATTAGATAACATAGGGGTGGAATGTGTCAAATTAGTGATGTAATAACATAGATGTCGACACCCCCACACTTGATGCAAAGCAAATCACGAACCCAGTAGTCAATATGTAAACGTGCTTTTCCAACCGATCCTCCTCATCACCTAAGATATAGAGAATATAAATAAAGCATAAGCACGACCTCCTATAAGATCAACCAAGCCCCTCCCCAAGACGTGCGGAAAAAATATCACGCACTACGGTACTCCACCTGTGATCGTGGTGTAAGGGCACGACTCACCTCCACACCGAAGTGTGCTACCGTCTCTAACTCACCCTCACATCCCCTCAAAAGACGACATGTAAGATAATCCACGTAAGATGTATCAAATCAACTCACCCTCATCGAACCTCCCTAACTCAACTCCCTCTATCATGACACATAGGAAAGGACCATTCTAACAAGTGATGAAAGTCAAAATAAAAGGCTTCCTAGGCTAGAGGCTGTGAATAAAAGGGGTAAACGGATCAATAGGGGTAACTAGTGGACCTAGGAGATGGAGACGGGACGTGAGGCCCCCATAAACATCACTCGCACAGCTGTTCCGTTGCCACTACAAGGAGGGTTGACGACTACCTAAGTGACGGTGGTGTAGCGCTAGTTGGATAACCAGTCTGAGAGGCAGCTACTCGCAGTTCTAATGTGCATTAGCCCTATAAGTCTTCCTACTCCAGATTCTCGCGTCTACCTCACCTCAGATTTTCATACTCCTAAGGAATTCTATCATTAAGCCCTCTCCACATTCACTCTCTTCGATTGCCCTTTCTCAAAAATTTAAAATTTTATGATTTTTTTTTTTATTTTTTTTTAACTCTATATGCTTTTGGCCAACTCGATTAAACACAAGTTTTGGGTAGGGGACTCAAAAATATAAAAGTGCAGAACAATGCAGAAATTTAAGTTCTAACACAATACGACAATATATTTAAGACACACTACACTAACCACACTACTCACAATACTAACACAATCTACATGTAACAAGGCTATGCAAAACTGACATGGCTAGCAAAATTATACACAAACTCCCCCCCCCCCACACTTAAGCGTTTCGTTGTCCTCTACGAATTTAGAGATATAATAAGAGGACTCATCGCTTAAATGTGTTGGCGGTGGACCTACACTATTATGGCTCAAAACGTAGAAACAAGAGAGAGAGTTAAAGGTACCTGGGGTGCCCGGACCTACATGGGCACCGTTGCCGCGAAACTGCAACAAGAAGGGGTCTTGTGGACCGTTGAAAGTTTCCAGAAAAGTCTCACCTCGCGTCCGGATTCCGATGCGCCTACTCACATTCTCTATCACACGCATCAAGAAGGGGAACCCGGAGCGTCTTCTGGACCTGTGTCCCTGCGCACTGATTACAAGAATTAACACAACTCTCTCTCACCCCTCAAAATCAAATATGGATAACTAAAAGAAAAAACAGAAACAAATTGCATCCTACTCTACATTGGGTTGCCTCCCAAGCAGCGCTTGTAATTTAAGGTCGACAGCCCGACCCGATTACCTCAACCGAAAAGGATAGTGGAGACTGCTTTATCCCTCCACTTCTTCTTCTTCCACCATCTCTTTTCAATAACTTCAAGTGCACCCCTGTGCTGTGCAGATGGCGGAGAGTTGTAGAAGCTGATTTTTTTCATCTTGCAATTTATCTTTTTTATCAGCTTCCACCAAGTACCACTAGTATCACATACATCCTTTTCCATAAATTCATCCCAGTAGTACCTCCTTGGTGCTAGATGATCTTCAAATGACCCATGCAATTCATCTACACCCCCACACTTGTTTGTCTTCAACTCCTTGACTATGGCGTTTGGATCAATATAATAGCCAATATGACACGAAATTGAAAATTTCTCATGATGCTCTTCCCCATTAGAATCTCCATACACAAGTCTTTCCAACTCATCACAGACTTGATTAATATGAGATACGGAGAATTCTTCGGAAGTATGAGTAGGGGTTTTTACCTCAATAGGTATGGGAACAAGTGCTTCATCAACTTCATCGTCGGCACCCCACATGCTTCCAATGCTGGTGTCTTCCCATTCATTCCAAGGAAGTGAGGGCTCTTGTAGTTTTGGCTGGCAATACGGAAGGTCCTCCCATCTTGGGCACACAGGTCCACCCCAGTCTGAATCAGAGTCTGAGTCCTCATAAATGGCGGTGTCCACCAATGGTTCATGGACAGTGCAGTCTTCGTTTAGCTCAGGTATCTTTTCTTCCACTTGTGGTGGTGATGATGAAGGTTCAATATGAGGCTCACTGTCATGTGGCAAGGGCTCCTCTTGTGGATCTTCAATACTAGATTCCCCTGCTGTTGACAGTTTTTATATTCGTTTCTTTATCCTCTCCAACATCTCCCTCACGTATTCCCTACCTGTGGCTGAATCCTCTTGTGGTAATTGTGCATCTATGGACAAAAATTTGGCGCACACTTCGATGTCATTCATAATACTACGCCGTTATGCCATAATTGCTGATGAGTCTTCCTGGTGCTGATGAAGCTGGGGGGCATGTACTCGACATGAGTCTCTACGTTCGTGCCAAATGTCGCATACGTAGCACCAAATTATGCATGCGTCCTCGTCTTCGTGGTTACCCCTGCAGTGAAAACAGTAGGGGGGACCCGAATAACAGTCTTCGCTCCACATGCTTAAATTGTCTCTTGCTTCCTGCGTTCCTGAGAAACAAACTCACAAGACACCCGTGAAGCACAGAGATATAGAATAAGAAAAAATTAAAACTAAAACTAAAATAAAAGTACTCTAAATTAACTCCTAACTAAATAATCTATTGCTGTCCCCGGCAACGGCGCCAAAAACTTGACGTGGATTCTTAACGCGTATGCGCAAGTGCACGGTCAAGTAATATAGGGGTGGTATTTCAACCCCGAGTTATCGATCCCACGAGGACAGGCTTGAGATTATTTAATTAGTTATTTAATTTAGAGTACGGTGCAGGAGGAAAGATTTGATTGATTTTAGAAATTGAAATAAAAACTAATGTAATATTTTTGTATTTTTTTATATTTAAGAAATAAGTTTGGAGAAACTAGGCAATCTCTAGATCACCTAGGGTTGTAGACAATTTCCGGATTATCTGAGCAACACGTTAACTATATTCTAACTAAGTCGGGTAACAGAACTGACTATCTCCTATCGGTCTCAAGTCATTCTACTTTACGGTAGACTACAATCTCCTATCGGTCTCTTGTGTCTACCAGTCCGTTCTAGTAGGCTAACGACATGCACGAAAACGGGTCATGTCGGTCCACCGTTGCACGAAATAGTCGAATTTCACCTACCGAATCTACCCACACTAGCCAATCCTAACACGTCTCTTCTCAGTCTCAGTGATACGGGATTGATGCTCATATTTCATCCTAGCTATTAAAAGTCACTGTCGCGCACTTCACTAGCCAACTAACGATTCCGGTTAATTACTCCATCCCCATTAAGAATTAAGCATAGATTATGAACAATTGATTTAGAACTTGATCAAATTTAAGCATGATTCATCCTATGAGCAAACCCTAGTTCATTGATTATCAATTCCTATCTTAGTCGTGTCAATATACTAAGATCCTTAACAAGATTCAAGAACTAACATCCATTCAATAGAAGAAATCAATAAGCATGAAACAAAGATTAAGAATCCGGAAAAAATCATCGTCTACATAACCCTAGGCTCTCTAGAGAAGCCTAACAATGGAGTTTAGCTAATATTAATCAACCAAAAAAAAACTTACAAGTTTCTCCATACAAGATTTGAAAGAAGAAGAAGAAGAAGAAGAAGAAGAAGAAACCCTAGATCTTCAATGAAGGAGGAATCCTCCTCTTGATCCCCGTCTCTCCTCTTGCTCCTTGCGTGAGTGATGAATAATAGATGAAAAGTGCCTCCTTGAATCAATATTACGTGTATTAATTATTCCCCAACTAGGTTAGGAAATAACATAACACTAAACGACGTAGTTTTGGCTCAAAAACAAGCAAAATCGTGCATCTGGCTTCAGCAGATCGTGCGATCAACTTTCTGTGATCGTGCGATCTGGGTTGATCTTACGATCACAGAGGTGATCCTACAATTCAGTGGGTTTTCTTCTTTTTTTCTCTACAACCTTCGCCCACTTGATCGTGCGATCACATATTGTGATCCTGCGATCTGCTTCTGATCCTATGATCAACTTTTGATCCTACACTTCATTGGGGGTGTTAAGTGTCATTTTCCATGCAACAACCCCCTTATCCGGCTCGGGACAAGACCGGGAGGGCGATGCTTAATAGAAGCGGCGGAGATCAAAAGCAATACATTTCACAACATTTATTCTTATTATTAAACACCCAACTTAGAGTATTACACAGTAGTTGCTACTATTACACAAAAATATTTCACAAAACTTATCTAACATTTATTAGATAGTCCAATGGTGACGTCCATACTCTAGATGAGTCTCGCGCCCCTTCTATCTTACAATCCAGCTCCTAGGCCTGCGGTGGGAAGAAAAACAAGAACCGCAGTTTCCAAAATCAGCTTGAAGTGCTGAGTGAGATACACCTTAGCGTGTAAAACAAGGAAGATGAAATAGTTGATGAGTCACGAGTCAAGTAAAACAGTAACAGAATACGAGTAAAACATTATCAGAGTTTGCAGCAGAAATAATCATTTATGAACGTTTTAGAAAAAAATTCACTTATCGAAATTCTGTTCCATTGCACATTTCCAAACAGAGGAGCAAAGATGTCCATATATTATCTCTTCTCGCTGTACCAGGTTAGACCAGTGACCACGGCAGACATACTAGACCTTAAGTGTTGCAACACCCTCCTAAGAGCGTCAATCAAAGGAGTGTTATCTAGATGCTGGACCCTAGCCAATAAGGCATAGAGCCGGGGCACGCGAAGTCCCGCATTTTAGGGAATAAAACCCAAGGGATCGAAACCTTAGGGGCACACGAAGTCCCGCATTTTAGGGAATAAAACCCAAGGGATCTAAACCTTAGGGGCACACGGAGTCCCGCATTTTAGGACATGAGTCCAAGGGATCATTACCTGATATAAGTAACAAAACTAGTTCCGGTACAAGCGAATCTTTCCACTTTGCATTATGAACGGATTATTATTGCGTGACAGTTTCAAAGAATCATTTCGAAATGTAGTCAAACTCAAATAAATCATGGGAAGCACAAAACACATTTTGAGACAAATCAAAAATTCATGTAACGACACGAAAGAAGCTAGGCTAGCTAGGCTAAGCATATAACTCACCTGAAGTCAAATCAGCAGTCGTACAACGGATGTTCGACGAAACCTACGTCCACGTATCCGTCTCCTACAATTTACAAATCTCTAGTCATAACAGTGTTATAAACGAATGCACTAACTCTATAAAATTGCTCGGTTATGTCGAATACTAGTTACTTCTCTCACGACCCCATTTCGTCTTTATGTCATATTCTTATATAAAGAGCCATTTTGAAATAACTTGATTATTATTAAATCAATTTTAATAAATACTTCTCCAAAATAAACAAACTATAATTTCTAACAATATTAAGAAAAGAGCATTATCTTCTTTATAAAGGTCATTTTAGCTAGAAAACAATATCAAAATAGATGTACTTTACTAATAAGTAATTAAATAAATAATTCAAACTCATTAGATAATAAAACTATAATGATATTACAAAATAAATATTTATCAATTCAAATTATTTTATTATCTCAAATAGGCTTCTCGCTAAGAACGGTTTATTGAGCAAATACTCGAAAATCACTATTTAAAGTGACGTTTAGTATTTAAAATGATATATTTTTCAAGAAAAATAATGATTTACTCATATCATACTCTTACTACTAAATTAATCATCTTATTTTATATTATTAAAACACACTTTTATTTTTTAAGAAAATAATTTATTTTGCCATAATTATATTTTTATTCCAAAGCATCAATTTTTATTAAATTTATTTGAAACACATATTAATATAGCATTACTAAACTAATAATCCAATTAAAAGCTATTTCGGAATCTATAAACAACAACTACTCCCCCAACAGATTCATTAAAGAACACCCACAACCCCTAAGCTTTTGAAAACAACTTCCTTAAAATACACTTAGCTCCTCCCAAACATGAATAATCAAGTTCATCAATCAAAACACGAATTGAAGCATTCAAGGCTTGGTTTTGGCTATGTAATTCAACTCAGGAGGTGAATTAGAGCTTACCCATACCAAGAATCGCAAGAATTGACCAAGAGACGAAGCGGGTCGAGCCGCCGAAGTAGTCGCCGGTGATGGTGGCCGACGGGAGGTTTCTCCGGTGGTTTCTGGGTGCTTCTGAGTGTTCCAAGAGCTTGGTCGAGTCCTATAGAGTCTAGGGGGACAAGAATCGAGGCCTGGGTGTCTCCGGTTCACGGTGGCCGAAGCTTTGGACGAAAAAAATGGAGGTTTGGCCGGCGGCGTGGCTTCGGCTATTGCTGCTGCAGCCTCTGTTCTGGCTTCCCCTTTCCGATTCTGGATTCTATACAGAGAGAGGAGAGTCGAGAGAGAGAGAAATAGAGGCGAAGACAGAGAAGGAAGGGTGACGGCGGTGGCTTCGAGTTGTCTTCCCCGACGGCGGCGGTGGTGGTGGTCGGTTTTTGCCGGCTGCTGCTGCTGCCTTTTGCTCTGTTCGGGGTCAGAGAACAGAGAGAGATGGAGGGAGAGAGAGAAGGTGAGGTCGTGACAGAAGGGGAAGAGAAGAAACAGAGTGGTTGGAGGTGGGGGCTTCGGGCATCTCGGGTCTCTTTCCCGACGGCGACAGCGGCGGTGATGGCTCTTCGCCGCTGCTCCTGCTGCTGTTGTCCTCGTCCAAGTCAGGGAGAAAGAGAGACAGAAAGGGAGAGAAGAGAGAGTGGCAGAGAGTTGAGAGGTGGTGGTGGTGGAGAGGTTGAAGGTGGTGGTTATGGTGGTGGCGTTGGCGGACGGAGAGGAGGAAGAAGATGAGGGTGAAGATGATGATGATGGTGGTGACTGTGAGAAGAGAGGGAGAGTGGCTTTTATAGGGAGTTTGAGGAGGTGGATGAGGCGGTGGTGCGGTGGGTTGTCGGGCTAGGTGGCTGCCGAAGGAGTAGGAGAAGAAAAGGAGGAAGAAGAAGAAATGAATAAGGCACTTAAGAAGAAGACAAAAGAAATGATGTTGTCTGGTGACACATCTTCAAGTGAAAAACAACTTCTTGGTAGTTATTTGGTGTGGTACGTGTAGGAAGTATCGCGGTGGTTGCTATCGCGAGATAATTTTGAAAAATAATAGTAACCGCGCAAAAATTTAAGGTTTCGTTTTAGATTCTCATACGATATTAATACGATAAACTAACCAAATATTATTTTATTATGTATATGCTATATATATTACACAGCTAAATTTCGATTATTATTACTATTGTCGTTTTTATTATTTTGTTTAGTTATCTTAATTATTATTTTACCCTTAAATTTTAGACGGGGTATTACAATCCAAATTTTCTAAAATGACACTTTGACCCCCTTTTTCCATCTTTGTCCTCTCTTCTTCCAATTTCTTTCTCTCCCAAGCTTCCGCATATGTTCCGAAGTTCGTTTTCCTCCTCCTCTTGATCCATGAGCTCCGTTTCCTATCCAACACAACACGAAAACACCCCGTGCGATCAAAAGTGACAAAATAAATGTAAATAATGTGAAAAACGCCCAGATTAACAATTTATCACTCAAAGCTAAAATTATCCAATTTCCTCAAGTTCATAGTGTATTTCTAATATATTCAACCCGGAAACTACACAAAACGGTACATAAACGCAGAAGAAATATAACTCTAATATAGAGTTATCATCAACAAGCTTGGTTCTCTTATTATAAATTATGTATGCTTTGCTAGTCAGGGAATAAGCAAGAAAGATACCTTCATCACTTGTGGCATCAAACTAACAAAGATTTTTCTTACCATTTTTGTGAACAAAACAAGTGCAGCCAAAAGGTTTTAATTAAGAGATATTTGTCTTTCTTCTTTTGAAAAGCTCATAAGGGGTCTTCTTCAAGATTGGCCTAATTAGGCACCTGTTAAGAATATAATTGGCATATTACAGCTTCTGCCCAAAAGGATTTTGGCAACTTGTTCTCCAGAAGCGTTGTCTTAGACATGTCTTCAAGAGTCTTATTCTTTCTTTCAACAACACCATTCTGTTGAGGAGTTCGTGGAGCAGAAAAACTGTGAGAGATTCCATACTTAGCACACAATAAATCAAACTCAAGTTGATCAAATTCTCTGCCATGATCACTTCTTATAGAAGCAATAGGCAGGTATTTAAAAGTTTGAAGCTCTTTACAAAGCTTTGAAAATTCAGTTAGAGCTTCAGATGTATCTCTAAGAAACATTACCCAAGTAAATCTAGCAAAATCATCTACAATAACTAGCATGTACTTCTTACCCTTTGTAGTTGGAGTTCTCGTAGGACCACATAGATCCATATGAAATAATTCAATGGGTCTAGTAGTACTTAAAAAGTTCTTTGGATTGAATGAACTTCTTGTCTGATTATCTTGAGCACAGACTTTGCATATCTCTTCATACTTGAACTTGATAGAAAGCAGACCTCTTACCAAGTCTTTAGAAACTAATTTGTTCAAATTGTGAAGCTAATGTGTCCAAGATTTTTGTGCAAAAGCTTTGAATCATATTTCAAGGCCTTGAGGCACTTCAGATTTTCTCCTGCAACTTTGTTAGTACTAAGAAAATAAACATTATTTGATCTTGGAGCAGTGAGAATGCAATTGCCTGATTTCTCATCTTGCAGTACACATTTCTCCTTGTCAAAGATGGCCTTATTACCTTTTTCACATAACTGTGATACAGTAAGCAAATTAAACTTAAGACCATCTACAAGATATACATCTGAGGTAGAATTTTCACAACTATTACCAACATTTCCAATACCAATGATGTTGCATTTTCCTTTTTCGCCAAGTGTGATTGTTCCTCCTGCATGTTCCTTCAATTCAGAAAATAAAGAACTCTTCCCACTCATGTGTCTAGAGCAACCACTATCCATGATCCATTTTTGTTCTTTGCTCTTGGTAACAGCCTGCAAACACCATTCACTGCATTAGCCAGTTGTTAGACCAAGTGTGGAATTTTGATACATATTCAGGGTCAACCATGTCAGGTGGTCTAACCCCTTTAGGAACCCAAATCTGTTTAAATTATCCCTTGAGTTGAACGGGAAAAGTGTTCCTCATTATGTGAGGTTCTCTTCTTCTAAAGAGACAAGTCATCTTAACATGACCAATTTTGTTTCAGTAATGACACTTACGAAAAGTTCTGCTACCAGCCTTCACAATTCTTGTGTTGATTTTTCTAGGAAAATTGGGATTATAACCAATACCAGTTTTGTGAACAGACTGTAAACTTCCTCCAAGAATCAGGTTTATATTATGTAATGATCCAGCAAGCTTGGTCATACATTTCTTAGAGTCTTGAATTTTCTCATTTAGAGTAGTCCTTTGTTCCTCCAATTCATCACACTGATGTCTGAGAGCAACAATATTGTCACTTAAAAGAGAGTTCTCAGTGACTACTTCCTTGACTTGAGATTTCAATGCCTTGAAACTGATTTCCAAGGCTTTAAAATTTCTATCGGTTTTTGCCTGAGAAATTCCAAGATTCTGATTATGGCAAACAAGATGCAAATTCTCTTCTTCTTGCTCATGAAAATTTTCTATCAAATTCATGATTTATTTCAGATAGTCCTCTTCATTTAAAAGCACTGTTCTAAGATAATCAGAGAGGACATCTGTTGGTTTCGAAATGAAACAGTTTACCATTACCTCAATGTTATTTTCAGAACTATTATCATGCTCCGGCATAAGACAGAGGTTGTCTTGTTCTTCTTCATATTCCGAATCACTTGAAGAGTCTGAATCACTCCAAGAAGCTATCACAGCCTTCCTTCTTCTGTCATGGTCTTTCTTCTGAAAGTGTTTGCTCTTCTTGTGTGGACAGTCTCTAATTAAGTGTCCTGCATCACCACACTCAAATAAGTTCATTACTTTAGGCTTATTACCATGAGAAGGAGATTTACCTTTGTAGCCAGCTACTGGAGGACTTGTGTTTATCCCTGCTGAAGTCTTTGTTTACAAAGTTTTTTTTCATCTTGAGAATTTTGGTCAAGGCTTTGGAAATAAAAGAAAAGGGATCTTCCTCATCATCTTCTTCCTTTTTAAGGATTTTGAGAAGGTTCACTTTCCTTAGAATTGAGAGCCAATTTCTTAACACTTTCTGGCAGTTCTCCATCAATTTCATTCATGGAGATCTCATGTGTAAGCAGCTTTCCCTGCAAGTCATCAAGTTGAAGGGATCATAGATCTTAAGCTTCTTCAATGGCAGTAGTCTTTGGTTCCCATTTGACTTTAGGAAGACTTCTCCAGATCTTTCTAACTGTTTCCTCGTTGGAGAAGGATGTCCATAAGGAATCCATATTGTTGACAATATATGTAAACCTCTTGAACATTTCTTTGATGAATTCATCTCCATTCATTTTGAACGGTTTATACTGTCCAAGGAATATATTGATCTTTGTCTGCTTGACTTGGATGGTTCCTTCAAAGGTCACCACCAGTTTGTTCCATTTTTCCTCAGCAGTTTTGCATCCTGAAATCCTGTTGAATTCATCTGCACTCAAAACACAATATAAGAGATTCATAGTTCTGTAATTCGTAGAAAACTATTCTAATTCAGAATTAGAAAGTGAATCCTCTGTTTTGGGAGTTCTAATCCCATCTTTCTCTGTGTAGAATGTATGAGGACCCTTCTCTATGATAGTCCATAACTCTATATCTTGATCAATGATGAACATTTCTCCAATCATAGCATCCCATACTTCAACTCTGGATTTTCTGGGGTTGGTTCTTGATGCGCGCAACACTCCACATTCCTTGAAGTTGCCATCTTTATCGATGTAATCCGCCACAGCTGCATCATATCGTGGTACCTGCACATTAGGGTGATATGTTATTACCCTACCTAGGTTTCTCTGGGGTAGAGGTTTACTCAAGTGAAATGCTCTGGAGTTACGTATATGAAATCTTTTGGTGCACTGCACCAAAGAATGGAGATGAGGTTCTCCGTCAGAGTGTGTTTTAACACACACTCTTGCATAAAACGGTTGACAACTTTCGAAAACCCCAAACAACATATCTAATACATATGTTGAAATTAATGGACAATGTGGTTATGTAAGGAAAAGAGACTTCCCAGTAAGTGGGAAATTGATTGGGGGTCTAGCCATAATTTTCTCTCTTTTCATAAGTTGCAAATAGGGACAAGTCAGAAAACTCTCTCTGTATTACAAGGTTGGGTGTGGAAAACTTGCCACAAGTGTTCTAATTGTGGAAGTGTGGAAGGTCTACTTTTTATAGCCACTAGGTGGGTCCCATTTTTCTGTTTTGCTTTTTGGGGGAAACCTTATAATATTACGGTTTGTCCCAGTGGGCTTTTTTTTCACGTGTACGGTGGAGAAATATCGACATTTTGGATCGAGTTTGACATAAAACGGATGTGAATAAAGCTGAAAGCTGAAATTTATTCGGACGAATAATTTGCACTACATGACAACAAAGATAAAATAATATAAAATTTATATTATGTCATAGTCAAATCATTTGCAAAGCAAGTCCGTCGCATATGGGATGTTTTTGTGAACTACATAAGGTCCAAAAGTTTAATAATTTTGGTATAGGACAAAAAATAATTGTTTTTAGTAAGCTTTACATCCAATCAAAATTTGATTTCAGAACTTCCCTTTTCCTTTTCCATAATTGGAAAATTTATGCTTATCATTTAAGCCCTATCTAAATGCAGTTGTTAACGTACTCAGTACTTTGGAAAATTGTTCAGTTGGTAAGACACTTTGTTGTTGTGATGCTCCGCCATCTGCCTAGATAACAGCCATAATGTATGATCCTATGCGATCCAAAGCCTATCTGCCGAGATAGCAGCGATGTTAAAAACGATCTTAAGTGATCTAAAAGCCTATCTGCCTAGATAGCAGCCGCGATGTATGATCTTAACTGGTCTGCAAGCCTATCTGTTTAGATAGCAAGATTTAGCAACAACGCCCTGTGCGAATGCAAAATTTATCAAGTTTGAGATAAAGAATTATTCAAGCGAGCATCCAAGTGCAAAAGGCGAAAGAAACATAACTTGTTTTACAGCCAACACGCATGCGATATTACAATTTGTTGTATCAAACAAGAACAGCAAATACTAAAGTGCATTTCATTAACAGTCAAAATGACTTACAACTTATCTGTCTAAAGAGCAGCTTACAAGAGAAAGTTCATACTGAGCTACAGCGCATTTCATTAATAGTCAAAATGACTTACACTTTATCTGTCTAGATAACAGCTTACAAGCAAAAGCTCATAGTAAGAAAATTCCTACTATAAAATGAACGGCCTACAAATGCTAACAAAAAGCTATGCGACGCTAGCGTCGAGGTCCTAGATCTGAACAAGGCTCTTGACTGGTCTTCTGCCCAAGAGATGTGCCAGATGAACCCCATATCCAGACAGATGCGGCGGTGAAGAACAAGTGGAGAACAGCTCCTGGGGCAGAAAGCTTATTGTCCACGGAGACGAGCGCCATGGCTCGTCACCCCTAGTTCAAGAACGTGGAGGCAAATAGTTCTCCTCCAGGAAAGCTAGAGGAGAAACACTCCATTCATTACGAGTTGGTAAAAAGGTCAGTATGGAACTGCACCTCGCCGGAAGGCAGCCGAAGATACGACCTGCAAACATAATAGACGAAGAAGAATCTTCGTAGAAGCATGAGGTATTGTCTATATCTTCTTCAAAGCAATCATGAAGAACATTAAGATCTATAAAAGAGATTTTGCAACCTATTTCTATGGAACAAGGCACAAACTCAGATTTCACAACTTGAAGTTGCCATGAATCAACAAAAGACAAGCATTGAAGCCAGCAATCGTAAGGACTCATGGCAAGCCACATTTTGGGATGAAGAACCCAAGCAGCAAGAGACAGGGTTCATATAGACCTTAAGGAGACTCTTCATTTCCCTAGCTGAGTCAGCAAAGCTTGGAAAACGGGTAAGAATCAATTACCTACGTCTCAAAAGAGGTAAAATTCAATTACCCTACTAAAGGCTATGACGATTCGGTGGCACGCCCTAATTAATGACGGAAGGTCATAGTAAGGATGGGCTTCCCAAGGAAGTCGTGCTTATTTAATAAATCATTAGCGCGAAAATCAAGGCAGATACGTCGCTATGTGACGTCATAATTGATACGCATCAAAACATTTGTGCAAATCCCCAAAAGGGAAAACGGGACATAGAGTTCCAGATAAAAAAAAGGGGGAGAGAAGCACTAGGATTACAATAATATTTTGTTTCAAACAAATATTTTTGTTTCTAAAATAAATCCTTGATCAAAGGTTCTTCTAGAGAAAACGAGAGTGATGCCTATCTTACTTGGTCCACTTCTCGCTTCAGCTGTTCGTACTTGGCATTCATCGCATGAAAGAGGTTGACAGCTTCTTCAGCCTTCTGCCTTTGTTCCTCTACCTTTCGTCTCTCAGATGCGAGGTTGTGGAAGCCGCGTTTCAAATTCACAGCTGCGCGAATTTGGGTGATCCTGTTGAGGAGATACCCGAAACCCAGCTTGCCTTGAACTTTAGCTTGAAGACCTTGGCATGCACTAAAGAGCAGTTGTGCACTGTGAGGAGAAATGGTCGCAGGAGTGGCTACAGACAGCTGCTCCAGAATCCAGATGGCTTCGGTCAAGAAAAGCCTCCTTTCATACGGCTCTATCTCTAGAGATCCTGCGAATGACCTGGGGTATGAGAGGCGCATCTGAATCAGCCAGTCCACATCAGCTTGCTTCATTCCTGACAAAGTTGATTCAAGCTTAGAGAATGAAAACTTTTAAATAAGGGTGAAGAATGCGAAAAATGGTAACATACCAATCCCCTCAAGGATTTCACGCAAGGAGGGAATGCGCATCGCTGGAAAAGCTGAAGTCTGTCCTCGCTCCATTGCTCGTCTGTCAGCTGCGAGTTCGAGCTCATCATAGTTGGCAGGAAGAGTATAGGCCACAACAGGCGCGACAGCAGCTCCAACTTGCGAGCTCCAAAAACTCCATGCTTGGGGAACCTCTAGAAGCTCTACCTCTGTTGAAGGAATGGCAACATTAGTAGCTGCTGCTCGACTAGGAACTTCTTCGGCTGTGAGGGGCTCTTGTGGTTCGGGAGCATTCATGGGGACATCCATATTTGCATGCGATGCTGTATCTTCCATGACTTGTTCATTTTCATGAACTTCATCTCCAGCACCGTCTGTTTCCATTCCCTCAACTGCAGCACCAGGGTCCTCCTCTCTTAGCACGGTGTCAGCTTCGATGTCATCAGACACCTCAATGATGTCCTTCAAAGGCTCGCATGCATACTCAGTAGATGCGATAGGCTTCTCAACGTAAGGGCTTCGCTCTGGAGCATAAGAGGTAGGAGGCTGACTCCTTCGCTCCGGCGCATCCTCTTCAGCATCACCTGTGATACAAGACAGGAAAATAGTGAGGTAACTTGTATTACACAGTGCTTTGTTATTTTCATAGATCAAAAGCGGTCACCTCCACACTTAGGTGGGATCGCAGCACCTTCGTCATATGTTAAAGATGCGATGCCATATCCTACTAGGGTATCTTCATTAAGCACATCTTTAAGGTGAGCATGACATGGGGTGCGAAGAAACTCGTTACAATGATGACTGGGTTACCAAGCCCGGTTTAAAAACATTGCTTGAATGATTACCTGAGGGTTCACCACACTTGCCTACTAGCCATCGGCGAATATCGGCTTTTGATAAGCCATGCTTTAACGCACCAGTAATCACTTCTTGGTAAGTCACAGCAAGGTTAAAAATCTCACCTTGTTTGCCACCTGCGATTTCCTCAAAGTCTGCTTGAGCTTGCTCCAAATCAGCCGCATCTACATCATCAACTTGCTCCACCAAGTCACCAACATGCTGTTCTTCTAAGCTTCTTCTCTTTATGAGCTCGATCTCATCTTCTTCTCGCTTCCTCCTTCTCTCTGGGGCTTCTGCAGCCGTTCTTTCAGACTCAGCAAGGATATCCTCGTCTATAGCGTCGGTGGAAACGCCAGAGTAAGAACCCTTGGTTTTCTTCTTTTTCTTGGCCAGAAGGCCGCCGATGGTTTCTGTGTCATCACCTGCGAAAGAACAAACTGTTCAACAACTATTGCAAGAGCTAAATTACGAAGAATATAAGTTTGTATGAGATACCTTCCGAATCTTCCTCTTGTATCTCACCTCTTTCTTCTTCTCCTTCGCTTTCAACTCTTTCTTCTTCATCATCATCTCTTCCTCTCACTTCTCTCCTTTCATCCTCCTCTTCCTCCTAACCAAAAGGAACAAAAGTCTCAACTGCGGGCTCTTTGCGCACCTTGATTGGCATGAGACCTTTGCCTTTGTCCTTAGAAGCAAGAGACTTTGCAGAAGATGAAGTTGGAGCACTCTTAGGAGGGGAGGAGATTGAAATACCCTTCTGCTTTTGTCTTCTGGTCCCCGGGGCAATATCTGCTGGAGAAGACGGGGCATCCCTGGGGGGAGACAAAGCCGGGGTGTTGTCTATCAGCGAGTCAGCGAATGCATCCATTACCTCGCGAATCCGAGCCTCTACTGGGGGAGCCATTCCCATTGTTAACAGAATTTTCTCGCCCTGCCTCCTCGCACCAACAATGGTATTGATCAGCGACTTGGAGCGCTCTCCAGATGCAAACCTCCTCAGATAGCACTAAGACAGAAAATAGGAGTGTAAGTTTCAATGTATCAAAGGAAAGGAGTTTAACACGCACAGAGGAAATTGTTTACCTTGGCAAAATATTCGCTGTATTTGATGACATGCGAAGCACCATCCCTAACAGCGGTCATCTTCTCCTCAAGAATGGTGGATGGGCACAAGTGATTGCCAAGATCCAACAAAGAGTAGCAGCCGTACTGGGAGTCATCCAAGCTGCAATTCGGACGGAATGGGAAGGCATTTATCTTGATTATAGGAGCTCTGCTGGGCTGAGGAGCCGACTGCGTCTCGAACCTGGCCTGCTGGGTAGTCCAGTAAGCAACCCAATTCTTGGAGAAGCGACCTGCACGGCCACCTGAAGGTTGAACGAAGGGAAAGTTGCTCCGGAATATCGTTTTCCACTCGCCCGACAACAGTCCCTTGTAGCAGCCTCTTACAATTGATCTAGGCCAAACGGAGGGCGCCACTGCATCAAAGCCAAACTGGGGAGAAACGCGAGTTGGATCAACGTTGACCGTGATCCTTTCATTCCGGGGAGTAAGTTCATGAACATACTCAGCAAGAGCAGGGAGAGAACCCCTTAAAAACCAGCAGAAGAATTCGCGATAGCCCTCATGAAAGCGCTCATGACCTTCGAAAAGGAGCTCTTCTAAGAAAGCAAGAGATTTGGTGGGATACAGCTTCGGGAACCATCGCACATTCTCGATACGTGTGGCATAGGGACTAGCCGTAAACTTGCTTCGTTCATCACATATCAAGCTCCAGGTGCACTTGGGGGGATTGGTTCCAAACCATCGAGCAGCTCTCCCACTGGAAAGTTCATCCTCCGCACCTGGGACACACCACTTGTTGGGCCTCGAAGGAACAGGAGCATAGGAGGGCCATCGCTCAAAAACCCACATGGTTAGGAATGCGATGTTGACATAATTCAACACATCAAGATGACCGAGAGAGTCCTTGATCGCCACTTCCAGTTGTTCCAATCTGTGATATAAAGTGCCCAACACCAGAGGCCCAAGTGCGACTCTGTGGCCGAGGGCCAACTCGACTGCAAGAGGGAGGACATGATAAAAAACCCCATCATGAGGGTGACCATCGATCAGGTACCATGACATCCAGGCACAGAGGAAGCCGCACAAGGTTAGATGGTACCCTTTCCCATTTACATAATCTTTCGCATTCGGGTTCTGGTCCAGAAGTTTCTTGGTGATACTACTACTCGCATAGTCGCGAAATAAGTATTGCACCCATTTGCCCCATGTGTTCTTCACAGATGTATCAACAAGCTGCCAGTCAGGAAGAACTTTCGCAGATGTCCAACGAGTGGAGATTTTCTTTACCTCGGACAAGCATTCCTCCATCTGCTTGTATAGAGAAGGTTCTGGATCAGTCCTCAAAAGGCTCAAAGGATCCACTTCACCAACGGGAGAAAGGTCATACAACATGTGCACATCCTCCAAAGTGGGAGCAGCCTCGAACTCAGCAAAGTGAAAGGTGTGAGTCGCAGGTGAATAGCGAGATAGAAGGTTTAGAAGCATGGACGGATCCAACTTCACGGCAGCACCCTTCATAGCACGAACTGCGAAGTAAATACCAGCATTGTTCAAAGTGATGGCGTGATGGGTCAATACATGGTCGATCCACTCATTCATGAAGTCTAATTTTTGGACAAACGCCTGGGTAGAAATTGCAGTATGGGGGAAAACCCATTTTCAACACCTAACCTAATCACATCCTTGGAGTCGATTAACTCTAGCATGGCTGCATTGACAGGCGGGGTCAATGTTCGCAATTCTCCGGAGGAAACAGGAGCCGGTAGATTCTTCACTTTAACCCTAGCATGATAGAAATCTTTTCCACCCAAATAGGGGGCTTTTCGCCACAAGGTCTGGGGGAGATCAGGTATTTCTTCGGCCTCTTTAATGGGTTTGGATCCTTTTGTCTTGGCCAATCCTGCAGAGGAGCAAGAAAAAAGGGGGGAGAAATATACACACTCTCAGTTTGAATTTCAGCAAGCAAATATGCTTTGTCAAAGAAGATGAACAGTCCAGGGTCAATTCTGGGTTTAGAAGTTCAGAATTTGTCTATATTGCTCAGAATTTCAGAAGTTCTCATTCAAAATCGACAAAATCTGGTGATTGGAGCAGTTCTGGGTTTAAGAAAAGAGTCTCTTTTGCAGTTCTCAATAAATGACATATTCCAAATAACTACGGGTTTACAGATCCAAGACAGTTCAAAGAATATTTGAGTACATTAATGGAATTGAGCAAAGCCAACCTTGTTTTGCTATAGCAAGTTGAAAGAGACGATTGACAAGGAAGAACTGATGTTTAATAACTTGAATCTGCTCTTGAAGGCTTCCGGGTATCATTCACTTTAGAGAGAGAAGCGATGCTTTGCAACAATGGAGAGCACAGAGTATTTATCCAAAGTAATGAGGATTCGCGTCCTTTTAGTAGTCGAATCGCAACCGCCACCGTCGAATTGCGCAATCACAGGACAAGCTCACGTCATGCCTAAAACCCTAAAAGAACAGACGGCACGACTCTAGGGATTCTAGGTCATAATGGCCGCACGGAGGCTGATTTTGCGTGTATTTGAATTGGTGCGTGGCGGCGACGCGTACATTGGTTCCTGCGCATTGAAGCCTATCCGGCTATGTGTCTTCACGCGCAGAAAGGGGGCTAACTTAGATAGTGCTTTCTAGAAAGGCAGATCTTAGCCACGTGGCAATCATCCAGCACACCTAGCTGTGCTCCACACACACTGGATCACAACCTGCGCTGATCCACGTGGGGGCTGCGAGACAGGGCCCTCGCATACCACCACACGGGACTTGTAGGGACTTAGTGGTTTGGAGGCTAGAGTAAGTCCTGTCGCGCGCGAGCGACAACCAAGCTCGCGCGCGACCCCTAGTAACTGCTTTGAGAGATTTATGGCACGAGCTCCATAAACCCGGTCAACCTCATAACGGTTCCGATATACGCGGATAACGTGCGTAACGGTCCCTATATACGCGGAAAAACGTGCTGTTGTGGTTAAGCTAATTTAGCCGCCATTAATGGGCGCAATAACCCACTACAACGGTCACATTCTTCGTTATATATAGGATCGTTAACCCTTCCATACAAGGGCGAATCACCTGAGACACGCGAAAGCTCTGCCAAAATTCTGTCTCTCTCTCATACAGTGCTATTGTCTTACTCTCTCCCTACACTCAACCCTACTCTTCCTGTGTTCTTTCTATCCCCTGCTCTTGGTGTATATTGAATCCTCCCTGCAGGATTCTCTCGTGCACATAAAGCTTATTAAAAACAATTACTTTTTGTCCTATACCAAAATTATTAAATTTTTAGACCTTATGTAGTTCACAAAAACATCCCATATGCTACGGACTTGCTTTGCAAATGACTTGATTATGAAATGATGTAAAGTTTAAATTATTTGATCTTTATTGTCATGCAGTGCAATTCTTTTGTCCGAATAGTTTTTAGTTTTCATCTTTATTTCCATCCGTTTTATGTCAAACTCAATCAAAAATGTCGATATTTCTCCACTGTACACGTGGAAAAAAAAATTCCACTGGGGCAAACCATAATATTATAAGGTTCTCCCCAAAATGCAAAATAGAAAAATGCAGTGCACAAAAATGTCACTGCATAATAAGGGAAGTCTGTTAGTAGCTCTTCCGTGATAGAAACCACCATCACCTACTGTACTCATGATCACAAGATTATTAGATCTATACAGTGTACAAGCTCTGATACTAATTGAAAGACAATAATGTAGACAGTAATACATGATCAATACTCTAGAAGGGGTGGTGGTGAATAGAGTATGGCAACTTTTTCCAAAAGATTGGTTTCAAATAAATTTTAAGAAAGCATAAAGTATTTCAAGGCCTTGGAATGAGTTTCAAGTCCTTTGAATCAAATAAAGAGTAGAAAATTTTGCTGATAGTTTTCAAGGCCTTGAAATGGGTTTCAAGTCCTTGAACTGAAAACCTGTTTTGAGCAGTAAATGAACAAGTATAAAAATTATAATGCATAAGACAAGAGACACAAGATATATAGAGTTCAATCAACTAGGACATACATCTCTACCTCAGGGATTTAATCATTGCGAGATTTTCAACTAAATTCTTATTGATCAAAAGTTAAGCCCTAGATCTCAAGCATAGAGACTTCCCTTACTCTATTACAGCTTGTGGTTCTCTTTAGCCCATCTAGTACCTGCTCCAACTAACTGATTCAACAAGAATTCTCGGTTGTTCACTTGAACAACCCACGAGAATAAGATAAGAGAAGTATTATCAAAATGATATACAAATTAAGTACAGAATGAAGAACACTAGTAACAAGTGAATCAGTTGAGTAGTACTGATCTTCTGATGATTGGATTGAGTGAATTGAATATGCGTCTATGTTGCTTGTCAATAGTTCAGAGTGTTTGATTGTCTCTGTAATATGTTCTGCACGAATTCACTCAACAATTCCCCTTTTATGTTGCTAGTTTGAAATGAAGATTTGTAGGATCTTCTTCAAACATATTTTCCTAAAATCATGCAGCATATCTTAACTCTCTAACAGCTCTTCCCCACAGCTAGTTGCTCAGTATCTTCAAA
Organism: Linanthus parryae; assembly: GCA_023055425.1. Lineage (NCBI taxonomy): Eukaryota > Viridiplantae > Streptophyta > Magnoliopsida > Ericales > Polemoniaceae > Linanthus > Linanthus parryae. The sequence goes on along the minus strand of JALGPY010000002.1, from coordinate 159,908,259 downwards.
GATACTGACTTGTTCTTTTATCTGAGAGAGTTAGGAGAGTCAGGCAAGATTACACAAGCACAAAATCCTTTTGACAACTCTATTTCCTTTCCTGCAAACATACATATTAGGAAATAGTTCATGCAAAATAGGTAGCTAATTAATCCTGCAAAAACTAAGTCAAACAGAGAAATTAGAAATAGTTTTGAGTGTCATATTGGTATGTCTTTCATCATTAAATAGGTCATAATCAAGTATAAGAGATTAGGAATCAGATTAGAAGGAAAAGATCCCCCTAAGTTCATGCCATATATTGTAGTATAGTTTCAGGCATTTGAAAGCTGTTTCAAGGCCTTGAAATAGTGCAGTTTCAAACCTTTGAAACTTTATGAAATTACACTCCGTATTGTATCTCCAATAATCAACCTATTCGCATTCCCATTACAATTTCTAGATTTTATTTACTTTAGGCACTTTGGATTAGCAAAAAAATTAATTTTTTGCCCACTTTAAGGTTATCTATCTTATAGATTAAAACGGAGTCATGTGGGTTCGACAAACCCAGACAATCTGAATATTACTGCACCGAAAACCGTGCACTTGCGGTTAGAGTGTCTCTTGTTCTTAGCGCCGTTGTTGGGGACTTCGGTTTTTGAGTTGTTGAAATTAATAACCTTAGGAAATTTATATTATTTTTTATCATATTTACTAACCTATCATTAAAATAATTGATTTTATTTAACTAGTTCATAACTTGGATCTTTCTAGATCCCTCTGTATTCAAGCTCAAACTGACAACCTTAAATATAGTTAAGACCTTTCAAAAACTTGGATTTCAAGCATGATTTTTGGCCAACTTTGATCTTTCATATCTTAGTGATTACTTGATGGATTTGAGAGATTAGAAGTACTCTGTAAACCTCAAACAACCTTATTGGAAGCCTTAAAACCATATTCCCAAAGTCCCTTCTCAAATGTCATAATTCAACTGCAAAGTTGACTTTGCCAACTAGCTTAAATTCGTCGTTGAACTTCTAATGTAACCTAATAAATAACCTAATAACCTTCATTAAAGTTGTTAAAAATGTGATTTTGGGTTTGTCGATCAAAATTGGTAAGATTTGATATTTTTTAAAACCAAGTATGACTAAGTTGTGTAAGAGGGGTAATTTGGTAATTGTAAGTTCACATACTGTTTCAAGGCCTTGAAACAGCTTTCAAATCCTTTGAAATAGCACTGCACTACACTACATAAACTCAGGGGGAGTTTTCATTGTGTTCTGATCTTTATCCTCCTTTAATTGATCATGCTCTATTTTGATGATGAAAGACAAACTAATCAGATACTTGATCTTGACTTAATCTCACTGTTTAACTAAGTTTCTTGCAAGATTAATTATCTACTTGTTTTGCAGGAACTCTTTCCTAAAGTGTCTATATGCAGGAAAGGAAATACAGCTAGCCGAAGGATCCTACACTTGTGTAATCATGTTTAGCCCTTCCTAACATCCTCATATAAAATATCAAATTATTATCATTGAAGATACTAAGCAACTAGCCATTGGGCAAGAGTTGTTAGAGAGTCAAAGATATGTTGCTTGATTTTAAGGAATTATGTTTGAAGAAGATCCTATAAATATGCATTTCAAACAAAGCTCCAAACAAGAAGAATGTTGAGAAAATTCGTGAAAACTTCTTACAACACTCTCAAGGATTGAGAAGCATCACTTAAGGAGATAATTCCATTCAATACAGCATCTAGAAGAACACTTTAAGACGCACTGCTTAAACTGTCTTACAATTTTCTTCTTCTGATCTTCATTTGTATATCTTTTATGTTATACTTATAATCATTTTAATCTTGTGGTGTTTCTCAAGAGGAACAACAAGAAATTCTTGTTAGATCAGTTAGCTAGAGCAGGTACGAGATAGATTAGAGAGAACCACAACCTGTAACAAAGTAAGAAACTTCTCGTTGCTTGAGATCTATGGCTTAGATTTTGATTAATAAGAATTAAGTTGAAAATCCTGCAGGGATTAGATCTATGAGGTAGAGACGTAGGTCCTTGAGTACTGAACTCTATAATTCTTTTGTTTCTCTAGCTCTTTACTTTCAGTTCTATACTTGTCTTGTTCAAACCTTCAAAACAGGTTTTATGTTCAAGGGCTTGAAAGGATTTTCAAGGCCTTGAAAAAGATCAGAGAATCTTTTCTCAGTCTAAGTTGATTTCCAATGTCGTGAAACTCTATTTAAGGCCTTGAAATACACTTAGCTTCCTTAGTTTGTATTAAAACTCCACCTTTTAGCAAAAACTTCCATACTCTATTCAACCCCCCCCCCCCTCTATAGTATTGATCATGTATTGTGTGACTACATACTGTCTTAAAAAATGGTATCAGAGCTTGTATCACTATACAGATCTAACTATCTTGTGATCATAAGTATTGTAGGTGATGGTTGTTTCTTGCAGGGAAGAGTTGCTAACAGACCTCCTTTATTCTGTGGAGACAACTTTGTGCACTGGAAAGCCTTGATAAAAATGTTCATCATTGATCAAGATGTTTAGTTGTGTTCCATCATCCAGACTGGTCCTTATACATTCTACACAGAAAATGATGGGATTACAACTCCCAAAACTGAGGATTCACTTTGTACTTATGAATTAGAACAGTATTCTTAAAACTACATAGCTACGAATCTCCTATAATGTGCTTTGAGTGTAGATGAATTCAACATGATATCAGGCTGCAAAACTGCTAAGGAAATATGGGACAAGCTGGTGGTGACTTTTGAAGGAACCAGCCAAGTAAAGCAAACAAATATCAACATATTCCTTAGATAGTATGAACTGCTTAAAATGAATAGAGATGAATCTATCAAGGACATGTTCAAGAGTTTCACATATATTGTCAACAATCTGAATTCATTGGGAAAGTCTTTTTCAAATGAAGAGAAAGTCGGATAAAATCTTGAGAAGCCTTCCCAAAACCAAATGGGAACCAAAGACCACTCCTATTGAAGAAGCTCAAGATCTATCAGCTCTTCAACTGGATGATTTACAGGAAAGCTACTCACTCATGAAATCTCCATGAATGAAGTTGATGGAAAACTACCATAAACTGTGAAGAACCTATCACTAAAGTCTAAAGAGAATGAGCCATATCAAAGCCTTGAAAGGAGAAAGATGATGAAGAAGATCTCTTTGTTCTTATTTCCAAAGCCTTGACCAGAATTCTCAAGATGAAGACGAACTCTGGAAACAAAGATTTCAGCAGGGACATTTACAAATCTTCTAGCAGCAATGAATACAAAGGTAAAAACTCTTATCATAAGCCTAAAGTTATGAACTGGTTTCAGTGTGGTGATGAGGACACTTGATTAGAGAATGTCCTCACAAGAAAAGCAAGCATTATTCAAAGAAGGATCATGACAAAAGAAGGAAAGCTATGGTTTCATCTTGGAGTGGTTTTGATTCTTCAAGTGATTCTGAATTTGAAGAAGACCAAGCCAACTTATGCCTCATGGAAAAGCATGATGAAAGTTCTGAAAAGAACATTGAGGTAATGGTAAAAAGTCTCATGTCTCAATCCTCAAGTATGCCATCTGATATTTTGAAAACAATCCTTCTGAATGAAGAGGATTATTTGAATGAAATCAAGTCTTTGAAAGAGAAGGTTCATGAGAAAGCAAAAGAAAAGTTGCAACTAGTTTTCCAGAATAAGAATCTTGAAATTTCTTAGGCAAAAACTGACAGAGACTTCAAAGCCTTAGAAATCAATTTCAAAGCCTTGAAATCTCATGTCAAAGAAGTTGTCATAGAAAATTCTATTTTGAGTAAACACATTTTTGATGAATTAGAGGAACAAAAAGATACTTTGACTGAAAAACTTCAAGACTCTCAAAAGATTATGACAAAACATGTGGCTCATAACACAATCTTAACTTGATTCTTCGAGGAATTCTACAATCTGTTCACAAATTGGCATTGGATATAATCCAAATTTTCCAAAGAAAACCAGTACCAGATTTGTATAAGCCAGTAGCATACCTTCTCCAAATGTCATTACTGCAATAAGATTGGTCATGTAAAGATGACTTGTTCTTTCAGAAGAAGAGAACCTCACATTATGAGAAATACTTTTCCTTTTCAACTTAAGGGATAAGTTGGACAGATTTGGGTTTCTAAAGGGGTTAGACCACCTAACATGGTTGACCTTGAGTATGAGTCCAAATTTTACACTTGGTCTAACAGCTGGGTAACGCAGTGAATGGTGTTTGCAGGTTGTCACCAAGAGCAAGGAACAGAAGTGGATCAAGGATAATGATTGCTCTAGACACATGAGTGGCACAAAGTCTTTATCCTCAGAAATGAAAGAACATTCAGGCGGAACAATCACACTTGGTGACAAAGGAAAGTGCAACATCATAGGAATTGGGAATGTTGGTAACAAGTCTGAATATTCTATCTCATATGTGTATCTTTGTAGATGATCTTAAATTTAATCTGCTTAGTGTTTCTCAATTGTGTGACAAAGTCATTAAGGTTATTTTTTATACAGAGAAATGTGTGGTGCAAGATGATAAATCAGGCAATTGCATACTCACACCCTCTAGATCAAACAATGTTTACTCTTTTAATACTAACAAAGTTGCGAGAGAAATCTGAAGTGTCTCAAAGCCTTGAAAGAAGATTCAAAACTTTGGCACAAAAGCTTGGACACATAAGCTTGCATACTTTAAACAAACTAGTTTCCACAGACCTTGTCAGAGGTCTACCTTCCATTAAGTTCAAAGATGAAGAAGTATGCAAAGCCCGTGCTCAAGGTAAGCAGACAAGGAGCTCTTTCTACCCTAGGAACTTTGTAAGTGTAGGGTTTTGATTCATGGATGCGCAACGGAAACAATAATTAACCATTCAAAATCCTCCAAGGATCACAAGTCAAGAGACATAACGATGGTAAAGGAAGAAATCAATAACACACCTTAGGGTACTCCTTTGATGACTTCAAACGCGAATTGTGTCACGTTCTCTATAGTTGATCCACGCCTAGAGTTGATTTCTAGATCTCCCACTCCTTGGTGCTAGCCCGGAAAGAGGAAGAGGAAGAAGAATCAAGCAAAACGAGACGAACCAAAGGAGGTTCGGCCTCCTTTGGGGCCGACGGGGACGGGCGGCGGGCTAGGGGGCGGCGGCTCCTCTAGCTTGCTTGCTCTCTCTCCTTTTGTTCTCTCCCACTCAAGTTATGATCAATTATTAACATAAGTGTGGGAAGTAAGGAAGGAAGGTCCTTTATATAGTCCAACAAATCCTTGCCAACTACCTAAAGGACTTATTCTAGTCCTACTAGAATTCAATTTAGTCCCTTCCTTGCAAATTAGTCCCTACTAAGTTTGCAAGGTTTTGCAAAGTGATCCTTGTAATTAATTAATCCAATTAATTAATTTCCAAATCTAGTTCAACTCTATATAGCGTGTGACCCCATAGGTTCTATCTAGTTGGTAGCAACTATTTGCTAATATGGAGCGGTTTCTAGCAAAACATCCATTCTAGCCAACTAATAGAATAGTCATCTTGACAACCTTTGTACAAGTAATTGTCTCATCCCTTTGTCTCTATATCCGGATTGGACACGAGACATACAAGTCACACTCGTATATCCAATACACAGTTTCTCGATCCATGGGAATAGCCTTATTCGTGCAAATAACATCAATATCCAATATTGATTTATTTGAGTCTGGCCAGACATTCTATAAGCACTATCCCTCGAGTGGCCTAGGATATTTGCTCCCGTTATGTGGGAGGGACAAATCCTATCTACGTCCACTACGATCTCTAAGCTTGCTTCTTATTGTATCTAGTACACACCTTTATAACTACCCAGTTACGGTGTAGCGTTTAACGCTACCAAAATCACAATAATCCACAACTAGAATATCTAGTGACTTAAAGTCTAAGGATGACAATACCATTGCACCGCGAGATGCGCTTGTGACTTAACATAACATGTATGTAGCCTTCTTGGAGATGGATCAATCCAGTGCGTCATTACCTTTAATGCACACCTATGTGTTGAATCATGATATCTCCATATCAATCCAACCCCATACTAGTCTATAGATGATTGTCCCATTAATCATTATACTGGACTAGGGATATTTAAGATAAACAAAACATTTGTAAATCTAAGGACTTCATTATATTAAATATCCAATAAATAATAAATGTATTTCTAGCCACAAATAAATTCATACTAAACTAGAATGCCTCTAGGGCATCTATTCCAACAGTCTCCCACTTGCACTAGAGCCAATCTGGCGCATCTCGTATGCCCATACTCCTAGTATGCCCTTCATGCTTCCATTGCGTAAGCGGCTTTGTAAGCGGGTCTGACAGATTATCATCTGTAGGAATCTTGCATATCCGAATGTCTCCTCTATCGATAATATATCGAATAAGATGAAACTTCATGAGCACGTGCTTGGATTTCTGGTGTGACCTGGGTTCCTTCGATTGCGCGATCGCCCCAGTGTTGTCACAGTACAACTCAACTGGATCTGCAATGCTAGGAACCACACCAAGTTCAGAAAAAAACTTTCTGATCCAAACAGCTTCCCCTGCTGCGCCATTTGCAGCAATGTACTCAGCCACTGTTGTAGAATCAGCCACCGTCTCTTGCTTGGAACTCTTCCAGCTCACCGCTGCTCCATTTAGGCAAAACACATATCCCGACTGTGATCTAAAGTCATCTCTGTCGGTTTGGAAGCTTGAATCAGTGTAACCCCTACACGCAACTCTTCCTCACCGCCAAATATCAAGAAAGCATCCTTAGTTCTTCTCAAGTACTTTAGGATGTTCTTGACTGCAATCCAGTGACTCTCACCTAGATTCGATTGGTATCTGCTTGTCATACTCAAGGCATATGACACATTTGGTCTAGTACATAACATGGCGTACATGATAGATCCTATGGCCGAGGCATAGGGAATTCTACTCATGCGTTCCTTCTCAATCTCATTGGAAGGACAACCATTCTTCGAAAGAGTGATTCCATGTGACATGGGCAAGAATCCCTTCTTGGAATCTTGCATGTTGAACCATTTCAACACCTTGTCAATATATGTACTTTGACTTAGGCCTAGCAGTCTCTTAGATCAATCTCTATAGATCTTTATACCGAGTATATAGGCTGCTTCCCCCAAGTCTTTCATTGAGAAACACTTCCCTAGCCAATCTTTAACAGATTGAAGCATGGGAACGTCGTTTCCAATGAGTAGTATGTCATCCACATACAAGACCAGAAAAGCTACAGAGCTCCCACTAACCTTCTTGTAGACACAAGACTCATCTTCGTTTCTGATGAAGCCAAACTCTTTGACTACTTCATCAAAACGTCGATTCCAACTCCTAGAATCTTGCTTCAATCCATAAATGGATCGTTGCAGCTTACAGACTTTGTTGGCTTGCTTTGGATCTTCAAAACCCTCTGGCTGTATCATATACACGTCCTCGAGGAGATTCCCATAAAGGAATGCTGTTTTAACATCCATCTGCCAAATCTCATAGTCATGGTATGCTGCAATCGCAAGTAGGATTCAGATAGATTTGGTCATAGCGACTAGTGAAAAGGTTTCATCATAATCAATACCATGAATCTGTCCGAATCCTTTAGCCACCAATCGGCCCTTGTAGGTAATCACATTACCATCCATGACGATCTTCTTCTTGAAGAACCACTTGCACCCTATGCGCCGCGCCCCTTCGGGTGGTTCCACCAAAGTCCATACTTTGTTGGTATACATGGATTCCATCTCGGATCTCATGGCTTCTAGCCACTTCTGAGAGTCTGGGCCCTTCATGGCCTCTTCATAGGTAGTAGGCTCTGTTGGAATAGATGCCCTAGAGGCAATCTAGTTTAGTATGAATTATTTGTGGCTAGAAATTCATTTATTATTTATTGGATATTTAATATAATGAAGTCCTTAGATTTACAATTGTGTTGTTTATCTTAAATATCCCTAGTCAAGTATAATGATTAATGGGACAATCATCTATAGACTAGTATGGGGTTGGATTGATATGGAGATATCACGATCCAACACATAGGTGTGCATTAGGGAATGTTGCACTGGATTGACCCATCTCCGAGAAGGCTACATACATGTTATGTTGAGTCATAAGCGCTTCTCGCGGTGCAATGGTATTGTCATCCTTAGACTTGAAGTCACTAGATATTCTAGTTGTGGATTATTGTGATTTTGGTAGCGTTAAACGCTACACCGTAACTGGGTAGTTATAAAAGCGTGTACTGGATACAATAAGAAGCAAGCTTAGAGATCGTAGTGGACGTAGATAGGATTTGTCCCTCCCACATAACGGGAGCAAATATCCTAGGCCACTCGAGGGATAGTGCTTATAGAATGTCTGGCCAGACTCAAATAAATCAATATGGGATATTGATGTTATTTGCACGAATAAGGCTATTCCCGTGGATCGAGAAACTGTGGATTGGATATACGAGTGTGACTTGTATGTCTCGTGTCCAATCCGGATATAGAGACAAAGGGATGAGACAATTACTTGTACAAAGGTTGTCAAGATGACTATTCTATTAGTTGGCTAGAATGGATGTTTTGTTAGAGACCGCTCCATATTAGCAAATAGTTGCTACCAACTAGATAGAACATATGGGGTCACACGCTATATAGAGTTGAACCTGATTTGGGAATTAATTAATTGGATTAATTAATTAGAAGGATCACTTTGCAAACCCTTGCAAACTTAGTAGGGACTAATTTGCAAGGAAGGGACTAAATTGAATTCTAGTAGGACTAGAATAAGTCCTTTAGGTAGTTGACAAGGAGTTGTTGGACTATATAAAGGAACTTCCTTCCTTCCTTCCTTCACACAATAACTTATGCTCATTTGTGAACATAACAAGAGTGGGAGAGAACAAAAGGAGAGAGAGCAAGCAACAAGGAGGCCCGACCGCCCCTTGCCGCCGCCCCGTCCCCGTCGGCCAAAGGAGGCCGAGACCCTCCTTTGGGTCTCGTTTTGCGTGATTCTTCTTCCTCTTCCTCTTCCGGGGTAGCACCAAGGACTTGGGAGATTCTAGGATCAACTCTAGGCGTGGATCAACTATAGAGAGCGTGACACAATTCGCGTTTGAAGTCATCAAGGAGAGCCCAAAGGTGTGTTTATGATTTCTAACGTTTACCATCGTTATGTCTCTTGACTTGTGATCCTTGGAGGGTTTTGCATGGTTTTATGTTTGTTTATGCTTCCGTTGCGCTATCCATGTATCAAAACCCTACAGTGGTATCAGAGCCACGGGTCGTAGAGCATAAACGTGGTTTATGTGTTACGTTTTAGTTGTTTTACACTTTAATTTGATTGTTTATCGCGTAAAACAAGACAAATCAGGCATGGGATGCAATATGTCAATAATTAATCATAACAAGATCCAATTTTTGCATTGGATGCATGAATTGGTGAGTTTGAGAAATTTTAGGATCTTAGATCTAGGTTTTGGGCATCCTTGGGGAAGAAGGAGTTCTCCCAAAACAAGGAAACAACCAAACTTGGGCACCAAGCAAGTCAAAACAACTCCCTCAAGGAGGTTCGGCCCCCCTAGGGACCGCCCCCCTTGCTTGCCGCCCAAGCTTGGCCGCCCTAGGGGTCGGGCGGCCCTAACCCGCGGGCCTAGGCTTGTGGGTTTTGGGTCGGGCCGGCCCTAGGGCCTTGTGGTTCACTTTGTTGGGCCCTGGCAATTTGATTGTTGGGCCCATGGACCAATTTAACCCTAGAAATCCTAAAATCAATTAAAATTGACCAAGCGCGTTAAAATTGGATTTCAACTGTTTATGTGCAAATCGCATGGTGATTGGATATGGCCTTAGGATGTGGTTTGATGTTGATATTTAATTTTGTGTTTTGGTTTTACGGCCTGCGAGCTGATCAATTAATTGTAATAATTAATTAGGGTTTTATGGCCTGCGTGCCATTTTTTTCTCAACTTGTGAGATTTATTTTATTTAGTATAGAAGTTAGCTAGTGCTAGATAAAGTAGATTGTTAGCCAAGATTGAAGAAAAGAAGCCCAAAGCCAAAGAAGCCACAAAAGATGGAGCATGGAGCATGGAGCGTTCCACAGACTATGAAGGATGGACCAAAAGATCAAGACGCATGGAGATCTATTTTCTTTAGGGTTCATAGATAATTCCATTGGCTTGGAATTATCTTAGTCTAGAAAAGGCCATATCCACATCACGTTTAATTTCTGTTTTGTGGTTGTTTATTTTATTGTCTTATTATTGTGTGGTTGGTGTATGGATGATGCATGCAATTAGGATAATAAGATAATTAGACAACCCGGATCTATTATTTGGATTTGTGCCCAAACTCAAATAGATAGATTAGTTGATATTGATCAACAAAACAACAATTAAGAATTGATTTTAAAATCCCTCAAAATTCAAATATTGTGTTCTTGCCTTCTCGTTATTTAAACACTCATTATCATCATTATTTACCAAGTTCGTGCGTGCCAAAGCATGGCGACTTGGTTCATCATGATGGAATGCGATGGCACGTAACAATGTGCAATTGTTTAGATAAGAGGTTGAACACATCTAGGCTATTAATTTGATTAAGAAACCTAGAGGCAATCAATTGGGATTATCCATATGGATGGATAAATAAGGAGTTATTTGTCCAATTGAACCAAGAGTTGCATATGGGATGCAATTGGAATTGTTCCTACCTAAAGTAGTCAAATTATGGGTGACTTGCCAAAGCAAGCTCATAAGGAGATGAAAGATGGATCTTGGCCCACTAGAAAATATAAGGATATTTTCCGCATTAATATCTTGAGGGTTATTAATCCGTAGAAAAATAGTGGGAGCTATATTTGATAAACTAGCCATTATTGAATATAGTCAAAAATTCACAAATACTAAAACTTGCGTATTTTCCTTTTGTAGAATTCCAAATGGCAAACAACTCATCGAGTTCACAACATTCCCTACGATCTGTCCTTGAGAAGGACAAGCTCTCTGGAACCAACTTTCTTGATTGGTACAGAAACATGAGAATTGTTCTCAAGCAAGAGAAGAAATTGTACGCAATAGAGGAGCATGTTCCAGAAGGTCCAGAGAACCAAACACCTGCTGCCTTAAAGGCGTATCAAAAGCGTGTTGATGACGCTAATGATGCGGCCTGCCTTATGCTATGCACCATGACTTCTGAGATTCAGAAGAAACACGAAAACATGAATGCTGTCGATATGATCGAGCATCTGAAGCAGCTCTTCCAAGAGCAGGCAAGGGTAGAGAGGTATGAGGTCTCAAAGGCACTGTTCAAATGCCATCTGGCAGAAGGGAACCCGGTGGGACCCCATGTACTCCGAATGATCGGGTACTTGGAGAATCTCGCCCGACTGGGGTTCCCGGTCGGTCAAGAGTTGGCAACCGATCTCGTGTTGCAATCGTTGCCCGAGAGTTATGGACAGTTCATTATGAACTATAACATGAACGAGATCGTTAAACCACTGCCAGATTTACTCAACATGTTGAGGACGGCTGAACAGAGCATCAACAAGGGTAAGGGCAAGGCCATAATGATGGTACAGAAAGGAAAGGGCAAAAGGTTTGCCTCTTCCTCCAAGGGCAAAGTCAAGTCGGTTGCCAAGTCCAAGGAACCTGCCCTTAAGCCTGTTGGTGGCATTGCCAAGGCCGTGACTAAAGGTGAGTGTCACTACTGCAGTCAGCCTGGACACTGGAGGAGGAACTGCCCAAAATATCTGGAGGACAAGAGGCTTGGAATAGTGATTCCACCACCACCAGGTATTTTTGTTGTAGATGTCAATTTAACTTTCTCTACATCATGGGTATTAGATACTGGATGTGGATCTCATATTTGTCGAAATATGCAGGATCTAAAGAGAAGTAGGAGATTGGCTAAAGGGGAGGTAGAACTGCGCGTTGGGAATGGAGCAAAGGTTGCTGCGTTGGCCATAGGCGTGTGCGAGCTATCTCTGCCTTCAGGATTAGTTTTAGAATTAAATAATTGCTATTTTGTCCCTGCTATGAGCAGAAACATTATTTCTATTTCTTGTTTGGACAAGGATGGTTTTATTATTTTAATAAAGAACAATTGTTGTTCCTTTTATTTAAATAATATTCACTATTTTAGTGCGCAATTATTTAATGGACTTTATGTCCTTGATCTAAGCAATCCTGTCTACAACATTAATACCAAGCGGATTAAAATAAATGATTTAAATCCTGCTTATTTATGGCACTGTCGTTTAGGCCACATAAATGAGAAACGTGTATCTAGACTCCATAAGGATGGATTACTAGACTCATTTGATTTTGAATCATATGAGACATGTGAATCTTGTTTATTGGGAAAAATGACAAAGTCCCCTTTCAATAAGAAAGGTGAGAGGACTAGTGAGCAATTGGCACTCATACATACCGATGTGTGTGGGCCATTTGCCACGCCAGCCAGGGGTGGTTATGTCTACTTCATTACTTTTACTGATGATTTCAGTAGATATGGATTTGTGTACCTTATGAGGGCAAAATCCGAATCCTTTGAAGTGTTCAAAGAATTCAAGAATGAAGTAGAAAAGCAACTTGGCAAAAGTATCAAAGCCCTACGATCGGATCGTGGAGGAGAATACTTGAGCCAAGAGTTTGACGACTATCTTAGAGAGTGTGGGATTGTGTCCCAACTCACTCCACCCGGAACGCCACAATGGAATGGCGTGTCCGAGAGGAGGAATCGAACCCTATTGGATATGGTTCGATCTATGATGTGTCAAACCGATCTTCCATTATCATTTTGGGGCCACGCTCTATTAAGTGCAGCTTTCACCATTAACCGTGTTCCATCTAAATCAGTCATGAAGACACCATATGAGATGTGGAGTGGGAGGCGTCCCACACTGTCGTTCATGAGGATTTGGGGCTGCGATGTCTATGTAAAACGTTTACAATCAGACAAGCTAGGGCCGAAATTGGATAAGTGTAAATTTGTGGGGTACCCTAAGGAAACTAAGGGTTACTACTTCTACAATCCAAGCGAGAACAAAGTGTTTGTTGCTCGGACCGGTGTGTTTCTATAAAGAGAGTTTGTCTCTAAAGAAGCAAGTGGGAGGAATGTAGAACTTGAAGAGGTTCAAGAACCACAAATCACTGAACCGATTATGGAACATGAACAGGAACCACAAGTTGTTGTAGAGCAACCTGTTCAGGTAACACAAGAGCTTCGTAGATCTAGTAGAGTGCGCCAGGAACCCGAGAGGTATTGACTTCTCGTAACCAATTCCGGTGACACGATGCTCATAGATGATGAGCCTACTACCTATGAGGAGGCCATGAATGGCCCAGACTCTCAGAAGTGGCTAGAAGCCATGAGATCCGAGATGGAATCCATGTATACCAACAAAGTATGGACTTTGGTGGAACCACCCGATGGGGCGCGGCCCATAGGGTGCAAGTGGGTCTTCAAGAAGAAGATCGATATGGATGGTAATGTGATTACCTATAAGGGCCGATTGGTGGCTAAAGGATTCAGACATATTCATGGTATTGACTATGATGAAACCTTTTCACCAGTCGCTATGACCAAATCCATCCGAATCCTACTTGCGATTGCAGCATACTACGACTATGAGATTTGGCAGATGGATGTCAAAACAGCATTCCTCTATGGGAATCTCCTCGAGGACGTGTATATGATACAGCCGGAGGGTTTTGAGGATCCAAAGCAAGCCAACAAAGTATGTAAGCTGCAACGATCCATTTATGGATTGAAGCAAGCTTCTAGGAGTTGGAATCGACGTTTTGATGAAGTGGTCAAAGAGTTTGGCTTCATCAGAAACGAAGATGAGTCTTGTGTCTACAAGAAGGTTAGTGGGAGCTCTGTAGCTTTTCTGGTCTTGTATGTGGATGACATACTACTCATTGGAAACGACATTCCCATGCTGCAATCTGTGAAAGATTGGCTGGGAAAGTGTTTCTCAATGAAAGACTTAGGGGAAGCAGCCTATATACTCGGTATAAAGATCTATAGAGATAGATCTAAGAGGTTGCTAGGCCTAAGTCAAAGTACATATATTGACAAGGTGTTGAAACGGTTCAACATGCAAGATTCCAAGAAGGAATTCTTGCCCGTGTCACATGGAATCACTCTTTCGAAGAGTGGTTGTCCTTCCAATGAGATTGAGAAGAAACGCATGAGTAGAATCCCCTATGCCTCGGCCATAGGATCTATCATGTACGCCATGTTATGTACTAGACCAGATGTGTCATATGCCTTGAGTATGACAAGCAGATACCAATCCAATCCGGGTGAGAGTCACTGGATTGCAGTCAAGAACATCCTAAAGTACTTGAGAAGAACTAAGGATGCTTTCTTGATATTTGGCGGTGAGGAAGAGTTGCGTGTAAGGGGTTACACTGATGCAAGCTTCCAAACCGACAGAGATGACTTTAGATCACAATCGGGTTATGTGTTTTGCCTGAATGGAGCAGCGGTGAGCTGGAAGAGTTCCAAGCAAGAGACGGTAGCTGATTCTACAACAGAGGCTGAGTACATTGCTGCAAACGGCGCAGCAAAGGAAGCTGTTTGGATCAGAAAGTTTGTTTCTGAACTTGGTGTGGTCCCTAGCATTGCGGATCCAGTTGAGTTGTTCTGTGACAACACTGGGGCGATCGCGCAATCAAAGGAACCCAGATCGCACCAGAAGTCCAAGCACGTGCTCAGGAAGTTTCATCTGATTCGAGATATTATCGATAGAGGAGACGTTCGGATATGCAAGATTCCTACAGATGATAATCTGTCAGACCCGCTTACGAAGCTTCTCACGCAGTGGAAGCATGAAGGGCACGCTAGGAGTATGGGCATACGAGATGCGCCAGATTGGCTCTAGTGCAAGTGGGAGACTGTTGGAATAGATGCCCTAGAGGCAATCTAGTTTAGTATGAATTTATCTGTGGCTAGAAATTCATTTATTATTTATTGGATATTTAATGTAATGAAGTCCTTAGATTTACAAATGTGTTGTTTATCTTAAATATCCCTAGTCCAATATAATGGTTAATGGGACAATCATCTATAGACTAGTATGGGGTTGGATTAATATGGAGATATCATGATCCAACACATAGGTGTGAATTAAAGGTAATGACGCACTGGATTGACCCATCTCCGAGAAGGCTACATACATGTTATGTTAAGTCACAAGCGCTTCTCGCGGTGCAATGGTATTGTCATCCTTAGACTTGAAGTCACTAGATATTCTAGTTGTGGATTATTGTGATTTTGGTAGCGTTAAACGCTACACCGTAACTGGGTAGTTATAAAGGCGTGTACTGGATACAATAAGAAGCAAGCTTAGAGATCGTAGTGGACGTAGATAGGATTTGTCCCTCCCACATAATGGGAGCAAATATCCTAGGCCACTCGAGGGATAGTGCTTATAGAATGTCTGGCCAGACTCAAATAAATCAATATGGGATATTGATGTTATTTGCACGAATAAGGCTATTCCCATGGATCGAGAAACTGTGGATTGGATATACGAGTGTGACTTGTATGTCTCGTGTCCAATCCGGATATAGAGACAAAGGGATGAGACAATTACTTGTACAAAGGTTGTCAAGATGACTATTCTATTAGTTGGCTAGAATGGATGTTTTGCTAGAGACCGCTCCATATTAGCAAATAGTTGCTACCAACTAGATAGAACCTATGGGGTCACACGCTATATAGAGTTGAACTAGATTTGGGAATTAATTAATTGGATTAATTAATTAGAAGGATCACTTTGCAAACCCTTGCAAACTTAGTAGGGACTAATTTGCAAGGAAGGGACTAAATTGAATTCTAGTAGGACTAGAATAAGTCCTTTAGGTAGTTGACAAGGAGTTGTTGGACTATATAAAGGACCTTCCTTCCTTCCTTCCTTCACACAATAACTTATGCTCATTAGTGAACATAACAAGAGTGGGAGAGAACAAAAGGAGAGAGAGCAAGCAACAAGGAGGCCCGACCGCCCCTTGCCGCCGCCCCGTCCCCGTCGGCCAAAGGAGGCCGAGACCCTCCTTTGGGTCTCGTTTTGCGTGATTCTTCTTCCTCTTCCTCTTCCGGGCTAGCACCAAGGACTTGGGAGATTCTAGGATCAACTCTAGGAGTGGATCAACTATAGAGAACGTGACACAATTCGCGTTTGAAGTCATCAAGGAGAACCCAAAGGTGTGTTTATGATTTCTAACCTTTACCATCGTTATGTCTCTTGACTTGTGATCCTTGGAGGGTTTTGCATGGTTTTATGTTTTTTTATGCTTCTGTTGCGCTATCCATGTATCAAAAACCTACAGGCTCATCATTTATGAGCATCGTGTCACCGGAATCGGTCACGAGAAGTCCATACCTATCGGGTTCCTGGCGCACTATATTAGATCTACGAAGCTCTTGTGTTACCTGAACAGGCTGCTCCACAACTACTTGTGGTTCCTGTTCATGTTCCATAATCGATTCAGTGATTTGTGGTTCTTGAACCCCTTCAAGTTCTACATTCCTCCCACTTGCTTCTTTAGAGACAAACTCTCTTTCTAGAAACACGCCGGTCCGAGCAACAAACACTTTGTTCTCGGTTGGATTGTAGAAGTAGTAACCCTTAGTTTCCTTAGGGTACCCCTCAAATTTACACTTATCCGACTTCGGCCCTAGCTTGTCTGATTGTAAACGTTTTACATAGACATCGCAGCCCCAAATCCTCATGAACGACAGTGTGGGACGCCTCCCATTCCACATCTCATATGGTGTCGTCATGACTGATTTTGATGGAACACGGTTAATGGTGAAAGCTGCACTTAATAGAGCGTGGCCCCAAAATGATAATGGAAGATCGGTTTGACACATCATAGATCGAATCATATCCAATAGGGTTCGATTCCTCCTCTCAGACACGCCATTCCATTGTGGCGTTCCGGGTGGAGTGAGTTGGGACACGATCCCACACTCTCTAGGATAGTCGTCAAACTCTTGGCTCAAGTATTCTCCTCCACAATCCGATCGTAGATGAGCCTTGATACTTTTGCCAAGTTGCTTCTCTACTTCATTCTTGAATTCTTTGAACACTTCAAAGGATTCAGATTTTGCCCTCATGAGGTACACAAATCCATATCTACTGTAATCATCAGTGAATGTAATGAAGTAGACATAACCACCCCTGGCAGGCGTGGCAAATGGCCCACACACATCAGTATGTATGAGTGCTAATTGCTCACTAGTCCTTTCACCTTTCTTATTGAAAGGGGAATTCGTCATTTTTCCCAATAAACAAGCCTCACATGTCTCATATGATTCAAAATCAAATGAGTCTAGTAGTCCATCCTTATGGAGTCTAGATACACGTTTCTCGTTTATGTGGCCTAAACGACAGTGCCATAAATAAGCGGGATTTAAATCATTTATTTTAATCCGCTTGGTATTAATGTTGTAGACAGGATTGCTTAGATCAAGGACATATAGTCCACTAAATAATTGCGCACTAAAATAGGGAATTTTATTCAAATAAAAGGAACAACAATTGTTCTTTATTGAAATAATAAAACCATCCTTGTCCAAACAAGAAATAGAAATAATGTTTCTGCTCATAGCAGGGACAAAATAGTAATTATTTAATTCTAAAACTAATCCTGAAGGCAGAGATAGCTCGCACACGCCCACGGCCAACGCAGCAACTTTTGCTCCATTCCCAACGCGCAGATCTATCTCTCCTTTAGCCAATCTTCTACTTCTCTTTAGATTCTGCACATTTCGACAAATGTGAGATCCACATCCAGTATCTAATACCCACGATGTAGAGATAGTTAAATTGACGTCCACAACAAAAATACATGGTGGTGGTGGAATCACTATTCCAAGCCTCTTGTCCTCCAGATATTTTGGGCAGTTCCTCCTCCAGTGTCCAGGCTGACTGCAGCAGTGACACTCACCTTTAGTCACATCTTTGGCAATGCCACCAACAGGCTTAAGGGCAGGTTCTTTGGACTTGGCAACTGACTTGCCTTTTTCCCTTGGAGGATGAGGCAAACCTTTTGCCCTTTCCTTTCTGCACCATCATAATGGCCTTGCCCTTACCCTTGTTGATGCTCTGTTCAGCTTTCCTCAACATATTGAGCAAATCTAGCAGTGGTTTCACGATCTCGTTCATGTTATAGTTCATGATGAACTGTCCATAACTCTCGGGCAACGATTGCAACACGAGATCGTTTGCCAACTCTTGGCCGACCGGGAACCCAAGCCGGGCGAGATTCTCCAAGTACCCGATCATACGGAGTACATGGGGTCCCACCGGGTTCCCTTCTGCCAGATGACACTTGAACAGTGCCTTAGATACTCTTGGAAGAGCTGCTTCAGATGCTCGATCATATCGACAACATTCATTTTTTCGTGTTGCTTCTGAAGCTCAGAAGTCATGGTGCATAGCATAAGGCAGGCTGCATCATTAGCATCATCAACACGCTTTTGATACGCCTTTAAGGCAGCAGGTGTTTGGTTCTCTGGACCTTCTGGAACATGCTCCTCTATTGCGTACAGTTTCTTCTCTTGCTTGAGAACAATTCTCAAGTTTCTGTACCAATCAAGAAAGTTGGTTCCTGAGAGCTTGTCCTTCTCAAGGACAGATCGTAGGGAATGTTGTGAACTGATGAGTTGTTTGCCATTTGGAATTCTACAAAAGGAAAATACGCAAGTTTTAGTATTTGTGAATTTTTGACTATATTTAATAATGGCTAGTTTATCAAATATACCTCCCACTAATTTTCTACGGATTAATAACCCTCAAGATATTAATGCGGAAAATATCCTTATATTTTCTAGTGGGCCAAGATCCATGTTTCATCTCCTTATGAGCTTGCTTTGGCAAGTCACCCATAATTTGAATACTTTAGGTAGGAACAATTCCAATTGCATCCCTTATGCAACTCTTGGTTCAATTGGGTAAATAACTCCTTATTTATCCATCCATATGGATAATCCCGATTGATTTCCTCTAGGTTTCTTAATCACATTAATAGCCTAGTTTTGTTCAACCTCTTATTTAAACAATTGCACATTACTAGCTTGTGCCATCGCATTCCATCATTATGAACCAAGTCGCCATGCTTTGGCACGCACGAACTTGATAAATCATGATGATAATGAGTATTTAAATAACGAGAAGGCAAGAACATAATATTTGAATTTTGAGAGATTTTTAAATTCAATTTTAATTGTTTTGTTGATCAATATCAACTGATCTATCTATTTGAGTTTGGGCACAACTCCAAATAATATATTCGGGTTGTCTAATTATCTTATTATCCTAATTGCATGCATCAACCATACACCAACCACAAAATAATAAGACAATAAAATAAACAACCACAAAACATAAATAAAACGTGATGTGGATATGGCCTTTTCTAGACTAAGATAATTCCAAGCCAATGGAATTATCTATGAACCCTAAAAACAAACACATCTCCATGCGTCTTGATCTTTTGGTCCATCGTTCATAGTCATGTGGAATGCTCCATGCTCCTTCTTTTGTGGCTTCTTTTGGCTTTGGGCTTATTTTCTTCAATCTTGGCTAACAATCTACTTTATCTAGCACTAGCTAACTTCTATACTAAATAAAATATATCTCACAAGTTGAAAAAAAAATGGCTCGCAGGCCATGAAACCGTAATTAATTATTACAATTAATTGATCAGCTCGCAGGCCGTAAACCAAATCACAAAAATTAAACATCCACATCAAACCACATCCTAAGGCCATATCCAATCACCATGCGATTTTCACATAAACAGTTAAAATCCAATTTTAACGCGCTTGGTCAATTTTAATTGATTTTAGGATATTATAGGGTTAATACGGTCCATGGGCCCAACAATCCAATTGCTCGGGCCCAAAAAGGTGAACCGCAAGGCCCTAGGGCTGGCCGGCCCCTAGCCCACGCCGCTAGGCCGCGAACTAGGGCTGCCCCGGCCCCTAGGGCGGCCTAGATTGGGCGGCAAGCAAGAGGGGCGGTCCCTTTAGGGGGGGCGAACCTCTTAGGGAGTTGTTTCCAAAAACAACTCCCTTGCTTGGTGCCCAAGTTTGGTTGTTTTCTTGTTTTGGGAGAACTCCTTCTTCCCCAAGGATGCCCAAACCCTAGATTTAAGATCCTAAAATTTCTCAAACTCACTAATTCACGCATCCAATGAAAAAACTAGGTCTTGTTATGATAGATTGTTGACAAATTGCATCCCATGCTTGATTTGTCTTGTTTTACGCGATAAACAATCAATTGAAGGTGCAAAACTATCAAAACGTAACACATAAACCACGTTTATGCTCTACGACCTGTGGCTCTGATACCACTGTAGGGTTTCGATTCATGGATGCGCAACGGAAACAATAATTAACCATGCAAAACCCTCCAAGGATCACAAGTCAAGAGACATAACGATGGTAAAGAAAGAAATCAATAACACACCTTAGGGTTCTCCTTTGATGACTTCAAACGCGAATTGTGTCACGTTCTCTATAGTTGATCCACGCCTAGAGTTGATTTCTAGATCTCCCACTCCTTGGTGCTAGCCGGGAAGAGGAAGAGGAAGAATCACGCAAAACGAGACGAACCAAAGGAGGTTCGGCCTCCTTTAGGGCCGACGGGGACGGGCGGCGGGCTAGGGGGGCGGCGGCTCCTCTAGCTTGCTTGCTCTCTCCTTTTGTTCTCTCCCACTCAAGTTATGATAAATTATGAACATAAGTGTGGGAAGGAAGGAAGGAAGGTCCTTTATATAGTCCAACAAATCCCTGCCAACTACCTAAAGGACTTATTCTAGTCCTGCTAGAATTCAATTTAGTCCCTTCCTTGCAAATTAGTCCCTACTAAGTTTGCAAGGTTTTGCAAAGTGATCCTTCTAATTAATTAATCCAATTAATTAATTTCCAAATTTAGTTCAACTCTATATAGCATGTGACCTCATAAGTTCTATCTAGTTGGTAGCAACTACTTGCTAATATGGAGCGGTTTCTAGCAAAACATCCATTCTAGCCAACTAATAGAATAGTCATCTTGACAACCTTCGTACAAGTAATTGTCTCATCCCTTTGTCTCTATATCCGGATTGGACACGATACATACAAGTCACACTCGTATATCCAATCCACAGTTTCTCGATCCATGGGAATAGCCTTATTCGTGCAAATAACATCAATATCCAATATTGATTTATTTGAGTCTGGCCAGACATTCTATAAGCATTATCCCTCGACTGGCCTAGGATATTTGATCCCATTACGTGGGAGGGACAAATTCTATCTACGTCCACTAGGATCTCTAAGCTTGCTTCTTATTGTATCCAGTACACGCCTTTATAACTACCCAGTTACGGTGTAGCGTTTAACGCTACCAAAATCACAATAATCCACAACTAGAATATCTAGTGACTTCAAGTCTAAGGATGACAATACCATTGCACCGCGAGAAGCGCTTGTGACTTAACATAACATGTATGTAGCCTTCTCGGAGATGGGTCAATCCAGTGCGTCATTACCTTTAATGCACACCTATGTGTTGGATCATGATATCTCCATATTAATCCAACCACATACTAGTCTATAGATGATTGTCCCATTAACCATTATATTGGACTAGGGATATTTAAGATAAACAACACATTTGTAAATCTAAGGACTTCATTACATTAAATATCCAATAAATAATAAATGAATTTCTAGCCACAGATAAATTCATACTAAACTAGATTGCCTCTAGGGCATCTATTCCAACAGTAAGTACTACTAGAACCATTGAATTTCCTCACATGGATCTATGTGGTCATATGAGAACTCCTTCTCCAAAGGGTAAGAGATATATGTTAGTTATTGTAGATGATTTCTCTATATTTACTTGTGTAATGTTTTTGAGAGAAAAGTCTGAAGCTCTATCTGAATTTTCAAAGCTTTGTAAAGAGATTCAAACTATGAAAAACCTGCCTATTGCTTCTATCAGAAGTGATCATGGGAGAGAATTTGATCAACTTGAATTTGATTCTTTTTGTGCTAAGTTTGGTATCTCTCACAATTTCTCTACTCCTAGAACTCCTCAACAGAATAAAGTAGTTGAAAGAAAGAACGGTACTCTTGAGGACATGTCTAGGACAATGTTTATGGAGAACAAGTTGCCAAAACTTTTTTGGACAGAAGTTGTAAACACTGCCAACTACATTCTGAACAAGTTTCTGATTAGGCCAATCTTGAAGAAAACTCCCTATGAACTGTTGAAAGGGAGAAAGCCAAACATCTCCTATTTCAGCCTTTTGGATGTACCTGTTTTGTACACAAAAATGGTAAGGATAATCTTGGCAAGTTTTATGCCAGGAGTGATGAAGGTATCTTCTTGGTTATTCACTGACTAGCAAGGCTTATAGATATATAACAAGAGAACCAAGCTTGTTGAAGAAATCATTCATGTTATTTTTGAGGAAAGTTACGATGGTTCTTTGAGTGAAAGTTTTGCAGAATTAAATCTGAATAAGCATGAGTCAGTTGATGACAATCCAAGAGGTGGTTCCAAAGAAAACTTGCAGGATAACAGAAGACATTTGAAGGCCTTGAATATGCATCTCAAAGCCTTGAAACAAATCCTCAAGGAAAGCAGAACGATCAAGACACCTCTTCAAGCTTTCAAAGTCTTGAAAAGCTTCCTGGAGAACCAGAACATGGACTTCAAGAAATAGATTCGAATACCTTTCAGAACATCCTTCAGACAACATTATTTCTAATCCATCCACTGGATCTCAATTAAAGAAATCGTGTTCTTTTAATGCTTTTGTTTCTCTTGTAGAACCTACAAATGTGAAGGAAGCATTACAAGAAGCAGATTGGATCATTGCTATGCAAAGTGAACTCGATGAGTTAGAAACGAACAAGGTTTCGAATCTAGTTCCTCCTCCCAAAGATCAGTCTGTGATTGGCACAAGGTGGGTGTTCAGAAACAAGCTTGATGAGAATGGTAAGATTATCATAAACAAATCAAGATTAGTTGCTCAATGTTACAATTAAGAAGAAGGTATAGACTATGAGGATACTTTTGCTCCTGTAGCCAGGTTAGAAGCAATTAGATTGTTACTTGCCTTTGCATCTCATAAGAACGTCAAAATTTTTCAAGTGGATGTTAAATGTGCCTTTCTGAATGGTTATCAGCAAGAAGAATTTTATGTTGCTCAACCCCCCTTGTTTTGAAAATGATGAGTTTCCTAACTATGTCTATAAACTTGACAATTCCCTTTTTGGTTTGAAACAAGCTCCAAGGGCTTGGTATGAAAGATTGTCAAAGTTTCTACTTGAAAATGGTTTCAAAAGAGGACTGGTGGACAAAACTCTTTTCAAAAAGACTCGTGAGAAAGATATTCTTGTAGAGCATATATATGTTGATGATATTCTTTTTGGTTCTACTAATGATTCTCTTTCCAAGGATTTCTCAAGTCTTAAGAGAAGGGAATTTGAGATGAGCTTGACGGGATAGTTGAATTTCTTTCTTGGTCTTCATGTTCATCAATTGAAGAGGGGACTTTTTCTACACCACAGCAAGTACCCCAAGGACATGCTAACCAAATACAACTTGTCTCAGTCCACGGTATTCGGAACTCCTAGGAGTTCTACTCTATCTTTAGACAAAGTTCAAAGTGGTAAGAGTGTGAACCAGAAAGAGTATAGATGTATGATTGGTTCACTTATCTATCTTACTACTAGTAGGCCAAACATCATGTTCAGTGTATGTATGTGTGCTAGATTCCAAGATGATCCAAAAGAATCACACATGGTTGTTGTAAAAAGAGTTTTTAGATATATCAATGGTACCAAAGACTTTGGGCTTTGGTATCCAAGACAGTTTAACTTATCTTTGTGTGGTTATTCAGATGCTGACTTTGCAGGATATAAAGTTGACAGAAAAAGTACTTCAGGGTGTTGCCAATATCTTGGATAATCCCTAATAAGCTGGCATTCTTAGAAGCAAAACTCAGTAGGAATGTCAACTGTAGAAGTTGAATACATAGAAGATGGAGCTTGCTATTCACAAGTTTTATGGATAGGTCAAAAAATGAGAGACTTGGGATTTGAATTCAGAGATATTCCTATCAAGTGTGACAACACTAGTGCAATCTCTATTTCAAAGAATCCAGTCCAGCACTCAAGAACCAAACACATAGATGTCAGACACCATTTCATCAGAGATCATGCAGAGAAAGGTCATATCTCAATTAAATTTGTGCTTACTAACATGCAATTTCAGAAATCTTCACTAAACCATTGCCAGAGGAAAGATTTTCAGCCCAGAGATTGGAACTGGGCATGCTGAATAAGGAATCATTGGTTTAGGGGAGTCTCAGGGTGATGTTGTGTGTTTTTACAGTTTTGGAAAGTTTTATAAAGCCTTGAAAAGCATTCCAAAGCCTTGATATTACTTATTTCAGTACTGCTGTATTTCAAGGTCAATGAAACGATCATCAATGCTCGGTGTTATCTCTGTAGATAATTTCCTAAGATTATTTTTATTAAAAACGAATTTTTTATAAGGTCGCAGCAAGTTATTTTGTTTCCTTAAGGAGTTTGTATTTCTGGCAAACTCTCTTTTTCAAAGATATGGGAATATGTTGTTTCCTATTCAAACTCAAACTATTTGCTATTTATTTCCTTTCCTCTCTCACATACCTATCACTCATGCCACTCTCTTCTAAAATACTCCAAACCCTAATGAACTCCCGAAGAACCTCAGACAAAATCAAGATGGTTGGAGGCTCCAAGATATTCAGGGAAAAAGAGGAAGACTGCAGAAGAGGAAGGGCAAACCCTCAGTGGTGAATCTACTTCCGGAATTCCTAGTCCACCTAAACCCTCCTCTCCTCCACCAAAGAAGAAGATCAAGAAGGACAAGGAATAACAGACTGCTTCCTCAAGAAAGAAGAATAAGTCAGATCCATCGGGGGATTCTAACAAACAGAAAGGGATTCAGATTGTAAGCCTTAAATCAACAAAGAAGAAGCCTCAGAAGTCTGACAAAGGAAAAGATAAGGTCACTGGAAAAGAGATTGAGGTACCACATAAGGAAACTTGCAAGGAAATTCAGATCTTTTCTGAAAAATAAACCTCTCCTAGTAAGAAAGTTCTTTCTAGTAAATGGTTTGTTAGTCATTCAGCAAGAAGAATATGGTTAGATGGTTTTGTCTTTTCTCATATTGCATATTGCAGTATGATCAGCATCAGCATGTTGAATGGTATGAATTTGGAATAAATTAGGAGGTTGAAACAAAGTTCTTTATGAAAGATTCTAAATCCTTCAGAATTTGCGTACCTAGACTTACCAGGCTATTCTATATAAACATGAAGAAAATCAAGACCTTGAATCTAACTATCTCTTCTAAGGTTGTTGGAGTGAAGATGGAGTTATATCACATTGAGTTTGCTAATGTTCTGGGGTGTCCTAAGAGGTAAAACACTAACAATCATCCAATTAGAGCTGAAGCTTTGAAATTGGCTAGGTAAGAATTCTTTCTACCCAATGTAGCTACCTCCTCAAAACAGCTGACACACTATGTGTTGACTGTTGAAGCTAAAATTTTGTCTACCATCTTAATGAGGTCTGTAGCTCCTAAGATAATTCTAAGGAGTTGATTTCATACAGATTTCATACGTATGAGATAGATTTGCCAACTACTGTGATGGAACACATGTTTTATTCCTGTACAAAGAAAAGGAAACACCCTCTGCCTTATGCCAATCTCCTCACCTTGTTCGTTGATCACCTATACATACATGTCGACAGAGAAGAGACAATCACAACTGGCTTTGGAATGCTGGATGAAAAGGCTTTTCAACAAATTGGAATAGTTAAAGCCAGTGTTGGAGTTTGGAAGCTCTACTTTGAATTATCTACTGAGGAGCTACAGTCCAAGAAATTTCCCAAACCTAAGTCCATACCCTCTCCTTCAACCCTGCCTCATCCATTCAAGACCTTTCCGTGGTGCTTCAAAGACTAGACTTCATTGACCATAAATTGGATGAATTGAAGCAGGGACATTTTGAACAAGGTGTTGATTTCAAACGGATGAAATATATGGTTGAAAGTTTCTTCAAAAGTATAAATTTGATCCATGCTGAGGAAGAAGTCTCACAAGTTCCAAAGGGATAAAAGAAGGCAGGCTCTACAGCTGACTTGTTTGATTAAAACACTACTGATGATGAAGCTGTAGAAGATCAGGGTACTGGGTAACAAGCTGATCAAGAGGAAGCTGGGAAAAAAAATTCTGAAGACAAGGTTTTAATTTATGAAGACAACATTGACACTCAGGAGCTTCTCAAAGAGTCTTTGCAGAACAAGAAGAAGAAAGGAAAGGAACCTATGACTTCTGCTAAACTGTTTGAAAATGTGGGTGCTGATGAACCATGAGAGGAAGCTGGTAAGGGTGATGATGCTGAAGATGAGGAAGAGGAAGAAAGTGATCAAGGAGAGGATGCTGGAGACAATCCATATATAGACCCAAAGCCTTGATTCTAGCCTTTCTTTCTACCCTATTTTCAAAGCCTTGAAATCCTTTTCAAAGTATTGAAAATATTCTCCTCTTTTTTTAATTTTTATTTAAACTTTTCAATATTTGCAAAAACTTTTGATCCAACGTTTTCTCTCTGTTTTTTTATGAAAGTTAAAAAGGGGGAGAAACTTAGGTGTTTTTCTTGGGGTAATAAGATCTTGTGAAGATTAGTAGGTTATTTGAATACCTGAACTGCTTCTGTGTGTTTATAATTTACTTAATTGTTTTGATTTATGTTATGAAGTTACTATGTTTGTTTTGGATTCCATATAACTGTTCTGCCATGCTACTAATGTATTTATTTTGCAAAATATTAGAACCAATATGATTAGTGGTTTTGTCTTTCATCAAGAGAGAGATTGTAAGTTCACAGACTGTTTCAATGCCTTCAAACAACTTTCAAAGCCTTTGAAATAGCACTGCACTACACTACATAAACTCAGGGGGAGTTTTCCTCGTGTTCTGATCTCTATCCTCCTTTGATTGATCGTACTCTATTTTGATGAAGAAAGAAAAACTAATGCGATACTTGATCTTGACTTAATCTCTCTGTTTTATTAAGTTTCTTGCAGGATTAATTAGCTACTTATTTTATGGGTACGCTTTCCTAAAGTGTCTATATGCAGGAAAGGAAATACAACTAGCAGATGGATCCTACACTTGTATACTCATGTCTAGACCTTCCTAACATCCTCAGATAAAAGATCAAATAAGTATATTTGAAGATATTGAGCAGCTAGCCATTGGGGAAGAGTTTTTAGAGTGTTAAAGATATGCTGATTAATTTTACAAAATTCTATTTGAAGAAGATCCTATAAATCTGCATTTCAAACAAATCTGCAAATAAGAAGATTGTTGAGAGAATTTGTGAAAACTTTTTACATAGACTTTAAAACACTTTAAAGAAATCACTGAAGGAGATCATTCCATTCAATCCAGCATCTAGAAGAACACTTCAAGTCGCACTGAGTGTTCTTCTTCTGATCTTCATTTGTATATCTTTTCTGCTATACTTATAATCATTTTAATCTTGTTGTGTTGTTCAAGAGGAACAACAAGAGATTCTTATTAGATCAGTTAGCTAGAGCAAGTACAAGATAGGTTAGTGAGAACCACAAGCTGTAATAGAGTAACGGACTTCTCTGTGCTTGAGATCTAAGGCTTAGCTTTTAATCAGAATTGAGTCACAAATCCTGCAGGGATTAGATCCCTGAGGTAGATACGTAGGTCCTTGAGGACTGAACTCTATAAATACTTTGTGTATCTTGATCTTTCCTTTCAGTTCTATACTTGTCTTGTTCAAAGCTTCAAAACAGGTTTTTGTTCAAGGGCTTGAAAGGCTTTCCAAGGCCTTGAAAAAGAACAAAAAATCTATTCTCAGTCTAAGTTGATTCCAAGGTCCTGAAACTCTATTCAAGGCCTTGAAATACACTTTTCTTCCTTAGTTTGTTTTAAAACTCCACCTTTTAGAAAAAAAATTCATACTCTATTCAACCCCCCTCCCCCTTCTAGAGTATTGATCATGTATTGTGTGCCTACATACTGTCTTTTAGTAATTTCAGATTGACTTGTTAGTAACATTTAAATCATGACTCATGGCATGTCCACATGTCCCATTCACAATTACATGACATTAGGAACCAGTATGTACCAATCTGGAGTTAAAATTGACCAAGTCAATTGGAGGGACCAAACTCCAATCTTATCAAAATGTAGGGGCCTAAAGGCAATTAAGATGAAATCATTACATATCAATAGATGTTCATCATTACACCCTATGAATGATGTGAATCACTCACTGAGCATATTTGAGGGATTCAGGCACAATCATGGACTGTTTTGGATAAGACTAAGCTACGAGGGGTAATCCGGAAATTTTGGGTTTGGCCGTCAGTATGAAATTTCTTACATCTAACTTATTTAGAGGATATGTGTTAATAGTAGATATATTTAAATTATGTATATACTTATGGAGTAGATAATCAGCTCCCTAGATCAGAGTATCATCTTGTAATTGTCAGGTGGGTAATCATGTTTCTTTACTTGCTTAGTTTCATACCCGAAAACACAGTTTTCAAAGAATCAAATGACTTTAGAAATCTTATGGAAATTATTTTGAGTAAACTGGACTTTATGATTTTGCTTTAGGATAACTGAATTAGTAAGTAATATTATTGGATTCTATATGCTGAAGGGTTTTCATGTTAGACTCTTGCCTGGGCTCGGGGGTATGAGGGTAGAGACTTTGAAGGTCTTCTCAGCTCCTCAAGTTATTGGATTCTATATTAAAACTACCTATGTCTCTCTAAGCCAGCAACGAGCTTGAGTTGTACTTTGCATTAGGCACTAGTACTATTCTACTAAAAAACTACTCCATAGGGTGACGACACTTAAATTCTAGTTGTTAGGTAGATTTTGAATTAGCTAGCCTTGTCGCTAGTGAATATGATATTTACAACCCTATGGGTAGTGGCAGGTTATCTTGAATCTCTAGTATTAATGAGTAATAAGTTAACTTTCATGTTTAATTTGTTTTGTCTATCTGGGTACTACGTATGGGAGTTATCATGTGAATCCATAAATGTTGTTATTTATCTATGACAGTTTATTAAATTTCGATTTAAACTACTTGCAATAACAACTTGTTTTACTAACTCTTTACTAATGGTACAACTTTTCAAAAATGTTTTCAAAACTCGTTAGTTAAATTATGTTTCCCCGGCTATTCACTCAGACTATTACTGAGTTCTTCTTTCTTTAGCCTCATTTTCTCTAGAACCCCGCAGGTGAGCAATCGGGGTACTTGTGAGCTTAGATATTAGAGGATTGTACATCACCTGAACAACTGTATATATTTATGTCAAAATATTAAGTAATATTTTAAAATCATATGCATGTTTCTTAAATTTTCTCCGTAATCGGAGATGTTAGAGTTAGACTCCTTGCTGGGTGACACAAATGTGTACATGTTAAGAATACCTTCTGAGTCTCACTCAGTCCCTGTAGCAATCGATCTATATATATATAGCTATTCCTAACACCACTCACCTTTTGAGTCCATCAGGATACATGATTAAACTCTGTCTTTTCTTCCTAACCTAATAGGTCACTCTAACGCACCAGGAAAGATCTGTAGTAATCCAAGTTAGCTAATTCGTTCTTACATAGAATTAAAACAAAATACATATGTAATAGATAGAACATGAATCTGTAGTAAGATCCATAGATGATGAATCCATAGTCAAAAGCTGAAACATACTGAATCGAAACCATATATTCACCTAGAAATTAGGTAACGAGTTTAGCTACTAAAAATTGTGGTAATGATAAAAACTAATTTTCATAAGAAAAAAAAAATGGAGGTAGAAAATTCTTGGGACTCCTCAGATTCTCTAAGCTGCCTCCAAAAGTTGCTTCTAACGTTAAATGATGGTTCTGAGATGCTACGTCGAGTTTTGTTATATACTGCACGAGTTTCCATTAAGTTTCCAAAATTTACAAAATGCCTTGGCCTGAGACCGCCCTAAACTTGTCCTTGACTGTGTCTCAATGCACGGGAGCTGCGTATGGATGCATAAATTGACTTCTGGGAAGTTGGTTTTTCATTATGACTGCGCATGTACGCAACCTGTGATTTTTTACTTTGATGCGTACATATTGAAATTTTTGTTCTTCGTTTTCTCTATGGGTGCGTATGGATGTACCCCTGTGCGTATGGGCGCAAACAGGGTGCTAAAAATCTTCTTCGGAGCCCTCTATTTACTTATGGATATATCTACAATTGCATATGGATGCAGCCCTGCGAATGGAAGCAAAATGGCCAAAATTTTAGATTTTTTCTCTTTGACTGCGTATGTAAGCAGTTCTTTTGCGTACATATGCATATAGAGGACTGCTTCAACTTTTCCAAGCCATAAATTCCTCGTTTGGACTCCGATTTACATTTTTGGCCTATCTTGGAATGCTCTTGAAGTCTACTTTCATTTGCCACTGGTTTTCACTCTGAAATGCTTAGTAGAACTCAAGTTCTGATCAATAGATTGCAGACATGTCAATCTAGCTTCTCCAACTTTACTCAGTTTCTTCATTTTTTGACTCTTGTCTTGGTCGAATTCCTTACTGAGTCTCTTCTCTGCTACTCCATGTGTATCTCAATCCTGTTACTAAATAGACAAGATGAAACCTACCCGATAGCATGTCCAGTAAAATCAAAATAGAACAAAGTACTTAGATTTCACACTTTATCCTAGCATCCACATTTACAACATACCAAGGCTAAATGGCTAAAATAAGCATAAAATCATGGAAATGTATGCTAATGCCGTTATAATAAAACCCCAAAATAAATCCTATTTGAGAGTTATCAAGTACCCCCGCACTCAACTTTGCTCATATGAGCAAACTCCACATTTATACTACCACTGCATATTATCGAAATGCAATAAACAATATAATTATGGAAAGTTACACACAATTTCACGTAATAATCATTTAACACATAATAGTATGCGAGCAGATAATAACAACAGAAACGGATCGACATATATTAACACAAAGCATGCTGATATACCGTAAGCGATAATAATATTATAAAATGCATCACCTGCGAACACTTTTAGAGTTTGCGCAACTAAGGCTATATTTGAATCATTCCCCAAGTTGGTACGAATTTTTCAAATGTGATAACTCAGGTACGTGGCCAATTTAAAAATAAAATATTTAATTGGCATCTGAAATTTCGGGACGAAATTTCCTTAAGTGGGGTAGATTATCCTTTATACAGAAAGTATGACATACTTGTATTTACTGTAAATGTGTGCTTTGACATACTTGTTACCATGCTTAAATTATTTTATCCAGTCTAATCCTTATCTTATGTAGAAAATGTAAGGGTCATATTTCTTAAGGTTACATTCTTTCAATGAATGTCAATTTTAAGCATTTAGTATTATGATATATCCATAACTGAAAGCTATAATAGTTAAGCTCGTCTAAAAATACACCAGAAGTCTTAATATCTTCTTTTTCATCGCTAAATTAATGATAAAAATATTTAGAGAATAATTAGTACTAATAATACGTTTAAGTATTTATTAGCTTAGTTAATTATGATTAGTACATGATGACATGTATTATAGAGTGTTTTAGCTTGTATATATGTTGATTGCATGAATGAAACATAGTGTGACACGTGTCGCTGTCTTAGTTCATGTCCCAGTTGCTTGACACTCGCCCCTGCTGCGTGTCATCGTATGGCACCCTCTCTTTAATTGTGCGACCTGTTTTGGACATGTGTCACGTCATGGGCATTCAATCCTTGCATGCTTGTCACGTGTCCCAATGACGCACCGCGATGTTATTGGTCGCCTACTTATATTATTAGAGCCTAATGCATTATGTATTTCTCATTCTAGATTCGATTCAATTACAAATAAGTCAGAGAGAGAGGTAATGTTTTTATTATTTTGAAGTCGTTATCAGATGCTATTATTGAGGTAGGGCTTATGCACTTTACAATATTGTTATTGCTTACGGTTTATGAGCATTCTTCGTGTTAAATATATGTCGATATGTTTATTGTTGTCATTATCGATTCACATGCTAGTGGGTGCTAAATGATTACTACCTCTGTTTCTTCTCTTTCACCTTAGGAGGACTTTTTACCCGTATCTGGGTCACTTTGACTCGGTGATTTGGATAGCAAAACAATGTAATTTTTTGATAATTTTTTCATCGTATTGTAGAGTAAAGTTTTCTCTACAAGATCATGCAAAGATTACCGAATTCGTGTATCGTTTTGCTAACCAAATCACCGAGTCAAAGTGACCCAGTGAATAGTGTCAAAAAGTGAAGTAAGGTGAAAGAGAAGAAACAGAGGTAGCATTATGTGATATGAGATATTACGTGTAACCTGCTGTAATTATATTGTTTATTTCATACCACCTTACTGTTGTGGTGAACATCCAACGGGGCGCGAGCTCACCCCCTAACAGTGTTTGCAGGTTACGGCAGACAGATCAGACGGTAGAATTAAAGTGATAGCTTTATAAGAGATTACATAGACTTGTTATTTTGATCGTTGTAATCAATTATTTAAAAACATCTTTTTATAAAGAAATATTTTTTATCCAATTCACGTACCGGAAAATATTATTTTATTTAATAAATTGACCGGTGTTTGGCACACGAGATTGTATATGTATTTTGTACCAGCGGTGGTGATCTGCAAATGGTACTAGACCGGCCATAGAGCCGAGTCAATGAGATAATTGGTATTAGTTTATCC
Source organism: Linanthus parryae (assembly GCA_023055425.1). Taxonomy (NCBI): domain Eukaryota; kingdom Viridiplantae; phylum Streptophyta; class Magnoliopsida; order Ericales; family Polemoniaceae; genus Linanthus; species Linanthus parryae. The sequence goes on along the minus strand of JALGPY010000002.1, from coordinate 159,875,351 downwards.
TAAAATAAAACCCTGGGTTTAGGGGTGTCACAAGTTCTCAGTAAAGAATGTCAAAGTAATATCTAAACATATATTGTTTCATGATACATGTATCACATCAGCATGCAATCGCAGTTTAACATAGACATATATGTCAAGTCATGAATATGTAAGTTATTCATCGTTTTATTATCTTCATGGAACCTGTTGTGCTCACATACGCGCCCACAGCTAGGAGTGAGTCAGCATACCTCCGCATACGCGCTCTCAACTAGGAGTGCAGTACCCACCTGCCATCAAACTGGCAGTGCTTTTTTGCACCAGGCCTCGGGTGCGCTCATGGTCTTTCCCCTAGGGATGTGCAATCCCTTCTTGCTAACCCCTCCATATATTTTCACTTTTATTATCAATTTCACATGCATAACGTGCATGAATAACACTATCGACAATATCCCGCTTCACCTTCCGCCCCAAGTCTTTCAAAGAAACATACATTCCCGGTACTTCGCCCCATCATGCTAACATCATATCAAAAATCAACACAGTTGATGTCATGTATCCATCATACTGACGAATATCAATAGTATAATCAAATAGCAATTTCAACAGTATCTCTGCGTGATTCAAATACTCAAATAACAATTTTGATAGCATCCCTGCATGAATCAGATATCAATTTATAATTTCACAATAATCAGGCTTAACCTGGACGCAATAATAGAAATTCAATAATTTCAAAGAGTATATCTAAGCAGTACAATGACTACCATATAAACAGGCAACAGAATACGGTAGGGCTAAAACGTTGAGATTCCCTACCTCGATCCGACGAAGCTGCTAATATAATTAGATAGAACCTTCAAAACCTCCGAACAAGATATTGAGGATACCCACTGTTAGCCTCACTATCTCTCTCTCTCTCTAGTATTGATTAAAATTTGGAATGAGAGTTAACCATACCATTGGGTAGTACTTATAGAGGAGGGTGACGAGTAATATCACGACGTGCAGGGGGGCACGGCGCGCTCCTGCACTTGTGACTCGACAAATAGGACACATGTCACTCAAGGAGCTAAGAGCATGGATTCCCATGCTAGTCGGTCATAGGAGAGCGTAAGTGAGTGACTCAAGTGGCATGGGATCATGTGGCTTTATCCAATCCATGGGCGCCACCTCACTCTCTTCATGCGCAACCCATGCATTTGCTACCTTCCCCGCTCTCATGGGCATTACTTGGGGGCTAAGGACTCTTGACATTGTTGGAAGGTATGTAGGAAGCTTACTAAGTGTAGATAGTGCATCTTATGTATATCGATCATCATCCACGAGGCAGTTAGTGATGAAGCTTTATGGTACTCCACTACTTACTTATCTCTATGTTCGTGTTTATCCATATGGGGGATGTGAGACAGGGTCACCCTCGCATGTAAACCATACAGGAGTCAAGGCCTCTAAGTAGCTTGGAGGCTAGAGTAAGGATCTTCGCACGTGAGTAACGGTTACACTCAAGTGTGATCCTTGTCAGTTATCTGAGAGACTTTCGAATCACACGTCTATATATCCGGTCGACCGTACACGTGCGAGGAGGTTATATAACCGTCGCATGCGGTTATATAACTCCTTGTAAATGTTGTCCTAAGACCCCCATATATAGGAATGTTGTCTTCACTTCTAAGTTCAGATCTTTTGGCTATCATCCTACACACTGTCTCTCTCTCAGATCACTAACAAGGCTTACTCTTACCTATGCTTGCTTAACCCTTTGTTCTTCTCTGTGCTGTGTGTTTGTTCTTGTCTATTATAGGTACACGTCCAAATCTATCCATTCATATCCCCTCGCATACATTGGTGAACCTGACGCCAACACAACCTTCACGCTTCAATACAGTATCTTGTAGTCATGTCTCAAGACAGCGATGATAGTTACCGTTTCCCCTAGGAGACGGAGTTCCAAGAGACGCAACTCCGATCAATATCAACAATACGCTTCATTCGCAGACGGTTACAGGTGATGCTCACACTTTGGAAGCACTCAATGACATCCAGAATCAGGTGAGGGTCGTGCAGGCCCAGTCTGTACAGATTTCCCAAATAATGGTGATTCTGGGTAACATCGCTACCAATTCCTCAGAGGGGAGTTCGATCCCTCCTGGAGCAGCAGCAGTACCCACCCTACATACCACCATGCCGCCACAACCTCCATCTTCAACACAACCTCCATCGCAGACGGAGTCATTCCGAAGGTCGAATGTGCGCCACTGATCCCGCGTAAGATATACCTGATGCCAAATCCCGCAGTTTGCAAGGCACCAAAATGGGAGAAATTAGATGAAATAAACGTCAATGCGCAGGAACATGTCATGCGGTTTGTTGATATGATGGGTCCACATGGGGTTGACCAAAGGTTGTTAATGCGTGAATTACGTAAATCCTTGGGACATGTCGCATACAAATGGTACAGAACGCTTGAAGCAGGGTCCATTCGCACATGGGAGGATATGGTGAAGAAATTCTACACCAAATTATTTCAAGTAGAAGAGAAAGTGACAACGATACACCTATCGCGTATGCATCAGAAGCTTGAGGATGAAGGAGTCGCGTTCATTAAAAAATTCAGAACAAATTCATTCGAGTGTGTGGACGAAGTTGTTGAAAGTCGCCTAGTAGATATATGTCTTCAAGGGATGCGCGACGAATACAAGGGTATGTTGATTAATTTGCAGATGCCTACTTTCTCCAAGTTAATTGACTGTACCAAGAAAATAGAGCCAATTGTGGAGAAACAAAAGAGAATATTCTCGGCCGGAGGAGGATCAGGCTTCAAAATTGGGCGATTCAACTATAAGAGGGGACGCGAAGTCAAAGTTAACGCGGTTTTATCACAGAAATCGCAACGAGGTCCACCAAAGGAGGCTCCGTCGTTGCCATGTTACATCGGCGAAGTAACAAAAATCTTTAAACAGTGGAGAAAATACGGAGTATTACTGCACTCGAAAAGAATCCCACAGGAGAACAATTGAGAGATCCAAAGTGGTGCGAGTGTCATGGCCAAGTCTCACACTCAACACTTGAATGCAAAAACTGAAGTGGTTAGTAGAAAGGAAGTTGAAAGAAGGAGAGTTGATTATCGAAGAACCGGTTAAGGATGTTCGCAACAATCCTTTACCATCACATTCTACAGAGGAGCCCAGAGGAAAAGAAGTTGTGGTCGTGTCAATCATAGACCAAGAAGAAATGGAAAGTGAAGATATGCCAGTTGTGGGAGAAATCCACGAATATGAAGATTACGGAGTTGATATGGAGGACACTCGCGCAGCACGAGTGGTGGATTAACCCTAGTTTGAAAGACTTTACAATGAGATGGGTTCTCAAATGCATGTCGCATTGAAATGACAAAATCAATTTTAAGAGTTGCATAAGAGTTCAAAGAGGATCTAGTGGTCTCCAGGATATGTTATCAAAGATGTACGATCAGATGGACCAATAATGACATTCTCGGAAGTTAACAAGAAAACAGATGCCAGCCATCAGAGACCTTTGTACGTGACGGATATTGTTATTTAATTCAAAAGAGCATTTGTCAATGGAGGTGCAGCAGTAAACGTGATACCAATCAGCACTCTAGAGTTGGTTGGTATCCCAGAGAAGAAGATTGTGAAGCGACCATCTCCCTTGCTTAGATTTGGGAGCGAGTCGAAGATGACAGTGGGATGGATTCGTTTGGGGATTTAGATTGAAAATATTAAGTGTTCTGTTAATAAACGCGAACACAGCTTATCACATGATAATTGGGCGTTTGTGGATACACCAATTCGATGTGGCACGCTCTACGGCACATCAAATGATGAAGTCAATTTGGAAGAATAGAGTCGTGGATATCCCATCCTCATTAAATCCCTGCAATGTAAATGAAGCTCACTTAACAAAAGCATTTTGGTTCACAGAGATGGGAGAAGAAGAAATTCCAGTTCCTTTAAATCCCACACCGTTACCCAAATGGGAGGACATCAAAGATCAAACTCCGGCAGGAGTCATTCTAATGAGAGAAACCCCAATAGAAGATCAGTCTATGAAGGAAGAAATGCCAAAGGCGACGTATCACAAGAAGAATATATATTCTTTGAAGAGAGTCGTTGAACATGATACTGACGAAAATGAAGTTAGTAGCTTTTATCACAATGAGAAGAAGTGCTATCGCATCAGAAGGTGTGCGGGGTCCTCTTCAGGAACCTCTACTGAAGATGTCACTGTATTCAAAACCACAGGAAAAGGGGATTGAAAATAGGAGGTATCTTGTGATGTAAGTGAGTCTGATCTTTGATTAAGGTATTACACCTTGGGCCGAAAGTTGATGACCGAGAAGATGGAGAAACGGAAAATGCGTTGGATTAAATGCCGATCGAGAAATTGAAAGAAGCTCCAGAATGCATGGAGGATTCTCCAAAGCCACAAAAACAAGAGTTGAAAGAAGTACACTTAAGCCCCATGGAAGAGAGGAAAAGACCAGTGTTCTTATCTTGAGACCTTAGTTAAGAAGTGGAGGCAAATTTGTTGTCTCTCTTAAAGGAATACAAAGATGTGTTCGCATGGGAGTATGATGAGATGCCCGGGGTAGATACAGAAGTCACAATGCATAAACTAGAAGTCATTCCAGATGCGAAGTTAGATGTAAAAATTAAAGAAGAGGTAGAGAAATTGCTGAAGGGAAAATTCATCACACCTCTACATCATCATACTTGGCTTGTGAACATTGTGCCAGTTGTAAAGAAGAATGGACAACTGCGAGTGTGCGTTGACTTCAGAGACTTGAATCGATTTTGTCCAAAGGGATAAATTCCTTTGCCAAACATAGATCTGTTGATTGACTCTACTGCAGGTCACCAAATGTTTAGCTTCATGTATGGCTTCAGTGGTTATAACCTGATCAAAATGGATCCTGAAAACGCAAAGAAGACTGCCTTCATCACGCCTGTTGGAGTATCATACTATATCGTCATGCCTTTTTGCTTGAAAAATGCAGGAGCAACATACCAACGTGCGATGATGGCATTATTTCACGACATGATGCATCGGGAGGTAGAATTTTACGTGGATGATTTGGCTATTAAGTCTAGTCAGAAAACGGATCATTTGACAAATTTAAGAAAGGTGTTCTAGCGCTGCAGAAAGTACCAACTGAAGGTGAATCCAATGAAATGCGCATCCGGAGTAACTTCGGGATTTTTTTTGGGTTGTGTGATCCATCGACACGGAATCGAACCTGATCCTGCAAAGGTTTCTGGAGTCACCAGTCTACCATCATCACAAACACAGAGCGCACTAAAGACTTTCTTGGGCAAACTATCATATTTGCAACGATTCATTCATGCGGTTGCACAATTGACATTATGTTTCAACAATTTGCTCAAGAAGAATACGGTGTAGAATTGGAAGGAGGAACATCAAGACGCATTTGAAAAATTGAAGTCGCTGCTGACATCACCACGAGTCATGATTGCACCTTAGCTTGGGTCTCCACTAATTCTTTACCTTACTTCGACAAAGAAATCGATTGGAGCTTTATTAGCTCAAGAATTCAAATGATAAGAAAGGCCCATTTATTACATCTCTCGTGTGGTACAAGCATCTGAGTCAAGATATACTGATATAGAAAGACATTTCCTTGCACTCTTCTTCGCGATCAACAAACTGAGGCATTATTTCGCATCCCACAAATACGTAATGATGACCAAAAGCGATCCCATACGATATCTTTTGGCACATTCTTCTCCTAGTAGAAGATTAGCAAAATGGCATATGACCATATCAGCACATGACATCACTGGTGCACGACCAAAAGCCATCAAATCTTAAGCAGTTGCTGGCTTATTGACTCAATTCCCAGATGCAAACCACGAACCTACGGTGGAGGAAACATTTCAAAATCTAGAAGTTTGTGCAATAGAATCACTCTACTGGAAATTGAACTTCGACGGATCGTCAACAAGAACGGGAGGAGGTACAGGTATTGTGATGAAAAATCCCAATGGTTAAGCAATTCAAATATCGTGCAAACTCACCTTTACTGTTACCAACAATGAAGCAGAATACGAAGCATTGATTGCAGGTCTTCTCGCAGCCAAAGCCTTAGAGGTTCAGAATCTGTTAGTAATAAGGAATTCCAAGTTGATTGTGAAGGAAACTTCAGGAGAATATGCCTCAAAAGAAATCAATCTTTTAAGTTATAGATCAATTATTCAAAAGCTGGTGCAGAAATTCACTTCAGTTAAATTTGAACACACTCCATGAACTGACAATCGTCATGCGGATGCTCTTGATACTCTTGGATCAAAAGTAAGTGATGATAAATGTCCAGCAAAGATTTTAATTGATGTCAAGAATTCTCCTTCGTCATTTCATGATTTGTGCGAGATTGATGATATGAAACAAGAAGATTAGAGAGAGCTTATCTTGCATGCGATAACTGAAGGACTATCAAAGAAACTTGGGTTTCAACAAAGGGTTTCTGCATTCACGACAATCTATTGTATTTCAAGGGGCCAAGAGGTATCCTCATGCCATGTGTTTCAAATGAAGAAGCCAAGAGTCTTTTAACTAAAATTCACGGGAATTATTGTGGAGATAATGAAGTTCCCATCTACAGAAAAGTGCAACGTTACGGAATCTATTGGCAACAAATATCTGGTTATGCTGCACTACTGCAAGGGAGTTGCGATTAGAGTTTGTTAATTAAAGACACTCTTGAGATTTTTTCTATTGACAAAGATGCAGATTGGCAAAAACCGTTGATAGATTTCCTCAAATATGAAATACTCCCAAATGACAAAAGGGAAAGTGAAAATCTTATGAGAAATTCGCGTCGATATCTGTTTCAAGAAAACTTGCTATGGCGAAAATGACTCGAAGAAAATTTGCTCAGATGCGTAAATGGACAAGAGATCCATGAAGTCATGGAGTTATCCCATCAAGTTGAGCATCATGGAAGTGCGAAGCTCCTCTGCAGAAAACTCTTAACTCTCGGCTACTTTTGGAAAACTATGGAGGCTGATTGCCGCCAGAAAGTAAAGCGATGTCAACAATGTCAATTCAATGATAATCTTGTGCGAGCTCCAACCGTGGAAATGCATGCATTAGGAACTCCTTGTCCATTTAATACGTGGGCCCTCAACTTTATAGGTCCCATACGTCTCGCATCTCATGAAAACCATTTCATTTTAACTGGAACGGAACTCTTTACTAAATGGGTGGAAGTTGTCCCTATTAAACTGCAAGTGCGCTGTCAGTGGTGAAATTTTTATAAGAAAATATTATATATCGTTTTGGCATACCGTTCTATCAGATAATGGGGCACCATTTGTGAATCACCATTTAGCAGCGAAACTTATGGAATATGGGATCAGACAAATTTTTTCTACGCCTTATTATCGAAAAGGTAATGGACAAGCAGAAGCCACAAACAAGACGCTTATTCGAATCTTGAGCAAGACAGTTGCAGATGATCATAAGAAATGGGCAGACACTCTCAATATTACACTTGGGGCATACTGCACATCACCTAGAACTCTTACATGTGTTTATCCTTTCTCACTTTGCTATGGAGCTGAGACTATTGTTCCAACCGAAGTCAAAATTAATTCATCCAGGCTAGCCTTTAGCGCTTTGTATGAAAATTAATGAAATCATGATCTCATTTTATTGGGAGAAAAACGTGAGCAAGCCAAGAAAACGAATGTGCGATGTCAAGAAAGAATTGCGAGAGCTTATAACAAAGCAGTTCAACCTCGAGATTTCATGGTTGGAGATTTAATTCTGCGAGCTTCAGATCACTATATGCGCAAAGCTGCTCATCCTAAATTTGCTGCAAATTGGGAAGGTCCATTTGGAGTCAAAGAAGTCTTTGATAGTGGTTATTGCACTATACTAAGATGTGGCGGGACTGCTACTAGGCCTAATCCCATCAACATGCAATGGTTGAAGAAATACTATCCTTGATATGTCTTGATGCAACATTGTATTTTACTTATTTCCTCCCATATGAGGAACATGATTAATGATAGTGACTCTCCTATATGAGGGACCGATTATCAATATTGTCTTGTGTTATTATGCCGTACTTTTATATCTACGTGTTATCACTAGCGTAGAAAAGCATATATGTCTAGATAGCAACAACATATTTTTCATTTATCGAAAATTCTATATGTCTAGATAGCAGCAACATCTATCGCGTTTATCAAAAATTCTATATGTCTAAATAGCAGAGGTATCTATAGCATTTATTAACAAAGCCTATTTATTTAGATAGCAGCAAAAATCTATGTAAAATCAATAAGCCTATCTGTTTAGATAGCAACGATGATGGCATAAACTTATCTATCCTAGCAATAACAATTGCTCAAGTTTCTCAATATCAGAGAAGTCCATCCGAGCAACAACGATATCTAGAAACATGCGAGACAATAAATCGGCATTATGCAAATATATTCTTGTCAAATGACTTTCAAAAATGAACTGAAATACATCAAAATATTCAACTAAGGAAAATAATTGTTCTGATGACCTAACAACACTACTAAATTTGCTCAAATAAATCTTTGTCAAGCGAATCTTGAGCTTCAAGGGGGATAGAATCCTTCTTGACTGCAATAATAAATTTCTTCTGCTTGTCATAGCTTTTTTTCATCTCAGTGAATGTTCAATAGCTTTTGTTATTGCTTGTTTATGCTCTTTCAGCTGAGTATACCTCATGTTGAGGTCTTGATATCCAAACTTCAACATAACAGAGTTGTGAATATTTATGCATCTTCGAATGAGGAAGTCAAGATCGAGCTTGTCTTGAGAAACAGTTTGCACATGTCTCACAGACTCCAGAAAATGTTTTGCATTTTCAATAGAAATAGCTAATGGAGTAATCTCAGACATCTGTTCCAAGATATTTGCTAAGTCGTTTAGAAAAGTTCCTTTCTATTTTGGCAGCAACTCCGTTGCCTTCACGAAAGTTTTGGGATATGAAAGTTTCATCATAAGCCAACCCAACAAAGATTGCTTTATACATGTATATAAGTTCAGTCAGAAAACGATTCTATGCAAAACACATGCAAACACGAATCACTAATATCATGTCTTTGATATAATACACGTTCCTTCAATGATCTGTTGAAGTGAAGGAATCTGTAAGAGCACTGATTGGCTACTTGAGCCAGCTTCTTGAGGCGTTGTATGGCTGTTTATGGCAGCTGCTTGCAGAGCTAGTTGCTCGTCTACACGAGTTTTTTTCTCAAAATAATCCTCAGGGATAAAAATTACCTGGCCATTCACAATTTTTGCAGCAGCTTGCGAACCCCATATGCTCCATGGGATGGATAGTAATGATGTATCCAAAATCCCACTTGAAGCGCGACTTCATCATGCAAATCTTCATTAGCAAACCTAGGAATGGACAAACCATCACTTGCAGATGTCGCGCTAATACCTTTAGAAGAGGCCACATTCCTTAATGCAGAAGAATTAGTAGGATTCCTTACAACATGATATATTCTTTCTTTAGCTTCAGCTGTTACCACGGGTGTGTTAACACTTGAGCTTCAGCTTCTGTCGATTCCCTTTCTTGCTTGATATTATCCAAACTTCTTTGATCTGCGAATTGTTCGTCTGAGCAAGAAAGTGAACAATGTCCTGAACAAGAAAGAGAACAAAGTCCTGAACAAGAAGAACAATTCGCAGATCAAAGAAGTTTGGATAATATAAAGCAAGAAAGAGAATCGACTGAAGGAGATTTATCTCCTGTTGAATTCATCTGCACTCAAAGAACAGTATAAAAGATTCATGGCTCAATAATTTTTTGAAAGTTGTTCTAATTCAGAAGTAAATATAGTTTTCAGGTTTGGGAGTTCTAATCCCATCCTTTTCTGTGTAGAATATGTGAGGTCCATTCTGAATAATGGACCAGAGTTCAATGTCCTGATCAATGATGGAAATTTTCATCAAGGCTTTACAGTGTACAAAATTGTCATCACAAAATATAGGAGGTCTGTTAGCAGCTCTTCCATGTGAGAACCCACCTTCACCTACATTACTCATGCTCACAAGATTGTTAGATCTGTACAGTGATACAAGCTCTTATACAAATTCAAGATTGTATGAAATATCATATTCCACTTCGAGATATTGCAGATTAGATGTATATATAGTTGGGATATTGTGATATTATGTCGCACATTGGTGATTTATGTGTTTAACACCTGGTATATGGTAAACCTTGTGGATAACCACTAGCACCTTCAAGGATTAAGCATTTTTATCCCGTAGTACAGATAAAGAAGTTGTTGGGACAGTATCCGCTCCGGATGTTACAAATGGTATCAGAGCCAACCCTGGTCTCGTAAGGGCTCCGTGGCGGTTCGTCGCCAGCCAAGGGGATACGTGACTAGGCACACTCGACGAGGACGTTAAGTATATAAGGTGGGGGATTGTAATATCATGTCCCTCATCGAGATATTGTGGTTTAGATGTATATATGGTTGGGAGGTTGTGATATTATGTCCAACATTGGTGACTTGTGAGTTTAACACCTGGTATATGGTAAACCTTGTGGATAATTACTTGCACCTTCAAGGCTTAAGTATTTTTATCCCGTGGTACTGATAAAGAATTTGTTGTGACAGTATCCGCTCGGTCTGTTACAATGTATGTAGGTATGTAGCTACAGGATCAAATACTCTAGAAGGGGAGGGGTTAAATAGAGTATGACAACTTTTGCTAAAAGTGTGGATTTAAAACAAAATAAGATGAACTTGAAGTATTCAAAGCTTTGAACTCAGTTTCAAGGCTTTGCAATCTAAAAAGACAGTTTAGAAGATACTGAGTATTTTCAAAGCTTTGAAAAGCTTTGAACAGAAACCTGTTTTGATGCAGTTTTGAAGACACGTAAAGAACAGTAAAGTAAGACAAAGAACACAGTGAATTTTTACAAAGCTCGGTCCCAAGTTGCCTACTCTCCGCCTGAAGGATCTAATCCCTATATGATTTCAACAACTTCTTATTTATCAAAAGCTAAGCCCCAGATCTCAGGCCAAGAGAATTGTCGTACTCTTTTTCAGCATGTGGTTCTTCCTAACCTATCTAGTAACAGCTCTAGCTAACAGATACAATAATAATACTATTTGTTCATCTTAACAACTTAAATCTAACATATGATTAAGTAATTTAACAGAATGATATGCAAATTAAGCTCTGGATGAAGAACACTGTGAAGACAGTGAAGTAATGAAGTTTGAAGTGTTCTTCAGGAATCAAGAAGGGATTGAATGGATGTATGATCTTCTTCAATAATGTTTGTCAATCAGTGATAATGTATGAATCCTTGTGTAATGCTTTTTTACTTCTCAATCTATCCGAACTAGTGTCTCTTATGTCAATTTGAATTGTAGAATATATGGGAAGCTTCAACGGAAATCCCTAAAAATCCTCTTGCAGATAATTGACTCTCAACAGTTTTCTCCCAACGGCGAGCTGCATAATTTTCTCAATTAATTTTGATTTGATCTTCAATCTGCAGGCCTAAGGAAAGTTCAGATAAATTCCATAAGTACAGCACCAATCTGCAGATTCTGAAATCCTGCAAATAAGGGAACTCCAACTAAACCTGCAACACAGAGTTAACTAACAATCCATGCAAAAAAACTTAGGAAAATGATAAGATCAAAGCATGTTATAACACAAAATTAGTTTGTCTTTCAACATGTAATATATCATGATCAAGTGCAGGAGATTAGAGAATGAATAGGAGTAAGGACTCCCCCTTAGTTCATGCTGTGAAATTTCAAGGCTTTGAAACCAATTTCAAGGCTTTGAAACCAGTTTCAAAAGTTTGAAACAACTTTAAATTACAATGCAATTGTCTTATATAATGTATTTAAAGGTCTATCTTTATGCAGTTGTCTTGTAGTAGTATAATGTAACGAAAGTGAGTCGGAAAAATCTGAGATATTTCTAACCCGACCGATATACCAGTAAAATGGGATTCCTTTCAGAAAAGTTAATCAGTTGTTAAGATCCTTGAATTTGACCAAATAGGATTGATGCTTGCGACAAAGGCCTCAAGACTTACTCACAACGTCGATTTTTCACTCATAATTGTGTATTTTACCCCCAAAATGTTTTCTGATTCGACATCTGGATTTATTTTCTCTTTGAAATTCTTTTTTTTTTGTTTTGGTTAAACCTTAACATTGTTACGAGTTTTCTTATGGTAAAGAACACTTTCACCTCCTCAAGTTTGACACTAAGACAGTCCACCATCACAGTTCGAGAAATGACACTTTTACCCTTATGTGTGCCAACCTTCATGACTTATCTAAGTGACCATCTGAAACAGACATTGAAAAATACCATGTTATTAAAAACTAGTAAAACCTACGGGGTAATATCTGTAAATTACTCATAACTTAATGAATGAGAAATGCATCCTATTATAAAATGTTCAGATAGTTGGTGAAGTGTCATGCTTGGTATGCACTGACATTGGAATTCACAACTCCGTGTCCGTATCAGATATCTTCAGTTTCATCCACCATAATATCTTGCAATGAAACTTTCCCAGTCCTGTCGACTTTTTCACGTGCAAACTTCGTACATTTCACGTGCAAAATTCGTATATTGTAACCCATCGATGCCATTTGACATCAGAATGGTAAGAGGGCTATTATCGGTGTGAGCACCGAGCCCCAATGCTCGGGCTGGCTCAGGGCATCATGAATGGTAATTAGATTGTATCTACTGCACTCCTCCGGCGACTGATTTCTCAATGAAATCTTTTTCTAGACCTAGCCTTATGAGAGCGCACCAAGTAGCATGTAGAACAATTTATGTGAATTGTCAAAGTACTCCTTCACGAAATCCCTATATTTCTAATTCATAGAAAGTCACAAGATGCAATTAAGTAAATAAATACAAATTTAGTCTCAATATCAAGTGGTGTCACATGTTGTTTGGTGGATTACTAGGCCAAAGGTGAATGAAGTCTTCTCATTGATGGCGCAAGAAGCATATCCAGTGAAGTTGGTGCTTTTTCGGTGTAGCTAAGCTAGTTCCATATTGTATCGGATGCATTATATCGTCTGTGGCATAACACGTCATTTCTTCGAGAGGTAACTCATGAAATTATTCACATACCTTACGTGTTGCCTCCATCACCGATAGCCCAACTCCATGGTTAGTAACCTGGTCAAATGTATATATGCATTAGTAGTAAAGATCAAACCAAGAAAATAAATTAAAAAATTTAGTATGTGTATGATAAATCAGAACAAGCAGTGGAGATGGCCTCGACACCGAGTCTTCGTAAATCATATGGCCGATCTAAGCCACTCAAATCTACTATCGCGATCCTTGAAGTGTTGGTGATTGGTTCTTCTGGCTGCTGTGGCATGATATATTCTTTGAGAAGCTAATCTAAGTTTGTTGCTGTGTCGAGGATGTGTTTAATACTTCTCTGATGGTCTTTTCCCAAACTAGTGTAACTTTCTAAGGTCAACTAAGATTAGGACTAACACGAGTTACGAGAAAAAAATCTTGCAATATGTAGTAGTAATTAATAGGTGATGAACAAAATCAAGAGTTGGTATAATGATGATGATATGAGTTTCACATTAAAATTTGTATACATAAAATTATGTCAAACCTCAAATGACATAGCTACGGATTCAGTGGAAGAAACCTCTTTTGTATAAGAGATAAATAGAAAATGAGGATGTTCAGAATGGTTGATTAAGTAGTGATATCTCTATAAGGATATATATAGGGGAGGTGGTGATTCACTATCAACAAAAGCCCTTACAATATATTTGTTTTTGAAGACGATTCTGCCCATAATGAGGCATTGAAATTTGAAATCTAATTAGTTTAATGGTCCGTCTGGATGAAGTAAGTAAAGATGGAATTTCAGCAAGTTTGGAATTTAAAATCTCGGGATCTAAAATACCTTGTTTGGGTTGCATCATAACGTTGTTTCCGAAATTCGGTGGAATTTCAACTTGGAAATTGTTGCCTTGAAATCCGGATTTGAAATTCCACTAAGGGAGGTGTCATTTCGGAAATTTTGTTCAGACACGCAATTGACCATCTCAAACTTTAGTTTTCCACTGCCACCAATCTCTTGTGTCACCGTTCCACAAACTCCACTGACATGGTTAAATTTGCACACTCCGGTTAGCCCAAATAACTTGGAGCTAAGCGGACCTTCAACTTTGTCGTTGATTTTGATAAACCTGCCGCACCACCACCCATCGCCTGAGTCATTACCCCCCATAAAAATCTAGAACAACCTTCGACCATCATCAACTTCAGCCGTAACAAGCAGTCGCCACCCACCCTTGTGTTGTTTTCGATAATTGACAATAAGGTTGAAGAAGAGGAAGCTTCCCTACAAACACATGGGCTAATTTGTTTTGGAAAAAACACATGGGCTAATAGAAGCAGTGCTGGAAGAATTGCATATGGTCCTATACTACAGTTTTAGTTGGCCCAAACACCGAAACTAACGAAATTGTTTACCCATAATTATAAATCTTTTTATTTCAAATCCCATAATTTATACAGGCCAATAATTTACGTAATTCTACATCCAAACGCAACATAAAGGATATTATATTAATGACATCTTTGACAGCAACGTGAAAAAAATGACTGCATCCTTTAGTTAAAACTAGAACAAACTATTGCTACTTTTCATTATTACTTTCTTGCACATATTCATGTATATAAAGGACTGAACACAAATATAATTCATAATATAGAGTGCAGATCTATAAAGTATAAAACTATTTTAGGTCATTAGTTTGACTAACTTGTTCATAGCTATAGCTTTGCAGGGATGAGTATTTATTAATAAACAAATACTACTAATAAGCATAAGTATTAAACTAAGCACATGCATATCATCCACTTCATCATACACTTACCCCATATCAAACTTTGTTTCTTTGGTTGGTATGTGTGGATTTGTATCTCAGCCATGTAAAGTTTCTTTGATGGATCTCTTCAATGATTCTCTTTCAGTGTGTGATTACTCTAGAGCGTTATCATGCTGATAACGTGTTGTAAAACCATAAATTTGAGAGAGACGAGAGATAAAGAGATAGCAAGAAGTATGGAGAATAGTGGTGAGAGGTGTATTCAATGTCCAACCCCAAGCCCCTTTATATGGACAGTACGGTGGGTTAATGGGCCAAATACAATATACAATGGACTTTACAACACGTGGTGGATATTCACCAATAAACTAGCCCAATATTTCATAACAAAATACAATACTTCGCATTTTTTTAAATGGTGAACAGTGTATTGCCTCTCCTCTGTACTAAACTGGTGGAAAGAGACTTCAAAAAGCACTGAACAGTGTCCTACCCCCCCCCCCCCCCAAAGCCCTTTGCCTTATCCCCCAGTGCTTCAACGGGTGGACATGCCCCTAGGTAGCATATGTGTTTTATGTGAAGTAATGGGAAGGGAAAAAATGTAGAAAATTGGTAGGGGGGAGTTGGGAAAATAATTAAAATATAATTTTAGCAAAATTAAGAAATAAAGGTAAAAGTGAGTAAACAAAATAGAGTAATCAAATTAAAGGAATGTAAGAAAAACTTCAAACTTATTTGTTGAAGAAAAATATATATTAATAGGAACGTCAAAATAGACCGTAGCAGAGTGAAGTTACAAAACTACCCTTATCAAAAAGTTGGGGTATTTCACTTTGACACAGAGCCAACTTTCTAACATTTATTATTTTTTCAACTTTGGCCCTTCAAGTATTCAATAAGTACTGGATGCTACAATTGTGTCCTTATGAAAATATGGATATGACAACATTCGTGCTCAAATAATTCAATAAATAAATAAATATATAATATGCAATAGTCCCAACGGGATGCGTCATTTACCAATTACATATGTAATGGACAAATAATTATGTTTCGTCTGTTTGGTCATATTTAAGATAGGTCTATTAATGGCTTGGTTGTGACCCAGACATGAACCGACCTCGAAAGAAGACCCGAAACTACAAAATGACCCGCCGGGACCGAACTCGGGTGAATCGAGTTTTGGTGGGTTTTGGGTTTACCCATGGACCTTCGTTGTACCAGGAACCACGATTTCATATCAACTGAAACTGAATTATCAATTTATTATGATTTTATTTATTTATTTTCTCTTACCTTGATTATCTCTTAATTGACTATTTCTTTGGCAATTAAAATTCTCTCATTATCAAACCTGTCCAAGTTGAAGAAAAAATTCCTCAAAAAGTAAAACTCTCCGACTTAGATCTTTATTAATCAATTTATTCTCAAAGTTAATCCGGTCTTTAGCTTTCTCTCTGCATCCCATAATTCTCTCACGATCTCACCCACTCTTCCCTCAATCATTTGGCCTCTTTCTCTCCCCCTGTCTCTCAATGACCTCAATATCCATAATTCTCTCACCCACTCTTCCCTAAACCAGTTGTACTCTCTCTAGCTCATGGTTCAAACTTTCTCTCACCGTCCCCACAACTCTCTCTCTCTCCCTCTCTCATGTTCTTGGTTTGATATTCCTTTCCTCCTTACCTTAAGTGCCTCTATCTCTCTGTACCGAGGCTACCATATTGATAGGGAGTCAGTTTGCTATGTGGCGCCATTGTGATGACGAAAATCTTGTCCGCCAATGCCATGTAGAAAATCACGGGATTTGTCGATGAAACTTAAATGAGCGATTCTCAACTGTGTTTAGATTTGCCCTGCTGGATCTACGATTAAAATCTTACAGTTCCGGGTCGCTCATGGTTTTGGAACCATATGTCAGCTCACTTGGCGGGTCGGTTGTGGTCCGGGAATCAACAATTCGGTTATGGGTCGGTTCGTTGCGGGTCTACCCAGAACCGGCCCACTCAGGCACTCGACAAGACGACAACCCTAAACTAAGGACTTAACTCTTATTTTCACTAACTAGGGGTCGATACCTGCAAAACGACAGAAGTTTGGGGATCAAGGGCCGAAAGACGAAAGTTTGTGTACTTGAATTAGGGCTGTTCTAAGTTCTAACACCTCCTGTTTGCTGTCGACCTTGCACCGCACTAGAGACTGAAGCAGAGAGACCTCCGGCAACAGTACTGTACGCCGTCGAGCCTCGTTATCTAATACCTTAACTTAGAAGTTGCAGAAGACCAAAAAGATGAGAGAAGAAGGGAAGGAAAACAAGAAAATGAAGGCAGCAGACACGGATGTATTCGCCGCTTGCTCTTTTTCCAGTCTCGGACTCGATTCTGCGCTGTGTGAGCAGCTCAAAGGTTGTAACATCAATCTCTGTTTTTGTTTGAATTCTAATAAACTGGTTAGAGCATACAACAATTCGTTATTCCAAATTTTTAACTCCTTTCTGGGTATTATTATCTCGCAGAGAGAATGGGGTTTCAAGCTCCGACTCTCGTCCAAGCTCAGGCGATTCCGGTGATTCTCTCCGGCCAACATGTGTAACGAGCAATCTCCCTTTTTTGTTTCTATTTTTTTGGGATTTCTTTTCACTTCATTGTAGTGTTTTTTGATTGATGTTTTTTTTTTTTTTTTTTCATGGGGGATGCTGCAGTCTTATTAATGCGGCTACAGGAACGGGAAAGACTCTGGTGTATTTAGCTCCAATTATCCATCACCTGCAGAAGTATGATCAACGGATTCAGCGGGCAGATGGAACTTTTGGTATGCATGTAATATTTTGTATTGTAGGCCTTGTAACAATAGAGAATTTGAAAGAACTCGTTGGTTTCATCTGATGACATGCTCTTCTGTGTAGATCGCTGATAGATGTTTTGTATCTTCACGAGGATAGTTCTTATGATTTGAGTTTGGGATAGTTGCTAGTGTTCATGGTAACCTTATAAAAACACGGTAGAATCCATAAGGAGCAATGTAAATGAGTGGATGATTGTTTTCTTGACGTGTGCAATGGTATATCGCAACATGTTGCAGGTTAACCTGCAATTAGAACACAAAGCTAATTGGAATTGGAGATAAATTATGAAAAGATGTAAAACATTTTTGATTAAGTTCAGATGTGGTGACAAGGTGGAGATTATGGTCGAATCAAAGTCTTCTGGAAGTTATTTGGCTTGCTTATTAGTCATACAATTTCTTTATATCCAACCTCTTCCCGAAACAATAGAGGACACTGAAATGAACCCAATTTTTATGCTTAAAAGCTCTTTTTTGCACATCAATTGTTGCCTAATCGCAATTAGATGTCAATCTCATATAGCGGCGTAAGCTTTCTGCGTATTTTTGTAAAGATAGAAGTGTCATGTATCTATATTTTTATAGACATTGAGTTTTTTTTTTCTCCCCCTCTTAAGTTTTATTCTTGCGTGCAATCAGAATATTCCTCTTTTTCAATAACTAACAATGAGTGCAGCATTGAGATGATGTATCTAAAACACTTTGGTATGCTTTATGTGTATACATATCTTATGTGAAGTAAAACAAAGAAATGAATAACAACATACGAATAAACTTCCCCCAGCCAGAGTAAAGCTTAATTATGTGACGATTTCTTATTTATAAAATAACCCCAAAACAGTATTTGACTGAAATTATTCGTGACAATAATTGCAAGTACCGTAGGATATTTGCGAGCAGCTTAAATTATGAACTAATAGGGCAGAAGCTTGGAGATTGGAGTGGAAGGATCCCTTCAAGTGACGACGGGGTGATCATTAACAAGTGAGCTTGACGTCTCTCCACAACCAGAAGCTTAAACTTCAACGACAAGCTCTTTATTTTGAGGATAATATGTGCGTGCAATGACCACCACTCCTCATGTGGTACTTAAATCATAGTTGTCAAATCAAGATTCAGATAGTGAATCGAAAATTCAACTTCACTGAATAGCGTATTGTAAAAATATACTTGCATCTTTTTAAGTAGATAGAATGAGAGTGCATGAAAATTTATGTGTCTGAACAATATACTTAGATTTGAATGATGTGTGGACTGAAGCTTTTAAAAATGTCAGAAAATATAAGCTACCAAGAGAATGGAAAATAATAGGAAAATACAGCCGTTGACTTGAGAACAACATACTAGTCATGTTAAAACTAACATATGTTGCAAACAGACAAATGGGGAAGTTTTGTTCCTTAGACTGATTCTGACTCAATTAGGTCCTCCAGCTGAATTGATGGGTGAATGGTATCAATCGGTCTGGACTGCAACCAAATAGTTAGATTCAGTCTCTTGAATCGGGATTCAAATTAATGTTCGTTCCATTTAAGAATCAGAGAGGTGCACATCCTTCCTTGGGTGAATCCAATCGAGTCATTAATTGTAAAAGGGTCAATTACATTTCAACCACTTCCAGTTTGGGGTAATAATTCATGTGCCACCCCCAGTTTCAAAACTCTCTTATTATAACCTCTAGTTGCTAATTGCAAACAATCAACAACTTGGGTCATTTCCGTCCAAAATTTTCCGTTAATTGACGATTTTATAGGGCCAAAGTAGTCCAATAAAAAGATATGAACACGAAGAACAACGCCGCCTCCACTACTGCAGCACCACCATCGCCGCCGCCACAAACTCAGAATTCGGGAGCAACGCTAAAACCTCCGCCTTTACCTGCTACAAGCAACACCATCACCAACACCCATACCATCACTGCCATCTCAACACGCAAACCAAACAAAATCCAACCTAACACTCCTCAAGCACCAACCCAATCGCCACCAGGAAACCCAACCTGAACCCCTTCATCTTCCTCCCCTTTCTTCGATTAAAGCACCCGCTCCCAATAACCTCTGCTCAACCCCGACGAAAAACCAGCCCCCGCTCGCCGCATTTCTGGATCCCGACGAAGATACAACACTTCTCTTCGTCTTCTCCAATCGCCAAAACACCCAGAGCCGCCTCCCTCTCTGCCCAATCACATCGCCACTCGCCTTCCCCCGTTCTACAACCACCACAAACACAGACGGAGAACCTGTTGGGTATCATGTGTGAGCAGTTTGTCCCACATCGGGGTGGTGGACATGAGGTTCATGGTTAATATAGTATGATTTGGGCCCTAACTCATAAGGTTGACCTTTTGGGTAAGTGGGTGTCCCAGATCATACTATGGTGTTTCTCTCTCGCGGTGTTTAATCTCCCAACAAGTGGTATCAGAGCCGATGGTTCGTGCGCGCTGCCGTGGTGAATCAAGGGTGAGATGTGCGGTGTTCTCATGGATGGGTCTTCCATGAATGGTGGACCAGGAGTTCCTGCAGACGGTCAAATTCCTGTGTTGCTCCAGCAGGTGGTCTGGCAGATGGTGGTCCGGTGCACTTTCACTAAGGCGATTCCAAGAAATTCGGCAAAATGCTTCCGGGCGAGGGGGAGCATGTTGAAGGGCTCACACATGAAGGGGGAGATTGTTGGGTATCATGTGTGAGCAGTTTGTCCCACATCGGGGTGGTGGACATGAGGTTCATGGTTAATATAGTATGATTTGGGCTCTAACTCATAAGGTTGACCTTTTGGGTAAGTGGGTGTCCCAGATCATACTATGGTGTTTCTCTCTGGCGGTGTTTAATCTCCCAACAGAACCCACCACTGAAAATCTTCCGATCTGTTGTGAGAGAGATCCAGTTTCTGATCAACTTTGATCTTCCGATGTGTTGAGAGAGAGAGAGGGCAGAACAAGGCATCGACTTTTCTTCATCTCGTCTTCTACAATCAGGAACGGTAAAACTGTGAACCTCTGCAGAGAGTCACAGTTGATAGAGACGATGATGGGAAGAAAGCGATTTGAGGTCTGTTTGAGGCACGAATGGGGAGGAAAGTTTATCCATCTTCTATTCATTCTTTTAATTTTAAATAATGTAAAATTGTAGGTAAAATAGTACTTGACATAGAAGCCCTTTTGGCTGTTTACTTTTTTGGACGAAAAATATTCTAATTGTAGATTGCAAACAGTTATAAACTGGAGGTGGTAATAAGACTGTTTCAAAAATGGGGTGGCATGGGGTGGCCTATGGATTATTACCCTAAACTGGAAGTGGTTAATTAGTAATTGACCCATTGTAAAATTTCGACAACGTATGACAGAAAGTTTTACACACCACATGGTATGCGGTAGATGTGTTTACCTGTGTCCCATGCAGCAATAGTGGGGAGTGGGGACGTGTTAGAAACAGAGAAGGGACTTAGCATTTGTGTTTGCCAGTTGTCAACGTAGAGAAGAAGTTAACAATTACCTTTTCTATGGGATGTGAGAATGGCTTAGGGGAAGAAATTTAGTGCCATATGGTGGAGTGGATCACTATTTGCAGTTATGATGAGTGAAAGGAATCTTGGTTGCTCAATGCCTCTTTTTAGTCCAAAGACATAGGGATGCCGTTGATAGATAGGGAAATACCTCGGTGTGTTTTGTTCAGACAATCATCAGTTTTCCCAGGGATTGTTAAATTTGGAGAGATAGAGATAAATTTTGGAGGTGTGTGACATTCAAATATGTGAAGGAAGGGCGATTGGTGTTCAAAGGAAGTGCAGAGCCCCGTTGTTTGGGTTTAGGGATTTCAGAAACTAAGGAGAACTTCAAGACTTTCACCAACTTTATATTTTTAGGATGGGTGTAATACTTTAAAGATCAATTCTTTGGAACATGAATGGCATGTGAAATATCCTCTCACGAGGATGTTCCCTCTGAAATTTAGACTGTAAGGGTTCAAGAAGATCCGATGACTGATGGCATGTCCATACATGAGGATGTATTATATTAATGTGTTTATCGAGAGGCTGATGAATGTTGGATAAAAACTACGACTTGTCACATATACTTCATTCATTTGTGGGTTAAAAAGTAAGTGGAAGTTGATAGATTGGGAAAATTGCCCTCTCCTCTTTTCTTGGTGATTAAACAAGCAATTGTTTGTTTCTTTTAGTAGACTTTCTATACCGACTTGCGTATTTACTACATATACTCTGTAGAGATTGCAATTATCTGATACCTTAGTTGTAGCGTTGGTTCTTGTACCAACGCACGAGTTATGCATGCAGGTTTATGAAATCTTGCAAAAGATACTGCACCGCTTTCATTGGATTGTACCTGGCTATATTATGGGTGGTGAAAATAGGTCAAAAGAAAAGGCCAGGTTGCGCAAAGGTATGATACTATGTATGTGTACATGACAAAAAGTTTCAATTATAGTGTTTGGAACTTGCAGATTTAATTGTTACTCTTTGATGTATAGACTAATACTATATACTCCAGTGTCCATGAAGCACTAAATCTAATGATTCATGTACTAAGTGCATGTAGGGAATAACGCTTCACATCGTTTTCTAACTGTATATCCATCCGTGATGATATGATTTGGCTGTCGTCGATGATTTGGTTTTAACTTCAATAGGTGTGTGTAGTGAAATAATTTCTGTGTATATAATAGAAGAGTACATATTTTCTAAGAGATTCATGGGTTAGTGTTTGGTATTTCTATTGGAAAGATATTTTATCCAGTTATGTTGATTTTAACTTCAACGGATGCTCTCTGAGATTCATGGGTTAGTATTTGACTATTTGTTGTTCCTATAGAACACTTTTATATCCAGTTAGGGATGTAAATGAGCCGAGTCGAGTTAAAGTTCATTTGGCTTGTTCTCGGCTCTCTACAGATTAGGGTTTTTTGTTAGAGCTGTAAATGGTAAAATGAAGCTTGGCTCAGAAAATATTCTGTTTTCAAGCTCCACTTATTAGTATTGTGGAGAGTAAGGAGAGCCGCAAAGCTCGTCTTGACCAATACTGGCGCATTCAAATATCAACCTAAAATATATGTGATGTCTGTTCATCAAACTATTCGATTCTAAAAACTAGAAGCCAAGATTCACCTGTTCAGCTCGGCTTGCTTAATAGTGCAATTCTAGATCTTGGGGCTCTACTCTTTCAGCACCCAAGCCGAGCTTTGACCAAGCAGCAGCTCTGCGACTCTAGTTTGTTTGCAACTCTATATTTAGTATTGGTCCCAAGAAAGAGTTTTGGTCTATTATTTTCTGGTTACTGAACGGTTAATTCTAATGATTTATAAATTTTGAGGTCACTTTATAGTATCCAAATTTTGAGTGAAATCTTTTATACATTGAATTATGTTATTTTTATCTTCAGACTGAAGGTTTCTTTGTTTTCCCACATCTGACACCATAATGAAATTAATACTTTCCGACAAGAATTCAATACCCTTACAAGACCAGAGACCAAAGCTAAAACATCCACTCTAAGGTACCAGGATGATGAATAATATGTATACCGAGATTCTGAAGTTCCACCTTGAGTTTAATTAAGATAAATCTCCTTTCTAGTTCAATCATGAGCAACTCTTTACGTGAATAGTAAGCCTGTTGTCATCCCGGCAGTTGGATGCTGAATTCATATGGAACTCATTTTGATTTTGCTTCTTTCATTTCCTGTTGAATTAATTTTCTAGCTGTTGGGTTATTGATTCCGCATTGACGGGACTTATCTGTCCACAGAGGTGTGACATTACAATCTTGTTTATCTACCAATTATTTTTGTTTCGATTGAACATTCTCACTTGAAGTTCTTAGAACTAAAGCTTTTTAAAGTGGTTCTTAAAATCTAATATCATCCACACACTGGTTTCACTTCATGAGATACCTTTATAGATATGTCATGAGTCTTGTCGACTCTAGTTTCTGCTGTTTGTCACGGTTGATGGCTCCTGAACTTCTTTGTCTGTTGCAGGAATATCAATTCTTGTTGCAACTCCAGGTCGTCTTCTGGATCACCTCAAACATACATCGTCATTCACATACACAAATTTGCGATGGATAATATTTGATGAAGCAGATAGGTAAAATAAGCAATCTAATATTGGAATTTGGCTGTTGTTTCATGTGCCTTGAGTTTTTTATTTGTTTGTTATATCAGTGATTTTGATCTTGCACCCGAACAGGATTCTGGAATTAGGATATGGTAAAGACATAGAGGAGATACTTGATTTCTTGGGCTCCAAACAGAAGAAATCTCCTGGAAAGGGCAATACAGTTTCAAGGATTCCTGAGTTCCCGAGACAGAATTTGCTTCTGTCAGCTACATTAAATGACAAAGTAAATCATCTTGCCAAAATGAGTTTAGAGAATCCAGTTATGGTTGGACTTGAAGACAAGAATTTGCACGCAAATCAGTCTCCTGCAAATTCGGAATCTGTAGAGTCAGATGAGGAGAATGGTTTAAAGCACTCCAAAAAAATATCAGGTTCTTCAAATGAAGAATACAAGGTTCCAACTCAATTAGTTCAGAGATATGTTAAAGGTACGTCTGATGAGTGTCAAAGTTTGGTGAACTTTGATGGATTGCAATTTAATAGGAGAAATCTGATTGGAGTTCTTTTTACAGTGCCCTGTGGTTCAAGGCTTCCGGTTCTTCTTTCCATTCTGAGGAATCTTTTTGAAAAAGATGCTTCTGAGAAGGTTAGGTCATCATCAATATCAAAAGTTATATTACTTTAAAGAAACTTACATTATGCTCTATGATAATTCTAGGGGTGCACCCATGATCCATGATACCAGAACAGAAAGAAGTGTACATTTTCCTATGACTAGCTTACTTTTTTTGGATGGTTAGTACCACCAAATTGGTTATTTTCTTTGGGATTTCTCATCTTTCTGTCTAGGTGTTTTCCGCTAGGCATTACCCTGCCTGTGTCCTTTTTTCTATGCTCATTCTGTACGCAAAACTGAAATGGTAGGATTACCGTGAAAATTTTACTTTTTTCTCTTCCTTAGCTGAATGATAACTGACATTTTCCTTCTGCAGTCTGATAATACATCTTATAAAAGGATGTCATTGCCTGGACCTAGTTTCAACTTTTTACTCTGTTCTCATTATACTTCGAGTTCCTCAGTGTCCTCCATGTAATCTAAAGTTAACTCTGTTCTCATTGTATTTTCGTTTCCTCAATGTTCTCTGTTAATAGAACTTGAGTACAGCTTTTTACCCTTTTTGTTTGTTTCCTCCAAAAACACCTGGTGCCCTATTGAAGTCTGTGTCCCAGAAGTCAGTAGGCATGGTACCTGTTCTGTGCATTGGTCAGTTTCCAGTGTGATAAAATATTGTAGAGCTTATTCTTACATGCAATAATGCTTGTCCTTCACATAAAATGCACTAGTTCCTTCTCATGGGCGAGCTGATGATTTAAACTTTTCCAAATTATCAATTTTTTGAAAGATTTTGGAATAAATATTTAGATCTCGAGTATAACTAATGTAATGTTAATTGACAAAATGTGTTATAGTGGTTTTACTTCTATTTTTCCTTCTCTCGTTTTCTTTGTGAGTCCCCTGTTGACTCTTTAGTTTTGTAACCATACCTTTATGTCCTTCAAGATGTTAGCTTCATGTGTGAAGAAGATCATATGGCTCAACCAACAGTCCAACACTGGTGGAAGAGTTCACTGTTTTTTTTTTTGAACTTAGATGTTTGTGAACTTAGTACAATGCATTTTAACTTTATTTCACCGTGAAATGTAATATCTCTCATCTACTTATTACAGATTGTGGTGTTCTTTTCGACTTGCTACACAGTCGATTTCCATTACAAACTTCTCAGTGGGTTCCAGTTGCAGCCAAATGTTCAGCCGGAAGCAGTACTTAAAAAGCTGTTTGTTAAATCTAAACTTTTCAGGTTACATGGACAGATGGAGCAACAGGAGAGGAAAACGACGTTCCAGTCTTTTAAAACAGAGAAATCAGCGCTTCTCTTGTGTACAGATGTCGGTGCTAGAGGATTGGATATTCCAAAAGTTAGATGTATTATACAATATGATTCTCCAGGGGAGGCCACCGAATATGTGCACAGGTAGCCTTTTGTTTTCCGGATTCTACACTAGTCTGTGGTTGAGAAACAATTTTGTGTTTTACTGTTTTTTGAAACAATTTTGCTTATCTTCGTAGGTAATCGTAGTTAACGTTCTTGAACTCTATGTGCATATTTCAATTCCCAATAGGATTTGAAAACAATTTTGTTAATACTTCGTAAATTTTGGATTTTGTCAAGAGTACTAGAAGAAAACAGATTCGTCTGAGAGATTACAGATTTAGCTGGGAAATATTAATCCTTAACTTATCTATCTATATATTGAAGCGGGAAAGGATTCTAAAATTGTCTCTTCGACAATCAAGTGATGATTTTAACCATTAGATCACTTACATTCTTAACAATTTGGTGGGATCCAATTTCAGTAATTTCCTCTCTCCTATCTCATTTCACATGTGACATGACTAGTCATTTTCTGTAATGCTTCTTTTTCATTCATTTGTGGGTATCACATTTTGGAGGATTCTCCAATCTTGATTCCAAAGCTAATCTAATAAACATTCATATTATATATATATATATATATATATATTTTTTTTTTTAAATTAAGGCCCGCATTCTTTACCTGATATAGGTTACTTTTTTATCTTTTCCTAAAAAAGGTAAAAAGTTGCCGACTTTGCGTTTATTAAATTTTCTAAAAAGTGTTAGTTATCTTTTTCTAAAAAGAGGTTGCTTACTTATCTTCTATTTTATCTCTTGAAAATAGATTTTAGGAGCAAAAAGTGAGAAAAGTTGTTCAAAAAAAATATATTTCTTTAGTCTTAAAAAAGATAAAAAGTTGTGTTCATTAATGTACTGCCGTGTTTGGTTAATCTTTCTGGTTGTTTTCTTTAGTTGTAGTTTGGGCTTGTATGAGTTTTTTGTTTGGTTTGTTTTGGGCTATAGTGGGTAAGGTCCATGTCCCCCACTTGTATCTTTTGGGTTGGAAGCTATGTTGCACAAGTGCGGGTGTGTTACCGGTGCGGGAACCGGGTGCGGCGGGGGTGCGGCGGCGATTTTTTTTTTTTTTTTTTTTTTTTTTTTTTTTTTTTTTTTTTTTAAATCTGCGATACCTTATACTACATAAAAAACCAATATTAGTAATCCAAACTAAACACGCAGAAATTCATACATTGATTCAAGGAAACATAGTTACTATATCAACAATATAATCTCTTGCTGTCGTTGTCATTGTTCTTAGCTTTGGATAGGAGTAATTTAATGGTTAAATTGTTCACATAGATGCACATTTTTTTGGTTAAATTGTAGTTGTATTTTAGAGGACCTCTCAAATCTCAATTTAAGCTTTCAAAATGACCATACATTATCCACGAAGCACCCGCAAAGCACCCAAGCACCCACGAAGCACCCGGTGCGGGTGTGTGACCTTTTAGAAGAACTTGTGCAACATAGGTTGGAAGCCCCTTTTTTAATGAATGCAGGGTTTATACTTTATACCGCCCTACCTGCCGGGTAGGTTCCCTTAAAAAAAGATAAAAAGTTGTCTAAAAAAAGTTGCAAGGAAAAGGAGCAAAATATAACTTTTTATGACTTGAAAAGGGAAAAAACCGCCTAAAATTAGGCAAAGAACGCGGAACCTAAGTTGTGCCTTTGAGCACTGGTTAATTTGCTATCTGATTATCTGTCTTAAAAGACATAGAACAGGGTTAGGTGCTCACTATATAACTTGTCTTGCAGGGTTGGAAGAACTGCCCGTTTGGGAGCAAAGGGAGACTCTTTGTTATTTCTACAGCCATGTGAAACAGATTACCTGCAAGAGCTAGAAAAACACGGCGTGTCGCTGGCAGAGTTTGCCCTTCCTAAATTGTTGGACAGTTTTCTGTTGTATAGTCAGAAGAACCATGTCAAAAAGCTTGTCTCAATAGATATGCATCCGTGTTTGCTGTCTTTGCAGCGAGCACTAGAATCCTTTGTTCTGAAAGAGGTATTGTAAAGCCCTGCTGTGTTGATTTTGTTTCGAATAGGTTTCATGTTTTGCTAAAGTTGCGCCTTTTTTTTTTCTGGTTCTGTCAGCCAAAAATGAAGCAATTGGCGAATGATGCATTTTGTTCGTGGGTAAGCGCATACAGTGCCCATCGTGGTGAGTTGAAAAGGATATTCACGGTGAAGAAGCTTCATTTAGGTCATGTCGCTAAAAGCTTTGCACTGAAAGAACAACCCTCTTTGGTGGGCAAGTCCAGCTCCGTCCAAATGGCTACGAAGAAGAGAAAACGAGATCAAAGTAAAAAGGGGTTCACGAAAAGGAAGCGTCCCAGTAAAGCATGAATTTAGGCAAGAGTTGAAGTCCGATACTCTTTCCATCAATCCAAGCCAAGAGCTGCTTTTGTTATATTGAATATTTAGGTGTAGCATACAATGATTAGTGGAGTTTACTGCTATGATGATCTCTAGACCATTTCCAATCTTTATGAGTCGAGACAGTGTGAAAGAGAGTATTGTCTCTGTTTTGACACAGAATTTTGTAGTGGATTTGTTTGATTATTTTCGTAATGGGATGTTATCTTCAGTACAGTTTTGTCGTGCTAATGCTGTGCGATACAGTTGCTGTGCATTCTTTGGGATTTGCTTTACAGTTGTGTATTCTTTGGGTTTTGTAATACGTTCTTTGGGTTTTGCTTTACTGAAACAACCCTGGAACCTACGATTCCTTGCTAGTGCAACCAAACGGAAATCCAAAGTGCATTCAATTGATAAAACCGGAGAAAACCTCCAACAATAGTTTGAATGAAATAATAACATCGTCTAAATTCTCTAAAATAGAAACTCCTACTCAAATACTAAATGATTCATAGCTTGCTCCTAGCTCCAGCTTACGTGTGCGCATCCCCCACCTTATTCTCGACCTGCGGGTTTTCAAATAGCAACAGCCGACCGCATAAAACGTTTATCAGTAAAAACTGAGTAAGCTCAAACCACAACATGTAAAGCAAGAGTTTTGGCTAACAGGAAATATAAACAGTAGATATTAAATAACCCAGATGAGTTGTAAATAGTAGCCAATTCAACACATGACTCATTTGTTTAGCTGAGGCATGTTATAGCCCAGCGGGTAACGAATGCCCACAGAGAGGTCACGATGCAATAATAATAAATAGGGTATCTTCTGGGATATCATAGTCCATCCCAGTTCTCCCTAAACTACTATGAGACCTTAAGTGTCGACACCCCTATACCGTAGTGACCTACACAGGCATAAGTAGTACTCAATAGCTTTCACGCCTTTATAAAATCCCGCGATCGTATCATAGCAGTATATGTCAATCACGGGGCCGGATATGTAATCTCGTTTGGATTAGCACCCGAGGGGAATCACTCATGTGTGTCCCTCCACGCACATCCTCTGTACATCGCCCCAATTCATTTATCGTTCATTATTCTTTCACAATTTCACAAGAATAATATTTGATTCAAAAGGCTGAGTAAAACAGATTATCGAAATCACGCTTCACAATCCACGAGTAAAATATTTTGAGTATTGGAAGATATAGCAGTTCACAATTTAGGAAATAACGCACGCGAAAACCACATTTTGAAAGTTAAAGGTGTTGCACGCCTGAACTTACCTGATGAAGAGAGCTCGTCACACGAAAGCAAACGAAGTCCTAGTAATACGGACCCTCCACAAATTCGCCGTCTACGAACTCGGCGTCTACAACAACAAATATTTCCTAATTAACACACTACTATCACGCCAAAGTACATACGAATTCTATATGCAATTGTATATACTTCCCCTTATCCAACCTCCCAAAACGAATATAATTTTTACTAGTTAAGAGCTCACAACGTTAAATTTAATAAAAGAATTAAAGTTAGAAAAAAATATATACCCCTAAACAGGTATTATAGGAATATCAGTAAATTACTGACGTTGTAGGGGAGGGGGGGGTTGTATATGATGAATCAAAAAGGGGATATTTGGTTATGGGTGGTGGTTGTCTAGATCAGAACTGGTCATATTATTAACAAGAGTAGTAGTAGTAGTAGCTTTGGGTTATTATTATTATTATTATTATTATTATTATTATTATTATTATTATTATTATTATTATTATTATTATTATTATTATTATTATTATTATTATTATTATATATGCTTTACTAATACTACCTCCGTTTCTTCTCTATAGCACCAGTTTGACTTTTTGACTCGTATCTTGGTCACTTTGACCGGGTGATTTAGATAGCAAAACGATTAAATCTTTTGATGATTTTTTCACCGTGTTATAGAGCAGCTTTTACTCTACAACACCATGAAAAAATTATCAAAAAATTCAATCGTTTTGCTACCCAAATCATCGGGTCAAAGTGACCCAGTGAATAGTGATAAAAGTCAAACCGGTGTGATAGAGAAGAAACGGAGGTAGTACTAAATATAACTGTTAAGTTTACTCTTTTCAAAAATGGTCATATCACTAAATTAAAATAGCACTTTTTTTATTTTTACAAATAAGTTTATAAAATCTCGTTGTAGTTATATTATTTTGTTTATATATAAACACTAGCTTTTATAAGCTATATGTATATCACTATTTACAAATTATGTAGTTTTTATAAAAGAGTTTGTTAACTCATAATAGATTATCAAGTTTTCTAATTTCTATAAAAATAGTTCTCAAGCTAAATTATTTATTTTTTTATTTTAAAAATAATAATGGAGTTAGTTAAGTTCTCTACTTTATATGGGGATCGTATATAAGTCGTATGTAGCTTCTTTAGACAAATGATATTCCTATAATACCTGTTTAGGGGTATATATTTTTTTTCTAACTTTAATTCTTTTATTAAATTTAACGTTGTGAGCTCTTAACTAGTAAAAATTATATTCGTTTTGGGAGGTTGGATAAGGGGAAGTATATACAATTGCATATAGAATTCGTATGTACTTTGGCGTGATAGTAGTGTGTTAATTAGGAAATATTTGTTGTTGTAGACGCCGAGTTCGTAGACGGCGAATTTGTGGAGGGTCCGTATTACTAGGACTTCGTTTGCTTTCGTGTGACGAGCTCTCTTCATCAGGTAAGTTCAGGCGTGCAACACCTTTAACTTTCAAAATGTGGTTTTCGCGTGCGTTATTTCCTAAATTGTGAACTGCTATATCTTCCAATACTCAAAATATTTTACTCGTGGATTGTGAAGCGTGATTTCGATAATCTGTTTTACTCAGCCTTTTGAATCAAATATTATTCTTGTGAAATTGTGAAAGAATAATGAACGATAAATGAATTGGGGCGATGTACAGAGGATGTGCGTGGAGGGACACACATGAGTGATTCCCCTCGGGTGCTAATCCAAACGAGATTACATATCCGGCCCCGTGATTGACATATACTGCTATGATACGATCGCGGGGTTTTATAAAGGCGTGAAAGCTATTGAGTACTACTTATGCCTGTGTAGGTCACTACGGTATAGGGGTGTCGACACTTAAGGTCTCATAGTAGTTTAGGGAGAACTGGGATGGACTATGATATCCCAGAAGATACCCTATTTATTATTATTGCATCGTGACCTCTCTGTGGGCATTCGTTACCCGCTGGGCTATAACATGCCTCAGCTAAACAAATGAGTCATGTGTTGAATTGGCTACTATTTACAACTCATCTGGGTTATTTAATATCTACTGTTTATATTTCCTGTTAGCCAAAACTCTTGCTTTACATGTTGTGGTTTGAGCTTACTCAGTTTTTACTGATAAACGTTTTATGCGGTCGGCTGTTGCTATTTGAAAACCCGCAGGTCGAGAATAAGGTGGGGGATGCGCACACGTAAGCTGGAGCTAGGAGCAAGCTATGAATCATTTAGTATTTGAGTAGGAGTTTCTATTTTAGAGAATTTAGACGATGTTATTATTTCATTCAAACTATTGTTGGAGGTTTTCTCCGGTTTTATCAATTGAATGCACTTTGGATTTCCGTTTGGTTGCACTAGCAAGGAATCGTAGGTTCCAGGGTTGTTTCATTTACAGTTGTGTATTCTTGGGGTTTTGTAATACGTTGAACTGACGTCAGAAAGTTACGTGTAACTTGGGAAACACAGGCTTGAGATCTCCGTTTTTATCAATGCCAGCTTTAGTTTTAGCTTATTTTAGCAGGCTTAAGTTCTCCGTTCGTATTGATCCCAGTTTTGATTTTAGCTTATTTTAGTGTGGCTTTCTTCTTCTACTAATGAAATTGCGGCATTCTTACGATGAATTTTACAAAGAAATCACAGGGATTGATACAAAAGAAAACTTCGCCGAAATGCAGACATTGGAAAGTTGCAAAACCTGAAGTTTGTGAGAAACAACGGGATTGAAAAAGAAATCAGAAAAATGGCATGAATACATAATTTTGGCATCCTTGAAACTTGCAGAAAATAAATTTTGAAAAATCACAAGAATTAATATCAGAGCCAGGTTTCGATCCTGGGACCTGTGGGTTATGGGCCCACCACGCTTCCGCTGCGCCACTCTGATTAGTTGTTAATTTTCACTAATTATTTTATAAGTACCTTTTAGAGCCACTCTGATTAGTTGTTAATTTTCACTAATTATTTTATAAGTACCTTTTAGAATTAAATTGCAAGCAAATAGGCAAATCTGCTTCATTATTTTGAATTATTTTGCAGTAAAGCTGGCAAGTAAATAAATTGCAAGGAAATGTGCAAATCTGCTTCACTATTTTGAAATCTTTTACAATAAATCTGGTAATTAAATTGCACGCAAATACGCAAATCTGCTTCAATATTTTAAAATATTTTACAAGGCCTCACTGGTGAATAGGGATGCAAGTTCAAACCGGAAAAACCGCAATCGAAGCCGAACCGGGCGGTTTCGGTCTAGGTTTGCAAAAATTCTAAACCGTATAATACGGTTCGGTTCAGGTTTGCGAAATTTCTAAACCGTATAAACCGAACCGAACCGTTTATGTAGCATTTTAGGCTATACAACTGCCACACTTGATAACTTTTACACATATGTCATATACAGTAGGTACTGAAAATGATGTAATGTTTGCTACTTTACTTTAAAATTGCTTGACATTAAAAATTTAGCAAATAGTTAATTGCTGAATAATTATTAAGAAATTTTCAAAATAAAATAATATAATTCTAGAAACTTCGGTTTAAAACCGAACCGGTCCTTCACGTCGTGGTTTGGTTCGGTTAGGAGTCATGAACGGTCGGATTAGGTTAAGGTTTTGCCCAAACCGTTACATGCAGTTCGGTTTGGATGGGTGCCGAAACCGGACCGTCTGGTGAATTGTTACTTTGTCAGTCTCATGTTCAATGCCAATAAATTCAAAAAACTTTCTTTCTCCGTGTTTGACATTAGTTGCGTAACACAGTAGATTTTGCTCATTTGATACGAATACACTGTCAAGAACAACTGATCTAGATTGAACCAGATATGACAATGGAAGTAATCGTACAAGTACAAGTAACATGAATAGACCAAAACATTGCGCATACATAGCCTCTGGAGCACTGACATCTATTGAAATTGCACCCGCTCCCATTCCTCTTATACACTTTACAATAGTAGAAACAGACAGCGATTCGAGCGCTTATATTCCCAGTACCACGCTATATGGAAAAGTTAATAAACCAAAATGGCAACAATACAAGTGTCTTATTTTTTTCCTGCTACCTCCAAAGCCTAAGCGCTCTCTAAAACATGATTTCTGATTCTTAAATAAACCAAATGGCAACAATGCGAGTGTCTCATTGTTCCGTAGGGGCGACACGGCTTTGGATCTCTGAGAACGTTTTCACATCCGTTCCCCATAGCCTGCACATTCAGATAATCAGGCAAAAGGATCATAATCAGTAACTGTTGAGGAAATCATCTCATTAATGTACTTTCTAGGATTTTACTCTTTACCAGCAATCGATACCAACAGCATTAGCTCCATCCTTATCAGCTCTTTTATCGTCTCCAACATGAACAGCTTTGTTAGCTTCCACGTTGATCTGATCTAAAATAACAGCCACTCGGTTGAGTAACTAAAGTCTAAAGACATGTACTCGGAGTTTGCAAACACAATCGATATTCATGGGGTCATGCCCCACCACGTGGCATGTGCATAGTGGTCCATGCCAATCAGAATTTGACAATTTGCAAAAATAACTCGTCCCCATCTGATGCATGCACATATGTCAAATTCTGATTGGCACGGACCACTACGGCGGGGCATGACCCAATACATAATAAATTTATAAACTATTATTATGTCTTTATAAACTGAGACAATATACCGAATTTACAAGGTGCTGGCTAAGAGGAACTAGAGGGCAAAACTAGCGAGATCAATTTTTGAAGTCTTCAGCTACTATTATAGTTACGATATAAAAAAAAATGTATTAATATCTTACCTAGAGCAGCTTTAAATATCCCCGCGTCTGGTTTTTCATATCCAACTTCTGCAGATATAACTACAGCATCAAACCTAAACAGTTATATACAAAATCAGTTAAGACTGTATGGTACCAGCTGAAAATTTCAAAGATATTTTCATCGGAGTTAAAAGCTAGATGAAAATCCGAAGTAGCTAAAAGTCCCCAAACCGTTTGGTATGAAATGAAAATCTGCATAATGAGACTTATAAATAATAAGAAAACCAAAATCTCAACTTCTCATTCTATAAGAAGGTAGGCTCCTAAAATGAAGCTAGACGTAATGCTAGACGTAAAAGCATTTGATGTGTTGTATTTTGGAACTGATTTCAAGTCTTCAACTATAAAATGAAGTAAGAAGAAGCATTGGGATGGGGGCTGTAATGCTCACAGATCTATGACATTGAGATCCTTCAACAGCTTCCTTAAACGGGTATCAAAGTTGGATACAACAGCCAATTTAACTGCAGGAAACAGTAAATTGTAAGTGAAAAAAGATTTGGCGAGGTGAATAGCTCATACCCATTGACTAACTGCAGATGAAGTGATACTTGATGATTTTAACCTCCAGCATCTTTTAGAGTTGCCATTGTGTTATAGGCCCCAGTAGGAAGGTGCCAAGCATCTCCATTTGCATAGTACTATTTATCAAGTAACGATTGTCAACGAATAACTTAGATAAAAGCATAAAGTACAAGTACAAAATCAAAATGGCAAGTACACAGTAAACCAAAATAGATAGTATAAATAATGGTGGAAA
Organism: Linanthus parryae; assembly: GCA_023055425.1. Taxonomy (NCBI): domain Eukaryota; kingdom Viridiplantae; phylum Streptophyta; class Magnoliopsida; order Ericales; family Polemoniaceae; genus Linanthus; species Linanthus parryae. The sequence goes on along the minus strand of JALGPY010000002.1, from coordinate 159,840,352 downwards.
TGGTAGAAACCCTTTACATTGTACCTCATACACTTCCTCAAAATAACTTTCATCTGCACAACCAGTGGCTTCAGAGACGACTAGTTTCCAGAATGGCCTTCCGTCTCCCTGTCATTGGTGTATATAAACATCAAACTATTTACAAGTGTTTGCAAATTATGATCATTATCGGTGGGAAAGATGAAGAATCACTATTCAGGAGAGTAAGAAGAAAAAAAGTGGAGTAACCTGGTAGCGGAGCTTTTCAGGCCATGGAGCAGAAAAGGCTCTTTTGAATCCTTGTTTTATCTCTGCTGGTTTCACACTTAAACCTGTTAGTTATGGAATCTATATTAGATTCATAAACCATGGGGAAACATCAGGGGAAACATTGGGGGCACAGGGGGTCACTAGCTCCCCCCCCCCCCCCCCTAAAGTTTCCAACAAATATAAATATATATCGCATTTTAGCCAATATGTTTAATTGTGCCCCCTATATATCTTAGAAAATGTCAATATTTATGCCCCTGTAACTGCAAATACCTCCTCTTTTTAGCTGCTACTATTTTAAATTGTGCCCCTAAAAATCACACACAAACTTCTAATAACTGCAAATACCTTCCCTCTTGCAATATTTTGTTTTTATTTAGATGGATTATGATAATTTAGTAGCTTAGTGAGAAGTTATAATCGAACACTTCTGAATTGTGCACCCATTCTTGGAAAATTCCTGGCTCCGCCACTGGGAAACATAACAACCAATAATAGCGGTGAAAACACAAGAAAATATGTTAGGACACCATAGGATCAATTTAGGCAGAGGATACAATTATCCTCACTTCCGTTCCATGTTCAATGAATCGGAAAGTCTTTATCTAAGCAAAACAATGGATGACCAGAACGAAAAAGATAGTTCGGAGAAAGATATCAAGCAACGAGCCAATGAATTTTTCTCTATATTTGCTAATGTCTCCTCTTGTCATAAATTACAGAGAGGTTACAACTCATGATTTACATTCAACAATCCAACTCCAGATCTCAGTTTTCACTATTGTACAAGGCTGGATCACAAGTGTTGTACATTTTTATGAACTTTGGAATCCCTGAGAGACCTACTGAACCAGAATAAGTGGAGAAGTGAACATTGAACGACCTTGAAGCTAAACAATGTTACTTTGATATCGATATTAGATTCATCACAATCACTAAATGGGGCTAGTAACACAACAAAGGGTCTAAGAAGAGACTATCATATAGTAAATGATCCGCAAAATGGAAAAGATTAATGGTACTACAATTACAGACACTTCTCTTCCCTTTTTCATTGCCTCTCCAACACAAAAAAAAAAAAAACTAAGCACATAATTGGTAACCCAAAAGGCAAAGAAAGTTCTGAATTTCATAATTAAGCAATGAGCCAATGACATTTTCTATCTACTCATGATTTTACATTCAACAACTCCCAACTCCAAGGCTCCGTTTGGTTGGTGGTAAAACATTTTCCTGTAGAATGTTTTCCCTTGTTTTGGTGTTGTTTGGTTGGAAGTAAAATGTTTTCCTGTAAAATGTTATCCCTCAAATGATGTGAAATGATTTACACATTTCAAATCCGTAAGCCATTTTCCGGAGAGTGAAGGGGCACAACAACTCATACTAACACCTCTACCACCACTACGACCTACCTCCGCCACGACCCATCACCGCCATTTCCGTCACGGCCCACTGTTTTGGCAAGAGTCAACCAAACACGAGAAAATAATTGCAGGGAAAGTTTTTTCACGGGTATAATATTTTCTCTTGTAAAACATTTTACTGCGAACCAAACAGAGCCCAAATGTTTCAGCAATTCACAGAACTGAACAAAACCCATTACTTATAAACTCTTTTCAATACGCATATTCACAAAACATGGAAGATGAAAACCGAAACCGTCGAAACAAACCATGTTTTCTACCGATGGCCGCGTAGGTTTCTTCAACAGGTTTCACGAGTTGCAGAAGTGTCCCGCCGGCATCCAACAGCAACGCATCGTATGCTCGCTTAAGCAGCTTCTCTCCACCTGTTCATACGACGATTCAGCTATGTTATTGCGATCGACTAACGACGAAACCCAGAAATCGTAGCTTTGGAATTAACAGTTTGGGGTTTCCTAAAGAGAGAGAGAGAAAGACCTGTGTGCGGAGATAGAGAAGATGAAGAGCATCGAACAGAGGACGCCATGAAGTTCAATTTGAAAGGTTTTAGGGCTCTGAAGAGAGCGCAGGAGGACTCCATTGTTGAGTTGAAGAGTTCTCTCTTTCGCGATTTGCGAAATGTTGTTTACAGAAGATGAATTGGGGGTTATAGTATGTAGTTTTCATTAATAGAGGTACCTAAGTGTAAATATGTAAGACACTGAGGTACATCGGACTTTTCTTTCGATATCAATTGAGCCCTCCATATCTACAATTAAGAACAAGATACCTGTGTATACATTTGTACTTCGGTGGATGTCATTTTTAGCAGTGTCCATGATTATATGAACTCATAAAATTAAATTCTCAATGTTACAAACCACTTAGAGCATCTCTAACCATGAGGGGGGAGGGGTATACGGACCATGTCCAACCATGAGGGGGGAGGGGGAGGGGGAGGGGGAAGGTGGGGGAAGAATTTAGGCATGGGTGGGGGATGGTTAGGGTGCATTTCCCCCCTAACATCCTCCTCCCCCTCCCCCCACCATTATAGCTAATTAATCCAATATAGGGATATGTTAATTACACTTACTACTATTTTATTATTATAATATGCATTTTTAATTATGTAATATATTTTAATTATTATTTTATTATAAAAAATAAATATATTTATTCGATAATTGAACAAAAAATCTACGAAAAGTTATCGTTATTTTATTTTGTTGTCAATTTGATATATCTTATTATTTTTCTTTATAATTATCAATTATATTTATTATTATTTTGAAAACATGGTTAAAAATATGTCAAATTTATTATTGTTATTATTATTTTTATTATTGCTATTATTATTATTTTATCATTTTTGTGAGTATATATTTATATTAATATTATTTCATATTTATTTTTATCAAATTATTTATTTTAAGTCAATAAATATATTTTAAAAATAACCCTAATTAGGTGGGGGAGGGGAATGGTTGAAGATGACTAGTAGTTTGGGGGAGGGGGGAGGGGAGGGGGAGGTGGGGGGAGGAGGAAATGCGACATGGTTGGAGATGCACTTATATACTTTTTTTTCCGGTTTGACATTTTTCAACTACACTTATCTTACTCCTCCTTGAAAATTATTTCGATCCCTCTGAACTTCAAACACTTATTCATTCATATTCCTATTAGATGTGCTGATATGATGCTCACTCAGACCTATAAGTGTATGGAATTCATACAAATCTTGTGATCTTGAGGAGCATCACATCAGCATCTAGTTGAGCGCTCATTAATCTCTCTTTTCTTCGGGCATGGCCGTCTCTGCAATTATGCCAACTTATAGCTTGTCTAGGGGCCCGACAATCGGAGAGGCCTAACTTTTAATAATAATGAGAGTTGTACATATAATATAATTTACATGTTTATCTTACAAAAGCTAGTCTTTAATTTCTAAATAAGTTTTTCGGTTATATGTCCTTACATAGTTATAATGTTGATGTTTGTTTGAGTTTCTTTAAAACATGTTGATGTTTGTTAGTCTCAAAATATCGAATCACAATAAAAAATACTCTTTAGTAACAAAACTGAGTTCAATATGTAATTTTGTTATACAATTTTTTCTTGTACAAAAGGGGCCCGATGCGTTGGAGTCGCCTTGGGCCTCCAGAAAACTGGAGACGGCCCTATCTTCGGGTCAATCATTTTTATTGTGATTACTGGAGCAAACTTACATCATTGAAGCAACTAATCGTCCATCATTAGTGGAATTGGAGATGAGATATTGGAGGAAATCAAACAATATTGCGTTAAGGATGCAATTTATTGTTTGATTCCCTCCGATTCTCATCTACATCGAAACCATTAATCGCCCATCATTAGTGAAACCGGATATGAGATATTGGAGGAAATCAAACAATATCGCGTAAAGGATGCAATTGTTTGTTTGATTCCCTCCGATTCTCATCTACAAGATTGCACAAGAAGAAAGCATCGAAGCCACTAATCTTCCATCATCAGCGAAACCGGAGATGAGATATTGGAGGAAATCAAACAATATCGCGTAATGGACGCAATTGTTTGTTTGATTCCCTCCAATTCTCGTCTACGAGATTGCACAGGAAAAAAAACATCATCCATAATGTGCCAATGTTGGAGGTGAGAAATTGGAGGATACTAAATAAAATGCAGACAGCCAGAGAAGATGAGTGTTAGCAGCAAATATTTAGTAGCCTCCAATTCTCACATACAATAATGCACCTCCTAAAAAACTAGAGTTTCTCCCAGCTAGCTGAGGATGTGGCCTGCGGGTTGATTTTTTGAACTATAGGGGGCAATATTTATAAGCCACTGCAAAAGCCAAGATATATGGCATGCACAATGTATTTCATGACTAGTTTGAAATATTTGACCAACTGGATGCGGTACAAGTCCCTCTCGGTTCCAGTCTTTCTCAAGTACACCATCTTCATGCACAATCAAATATATTCTACATCTCTCTGTTAATAAAAACAAAACAATAAAAAAAAGAAACGAAAAGGAGGTAAAGACACTTTTACCCCATCAAAATTTGATGCAAAGACAATTTTAACCCCCATATAGTTTAGGAAATAACAATTGTACCCCTTTAGTATGCCAAATCTCAATGAAACCACACGTCAATGACATAGTTAGGAGTGCAGTGTCATGAAGTTTCGCATAATAAAGGGGTGAAAGTGTCATTTATCAAACAGAAGTGGGTAAAAGTGTTTTTGCATCAAAGCTGAGGGGGTGAAAGTTTATTTTAGCCAAATAAAAAAGACGTGCTTAAAACTTAAAAGTGTACTAATGTTGATAGGCGAGCATCTTCAACTTCAAGAGACCAGCATGTAGCTATTTTAGAAGTTGATTTATGGTTTGAATTCGTCACATAGTACGGCTCTGCTTTCTTTACCTAAATTTAGGCGATTTTTAATTTTTTTTAAAGATAAAAATGTTGTTTACTTTGAGCCTAATAAGTTTTCTAAAAAGTTTTAGTTACCTTTTTAATAAAAAATGTTGTTTACTTAAGTTCTATTTTATCTCCTAAAAATTAGTTTTAAAGAGTAAAAAGATAAAAAGTTGAAGTTAGAAAAAACTAATTTTCTTTAGTCTTATAAAAAGGTAAAAAAGTTATCAGACATAAATTTTAACAAAAATGACTTGATTATAACTTTTTGTATGACTTAAAAAAGATAAAAAGTCGTCTAAATTTAGGTAAAGAAAGCGGGGTCTATATGTATGATTGTTCCTGGGTACGCGCATACAGTTTCCACCGTGGTGATTTGGATATAATATCGACGGTGAAGAAACTTTATTTAGGGCATGTCACTATAAGTTTTGCTTTGAAAGAAGAATTGTAAATGAAGTAAGCCCTTTGTGAATAGCTCGTGTTCAGCTCACCGAAAACTCGTTCGTATTTGAATAAATAAAAAATAAACAAATAAACTTAAACACCAAATTTTGTTCGATTAATGAACAAACAAAAATAAGCTTTAACTCGTTTGTTTGGTATGTGCTTGAACAACTGTTATTTACATATTTCACATGTAATGTTATACATAAAAATGAGTGTTTAAAATTTGTAAGTGATATACTCTAAAAAAATAGTTTTATTGTATTTTATGATAGTTTATCGTATATTTGACCTGTATTATTAAGGAAATAATATAAAATATTTATATTTATATTTTAAATATTAAAATATAAATATTAAAATATTAACATATAATTACATTACATTTTATTTACATGTGGGCCGATTACCGGATCGTATTCGATTAGAGTTTGAATAAAATTCAACCAAAAAAACTCAAACAACTAAAATGTTTGACTGAAGTTCGACTATAGTGAATGTTCGTCTAATTAATTTTTATTTCAAGCAAATCTGTAATAACGTGGAGTTATGAGCAACAACGATGAATAAATAATCAAGAGCGTACAAAGAATTGACATGGTTCACTAGCAAAGTTGCTAGCTACCTCCGCAGCCCGAAAATCCGTTTTTACTGAGAGAAAACACCCGATTACAAGTCATGATGCACCACACAAGTCAAGACCACGTTTTAGAACCCTTATGTAGACATAGGAAACGAAACTTGATTCCCAAGAAATAAGGAACCTTCCAAAATGCACCAAGAAAACAAAATAAAAAACCCAACCCTGGTCATACGACCATCCCCGTTGGTCGTACGACCAACAGAAAGTCCTTTTGTTGCAGATTTTGCGTGCTTTATCTTCCCTTTGTCTTGTTGCTTTGTTGCTCGCCCGATTTTCTAGACGTTTTGAGTTACCCCAACAAATCTCCACATTAACTCAAATTGTCCTAGCAACCTGAATCATGACCAGTGCTTCTCTCCAGAACATGTTACAGATGCGTCTCCCATAATCAGAAATGAGTAAGCCTCCCCGATGCGCCAAACATTGCTCCAACTCTCATGTGACCCGGCAACGAATGCACCGAATTCGTGGATGCACTTCCAAAAAAAGAAGCAAATGCTCCACCTTGACCATAATTGCTAGCTATTTAATTCGAGGCACAAAACTGACAAATCCTCAACTTGCCTCGAATCCTCTTAGCAACCAGAACAAGAGTCAAATACATTCACTGAGACATGACCGAATATACACTACAAGTGCCAAGTGTGATGCCAGACCAAATGCACCATCACTAGTGCCAGTTGTATATAAGGAAATATGATAGGTATAGTTGGATCTTAATTGATGGTGCTCGGATTACAGGTAGTCAAGAGTTAACAATCTTAAAAAGTATACAGATAGATCGAGAGATCGAGGAGAGAGAGAGAGAGGAAAGAGTTGGAATAAGCAGTAACGTGCTTGTAGAGGAGAAAGACAGCTTGTTGGCAGCAATTCGACAATTCAAATGAATAATCACTTTATGAATGTGTATGAAATGGCACCATGTATCGTACTATTTATACTAGTCAGACTATGGCAACCAAAGGGAGACATGTGGTCCTTCGGACAACCCACAACCCATTATGAGGCAGGGTACCCTAAATCCATGGAGGGTGTCACGGATGACATCATACTAGTATAAAGAAGACGGTAGAACAAGTCGGCTCCACAACAGGTACTGGTCGCATCTGGGGGCGGAACCCATATGCGACGGGCCTTATTTCAGCCTCCAAATCACTAGAACCCCTGGCTACTTAGGGTGCCTTCTACTAGAATAATATATTCAGTTCATTTACTGTATTAAAATTAGTTTGAATATTATTACGCGAGAAAGACTTTTTGCTCACTATCCATTCATTTTTTGATTGAGCATAATACCATAACATGTGTGATACACTATAACGAGTATGTGTCTATATTGTCTTGAGGAAAACTCGCTCAAACTGATTCGAACCGGACTGAGCGAAATGCGGTTGGTTAGGTTTGAGTCTATTGATTACTTGATTAGGTTTAGGTAGAGGTATTTTCAACCCGAGAGAGTTGGGTAGGGGGAGAAATGTAGCTTCCACCCGTCAAAACAGCCCATCGAAGACCCCTGCTGTTGAATAAGACTTCCATAGATTTGAAGAAAGATTGTGAAAATAGGATGATTTGTTGTGTCACAATGACAAGAGAGTAGAGTGGTCTAATTCAAGAAGAAAACTTGTAAGAAAATAATGACTCCCAGTGTTGTTGGAATAGATGTCCTAGAGGCAATCTTGTTTAGTATGGACATTGTTTTTGGCTATAATAATCATTGTATTATTTATGAATATATTTAATATAATAAAGTCATTAGATTAAAAATGTGTTGTTTATCTTAAATATCCCTAGTCGATTATATGGATTAACATGACGATCAACTATAGACTAGTATGTGGGTAGATTGATATGGAGATATCAAGTCTAGCACATGGGTATGCATTAGGGGTAATGGCATAATGGATCGACACACGACGAGAAGGCTACATACAGATTATGTAAAGTCACAAGTGCTTCTCGTAGTGACGATGGTATTGTGGTCCTTAGACTTGAAGTCACCAGATACTCTAGTTGTGAAATATCATGCTTTGATATTATCAAACGTTGCGCCTTACCGGATAACTACAAAGGTAGTTATCAGGCATGATAGGAAGCAAGCTTAGAGATGGTAGTGATGTAGGGAGGATTTGTCCCTCCCACATAACAGAAGCAAATATTGGCGGCCACTCGAGGCGTAGTGCTTATAGAATCTGCATGGATAAGACTATTCCCAGGATCGAGATACTATGAATTGGATATACGAGTGTGACTTGTATGTCTCGTGTCCAATTCGGATGTAGAGACAAAGGGACAATACAATACGGTAACATTGGTCACAAGGTTTGTCGGATTACTGACTATTTCTATTAGTTGGGTTGCATTGATGTCTTGCTAGGGGCCACTCTATGTTAGTAATTGTTACTATCAACTTAGTAGAAATCTATGGGGTCACACTCCCTATGAATTTAACCGGAATTGTGAATTAATTAATATGATTAATTAAATAGAAGGATCAATACGCAACTACTTGCAAACTTAGTAGGACTAATTTACAAGGTGGACTAATCCATGTAAGGACATGATTAGTAGATGGGCTAATATGTAGTTAACAAGGAGTTGTTAGACTATATAACGAACGCTCCTAGCTTATTCTCACATAAGTTGTGTCATAATTGTTATCACGCAAGAGAGAGAGAGAACAAAGCAAGGAGAGATCCAACAAGGAGGGACGAACCGGACCCCCCCCCCCCCCCCCCCCCCGTCCACCCCTCTTGCCGTCGGCCTACAAGGCGCGGCCTTGGGTGCTCGTTTCGCGTGATCTTCTTCTTCTTCCTCCTCCTCCTTCCCTAGCTAGCACAAAGGTGTGGAGGATCCGGGATCAATCCTAGGAGTGGACTATTCATAGATACATAGACACTATTTCACGTGAAATTCATCAAGGAGACAAACTTAGGTACTTGATATTCTCATCATTTACCATCGTTATGAATTCTAGACTTGTGATCCTCGGCGGGTATTAAACGAAATTAGATTTTTGTTATTCCGCTGCGTAATCCGTGTCAAAACCCAACAAGTGCCATGAAGAGTAAAAATGTGGACTTCGATTGCCCATTATGATGCCATAATTATTGAAGTCAAGAGGAATCGCTTGGGATAGTCCAGGCTAATTTATGGCGACGGGGACACATATCTTAGACGAGAAGCGGTGTCTTGGCAGATTGCGGGCATCTCGACTAAATTCATGGGGCCTCAAGGATTATTAGTAGTTGTGGGGTTTGAAATATGTATATTTTACACGTGAAACTTTATTCGAAGCAGTTCGATTTTAAACGGCTTCGCAAACTCCTAAACCATAATCGCTCAAACTTGATTTGATTTGACGATTGCAATGAATCAAGTAGTATCACTTGATGTTAAATTCCGACATCCGAAACAACTTGGAAAATGCGATTTGGGAGAATTTTGCTCACACTTACTAAATATCTTACTTTTGTCACTTTCTATGTCATGTGTCGTACATTCATTGGTCAATTGGTGACCACTGCTAGTGAACATCAAGCCTACTGAATATCTTAAATTTCTCACTTTCTCCCACGTCGTGCGTTTATTGGTCAACTAGAGACAATTTCAATGAACAACAAGTCTAACCCGGCTTCTCGGTCATCTGAATTTTGCTGGATTAGAAAATAGCAAAGTCCCCGGGTTGAGGACCTGGTACCAAATTTTACACGAAACTCCCAGCCAACATTCACACACTCACATCGATGTAGGTATACTTCTCACCTCTCTCTAGGTTCTAGAGAGAGAAAACAAATACACCTCTTTCCGGCGGGTAGCGTCGTTTTGGCGTTGCCCGTACGCCTCCTCTCCTTCTTCTCGCCTCTTTGGGCCAAATCAATTTGGGTCTCCTTGGGTGTTCCACAACGGCGTCTCCAAGGTTCCACCGCTACGCCACTTTCTCCTCTCCGAATTTCTCCAAGAGGTGTTCCATGGAGGCGACTTCACCACTGTCGATTGCACCGCCTCACCGGCTGTCTCGAAGCTCTCAGGTGCCCGGCAGCTAGCAACCCTTTTGGGCCGAAACAATCTGGGTTTTCCTTGGGTATTCCACGACGGTATCTCCAAGGTTCCTCCGCCGCTGCTGTTGTCTTTGCCGAGGAAAATTGTCGGTGGTTTACAAGGCTCATCACCACCACCTACTGCCGGTTCTGATCCACCAAAGCCCAAGACTTGTTTTTCAAAGAATACGTATAGGGATTGTTTGGTTTGCTTAATTTCTCAGTTTTTTCTTTAGTACTTTTTTCCATGTATCTTACATGTTTATTCATATGTCGATATCAATCCCCCTGTATAGTTCTGAACTTTTGATTGGCGACATCATCTTTGACATTCTGCAAACATAAATTTAGTTTTTTCAGAAAAAAAATAAAAATAAAAAAACATCACTGTAGGTGCAACGACGGCGTATAATGTGTGAGCTGATATATAAGCAAACGTTCAAACTCGAACGCCATTCTGTTACACTGCCGGCCGCTAGGAGGGAACAATGGCGAACGAACTTGAAGAGCTTCTGGACTTCCTATCATCTCCCTCTCCTCCGGTAACTCTATCTCTCCCTCTCAATGCTTGTCCCAACTTCGTAAAAATCTATGCTTTAGTCCCCTCTTCTCTGAATCTGAAACTTAGTGGGTACACCCAACAATCGCACTCTTGCAAAACCCTAAGCCCTTTTTAGTTTTTTACACTTCACTGGAACAAGTCTTTGATACCCATTATTTTTTCTTGAATTGGTAGCGATATTTACTTGTGTGGGCGTTTATCATCAAGTCATCAACCATTGGAACTCAATTGATAAAAATAAAAAAGAAACTGCTTTCAGTTAATTCAATAGTTGGGAGCTGAACTAAAATGAAAGGAACTGAGAAATCTCGAAAGATGGAGATTTTGGTGCTGAAAACCCGCAAAATTTTCGTGTTTCAGCATAAGATGGGGGATGCTAAATTTCAAGTGATTGCATTTTTAAGTAATTGACAATCAAAATGCCATAAGCTACACCAACTGCATCGAAAATTTATGTATGATTTTCAAGCTCATAGCAATCAGTTTTTGGGTAGTTTCTTCACTCAGAAAATATTCGGCTGGCACCGATGCTCTAAGAGTTTCTCCGTCCCTGTTCCTCATTCTCATCACGTTTGTCTTGAGATTATTTTTGTTGGACTGATTGTTGGTAGTTGCGTTTTTGATGTTGGAATGTAAAGATGAAGAAAGCTGCAGTCGATATTGTTCGGGATCTGACAGGATCGGAGGATGGATTGCAAACCCTTGCCAAGTACTCTGATATCACCGTACAATCGTTATCGCGCCTTTTAGCTGAAAAGAAGGTGTTCTTTACTCGAGTATTTATCATACCCAGAAAAAAAGAATTTTACAGATGTTTAATCGTTGTGTTACCATGGTTTTTAGGAGGTTTCAGTACCGGCAGCTGAGGCACTCGTGAATTTGTCCCAAGATTCGAAATTGGCAGCGAAAATGGTTTCTAGCGGGTTGATTAAGACAGTGATGGAAATTCTATACAAACAAGAAGCTGGCATTACCAATTTACTTGTTATGCTGTTGGTCAATCTGACCCAGTTGGACGCTGGTATCGAATCACTGCTTCAGGTGCTTATTCTGTTTTCAATGTCTTTTGGCTATTACTAAAATTTGGTTCCGAGAACTTTCTAGTGGCTGAAACTGATAACAGATGATTATCGAATTACAAGAATGAGGGTGCTTTGAATATTTCCTCTTCCCATTCTTCTCATCTGTGTTTTCACATCTTACTGCACTATTTTACTAGTTGGAAAGCCCAACCTGAATTATAATTTTTTTTTTGAAAGTGAAATATAATTAATTTCAGCACAAGTAACTTTCGACAACTTTTTATGTGCTATTTGTTTCCTAGGTTGGAGATGAGAAGATGAGTGGCCTGTATGTTATGAAGCTCGTGAGATCATTCTGCAGTTCATCTAGTGACACAGATGGTGCGTTATCCTCATCTACTTGCTTCTGAGCATTAGACTAGTACCCTTATGTCTAAAACTGCCATGCTCTACATTAAAAAAGGTTCTGTAACAGTCACTATTTATATCTTGGAAGGGTTTAAGTTTTGACTTGATAATGCACAATAGTGTACACGATTTGTGACTTGATAATGCACAATAGTGAACACGAGCATTAGACTAATACCCTTATATCCTGATTGATATAAATCCTACATGAAGCTGTTACGGGCAAGTTTGTTTTTTGGTTCAAGTGGTCAATAGTGCTCTTACATGGTTCGGGAATTCAAAACACTTTAGTTGTTTGTGAAAGAGAAGCAAAAAGCCAAAAAAAAAAAAAAAAAAAATTATGGAAGTTTTAGTCATGGACCACACTGTTGATTTAGGAGTACTACCAGAACTTTGGTTAGCAGCTAAGAAGCATAAATACGATACGGGAACCAACATGGGACGCGCTATTCTCTAAAATATACAGACACGGCAGAGATACGTCAACTCCTTAACTTCTCATTGAATTTTTATACTAATGACAAGATGATTGGTTCCAACTTCTTTATTATTTATAGCTTAACATAGAAAAAGTCGTAGAGGCAGCAAGTAGCTTACCTGGGCTTCATTTTGACGAGTTGTGTCCATGCAAACCCTCGAAGCTGTTTCATGTCAGAAGTTACTCACTTGAAATTTTTTGTCTGAGAAGGCAGCATTGTCATATACCGAGCCCTCAATTAATCATATACATTGTTTCAATCACAAGGGGGGGTGCCGTGTCTCATTAAGTGTCCCTAACGTGTCCCCCAACTGTCCAGTCTAATAAATTCCCTAAAGTACCCTGACATGCCAGCTAGAGTGTCTGACACATATTTGGGAGTGTCCTATGAGTGTCGGAGTGTCCCGAGTATCCGACACGGCTACATTCCCTATTTTGGAGTGTGTGTGATTCCTAGGTTAGCATTAGCAGTATGGAGAAGTCTTTATCAGTGAGCTCTCTAGATTTGCTAATTCTAAAATAAACTTTTTGTTCACTCCAGCTTCTTATTTGGTTAATACTCGTGCTACCAGCCTACCAGTAAACCTGGTTTAACCTATAGTGTCAGCATGCCCTTAGATTCAGAACTACATTACTGAATTAATTGCTAGGTCTATATTGATACATTCATTATTCATGCAAAACCCCAGGTGCCAAATCATACATTCAAGTAGTTTGTTGTTCATGTCAGATTGCCACCAAAAATGCCTTCTTCCCATGCTTGCCTGATATACTTTCCCCTTCAATTTCTGTCTATCAGGCGATCCTTTTGGCCATGTTGGTTCTATACTCGTAAATATTGCAAAAAGAGAACCAGGAAGAAACATTCTACTGGATCCCAGACGAGGACTTCTGAAGCAAATTGTCAGGCAATTTGATACATCAAGTTCATTGCGGAAGAAGGGGGTACATGAGAAAAGCTTTATCCATCTATCTGAGTTCTCTCTGCTGTCTGATGGCTATGTTACAGTTTATATATTTATTTGTTCTCAGGTTGCTGGAACTATTCGCAACTGCTGTTTTGAAGCAGACAAACAGCTTCCGAACTTGCTTTTAATATCCGAGTTCCTCTGGCCAGCTCTACTTCTGCCAGTTGCCGGAAACAAGGTCTCATTTGTAGATCTCTTGTGTCTTGCCATATTTATGTTCAGAACATACTATATTATTGCATTCTGGTTATTGGTGGTTGATGACTGAACTAGATGATATTTTAGAAAATTAGGAAATATCAAGGTTTATAAGTGAGTGGGCACAACTTAAGTGAAAGAAGTGTGTGGACCAGCTAGATCAATGCTTGGCCTAAATACAACTTCATAGGTTGATTCGGAAGGGAGCCTAGGAATCTATTTCCCAGGAAAGAACATTTGGATGTACTATCCAAAATTTGGGACCTGAAATTTTGCTATTTACAATGTTTACCCTACAATATGTTAAATTTAATTACATTAGCCCCCACTCATATTACATATTTGCCTCAGCAATCTTTTAAGACCATCATCTTCGCCTATGCCTCCTTCATCTCTTCTACCCGCCCTTTCCCATCGTGTTATCGTCTGTTGCCAAATTGCCACTACCAACTATCACACACAGTGCCATTAGATGGCCTTGTTTCACAATTGCAGTAAATACTCGACCAACTACAAAAGCAGTCAGTTGTTTCTACCAACATTCTGCTGATGTCGTAAGGATTTCAGCTCCACTTCGTTTACCTCCTGTTGCTTTGGCCATAATAAGTCATTTATGGGGACAAACCTAAAAAATAGACATAATTTATTGGTTGTATAGTTTCACGAGCCAGTGAACAACTTGACAACTAGTTCTCCTAATTTCAGCCTACTTTCCGAAATGCCAACCTGGCTGGGAAAAGATTTGAGGAAAAAAAGTCTAATGAATGTGCTACGTGTCCGAGCAAGATATGTTCTATCTTCTGGCGTTTCTAATGGTTGATACATTGATAAGATAGTTTGAAAACCATGCATGCTTACTAGTGTGGCATGCTGATGTTTAAGCCTTTAGATGGGTTGTTTTAATATCTTGATGAGTTTGACCAGTGGCGGAGCCAGGAATTGTTCGAAGGGGGGGCACAATTAATGTGTACTGTCTTTACAAAATAAATATTATTAAGTACTCTTACCTATTGGTTAAACTCTTACCTATTGACTTCAACCCCAAGGGTTCGAATCACCCCAGGGACGTTTTATTACAATGTTTTTTAATTTTTGTGAAAAAAAATTAAAAGCGTGCAAAGAGAGAGTCGAACCTCCGACGATTTGTTGGTAGAGCGAGAACTTGACCAGCTGCGCTAGAGGGACATTCGGAATGAGGGGGGGCACTTTATTATTTGTATAGAGGCTGGGTTAATTTTTCTTTATAAATTAAGAGTTCTCTAGGGTTTTCGGAAAATTTTGGGGGGGCACGTGCCCACCCGTGCCCCTACATGGCTCCGCCCCTGAGTTTGACTGAGAGAAAGATGTCTAGATGGTTTGGTTGAGAATTAATACAACCGTAAACTAGAATGAGAAGTGTTCATTCTTTTGTGAACAAATGCGTATTCATGGATGACAAGCTGAAGAGAATGCAGGACAGGGTGCCCCACATGCACATTGACGTGAATAGCTTGGATTAATAGTTGTTACTTATTAGTAATCATATTTTGGTATCAATAGCAAGTTAACTGATTTCTTGATTGACGATATATAAGGGCTATTGTTTGTGGGGGGGGGGGGGGGGGGATAACATTTTTTTCAGATCCATTGCTTCCAAACAGAACACCAATGGTTCTCCAATTCGAAGAATTAGCCCCAAGTTGAGCAAGAACGCAGAGGGGACTTTGTGATCTACCAGTTAGTAGATTTAAGTTTTTCCGAGTTGATACAGGACCTGTTCTGATACAATGTTTAGTGGCACAATGTTCTGATACAATGTTTGGGGTCACTTTGCAGTTCTTTTTTTGCGATCCATTTTCTTACTGCATTCTTGCAAGTAGGTTGTAGTTTTATGGTCTTCTGGTGATTTCAGTTATGCATTTAAATGTTTTAATCTTTCTTGGCAATTGTGTATCGCCAAGTGAATTTCTTTCCCATTTATCTGGTGACTTTCTTGGCAGGTTTATAGTGAGCAAGATACATCAAAGATGCCGCTTGAGCTTGCTAGTGCACTCTCGATTGAGCGTGAACCAGTTGATGATCCTGAAATTCGTGTTCAAACACTTGAAGCTATTTACTTGATCATATTACAGGTCACTTAAACCCACTCTTCTTTTATTTTCACCCAGGTAGAAAATGTTGCTATTGTTGAGAAGTCATAAACCACTTATTTTGGACTCTTACTATGTGCAAAAACCTATTATCTATACTCTGGCAAACATTGATGTAACACTGTTGGTTCTGTAACCACACAAGTTTTCCAGAAAAATTCCTTCGCATGCATATATCTGCTATGTGAATGTATCTCCACCCCCTGATATTCATCGTACATAAGTGTGAACACAATGCATAAATTACCAAGGATAACTTAGCGTGGGTAGTTTATGTGCTGGTCCATTAAATCTAAATTCACGGAAGACTTCTTGTTTTGAAGTTCAACTCAACCTGATTGACAACTACAGATTGCGTGCCGCCCTCTAGTCGACACATGCAGGAGGAAGGAGAAAGGAACTAGGTGGTTGTTTAATTATATCAGAGTGTGATACATATGAATTAGTAAATTGCTTAAATACGTAAAACGGTGCAAAAGGATTGCGCAATTAGCATTTGGACAATACGGGTGGGTTGAATAATTATATCAGGTTGGTCAAAAGATTCTCTTTGGTATCGTTAGGTGTGTCAAAGGCGGGTTTGGTTACCCAAGTAGAATCTGGTTTCTTATTTCGTACTTAATCTTGGCTTCATAGCATGACTAGAAAACTGTTACCAATCCTCTCGTTTGACTGCTTCACTTCAGTTCTAAAGCTAAATAGTTTGTCCATGATGGTCTTCAAACAGCCTGTGTTGGATAGAATCCTTCATAAAAATGGTCACGTATTGCATGATGCTGCAAGATTCTTAAATTAGTTCCAAAGAGGTGCATTAATGATGTTGTGAGATTTCAGAATAAGTTTTGAGGAGGCACATCCGTGATGGGCAGAGATGGAAAATATGAGAGGACCAACTGAACCTTCTTATATCCGCGGCAGGGGCTAGCGGACATGGATTTCTTTAATGATGTTTAGATACATATATTTAGAAAATCTGAATACCTCGCACAGAAAGTATGATGACAATTCTAATTCTCAATATTTCGTGCTCCTAGGTTGTGTTTGGAACTTTGGATAGAGAATTTGGATTTGGCTTCAAAGTAAAGATTGTATGTACATAATTGAACGCAGTTATGGCTCGGTAGTGGTAGATAAACAGGATGTATGAAAATAGAGTCCCAATAACTCCAATCAGTAAGATTTGAAATAACGTGTTTAGTAGTCATTTGAAATCGATTAGGTTGTGAAGGATTTGTTGGGGCTAAAATACAAGGTTCTTAGGGAAAAAAATGATCCTACAAACGATCAAATTCAAATCCATGCTCAAATTCCTTGTGAATCCAAACAGAGTCTTAAGGATTTTCTTAGGAAAAAAGAAAATTCATCACCCAATGACCATTTTAACAAACATAATAATAGAAGTTGCTTTTTCTTCCAATAATGTATACTAGTGACAAATTCAAATACAATTTGAAGTATCGAACCGAACAAGTGTCAATTAAATAAACACTAAGGTTTAACTTACTAGAAAAAAGAATATTGAAGACTCGATAAGAATCTGATTCAGCTTTGTAAATCACAGTCAAGAAAAAACACAAAAGCTTAATGAATAAAAACAAGTTAGGTATATGTCAATATGTATGTAGTCTTCCACATAATCTGCAAAAGTTGTTTTGCGGTAACAACTGAGAATCTCACTACTGGACCTAATTTATGTATGTGGCTTCTATTATCTCCGCAAATTAGTAATTTCAAAAAGGCATATTTAACTGTTCGGTCACATCCTGTAGTCTTCCTACAAATATTAGTGGGGCCTTTATGGAAACTACTTGAAATATCGGTGCATTGGTAGTAGAAAGGAAAAGTAATCTGGGGTGCATGGAACCCTACAGGGCACCATATGCATCTGTCCCTGTTTGGAAGAGTGTGATTCCATTTATATACACTCCAGACAAAGAAATAAAATGGAAGATATACTTGAATCACTAATCCAATAATTGGTAATAGATTGTGTGAAAGAGCTTCTCTGTGAACAATTTCAAACTGAAGAGTTGTTCAGAGCACAGTTTTAAAAACCGGACCGTGTAGGCAAAAACCGGTCAAAACCGGCCGTTGGGTGAAAATCGGCCGGTTTTCAATTAATTCGAAAAACCATGCGTCCAGTGGGGAATCGAACTCAGCTCAACTGTGTGAAACCAAGCAGCTTCTCCGCTGGACCAACAACACATTTGTGTCACTAACTCTTCATTTACTATACATATGAAACATATTCCAGATCATTTTTTTAACTTTTACATATCATGTTACATATTTTTTTCTTTATCTTTTTATTAGAAAGTCTTATTTTTCTCTTTTAAACATACGAGTATAGACATTAACATGCAAAAATAGTTCAGATTTTTGACCCGTTTAATAAAAAATGAACTCGTAATTTCGAAAAATAAACCAACTTTATATTACAATGTTTGTGTCAATCTTAATTTTTAAATCATTGTTCTCATAACGTTACTCATATTATCATTCTGTAATTTGATCAATTTGTTGGTCACATTTAGGCATCCATACCATATTTTAATTAAATTTGTTACCTACTTATATAAAAATATATTATTATATATTATAAAAAGCATGCGGTTTAACTGGTTGAAACGCAACCCAGTGCCTCGCCGGTTCAATGACCGGTCCGGATTTTTAGTTTGATATGCTTGAGAGGTTGAGAAAAGTTGTGTTGTTCAGGCTCAGGGTTATCTAGAAGAGGGAAGGAGGGTGGATTGTCGAAACCCAAATATCAGGGGCGGAGCCATGTAGGGGCACGTGCCCCCCCCCCCCCCCAACCCCAAAAAAAAATCCGAAAACACTAGATAGCCCAAAAAAAAAAAAAAAAAAAAAAAAAAAAAGCAGTGCCTCTGTACAAATATAAAGTGCCCCCCCCCCCCCCCCCCCCCCCCCCTCGTTCAAATAGTGTGTCTAGCACAGATGGTAAAATGCGTGGCTTAAAATCTTTGAGTCGAACCCTCGTGGCAGAGAACAATAGAATAGAGGAGTGCTTTACCAACTGAGCCAGAAAGCCTATAATGCCTTTGCTCATATTTAATGGCTATTTATCAAGTAAGAGTATACTAGCCGAATTGTGCCCCCCCCCCCCCCCCCCCCTTCGATGAAATCCTGGCTCCGCCACTGCCAAATATGTCCGTGTTTGCCATATGTGTTTTGGTTTTATTTGATAGTGGTTACTACATGCCTGGCCATGAGAAAATTGTGGAATGGGAATTGCTCATCTTCAAACGAGTGTTTACTCAATCGGTACTTTTTTATGGAGGGTCTTTAATGTGATCACTCTCGAGTAAAGAGGAGGTTTCTGGCCACTTTTGGAAGATATCAAAACTTCATGTAGGAGTAGGATATATCATATCTTATACGTGGTCGGGACTTGGGACTTGGGGTATATGATATACTGTGTTTATCGCAGTTTTGTAGAGAATATTATACATCCCTTGTTGTACTCACAGCTGACTTTATGATTGGCTACATGATCACCATGCTCCCAAATCATTACTAATCTGACCAATCCCAACGGGATTATCTAAAAAGTTCTTCATATTTAGTGGAGTTGACATATCTCAAAGTTATATGCAATGCGGAAAAGTATACTTTCGGTACACGATACATATCTGACTTTGACAACTATTTCCAGAACAAAATAACAAGAGTGTGTAAATAATGGTGTTTCCTGAAGTCTGCTTTGTTTCTGTTTATTAGAAGAACTCATAAAACAACACATAAAATAATGGAATTTCGGAAAATAGCACAATCTCCACTTATCACCAGTTAAAACTAAGAGAAACAACGATAACTGCACGCGACTCAGGAACCAATTATGTTTTCATGTGTTCCAGGGATTTCCATATCTCTTGCTACATAGTATGTATATGTTGATTCACCTGATTTGGAAGAAGGAAAAAGAATGTTTGGTCTCCAGAAGCTGAATGTGAAGTTTGTATTTTCCAATTTTAACAGAATGCGGGTAGAAGAGCGTTTTGGTCAGTTAATGGACCACAGATACTAAAGATCGGGTATGAGGAAGAGGAAGACCCTAAAGTTATGGAAGCATTTGAACGAGTCGGCTCCCTGGTATATAAAACCCATTTCTAGCTCAATATTTCCTGCTTTTTCACTCACAAATTTTTAGTACTTTATTATTATCACGGATAGAAATAAAATCAGAGTTATGTTAATTTCATTGTGGCAGCTGGTTGAAGGCAGTAACGATGGAGAAGAACCCAGTGAAGAGACAAAATAGGGTAATGATTGATTGATACCTCGTGCTTTTAATTCGCACAAACCCTGCTGTCAAGCTGAAGATTTTGGATCGGTCGCCCTAGTCAAAAGATGTTATTTTTACTATTTATTCAACCTATATTGACTTGTTAGGTTTACTTGTTATGTATCAAATCGGAGTTCATGGCAATCTCGTGACGATAACTGCTGCTGTTGTGCTACACAGGATAAACTTTGTTATTGCAATCTTGAGATAAGAAACATTTCCTCCTAGATTGAACAATATTTATGAATTCAGATTTTATAGAAACAAAAAGACACTACGAAGGGGTGTCGGATCCAAATCCGTCATCCCTAACCGCACAAGAAACTAACTCCACCAAAAGCTCAATTGAGTAGTAACCAATTTTTGTATAGCACACTCCACAGCTCTGAATTCTGCATCTTCTGCATTTTCACTTTCTTCACATTTAGAACCAGCAAATAAAACTTCACTGCTAATAGAAACTTTGAAGAAACCCATGATGCTCAAGCGACGGCATCCTGGGGGTGGAAGAGCATCATCTGAGGGAACAAGATGGGAGCTGGAAATGGTCTCCGCATCCACCCGGCTTTATATAAATGGATTCCTGGAAACAACACTTTAATTTCACTGGGTGAAAATAACTGTTTATTAGAACATAACATGCAGTTTCTTCATTGATCAACCAACCAAGGCATGGATCTACCCTTTACTAAGAAGCTTTTATGATGAGGACACAACGAGAACAATCCAGAAGATCTACATTCCGCACTCCCACCAGCAGGACAGACAAATTTGGGAAGGGAGTGTCGACGAAATTTTCTCGGTCAAATCAGCCTACCACTTAACCGTCGGAACACCTCACAACTCACCAAATTGTGGAAGTTTCTGGAAATCCATTCAAAGACTTCTATTATCAATTAAGCTGAAGCATTTCCTCTGAAAATCGGCTGTGGCATCCTTCCAAGCCGCCACAACCTGTACAAAAGAGGGATAGCCGCCACAACTACGTGTCCGATGTTTAAACTGTTGAACACATCATCTTCCAACGCGAGTTCTCCACTCGCGTCAGGAGAGGCTCGAGAATAGGACTTGATTTCCATTCAGGCCAGCCAACCCCAGTCGCTACAACAACTTTCAATATTATTGACTCCCTACAAGTTATCTAGCGATTACCTTGATAGCACTTCGAGAAGCTATCGGTCTCCACACACATGAGATACACTAGGGTTTTCCTTTATTTTTTAAAATTCGATTGATAAAAGCACCAATTGATATAAATTCGAGAAGCTATCGGTCTCCATTAACACGTGACACACTGCGATTGCCCCCAAATTCTAAATATTTGGTTGATGATCGCAAAAATATGACTAACAAAAATATAAATAATAATAGACACTTGCTAATTTATCCTAACCCTAGACCTCTACGTTTCGACTCTACGTGACGCGAAAAAAACGTCAAGAAAACTTGCATCACTAATTTACCAATACAATGTAAGTAAACTAATTGACAAATGAATTAATTTCTACTATTTGACATAACCGTCAAGATATTTCGTTTAACGCGGATCTCGCTTCCCACCTCTCGGAATTGTGCCCTCGAGTGGATACGCATCCATTTCACATCTACAAATGTCTTTCAATGATTTGTCTGTCCAACTCACTAAGCTACCAGGCAAGATTCATAATTGCACTGCCAATTCAAGCAAATAAATGTTATATTCTAGAGCAAACAAATAAGTAAAAATAAAGTCATATCCGTCTACGTGATTGTCAATTACCAACATCGGGCTCGTGCTACTTTAGCTTCCGGAAAGCCCACTACTTCCTCAATCTCCACGCCGATACTTTCCCCCTATATGTCATCGGATGTCCGTCGACTATTTAGTCTCTAACTAATTAAAGTAAACACATATTAGATTCAATAAAATAATAAATAACAAAATTTTGGGTGTGGATTTAGCTCCTCTGCTTCTGGGGAAGTTGTTGTGCTGCATTCAAGTTTGATGCGTCCACTGTTCCTATTTCATCTCAGCCGGATGTTTCAGGCCTCCCTTTTAGCTTTAGGAAAGCCTACTACCTTACTCAATCTTCATTTCGGTACTTTCCTTATCCATGTCATCATCCGTCCATTTTACGAAGGCATCAGCCCTACCCTTAGACACATTCAAGTTACCTATGGAATCACTTTGATAGTAATTCGAGAAGTTATTTGTCTCCACACACACGTGACACACTAGGGTTTTCCCTAATTTCTGAATAGTCAATTGATGAAAGCACAAATTGATAGCAATTCGAGAATCTATCGGTCTCCACACACGTGACACACTTTCAATTGATGATCGCATAAATATGACTGAAAAATATCAATGTAGACTCTTACTGATTATCCCTACCCATAGACCTATACGGTTTGACTTTACGGGCTGGGAAAAATTCGTCAAGAAATCCAGATCACTAATTAACTAATACAATGTTAAACTAATTGACAAATTAATGAACTCCTACTATTTGACATAATCTTCAAGATACTTCGGTTGACGTCGGTCTCGCTTCCCACGTCTCAGAGATGTGTTCTCGAGCGGACACACATCTATATCACATCTACAAACGTATTCGGATGATTGTTACGTCCGTCTGCGGACATATAAAGAAGTATGTAATCAGCAACACTGTTTAGAAAAATTGGCCAATTTATGTTACTAAGCAACCAGACAACATTCCTAATGGAACTATTCAATTCAAGTAAATAAATGTTATATTCGAGAAAATAAAAAGAAAAAACTATTTGAAGTCATATCTCTTTACGTGATTGTGAAAGACCGACATCGGGCTCGGGCTAGTTTAGCTTTCGGAAAGCCCACTACTCTTCAATCTCCACGCCCACACTTTCCCCTTCTACATTATCATTTGTCCATCTGCGGACATCTACAAAAGTATTGCCATGATTGTTACGCTCATCTGCAGACATATAAAGAAGTACATATTCTGTAGTTAGTAGTTACGATGTTTAGAAAAAAAATTGTCTAATGTACAATCTCATTTTGTTTGTCCAAAACACCAAGCAACCAGGAAGCATTCCTAATAGCACTAGTCTATTCAAGTAAATTAATGCTAGCTTCAAGAAAACAAGAGATAAATAAATAAACAATGTGAAATCATATCTCTATACGTGATTGTCAATGAAGAGCATCAGGCTCGAGCTAATTTAGCCTTCGGAAAGCCCACTACTTCGTTAATCTCTACTTTGATACTTTCCCCGTCTAAATCATTGTATGTTCATGTCGCAATGGCATCCATAGCCTTTAGCACATTCAATTTATCTATGGTAACACCTATAAAGTATTTCGATGATTGTTACACCCGTCCGCGAACATGTAAAGAAATAGATATTCAACATTCATTGTATTGAGAAAATTTGGTCTATAGTACTATTGCATTTTGTTTGTTAAAATCACCAAACAACCAGACAACATTCCTCGTGTGGGATCTGATTGGTTGTGTTGTTTCCTTTATGTCTTGATAATAACGTTGATAATGTTATTACCACTACATATACAGCTGTTTTGTTAACACTTTAGTTTGGTAAATTTCAGGAGAGGAAGATATTTATGCATTGCAAAAATTATGTGTAGCCAGATCTTGGTCTACTGGTAAAGTGGCAGAGCTCATAGCTTGTTTCCAACCCAATAGTATCAAAGAAGGGACTCATCACTTAATCCCCGCATCCGATGGTAAAATAATTGGGGGGGGGGGGTGGAGAAGCTGGAACGGAGCGAAACCATGGTTGATGTCCACCATATTGGTGTGGATAGAATAGATACAACTATTTGCTCTTGGTTGGACGATGGGGGATTTAGTTGGGACCAGGTTTAGGGTCGAACAGGCACAGAGACACTAAGTGCGATTG
This sequence comes from Linanthus parryae, assembly GCA_023055425.1. Classification (NCBI taxonomy): domain Eukaryota; kingdom Viridiplantae; phylum Streptophyta; class Magnoliopsida; order Ericales; family Polemoniaceae; genus Linanthus; species Linanthus parryae. The sequence continues at coordinate 159,816,199 of JALGPY010000002.1, read as the reverse complement.
CAGGTATCCTTGTACCCTTTGCCTGGACCATATTGATGGCTGATACCACGACAAGTTGGATGATGCCAATAATTATGTACTTAGAATCGACTTAAATGTTTTGTGTGTTGGGAGACCGTATAAGTTGAAGGTACACTTGTTGAATGGACCTAAGATTCAGGATCCTGCAATGCTATGATGTTGAAAGATATATACGATGATCAACTTGTTTTTGAAAACGTATTAAGTGATTGTCAAGAGAAATTGTCTGGTTCTCTTAGACTTGAAGAGTGGGATGGGAGACTTGAAGAGTACAATGGAAGATAACACTAATCCTCAACTCCAGAAGATCCTTCTCAACCATCAGCGCTTGAACTTGTTGGTTCACCCTGACCTCTGGTCATCTAGTGCTCGTTTTTACTATCAGGTGAAGATGTGGGTGAGGGCCACCCAAAAATATTTTGTGATTCACAATTCCTTCATTAGTTCTATCCAGCAGATCAAGGATTGCAAAAGTGGCAGGAAAATATCCCAATCGACTCCCCATTTGCTAAAATGATCACAGCACGCGTGGGAGGTTTAGGTGCATAAGACCCAAATAAGCCCTATGATTTGCTGCGATTCACCAAATTGTGCCATTTCACATCCACGAAAAAATCCCCATTATGACAATAAATATGAGTAATTCAAACTAGAGATGCATTACGATTATTTGAAGATGGACTTTGTGGAGCATGAGATCTCGAAAGACATTTCATTTGCTCATAGTACATTTTTTTCCAGTGACGCATCGACTTGCGTATGTAGAGGAGATCTTGGACTCATTTGTATTCAAGAACAGTTTCTTGCACTTGAGAAATGATAAATGTCAATGAAGCTAAATTTCCAAATCGGTACGACATGTTTGCAGAATTGGAAAGGCTTCATAACAATAGAAAACTCATTTCAGTGTTGTTAATCATGCAAACTTGTTTGCATATTATTGTTTACCTTATATTTTTGGATAGTGGCCACTATTTATCTTACTTAAGTCTTATGTCCGGAGAGGAAGGATTTTCACACTATGTACGAAGAATGAATGTACGTTTAGCGAGTTGACATTTGACTAGAGGTTCAACTTGTTTTGGTGATTATTTTTGTAGCGAACTAGTAGTGATCAAGCTCCGATATCAAAAGTTGACTTTGTAGCCACTTATTTGAATGTTGGTTTTGACTGTAAAAAAATTGCGCTGACTAATTTAAGTAAAAAATATTTGATTAAAGAAAACAAGAAATGAATAAAACAAAAATTGAAGTCAGATATCTTTATGTGTTTTTCAGTGACCGGCATCGGGCTCGTGCTATTTTATTTTTCGGAGGTCCACTACTTTATCAATCTCTACTCAATAGTTTCTCCCTCCATGCCATCGTCCGTTCATATTTCAAGGTTATGAGCCATAGCCTTTTTCACATTCAAGTTATCTATGGCATCACCTACCGAATGATTATTACGGCTGTCTCCGGCATATGAAGACGTATGTATTCAGCATTCATGGTGTTAAAAAAATTGATCTAGAGTACCATTGCCTTTTCTCTTTCCAAACCACCAAGAAACTATGCAACATTTCTAATAGCACTGACCAATTGAAGTAAAAAAATGTTAGATTCAAGAAAACAATAATATCAAATTCTTATATCATTTTGCAAATCAAATCACCGGATCAAAGTGACCCACTGAATAGTGACAAAAAGTGATGTAGGCTGAAAGAAAAGAAACAGAGGAAGTAGTTTCTATAAAAAAAAAAAAGAACTCAACTGTACATACCAATTTCTGTTTTGCTCTCTCAGACTTGGGGACGACGCAACGACGCACTGCTTTGATAAGACGAGAGGAGACGACCATAAGCGAAGCAATGGAGGAGAACGCGTCATAATCAAAATACCTCGCCGCGCGCCTCCGCCTGAAGGTTGAAGTTTCTCCGTCAAATAAAACGAAAATTGAAATCAGATCTCTTTACGTGATTGTCAATGACCGGCATAGAAATTCAACTATTTTAGCTTCTGGGGAGCCCAATACTCCCTCAATCTCCACTCTGATACTTTCCTCCTCCATATCATCGTCTGTATAATTACAAGGGCGTGAGCCCGAGCCTTTAAGATTTAAGTTATTTATGACATTACCAACAGTGGTACCGACGATTGTTATGGCCATCTCTGGTCATATAAAGGAGTATGTATTCAGCAGTCACGGTATTGAAAAAATTTGCCCAGTGAACCATTTCCTTTTGTATGTCCAAATCACCAAGCGACCAGACAACATTCCTAATAGCACTGGCCAATCCTAATAGACAAATGTTAGATTCAAGAAAATAAGAAATAAATAAAACACAAAGAATTGAAGTTTAATCTGTTTACTTGACTGTAAATGACCAGCATCAGGATCTTGCTACTTTAGCTTCCGGAAAGCCCACTACTTCTTCAAGTTACCCGCCGACACTTTCTCCCTCTATATCATCGTCCGTCCATATCGCAAGGTAGGGCAGAGCGCGGGTCAGTTCGGACGAGGATTTCATCACTTCAGGAACCGACTCGAACATGTCGGGTGAAGCCAGTCTCAACTCGGAATCAATCGCTACCACTACTAGAATCGATAGTTTCGGGTTCATCGGGTTCGATCGGGGTCGGGTGGCTGCAATCGGGTTTGAATGAGGACGATTCGAAGTTTTTTGCTTTGATTTTATAGGAAAATATGGCAGAGAAAGAGAACGGCGATCGAAGATGGAGAAGAACGACGATCGGAGATATGAACCAACGAGCTTGCTTATTGGGCGTTTCACAAGATCTGAAACCTACCTCGTTGGTGCCTCACACCTCCCATCGTCGCCTGTCCGTTCGAATGGAACCCTTCATTGCACTCTCTACAGTTGTAAAATGAATTGAACGACTGAGATTAACCTTGGTAGTTGGATTTTTGCCTCATGGCACCTTCTCTCTCCCTCTTTTTTCGAGACAGCACGAAAGCCTTAAAAAACTAGGTAGTAGGTAGCTATGTTCAGTAAGTAGTTTAGGAGTACTATATTTTATTGAAAGTGTTGCAACAATAATCACATGGTTTTAACTGTCACTACCCGTGGATCACCCGTTTTTAATCGGGTTTAAGCTATCTCAACCCATGTCCAATCAAGTTAATTCTCTCACATATTCGATCGATTCGGTTCGGCCTGATCGGCTAATGCGGGTTGGTCGGGTTTTTGCTCACCTCTATCGCAAGGGAATGACCCTGACGTTTACACATTCAAGTTATCACTGACATCAACTACAAAATTATTGCAAGATTGTTACGTCCGTTCGTGGACGTATAAAAAAGTATGTATTCAGCAATCATGATGTTGAGAAAATTGATCTAATGTACAATTGCCTTTTGTTTGTCCAATTCACCAAGCAACCATGTATCATTATTAATAGCATTGCCCAATTAAAGTAAGCACGTATTAGGTCAAGAAAACAAAAAATAAATAAAACACAAATTAAAGTCAGATCTCCTTACGTGATGGTCAATGACATACATCGGGCTGGGGCTATTTAGGTTTCAAAAAGCCCGCTACTTGTTCAATCTCCACTTCAATACTTACTCCCTCCATGTCATCATCTGTCTAACTTCAAAGACATGATTCGTAGCCTTTAACACATTCAAGTTATCTGTGACATCACCCACAAAGGTATTTCGATGATTGTTACGGCCGTCTCTGGGCATGTAAAGAAGTATGTATTCAACAATCACGGTGAAAAAACCGGCTAGTGTACCATTGTCTCTTTTCTGTCCAAATCACCAAAAAATTAGACAACATTCCTAATAACACTGGACAATTCAAATAGACATATGTTATATTCAATAAAATAAGAAATAAATAAAACACAAATTGAAGTCTGATCACTTTATGTGATTGTCAATGACCAACATTGGGCTAGGATTTTTAGCTTTTATAAGCCCACTACTTCCTCAGCATCCACGCTCTCCCTTATGTCATCGTCTGTCCATATCACAAGTACACAAGTCTTAACCTTTAACACAACCAAGTTATCTATGGCATCGTCTTGATAGAACTCGAGAACCTATCGGTCTCCACACACGCGTGACACCATGGTTTTTCCAAACTTCTGAATGTTCGATTGATGAAAGCACTAATTGATAGCAATTTGAGAAGCTATAAGTCTCCACACACATGTGAACATTTGATTAATGATCGCAAATCAATAGTAATCGACTCTTGTAAATTATCCCTAAACCCATATCTATTTGTTCGACTCTACAAGTCGTGAAAGAACTGTAAAGAAAATCTGAATCACTAATTAACTAATACAATTTAATTAAACTAATTTACAAATAAATTATCTCCAACTACTTGGCACAATCGTCATGATACTTCTGTTGACGTCGATCTACCTTCCCACGTCTCGGTGATGTGTCATCGAGTGAAGAGCATCCGTATCACATATAAAAAAGTATTGTAATTATTGTTACGCCCGCCTGCAGACATACAAAGAAGTATATATTCAGTAGTCGCGGTGTTGAGAAAAAATTGGTCTAGTGTACCGTTGCCTTTTGTCTGTCCAAATCACCAAGCAACTAGACAACATTCCGAGTAGCATTTGCCAATTCAAGTATTTAAATGTTAGATTAAAAAAATGATAATAAGTAAAACAAAAATTGAAGTCATATCTCTTTGCGTGATTGTCATTGACCAGCATCGGAATCGGACTATTTTAACTTTCGGAAAGCCCACTACTTCCCCAATCTCCACTATGATAATTTGTCCCTTCATGGCATCGTCCATCCATATTGCAAGGGCATGACCCTGATCTTTAACACATTCAAGTCATCTATGGCATCACCTACAAAGGTATTTTGGTGAGTGTTATGGTCGTTTTCGGACATATAAAGAAGTATGTATTCAGCAACCATAGTGTTGAGAAATAATGGGTGGATCAAAACATTTCTCAAGATCGGAGAGGTGATATTGGAGTTGATTGGAAAGTTCTCTTCACCACTGCGATGTCTAAGCTGTGGTTCTGGCACAACAAGAAACTACACGTGGCAAACTTGTGAATGCCCCTGCTAATGTTGTTCTACAGGCTGCCACATTTTATCAGAAGCTTGAATCCATGAATGTAAAAAGATTTGCCTCAACAACCGAGAGTGGTTCAATGGAGTCCCCTTCCTCCTAACACGCTGAAAATGAATGTGGACTTCTAAACCTCTAATGAAACTCAACCCAATAGAGCTGGTAGAGTCTGTAGGGATCACTCTGGCAATTGGGTTTGGGAAGTTTGCGGCTATCTGTGGTCACAATCACTACCCAGTGGAGCAAGGTGAGTTATATGCTACCATAACTGGTCTTAGACTGGCAAAAACCAAAGCCTGCAATGGGCTCATTTCGGAATCTGATTCACGGGGGGCAATCCATGCTCGGGACCATGGCTCTAACACTACCAGTCAAAGGGACCCTATCCATGAAATCAAACACCTTGTCCAACTGCTGAACTGCAACCTTTACTGCATTCGTAGGGAAGCTAATCAGGTAGCTGACTTTATAGCTAGGTCTACTATAAAGGTGAGTAGGTTTTTAGAAATGTTTTATAAACCTATTTAGGGGTATATTCGATTTATGAAGGATGAAACTTTAGGTCACGCCTCTGGAAGTTCGCTTTTTATGGCTACTTGCCATCAATAGTAGTACAAAAAAAACAATTTAAGCAATTATTACAAAAAACCACCACTTATCGATAAAATTCAAAGAGCCAAGCATCTTTGTTTTGTTTTGAACATTAGTTGACTATTTGACACAAATGTTCTATAAACTCGGTAAAATATTTCCTCATACACACAAGAACATGTTCGATGCCAGTAACGCCTCGAGACTCAACCATTTTCAACCTGACTGCAAGATTACTACTCTACGAGGAACATTTCCGAAATTGGTATATCTTGTGGGGGTAGAAATATAATTCGGCCGAAAACCTATTCCCGGCAAAAACCAGTAGTAAAATTTTAGCGCGAAATACAAAAATTTCCCCTCTCTTGCCGCCTTTACACTCTCTCTATTTCTCCATCTCTCCCATTTCACCATCACCAAATCTCTCTCTCTCTCTCTGCAGAACATTCACGGAGATCTCCAAAAAATGGATACGACCCACATAGTAGAGAAGCTAGGCCTCTCCAAATCGAAGCACGTGATCAGGAAAGCCGACGAACTTCGCCGCCTCTGTGATCTCCAATTCGACTGTTCCATCATCGGAATCGTAAGTTTCCTTCACTACATTCATTTACCCTTTTGTGTGTTCTCCGCAAAGCCCAGAAAAATCAGAGTGAAATGTGTTTTTGATAATCTGTAGGGCGAGATTTGCAAGGCCATAATTTGCTTGGAAATGGCTGCTAACAGGTACCCATTTCCACATCCTCGCAACAATTTCGTAATTTCATTGATTATTTATTAGTCAATTCCTGTTCTGATTAACTGGGATTTACAGGTTGGAAGTCGAATTTGATCGGCGAATGGCGATTAAGCTAAGTGGGTTGTCTGAGAGGGCATACATAAGGTGTTTCACTGAGTTGCATCACGGTCTCGGAGTCAAGTAAGTTCTGAATCTCCCTATAATATGTCGTTGATTTTGTTGTTAGTATTTGAAATATTTTTGGGTTTTATTGGGTTTTGACTAAATGTGTTGGAGTTGAATGATATTGTAGGAACAATCTTGATATAAGAGAACTGGGTATTAAATTTGGGTGTGTTCGCCTCATTCCCTTTGTTCGGAAAGGTTTATCATTGTAAGTTTGCTTTGTGTTTGAGATATGGGTTTATTTACTGCTATTACAGGCATGCACATATGATGTTTGATGAAATGCTTCAGAGAAATGAGTATATTAGAGTTTTTGATAATTTGGTGGCATTAAGACTGCTCATATGATGTTTGACAAAATGCCTCAGACAAATGAGTCTTAGAGCAATAATTTGATGGCACAAAAGGGTTTGTCTTGTATGTTTTCATGTTTTAGTGATTTCCAAACCTCGGCCTGTGTGTGGGTGTGCGAACATTTAGATATCTGGTTGCTATTTGGTGCCAATAGTTACTCCAATGGTTGTGTTTCAGATTCAAGGACCGTTTTCTTGCATCATTGCCTCCTTCACGTCGGGCAAGTGCTGATTTCTCTCGGCCTGTTTTCACTGCCGTAGCATTCTACTTATGTGCAAAGAGGCACAAGGTGCTTTCTCAATCCCAACACTCGACAATGCAAACAAGCTTAACCATTAGCCTGCTTTGGGTTATATGATTAACTTGATTTTCTCAATTTTCATCTACAGCTTAAGGTGGATAAGATTAAGTTAGTTGAACTCTGTGGTACATCAGAAAATGAATTTGCCAATGTAAGACTGCATCTCCAAATTGAATATGTAACTTTTGTGGTTATGTGACTTAAGTCCAAATTTAAGATAAATGCTTACGTAAACTGAAATGCAGATATCTACATCGATGGTTGATCTTTGTTTTGATGTGTTTGGGATAGCAAAGGAAAAGAAAGATGCAAGGGATGTGAAAGGGAACCGAGGTATCTTCATCTTCATTGACTACTCAGCTCACATGCTTCATTTTGTGAACTGATATCGTTATTCCAGAACTAGAAATTCAGTTTTATCAAGCCATGACATCATCTTGATCTTGCTCTTGCTCTGATGCAATTTGTTATCTGTTGCCAGACTTGTTGGATGCATTGCCAGAGAAAAGACGATTGGAAGATGGTGGATATTCATCCGATGAGGGACAAGAGGTACTGATGATCACATACCTAACACTGCCTGCATTTGAACCATGCATATTATGTTAAACCACTATAAAACTTCATGCTTGGATGTAGTAGACATTCTCTTTACGCCCTCTTCATCTGTCAAGAATTTGGGCACTTAGTCATTATGTCTAAGGTTCAACCATGCATTGTTTTCGTGTCATGTGGGTGGTTTGTTGGATAGACTGGAACCGCATACAGAAGTGATCGTTTCTGTACTCCCTCACACTGAGGAAGAGTTGGGAAGTTGCTGTATGAAGAGCATAATCCCTTAACTACAGTTATTTTAAACTGCCAAGAACCCATAAATGGATGCAAGCCTTCTGTTCTCTCTTGCTATTTTCTACAACCTTTGCTTTCTTTTGAGCCGCCAGAGATGTGAATTCAGACTTGTTACTCAATTAGGAAAACTGATTTTTAATCACAGTGATTGAGATGCATGAGATGTGTTTTGTCAATTGCCACGTTTCTGGTTATTAACCTGATGATCTGATTTTTGCATCAGTCGTGCAACAAGAAGCGTAAGAACATGGAGAAAGATGATTATGAGGAATGGAAATCTTCAGTTGTTGGGTCTAACAACCAGGACAAGCCTAAAGGTATCCCAGAGTGCTTCCTCTAGTACTCCATTTGCAGTAACTGCAGCTTAAAATGTTGAAGTCACCAGTCTTTGATTTATTTTCTTGTTTATCTTTTCCAGTGCCAGTGAAGCAAACCAAGCAAGCTAGGCTCAACTTTGCAAAAGATGTTTCTCAAACCAAAAAGGTCAAGGCTAAATGATCCGACGCTGTTTTACTTCTCAATCAGATTTGAGGTCAATTTTGCTCATCAGCCTCTTAGCTTTGCTTGCTTTGAAACAAACTTGAGATGCTTGTCAAGGATTATTATGGCTGGGAAATATGGTTTTGCAACCAATGGAATTAATTTATTTTGTATAGAATGGGATTGATGTGGATGCTTTTATTGTGAAATGTAAAGATAGCTGTTGAAATGCTTTTTATGGTACTTCCACCTTTCCTTTCTTCATACATGATCCTCAATTTTGAATACTATGTCCTTGTTTGGGTAAAGAATTAGAAATAGGGGGATATCGCATACTTGGATACTGAGGTAGGATAAGTTAGTACCTACCTGTCTCTCATATCCCTTGTCCAAAAGTGAGATTTCAACCCAGATGTAGCCCTGTTTGGGTACACTACGGTTTTCTTTGGTTTCGGGTTTTAAAAGTTTTCTGCCCTCACACCTCACAACAACAAATAAGACATGGATAAATAAATTTTGGTGCCCATGAACTCAACTCCGGTCCCTGTTGTTTTATTTGGTATTTTTTTTGTTTTTTCTTTTCTGCCCGCACCTTATAAAAAGAAAATAAAGGAAAACTTCTGGTGCCCAGCAAATCTGAAGCCAATCTGCGAAACCGAAAAAAATAAACTAAACCCAAATACCTAAACTTAGGGAGTTGAAGTGGATGTGATTATTTGTGGTGAGAAATGATCATTTTCACAAATCAAGGACCACAATCCACAATATTTATGCCTTTCTAATCCTGACGCGAGTACCATGCGTTATTACTCTGTTAGTGCTGTTGATGAAGATGTTTGGATAAGATATTTTTGTAAGAATCCATGGGGTTCCACCTCAAAACCAATTGGCAATGTGGGGAGTAGCCCAGGACACTTATTAATTATATTTCTTCTTCTTGAATGTTCGATGTGGGACTTCTCAACAATTGTTAGTGTCAATGTTTTCACATGCTATTCCTCTAGGAGACCATCCTACCATCAGAATAAACCCTTTATCTGGTGCGTTAATAGTTCAAAAGGGAAAGAATACAGTGAGGAATGTGAAGTTAAGACCTTGTCAAAAGATACGAATCACTAAATAAAATGGAAAGAAAGTCTATTTGTAGGTTACACAGGTATAAGGCACAAGTTAAGGAGAATAGCAGAAGCTGAAGCTTCAATTCTGATAAAATACTAAAAGTTGCTATAAGAATGGCTGTCCAGCGGCAAGGGCCTTGTAGGCGGTCCATTAGGTCTCATGTTCAAACCTCCCTTTGCCTAGGATACAAAACATGGTAAATCATTGTCTAATTAAGTATCACCTATATTTAACATCTGTTGCGTCATTGTGTAAGATATGCCCAAATCCCGACACGAGTCACATATATCAATAGTTGGAAATTTGTGTATCAGAAATGGGAGATCTCCAGAAACGGAGTCTCAGACCCCATGGACTTACTTTCCCACTTTTAAAGCTAATTGTATTCTGGGCATGGGTGGATACACTATGAGATGTGGGGGGCTATTGCACCCACTCAACTTCTCAAATTTCTTATTATGTGGTGAGTATTTTTAATTTAGCTCCCACAAAGACTACACTATGCAAATGGGTGCTAGCTCACTTGTAGAACGTGTGAAGCCCCTGCATGAGGTCTCGGGTTCGAACCCGGCTATATGATGTAATTCTAAAAAAAAAAAACTACATTATAGCCCCAACTATTATTTTTACACAACCCGCACTAAATTTTTAAAAACTCATAATATACTCTTACTTTATCTAATTTTTTCATTTAGCCCCCTATTGTGATAAATTTATGAATCCGACGCTGATTCTGAGCATGAGTTGGTTTAAGCTCCTCGGTGTGACTGAAATGACTATCCCCGCATGAAAGCACTAACAATTTTCTCATTTCCAGAGTGTACTTGACAAAGACCTACCCCTAATCCCATCAGGCTTTCACTTGCTTATGTACTTGATCTATCTCATGCCATTATTATTGCTCAGGGTTGCCCTCAATAATTTGATTCTCTTATTTGCCTACTAGTTGCTTAAGTTGGCACTTGTATGCTCTACAGTAAGTATTTTGTACTCCCTACAGCCATATAATTTCAATTAGAGTTGTCAAGGGCCTTAAGCCTACCAGTCCGACCGACCAGAACGAGCCTAGGACCGACACATGCCTGCCAAGCCCGTTTTCTGGTGGGCCAGGGGCCGCCCGGCCAGGCTCATTTGACACCAATAATTCCATTGTGTATGTAGGTCTTTTGAGTTGTCAATATAAAGTGCTGCATAGGAAAAAAAAAGTCTGTTAAAAGACGGAAAACAGCAATATAATCCCCGTGCCTAGGTAGGACTTCCGATTTTTCATGGTATGCTTCTGCCTAGGCAAAAACAGACTTTGTTGGAAGAGGGAAATCACACATTGGTGATATCTATGTGTCAAGATTAGTAAACTGCTGTCGTCTAGAGGACATTGCTTAGAGTAAGCCAAAGAAGTTTTACAGGTTAATGAGGCTGTTTGGATGAGCTGAAATAAGCGAGATTGAGCTTAAAAGCTCATTTAATCTGTGGTGTTTGGATGTGGTAGATTTTGGTAAAAAAAATTATGGATAGCCAGGTCGAACGCAGGACCTTATGTAGGAGCTTCAAACAATCTACCACTGAGCTAACACACATTTGCATAAAAAAATCCGAAAATCACTCAAAAAATACTAGAATTTCGAAGAAAAAAACCTGATTTCCGACCAAGAAATCCGGAATCCGTATTTTTGGGCGGAAATCCGGATTTGTTTGGGTTTGGAGAGATTTGACAAATTATATCAAATTTTTGACTTTTCCTTTCCTCCCTACTTCTTCTCATCCAAACAAATCCAATGTGGCACACACTATTGTGTACAACGCGTTAACTCAGTACTTACATTTGTGATTATAATAACAAGGGGTAGTTGACATTTGTTCGTGTTAACATCTTTCTTGAATAAAATCAAGAAGAAAATATCTAAATCTATGATATCTTCTCGTGGAGTGCAATTATAGCTCTTCTACACTGACCATCCAAAAGAACAATTTTCTGATGAAAAATGCAGTCTTTCCCTTTCAAGTAACTCTCAAGAATAGCAGAATTATGTTGTCAATTAAATACTTGATTGCAGCAAAATAGAATCTGAAACAGACATTTCTTCCACCCAATTCAAGATTTATGTATCTTGCCGTGACACAATCTCACCCAATCACAGACCAATCTGTAAATACGGTGGTTACGCGATATGATTGCCAGAAAGGGACGGCGCATGTTCGATGTTGTATCAGCTGTACTAGTTGGGTGGGTCATTTAACTTAGAAACAACATTCTTTGCTAATCAATAGACAAAATACACAGATCTTCAATTCATTTATTTCTCCCTTTTGATCCCTCAATGGGTCCTTCAATTAGGCAGGCCCTCTTATTCATTGTCATGTCCTGAGAGAAATCTTGGTCCTTTTCTGCACCTAAAAGATGTGGGGTTTTAGCTAGTTGGCTAAAGCACACTTTATTCACGCCATGATAGTTACACATTGCCACACCCATTAAAAGGGCATCAAAACTTGTTGTTCTTGTTTTTGATTTTCCTTTTTCTTTTGATGGGATATCACTATGGCCCGTCCGCCCGCCGTGTAGGAGGTGCTAAATTGCTGGTGTTACACCGGTGATATGTAGATTTCCTGACAAGTACTACCATATTGGACATTTGCAGAATGTATTTACATTGATATGTTTCTGAGCTATTTTCCCTTGTTGCTATAATTTTCAGTGAAACTCCGTGACTTTTAAAAAATGTTTAGATATATGGTAAAATGATGGCAAATGTGAAGGATTGTTAAGAAGTCCCATATCAGGCACTGAGCAACTATAGCTATAACTAATAAAATTATGGGCTAAATTTAGGATGATAAAAAATATGCCCTTTTTTGGAGGGGATATCGCCGCCAATCCGCCATCTCTCGGAGGTGATCACTAATTTTTTGGCGCTGATTTTTAGTATTTAGAATGTCAACACTAGATATTTGCAAAATATAATTAGAATTAGAGCTATAGGGTTCTTGAATTCTTTCCTCGATTCGAAGTAAACCCTATGGATGATTAACACGGTATAGGACTGGCTAGCCATAGAAAATTTCCCTGATCTCATACTCGAAGGAACTTGCTGAGACCCACAGGGCGTTTACTAAACTTAAGTAAAACTAATAAGATCCTGATCCAAATATCTAAGAGATTTAGATGACGATAAATGGGCAATGGGTACATAAGTACTCATTTTAACAATTTCAAGAGCTGAGATGTTCACAAATAGCCAGTGGAAAGAGTTCTTTAGGTAGTTGATTGAGGTTTTGCAACCTCCGTTTGTTGCTACAATACATGAACTAACCGTTAGGGCTAAGCCAATTGGAAGCGGATCACTTTGACCCGGTGATTTGGATAGCAAAACGCTGCAATTTTTTGTAATTTTTCATGGTGTTGTAGAGTGAAGTTTACTCCACAACATGATGCGAAGATATCAAATTCTTGAATCATATTACTAATCAAATCACTGAATCAAATGGACACAGTGAATAGTCAAATTTGTGAAAGTTCAGAGAGAACAAATGAGGTACAAGTTTACAAAAGGAAAGAAAAAAAACACAAAAACCAACTAGTTTACACTTCATATTCATATACTACTATATCAATAATTTTCCCCACATCGTAGCCTAAAATTTCGCGACATGATCATGGTATCGTGCCACATGGCACCTCTGGGGATCGTGGATTGCCTCTCCATTCGTTCTGTAAGCATCTCTTGCGACTCTTACCGCCTTTTGGCTCTTGCAACCCCGCAATATCCCTAAACTCCGCCGCCTCTCCACTTCCTTGCTTGCATTGACAACATTTTTCTGCACAGACGCAGGTTCCTCAGAATCAGAGAAAACAGAGAACTCAACAGCGCTGGGCGTGACAACGCTCCACTCCACACTCGCCTCACTTGGCGCATAACACGTAGTTGGCGTGACACAACCATCTGATTCCTGCCGCAGCAGAATTGAATTTGAGTTTGGGTTATTGTTTGCGAAGCTTGCAATCTCAAACAAATCTGAACTTGCAACACTGCATTCGTCGTCCACTTCGCACATTCCATCAACTTCCACTTCACTCGCATCCCATTTCAACATTGCTAGCCTCTTTTCAAGGCCCAATGACTTGTTTCTCTTGTTCTGCAGCATAGGGGAACCAAACACCTCCAATGAATTCCGCATTTTATCATCATGATCTCCATCAATATTGTGCTCTTCCCCAGTCATCTTGGCTATTGCTTCATTGGGAGGCTCGTTTGTGTAGACAGATTTCTCATCATTGCAATAGCAATTGCATCCGATGGTGGCAAGAAAACTCTTTTTATGCTTCTTCTGATGTGGGTTTGGTGGGAAGCTTTGGAGGAATGCCTTTTGGCTACCCCAACTTGATTCAGAAGGAACAATGCGTGGAGGAGTTTTCTTCTCTTGGGGCTTCTGTCTTTCAATTTGGGGTGGTTTTACTTTCATGGGGGTTTTTCTTGGAAGTTTTTGATTCTCTACTTCATTGATTCCTCCATTGAAGTACTTCTCCGCGCCAAATATGCCGATTTCTCCATCTTTGGACTTGTGTCTTGAACCCAAGAAGGGAAGAGAAGGGTTCGTCGCGGATTTTGTGGAGGTTGTTGTTGTTGTTGTTGTCATTGCACAACGGTTGTCGCGTTAACGGAACCATAGACATGGAGATAAGCTGAGAATGAGCTTAGACGGAGCGGGCACGAGCATGAAGATGAGGTTTAATTTGGGGAAGAAGGAAAGAGAGCAATGGGACTAATGGGCATATTTGGGTAGCATTTTGTACTAGTAGATTTGATTGATATATGCTTGATTTTGACTGAATTTACAGTTTGTCAAAAGAAAGTTTGTTAGACGAAGCACGAAACTGTCACGTCATGCAGGAAAAAAATCATGTAACACTTCAGAAACCGTTTTATCAAACTTCGCTTTCTGTGTTATGATATCGTACTTGTTAAAGTTATACTACAAACAAAAAAGGTGGAGCTACTTCAATTCTTATTCATTCCTTAACTCCATTACTGCATAATTTTAGGCCTCGTTTGAATGAGCTAAATTATTAGATTATGAGATTGTAGAATGTACTACCTCCGTTTCTTCTCTATCACACCGGTTTGACTTTTTGACTCGTATCTGGGTCACTTTGACCGGATGATTTGGATAGCAAAACGATGCGATTTGTTGATAATTTTTTCACTGTGTTATAGAACAACTTTTACTCTATAACGCCATGAAAAAATTATCAAAAAATCGCATCGGTTTGCTACACAAATTACTGGGTCAAAGTGAATCTGTGAATAGTGACAAAAGTCAAAATGGTGTGATAGAGAAGAAACGGAGGTAGTATTATTTAATATCAACTGCTCATTTAAATAATCTTACAATCTCATAATATAATATTTCAGCTCATCCAAACATGAGCATTCTGATATCTCCATTTAAATGGGTTCTTGAAGTTTGTTTCATTTTTCTCTCTCTTGCAAGTGACTATAGGTTTTTTGTATGTCATATCAGTGGTGTATACCTTGAAGCTAAATTTTAGGAAAACATGTTGCAGATAATTACTACTCCTACTCGTTTATTGATTACAAATACAGTCGTTTCTCAAAAAAATAAAATAAAATTACAAATACAGAAGAAAATGATTTTCTATATGACCCATGAACCCCGAAAATGTAGTAGAAGTGAGAATCTTCTTGAGCCACGCAAACCTAATCTATCTTACCAAACTGTTTGGCCTCATAGTATATGGCATATGCTAATACGAGATTTGACTATTCGAACTAATTGATCACCTAATCACTTCGTGTTAGCATAATTAACCTACTACCACTTTGTGCTCGGCTCAAAGGGTTATTAGCCACCGGCCACACAACATTTTTGTTAACTCACATGAGCTTGTTAATGACGGAAATAAAATCTTGATTAGAATTAACTACGTATAACATAAGTTAATATCATGTAATAATTGCTTGGAGAACTATATTTCTGATAAAATATTAAACATGGTTAATTCAATAGTTTGATGAAAATTCCATCATCAAGGGGATGTAGCTCAGATGGTAGAGCGCTCGCTTAGCATGCGAGAGGTACGGGGATCGATACCCCGCATCTCCATTTTATAATTTTCGTGTTTATTTTAATGCTACTGCCCTTGAAGGAACAAATAAATATTAAATGGAAAAAAGTAAAATAAAAATTTAGACAAATCCATAATATATGTTTTTTAATCCACAATATTATATTAGAATAAAATGAATCCATATTAGTAGTAATTTAAGAAAACTACAGAGATAAAATATAATTGGACTTTGGAGTAAGTTAGAACTGCGCTGGCTTGGGAGTTAAGACAAATAATTGAAGGTTTGAGACAATTGCCTTTACCAAATCTTCCACAAAGTCTATTCAATGTACTTAAAAAGGAGTCCTACAGTATCTTTTCCTAGAGTCCCGCAAATTAAGTAATTTCATACATGTATTCCCAAATCCAATTATCATAATAAAGTACTACATGTAAAGGGATTCTAAGATTTTTTTGCTCTCTCTCCAAATAGCCTCTCCCAATGTTCTTCGAGCCGCAATCTTCCCTGCTTGCTCACTGCTCCATTGAAAAAGCTTAATCCTCCTTCTCTATTTAATCCACCGGTTTCAATCTACTAATCTAGTTCAACTTATCTAGAGAGAGAAATGCAGTATTTTCAACGAGACCATTCTCTAGAGAGAGAATAGAGAGAAGTTTTTCTCTCTAATCTTGTCTTCTAGCATTATACCCTTCTGGGTTTTTCCAGGCCGGCGTCGACGCCGGATTTGTTTCCTTTTCTAGTTATATCCCTTTTCTTCTTTTTACATCTCTCTCTCTTTCCTCCCTTTAGCTATTTCATCTTTCCCTCTGGTTTGAGTGCTTTGTTTCTCTGTAGTATTTTCTCTCTTCTACTATTCAGAGTTTCTACTCTGTTCTTTCTCAGAATGGAGAAAATAGAAGAAATCCATGAGAAATCAAAAACGCTGGCTCTTGATGATGGGAAAGATTCAGTATCGAAACTTTATAATTGTTGTTTATTTGGGAAAATTTTAACCAAAAGAGAAGTGAGGCCACAAACAGTAGAATCGATTTTCAAAGCAATTTGGAAAATTAGATCTGGGTTCTCGGTCTCTGCAAGAGGTGGAAATCTGTTTGTCTTTGATTTCGAAGAAGAGGAGGACTGCTCTAGGGTTTGGGATGGGACTCCATGGACA
The DNA here is from genome assembly GCA_023055425.1 of Linanthus parryae. Classification (NCBI taxonomy): domain Eukaryota; kingdom Viridiplantae; phylum Streptophyta; class Magnoliopsida; order Ericales; family Polemoniaceae; genus Linanthus; species Linanthus parryae. Next base: position 159,799,281 of record JALGPY010000002.1, on the reverse strand, counting down.
GTGCAGAACAATCTTATGGTGATGAAACGATTTCAACCGGAAATCAACCTAGAGACTACATGTTTCAACCATTGTGAGTTCTGGGTTCAGGTACATCAGCTCCCACTGGAGAAATTAGTGGTCAAAAATGCAAGAAAAATCGGTAGGGTAATCGGGGAATTTATTGGAGTGGATGCGGTCGATGACGATAACGATGAAGAAGCTCTGATGTCTCCATGAGAATTAGGGTTAAGGTGGATACCTCAAAGCCTTTAGAAAGGGGTTTCTATCTACAATTGATGAATGGAACATCTACCTGGATCCCCTTCCAGTACGAGAAACTGATTAATTTGTGTTTCCGATGTGGAAGAATTGGCCATGAAAAGGAGGAGTGTAAGCATTTATCGCAAGAAGAAGGACTTAACTCTGGATTTGGACCCCATCTCAGGGCAAAAGATGGAAGGAAATGGGGATTTGGGAGTAAAAAGGTAGTGGAAGCCAGTGGAACATCAGCCGGAAAGAGCATCTCCCAAACGGAACGTCCACCGGAGCAAGAGAAGACACCGGCGCGTGTGGAAGATGCAGGGATAGGACAGCGCGTGGATTGCCAGAGTGGCAAGTTGCAGCTGGTACAGGAAGGTGCGAGGAAAGAGACAAGGCTGTACGACTCCACCAGGAATATTCCAGCCGTTATGAGGGACAGAGCACGTATTGGCACCATTTATGTACGGAATGTTGAGCTGGCAGATGAAGGTCACAAAAATGGTGGTACCAATGATGCTAGGGTTGACACTGCAGAAGAAAACAAAAGGTATGGATCTTCGTTTGGTGGGCCAAAAGAAAGTGGGCCGAACTGGGATACTGGGCCGAGTAATTGCAATGTCTCTCTTCTAGCTAGCCCAAATATTTTTCAGCTGAAACAGGCCAAACAAGACGGGCCTCATCAAATACATTTTTTTGGTGAAGTCTTAGCCCAATTAAATAAATCAAAACCCATAGAGATTTTAACGGAGACTCCAACCAATTCGCCACCGGTGGGAGAATTGGGATCGTTACAGAGAGCAAAGGCTAGGGTTGTAGAAATTGAAGAAGAATCTGAAGATGAAGAAATCCGTCTGGAAAAGGAAATCAACACGAAATTACAGGATGGAGTTGAATCAAACACGTTGGATATGGAAGCTTTCAAAGAAGATACTCGAAGAATGGTGGTCAATAAGCTCATCGCCGAGGATTTTCGTACTAAAGTCCAGCTTAAAAGGGACTTCCAACAAATCTGCACAGAAAGAAGCAGCTCTGCAAGGAAATCGATGAAGAGTAATGCCTTGGGAAGAGTGAATTTCCAAGATGATGAAATGGAGATCATAGAAATTCCCTGCGTAGATGTGAAAACAGGTGAAAACTTTACAACAATGAAATTATTACCAGCTAGAAAAATGATCATCAGAGGAACAGATGGGATTTTCAGAAGCAGGGAAAGGCATCAAGAAGTGGAAAGGAATGGAGGTGCTACTGTGGCTGAGGAGGCGGGCCTAACCACGCCCCCCAACTCCAAATGAGAGGTTTTGTGTGGAATTGCACAGGGTTGGGGCAGACCTCTGCAATTCGCCATGTAAAGTCCCAAATAAGACAAGAAGAAGCAAGCTGGTTCTTCTTATCAGAAACCAAGGTTAGTTCTAAAAAATTTATAAAAAGTTTCATCTCTGGTGGGTTTAACTATGAAGTTGTAGAATCAAAAGGTAAGAGTGGTGGTTTAGTTTTCTGTTGGGCTAATTCAGTTGAATGTGAAGTCATTTGGAAAAGTGAAAATGCTATTTCTGTGCTTATGTTTGGAAAGGATGAAGATCCACATTGGATCCTAACCTGCATATATGCTCCATGTGATAAAGTGAGAAGGAACAGTTTGTGGCAGCATTTACAGTACATCCAGAATTCTACTCAACTGCCTTGTTTATTTATTGGGGACTTCAATGATATTTTGTGTCAAGAAGACAAGAGAGGAGGAAGGATGGTGGCCCAGTCCTCAAATGTTGGTCTTCTCAATTTAGTCAATAACGCGGGGTGGATTGATTGTGGTTTCATGGGAGCTAAATTCACCTGGTGTAATGGGTGGTCAAATGGCAGAATCATCAAGGAAAGGATTGATAGGGGTTTTTGTACTCATGACTGGAGAACAATCTTTCCAAGATCTGTTATCATCCACAAAGAATCTAGCTTTTCAGATAACTGTCTTCTGATATGTGACTTATATCCCACCTCCTCAAATGGACCCAAACCCTTTAGGTTTGAGGCCATGTGGCTAAGAGACAGTAGCTGTAAAGAAACAGTTGAAACAGCTTGGCTATTGAATAGAGGACAGAGGGCTGGTGAAAATTGGAAAGCTCAAATGGTTAGCACAAAATTGGCTCTGAAAAAGTGGAATAGGGACTGTTTTGGCCATGTAAGTAACTCCATCAAGGAGCTGAATAAGGAATTGCATGATGTCAGTCTCCTAAATAGTTTAAGCACAGGAGATAGGGAGAGAAGGATAAAAAGAGAGCTTCAAGAACTTTACAAGAGAGAAGAAATCATGTGGAAACAAAAGTCTAGAGTACAATGGCTCAAAGAAGGGGACTCAAACTCAAAATTCTTTCATACTACAACTACAATTAGAGGGCACAGAAACTCAATTTTGAGGATCCAGAAGGAGGATGGTAGTTCTGTTAACTCAAAAGCTGAGATTGGTGAAGAATTCTGCAAGTTTTTTGAACAGCTATTCCACTCTTCCCACCCTCCAGAAAATGCTTGGCTGGAAGAGCTCTTTCCTCAGAAACTTAGTACTGAAGAGATTCAGAATTTTTGCCTCATTCCCACTGATGATGAGATAAGAGAAACCCTCTTTAAAATGGGGAGCTTTAAGGCCCCTGGGCCTGATGGTATGTCTGTTATTTTTTACAAACATTTTTGGGGAATTGTAGGGGAAGACTTCTGTGGGGTGGTAAGGGAATTCTTTGTGACTGGTAAGCTCAGAAAAGGGATAAATTCTACTTTTATTTCTCTTATCCCAAAATTGGAGCATTCTTTCAAAGTGCAACACTTTAGACCCATAAGCCTTTGCAATACCATTTACAAGGTGATCTCAAAGATTATTGCAAATAGAATCATCCCCCTTCTTCCCAGTCTCATCAACCCCAAACAGGCTGCCTTTGTCCAAGGAAGAACAATCCAGGAGAATGTGATCATCCTCCATGAAGCACTTCATACTTTGAAAAAGAAATCTGGAAAAGGGGGACTGATGACTGTCAAAATTGACATGGAAAAAGCTTTTGACAAAATTGAATGGAGCTTTCTGGTGAACACTCTGAAGTGGTGTGGCTTTCCTCAACAGCTAATAGACTGGATCTTTGAATGTGTGAGTACAGCTAAGTTCTCTGTTCTCATCAATGGCTCACCTCATGGTTTTTTTAGTAGCTCCTGTGGTTTAAGACAAGGTGACCCCTTATCTCCTAGTCTCTTTATTTTGTGCAATGAGGTGTTGTCTAGAATACTTGAGTTTGCTAGCAAGGAAGGTATGCTACATGGAATTAAACTTAGCAAACTATGTCCTCCTATTGAGCATCTCTTATTTGCGGATGATCTAGTGCTTATGGGAAGAGCAAGCACCCTAAATGCTGAAAATCTAAACCTATGCCTCCAGCTGTTTGAAGAATCATCAGGACAGAGAGTTAACAAAGGGAAGTCTGCTATCTTCTTCAGTCCAAATACATGTTCTAAAGTCAAAAGGGAAATCAGGGAGGTGATGAAATTACAAAAAGGGAAGAAAAATGCTATCTACCTTGGTCTCCCTATGTTTCACAGCAAGTCAAAGACAAATGACTTCAACAGCAGCATTGAGAAATTGCAGAAAAGATTGGATGGTTGGCAAGCTAAGTTCCTCTCTTTTGCAGGTAAGAAAGTTATGATGAATAGTGTACTCTGTTCTATACCATCCCATCCCATGTCTGTCTTTCTTCTACCTAAAAAACTGGTGGCCAAACTGGACTCTTTGAATGCTAACTTCTGGTGGGGAATCTCGGAAGGAAAAAAGAAAAAACACATTATTTCTTGGGATAAACTGTGTGCCTCAAAAAGGGATGGTGGATTAGGTTTTAGGAGAGCTGAGTATTTCAATAATGCTCTTCTCTCTAAATTGGCATGGAATTTGTGGACAAAGAAAGAGTGTCTGTGGGTGGAGCTACTGCTTAAGAAGTACTGCCACCTTATTGAGTTTCAACATATAGAGAGTAAGAACTCTGACTCCTTCTTCTGGAAAGGAATGCTTAAAGTAAGGAATATCATTGACAAAGATGCCATCAAAGTTTTGGGGGATGGCAAAAATATAGACATATGGCAGGACCCGTGGGTTCCTAATCTTGAGAGATCAAAGCCTAAGCCACCAGATGATCTAATGAGAGCTCCAAAGAGAGTGAATGAGTTGATTGATTGGAGTCAAAAAAGTTGGAAGGAGGATTTACTAGACTACTGGTTCACTCAAGATGAAAAAGATCAAATTACAAAAGTGAGGATTCCCATGCAACAAACTACTGACAAGTGGATTTGGCGCCAAGAGAAAAGAGGGATAGTCACTACTAAAGCCGTATATCATGTGCAGAATAGCATTGAGCCAAACATCCAAAGCCAATTCAACTGGAAACTCATATGGAAAGCCAAAATCCATAATAGGCTCAAGATGATGCTCTGGAGAGTTGCAGCAAATGCCCTTCCAACTAAATATCCACCTGATTATGGTTATGAAAGAAATCTGTGCAGCCTCTGTCAGGTTAGTGGCCAAGATAGTAAGCATATACTGTTCACATGCTCTGCTGCTAGAGCTATCTGGTTTAATATCTTGCAAATCAGAATTGACCTCCTTGAAAATCTGAACATCCAAGACATTTTGAGTCACATTTTGGAGCATCTGAGTCAAAACTGTAGTGATATAGCTCTTGTTGGAATTGTCTTAGAGAGGATTTGGTCAAATAGAAATGAGTGGGTCTTTAAACAAAAGGTTTTTGACCCTGGGAAGATTTGCACAGAAATTAAAAGCATATGGGGTGATCATATGAAGACTCTCTATATGGTGCAGAAAGCAACATAACCCCTGATGATTCAGTTGCAAAAATTGAAAAGTGGAAAGCTCCTAATCAAGGTTGGTGGAAAGTCAACTGTGATGCCAGTTTCAAAAATGGTAGTTATGCTACTGCTTTTCTTGTCAGAGATGACTCAAACAAGGTGTTAAACTGGGAAACAAATACTGGTATTTGTGACAATGCTGCTGATGCTGAATTCATGGCTGTTGAACAAGCTGTCTATAGAGCAAAGATGGAAGGTTGGAGTAAAGTGATATTTGAATCAGATGCACAGGTTGTCATGAATAGCTGGAATTCTGGGAATGCAGCAAACTGGGAATGGTGCACAAGACTAAACGCTGGGTTGAGCTCTTTAGACAAACTTTCTTTCAAATTTTTGTTCTGTCCTAGGTCTCTCAATGTTGCTGCTCATGAACTTGCAAAGTGGGCTTTTGTTAATGGCTCAGCTAGAGAGGATTCTGGTAGATGTTTGCCAAATTCAGTTGGTCTTGTAGTTGGAAATGACCACCCAACACATTTATTTCCTTCTTAATATAATTTGAATTTATCAAAAAAAAAAAAAAAGTTCAACTTATCTCCTCGCCTCCCCCAATCTCCTTGAATCTCTACAACATCATCACCTTACTACCTATTAACCCATTATATGCATGTCTTGAAAATTGTTTTCTTTTCCCATTGATGCACTCTTCCTATCACATTTCATCATTAGCTTTGCATGCATTGGTTTGTTAATATTTATTGTGTTTTTTCTATTTGTTTATGTACTAACAAATTTCTTCTGAATCTTACTGCAGGTTTCTTCAACATTTTAATCTCTTCGTATGCCCTCCCTACGGAGTGCATTCCAATCTCCTTTCCCAATAAAGAGTTAACATAACCCTCTTGTTAAATGCAACAAGAAGTCAACTGTTAAAAAATTCTGACGGGAGAGTTACATATCCCCGGACTTCTCAGCACTGTTGTAGGATCTATCACAATAGGTGAACTTCTCAACAATTAATGAGGGTGTCTGTATTTACACTTCTGTTTTGGGGGTTCATTCAAAATGTGAGGTCTAGTTCAGCATTAACCCTAAAGCCTAATTGAGATGAAGAAACCTAAAACCGTAAACCCTAACTGAGATCCAGAAAACTTGTTTGATCAACACAGCCCAAGGATTATCTAAAAGTTGATCTGGCTGCCGTTAAAATAGTCCGTTCCAAAATGAGCTTGAGACTGGAGAATTCTACAAATGGAAAAATAACTACAATAACAAGTCATTTTCTTAGTTTAACTGGAGTCAGCTACATGGAGTAGTCTGTCCATATTTCCTCCCTTAAATTTAACTTGACCAAAGTCATGAAGAGTTCTACAAATAGCGTGGTGTTGAGTGGTACTCTTAAGGAAAATCCAATAAATAGTGGGGATAGATACTATTAGAGCTGGCTAATCAACTGATGAGTTACAATTACAAACACTAAACAAACCTCTCTATTCCAACCCAAAAAAAATGGCACTGATTCATGGAAAGTTCGCCGCTATATGCCCAATGCAGCACCAAAATACAGGTAAAAAACCGCCGTGCCCCATGGTTTCCTATTCCGAGGATGTGGAGTTGTTAGCGTCGGCTACCCAATACTTCTTGACAGCAACTAGTATCTTCTCAGGGACAAGGGGCCCGTCCTCGTGGTCGGTCATTTTAGCATCCCACCTCATTCCTCCTATTATCTTCTTCACCTTGACCAGCACGTCGACTTCGTCGCGTATGATCACTGCGCCCTCTGGTCGTAGAATTCGATCCATCTCGAGAAGGATGTCGTCAAAATTACACCTGCGTTGATTTAGAGAAAAGATATGATGCATCAGATAAGTTGAAAGCACAATTAAAAGGTAGTAAGAGTCATATCACAGATTTAACGGCAAAAAACAGGCTATAGAGTGCATTTGACAAAGATAAAATCACTACATTGAATTGAAATTGACAGTAAGGGAAAATCCCAATCTGCATGCGCTCTGAAGGGTACTAGTGTATAATCCATGTCCTACGATAAATTTTCTTAATGGATGCATTGCGCACGAGAAACTAATAAATTTCATAATCAAGTGTATTCAGTTTACGTCTTGTCAAATCTAAGGATCAAATCAATTGTAAGTGGAGCCAAGGCAAAGTAGTTGGGGAAGGTGGGACAACTTATCCATCACCAATGTGGGTATGTTTTTTGTTTGATACACTTAAATGGTGTTTGGTAGGAAATGTCATATTTTAGGGATACACTAATCCCCATAGCCCATTGTTACATAAATATTCCTATCAAAGGAGATAAATCAAGGCTCTAGCTATAAGTTCAATTACGTCAGGGGTCTCTACGGCGGCGAAAGTGTGAAGGAGAAAGTCCCCACAACCTATAATTCGAACATATGAAGGAAATGATGGCTTCATTCCAAATGTAAGAACTATGACTATTACCAGCAGTTCTGGTTCCTTCTGATATCAAGCAATTGTCTAGCCTCTCATTTAGTACCTTCTTAAGGTAAAAACTTTTCAGACGTCGGTGATGCGGTTGGAATTGCAAATGAAAACCCTCATTCATGGGCGTAAGATTTTCTTGTGGTGACCATAGAGGTCCTGAGAGCATATGGGCTACCAGGCTTCCTTGTAAGCTATGGGTATAATTGCATGACATGTACATCATGCATGTCTATAAGTCTATAACTAAGTAAATAAATCCTGTCATTCTGAAATTCCACAACTTTGCACAAAATAATCATCTTTCTGTTTGTTATAAGCTATAATACCATACTAGCTCCCGTCAAACTGTAGAGTATTCCCAAAGTATCCACCACATGCCACTAAACAGTATCAATACCATGACATCAGTGGTACTACAATAGCAGCATGCAGATAAACATTGAGTTATGAATTTCTGATAAATGAACAATCATATGACAAGTATAATAGAATGAAGAAGATAAATTATATTGAACAAGAAACTCAAGGAAAAATCATGGAAGTAAGAACTCACTTGTCCTTGTACAGACTGAAGACTCCATTGGCATGAATCAAGTCATATGACCTCGGGTAGGTGGAGAACCCTTCGCACCTGAATTCAGCAGATCGAAGTCAGCAAACATCATCTATTTGCAGTATTATTTCTTATCTAAGTTGGAAGAAACTAAATATTACTCTACAAAATCAACCACATATGACTATACTGAGGATTAGCAGCAAAGAGTGATAAGTTAGGAAACTAATTATTCCATCATTCCCTTCACAAAATATACGCTTGTTTGTGCATTTTCTTGAAAAGAGCCTCACATATAACAATTTACAAATGCTGGCCGGCAAAATTAAAAAGTGTCATGGAAATGAAGAAAGGACAAGAATTTGAAATTTCAATCTTTACTTTAGTAATCAATCATGGCTTGTTGTAATTCTAATGCTTAGGCAATGTTAGTTTAATGTTTCTGATGGGTATATAGCTCAATGGCACCACATGGAAGATGGAGTAGTTAAAATACTTAAGTTCAGAAGTCATACCAATCATGGTAGATGCCAATTAATCCTCGCTGGTATACGACCCCAAGGGTATTCTTTTCTGCTATAGTAGGTACAACATTCATAACCCATAATTTGGGAGATGTGAGTGCTGCAGCAAAACCTCCCAATCCAGCATTCATATCCATGATGTTCCGATATCTTCCTGTGTCGAGAATTTTGATTATTCTTTTGTAAGCACTGACATGCTTCTTCCACATTTTGCTGTCTTCCATGTATTTTTCAACAGAAACTCCAGGAACAGAACCGCGGGCAATTTTGGGAGGGACAGCATAGAGCCTATCTGGAAATGGCTGGATATCTCCGTCAGAAACATCACTTTTACGAGAGCTGGGGTACGGTGTAATGCATGCCTCCATCTTCTTGTACCTAGTAACCATCAATAGTGCACAGATAAGTCAATAGGAATGTGGTTCTCATTAGAAGCTTGGAAAATGCATGACAAGCCTGCCTTGGGTGCTAGGGTTTTAAGGCACAACAAGATATTGAGGCACAAGCAAGCAAATCTTGCAACTACTTTTAGAGCTGTGAGATAATAATGTGTACAAAGACTTCAGACTCTAGAATTCATAGTTAAAATGTTTGATAACAGGGTTGCTAGAATCTTGTAAACAGAAGGTGTATTAGTAAATTCCACTGACTTTAGGAACTTGTGAAGACAGCCACTTCTAGTGAATTGGTTTAGATCAGTTCAACTAGGATATATTTATCTCGTTCTTCACTGATTCTTGAACTTTTAGTAAAAAAATTGGTGGCAAAACAATCTTAGCTCACTCCACCTTTCCAAAACCACATACAGATGGTGTACGAGAAAGGAAGCAATCCGGTTTATATGATTGATATAGATCACTGGCACAAATTATCACTAGCATGAAAGAATAAACAGCAAGCAGCTTCACTGTTAGACTAGAACATGATTTAAAGTTACATGAACAGTTTGCAAATTGAGGAATTCCAGGTAAAATGCTAACACATCAAATAACGTGAATGATTTATCAATTAGAGAAACATTACCAGACATCATCAGCATCACCCTTCTTACACATGGCGGCTTCGGAGTTTTCTTGTGAGCGGCGACACGACTCTGCATCTACTCTCTTTTGCCATATAGCAGTCTCACCCTTTTCATACTTCTTGTCCCAGCACAGAAGCTTGGCAACCTTCTCAATTTTCCTTTGTTCCTCCTGGAGATCTTCTCTCGGTCGTTGCCATGACTTGTAGTTATTCTTCCAATTGATAGGAGGACCAGAGAGCACCCAGTAGCCACCAGGTCTAAGAACTCGATCAACTTCCATCATGTACATTCCATCTGCACAAGTAGTAACACGAAACTTTCATGATAAGAAACTTGCACATTGCAACCATTACAAAGAGAGTTGATATTGGTGAGGAAGGTCTTCTTTCTTTTCTGGCCAGCTTAAGCCATGCCGATATATATTCTATGTATGCTCTTAGAATGAATAATGCTCACCATTATCTCCTCCCCATGGAATCAAGCAGCGTGAACAGTGAGCCATGTCAAAAGCAGAAGAGGGATACGGCATTTTTATGGTTCCAAGAACTCCAATAACAGCGGGCACTCCCCTTTCAAGGGCAAATTGAACTTGAGCTTCATGCGAGTCTCGTGGAGCAAATGACATAGCTATGACATTTTTCTTCCATAGGTAGGCACCCCAACTTGCAACCTAGAAGAAACCATACTTAAATGATCAATGACAAGAGCGACTAAAGGTGAAAAGGAACATATAAGCAGCACTATGAGTGAAAATACAATGATGACTGTGAAGTAAGAAAGATATCAAGTGGAATCCTCACTATAAGAAAATGGAAAAAATTGACATACCCCGCAACCAGTGTCGAGTGCGGTTCTCACAGTCCCATTTTTCATTGGAATTACAGAAGCAAGCTGATCGATATACGCATCAGCTCCTTGAGGAAATTGTGTTCCTCCACCTGGAAACCTAAATACATTGCCTTCATACTGAACCCAATTCTGAATAGCCTTCTCAACAGTTAAGCTCTTATAAGGAGCATTAGCAAATGGAACATAATCGCGACTCTTGGGCCATGGAAAAGGGGTCACATATCCATGAGGAGCTGGGATAAGACAATGTAACTTCTCACTCTGAGGGGGGCAATGCCTCTCCCTATAGTTCATGTTCTCCCTTGGGAAGGTCATGGCTCTCCTCTGATCTTGACAGGGAGTGTAATCAGTATAACGAGGGTCGCATGGCTTAAACTCTTTAACCCCGGACTCCGAGTTGCCCATCGCACCAGCTTCGCCAGCATGATGGGTCTCAAAACTCAGATTTGGGATGATATTGCAATCCGACGCAGTGTTTGTCATCACTTGGGCTATACTGTCTCCCTTTCCAAACCCACTTCTTTGCCATGCTCCCAATATATAAAAGAAACAACACAAACCAACTACTATGAATATAGACACAGAGCTCCTCGTCCTATTGTCACCAGAGTTTGTCTTTATCACCATGGTGTACCTCTAATGACAACCCTGCACATAATGTGAAGAAAGAAACTGATATCAAACATGTACTGATTCAAAATTACAATAAGATGAATGATGTGTTAAGCATTCAAATTCCTCAAGGCTTGTGCTTAAACAGTATTCCAAATAGTAGTAGATCATAAGTCATAGCCAGTTGGAATGAAAGACCAACCATTGTTTTCCCTAAAATGATTCCAAATTTTGAAAACATGGATCTTAACTCTTAACACATGTTCACACACAAAATTAGTGAAAGTACTTAAGCATGGTAGTCATACCAAGTGAATTATTGTAAAGGCCAAGAGGGTACCAGATCATAAATGACATAAAAGATTGTAAGTTATTTTGCCTAAAAAGATTATAAATTTCAAAATCAAGTCTCATCACCTTCACAGAGTATCCCAAAATTACTAAAATTATTGAATCATGGTACCCAACCCAAGTGAATTATTGTGTAAATGGTAGATCCAGTAGGTACTTTCCCACAGTTGGAAAGATGGGAGTCTTCCCTATACTACAATGGACAGACACAATCAAGGGTCGCAAGCTTTAAAGCACATACCAGAAGTGGTAGCTACATTTCATTTTATACATCTCAAATCCATTAGCATGTAACACCAAAAGTAGAACTAGAACTGAAAATCTGAAACCCACTAGAAAAAGTAACAAACAAACACAACAAAAACACTACAAAAACCCAATAAAATAAGAAGTAACCCAAATAAGCTGGCAAAAGTGACAATTGTTCATGTGATAAAGGAAGATCCACCCATTAAACCCACAGAAAAAGGGTCCGCAAATCAACTAAAATCATCCCCAATTATCAGATCGGGACGGCAAATTTTGTTTTTTTTTTTTTTTTTGATCAATCTGAGTAAGAGAGTCTCGTACCTATAGCATTACAGCGTCGTCAGGAACTGAAGATCCAGCTTTTTCCTGGACGATCTCGAAGCTCTGGTTTGTTCTATCACTGTGGAAACCCAGAGAGAGAGAGATTGGGTGACAATTACGTACAGTGTTTGGTTTGGTGAGAAAGCGATGAGGAGGATCCAATGAATTGATGGGGTGGTGTGTTAATTAAATAGCAATTCGATTCGTCGAAGAACACAGATCTCCCTCTATCAGTAGTCTCTCTCTATGAACAGGATATCTGGAAAATAATAGAGTACGACGTGTAGATATTTTATTGCTCTCTCTGGTCGGAGTAGATGTAGATCTCAGTCGTTTGATTAAAAATAATATATAGATAATATTAATTAATTGATTGATTAATAATAATAAAGAAATGTAAAAGGAAGGAAAAGAAGAACCTTGGGGACGACTATAATGGGAAAGGTGGGCAGTGGGCACCGCAGATCTTACCAGAGAAGTTATCGTGCTCCGGGAGTAGAGGTGACAACATAACCGGTAACCAATTCCAAAGTCAAGGTGTCAACAGTGCGGGCCGCATCGGGTTGGAGGGGCCCGGTGAGAGAGGGGGCTGTGTTGGAGGCGGTCGTGGGTTGAGGGGGAGAGGGGCTCCTGTCGGGCCAGGTTAAGTTGCACCCCATCGGTCCGTGGCCCTAAATCTGTGTGTACCCGACATGACCCGCCATTGAACACAAGTGTGTACATGCCCCTACAAAGACCCGCTCTGCAATATACTATACGCTGACTTGCACCCGGTCAAATATAACCCAATCCGGCCTGCACACATCCAACCATGTTAAGACCCGCTTCCAACACACTATTTTAACTATGGTTAATAAGTGTGAACAATGAATGTCAACTTTTGAGAAAGTTTATTTTAAATGTGTGAGTAATTGCAATTTCAAAGTTCATAACGAAATCCATCGTCAATTTAATATATGCTAACTTGTCGACATAAATTTAGTTCTACCATTTTTTTTTTGAAAGCGTCACCATCACATAGAACACAAAACCACCATGTACAGACATCCCCCGAGGGGAAAGTTAACAAACAACGGAAGACCCACAAAGGGATAAAAGAGAACAAAAGCTAAGACTAACAACCCTACACCAAAGGAAAGCCAACAAGCTACAACAACCTACCATACAACGAGAACTAACCAACAGGCTACAACAACTAACTACCACACAACGAGACCTAACCAACACTACTACATAGAGAAACGACAAGCTACATGGGGTGGTTATCCAAAAGAGAGGACTTTGTGAGCAATAGCAACCAAATTCCGATGAACCTTAGTAACACAGTAGAACTTCAAACGCTTTGAAACACTCCAGATCCTCCCAATGATCGGCTCATCCTGAATGGGCGGGCTTGAGGTGCCCTGAAGAAAATGAGTAACAGCAGCGCAATCAGTGTTAACGTTAATAAGCATAATATTATGATGAACTGCGAATTTAAGGGCATGTTCAAAAGCAATGAGCTCCGCTTGTTGGGCACTAGAAGCAAAGCAACTCAAACCAATAATCCAGGGGGAACCATCCACTCCAACAGTGTGGAGACCAAAGCTAGAGAAGAAAGAATTCGCTTTCCAGGCTCCATCAACAAAAATATATTTCGCAATAACGGGCCTGTCCACATTCTCAGCAGAATCCGAGAGCACAAGGGAAAGAGACTCATGAGAAGGGGCCGAAATGGGGGGCGGAGGTCCTGAATCTTTGGCGTTGAGGAGGGACTTTTCATGATCCATCACTGCGCGAGTGGTGTCAATAGAGAAAACGGTGTTGTTGAAAACCACATCACATCGGCCTCTCCAAATGCTCCATAGGGTGTGGACAGCCTGGAGGTTGTTTGAGAGGACGATTCTCCAAAGTTTATCAACAAAAGAAGAGTCTTTGTTGATTGCGGAATCACCATTGTCCCACAGTGGTTTAACCGTCGGGTAACCAAAAAAGTGGTGGTCAAGAGTTTCATCATGGCCGTTACAGAGAAGGCATGAGCTAAGGACAGTGCAGAAGCGTTGACTGAGAAAATGTTTAGTTGGGAGCTTTTGATGAGCGCATTTCCAAAGGAAAGATTCCACTTCTCAGGAATGTTGAGGCTCCAGATTTTTCCCCAATCACCATTTTTCATAAGAGGCCATTGATCCGAGATGACATGGCCCGCCGGGAAGAAATAAGGAGAGTGCTCATCGTTGAGGAAGTTGTAACCAAACTTTGTGGTATAGCTGATAACTCCTTAATAAGAGTCATCCTATATATACTTTATATTGTTATTTGTATGCGTTTGGGTGCAAAGTGACGAATTTCTGGCTTATTTAAGAAGAAAATGAGTTTTATAATGTTTTAGAGCATAAACGTACAATTCGGGCGTTTCTTGAATTGTTTTACTTATGATTTGTATGATTTTTTCACATTTGATCTTCGCGGTAGTGTTCGTGTTGTGACTTACAGGAACATTGCATGAGGAGAGCAAGTGGAGAGAAGAAACGAGCTTCGGAAGTCAAAGAGTACGCAAGAGAAGCAAAGTTAGAGGAGCAAAAGTGACCATCCTTTACTATTTTGATGATATCTTGAGTTATACAAAACCTGCTATAGTGAGACCGGTGCCAAATGAAAGTAGACTCAAAGATCTTTCCAACCACAGGTCACGGAGCTCAATCAAAGTTCGGACGAGAAAGATATGGTCTGGCGAAGTTGACACAAAAACGAAGAAAAGCTGGTAAAGTTTCACTGGACCAGTGTGCACTCTTCTGGATGTATCTGGAGTTACGTATACAATTTTGGATCAAGGCCTACGCCATTGGAAAGTAGACATCCAGAGCTTTCCAACGATATAAGATAGGCCCAAAAAGGAGTCCGGATGGGGGAGAAAAGGCCCGCACAAGATCAGCTTATGAAATCTGTCCGAGAATTGCAAACTAGAGGGGCTGAATTGCAAATTCGGCCAAAATACATTAAAAATCGTGCCTAGCCCTATACATGACGATTTTTAGGACCTAAAGGCAGGGAGGGCTGCTGGAGACAAGGAAGAACACATTGGAGGAAGGCTTGGAGCTTGGAGTTCGTCGTGAGGGCGAGGATTCCATCGTTTGATCACTCTTCTCTATGTTTTTCATTGTTTTTGATCATGAACAACATAAACTTCATCTTGTTACTCATGAATCTCAGTAGCTAAGTTCATTATCGGGATTTCTCCATGGTAGCTAGGGTTTGAAGCCGTTTTGGCGAATTATGAATTTGATTCACGTTTTGCTTAAACTTAATTGATGATGTTCTTGTTTGCTATGTTTAATTCATACTCTTAATCTATCTTTCTATTGTGAGACGTTGCAGTAGGAAGATTATAGGTAATACGTTAGTCAAAGCAACGAATTGCCCGGATAATTGAATTAAGCACGGAGTCACAGGTTAGAGAAATCAACCACCGACTGTGAACGTTGAGTAGAATTAGATGACCGTCATTATATGTCTTAGGGATAATTAGAACTTGGTAACTCGGTTGTAATTTGACCTAGGCATAGAAAGCTAGCTTGGTAACTCGGTTAGCCTTATTGCTCGTTTAGAAAATTAAAACATTATCTGTGTTTCAAAACATAATTCGTTAACGGTGTTCACCTAGTGATCCTAGAAAAATCCTGATACTTGTCCCTCGTATTAATCTCTCTTTTAATAATTATTTTTTTATTTAAATTATTAGTTTAATAAAACAATCCAATTGCTTGCCCACACGAAATTAATCATCTTAGTTAATTCACGACAAGTCCCTTGGGTTCGACAAACCAGGATTACCGGATATTACTACACGCGACAGCCGTACACTTGCGGTTGGATCGTGTCAAGTTTTTGGCGCCGTTGCGAGGGACTTCGGTTGAATTAGTTAGAATTATTAACTTTAGTGAATTTTATTTTTGCTTTTGTTTGTTTATTTGTTGATCTCACCTGCTTCCTAGCGAATTATTATGCAGGTATCTTGGTGATCATGTGGGGGCATAATTTCTATGGGCAAGCTCCAGGCTACTCACCGTACTACTCCTATGGAGATATGTACACCCCTCCTCCTTGCAACCAAGAATATGAGGAGATGAAAGAAATATTGAAGCTCATGATAGCTCAGATGGACAGAATTGAGGAAGGGATTGATAGGATGGATGAAACTCTCCAGCTGAAGGGACAACACTTGGCAAAACTTTCTCGTGCATATGCAGACAATGACAATGGGCCAATCAACATCATTCATGACTTAGTTGAGGAGTGCGAAGAGGAAGACGAAGAACTCCCAGAGATCTATGTTTATAATACTGTCCATCGTGAAGTAATAGATCCTCCGGTTTCTTCAGACTCAGATTCGGACTCAGATTGGGATGATATTGTGAAGCCTATACAACTTGTGCCTCGCATAATTCCGGATCCATGGCATGAATGGGAGAGTGTGGACATCGCAAGCTTATGGCCCACTGAAGATATTTTCTTTGAGGAAGAAAGTCGTGAAGCTAAGGAATTACTACATGGAGATGTTTGCAAGGACATGTATCAAGAAGTTCCTCCACCTAGTCCATATCTCTTGGATATCATAAAATTGGGCGAATCGCACGAGGAAGAGAAAAGACCCCAATTTTACGCAATACATGACTTGCCACCCGTGATTCTGAGACAAGAGCTAGGGAAGGAAGCAGAAAATTCAGAACTTATTGTTGAAGCCGTTCCACTTGAGATGCTATATTCCAATGGCCAATCCTCGACGACTGTAATTTTGAAGAAGAAGAAGAAGAAGAAGAAGAAGAAGAAGAAGAAGAAGAAGAAGAAGAAGAAGAAGAAGAAGAAGAAGAAGAAGAAGAAGAAGAAGAGGAAAGGTAGAGTGAGGCATGTGGCGGCTAACAACTTATATTTATTTCCACCATATGCATCTCATGAATGCTTACTTGAGAAGAGACAAAGGGAAAAGCGATGGTGGAAGAAGAAAAAGTGGAGAGAAAAGTCTCATGTCTGAGGTAACTGGGTCGGGTCGTCGACCTTAAATTACAAGGCGCTTGTTGGGAGGCAACCCAACCTACTTATTTGCATTAGATTAGCGAGTTTGTTTTAAATTCAGTTATTTTATTATGTTAGTTGGAGAGATGAGAGAGAGAGGGACTAATGATGTTTCCTAGTGACATATTTGAGCAGATATGGGAGAATCTACCCCGGTGTGCCATGACACACATGACCTTCACAGGGGCTTGCATTAGCGAGTTGGGGATTCTTCAGACATGGATTTTAACAGAGGAGGCAGTCGACCCCGGTGTGCGAGAACACACTGACTTTAGAGGGGCATGGTGGTGCCACTACTGTGCTTGGGGACTGCTTGGCGCGATTTCGTCCCCACCCTTGAGGTGGTTGTGAGTATCTTTTTCTCTTGCTAAATTTTGTGTTTCTTTTATATAAGTATGTCATGCCCCATCTCATCTACTGGCCTACACATTGATTGCTGAATCTTCTTGCATACTCTCTAAATTCGTTGAGGACAACGAAGCATTCAGTGTGGGGGTGATTTATCTGTTTACTAGCCATGTGTCTTGCATAGCCAGTTACATGTAGGATGTGTCTAGGTTGTATTGTGAGTCAGTATTGTGGTTTATGTTATGTTTTTCCTTATATTTTCGTATTGTGTAGAGTAGTTTACATACTGTGTGCACTTTTACATAATTGAGTATACCCACCAAAAAGTTGAGTTGTGTTGTGTCAATTTTTTTTTTTCGTGTCAAAACCTTGCATATAGAGTTAGGATATTGTGGAAAAAAATGAGAAAAGAGAAAATCCATAAAAATGAAAAAATTGAAAATTTGAGAAAAGGCAATTGAGGATCTTGAAACTGAAGAGAGCTTAGTGAATGAATTCTTTTGAGTAGGAAGTGCCGTAGTAGGGAAATTTTTATTCTTTAATATTTTGTGTAGAGGTTTCACTAAGGATGTCCCGGGAATTTTCGGAAGTTGTGAAAGAATGACATGATAAAGTATACCTAAGTTTCCTATAGTGTGCTAATTAGATTGAGTTTTGCTTGTAGCTGAATATTCTGTTTTCAAATGGAAACTTGTGGTCTCTTGTTGATCTGGGGTGGACCTTCGTGTAGAGTTGGTTTGATGTGGTACGGTTGCCTCAACCTAAGTGAAGTTGGGGGGCGTACACCACCATCCCTTACGGTGGTCACAAGAGTTAACCGAAAAAGCCCACGCTCTTTATGCTCTACTGCACGGTTGTAAAAATAGAGGAGAAAAGAAAAGAAAATGATCAATCTTAAAAAAAAAATGTGCTTCAAGGAGAAACAACCTAATGTGCTTCCGGTCACACGGAAAATTTGGATTCCATCCAAGTAGAGCTTAGAGTCAAGCCTTATTTCACAGGAGTTGTGACTCCCTTCACCGGGATAATTTGCATTAAAAACGCAATAAAGGCTAAGAGGGTTTGAAAACCTCATATGATTCGGCGAAGAAAGGCTACAATGAAATTTGAGCTGAATTAGACCCAATGAAACTTAGGACGTGCTTGTGTCTTGGTTTCGAATTGGTTGAAGAAAGGGGACGCCTTAGTGAGCTGATACATGGAATTATTTTATTTCAAATTCATGCTACGTGTATGTGAATTTCAAAGAGGATTAGTGAGAGCTTGATGATTTTCAGTTGATGAGAGGGAGATTGCCTATTCTTGCAAAAAAAAAGAAAGTTTATTTTATTTTTAAATACTTGTTTTAAGATCGAGTCTAGATTTGCATTGCATCATCTTGCTGCATGGTTGCATTGAGAGTCGTGTTTGAGTCGTTTGTGTCTCATTGGCTAGTAAGCAGATAGATGTAGTAGATGAGACTTTGCTCGGGACGCGCAAATGGCAAGTGTGGGGGTATTTGATAACTCCTTAATAAGAGTCATCCTATATATACTTTATATTGTTATTTGTATGCGTTTGGGTGCAAAGTGACGAATTTTGGGCTTATTTAAGAAGAAAATGAGTTTTATAATGTTTTAGAGCATAAACGTACAATTCGGGCGTTTCTTGAATTGTTTTACTTATGATTTGTATGATTTTGTCACATTTGATCTTCGCAGTAGTGTTCGTGTTGTGATTTACAGGAACATTGCATGAGGACAGCAAGTGGAGAGAAGAAACGAGCTTCGGAAGTCAAAGAGTACGCAAGAGAAGCAAAGTTAGAGGAGCAAAAGTGACCATCCTTTACTATTTTTGATGATATCTTGAGTTCTACAAAACCTGCTATAGTGAGACCGGTTCCAAATGAAAGTAGACTCAAAGATCTTTCCAACCACAGGTCACGGAGCTCAATCAAAGTTCGGACGAGAAAGATATGGTCTGGCGAAGTTGACACAAAAACGAAGAAAAGCTGGTAAAGTTTCACTGGACCAGTGTGCACTCTTCTGGATGTATCTGGAGTTACGTATACAATTTTGGATCAAGGACTACTCCATTGGAAAGTAGAAATCCAGGGCTTTCCAACGATATAAGATAGGCCCAAAAAGGAGTCCGGATGGGGGAGAAAAGGCCCGCACAAGATCAGCTTATGAAATCTGTCCGAGAATTGCAAACTAGAGGGGCTGAATTGCCAAAATACATTAAAAATCGTGCCTAGCCCTATACATGACGATTTTTAGGACCTAAAGGCAGGGAGGGCTGCTGGAGACAAGGAAGAACACATTGGAGGAAGGCTTGGAGCTTGGAGTTCGTCGTGAGAGCGAGGATTCCATCGTTTGATCACTCTTCTCTATGTTTTTCATTGTTTTTGATCATGAACAACATAAACTTCATCTTGTTACTCATGAATCTCAGTAGCTAAGTTCATTATCAGGATTTCTCCATGGTAGCTAGGGTTTGAAGCCGTTTTGGCGAATTATGAATTTGATTCACGTTTTGCTTAAACTTAATTGATGATGTTCTTGTTTGCTATATTTAATTCATACTCTTAATCTATCTTTCTATTGTGAGACGTTGCACTAGGAAGATTATAGGTAATACGTTAGTGAAAGCAACGAATTGCCCGGATAATTGAATTAAGCATGTAGTCACAGGTTAGAGAAATCAACCACCGACTGTGAACGTTGAGTAGAATTAGATGACCGTCATTATATGTCTTAGGGATAATTAGAACTTGGTAACTCGGTTGTAATTTGACCTAGGCATAGAAAGCTAGCTTGGTAACTCGGTTAGCCTTATTGCTCGTTTAGAAAATTAAAACATTATCTGTGTTTCAAAACATAATTCGTTAACGGTGTTCACCTAGTGATCCTAGAAAAATCCTGATACTTGTCCCTCGTATTAATATCTCTTTTAATAATTATTTTTTTATTTAAATTATTAGTTTAATAAAACAATCCAATTGCTTGCCCACACGAAGTTAATCATCTTAGTTAATTCACGACAAGTCCCTTGGGTTCGACAAACCCGGATTACCGGATATTACTACACGCGACAGCCGTACACTTGCGGTTGGATCGTGTCAATAGCTTCCAGATATTGTGAAAGGCCATATCATTTTTTCATGTTTCGGGATGCTCGGAAGCTGGATTGCCAGGATTCTGAAGGCAATGAATTCGGGAAGCTGAGTTCTGATGACATGAGCATTCCAACACTTCTGATTGTACACTGATCCATTCCTTAACCTTGTAATCAGGGTTGAGGAATTCAGGGCCAAACAAAACTGAGAGAGGTTCCTTTAAACCAGGGATCCACCTGTCATTCAGGATGCTGACACTCTCCCCACATCCGATTTGCCATCTGTAACCTTTCTTGATCAGGTCCCGTCCAAACATGACACTTTTCCATGCCCATGAAGCGTTGCCGGGGCAGCTGATATCCATGAAAGAATTTCTCCTGCAGTATTTATGGAGAAGGAACTTGGAAACAAACAGGTTATGAGAGTTAAAGATTCTCCAAGGTTTGCTTGCCAAAAGTGCCTGATTCATCCAATTAATATTTCTAAGGCCAAGACCTCCTCTAGATTTTGAGAGACTGAGAATTTCATTGCGAATGAGCCTAAGAGGAGCCTTCTTATTCTACCATTTATAATTGAAGAAAAATAATAGCAGCAAATTCAACAACCAACTTTACAACTACAACACACGGATTCTGTCCGGGTCTGGGTATGTCACGAGTTTGTGCGGTTCATGCAATTAGATTATCTCCGAAGTGGAAAGAAGAATCATCTTAGATCCACCAGATAAACAAAAAGAATAAGTGGAAGCGCCAAGCCTAATCAGATTCTAATTTTAGCGATGTTACATGGAACATGTACATCCATGTCCATCAATCTCATAAATAGAAAAAATTACAGAAAACACAGAAAATCGCCGGCGGGATGGTTAATTTTCTGGAAGGGAACAAGAAGAGGACTGCATATGTGATTTATTCCACTTAACTGTGCGTGAATAGAGGGTTATGAGGGACATGGGAGTCTGGGTTTCGAGCTTCAGCTAAGAACCCTACACTTACTCACAGATAAGCGTTTATCCACACTAATCCCAATCAGGCCCAATTTATAACAGTGTGCGACCCGACCCACATTCAATGAAATATGTGTGTAAGAAGTGTAAAGTAGCGTATGATCCTACCGTCCATTCAAAAGATGAGGATGACGAAGAAGGGAGGATCTAGGAGAAGAAGACATCAATCCCCTGACCTCCGAATATGAGTTGCCTTCCGGTGTCACTACAAGCGTCTCGACGATACCCGATTGAGGAAGTGGTCCATAATGGCATCGAGGTTGCACTTTGACGAGGTCGTGATAGACGATGCCTTGAAGACCAATGACGTGTACGTGTCGATAATATGCAGCAAGACAGAGTGTAAGTGGCAGCGTAATGTCATGACATGCAAATGGCGAGCACAGTGTGCCAAGAAGCCTCAGTGCACTCGAGTATGGGAGGTAATTATGAACATCGGTGTCCACACATGCGACATTGTTGGAAAATCAACAGATCACAAGAACTGCACCTCATAATGCATTGCTTGGAGGATGAGAGATCATTTTTTCGACGTTGTCAACATGCCTAACACAAAGAAGATAGTTACATGTTTCCGAACATAACAGAAGCATGAGGTATCAAAGTACAAGGCATGGGATACTCATAGAAAGGGTGTGTTCTTTGTATGCGGCGACGCGTTCTAGAACTATGTCGACTTCTCGGTTTCTTGCACTCGTTGAAGGAGCGCAACCATCGGTCTATTACGACATTGCAGTTGGACGGATCGAACTGGTTCCTGTATTTTTTTGTTGCTTTTGCATCGTCCATCATAGGGTGGAATTATATGAGACGGGTGGTTGTGATCGACGTGGCATTCCTGAAAATGCGATTCAAGGAACGGATGGTTGTTGTACATGTTGTGGACAGTGGGGGTTACATATTCCCGCTAACTTGCGGGGCAATTGATGTGGAGTGCAACTAGTCGTGGGGGTGGTTTCTGAAACAGCTGTAGCACTTCGTGCAAGATACAAACGACTTGGTGATGATTTTTAACAAGCACAATGCCATCAAGCATGCTGTCGCGAAAGTCTACCCACACGTCGCACATGCAAATTGCTTCTACCACCTCAAGCAGAATCTGTCTGCCACTTATGGCAACACCGGTTGGGAAATATGTTAACCAAGGCCGCATACACTTGTAGCTTGAAAACTCATGAGTGGATGATAGACAGTAATCGAGAGCATATGCCGAAGGATCCTAAGGAATAAAATGTCCATGTTTGGCTATCTGATAGAGGAGGTCGGTGTTCAAAAATGGGCGCGGGGCGCATTGTCCTCCATCGCTGTACAAGATCATGACATATAACGCTGTCGTTTCGTTCAATGTTGCCATGGTGAGCACACGGTACGTTTTGCCACTTAATGTATTCGCTCACTAAGTTGAATAGCTTATCAAATGGGGTGGAATGAATCGTGAGAATTGTAAGATATTCAACGGTTAAATTCACTTTGAATGTAAACGTTATGATTTCCAAAGAATTTCTAAGAATCCAAGACTCTGGCAAACCGGTTGACATAGGTGGGAGTTCATGGTACATACCTTCGGTAAAGTACACTGGTCGAGAGGTGAACACGCTGTAAGGGACGTATAGTTGCGGCGAGTGGAAAATAATGAAAATCCCATGCAAGCACGCAATGAAATCTTGAAAAAAGATGATAAATTCACGCCGCGACGACAGGGTACTACAAGATTCACATTTTTTAAACCATCTACAGGGAGGAGGTATGATCGGTACCAAACCAATTGGAGTGGAACCGTGATACATTTCCATAAGAAGTAAAGGCGGTTGAATGTCTCCCACCTACTTATGTGTCCAAGAGGAAGCCTCTAAAGAGGATGAGGAAAGAAGCAAAGAAGTCATTTCCTTTCTTTCAAATGACCGATTCATCCCAAAATACAGAGGCGGTGAGAAGTGGTATCGGAACACCGAGAGAAAGCTGAGGAATGTTCATTGTGCATTAGATAAAAGAACCAAAACATTCGTAGATGGCTTCGCGAAACTGGACTGGATGCTTACTCCTGTGGTAACTTTCTCCCCTTTCCACGAATCATTTTGGTTTGGCCCCGACCCCTCTTGGACACATAAGTAGGTGGGAGACATTCAACCGCCTTTACTTATTATGGAAATGTATCACGGTCCCACTCCAATTGGTATGGTACCGATCATACCTACTCCATGTAGATGATTTAAAAAATGTGAATCTTGTAGTACCCTGTCGCCGCGGCGTGAATTTATTCGCCTTTTTCAAGACTTTCATTGCATGCTTGCAAGGGATTTTCATTATTTTCCACTCGCCGCAGCTATACGTCCCCTCCAGCATGTTCACCTCTCGACCAGTGTACTTTATCGAAGGTATGTACCATGAACTCCCACCTATGTCAACCGGTTTGCCACAGTCTTGGATTCTTAGAAATTCTTTGAAATGATAACAGTTACATTCAAAGTGAATTTACCGTTGAATATCTTACCCTTCTCACGATTCCTTCCACCCCACTCGATAAGCTTGTCAACGTAGTGAGCGAATACATTAAGTGGCAGAACGTACCGTGTGCTCACCATGGCAGCATTGAACGAAACGACAGGGTTATATGTCATGATCTTGTACTGCAATGCGGGACAATGCGCTCCGCGCCCATTTTGAACACCGACATCCTCTATCAGATAGCCAAACATGGACATTTTATTCCTTAGGATCCTTCGGCATATGCTCTCGATTACTGTCTATCATCCACTCATGAGTTTTCAAGCTACAAGTGTATGCGGCCTTGGTGAACATCTTTTCCATCCGGTGTTGCCATAAGTGGCAGACATATTCTTCTTGAGGTGGTAGAAGCGATTTGCATGTGCGACGTTTGGCTAGACTTCCACGACAGCATGCTTGATGGCATTGTGCTTGTTAAAAGTCATCACCAAGTCGTTTGTATCTTGCACGAAGTGCTACAGCTGTTTCAGAAACCACCCCCATGACAAGTTGCACTCCATATCAATTGCCCCGCAAGTCAGATAGCCAAACATGGACAATGGGCCCCGCAATGTCGTTATATGTCATGATCTTGTACCGCGATGCAGGACAATGCGCTCTGCGCCCATTTTTGAACACCGACCTCCTCTATCAGATAGCCAAACATGGACATTTTATTCCTTAGGATCCTTCGGCATATGCTCAAGGCGGTTGAATGTCTCCCACCTACTTATGTGTCCAAGAGGGGCCGAGCCAAACCAAAATGATTCGTTGAAATGGGAGAAATTTACCTCAGGAGTAAGCATCCAGTCTAGTTTCATGAAGCCGTCTACAAATGTTTTGGTTCTTTTATCTAATACACAATGAACATTCCTCAACTTTCTCTTGGTGTTCCGATGCCACTTCTCAACGCCTCTGCATTTTGGGATGAATCGGTCATTTGAAAGAAATGAAATGACTTCTTTGCTTCTTTCCTTATCCTCTTTAGGGGTCGCTTCCCTTCCACATTAGTCCCTGAAATTCCTAAGCTTCCTATTTCGAAGCCTCAATCCGATCTCGGATGGCAATGTCACCTTCCATAAGATCACTATTGGACACAACCATACTAAGATGGGTCACCCACGACTCATCACCTGCACCAACCTCATCATCAGTTGGAGACGAAGTGTCCTCACCGAGACCACTCTATGAAAACAAAAATACAAATTCAATATACTAATAAACAAATAAAACATTAAAAATGACATTATTAAGTAAAATCAACTCACCCCTTCGTTCGCAACCTCCTCGGTGCTCGCAATATATGCCTCAATGCAATCCACTCCTTCATATCATTATGTCTCACGTCCGCCTTTTCGCAGGAGTTCATACTCCATCTGTTGAAACCTTTGGTAGATCGTTTCATGAATCACTTTGAGCTTTTGATCAATCTTGTCTTCCAAATTCTTCTCCAAATCAACGAACATTCCCTGCACATCATCTATGATCACGGCCGTGGAAACGTCAGAAGGACCAGCGGAAAAAGTGCAGTGGGTTGGTGACTAGATCGGATGTGTCGACGGGAATGACTCGGTCTGTGCAACAGGTGTGCCTACTGGATCGACTGTGTCAACGGTGATGGAGGTGTCTCCTAGACCGGATGTGCCCGTTTGTGTGCCCTCTGATTCGGGTGTCAGTGTCTGACGCATCTTGAACCCGATCCTCCCAGAACTTGTGGTACATCTCATCAATAATCGGGTCTGCGACATCTCCTATCATATCCATATATGATAACTACATGTACTCCTAGTAGTACCACTGCTCCTCCTCCAATCTCATCGGTTTCAATGTCGGTAACACCTCTTTGATATCGAACACCTTATCTTTGTTCATTTCCTTGATCCGTACACCATTTTCCATACCACTTGTAGACCCTCGGGAACATCCTATCAACGTCTTTCGGCCCACCAAAAAGTATATCTCCCAAGCTCGAGTAATACCTCCATGAACCAAACCTGCAAATCAACGATGCAAGTATTTACTCAATCTCTAATTCACGGAAAATTACATTAAATAATTCATTACAACTGAATTAGCTCATACCTGACACACAAAAGGGAGGTGGTTAACTGTGCGGGTCGCAGGAAGCTCATTGTCCTTTGGTGACCACTTTGCAGTATCTGTACAGAACTCCTTCAACATGTCACCCCACACCATAATTGTAAATTCCGTTCCGATCCCCGTTCCATTTTCCTCTTGTGGGACGGAATGATTCAGGATTCTGACGAACTGGGATCCGCTCTAAATTTACCGCATTTTTATTATATTATCTACATACCTAACATAAAAGAAGACATGCCTCAAACTTAAAATGTCTTTTTTTCCCTTGTTAGCTGGGCGAAATTTCAATAGTTTGTCAGTGGGTGGGTGGCATTTTTGGTTGAAAGGGAGGGTGTTTCGTCAGTGTGGCTGTTTTTTTAAAAAGTCCTTTTCCCCCCTGTTAGTTGTTCGTAATTTTGAGAGATTGTGAGTGGGTGGGTGGCCGTTTTGGTTGGAAGGGAGGGTATTTCGTCAGTGTGACTTTTTCCTTAATTGGACGAACTTTCCCTTGCCCAGCTTCGTTGAGATTCGACAGAGAGCTTCAGTGTGGTTCGTTCTGGCGAGATGTGGTGGTGCCATGTGTGGTTCTCACTCTCTTCTTCCTATATATGTTGTCTGGTTTGATTCCATTGAAGGAGTAGAGAGAGAAATTTCACTATTAGCAGCAGAGGGTTCATGAGTTCCTTGCTTTCGGTGAGTTTCTTCGGCCCGTATATTCTTCACTGATTTGAATTTTGATTTAGGGTTTCTTGCATGCAATTTAATTGCTTGTTTGATCTGTCTATGTCGTCTCTCTGTGGGTTGTTTTGTGATTTCTGTTGTTTGATTTTGCCTGGGTTTCTGGGTTTCTTCAATTTTGTGGGTTTGTTGAATCGGTGGGTTTTCTTGGGTTGGGTTTTGATTCCGCGTATGTCTCTGAGAATTGTCTCCTTGGGTGTATTTGTGTTGCACTATTATGTGGTATTTTCATTGCCATGTTCTTTTGTTGTTTGCATGTGGTGGTTGTATTCTTGTGCACCATATTTAATCAGTATATGCTTGGCTTCATGTCTCCACTTGTGAGATTTTGAAAGTGCATGTGACTGTGTGATGTTTTTAAGGCCATGCAGAGATTTTGTTGTGACCTCAAGATGGATATGTATACTCTGTTATGTTGTGATTAATGATATTATTTAGTAGGTGCTTAATTGGGTGGTTGGGTGTGATTTATGTTCACATATTTGTTTTTTTTTTTTTGTTTTTTTTTTTTTTTTTTTTTAAAAAAAATTTCCACATTTTGCTTGATTTTCACTCGGTTGAGTAATGTTTTCTTGCAGGTTTATTTAAGTTGCTGAGTTTGCTGTGTTTATTTGCTTCACTGGGTTTCTGTAAGTAGTGTCTGTTACTCGGATTTTTCCGCGAACTGGTTAATATTTTCCCTATTGCAATTTCTATAGTGTCTGCTTTTGTCTCCAATATGCTAAGTCTGCTTGCATGCCAATAATGATGATGTTGGCATTTTTTGTTGCTGTATTTGTACTTATAGGGGTATTAGGTTGATGAATTCTATGTCGAGCAATTACTTATTTTCTGCATAAATATGGATATTCGTGTTTGTATGTTGTTAATACAATAACTGAGATTTTGCTTATCGTATTTCATGTGTTTGGTGTGATTGAATATATGCATTGTTTGTTAGCTATGTCTGCCAGTAGGCCTGCGAAGCGCCAAAAATGCAGAGGTGTTACTAATATGTTTGTTAGAGAGCAGCTTCAGCGTTCTGCTAGGTTGTCCTCTTCTGGTATTCGTGGAGCTTCTGTCTCTGCACCGGGATGTCCTCATCCGACAGTCAGATCAACGAATTCAACACCCAATGTCGTGCGTTCATCCTCAGCGGCTGTTGGTGTACATCCATCTGGCATTTCAGTTGGGTTGGCAAGTGGTGCCAGTCTTTTGTTATCGGGGCAATGTGGTTCATCATCTTCTGGTATGAATGAGGTTTCTGTCTCTGCATCGGTGCCTGTTGACCCGAGAGGAAGGTTAATGAATTACACCCAATGTCCTTAGTTCATCCTCAACGTCGTCTGCAGTATGTACCAATATTAATGTAGCATCTTCATCTGTGTGTGTTGGCAATTCTGGGTCGACCTCTGGTGGTCACTGCAACAGTGAAGTTGGTGGGTGGACTGCACCAAAAATGCTGCCACGTAATTATCTTTGCTCCGCTATATGTTTTTGCTTACAATGTCAATGTTTGTGATATTTTAGTTTCTCACTGTATCCTTTTTTCCGTGCAGGCAGGCGGCGTTCGAAAACTTGGGAGCGAGATCCTCCGCCACCTCCATCTGAACCAAGCCTGCTTCCTCCTCCTAGGAGATGTCGATATTTCAATGCAAAGTTATTTGCCTATGAACATGATGGATTCTGCTATTGTGATGGCCGTATTGTTCTGGCGCCACATGAAATTCCTGATTCTCTCCTCATGTTGTTGTTATCTGATGAAGCGGCTAGCGAATATTTTCGTACCAATGTTCGTGCATACAATTCCCTGTTTGCATTTACTTCTATGGGTGTCAAATCAGATCCTGATACGAAGAACAAAAGCAATGGAATTTACACATTCCGTGTTCAGGGGCAGTATATCACTACATTAATGACTTAGAGCCTGGTGTCCGAACTCCTAGATATTTGCAGCTTTATTTGATCCTGAGTATCAGTTGCAATGCCGGATAAAAGCTTTTGAAAATATTGACCTTTCTGTCATTGCCTGTCTCACAGAAATATTGGATATCAATCCTTTTCGCAAGCGCTTCAGGTCGATGTACGAGAGTAGTGAGCATGCAGAGTATGATGTTCGCATCACATGTGATCCAGGCTTAGATAAGCGGACACATAACTTGCCTACTTCTGATCAAGCTGCTGGCATCTGGATTGAAGATGAATCACGCAGTGGCCAATATTCGTGGGACATTTTGGTTCATCGTCAAGGTGGTGGAATTAAGAAAATTCAATATCACATTGGTTGTTTTGATCCGCTTCAGCATCCGATCATATTTCCTCAAGGTCAACCGGGATGGCAGACAGGGATTAAGAAGATACCGTGCAAACGGAGGCCGCGATCAGGTATTTTCGCCCATGCTTTTCTATTATTGGTTGACAGTAGTTATTTTGTTGTTTGTAAACCTTTAATATGCTTAAACTGATGATGATATTGGGCTTTGTCTGGGTAGGTCCAAAGGATCCAGAGTCTCAAAGTGATACTGTCAGCTGTCGTCAATACTAATGTTATAGGTTGCAAATTCCTAGCTTGCGAGAATCATCGTTGCTGCTCTTTGGTCGGATGCTACAGCAATATATTGTTGATATGTATATCAAGCTTGAGACTAGCCGACTAGATTATGTGCGCAATCATCAGCACATTATACGGTCTTAATTGCATCAGGGAATATTAGACAGTCTAGCTGCTGGTGAAACTGATCCTGCAAATGTAGGTCGTCATGCGGTTTTACCACTTTCGTTTGTTGGTGGCCCACGAGATATGAAGCGCCGCTATCAGGATGCAATGGCATTGGTTAGGAAGTTTGGTAAGCCGGATTATTTCCTGACCATGACATGTAATCCCAATTGGGCTGAGATACAGGCGGAGCTCTTGCCTCATGAGCATGCTTAGAATAGGCCAGATTTAGTAGCTCGGATTTTCTGTGCCAAAACCGTTGAGCTAAAGCATGACTTAATTGACAGGGAGATCCTTGGTCCAATTGCAGCTTATACCTACGTCATTGAATATCAGAAGCGGGGTTTGCCACACATACATTTCCTGCTGATATTGAAAAAGTTTGCGAAATTGATGCATCCTGATCAGTTTGATAGATATATATCTGCTGAAACGTCCAGATCCGAAGTTAAATCTACACCTTCACAATGCTGTTATGAGGCATTTGATGCATGGTCCGTGTGGGCATCTTAACCGTATGAGTCCTTGCATGCGACCTAAAACTGGCTGCAAGAATAAATATCCGAGAGACTTTTCAGATGTTACTAAATGTGGGGATGATGCATTCCCCATTTATCAACGTCGAAATAATGGCTGTACTGTTGAAGTCAGAAGACAACATTGGATAACAGGTGGGTTGTGCCGTACAATCCGTTTCTACTTGCAAAGTATGTCCGTTGTGCACAAGAGATTCCGGCGGGGAGACCTCCGTGTACACCGTATGTAGAGGATCGAGGATCGCACAGGAAGAGTGGGGTTGTGTGTAGGGAGAGAGCAAGTCAGTAGCAATGTCTGAGAGAGAGACAGAGGTTTGGCAGAGCTTCCGCGTATGGAAAGTGTGTTCTCCTTTGTATGGAAAGGTTAACGTCCTATATATAGCAGAGAACGTGACCGTTGTAGTGTGGTTAATGCGCCCATTGATGGCGGCTTAATTAGCTTAACCATAACGGCACGTTCGTCCGAGTATATAGGGACCGTTACAGCACGTTGTGCGCGAATACCGGAACCGTTACGAGGTTGACCGGGTTTGACCGGATTGACCGGGTTTATGGAGCTCGTGCCATAAATCTCTCAAAGCAGTTACTAAAGGTCGCGCGCGAGCTTGACTCGCACGCGACAGGGCTTACTCTAGCCTCCAAACCACTAAGTCCCTACAAGTCCCGTGCAGTGGTATGCGAGGGCTCTGTCTCGCAGCCCCCACATGGATCAGCTCGGCTGGTGATCCAGTGTGTATGGAGCACAATATGGTGTGCTGGATGGTTGCCACGTGGCCAAGATCTGTCAGCTCAGAAAGCACTATCTACATTAGCCCCCTTTCTGCGCGTGAAGACTCATAGCTGTATAGACTTCCATGCGCGGAAACCAACATACGCGTTGCCGCCACGCACCAATTCAAATACGGGTAAGTTCAGCCCCCGTGCGTGCCATTATGACCTAAAACCCCTAGAGTCGTGCCGTCTGGCTTCTAGGGTTTTAGGCGTGTCGTCAGCTTGTCCTGTGATTGCGCGATTCGACGGTGACGGTTGCGATTCGACTACTGAAAGGACGCAACCCTTCATTGTTTTTGGATAAATACTTTGTATCCACTGTTGCAAAGCATCACTTCTTTCTCTTAAAGTGAATGGTACCCGGAGATCTTCGAGAGCAGATTCAAATAATCAATCATCAGTTCAAAACTGCAAATCGTCTTCTTCAGTTGTGCATATCCAAGCAGGCTTCAAGAAAACAAGGTTGGCCTTGTTCAATTTTGATTTAAGATACCAATGTTTGCCTTGAACTGCGTTGAATCTGTAAGCCCAGAACATATAATCTGTTGAAACTTGCAAAGAAACCTTGATCTTTGAACCCACTTTTGCTTTAATCCTTCAATAATAAGGGATCCGGGTGTGAGATCTTGAAATCGCTGATAATGCAACCCTTAATTTCTGAAATTGATACCAGAAACTGTTTGTCTTTCTTTTCATGATAGATCTCGGATTTTGAACTTTCAAACTCAAGTGTAGCACCTTTCTCCCCCCCTTTTTTCTTGCTCTTCCGCAGGAATGGCCAAGACAAAAGGAATCAAACCCAACAAGGATGATGAAGAGATACCCGACCTTCCGCAGGCCTTGTGGCGAAAAGCCCCCTATCTCGGTGGCCAAGATTTCTATCATGCGAGAGTTAAGGCGAAAAGGATGCCTGATCCTGTCCCGGTTGAGAGATTGCTAACACTGACTCGCCCAGTTAACTCAGCCTTGCTCGAGTTGATTGGTTCCGAGGATGTGGTTCGGTTGGGGGTCGAAAACGGGTACTTCCCCTACACTGCGATTTCTACCCAGGCTTTCGTCCAGAAATTGGACTATATGGATGAGTGGATTGACCACGTGCTGGACAATCATGGCGCGACTCTCGATGAAGCAGGTATATACTTCGCTGTTCGTGCTATGAAGGGTGCTGCCGTGAAGTTGGACCAGTCCATGCTTCTAGACCTTCTTTCCCGCTACTCGCATGCGACTCACACATTCCACTTTGCTGAGTTCGAGGCCGCCCCCACACTCGAGGACGTGCAGATGCTGTACGATCTTTCCTCCATGGGCGAGGTAGACCCTTTGAGTCCTTTGAGGACGCCTGCGGAGATCGCCTTGTACGCGCAGATGGAGGAATGCTTGGCAGAGGTAAAGAAAATCTCTACTCGGTGGGCTACTACGAAAGCCCTTCCAAACTGGCAGTTGGTTGATACGTCTGCGAAGAATACCTGGAACAAATGGTTGCAGTATTTCTTTCGAGACTATGCGAACAGCAGCATTACCAAGAAACTTCTGAGTGAGAACCCAGACGCCGAGAATTATGTGGAGGGTAAAGTCTATCACTTGACCCTCTGTGCATTCCTCTGTGCTTGGTTGTCGAGATACTTGATAGACGGTCACCCACATGATGGGGTCTTTTACCATGTTTTGCCACTTGCTGTGAGGCTCGCACTTGGCCAGAGAGTCGCACTCGGGCCCTTGGTCTTGGGCACGTTGTATTACAGGCTTGATCAGCTAGTTCTGGCCATGAAAGAGTCGCGTGGCCGCCTCGATGTACTGACTTTTGTCAATATTTCCTTTTTGACAATGTGGGTCTTCGAGCGGTGGCCATCCTATGCCCCAACTGCTCTCAATCCCGACAAATGGTGTCCCCCAGGCGAGACGGAGGCGCGCGACAGCGGCAGAGCTGCGAGGTGGTTCGGAGCGAGCAACACCAAGTGTGTTTGGAGCTTGATATGCGACAAGCGGAAAGAGTTCACTGCCAGGCCCTATGCCACACGTGTGGAGAACGTGCGATGGTTTCCAAAGCTGTACCCCTCTAAGGGTGTTGTCTTCTCAGAAGAGCTGCTCTTCGAAGAGGGACCGAATTTCCATGAACGCTATCGCGAGTTCTTTTGCTGGTGTCTACGAGGTTCTCTTCCTGCCCTCGCAGAGCATATTCGTGAGCTCGCGCCAAGGTACGAGAGGATTACCGTGGATGTTGACCCCACTCGAGTTTCGCCCCAGTTTGGTTTTGACGCGGTGGCACCATCAATCTGGCCGCAGTCCATTATCAGAGGTTGCTATAAGCGCTTGCTGACAAAGGAGTGCAAGACAGTTTTCATGAACAATCTTCCCTTTGAACAGCCTGCAGGGACCCGCGAGGGTGGGTGTTCTCAGAACTGGCTCGCATACTGGGTTGCCCAGCAAACAAGGATTGAGACGCAGTCGGCCGCGCAGCCAAGTAGAGCCCCCTTGATCAAGAGGAATTCTTTTCCATTTCGCCCCAATTGCAGTCTGAGCGAGTCTGAATATGGTTGCTATTCACTGTTGGATCGTGAGAACCATTTGTGTCCTGACCTCATTCTGAAAGAGAAGGTCGCCGCAATTAAGAAGGGCGACACGCATGTCGTCAGATACAGCAAGGCATTTGCTGAGGTAAGCAATTTTCGCACGCGTTAAGCTTCTTGATTTCCTTATGCTGACACCTTTATTTTGTACTTTTTGCTGTAGTGTCATGTGCGGCGATTCGCATCTGGTGATCGCTCCAAGTCTTTGGTTAACGCCATTGTTGCCACCAGAAGACAAAAGCAGTCGTTTCGGCTAGCATGGAGGATGGACCCTGAGGTCGAGACCAAGATTCGCGCAGTCATGAATGCTTTTGCTGACTCGCTGATAGACAATGCTCCGGCCTCGTCTCCTCCCGGAGATGATCCGTCCCCTCCAGCGGCTGCGGCGCCGAGAGTGAAAAGACCTAGGCAAAAGGGAATCACAATTTCTTCCCCTAGAAGTGCTCCAACTTCTCCTCCGGTTAGGTCCCTATCTGTCAAGGACAAAGGCAAAGGTCGCATGCCCAGCAAAGTGCGGAAAGAGCTCGCAGTTGAGTCTTTCGTTCCATTCGACCAAGAGGAAGAAGGAGAGAGGCAGGAGCCCAGAGAAAGTGATGAAGAAGAAGAAGAAAGAACAGTTGTGATACATGAGGAAGAATCAGGAGGTACCCCCATGGCATTTCCTTTCCCATTATCGTAACTTCTTTGCACTTCTTTTCTTAAACCAATCATATCTTCGCAGATGATGATGATGATGAGACCATTGGTGGCCTTGTGGCCAAGAGACAAAAGATAGATGCCCATTCTGACATTCCAGATGATCCCATAAGCGAGGACATTCTTGCTGCGTCCAGGAAGACAGCCGCGGAGGCTGCTGAAAGAAGAAGACAGCGGGAAGAGGAGGAGCTCGAGCGTGTGAAACAGCGGAGCCTCGAAGAGCGTCATGTTGACGACTTAGTGCGTCCAGTTGACGAGGAAGACGAGCTTCCAGAAGAAGTGGCTCCTCATGCGGAGGAGGAAGATGAGGTTCCAGAAGAGGATGCAGCAGCCCTGGAGCAAGCCCAAGCGGACTTCGAAGAGATCGCAGGCGGCGATAAAGGTGAGATCTTCAATCTCGCAGTAACTTATAGAGATGTTATTGTGGGTGCGTTAAAGCACGGTGTGTCAAAGGCTGACATTCGCCGTTGGCTAGTAAACAAATGCGGAGAACCTTCAGGTGATCATTTGAGTGATATGCATATACTAGACCTGAGCAACTTGAAATAGGATCATGACTGGTTTCTTCGCATCCCAGGTCACGCCCCTCTTAAAGACTTGCTTAGTGAGGACACACTAATAGGACATGGTTCCTCGTCTTTAGTGTATGAAGAGGCTTCAATCCCACCTTCGCGTGGAGGTTCTTGCTCTTAGCTTTAAGTAAAGATAGCAAAATATTATTCAATGCGAGTTACCTCATACCATCGCATTTTGTATCGTAGGCAATGTTGAGGAACATGCGCCGGGGCAAAGAAGTCAGTCTTCTGCATCCTATGTTCCGATTCCGAGCCCCCATACAGAGAAGCCCGTCGCAGCTGCTGATCATGCAGGCGAGCCTTTCGAGGACATCATCGAACTCTCCGACGATGCTGAAGCTGGTGCTGTGCTAATGGATGAAGACGCCCATGCTGGCGCTGAGGAAGTAAGGAAAAATACTGCCGATGCTTCCGCATCTGAGAATGTTCCTCGCCAAGCAACCTCGGCTGTCACTTCGCCTCCGGCGATGACTGAGTCGGCGGCACCTATTCCTGCGTGGGGCTTTTGGGGCTCGCAGGTTAGGAATGCAGTCGCAGCTGGTGCGGCCTACACCCTTCCTTCTAACTATGAGGAGTTAGAGCTCGCAGCTGACAGGAGAGCCATGGAGCAAGGGCATTCTTCAACGACCCTAGTAATGCGCATTCCTTCTCTTCGTGAGATTCTCGAAGGAACTGGTAAGTAGTGATTCACTGTTTTCATCTCGCATGGTGCATTTGCTAGTTTGATAGCATAACTTAGTTTTAACATTTCTTCAGGTTTGAAGCAAACTGATGTGGACTGGCTGGTTCGGATGCGCCTCTCCTACCCCCGATCGTTTGCAAGATCTCTGGAGATAGGGCCCTTCGACAGGAGGCTGTTTCTCACCGAAGCCATTTGGATTCTGGAGCAGCTGTCTGCGGCCACACCTGAGACCATCTCTGTCCAGAGCGCCGAATTGCTTCATGGCATGTGCGAAAATCTTCTTACCAAAGTTCAGGGCAGGCTGGGTTTCAGATTTCTTATGAAAAGAGTCACTCTGATTCGCGCAGCCGTAACCTTGCAGCTCGGTCACCAGAACCTCGCAGCTGAAAAGCAGAAGGTGGAGCAGCAGAAGCAAAAGGCTGAAGAAGCTATGAAGCTCTATCATGAGATGAATGCCAAGTGCGAGCAATTGAAGCAAGAAGTGGAGCAGGTAGAGAAGCTGAGCCATCAGTTCGCACCCCATGACTCCTTGGCCAAGAATTTGCTTTTGACTTTGTGAATTTTGAAAATAGCAAGGATATAGCCGGAACATTAATGTAATGTTTGAAACATTAATGCAATGTTGCTAGGGTTTCTCCCCCCCTTTTTTTTTGACAACAAGAATCTACTTGCCCGTTTTGCCCTTTCCGGGATTTGATAGGATATCTCTGTGCATATCCAATTATGACATCAGCAATTGATACTCTGCTTGATTTTCGCGCTAATTTCTCGGAAGATAAGCACGTTTTCGTTGGGAAGTCCATCCAAATCATGACTATCCGTCATTTATTAGGATACGCAACTGAATCGTCGTAGCCTTTAGTAGGGTAATTGATCGTTACCGCTTTTCAAGGCGTAAGTGATTAACCTTACCCTCTTTTCAAATTCTGATGACTCATCTTTTGGCAACTGAAGAGTCTCCACAGGGTCTATATAAACCCTGTGTTTGCCATTTGGGTTATTCATCCCAAAAATGTGCTTTGCCGTGAGTCCTTACGACTGCTGGCCTCAACGCTTGTTTTTCGTTGATTCATGGCAACTTCAAGTTGTGAATCCTGAGTTTGCGCTTTGTGCTGTAGAAATAGTTTCCACGATCCGCTTTATGAGGCTTATTGTTCTTTATAACCATCATAAAGAAGATGGAAATGATATCTCATGTGTGTTCGAAGAAATTTCTTCGTGTATTATGTGTGCAGGTCATGTTTCCGGCCGCCTCCCGGTGAGGTGCAGCGCCGAAGTGACCGTGCTACCGTCTCGTAATGAACGGCGGAATTCTTCTTCAGCATCCCTGGAGAAGAACCCATCGCCTTCACGTTCGTGGGCTCAGGGTGGCGAACTGTCGCGTTCATCCCCGTCTACAAGGAGCCCTTGC
Organism: Linanthus parryae; assembly: GCA_023055425.1. Lineage (NCBI taxonomy): Eukaryota > Viridiplantae > Streptophyta > Magnoliopsida > Ericales > Polemoniaceae > Linanthus > Linanthus parryae. The sequence continues at coordinate 159,762,531 of JALGPY010000002.1, read as the reverse complement.
CCTTTGGAGCTTCTGTTTGCCTGTGGATCGCCGGAACCGGTGGTTCCTTGGGCAAATGTTATGGGGTGCAGATCTGACAAGGGCCTTGTAAAATACTGGGATCTTGAACGTATGGCTTCATGTGGCTCTTTGGAGCAAGATCCCCCCTGCGACAGATGTTCACCCGCAGATCTGCGTATTGTATAGCCGGTGTTGGAACCGGTGGGTTCATCCCTTTTCAGCCAGGATTCCCGTAATGTGTAACTTCATGTGTGTGAGTTACTTTTCGAATGTATTGTAAGCCATGTCGGCTGCGTAGTTAGATTTGAGCTTTTTCGCTTGTAAGCTGCTATCTAGACAAATAAATTGTAAGTCTTTTCGACTCATAATGATAAATAGCTTTTGTATTATCTGCTGCCTTGTTACAACAAAATACAATTTCGCATGCGTTTCGGCATATTCTGCCTTGCATAATGCTTTGTAATGATTTTGCATTTGCCATCTGCCTTATGAATTCTCAGATGTTTCACTAGATCGTTCGAGATCATATTTTCGCAGCTGTGCCATCTTGGCAGATGGGCTTGTGATTGGCCTTTGTGGATCACTTGAGATCATTTTCACAATATTGCTATCGTAGCAGATAGTCTTTTGGTAGATCAATTAAGATCGTTGAGTGGTGCGAGTTGCTATCGTGGCAGATAGGCTTTACTAGAAGATCAATTGAGATCATCTTGCGAATGAGTTGCTATCGTAACAGATAGGCTTGGATGATCCATTCAGATCGCGTTTGCATTTGGCTGCTATCGTAACAGATAGGCTTGAATGATCAATTAAGACCGCATTTGCATCGGCTGCTATCGTAACAGATAGGCTTAGATGATCAATTAAGATCGCATTTGCATAGGCTGCTATCGTAACAGATAGGCTTAGATGATCAATTAAGATCGCATTTGCATAGGCTGCTATCGTAACAGATAGGCTTAGATGATCAATTAAGATCGCATTTGCATAGGCTGCTATCGTAACAGATAGGCTTAGATGATCAATTAAGATCGCATTTGCATAGGCTGCTATCGTAACAGATAGGCTTAGATGATCAATTAAGATCGCATTTGCATAGGCTGCTATCGTAACAGATAGGCTTAGATGATCAATTAAGATCGCATTTGCATAGGCTGCTATCGTAACAGATAGGCTTAGATGATCAATTAAGTTCGCATTTGCATGGGCTGCTATCGTAACAGATAGGCTTAGATGATCAATTAAGATCGCATTTGCATAGTGCTATTGTAGCAGATAGCTTATTGTTAACAGTTATAGCAAACTAATAAAGTAAAATCGACATCCAGAAATATGAAGTTTCTCATTTGGGAGAATTTTCTTATTATAATGCTCTCATATGGGAGAGATGAGATTACAATCCTCTCATATGGGAGAGGAGATTGTGTAAATCATAACCATACAAGAGATTAGGCGACGTTATAATAAAACGTATGAAATGAGAGAAGTCAAGGATAGTACTTCTTAATCCAGCGCATGTTGACTGAACTCGGGGTTGAGGTTGTGCCGTGCAACCTTCGTATGCTGCAATAGCCACTGTCGAAGACTTCTGTGACTTCGAAGGGTCCTTCCCAATTGGCTGCGAACTTTGGGTGAGTCGCTTCTCGCATACAGTGGTCAGATGCGCGCAGGACCAAGTCTCCAACTGCGAAATCCCTTCGCTGGACCGTCTTATTGTAAGCGCGAGCAATCCTTTCTTGATATCGCTTGTTGGTCCTTTTGGCTTGTTCTCGCTTTTCCTCCAGCAAGACTAAGTCATGATCGCGTTGATTTTCGTAGAGTGCGTGGAAGGCTAGCCTCGCCGAATTGACTCTCACCTCCGCAGGTACCACAGCTTCGGCCCCATAACATAGTAGGAATGGTGAGGCCCCCGTGGGTGTCCTCGGAGAGGTTCGGTAAGCCCACAGAGCTATGCTTAGCGAGTCGGCCCACTTCTTGTGGTCATCTGCGACCATTTTGCTCAAAATTCTCAACAGCGTTTTGTTGGTCGCTTCGGCTTGTCCATTTCCCTTCGGGTAATAAGGGGTAGAACATATCTGCCTGATATAGTACTCCGCTAATTTCGCAGCTACCTGGCGATTAACAAAAGGAGTACCGTTATCTAAAAGAATGGTGTTTGGGATTCCGAACCTGCATATGATGTTTTCCTGGATGAAGTTGACCACAGCCAGCGCATTTGCCGTCTTCAGTGGTATTGCTTCCACCCATTTGGTGAATAGCTCAGTTGCGGTGAGAATGAAATGATTCCCGTGCGACGTTGGTCGGATGGGACCGATGAAGTCCAAAGCCCATGTGTGAAATGGCCATGGTGTGCCTAATGCATGTAGATCCACGGCGGGAGCGTGCACTAGGTTTCCTTTGAATTGGCACTCCTGGCAGCGTCGCACCTTGGTGCGACAATCGGCCTCCATCGTGGGCCAGAAATATCCAATTGAGAGAAGCTGCCTGCATAATTTCGCACCTCCTTGGTGTTCCACCTGATGAGAAAGGTCCATGACTTCTTGTGCTTCTCTGCCGTCTAGACATCGCAGCAAGTTGCCCTCGTGACCTCTTCGCCAAAGCAGGTTTTCCTGTACCACATATCGAGATGCTTTCCTTTTCAATTTCTCAGCTTCTTTTCTCGATTCAGGCACGATGCCCTGGGTGAGAAAATCGAAGAGTGGCTTCCTCCAGTCTGTGTCGTCATCGGTTAAGGCGATGAGGAGAGAATCTTTGATTAGCGCGCAACTCTCACACTTCCCTTGTATCAGGGCTGCGGCTATTGACATGTCTGGCCAGTGAATGCCATATCTCTGAGCTTTCCTGTAGATTGACACCTCGCTTTCTCCGCAAGCGTGTTGGTGAATCTTTTCTAACAGCTGTTGTCCCTCTTGCTCGGAGACGCATCGCATGAGTATTCCGCTGGGACCCTTGTAGTAAAGGGTGTTGTCATGGATGCAGTATCCTTTTGTGAGTGCCCAGTTCTCACTGCTTGTGCCTTTCGCAATAGCTTGTAGGATTGCTTTCCTCCAGTCTGTATCATCCATGTGTTCGTCATCGCACGCATCTTCTGTCAATGCCGACGATATTCGCACTTCAATGGAAATCCTTGCGGGACATTTGTCTGTGCTGACCTTAGATCCCAAGGTTGCTAAGGCGTCTGCGTGCCTGTTGTCTGCTCGAGGCTTGTGCTCGTACCTCACATCGCAAAACTGCTGTACTAGCTTTTGCACTAAGGTGCGGTAAGACAGAAGATTAATCTCCTTCAAACCGTACTCGCCCGAGGCTTGCTTGACAATCAACTTGGAGTCTCCCATGACCGTCAGATTGCTTACTTCCAAAGCTTTTGCTGCGCGCAGTCCCGCTATGAGAGCTTCGTACTCCGCTTCGTTGTTTGTGACTGCGAAGTTGAGCTTTGCGGACATCTGTATGACCTCCCCATCTGGTTTGGTCAAAACTATCCCAATGCCTCCACCTTTCCTTGTGGACGAGCCGTCGAAGTGGAGCGTCCAATAGGGCACGTCGATTGCATAGATCTCAGGGCCTTCGAGCTCTTCCTCGATCACGGGCTCGTGGCTGTTATCGGGGAACTGTGCCAACAGATCCGCTACCGCCTGCGACTTGATCGCTCGCGGTCGCACGCATGTGATATCATATTGAGAGATGGTCATGTACCATTTCGCCAATCTCCCGCCAGGAGTAGTGTGAGTTAGCAAGTATCTTATGGGGTCGCTCTTGGTGACCACTACTACTTTGTGTGATGCAAAATAGTGTTTCAACTTCTCTATCACAAAGAATAAGGCAAGGCAATGACGTTCGATGTCTGTGTACCTTGATTTAGCAGGCTGCACGATACGAGAGATGTAGTAGATAGGTCTCTCTTGGCCTTCATACTCCTGAGCCAAGAGCGCTCCTATAGATCTCCTTGTTGATGTCAGATATAGCAGAAGCGGTGAGCCCAGTTGAGGTGCGATCATTATTTTCGAGGATGTCAGCAAATCCTTCAGCCTTTCGAATGCGGCTTCGTGCTCCGGAGCCTAGTTGTACGCGGCGTCCTTCTTGAGAAGAGTGCTGAAACAGCATGTGATTTCGGCAATTGCTGGGATGAATCTCCGCAGATAGGATAGCTTTCCTAAAAATGTCTTCAATGCACTCTGATTATGGGGCGGCGTCATGCCAGTGATAGCTGATACTTTCGCGGGGTCGGGCTCGATCCCTTGGCGATGAACCACGCATCCCAAGAATTTCCATGATGTCACCCCGAACGCGCATTTCATGGGATTCATCTTCAGCTGAAAGCGCCTGCATCTATTGAACACCTTTCGTAGATCTGCGAGGTGGTCTGCTTCGTGCTTGGATTTAACCACCAGGTCATCCACATAGAATTCCACCTCTTTGTGCATCATGTCGTGGAATAGAGCCATCATGGCCCGCTGATAGGTCGCGCCCGCGTTCTTAAGACCGAACAGCATCACTGTGTAGTTGAACACCCCCACCGGAGTGATGAATGCAGTTTTCCGCGCGTCTTCGGGGTCCATCTTGATCTGGTTGTACCCGCTGAAACCATCCATAAAGCTGAACATACGGTGGCCCGCTGTTGAATCGATAAGCAAATCGATGTTGGGCAGTGGGAAATCATCCTTAGGGCAGAAGCGATTGAGATCTCGGAAGTCCACGCAGATGCGAAGCTGTCCGTTCTTTTTCACTACTGGCACGATGTTGGCCAGCCATGTGGGATGATGATTCGGCTCTATGAACTTGGCATCTAGGAGTTTGACAATCTTCTGCTTGATTTTCACGTTAAGCTCTGGCCTGAAGCTTCTTGTGCTCTGCTTGACCGGTTTAGACCCTGGGATGATGTCTAAACGGTGCATGGTGATGCTTGTATCCAGACCTGGCATCTCATCATACTCCCATGCGAACACATCCTTGTATTCAGTTAGGAGCTGCAACAGTCCTTGCTCCTCTTCGCTCGTGAGGTCCGCACTTAGAAAGACTGGCCTTTTCTTTTCCTCGCTCGGGCTGAGGAACACTTCCTTTAGTTCTTGCTTTTGTGGTCTTGGCCTGTCTTCCATGCATTCAGGCGCTTCTTTGAGCTTCTCATCTGGAGTGCTCTGCATTGGCTCTTCTGCTAGCGCAATTTGCTTGATTTGATTGATTTGCCCAGGGATATCCCCATGCCCGTGTGGGGACATCCCCGCGCACCTTCATATGCGATAGCATTTCTTCCCATTGGCGTAGAAGCTCTCTATCTCCTTGCCCTCGGGGTCATGCTTTGCGATTCTCTTCAGAGTATACACATTCTTCCGATGGTATGCGATACGCGGCGCCTCCTCGCGTGTAGGCGGCTTATCCTTGGCATCTTCCCGTGTCACCATTACTCCCGCAGGTGGCTGGTCCTTGATGTCCTCCCAGAGAGGCAAAGGAGTAGGGTTGAATGGTCCCGGTGTTTGCTCGTCCGCCATCTCGGTAAACCACACCGCCTCGCTAAGATGTGCTTCATCCAGGTTGAATGGATTCGTCGAAGCCGGTATCTCGACTAATCTGTCATTCCAGATAGCTTTCATAACTTGATGAGCTGTTGAGGGGATCGCATCGAAGCGATGAATCCAGGCTTGACCAATAATCATATGGTATGTAGTGTTCGCGTCTATGACATAGAACTTTGCTGAGCACTTGATTTTGCCAATCTGAACGCCCAGGCGGATCCATCCGATCGTCATTCTAGAGTCGCTTCCGAATCCCATCAGCGGAGATGGACGCCTGACGATCTTATGTTCGGGGATCCCTGCTAGCTTTAGTGTGTGCAGCGATACGACGTTGACCGCTGCCCCGCCGTCGACGAATGCTCGTTTGAACTCGACGCCGTTGATGATGACTGTCACGTACAGAGGCCTCTGGTGGCTCGCATCTGTCTTCTTGTCGCTGGCAGAAAAGGTCATAATCTTTTCTGTAGAGCGAGACGCCCTGATGACTTTCCCGTTGGATACTACAAGATCCTCCTCGTAGTCTTCCGCTATTCTCAAGATCGCTTTCGTCATATCTGTTCGGCATTTCTCCGAGAAATTCATCTCGTCGAAGAACCTGCTGAAGCCATGCGACCCTTTCATCCGGTCGGCACGTCCATCCTCCGTGTCCATGCTGTAGTCTTCGTCTTCATGGACCTCGGCAACGATGGGTAGACCATCCTCTGCGACTTCTTCCAGGTCGACGATCGAGATCATAGCGACCTCTTTGCCTTTCGAGCCCTGCTCCGCATGCGCAGGAAGCGGGTTGTTGCGCACATCCTTCCGGTGATCGCTGACGATAAGCTCGCCGTTCTTCATCTTCTGGTCGAACGCGAACCTGAGCTTCTTGCACTCGGCCGTGGGATGCATGACCTTGCCGTGGTACTCGCACCACTTAGGGTCTCTCACCATCTCCTTGGAGGGTATCTTCTCGAGTGGAGGTAGGACACCATCCTTACGCCACTGTCTGCAGAGGTCGCTTGCCTCCTCTACCGAGCATGGTAGGGGTGGTACGTCAAAATTCACAACCTTCGCTTGCTTCTGGGGTGAAACTGTATTGACCTCAGCTTCACGTCCCCTCTTGTAACTGAATCTCCCGATCTTGTAGGTGGTGGCGCTCGGAGGTCGCTCCGGAGCGTTCTTCTTTTTCTGTCTCTCGACTATGGGCTCGATGTTCTTCGTGCATTCAATTAACTTTGAAAACGTAGGTGTTTGCAAATTAATGAGCATACCTTTGTATTCATCTCGCATGCACTGCAGGCATATCTCTACGAGTCGGCTTTCGAGCATTGGATCTTTGCACTCCAAGGATTTCGCCCGGAATTTCTTGATGAAAGTGACCCCATCCTCCTCGCGCTTCTGATACATCCGCGAGAGATGAATCATTGTCACCTTTTCTTCCATCTGGAAGAATTTGGTGTAGAACTTCTGGACCATGTCGTCCCAAGTCTTCACGGATCCGGCTTCCAACGTTCGGTACCACTTGTACGCCACGTTCCCTAAAGATTTTGGGAACTCTCGCATCAGCAGTTTGGGATCGGCTCCGTATGGTCCCATGACATCAATGAAACGCATGACATGTTCATGGGCGTTCCCGTTGACATCCTCAAACTTGTCCCATTTGGGAGCTTTGTACCCCGCCGGGTTAGGCATGAGATAGATCTCTCGTGGAATGGGTGGATCGTTGTCCAGCTTCGGGATAATAGTATCCGCGAATGACTGATGAGCCAGAATAGTGTCCATGCGCTTCTGCAGAGACGTCATACACTCTGGAATTCTCCCTTCAGCAGCTGAAGGAGGGGTCGCCGTAGGCAGAGGCGACACATACGCCGTCGAAGGATTGGGGACATATGGACTGCTCGCATTGCCCCAGATCGCCGTTGGAGGAGGCAAAGGGTACTGCAGAGTCGGGTTAGCCGCCAAAGCCGAGGGCTGAGGAGTGTGAGCGGTGAGAGGCAACATCTGAGCCGTTGACCCCTGAATCGAAGGCGGCTGTGCGGTTGCCGGTGGAGTTTGCAGGTTGGGGCTGGGAGGTGTGGTTGACACTCCCAGTCCCGGAGCGGTAGGGGCTCCTCCTCCTTGAGAGACGGCAGTGGCCGACGAAGGATTTGGTGCAAAGGTACCCAGAACGGCCAAGATCCGCTCTAGCTGCTCGGATTGGGCCTTGAGAGCTTTCGCTTGGCCTTGAACAGTGGCGTCCAAAGACTCTAGCGTCGGTGTCTCGCCGGGAGTGGTAGGAGTACGTCGGGTCCCCTCTCCCGAGGCGGTTTCAGCGGAAGGCGATCTGTTGCTGATATCATCCTCCTGAGACATGGTTGCTTTTGTTGGTAAGTTCACGTCGGGTTCACCAAAATGTGCACAAGAGATTCCGGCGGGGAGACCTCCGTGTACACCGTATGTAGAGGATCGAGGATCGCACAGGAAGAGTGGGGTTGTGTGTAGGGAGAGAGCAAGTCAGTAGCAATGTCTGAGAGAGAGACAGAGGTTTGGCAGAGCTTTCGCGTATGGCAAGTGTGTTCTCCTTTGTATGGAAAGGTTAACGTCCTATATATAGCAGAGAACGTGACCGTTGTAGTGTGGTTAATGCGCCCATTGATGGCGGCTTAATTAGCTTAACCATAACGGCACGTTCGTCCGAGTATATAGGGACCGTTACAGCACGTTGTGCGCGAATACCGGAACCGTTACGAGGTTGACCGGGTTTGACCGGATTGACCGGGCTTATGGAGCTCGTGCCATAAATCTCTCAAAGCAGTTACTAAAGGTCGCGCGCGAGCTTGACTCGCACGCGACAGGGCTTACTCTAGCCTCCAAACCACTAAGTCCCTACAAGTCCCGTGGAGTGGTATGCGAGGGCTCTGTCTCGCAGCCCCCACATGGATCAGCTCGGCTGGTGATCCAGTGTGTATGGAGCACAATATGGTGTGCTGGATGGTTGCCACGTGGCCAAGATCTGTCAGCTCAGAAAGCACTATCTACATCCGTCATTTGAATGTTGAGATTTGCTCAACTGCCAAAGCTGTGAATTCTTGTATAAGTATATCTACAAAGGCCATGACAAGATTGTATTCCAAGTGGTGTCAAACCAAATATCGGGTATTGATGAAATTGCAGCTTTCTAGGCCGGTAGGTGGATTTCCCCGCCCGAGGCTGCTTGGCGTCTGTTCAAATTCCCTATGAATGAGATATATCTAGCTGTGATTTCACTGCCACTCCACCTGCCACGAATGGAATCAATATCGTTTAATCAGTACATCAACTTGCCATATGTTGCAACGGACAAGAAGAATACGAAGAGGATGTTAACATAATACTTTGAAATGAATAAGCGTGATAAGGCTGCTAAGCGATGGCTCTACAGTGAGTTTCCTCAACATTATGTATGGGATTCAGATGTATTAGAATGGAGACCACGCCAGAAAGGGCAGAGTATTGGTCGCATTGTTGCTGCTAAGCCTGGTGAGGGCGAACGGTTTTTCCTCAAGATTTTGCTTAGGCATGTACGCGGAGCAGAGTCATTCGAACAACTTCGAACAGTCAATCATCATGTATGCAGTACATTTCGTGAGGCTTGTGAAAGATTGGGTTTCCTGGAAAAATTCACTGTGTTGGAGGATTCATTATCAGAGGCTTGTACTTTTCAAATGCCACAAACATTGCGTGTTTGTTTGCTACTATTCTCGTATTTTTCTAGCCAACCAATCCTCGATTTCTATGGGATCGGTTTTATAATGATCTAAGTGAAGATTATCGGTATGGAAATCATCTGAGTGAGTCGGATATTATTCAAGACTACCAAAGCAGTCGACCTATTCCTTCAGTCTATGGGCAAACATCTTAGTGATTTCGATTTGCCAGCATGCGTGGAGTCCTCGGATGGGGCAACTTCTGCTAATCATGAAATCGATGAAGGGTTATCAATTCCAATTCCCGCATAAGATATTGCAGTGATAAAGCAACTCAATCAGGAGCAAAAGGCAGCGTATGATATAATTGTTGATCGTATTGCAAATAATGGAGCCCAATGTTTCTTCGTAGATGGGCCGGGCGGAACAGGAAAAACATTATTGTATAAAGCTCTTTTTGCGCACGTCCGACGGTCTGGGAATATTGCGTTAGCTACTGCTAGCACTGGTATTGCAGCGTCTAATTTACGCGTTGGCCGGACAGCGCATTCGCGCTTTAAATTGCCTCTTGACACAAGGGAGAAAAACACCTGCAACATTGGGAAGCAAACTGCTCTAGCACATCTTATTAGAGAAGCAAAAGTAATAATATGGGATGAGGTTACAATGGCCAAGAAGCAAAATATAGATGCCTTCGAAAGTATGCTTCGTGACATTTTTTCGAGTGAAGATGACTTTGGTGGTAAAGTTGTTGTGTTTGGTGGGGATTTCAGACAGGTTCTTCCGGTACCAGTGCGCGCAACCAAGGAGGAATGCATATCAAATAATGTTGTTGATTCTCATATGTGGGAAAAAATACGCAATTTACGTTTGACAGAAAACATGAGAGCTCTTACGATCCATCTTTTTGTCGTTTCCTTCTTTCTGTTGGCGATGGGAGTGCGCAGGAGAAAGATGAGTCATTAATTGAGCTCCCGGGATCTATGATCGTCCCATTTATAAATGAAAGCTCGTCAATTTATGCATTCATAAACTATTTGTATCCTAATTTTGAGACAGAATGCTTCAAACATGACTATCTTATTGGTCGAGCTATCCTTACACCCATAAATGATTGTGTCGATGCGTTAAATCAAATTTTGTTAGAAAGATTCCCTGCTCAGTCGCATACTTATACTAGCTTTGATAGTTGTCTTCCTGACAGCCAAGAAAATCATCCATTAGAGTTTTTGCATTCACTTACTCCAAATGGATTACCACCCCATGAGTTAGTGCTAAAACCTGGTTGTCCTTTGATGCTACTTCGAAACTTGGATCCGTCGGCTGGTCTTTCGAATGGTGTTAAACTTATTTGTAAAAAAATGTTGCCGAATATTGTTCATGCTGAAATAGCGGTAGGTCCAAACAAAGGGAAGTCAGTTTTCATTCCTAGAATACCTCTTAGGCCATCTAAAACAGACAACTTCCCAATTGAGTTCTAAAGGAAACAATTTCCAGTGCGACCATGCTTTGCTATGACAATTAATAAGTCGCAGGGACATACATTAGATTATGTTGGTGTCTATCTCCCTAAACCAGTCTTTTCCCATGGTCAACTTTACGTTGCACTTTCCCGGTCCAAATTATCAACAACAGTTATAGTTTTAATCCATCCTATTCCACGTGCCCAAACTTCATGTATCACGCAAAATGTTCTGTAAAAAGATTTGTTACGTAGAGCATCCTATTCTGAATTATAGCATTATGAATTTCCAGCGGTTATTATTTATGACTTGAAGTTATTGTTGGTAGTATTAATGATTATTGATCTGATATTTTTTTCTTCATATTCCCTCTATCTACATTATATTATGGCTTTCCTTAGGTTTCATATTAACAGTTGGTCTGCATTATACAATTAAAACGTATTTGTATAATGTGCTTCAAATTTTAGTTTTCATATATTTGTGACGAATAGTTGACATTACTTGTAGGCTGAAATCATTTTCAATATGCTTACTCCGCAGGTAAGATATAAAGAATAAATGGCAAGCAGTGTTCTCAAGTTATCTGCGTTAACGGACAAAAATAAGGATTGGAAACTCCGACTCCGTGCTGCTGAAAAATCCCGTGTACTGACAGCTCGGTTTGGTAACAAAAAGTATCAACACTATGTTTTTTGTGATAGCGATGTTTGATAATGCTCTCTTCCTGGGCCTTTTTAATTGCACTTTTAAGTTCTATTTAGCTAAGAAATTGCTTGTGTTGTTTCTACTTGGCCTTTCCCCCTCGTTCCAACCCTCTCCTCCTTGTAAACAACCTTCCTCTTTTCCTTCTTCTTATTTTTCCGGTTTTTGTTCTATAAATTCACATATCATCTGGATGCAGGGCACGAGAATTCAAGGGACTGCTTTTGAAAAAAACATTTCATCTTTTGATGCAAAACTTCGTCCATACTGTTGGTACTGGTTTCATTCATATCACTGAGGTTTGCTGAGGTTATATATTCTGAAATAACTGCTAATATGTGTTTGTTGCTTGGCAGACGTAGCCGTGGTCTTCATCGCCGTGATGTCAACGAGGAGTATTTCACGCAAGGATTCACTGGAACGTGCCACTGTGCGCGATATTGTTGTTGTCGATGTATCGTAAGGATTCTGATCCAGCCGTAATTATTTCTGAAACATAAATGTTGTATGTTGACTTGGTATCAACAATGGAACACAATGACTGTTGGAATAGATTCCCTAGAGGCAATCTAGTTTAGTATGAATTTATTTTGGCTAGAACATTCATTGTATTATTTATTGGATATGTAATATAATGAAGTCCTTAGATTTACAATCGTGTTGTTTATCTTAAATATCCCTAGTTCAGTATAATGATTAATAGGACAATTATCTATAAACTAGTATGGGGTTGGATTGATATAGAGATATCATGATCCAACACATGGGTGTGCATTAAGGGTAATGGCGCACCGGATTGACCCATCTCCGAGAAGGCTACATACACGTTATGGTAAGTCACAAGTGCTTCTCGTGGTGCAATGATATTGTCATCCTTAGACTTGAAGTCGCTAGATATTCTAGTTGTGGATTATTGTGATTTTGGTAGCGTCAAATGCTACACCGTAAGTGGGTAGTTATAAAAGCGTATTACAGATACAATAAGAAGCAAGCCTAGAGATCGTAGTGGACGTAGATAGAATTTTTCCCCCCCACATAACGGGAGCAAATATCCTAGGCCACTTGAGGGATAGTGCTTATAGAATGTTTGGCCAGACTCAAATAAATCAATATAGGATATTGATGTTATTTGCATGAATATGGCTATTCCCATGGATCGAGAAACTATGGATTGGATATACGAGTGTGACTTGTATGACTCGTGTCCAATCCGGGTATAGAGACAAAGGGATGTGACAATTACTTGTACAAGGTTTGTCGGATGACTATTCTATTAGTTGGCTAGAATGGATGTTTTGCTAGAAACCGTTCCATATTAGCAAATTGTTGCTACCAACTAGATAGAACCTATAGGGTCACACGATATATAGAGTTGAACTAGATTTGGGAATTAATTAATAGGATTAATTAATTAGAAGGATCACTTTGCAACAGCTTGCAAACTTAGTAGGACTAATTTGCAAGGAAGGGACTAAACCGAATTCTAGTAGGACTAGAATGGGTCCTTTAGGTAGTTGGCAAGGATTTGTTGGACTATATAAAGGATGCTCCTTCCTTCCTTCCCACACTTATGAGCCTTTAGTTCATAAATTGAGTGGGAGAGAACAAAAAGGAGAGAGCAAGCAAGCAAGCAAGCAAGAGGGACCCGTCCGCCCCCCTTGCCGCCGCCCCATCCCCTCGGCTCAAACAAGGAGGCCGATCCTCCTTGTTTCCTCGCGGTGTGTGATTTATTCTTCCTCTTCCTCCATTCCGGGCTAGCACAAAGGAGAAGGAAGATCTAGGATTCAACTCTAGGCGTGGATCAACTATAGAGAACGTGACACAATTCACGTTACAAGTCATCACAGGAGAAACTCTAAGGTGTGTAACTTGATTTCTTCCCTTACCATCGTTATGTCTCTTGCCTGTGATCCTTGGAGGGTATTGCATGGATTATATTTGTTTATCCGCTGCGTATCCATGATCAAAACCCTACAGTGGTATTAGAGCCACATGTCGTAGAGCATAAACGTGGTTTATGTGTTACGTTTTTGATAGTTTTACACTTTAAATTTATTGTTTATCGTGTAAAACAAGACAAATTAAGCATATTATTCAATTTGTTAACAATCAATCATAACAAGACCTAGTTTTTGCATTGGATGCATGAATTAGTGAGTTTGAGAAATTTTAGGACCTTAGATCTAGGGTTTGGGCATCCTATGGAAAGAATGAGTTCTTTTCATATAAGGAAACAACCAAACTTGGGCACCAAGCAAGGGAGTTGTCCAAAACAACTCCCAAAGGAGGTTCGGCCTCCCTAGGGGACCGCCCCTCCTTGCTTGCCGCCCAAGCAAGGGACGTCGTAGGGGCCGGGGCAGCCCTAGCCTGCGGCCTAGCCGCCTAGGCAAGGGGCCGGCCGGCCCAAGGCCTTTGCGGTCCTCTTTTTGGGTCCGGGCAATTTGATTGTTGAGCCCAATTGACCGTTTTAACCCTAGAAAATCCTAAAATCAATAAAAATTGACCAAGCTCGTTAAAATTGGATTTTAACTGTTTATGTGCAAATCGCATGGTGATTAGATATGGCCTTAGTATGTGGTTTGGTGTGATTGTTTAATTTTTGTGTTTTGGTTTACGGCCTGCGAGCTGATCAATGAATTGTAATAATTAATTAGGGTTTTATGGCCTGCGAGCCATTTTTTTCTCAACTTGTGAGATTTATTTTATTTAGTATAGTTGTTAGCTAGTGCTAGCCACAAAAGATGGAGCATGGAGCATTCCACACGACTATGAAGGATGGACCAAAAAGATGAAGACGCATGGAGATGTGTTTGCTTTTAGGGTTCATAGATAATTCCATTGGCTTGGAATTATCTTAGTCTAGAAAAGGCCATATTCACATCACGTTTTATTTTGTTTTGTGGTTGTTTATTTTATTGTCTTATTATTTTGTGGTTGGTGTATGGATGATGCATGCAATTAGGATAATAAGATAATTATACAACCCGGATCTATTATTTGGAGTTGTGCCCAAACTCAAATAGATTGATTAGTTGATATGGATCAACAAAAAATAATTAAAATTGATTTAAAAATCCCTAAAAATTCAAATATTGTGTTCTTACCTTCTCGTTATTTGAACACTCATTATCATCATGATTTATCAAGTTCGCGCGTGCCAAAGCATGGCGACTTGGTTCATAATGATGGAATGCGATGACACAAACAAGTAATGTGCAATTGTTTAAATAAGAGGTTGAACACAACTAGGCTATTAATATGATTAAAACCTAGAGGCAATCAATTGGGATTATCCATACGGATGGATAAATAAGGAGTTATTTGCCCAATTGAACCAAGAGTTTCATAGAAGATGCAATTGGAATTGTTCCTACCTAAAGTAGTCAAATTATGGGTGACTTGCCAAAGCAAGCTCTTAAGGAGATGAAACATGGATCTTGGCCCACTAGAAAATATAAGGATATTTTCCGCATTAATATCTTGAGGGTTATTAATCCGTAGAAAAATATTGGGAGGTATATTTGATAAACTAGCCATTATTGAATATAGTCAAAAATTCACAAATACTAAAACTTGCGAATTTTCCTTTTTGTAGAATTCCAAATGGCAAACAACTCATCGAGTTCACAACATTCCCTACGATCTGTCCTTGAGAAGGACAAGCTCTCTGGAACCAACTTCCTTGATTGGTACAGAAACTTGAGAATCGTTCTCAAGCAAGAGAAGAAGCTGTATGCAATAGAGGAGCAAGTTCCAGCAGGTTCAGAGAACAATACCCCTGCAGCCCTAAAGGCTTATCAAAAGCGTGTTGATGACGCTAATGATGCGGCCTGCCTTATGCTTTGCACCATGAATTCTGAGCTTCATAAGCAACACGAAAACATGAATGCTGTCGATATGATCGAGCATCTCAAGCAGCTCTTCCAAGAGCAGGCAAGGGTTGAGAGGTATGAGGTCTCTTAGGCAATGTTCAACTGTCATCTGGTATAAGGGAACCCGGTGGGACCCCATGTACTCCGTATGATCGGGTACCTGGAGAATCTCGCCCGACTGGGGTTCCCGGTCGGCCAAGAATTGGCAACCGATCTCGTGTTGCAACCGTTGCTTGAAGTTATGGACAGTTCATCATGAACTATAACATGAACGAGATCGTGAAACCACTGCCAGATTTGCTCAATATATTGAGGACAGCTGAACAAAGCATCAACAAGGGTAAGGGCAAGGCCATTATGATGGTGCAGAAAGGAAAGGGCAAGAGGTTTGCCTCATCTTCCAAGGGCAAAGGCAAGTCAGTTTCCAAGTTTAAGGAACCTGCCCTTCAGCTTGTTGGTGGGATTGCCAAAGGTGTGACTAAAGGTGAGTGTCACTGCTGCAGTAAGCCTGGACACTGGAGGAGGAACTGCCCAAAATATCTGGAGGACAAGAGGCTTGGAATAGTGATTCCACCACCACCATGTATTTTTGTTGTAGATGTCAATTTAATTGTCTCTACATCATGGGTATTAGATACTGGATGTGGATCTCACATTTGTCGAAATGTGTAGGATCTAAAGAGAAGTAGAAAATTGGCTAAAGGAGAGATAGATCTGCGCGTTGGGAATGGAGCAAAAGTTGTTGCGTTGGTCGTAGGCGTGTGCGAGCTATCTCTGCCTTCAGGATTAGTTTTAGAATTAAATAATTGCTATTTTGTGCCTCTATGAGCAGAAACATTATTTCTATTTATTTTTTGGACAAGGAAGGTTTTATTATTTCAATAAAGAACAATTGTTGTTCCTTTTATTTTAATAATATTCACTATTTTAGTGCGCAATTATTTAATGGACTGTATGTCCTTGATCTAAGCAATCCTGTCTACAACATTAATACCAAGAGGATTAAAATACATGATTTAAATTATGTTTACTTATGGCACTGTCGTTTAGGCCGCATAAACGAGAAACGTGTATCTAGACTCCATAAGGATGGACTACTAGACTCATTTGATTTTGAATCATATGAGACATGTGAGACTTGTTTATTGGGAAAAATGACAAAGTCCCCTTTCAATATGAAAGGTGAGAGGACTAGTGAGCAATTGGCGCTCATACATACTGATGTGTGTGGGCCATTTGCCACGCCTGCCAGGGGTGGTTATGTCTACTTCATTACATTTACTGATGATTACAGTAGATATGGATTTGTGTACCTTATGAAGGCCAAATCCGAATCCTTTGAAATGTTCAAAGAATTCAAAAGTGAAGTAGAAAATCAACTTGGCAAAAGTATCAAGGCTCTAGATCAGATCGTGCAGGAGAATACTTGAGCCATGAGTTTGACGACTATCTTAGAGAGTGTGGGATCGTGTCCCAACTCACTCCACCCGGAACGCCACAATGGAATGGCGTGTCTGAGAGAAGGAATCGTACCCTATTGGATATGGTTCGATCTATGATGTGTCAAACCGACCTTCCATTATCGTTTTGGGGCCACGCTATATTAAGTGCAACTTTCACCATTAACCGTGTTCCATCTAAATCAGCCATGAAGACACCACATGAGATGTGGAGTGGGAGGCGTCCCACACTGTCGTTCATGAGGGTTTGGGGCTGCGATGTCTATGTAAAACGTTTACAATCAGACAAGCTAGGGCCAAAGTCAGATAAGTGTAAAATTGTCGGGTATCCTAAGGAAACTAAGGGTTACTACTTCTACAATCCGACCGAAAACAAAGTGTTTGTTGCTCGGACCGGCGTGTTTCGAGAAAGAGAGTTTGTATCTAAAGAAGCAAGTGGGAGGACTGTAGAACTTGAAGAAATTCAAGAACCACAAATCATTGAACCGATCATGGAACATGAACAGGAACCACAAGCAGTTGTGGAACAGCCTGTTCAGGTAACACAAGAGCTTCGTAGATCTAGTAGAGTGCGCCAAGAACCCGAGAGGTATGGACTTCTCGTGACCAATTCCGGTGACACACTGCTCATAGATGATGAGCCTACTACCTATGAAGAGGCCATGAAAGGGCCAGACTCTCAGAAGTGTCTAGAAGCCATGAGATCCGAGATGGAATCCATGTATACCAACAAAGTATGGACTTTGGTGGAACCACCCGAAGGGGCGCGGCCCATAGGGTGCAAGTGGGTCTTCAAGAAGAAGATCGACATGGATGGTAATGTGATTACCTATAAGGGCCGATTGGTGGCTAAAGGATTCAGACAGATTCATGGTATTGACTATGATGAAACCTTTTCACCAGTCGCTATGACCAAATCCATCCGAATCCTACTTGCAATTGCAGCATACTACGACTATGAGATTTGGCAGATGGATGTCAAAACAGAATTCCTTTATGGGAATCTCCTCGAGGATGTGTATATGATACAACCAAAGGGTTTTGAAGATCCAAAGCAAGCCAACAAAGTCTGTAAGCTGCAATGATCCATTTATGGATTGAATCAAGCTTCTCGGAGTTGGAATGGACGTTTTGATGAAGTAGTCAAAGAGTTTGGCCTCATCAGAAACGAAGATGAGTCTTGTGTCTACAAGAAGGTTAGTGGGAGCTCTGTAGCTTTTCTTGTCTTGTATGTGGATGACATAATTCTCATTGGAAACGATGTTCCCATGCTGAAATCTGTTAAAGATTGGCTAGGGAAATGTTTCTCAATGAAGGACTTAGGGGAAGCAGCCTATATACTCGGTATAAAGATCTATAGAGATAGATCTAAAAGACATCTAGGCCTAAGTCAGAGTACATATATTGACAAGGTGTTGAAGCGGTTCAACATGCAAGATTCCAAGAAGGGATTCTTGCCCATGTCACATGGAATTACTCTTTCGAAGAGTGGTTGTCCTTCCAATGAGATTGAGAAGGAACGCATGAGTATGTACTAGACCAGATGTGTCATATGCCTTGAGTATGACAAGCAGATACCAATCCAGTCCGGGTGAGAGTCACTGGATTACAGTCAAGAATATCCTGAAGTACTTGAGAAGAACTAAGGATGCTTTCTTGATATTTGGCGGTGAGGAAGAGTTGCGTGTAAGGGATTACACTGATGCAAGCTTCCAAACCGACAGAGATGACTTTAGATCACAGTCGGGATATGTGTTTTGCCTGAATGGAGCAGCGATGAGCTGGAAGAGTTCCAAGCAAGAGACGGTGGCTGATTCTACAACAGAGGCTGAGTACATTGTTGCAAATGGCGCAGCAAAGGAAGTTGTTTGGATCAGAAAGTTTGTTTCTGAACTTGGTGTGGTTCCTAGCATTGCGGATCCAGTTGAGTTGTATTGTGACAACACTGGGGCGATCGCGCAATCAAAGGAGCCCAGGTCGCACCAGAAATCCAAGCACGTGCTCAGGAAGTTCCATCTGATTCGAGATATTATCGATATAGGAGACGTTCGGATATGCAATATTCCTACATATGAGAATCTGTCAGATCCACTTACAAAGCCACTTGTGCAGTGGAAGCATGAAGGGCACACTAGGAGCATGGGCATACGAGATGCGTCAGATTGGCTCTAGGGCAAGTGGGAGACTGTTGGAATAGATGCCCTAGAGGCAATCTAGTTTAGTATGAATTTATTTTGGCTAGAACATTCATTGTATTATTTATTGGATATTTAATATAATGAAGTCCTTAGATTTACAATCGTGTTGTTTATCTTAAATATCCCTAGTCCAGTATAATGATTAATAGGACAATCATCTATAGACTAGTATGGGGTTGGATTGATATAGAGATATCATGATCCAACACATGGGTGTGCATTAAGGGTAATGGCGCACCGGATTGACCCATCTCCGAGAAGGCTACATACACGTTATGGTAAGTCACAAGTGCTTCTCGTGGTGAAATGGTATTTTCATCCTTATACTTGAATTCGCTAGATATTCTAGTTGTGGATTATTGTGATTTTGGTAGCGTTAAACGCTACACCGTAACTGGGTAGTTATAAAGGCCTGTACCGGATACAATAAGAAGCAAGCTTAGAGATCGTATTGGACGTAGATATAATTTCTCCCTCCCACATAACGGGAGCAAATATCCTAGGCCACTCGAGGGATAGTGCTTATAGAATGTCTGGCCAGACTCAAATAAATCAATATAGGATATTGATGTTATTTGCATGAATAAGGCTATTCCCATGGATCGAGAAACTATGGATTGTATTTACGAGTGTGACTTGTATGTCTCGTTTCCAATCCGGATATAGAGACAAAGGGATGAGACAATTACTTGTACAAGGTTTGTCGGATGACTATTCTATTAGTTGGCTAGAATGGATGTTTTGCTAGAAACCGCTCCTTATTAGCAAATTATTGCTACCAACTAGATAGAACCTATAGGGTCACACGCTATATAGAGTTGAAATAGATTTGGGAATTAATTAATAGGATTAATTAATTAGAAGGATCACTTTGCAACAGCTTGCAAACTTAGTAGGACTAATTTGCAAGGAAGGGACTAAACCGAATTCTAGTAGGACTAGAATGGGTCCTTTAGGTAGTTGGCAAGGATTTTTTGGACTATATAAAGGATGCTCCTTCCTTACTTCCCACACTTATGAGCCTTTAGTTCATAAATTGAGTGGGGGAGAACAAAAAGGAGAGAGCAAGCAAGCATGAGGGACCCGTCCGCCCCCTTGCCGCCGCCCCATCCCGTCGGCCCAAACAAGGAGGCCGATCCTCCTTGTTTCCTCGCGTTGTGTGATTTCTTCTTCCTCTTCCTCCATTCCGGGCTAGCACAAAGGAGAAGGAAGATCTAGAATTCAACTCTAGGCGCGGATCAACTATAGAGAACGTGACACAATTCACGTTACAAGTCATCACAGGAGAAACCCTAAGGTGTGTAACTTGATTTCTTCCCTTACCATCGTTATGTCTCTTGACTTGTGATCCTTGGAGGGTATTGCATGGATTATATTTGTTTTTCCGCTGCGTATCCATGATCAAAACCCTACAATGACATATGTGTGGCATAATCTGCAGGCTTTCTCCCACCTGCCTCTATGCATGGGATGATGCTGCAACGGATGATGCTGAAAAATTAGCAAAGCTGGCACCGACACAATCTATTGTTGTCGTGACTAATGTTGTTGCAACAAAGTATCTAGGTATAATGCATTCATATTTTAACTTCTTAATTTATCCCTTCAAATAAATTTTTCTGCTGTCAACCTTAGAATGTCTGATTAAATTAGTTATTTCTGCAGACTTTTCGTTGAAAACAACAACTTCTACTATGTTCATGCATGATGTTAAAGATACGCAGCTGGAAGAACTGTGTGATTGGTATGCGAAACATAGCTTTAGTTTCCTACGTGACATAAAAATCATTGCTAACTGGTTACATTTTATGAGCAGGCGTGATGCTAACTATGATAAAATTGATGAGCTCAGGCGTCCTGATTCCCTTTTAACAAGAAAGCGTGCCAGGAATGCAGAGCCAAAATTTAAGCTGTCTAAAATTTCAGATTTACCTGCTACTCCGGTACTATTTACGTTCATGTTTTTCTTCAGCATGCTGTTTAAAATGTTATGTTGTATATATATGAACGTCAAGCATATTATTTACCAACAACCTACTGATGCTGAAATCTGGGTAAAGGTCTCTATTGTTGTATCCCCTCCAAAACAATGACCGTGGTACCATGCATGTAACCGATGCAATCGTGCTACTGGCCACATAATGGGAGAAGTCTTCGACCGTGGTAGCTGTTGTAATACTGGTTGTACTTGCATAGCCTGGTAATACTGCATACTAAGTTGCATTTGGCTTTTCTTCACGCTTTTCGCAACGTTTCACTTTGTTTTGCATTTGACTGAGTTGATGCTTTGTTACTGAAATAAACTATTGCCTGGTTGGCAAGGGTCGCCTAAATGTTCGAGTTACTGATGGGAGTGGTGAACTTGAAGTTGCAATTTTTGGACACGATGTTGATACTGTGTTGCAGCAAAGTGCAGTAATTCCGTCTGGGATGCCCGAAAATGTAAGTTCTCCGATTTCATATCATTGTTGTACTGAATATAGAATTTATTCACATGCCTAAAGTTCTGTAAATAAAGTGTTTGGTGACGTATACTTTTGAAATGTTGCTTTCAGGAGCAAAGTGATGTCATATCGAAGGCAAATGAAAGCAGCACGAAGAAAAAATACTACTTTCGCCTTGCTACATCCAAAAGTAAGAACGAACGTTGGGCGAACAAGTGGAGTGTCTGTCAGGTGGAACGTGCATAGCCATAAATCTCGTGACGAGTGGTATGGAAATGGTGATGTTGTGAGCGACGACGTATGTACATAGAAGCAGCATAGTTAGTAATTATTTTTGTGATAGAACATGTGTATGGATGGCATCGCAGGTATCGACGGCTACCATCTTTGCGCATTTTTTGCCCTACTGATGTTTAGAAATCTAGACTCTATGTCGAAGATCAGTGTTCACTGGTAGCAATGATTTTTTTGTTAGAAAATGTGTGTACCGGCTGTACCAGGTGTCCACATTTATCAGCTGTGCACCTATTTTGTGCTACTGAAGCCCAAATATGTAAATGGTTTATTGACAATGTTGGCTTCCATTTTTTGGTAGTTCTGAACAATGCGAATGTATGTATATGTATTATGTATGGTTTGTGAATCGCTTGACATCAAGTCTTGTCAGGCATCACTTTGTGTATTCCGCTATTTATTTTGTCATCTCTAAGGCTTTTCTCTTCTCAATGTTCTAACATATACAAAAATAAACGCGATAAGATACTGTCTCCACTTCCAAGCAACTGATTTTCTGATAGCAAATGTAAATACAATATGAGTACTGTAACACTATTGCGCTCATTGATGCACTCATGCACGGTCGCAGTTGAAGCATTCTGCCTACTAATTAAAATTAAGTTTAGCTTTATTACAAGTATAAGAACGCTCAATTCTCACTGCATCGTCATAGAATGTCTATTTTTACCACACTCCTATCATTACATCGTTATAGGATATGCATCACAGGCATAAATTATGTATATGTGTGTATATATATAATAGTGAGTTTGAAAAGCAGTTTAGTTTAAGTTAGTGGGCAGAAAATATTATTTCTATTAATTACCGAATATCTTGTAATGTGTGCCCACATACACACATCATACAAATTCATGCTCTTTGGGGAAACAGATCCGTAGAAGATGTTGCAGGATATTCTACAAGTAGTCCAAAACTTCATTATGCACCACAAATAACAAGACTATATTTACCATATCATATCCAGTAATACATATTAGCACTATTCGTTCACATTTCTACAAAGTTAAATTCCTACTGTAATGAAATGTGGTATTGAAAAATAATCTTAGAAGTTATATGCTGTTATATAAAGTATTTATCTTCATTTTCTACAGTTATTTTATTGATAAGCATCAACAATAACCACAAAAAAGACAAATTCATACTCATAAATTTCTCTGTTGCAATACAAAAAACTAAGCAATTTCACATGCCTCAAACCAAACAAACATATCATAATATAAAAATATATTTATGATTTCAGCTTCTTCTTCGTCATGCTAATATGTTTTTCATTGCCTGTTTTTTTTTTCTTACCATCAACTCGAGGAGGCGAAGGGGAATATCGTATTTCATCGGAGAAATGAGAAGTAGCAGTATCATAACCCCATTCATCATTTGTGTCATCAATATCTGTGTATAATGTCATCTTAGAACCTTTTCCAACTACATATCCATGTTCTTTCCAGCTCTCTATCTCCGATTCATATTGATCCTCACTTTTGTCTTCGTTGTCTGTTTGATCCTCATGTTCTCCATCTTCATCATCGTCTTCAGCGATGTTATCCAACTCATCTTCGTTTTCTTCAATCTCAGGATCCCTGATGTTCTCGAACTCATCTTCACTGTCTTAAATCTCAGGATCCCTGGACGGACTGTTTATACCCATTTTCTGATAAAATTATCTCTACACACACCAAGCTGCATGGTTTTATACCTGCCAAAATAGAATATAAGCTGAAGAGACAAAGCCATTCCTACACCATAGATACATTTCCATGAACAATGTATCTAAACAATCATTAAAAATGGATGGAACTTCCAATGCATTCACAAGATACATTGTACCGAACTGCTGTACTTGGAGATTAGAACAAATTTGATAGCATTAAACAAAAACGTATAAAATTTGAGTAAAAAATGATCAATTCATCCAAGTACTTAATACAGTCAATGGATTTTAACTTACTTCAAGTTTATATTCCACTGTATGCAATATGTTATATTTCATGAAGTATGCAATATATTAATTTAACCACCCACAATTTGTTGCACTGTCTGATTTCTTGATTTGTAAATTATAAAAGTGTATGTACTACATTGTAGCTATTATTATAGGTCTTCTTCTGTTTTATTTTCACCCCCAAAGATATATTATATTTTATGACATATATGAATACATTTAAAAAACGCTTACAAATATCATGGAATCAATCAAAGTTATCTACGAAAGTTCATCTTTTCCGGTACATTCTTGAAATATTTGATCTTAACATTTTCTTCACAATCATGAAAGAGAATTAGAAAGCGTTCATGGACCTAAAACTTAACGCTGCCACTGAGGTGTTTGCTAAGCGCTACAAGGGATTAATCAATCCTTATGCCCAAAAATACATGTCACATTTTATTCCATTCCAAAAAAATTAATTGAAGTGTATGCCATACATAAACAGAATAACAAAACCAACTATTTGACAAATTATGCTCCAAAATGTATTATACTCCCTTTCAACATTCAGTAAGTATAAAATTACGAACTGACAAACGAACTGCTTATAAAAAGAGAAAATGCA
The DNA here is from genome assembly GCA_023055425.1 of Linanthus parryae. Lineage (NCBI taxonomy): Eukaryota > Viridiplantae > Streptophyta > Magnoliopsida > Ericales > Polemoniaceae > Linanthus > Linanthus parryae. The sequence goes on along the minus strand of JALGPY010000002.1, from coordinate 159,738,389 downwards.
AACCTACTATTGGAAAAATCGGCAATTGATCTAAATGTAACGAGCAATGTACAAACGGGAAGCTTCTCAGGTTCATCTTCAGGGCCTTGAAGATTCTTAAATGCAGCGACTTTGATTGATGAAATTACACCTCAACCAGTTTATACCACAGTCAAATCACTATAACTTTTATACATCTTATTCACAAGTATTTCCAACATTAGACTATTCACTGATTTTCAGTGCATAGCATGTGGTTACAACAGATATGACATCCAACTGATGCTCTCGTGATGCCTAACTGGGTTACATAAACAACAACTTCAAAACCAGCTCACTGATAGGTGACAAAAGCAGACCACATGCACAATCTATGGATAAAAACCACGGTAATATAATAGTCAATGGCACAATCTACCAAAATATCATATACAAAAATGAAGAAAGAACCAAAATGTCTTACAGCTTATATCACCGAAACATTGAAATGTGTGCCAATTTTCCACCAATACATGATACCACACTTCCGGCAATCACATATGAAACCAACACCCTCACAACCAGCAAAAAAACAAGCCAATTATCCACAAAACCAGCAACCACAATGTCTACAGCTAACAACTCAGCATCTGAAGAAAAGGAAACCAGCAGCCTCAACACACAAAGGTCTCAAAGTTCTTCTTTAGCGCCTTCGAACATGTTAAGTTCAGCAACATTCCTTGGTGATATACCACCTCGACCAATTCGCACGTCACGGCGTAAGTCTACACAAAGCAGATGTACTTGTTACACATTTTTATACATGTAATGTAATGTTCTAATAACATCATATATTCTACAGGAGTTGTGAGAATAAGTGTGCATGGATTCTCATGTGCTGAAACTCACAGTAGTGGGATCAGAGTAGTGTTCCGCGATGACATGGATGATTGGCAGCTTGGTTTCATTGGCAGAATTGATGGCGTTAACAAGTTAGAGAGTGAACTTTGGGCAATTTATAACTGCATCTACCTAGCTTATGATAACAACGGGAAGAACATAGAATTGCAGACATCATCTTATGAAGCAACTCAAATATTAAGCACGTCGAGAGGTAGCCCGCCATCTATAAGAAATGAAGTCCACACTGGGCACATACTACTACAACAGTTGCAGATAGCCTTAAATCCTATACATATTGTTGAAAATAGTATTGCCAAGAAACTTGCAAGCATGGGCGCCGAACAATCAAAACAATGCATGATATTGTATGATCCTCCACAAATTATCCAAGATTTGATGATCGAAGCCAAACTAGAAGCTTGCAGTCGTTATGTTTCATCGAGTGAGACAAATTAATTGTTGATTTCATTTCTCCCCTTTTTGCTTTCCGCTTATTATTATCATTTTTTGTCCCTTCTTCGTCAATGTAATTCTCCCTATGTACTATCGAACGCGATGAATATATCATCATCAACATAAACAATTGTGTGTTTCACATCTACAAATTTGTCATGCTCATCAGAAAAACCTAACCATAATTACTATTCACAACATTAGATGTGATAATCCAAGAATAAGATCCAAACAAGTTGATATATTGTTATTTTGATTAACAATAAGAAGACATAATTACTACATTACTAATCAATGTTGAACTTCTGCGATCAAAGAGTTGATTGAAATTTGAAAAAAATAAAACCCCAATGTATACTCAATATTCTGTCACATACAAACATACAATTATCTATTTAAATAAGACACAAATGCCATTGTTGCCATTCACAATTTACAAGTGTTGCATCTATGAACTGATATTTAGTCACTGTCTATTTTTACAATTTCAAAACTATAGTAGGTGTAAAAAAAATTACTTGCTTCCTACAGGACCTGCTTTGCAATCTCAAGGAAATAACCATAGAGTAATGTCCCACTAACTCCATTCAGCGCATTTAAGAATTACTATCTTCCATCCGCGGCTTTTCAACTCATAAATCTCCATTGCTCGTTCCAAGTCTATCTCCTTCCCAGGTATCACTTCTCTGGTTTCCTCTTCTTTTTACAAAGCTTCTGTCCATATTTTTGAATAAATAAATTCTTCTTTGTATAACTACTGTTGCATCCGATATTAGGGTTAGCAGAACACTTCAAATCTATGAGTCCCGTATGTTTCTACTGTTTGCTGTTTCTCCGCACTCCTCTGTGTGAATCGCATGTCTTCCAAGCTTCAATATAGCTATCTTGAAACTTTTGTCGTGAAGGATTTGTAGTTGCATGTCAGATATGATATGTCAGATATGTATTTTGATTTTTAGTAATCCAAGATATGCAGCATTCCCAAATTGGATCATGTTTGAGTGTTTCAATTGCTCCTCAAATCTTATTCAAAATCTTTATTTGATTGTGCTTAATGTAAGGTTCTGTTTTATGACTCTAATTTTGCCATTGGAAAGAACTATGCTACAGATATTCACAATAAAAATGGATATTCATATTGAGGTATTCCACTTTCTCCATGTAATTCCTGTGAGTTAATGTGACTTTGGTTGACAAGTATTTCACTTTTTCCCAATAATTTGGATTTTCATGTCTCTGTATTTTGCGTGGTTTCTAAGTTACATATTTGGATACTATGGTTGTTACATGTGTTATTTCCTACAAGTGGTCAAGCTTAAGTTAAAATTGAGTGAATTCTCATTTTTCATGTATCGGTTTCCCAAGTTTTGTTATTTGGTTATGCATGGTATTTTTAAGCTTGTCGTGGAGAAGATTATGAATTATTGTTATACTGCTCCGTTTTTTCCTTTGTACTTCAAACCTTGCATTGTTAGTGACACATTTAGCTTATTCTCTGTTGCAGGTATGCTAACTGTTGTTTTGTTTTCCAACTTGCAGTGGTCTGTATCTTTCGTCTGCCAATAAGGTTTGTTGATTTCATTAAGATGTTGGCTTTGCATAGTATTGATGTTCGGTTCAAATGGATGCATTGTTGTTGCCTGTTCTGTGCTGATTTACATCATATGCTGTGCTTCGTTTGTGTGTTTCTGCATTCTGTAAGTCACTACTATTTCCTACTAATCATGATACACATATGTGTTTGAAAAACTGTACCATATAAATAACCATACTAAATACAGTATTATTGCATAACAATGAGGAATAATGCTCTCTCATGTGGGCAGTTCCGCAAAACATTTGATTTGATAATAAGTTACAAACGTATTCATTACTGTAACAGCTCATACAACCCAGATCATAACAATAAACTGGTATTTATATTTGCATTTGCAGGATCTGGCCATGAAGTTCTCTCGCATAATTATGGACACAAACATAAAAACCAAACTGTGGTAACACACGACTACTCCTAACTTCCTCAACAATTGTTCATTTTATGAATGTTCGTATCATATATAGTTGTTCGAAGTATCCTACCCAACAAGAATTCCTGCTTGCAGAGGCTACCTGATAAATTTACCCGCAATTATCGATTCGATCTGGGGCCTATTGTTCAGCTGCAGGTTTGGAATGATGCAAAATGGGAGGTAAAAATCAAAGCTAAAGGAAGAGATATGTATCTGAGCGCAGGCTGGGAAGAGTTTGCTAAACACTACTCGATATGTTACGGCTTCATGATCATATTCAAATACAAAGGGAACTCTGAATTCGAAGTATCAATATTCAATCTCACAACCACATAAATCAACCGAATTGCTGAAGATGCTAGAAACAACGCAACCAGAAACAACGCCACCCCAGGCAATGCAGCCGACAACAGAGTTGATGAAGCCATGGATAGAGCTAATGCATACAAGGCGAGGAAAAAGAACCATTTCTTTACAATAACAGTTACCAAATCACATCTGACTACCCGTGGTGGTGTGGTAAGTATTAAACTTCTGAATGTTCGTTCTCTGTGTTACATACCAATACATATGACTTCAACTTATTTCTGCTCGGAACTATTGCAGAACATCCCAGTGAAATTTATAAGAAACCACCTGAAAGCTGCAACTGACGAAATCGAGATCACAAATGAAATAGCGGACACTACTTGAAAGTGTAGATGCGGTTTGCCGGCTGCAGAGGATCATGACAAATGTCGCATATGCTGGAACAAATTCGTTGATCATGCGGGCCTTGCGCTTGGAGATGCATGTCCCTTTGAACTACTTGATGCGGAAATCTCAAAGTTTAAGGTCACTGTGTTCCCTGCTTAGACATAACATGCAACGGCCTCCAGCATCATCAACCACCCAACTTATTTTGCAATCTCTTTTGTGAAGTCGTTAAATCGTACTTTTATCTATGGATCTATGTTATCTATTTTGTTGAGTAGTTTAGTACTACTCATGTCTATGAAACTCTGTTATCTATCAAATGAATGAGCTATGTGATATGCTGGAACAATCATTCCTGGTTAATATTCTCGCCGTATGATTTTCTATATATGTTCTCAGTTGATACTCTCGCCGCTGTCTCATTAATGCTGCAAAGACTTCCCTAGCAACATGTTTTGATCAAATGTTTTCACCATCATTGATAAATATAGTAGACTTAGTACACCGAAGAAACAGAGAATATCTTAATTTTGCCGGTAATTTGTTCATACCTACTCTTCATCTCATTCCATTTTACATCAAACATAGCTTACTCATTAACAAATTCATAATCCTGGCTATCACATTTGAATCCAGCTCATATTTAACACAATTCAAACTGGCAACATAATGCATCCCTGTTCGAATACCAGGAAGACAGCTGCAGTAACGAATGACCTTGGGCGCAATGATGAAATTCAAAATATGAAACTGGCTTGTGAAGATGAAGGAAATTGATTCACAGGCTGCAGGCAGAACCAACAGTAGTAGGGTTAGCAACATCCGACAATGTAGCTTCCCAACAAATTTGAATTTTGTGCCACCCGATCACTTACATAAAAAGCTAATATATTAGAATAGCTTTACCCAGTATTATTTTAGGCATTTTCCTACTGCATTTTCCTACTAATACAGAATCTGAATTTAAGTATTTACACAACATGATTATAACATAGGCTTTATTTTATCCAAAATTGATACATATAAGTACTGATAACTTTGTTGGACTGTTATGTCACTTCAACTGGAATTCACGAGACTCATAGTAGAAAATTAAACTATATAAAGCACCCATTAGTCACAAAAAACACTCAACAACGCAAAACAGAATCACAACAGCTCGCAATGGCATTGTACAACATATCAGATGCAAGGGCATTCTTGGTAAGACATTTTTCTCATTTATTCATGTCATTCATATTGCAAACAATTCTTACAATTTTCAATGCTATAACAGCATTTCAATGGTGAAGCATTGTTAAGGGTATCAATAACTGCAATGCCAACTGTGTATGAGAGAATCCTGCAGAGAGAATTCAATATACACCAAGAGTAGGGGATAGAAAGAACACAGGAAGAGTAATGTTGTGTGTAGGGAGAGAGTAAGACAATAGCACTGTATGAGAGAGAGACAAGATTTTGGCAGAGCTTCCGCGTATCTTAGGTGATTCGCCCTTGTATGGAAGGGTTAACGATCCTATATATAACGGAGAATATGACCGTTGTAGTGGGTTAATGCGCCCATTAATGGCGGCTTAATTAGCTTAACCACAACGTCTCGTTCGTCTGCGTATATAGGGACCGTTACGACACGTTCGTCCGCGTATACCGGAACCTGTTACGAGGTTGACCAGGTTTATGGAGCTCGTGCCATAAATCTCTCAAAACAGTAACTAAGGTCGCGCGCGAGCTTGGTCGTCACTCGCGCGCTACATGACTTACTCTAGCCTCCAAACCACTAAGTCCCTACAAGTCCCGTGTGGTGGTATGTGAGGGCCCTGTCTCGCAGCCCCCACGTGGATCGGCGCGACTGGTGATCCAGTGTGTGTGGAGCACAGCTAGGTGTGCTGGATGATCGCCACGTGGCTAAGATCTGCCTCTCTAGAAAGCACTATCTACATTATCCCCCTTTCTGCGCGTGAAGACGCACAGCCGGATAGGCTTCAATGCGCAGAAACCCATGTACGCGTCGCCGCCACGCACCAATTCAAATACACGCAAATTCAGCCCTCGTGCGTGTCATTATGACCTAAAATCCCTAGAGTCATGCCGTCTGATCTTTTAGGGTTTTAGGCATGACGTCAGCTTGTCCTGTGATTGCGCGATTCGACGGTGACGGTTGCGATTCGACTACTGAAAGGACGCGACTCCTCACTGTTTTTGGATAAATACTCTGTGCTCTCCATTGTTGCAAAACATCACTTCTCTCTCTAAAGTGAATGATACCCGGAAGCCTTCAAGAGCAGATTCAAGTGATTAATCATCAGTTCTTCCTTGTCAATCGTCTCCTTCAACTGGCTTCATCTAAACAAGCTTTACCAAAACAAGGTTGGCTTTGCTCCAATTTCTTCAAAGTATTCAAATTCTCTTTGAACTGTCTTGGATCTGTAAACCCGCGACTATTTGAAACATGTCATTCGTTGAGAACTGCAAAAGAGACCTTGTTCTTAAACCCAGAACTGATCTAATAACCAGATTGTGACGATTTTGAATGTGGGACTTCTGAAATTCCAAACAATATAAAAGAATTCTGAACTTCCAAACCCAGAATTGACCCTGGACTGTTCATCTTCTTTTAACAAAACGAACTTATTCTTGAAATTCAAACTGAAAGTGTGTATATTTCTCCCCCTTTTTTCTTGCTCTTCCGCAGGAATGGCAAAGACAAAAGGAACCAAACCCATTAAAGAGGCCGAAGAAATACCTGATCTTCCCCAAACCTTATGGCGGAAAGCCCCCTATTTGGACGGAAAAGACTTTTATCATGCTAGGGTTAAGGTGAAGAACCTGCCGACTCCTGTTTCCTCTGGAGAGTTGCAAACCTTGACCCCGCCTGTTAACGCAACCATGCTAGAATTGATTGATTCAAAGGATGTGGTTCGATTAGGGGTTGAAAATGGGGTTTTTCCCCCATACTGCAATTTCTACCCAGGCGTTTGTCCAGAAATTGGACTTCATGGATGAGTGGATCGACCATGTATTGACCCACCATGCCATCGCTTTGAAAAAATGCTGGCGTCTATTTCGCAGTCCGTGCTATGAAGGGTGCTGCCGTGAAGTTGGATCAGTCCATGCTTCTAAACCTTCTTTCCCGCTATTCGCCTGCGACTCACACCTTCCACTTTGCTGAGTTCGAGGCTGCTCCCACTCTGGAGGATGTGCACATGTTGTATGATCTTTCTCCCGTTGGTGAGGGGGATCCTCTGAGTCCTTTGAGGACTGATCCGGAACTTTCTCTATACAAGCAGATGGAGGAATGCTTGTCCGAGGTAAAGAAGATTTCCACACGGTGGACATCTGCGAAAGTTCTTCCCGACTGGCTGCTGGTTGATACATCTGCGAAGAACACCTGGGGAAAATGGGTGCAGTACTTCTTCCGCGACTATGCGAGTAGCAGTATCACCAAGAAACTCCTGGGCCAGAACCCAAAGGCGAAGAATTATGTGAATGGGAAAGGGTACCATCTCACCTTGTGTGGCTTTCTCTGCGCCTGGTTATCAAGGTACCTGATTGATGGTCACCCTCATGATGGAGTTTTCTACCATGTCCTCCCTCTTGCTGTGAGACTGGCCCTCAGTCAGAGAGTCGCACTTGGGCCGCTAGTCTTGGGTACTTTGTATCAAAGATTAGACCAATTGGTTGTGGCGACCAAGGACTCTCGCGGTCGCCTGGATGTGCTGACTTATGTTAACATCGCCTTCCTGACCATGTGGGTTTTTGAGCGATGGCCCTCCTATGCTCCTGTTCCTTCTAAGCCCAGCAAATGATGTGTCCCAGGTGCGGAGGATGAACTTTCCAGTGGAAGAGCTGCTCGATGGTTTAGAACCAATCTTCCCAAGTGTACATGGAGCCTGATATGCGATGACCGAAGCAAGTTTACGGCTAGGCCTTATGCCACGCGCATTGAAAATGTGCGATGGTTCCCGAAGTTGTATCCTGCCAAACCTCTTGCTTTCTCAGAAGAGCTTCTTTTCGAGGGTCATGAGCGCTTCCATGAGCGCTATCGAGAATTCTTCTGCTGGTGTCTAAGGGGTTCCCTTCCTGCCCTTTCAGAGTATGTTCCTGAGCTTACTCCCAGTTATGAGAGAATCACAATGGATGTCGATCCGACTCGCGTTTCTCCCCAGTTTGGCTTTGATGCGGTGGCGCCATCAGTTTGGCCTAGATCCATTGTAAGAGGCTGCTACAAGCGGATGTTGTCTAGCGAGTGCCAAACGATCATGAGGAGCAACCTGTGTAATACCCCGTATCTTAGTTGGGGGCTATTTGGTAATTTCGAAAAAGTATTTGAGAATTTCAATACATTTATATTTCAAACTTGTTCTTGACTTCTTCCTAGTTTTAAAGTATAAGGGTACCATTGGATATCTATGGTTATATAAAATTTTGTTTAGAAGTTATTTTTTAGTTTTTGAAACTTGGATGATACTATACGAGACTTATTTGTATACTTGAGATATACTTGTAGTTTATTTAAATTTGATTTTAACATTTATATACAAAGTGGTGTATTTGAAATTTTCTGGAAATTTTATTATTTATGAAAATTAACTTTTTTTTTTGTATTACCAATTAATTGGAAATTATATTTTCACCATCTTTACTCTTGGATTTTATACTTCAATACCATCCATCAACTCATGTAATTGATACTTTCACCCAAGTACTCTCACCAATATTTTGGTCAATACCAATAAAATAATGTCCTCATGACTACTCTTATACATACACACACACATACACACTCCCAAACTAACTCTCACACAATATGCATCATCATCATGTTCTCCTCCACTCATTTTATACATTGAAGAACATTCAATAGCTCCATTCTCTCTCCAAAAAACTCCATTCCCGGATTGGAGTGTTGACCTCACAAAAACACCTCCAAAACATCATTTTTTCACCTTCAAATTCATGAAAAACTCAAGTCCAAGGTCATACTATGCATGGGGGGAGATATTTTCTTCATCTTCTTCGTGATTTTAAGCTCCTCAAGGTCTTGTAAGCATCTCTTTTCTATTTTCATTTGTGTGATGTTAGTTTCATCATCATCTTCTTCATCATCACATTCCTCTTACATCAAAATTCCCTCCATTGAAGGGGTTTTCAAGCTCTCATGGACTTCAAGCTTCTCCAAGCACCATTATTGTCCCAAATGTCTCTCTTAAGGCTCATTTGTAAGCTTTCATTCCTCTTTAAATTTGTGCATTTTGATGTTACTTTCATCATAATGATAGAAAACTTCTTGATCTTTGCTTGCATGTGTGTCTAGAACATGAATTGGAGACTTTAAACTTGTTTTTTTTTCAAATTCTTCAAATGATTCCCCAAATTTATTGTTTGATCTCTTTTTGTATGTATAAATTGTTGTATTTGAGTATAAAAACATATTTCTCAAGTTGCATGTATGATGGAAGTGGATTGATCATGTTTTGAGTGTTCTTGGTGAAAATTGCATGTCTTTACAATCTGACCAGTTTGTGAAAAACATATATTATCTCTAAATTTTGTATCTGTATAATTTTTAACTCTTTCATATTCTGAAACTAGACTCAGAGAGGGTCATTTTGAAAGAAAATTCAACTCCATAGACTTTTTGGTTAGGGAGATATGCTCATTCTAAGTTGCATGTTTTCTGAAACTCTGTTTTTGGACAAGTTTTACCATTTTTGTTAAAATATGGTAAAACTCAATATTTCTTGTGATCAAAATAGACACATGAGGGATTCATTCTGGATAATATAGGCATTTTTCCTATTCTCCAAGTAGTAGTAATTGTTCTTCAAAGTTGAAACATTCTTCCAAACTTGTCTCTGCATAGCAGTGTTTGTTATTTTTGTAACTTAAGTTTTATAGTAGCTATGCATAATTTTCTTGATGTTTATGAAATTAGAAACATATAGGTTCATCATACATTAATTTCAAGATTTTAGGAGATAATTTGATATGGTAAATATGGCTCCAAAGTCAGAGCTACAATTCTGTCCAGAATTGTAGTTTCACATTTTTTAGAAAACTTGAATTTTTGAACTTCTAGGTGTTTTGTTAGACTTATTTTGATAATTAAACATCATTATATGTGCATTAGTGACATTTAGGACTATGTGACATGTAGGTTTTAATTTGTATTATAAATGTGTAAATTGGTTATAACGAGTACGTCATACGTGTGATTGTAGACATCGACCTCGTAGGAGAGAGCGGTTGTCGTCGGAGTGCTAGGCTTAGTTTCTTGCTTTTAATTGTGCTTCATCTCAGTGGTAAGTACATATGTACGGCCTTTTCATATCAAAGTATGCGTATGTGCTTGACGTTTCAAATGAATGTTTGTTATATGAAATAGTATGAGAATGCATGTTTTCCACTCAAAAGTTGTTAAACTATTTTTATTAATCTCCTTTGAGAACTCTCGGAAATTACCTGTGAAATGTTGACATTCTGAATCTGATTATGTGAAAGAGAAGAAATAAAATATCTCTAATAGACTTAGGACGATGTACAGAGTACTGTTATTAATGGGAGGCGTCAAGCGATCCTCCATTTTCTTATGGCTAAGACCATTGAAGCAATGCTTCTTATTATTGGATAGAACGTTAATGTTCACAAATCCGCCCCCGATGAGCCAAAATGTATCAAGATATTGAGGCCAAGGGGTTTATAGAGCTATAGAGTGCTACTTATACTTGTAAGGGTCACTACGGTATAGGGGTGTCGACACTTAAGGCCTTTTAGCTAATGTTGTGAGCGGGGTTGACGAATGGGCTACCTTAACGCTCGGGTGAAATAGGGTTTGATAGACCCTGGAAGGAACCCTTAGTGATTATTTTGTGATCCCTCTGTCTACATCGTTCCTGCTGGTGGCTCTGGACATGCCTCAGCTAAACTTAACGGTTAAATTTGAATTGAAAGAAAGTTTGATTACTCTATTGATGTTGTTTGTGGCTCTGGATTGCCCTAATCAATTGAAATGATTTGATATGCTTTGGCTACTCATGAACTAAGTTATCCTCTTAAATGGACTTGTATACTCTGGTTATGTTACGAACTACTCGTGGTTTCTCAATGTTATTAAATTGAGAGGTTTTTGTTACTCGTTTACTTCCAGTTGTTCCAAATTATCCAACATGATAGCTTTACTATTTAAATCTTCTAATTTATTTCAACTCATGCTTCCGTGCCACTCGTTGCTTTACATGTCGTAGTATGTATTTACTCATTTTTTACTGATTATTTCTTCAAAACTGCGTCGGCATTTGACATTTTAAAACCGCAGGTCGTCAATCAAGTTTGGGGAATGGGAACGCGTATCGAGATGAAGAAGTTTAGCTTAAGTCAGATCACTTAGTAGATCACACACGATTTGTTTTAGATTGTACTTAATATCGAAATTTTGTTATGTACTTTAACCGAAATGTAAATTTAACAGTTAATAATCTACTTTTGGTTATCGATTGTCGCATTAACCCTGAATCGAGATCCCGGGTCGTTACAACCTGCCCTTTGATCAACCTTCTGGTGGCCGCGCAGGTCGCTTCTCCAAGAATTGGGTTGCTTACTGGACTACCAACAGGCCAGATTCGAGACACAATCGACCCCTCAACCCAGCAGAGCTCCTATAATCAAGAGAAATTCCTTCCCCTTTCATCCTAACTGCAGTTTGGATGACTCCCAGTATGACTGCTACTCATTGCTGGACCATGAGAACCACTCGTGCCCATCCACCATCCTCAAGGAGAAGATGGCCGCAGTTAGGGGTGGTGCTTCGCATGTTATCAAGTACTGCGAAGATTTTGCCAAGGTAAACAATTTCCTTTGCGCGTGTTAAGTTTCTATCCTTTGATGCGTCAAAACTTATGCTCCATTTTCTGTTTTAGTGCTATCTGAGTAGGTTTGCGTCTGGTGAGCGCTACAAATCGCTGATCAATACCATTGTTGCTGCGAGAAGGCAGGGTGAGCAAATTCTGTTAACAATGGGGATGGCTCCCGCAGTCGAAGCCCGGATTCGCGAGGTAATGGATGCATTTGCTGACTCGCTGATAGACAACACCCCAGTTTTGTCTCCTCCTAGGAACGTTCCATCTCCTCCCGCAGACGTTGCTCCAAGGGCGAAGAGACCAAGGCAGAAGGGAATCACAATCTCTTCCCCTAGGAGTGCTCCAGCTTCCTCTCCTGTGAAGTCCCTTACCTCTAAGGACAAGGGCAAAGGTCGCATGCCAAGCAAGGTGCGGAAAGAGCTCGCAGTCGAGACTTTTGTTTCGTTTGGTCAGGAGGAAGAGGAGGATGAGAGGAGAGAGGTGAGAGAAAGAGATGATGATGAAGAAGAAGAAGAAAGAGTCGAAAGTGAAAGATAAGAAGAAAGAGGTGAGATACAAGAGGAAGATTCGGAAGGTATCTCGAACGAACTTATCCTCTTAGTACTTTAGCTCTCGCACTATTTATTGAACAGTTTGTTCTTTCGCAGATGATGACGCAGAAACCATCAGCGGCCTTCTGGCTAAGAAGCAGAATAAGGGTTCTCACTCTGGCGTTTCCAGCGAAGCCATAGACGAGGACATCCTTGCTGAGTCTAGAAGAACAACTGCGGAGGCTGCGAAAAAAAGAAGGAAGCGAGAAGAAGATGAGATCGAACTCACAAATAAGAGGATTTTGGAAGAGCAACATGTTGACGACTTGGTGCAGCAAGCCGGTGAGGAAGATGCGGGTGCTCTGGAGCAGGCTCAAGCGGACTTTGAGGAAATCGCAGGTGGCAATCAAGGTCAGATCTTTAATCTTGCTTTAACTTACCAAGAAGTGATTGTCGGTGCATTAAAGCATGGCTTATCGAAAGCCGATATTCGCAGATGGCTAGTAAGCAAGTGTGGTGAACCCTCAGGTAATCATCCAAGCAACGTCTGTAAGCTAGGCTTAGCAACCCAATTATCATCATAACAAGTTTCTTCGCACCCCAGGTCACGCCCACCTTAAGGATGTGCTTAATGAAGATACCTTAGTAGGATATGGTGTCGCGTCTTTAGCATATGATGAAGATGCTGCAATCCCACCTACGCGTGGAGGTTCTCGCTCTTGGTTTATCAAAATAACAGAACATTGTATGATACAAATTACCTCATTCCTGTCTTGTATCGCAGACGATGCTGATGAGGCCATGCCGGAACAGAGAAGTCAGCCCCCTGCATCTTATGTTCCAGAGCGAAGCTCTCATGTCGAGAAGCCTGTCGCAGCTGCCGATTATGCAGGAGAGCCCTTGGAGGATGTCATCGAAGTTTCTGATGACATCGAAGCTGACACCGTACTAATGGAGGAAGATGCTGATGCTGCAGCTGAGGAAATGGAGACAGATGCTGCCGGGGCTGAGGTTCATGAAATGAGCAGGTCGTGAAAGACATAACATCACATGTAAATGTGAATGTTCAAATGAATGCTCTCGAGCCCCACGAGCCCCTCGCACCTGAAGGAGTTCCTGGTCGAGCAGCAGCTACTACTGTTGCCATTCCTTCAACAGAGATAGAGCTTCCAGAGGTTCCCCAAGCATGGAGTTTTTGGAGCTCGCAAGTGGGAGCTGCTATCGCAATAACACTTTCGCACACTATTGCAGGGGCCGCTTTTATGCTGAGCTTCGAGATCACACAGGAACCATGGATGCTACGATATTTGGCCAACCAGCAGAAACAACACTGCAGAAATCTCTCGCAGAAACTTCAACACTGACAATTGAGGTTTTTTCCAGATTTTAATAAACTAAACACATCCATCTCAGCACCATTGGAAGTACTTCTTGACAAACCTCCCACTTTTAATTTTCTGGAACAGCAAGCACTGCTTATCGACGAAAATACAAGAAATGCAATATCGAAATTCTATGTCCGCATACTCAGATGTACTCAACACAGGAATCCGAGAATAACAAGATGGGTGGTTCGCCAAATTGAAAATGCTTAAGAAAAACTGTTAGAAAAAAATATGTGCAACTACCTGCACCTTGCAAAGATTTCACATCCATCCGTTACTGCTACGACTTCCTTATCGTAGTATTGTGTTTCCTCATATGTCAACAAATTCCATATGCTCAATAACAACAACTTCATGAATAGAAGTTTCTTTACTTAGCTCCTTTCAGTTTATTATTTTCATCATGCTCCTCCTCAATCAAATGTATTATCAAATAATATTCTAATATTGTTTACAACTACCCATTGTTCGTAGCATCATATCGTTTCTAATTTTGCCATATAGCTCACTGCTGTCATGACACTGTTACTATTTGAACCTCCGTTATGCTTTTATCAGTCATTACTTCATGCAATACCTTCTTCCGCTTCTACATGTTTCATTGCAAACAGAATTACAATATATTTACATAATCATACACACACAAAAATTGATGGGCAACTTTCCAATGACATAGAATTGTGTGCAAGTAATATATGTCGTTTTCAATCTCCCTATAAATGCTTTCTCCCACAAAATTTCTCATTACACCATTCATCAACAAACTGATATTCTCTTCAAACTCACCATTCACCAACCCTGCAATCAAAGTTTGCTACTACAGCTTCATCATTTCACTCAGATCATCCTTATCAAAACAATAGATGAAGCTCTATGTAATAGTAGATAAGCCAACATTGGTGACCATTCTCTTCCCTCAACTGTTATTTATAATTCCACATATCTGATCAGTTAATATTTATGTACACTCATGAACAATAATGCAATGTCTCCAGCATACAGTTAACGAAGCTTTGGTGAATTCCAGTGGGCATGCATTGCCCACAGACCAGCGTGCATGGTACTATGCGTGTCGCAAATCATACCGCCGACAACAAATTTCAGTGTTCCACCTGTAAAAATAATGACTGTAGTGCTAAACCCTGGTATGTAATAATGTTTTCCAACATTACAAAATGCAACATATTAATGTCACTACAAACAAAGTATATTACAAAACATAATTTGGCATGTAATTCTCCTCACATTTAAAAATTTTAGGAACAGGAAAATGTGATTCAGAAAGTTAATATAGACAGCGCTAGAAAGACCTTATACTTTCTCCTTTCACGAAACAACAATGGAAACGGTTTCGAAATGAACAGTTGGATTGTGCGCCATGTTGTGCAGACCTAGACCATGCTCATGATCACCGTACTAAACCTCTTGGATCTGATCGACACATTTTACAGGAGGAAAACTCTGAGATGCCTGTTCCTTTAATTAAATAATATTTGTACTATTAACTTTTGTTCTTCACCCATATTATGTGTATTTTAAAGCCGTGTATAATTTAAACGGTTTGTATCAAAATTTCAACTTCTTTCTGTTACTTCGCTTACACATATATTGTATCTTATCAAGTATGCTATCCGCCGCATTAACAACTAAGAGTTCCTTGCACTTTTTTAATACTTGATGAAAAAATTCCATTTCCGAACTTCTCCTGCGTACAACAAACAATGTTGGGGTTGGCAAGGTTTATTCTTATGTTAGCATTTTGTTTAATCTAAGCATGTACTGATTCACCATAGTTGACGGTTTTCGTAGTGGTAACTCAATACACCATAGCATGTGATATTTACAGTGCTCCGCGTATCATCTACGGAGATCACAGCGAAGCCACACCATAGATATGTCCCACAGACCACCGTGCATAGTACCACGCCTACAATTTCTGTAATAATAACTGTAACACTCAACCATAGTATATAATAATGTTTTCCTATGTCACATCTCCTCACTATATTTCATTCCCCACGCTGAAAAAATAACAAGTATCTTAAGAAACAGGACCTCCATATCACTCAGCAATTCAACTATGCAGGTCGCATCAAAGCAACCATGTGCACATATATATTAGTCGTCCTACCCAATAAACAAACATCCAGTTATATTTCCTAAGTTAATAATTTTTCCTAAAGTTTTGAAACAATCTGGGTAGAGAACACAGATTTTGCACACCGTTTTACATGAAACAGTAAAACCCTAGCTCTGTGATCAATCAACTTCTCCATGTCAATTGTAAATTGGCAGCTTTAACCACTGTATTCTTCATCTAATTTAACCAACAACAATACATATTAATATCTACTCACAGAAGCTATGTGTTTAAGTTCAATTCATCATTCGTGATTTTAGCTTGTTTGTCATAATACTATATGTTATGTCATAGTTACCAATTGGTTAAATGATAGGGCTTTCGTTTAGGTGCTAAAGCATTGTAACATGGATAACATTTATAATGTACTTTCGGGAATTTGACATGAAATGCAAACTAAGCTATATGCCCTTAAACATGATAAAAAGGGTTGTATACAAACATAGTATTCTAAAACTCGCTTAAAAAAACCATTACTACGACCAAGCCATGACGCATGCTTGCATAAAATTATTTAGTATTACCATGAATATTCCATTCATATAACTATTTATGTGATTACACTCAATATGTCAAAACAAGCCACTTAATTCGTATTACATATTATCTATTACAAGGTAACAGAAAATTAAAACTTCGCTTTCTTCTTCTTGAACCCCGCCTCAGTCTTTCCGCTTGTTCTCTTTCCACACATGTCTCGCCCATGAGGAGATAAAGGTCTGCATATCCGACTGTCTGGTGAGTATGGATTTGCTGTGTCACTTTCCCAGCCATCATAAGCTTCTTCTTCTTCTTCTTCTTCTTCTGTGTAAATTGTTGTTTCAGAATCCTTACCGACAACATATCCATGGTCATGCCAGCTTTCTAATTCTGACTCGCTTTCATTCTCACTTCCTGCCAGCTCTTCAATATCTATATCTTCATCTTCATCTTCAGTCACCACTTTCGCCCTCTCCCTTTATTCATGTTCAACAATCTTCTTATCAGTTGCTGTAGATGCATTTTGTTTCTCCATTGTCCTGCCAATATTATAAGATTGATACTATTCTGCATGCTTATATAGATGGAGGATTACAATCGAATATGAACATACAAGCATCTTTTAATCTCTTCATTCATTGTACATGTAAAACCTCAAATGCTGTACAATGTATCCAATGTTTGACACTAATACATTTAATTCTGAGCACCAACAACATCAACTACTTCAGGCATAATATACAATGCTTGTCAAGTAATTCTCAGCTTCACAATCAAGGAGCATAATATCACAATTCCTTGAAATGGAATAGTTGAACTAAAAAATCATACCAGCTTACGCACATAACAAAGTCGAATTAAGATTAAAATCCCAGTAAAATTGACATTAATAAATAACTTAAATACCATTTCAAATTTATTTACTCCCCAATAGCAGAGCATCTGAGATAAAACACCAAAGGCAAAAAACAAGCAAACCTAGAACTCAAACAGAATAACAACATGAATTCCTTATTTATTATGTGACGATCAACAATGACATTTTACAATCTTGATTTCACTCACATTGGTACAACACATACACATATCTATGGTGTATTGCAAGGAGAGAAAGAACTGGCTGTATGAAATCCCCATCCATCATCATCTTCTTCCTCATATGTGTAGATTGTTGTCTCTGAACCCTTCCCCAATATATAGCTACTTCCGGATATACTATCCTCTTCAGATATCTCTTTCTCCTCGCTAACTTCTTCTTTCACTGTCTCAATTGCATGATTTTGCTCTTCTACCTTCTCTTCTTTCTGTTCTTGTTCCTGTTCGTCGTCACTTGATATGATCTCAAGCTCCACCGACTCACTATTTTCCGCCATCTTAAGGAATAGTGTTGTTGGTTGAGCTGAACTCATTAACGTTTGCGGCAATATAAATAGCAACCATAGATAAGAAAATGGTGTAACTCAACATATTTTTCATTTGCTGCATCCTACTTTTTCTGCAACATAGATCCAAAATAGACTGCCACGAAAATTACTCAGAAATTGTGAAGATCAACATGTGAATTACACACTGATCCATAATAGTTGAATTCTGTGCCAAGAAGGAACACAGAACAACATCCGTGATGCATTGCTGTCAAGACTTACAACATCATCCACTAAATTACTTAGTAGAACTTATAAACAGGCATGATAACTTGCATAAAATTAGCACACATACATGCTTAACCTCAGTTCGAAGAATTGCAAACATACATGCTAATTTCACTGCAATGATAAAAAATCAGGCACAAATTTAAACAACATTACACAGCTTATATGGAAACAAGCTCTAACAACATGCACCAACCCCGCAACACTCACTCAGCATCTCACATATGCCGATTTTTGCACAGTAACCGCGTGCGCAACGCGCGCGAGGTTTACCTAGTATATATATATATGTATATATATACACAATATACAAACATTGGTGATACCCCCACAACAACATGAAAAGTCAAGTTTTTTTCAAAATGCTACAATCTTAATTGACATTATTTATAATCTTGATTCACTTAGTATGAATTACATTAAAATTATATTATCTAATATATGTAAACATGTGATTTTAAACTTCTCAAGAAAAACGTACGATTTTAAATTACAAATTTGGTAAATAATGCACACACAATTATACTCATGAAATTTATGTAATTAAATTTTGTACATTTAACACAAGAATTGATTATTTATTTATTAAGTAGCATTTGAGTACAAAATGTGACAGGTACAAGAAAATTCGTTTCAAATTAAGTAATGTCAGTCCACGTATATTAAGTATATATAAATGTGTAAGTATTATCAAACATGCCGCTGGCCCTGTGGTTAGTTGTTCAGGAAACTTAGTCAGTGGTCATGGGTTCAAGTCCCAGTGGTTGCATCTTTGATTTGGTGGAAAGCCTCGGAACGGAACACCCAGAATTGGTCGAATTTGAAAGGGTTTTGCCGGAATAGGCCGGAACAGTCCGGAATTCGCACTGGTATGAATTAGTCTGTGATCTGTACCGTTTTTCCATCAAAATGGAATGTTCCGACCGTTCCGAAAACAGGACGGTATTTACAACTATGCCCAACACATAATTCCCCTAGTCATATTTGTTGCAGAACTTTAAGTCCGCGATGTTGCACCACAAGTCACGAGGGATCCTGTTGGTGTTGTAACTGCGCAGGAACTCGGTCAACAGAAATCGATCAACAGATTCGCGCAAACCCTCTTGTGCTCGTACCTTATTTGTTAATATGTCTTCTCGCAAATGTGCTTTTGCTTATATCTGGTCAAAGCAGCGACAATTCTTTTCCACTCAATCGGACCTGAACTTGATATGTCATTGATATAAGTGTCATGAAACCCGTATCATCAAGCCATTTCTTAAGCTCGTCGTTCCTGTACCACCTCCTCATGTTCAGACCCGAGGATAACAAAAATTCCTTCTTTGAGGAACATATCGGCATGTCGTTAAATTTGAAAAAAATATCCTGATACTTCTTGAAGACAAGTTTCCCATGAAATATCATAACCGCAACTTGGCCCATGAAGTCGAGATCAGTCGGAAGGTCTATAAAACATGCAAGGCGGGAGACATTTTCCCGAATGTAGTTCCTAAGCCAATCGTCGTGAAGGCCTTTCACTTTAGACAAGTCTTTCAATGGAGGCTTGATGGACAACCTAGTGGGCCTGAAAGCACCTTGGTATGCGGTAGGAGGCAACAGAGGAATCTCGCCAAATGGAATTAACATGTACGCCAAAATAGAAATAATGAGACAAAACAGCTAGTCCAAATGTTAAATCAATCAACTAATTGAAATAGCAATTCCAAATCATTTATGATCATCACAATCCACGCTACATTCCTAACAAGTAACGTGGTAAAATAATAAAATCCGTATTTGATTGAACGAAACAACAAAGAGAATGTTGAAAATCTACCCAGAATCCCGATCTAGAAAGATCGGGTCCCAATTAAGCAGGATGAGGTCTGATCAAGCAAGATCGAGGCATGATCAAGCAGGATCGATCTCCGAGTTTGGTTGATCGGGACCCGATCTTGCAAGTTCGGCATTCTGGGCAGTTTCACTGAGAGCATTTAATTTTGGATCAAAATCACGATCTAGCAAGATCATAATCGATCTTGAAAATCTGATCTCGATCGCTAGATCAGTTATATCGATCTTGAAAATCTAATCTCGATCGCTAGATCAGTTATATCGATCTTGCAAATATGGTCAATTTTTATCCATTTTGGTCATATTTGATGCCAATCACAATGTGTTTTTGTTCAATATCATGCTATTGTAGGTTCAATTTCATACAAAATGTAGCGATAGCACATCAATCAAATACACATTACAAATTCAAAAAACTTACTTCGTCTTCCGGATTTGGGGCAACTGCTCCAAGATCAACATCAACCTCGGCTTAATCATCGCCTGCACCGGCATTCACCAACCGATGTTCTTCCATTTCATCTTCGATCGTCAAATTAAATCTCTCAGCTGAGGAAGAGGCAACCATGGAAAGAGGGGAAGTGAGCGAGTGAGCGAGTTAGGGAGAGCGAGAATGGGGGTTTCGGGGTCGTCGGAGAAGAGGAAGATGACCAATAGAGATTTGGGGGTCGACGGAGACAAGGAAGAGGGTGGATTTGTGGGTAGCAAAATGGCGGTTCCCGAAACCTCTTATGGAAAAGTTTATAATTAAATTAATTGAATTACCTTTGTGGATCCAATCCACAAATCCACAAGTCCACCAACGCTTCCGGAATACTTGTGGTTCTGCCGTTAGTTTCTCATTTTTTTTTTTGAAATTTTGATTTATGGTAAATTTTGTAATTAAATTAATTGAATTACCTTTCATATCACTAGGTAAATCTCGGTGGCTGAAGCCACTTTGGAGTACACGGATGCTGTCAATTTCAACATTTTAATGGATCATCAATCATTGATCTTTTTTGAACTCAATGGCTGTCATTCCCCGGTATAATGTCGCATAAACCCTAGAAGAAATGTGGGAAGAGAATTGTGAAAAAATCAAATACTGTATGCGTTTCTAAACATGGATTTGTGCCAGTACACATAAAAAGCCCAGCCCATCGGGGGTTTTCGAAAATAAGGTTTGAAGGCTTTACATGTAAGACCACAATGACATTCGTGCCCATCAAATACCGTATGCGTTTCTAAACATGGATTTGTGCCCGTACTCATAAAAGACCAGCCCATCAGGGGTTTTCGAATAAAGGCTTTAAGGATTTAAATGTAACACCACAATGACAACAATGCCCATCAAATACCGTATGCTTTTCTAAAAATGGATTTGTGCCCGTACTCATAAAAAGCCCAGCCCATCGGGAGTTTTCGAATAAAGGCTTTAAGGATTTACGTGTAACACCACAATGACATCAGTGCCCATCAAATGCTATATGTGTTTCTAAACATGGATTTTTTCTCGTACTCATAAAAAGCCCAGCCCATCGGGGGTTTTCGAAAAAAGACTTTAAGAATTTACATGTAACACCACAATGACATCAATGCCCATCAAATATTGTATGCGTTTCTAAACATGGATTTGTGTCCGTACTCATAAAAAGCCCAGTCCATCGAGGGTTTTCAAAAAAAAGGCTTTAAGGATTTACATGTAACACCGCAATGACAACAATTCCCATCAAATACCGTATGCGTTTCTAAACATGGATTTATGCCCGTACTCATAAAAAGCCCACTCCACCGGGTGTTTTTGAAAAAAAGGCTTTAAGTATTTACATGTAACACCACTATGACATCAATGTCCATCAAATACCATATGCCTTTCTAAACATGGATTTGTTCCCGTACTCATAAAAATCTTAGTCCATGGGGGGTTTTTGAAAAAAGGACTTTAAGGATTAACATGTAACACCACAGTGACATCAATGCGCATCAAATACCGTATGCGTTTCTAAACAGGAATTTGTGCCCGTACTCATAAAAAGCCCAGCCCATCGAGGGTTTTCGAAAAGAGGCTTAAGGATTTACATGTAACACCACAATGACAACAATGCCCATCAAATACCGTATGCGTTTCTAAACATGGATTTGTGCCCGTACTCATAAAAAGCCCACTCCATCGGGGGTTTTCGAAAAAAGGCTTCAAGGATTTACATGTAACACCACAATGACATCAGTGCCCATCAAATACTATATGCGTTTCTAAACATGGATTTGTGCTCGTACTCATAAAAAGCCCAACCCACTGGGGGTTTTCGAAAAAAAGGCTTTAAGAATTTACATGTAACACCACAGTGACATCAATGCCCATCAAATACCGTATGCGTTTATAAACATGGATTTGTGCCCGTACTCATAAAAAGCCCAGCCCATCGAGGGTTTTCGAAAAAGAGGCTTAAGGATTCACATGTAACACCATAATGACATCATTGCCCTTGGGAATTCCTCCTTGTATCATATCTATTCTATAAAATAACATGATTTAACTAACTTATGTCTTTTCAGCCTTTAGATTAAATAAATCAGCCCCAACCCTTAGATCTCACCTACCACCACTTAACTTTCCACTCAACTACCCATTACTTGAAAATTTACCCTCTTAATTTACGTAATTATGTGTAAGAACATGACTTGATGGATCTCATATAAAATTACCAGGGATGCCATTTTCATCTTCTCAAGAAAAATCGATTATGAAACGTGTTTTTGGGTAGTGCCATCGGGCACGTGCAATCCCCCAGTACATCAAGATTTCTCCAAATGTATAAAGATCTTTTTAGACTTACATGTTTGTCGTCTACCACGTTTGAACGCGGAACCTCATACAGTGACTTTTAAACGCTTTATCATTTGAGCCAGCAAGTCAGATATGAACAGTAAAGAGGGTCCCATCTTAGTATATAGAAATCCGGTCCGGTCTCTTATAAAAAAAGAAGTCCCGTCCGGTTCCGATCTCCAATAAGTTCACTACAAATAGAGTAATTATTGCTTGCTCCAAGAGAAAATATAGTTCACTACAAATAGAGTAATTATTGCTTGCTCCAAGAGCAAATATAACGCGGTGCTCTAATCTATTCATCGCACGCTTCATGTAAGAAATCCACTTTCTTTTGTCTGCCACTCATTCTCTTTCTTCGTGACGTGATGTATCCTGTATTGGTTATAGCAAATCCACATCATTTGTATTCTCAAAAAAAAAATCCACATCATTTGTATTCTAAAAAAAAAAATCCACATCATTTGCTCTAAGAGCAAACAAAAATTTCTCCTACATATAAATTTTTTGCACCCCATTATCGTCGCCTACTCTCTCTAAGCTCCGTCACCAGAGCCACCGGACCACCGTCGCCAAATCCCTCATCCTGTTACTTTACCTTCTTGGGTTCATGGAAACAAACCCAACAAAACCCATAAAAATCATTTTGATTCTTTAGTAAAAAAACGCAAGAAAGTGGCGAAACTGAGGGAGTAGTTTATGGGTCTCGCATGAGCCGTGGAAACAATGTTGTGGAGGAACTGAGAAATGGTTGGAAAACTGAACTTCATTTGAAATCTGAAGTGGGGGTTGGTGGTGATGAAATGTCAATTGGGTTCGCTAAGAGAAACGAGATTCGGCCTGTTAATGTGGTTCAAAGCTTTTCCTATGATAAAAAAATCATCCAATGTTGATATACATGGCTTAGAAGGTTCCAAAGGTGAGACTGTATCTTCAGAGTTAACGCAACAAATAACGAGCTATGCGAGACTTGAAAAAGGTGATAGATTGAGGCAAACAAATGACATTGTGGCAGAGAAATCGTCTGATGTTTCTATCGCTGGTTTTGAGGATTCCACTAGTAAGAGTAACTTGATAGGGTTACCATGGGAAGATAACGCTTATTCATCACCCGAAGAAGATGTTAGATTGAGGAAAGGAAATGCGTCGGAGGCAGAAATAGTAATACCAGAACCTGATCTGAAGAGGCTAAGGAATGTGGCTCTGAGGATGGTAGAAAGGATAAAAGGTGGAGCTGCAGGTGTTACGGAAGCATTGGTGGACTCCATTCATGAGAAGTAGAAGGAAGATTAAGTGGTTAAACTCAAGTTTATAGACCCCAAAACTCTTAGCATGAAAAGGACTCACGAGGTTTTAGAGGTGAGTCATTACATGCACTGTTCTCATTCCTTGATAAAGGACTTTTCTCGTGGTTTAATTTGATCTAACTAGCATCTATCCTCTAAATTTACAAAGGGGGGTTCTGTTATGCATTCGTAAATTTGTACTTCATGGTTCTTGTTTTTAGTGTTTAATAATGGTGGAGCGATAGAGAGAGAGAAATGATATGCCATCGTTCCTTATTGAAGAGGACAGTGGCTAATGTGTATGTTCATATCTATGTAAAGGAGATGCCATATGTAGGCCAAGAACAAGGCTGAAAAGCTTTAGTAGATTAGCAAGTTTATTGGTTAAAAGTTAAAACCTTTATGGTGTGTTTGGATGCGGAATCAAAACTTGGGATTTCACTAAAACTAGGGACTATGTTGCACAAGTGCGGGTGCGGGAACTTAGTGCGGGTGCGTCAAATTTCCAAAATTCAAGGGTGCGGGAGCGGCGGGGGTGCGGCGAATTTTTTTACATTTATATTTTTATATTTTAGATTATTTATCATATACTTACATAGATACTACTATAAGATGAATAAAATAACCATATTATAAATTATGAATTCTAATAAATCAATGCAATTCTCACAAAGTCATAGCATCCCAAAACAACCACTCAAAAGTTTTGACAAATGAAAATAAACCATAACTTTCAACTGCAACTAATCATCCAAGTTAATAGCACGTGAACCACTAGCTTGAACACCCGTCGTGCAAAGTTCCTCTTCCATCTCCGGTTCATCTATAGTAAGAGTAGCCATTGAAATAACTCCAACATCCTCGAAGCCATCAAACGCATCTCCCGAAATATTAAAAAAATTTGACTCTCCTTCTAAGTATGAAGGATTTGCTCTAGCTAAAAGTCGGAGATTGCTATGGATAAATACCAAATTTTGAGCCCTTTCAAGAGTCATCATGTTCCTTCTCATGGAGTAAACAAAAGAATAAGTGCTCCAATTTCGCTCCGAGCAAGATGAAGATGATAGTTGTCCAATTATCTTCAAAGCAATGCGTTGGAGCATAGGAGTGTGAGCACCATATAACATCCACCATCATGAGGAGCAAGTGAGGCCATGGCTAGTTTGATTTCAGGATCTCCGAATTGGCCCTTTTGAGAACTAAACATAAGAAACTCTTGATTAACTTTTTGTCTATCATTGAAATCTCAAAGTACCTCGCAATGCAACTTCTTCTCCCATCGGACAACTCATCATCGTAGGGTGGATTTACCCTTTTACATTCACTGGTATAATACCTATTATTACAATACAATTTAAGAAAATAAGACAGTATTACATCACCAAAATACGTATACAAAATATAAAGAGATAAAAACTACCTTGGGTTCAAAGAGTATGTCAAACAATGCAATGGAGTGTTGTTCTTATTCCACCGCTCAACAAGGATAGTATGAACAACATTGTAGAAACTTGATTCCTCATCAAACCTTCTCTTTTCGTGCTTGAAGATAGCCACCTTCACATTTTCTATCATGGTATTCCACATATCATATACCAAATGTAGGCATGGTCTATCAGTGTCACAAAAACGAATCATGTCATATATGGGTCTTGTGAAATCAAGGATATAATCAACTTGATCCCACCAAAAATCATCCATCACCTTGTCCTTCATAAACCTTGCCTTATCCTTGTCATCTTATTGATAACCATTTGGTTCATTCCAATTTTCACTCACAATCAAAAGACGAAATGAATGTTTGGAAAGCTTAAAGCGCTTGAGCATCACAGTTGAGGAGGCAAATCGAGTTTCAGCCACTGAGAGCAACTTCAAAGGTACAACTTCATTGTACATGGCCAACCGTAAAGAATGATTAAGAATGAAGTTCTTAATTTGCATCGCATCGCCAACAATGTCGGTAATCCATACACACTCCTCAAAAGTCACAGTATTGGTCTCAGTATTTTTAGCCGCACAAATATTCTTCAAAGCAAGGTTAAGTGTGTGCACTACACATGGAGTCCACATGATATGCGGCCATTCCTCCTCAACAATTCTTCCCGCAGCCATGCAATATGCCGCATTGTCAGTGATAACTTGAACAACATTTTGTGCGCCTACCTTGTTGATGACTTTCTTCAACTCACTCGCAATGAAGTGTTTATCTTTCACTTGTACGGAGCAATCAATCACTTTACGAAACATTTGTCATCACCGCCATGAAATTTATCAAGGGCCTCCTTTGAGAGTCACTCCATCATCGCTAACTATTGATACCCCCCGTGTCATTCCATGTACTTATTACGGTACCCAATAAATTATCAATTGATCCCTCTCCTTGTCAAGCAATGTTGTTCTCAACTTGTTGTAATCAGGAGGCTTGTAATCCTTGATTTGGTGTTCAGCTGCATATTTTCAAGCTTCAATGAAGTATGGGTTTCTAGCAAGATTGAAAGGTAAGCTGGCCGAGTAGAACATCCTAGCAATAATCAAATGTAAAGTTTCCCTCTCATTGTATTTATACATCTTCATTAATGGATTTGACTCATCTAGCATCCTCTTTGAGTTATCAATTTCTGAAGATCCACTGTAAGGTGTTGCCAACCTTGTAGGGGGGAGAGAGACCTTTCTTGATTTCAACTTTTCAGCATAGGCCAATGCTTCTGCTACTTCGTTGTGAAGTTCGCTTACCTTAGAAACATCTACTTTCTTACAAACTTAAACTCCATTGTTTCCATTATGCAACAAATGAGCTCTCACTCTTGTGTACGAGCCCGTAAATTCAGCTTGACAGAGTTTGCACTGGACCTCATAATTTCCTCCCTTTCCCCTTCGAATTTTGTTAACATTTCCACAAGATACTTGCTCCATAGGTAACAAAACCATCAGGAGCAACAGTTTGAGCCGCAGACATGTTCAAACAGTCCCAAAAAAACAAGGTACACGAATAAATAAAAAATTCACAAAACACAGCAGAGTAATATGAAAAGAAGAATAAAGAATTATACTCTTCATACACTATAACATGAACAATTTGATTTATTGTGGAAAATTTTCAACCCTTCATCCTATGCCACTACAAGGAAAAAAATAAGAAAAGAATGACAGACTAGGACAAGAAAAGTACTGAAGCAGTAGTACACTACCCCCACCCACCGATCATAATATATAGTATACGATTAAACAAGTGGTACTAGTTGTTGGTGAATAAAAAATATAAAAACATTGAGTGATTAAACAATACAACTACAACCACATACTTGTTGTACTTTAGTCCATAGAGAGAGAAAGAGATATAAAAGAGAAAAATAGAAGTGCCTATCTTTAACACAGAGAGGCGATGGTGAGATAGAGAAGGAAGTACCTAAAGAGCTCGACTGGAAGGTCAAACGGCGACGAAGATGGCGAACGACGTCGACGAAGATGGCAAACGACGTCGACGAAGATGGCGAATGACGGCGATGGCGATGGACGGTCGTCTGTGCGCCTCCTCTCTCTTTATCTCTTTCTCAGTACGCTAGGGCTTCAGTCAGAACGGTAAGGTTTTTTTTCACGTTTTCTTCTATAAAAAAATAAGTCTGCAATATTATAAAACGACCCCACAATTTTTGAAAATTACGAAATAGACCCCGGCCGCACCCCTGGAGCACCCAAGGCGCACCCACGTACCCATTCGCACCCGGTGCGTGGTTCAGCGGAAATTTGCCGCACCAGTGCAACGTAGGTATCTGCAACTTGGTGAAATCTATCCTTGATATTTATCAGCTGGAGCTATGTTTCAGTTCAGAGTATATAGCCTCAAACCAGGTTTCTTCAGTGATATTGACTCCAATGAATTGCCGAACTTTTAACTTGGGAGTAAATTAAACTTGGTTGAATTGCATCGGTACCAATAGTGTATTTTGTGTGTGGATTTGGTACACATATTCAATTGCAGGGTCATAGTATTCATACATTGAGATTGTTGCATATCACATACCTATACCTAATCATACCGACTATTCATATTGTGACGAATTTCTATGAGAAGACAGTTTACCCTCTTATCTTCCCATAATTATTTTTCACATATTTATAATTTAAACACTTGGAACATAAAAGAAGAACCCCAACCCCCAATTCATAGAAAAAGGAGGATAGCACCACAACTTATTATAACGGACCTGGGTCCTTCATCATATTGTTGAATAGAAGTGTTTTAGTCTTCGGGTATTACTTTGTTGGGTCATGCCGAAGTTTAATGGTTAGGTCGGGTGATAACTCTATATTAGAGTTATATTTCTTCTACGTTTGTGTACCGTTTTGTGTAATTTCCGGGTTGAATATATTAGAAATACACTATGAACTTGAGGAAAATGGACAAGTTTAGCTTTGAGTGATAAATTGTTAATCTGGGTGTTTTTCACATTATTCACATTTATTTTGTCACTTTTGATCGCACGGGTTGTTTTCGTGTTGTGTTTGACAGGAAACAGAGCTCATGGATCAAGAGGAGGAGGAAAACGAACTTCGGAACATATGCGGAAGCTTGGGAGAGAAAGAAATTGGAAGAAAAGAGGACAAATATGGCAAAAAGGGGGTCAAAGTGTCATTTCAAAAAGTTTGGATAGTGACAATTAGCACCCCAATGAAGAATAAAATAGAAGACTTAGAAAAAATGAGCGTAAAGAAAAAAGGAGACAACTCACTGAAGTGTAGGATCAAAAGTTGATCCTAGGATCAGAAGTAGATCGCAGGATCAAAATATGTGATCGCACGATTAGGTTGGGCGAAGTTTGCAGAGGAAGAAAGAAAACTCACTGAAGTGTAGGATCAAAAGTTGATCCTAGGATCAGAAGCAGATCGCATGATCAAATAGGAGATCCTACGATCTCCTGAAGCAAAAACTACACGGACGAAAGAAAGAAAAAGAAGCACGCTTGCTTCTTGTACTTTCTCTAAACTACGTAGTTTTAGGTTGTTTATTTCCTTAACCTAATTGGGGAAGAATAAAACAACAAGAAGGAATTGAGGAATCATCTATCAACGAGAGAGGAAAAAAGAAGGAGACGTGAGAAGAAAAGAGGGAGACGACGACGAAGATCAAAGCTTCACCATTGGAGCTTCTTTTTGTTTGATTTCTTCTACTCTTCTTAGTCAATTTTAATGGAGAAACTCATGAGTATTTCATATTTAACTATGAGTAGCTAAACACTTTTGCTAGACATCTCGATTTGAGAGCCTAGGGTTCATGTAAACGATGAATATTTTCCGGATTTAATCTTTGCTTCATGATTTCTTGATTTCTTCTTTTGAATCAATTCTAGTTTCTTGTTTATGTTAGTAATCCTAATCGAGTGACACGATTAGGAGATAAACTATGGTTCAAGAACTAGGGTTTCATTCAAGAGTTGATCCATGCATAAAGTTAGCTTATTTTAATTCAATTGTTCATGTACTGTGCTTAATACTCAGTGTTAATGGAGTAGCTAACCGGAAACACTGCTTAGTTAGTGAATGCACGACAGTGATTCTAACTAACTAGGATGAGACTTGAACATCAATCCCGTATCACTGAGACTGAGAAGAGATGTGTTAGTATTGGCCAAGTGTGGGTAGATTCGGTAGGTGAGATTCGACTGTTTCGTGCAACGGTGGACCCACAGGACCCGTTGCCGTGCATATCGTTAGCCTACTAGAACGGACCGGTAGACACAAGAGACATATAGGAGATTGTAGTCTATCGTGAAGTAGAATGACTTGAGACCGATAGGAGATAGTCAGCGCTGTTACCCAGCTTAGTTAGAATATAGTTAACGTGTTGCTCAGATAATTCGGAAATCGTTTACAACCCTAGGTGATCAACGAGATTGTCTAGTCCTCTCCATCAATTCATTAAGAATTCTTCTTAATTCTAGTTTATTATTTATTTCTGTATTTATTACAGCCACTTGTTTGGGGGTGGCAACACCACAAATCATCACTTTTTACTCCACTTACCTAGTGAACTACTCTAAATTCTTAATTATCAACTTGTTGCGAGCTTGTCCTCGAGGGATCGACAACCCGGAGTCCTAAAAATACTCCACTCTTACTAATTGACCGTACGCTTGCGTAATACGCGCTAGTAATCCGCGTCATCGGGTTCAACTTTTTGCACATGCCAACAGAGAAGGACATGAATTATTACACCAATGTGATTTATTGACTGCTCTAGATCTCAAACAACTCACAACTTTAATTGAAGTATTTTTCTAAATTATATTAAGTGTTCAACTATTTGTATTGATGTTTGTGTAACTGAGAAATATCTAAAATTTGAATCACATTTATCCATTCGTGGCTTCGGACACAGACTCATTGCACTGGGATTGTATAATGTCAACTATATTGAGTCTTTTGTTTCTAAAAAAAAGTATTGAGTCTTTTAATATACATTTTTCATGTGACGTCAGTTGTCGTTGACTTGTAGGAACCTGAAATGAAGATTTTGACCAAGTTCCTTTCTCAACCAAGGGTGAACCCCACCGTTGCTTCATCAGGATACACCAATTTCTTGACGGAACTTTAGGCGGCAATGGTTGTAGTGCCAACATCGCGGTTCATATACTTTAGTCTTATTTGGTAGCATAGAAAATACTATATATTGACTTAGTTGAATTTGATTGTCTCCAATATCTTATGTAACTTTTCATAAAAGCTTACATACATTATCACTAATTTGTTACAGAATATTGAATGCATATATGTACTAGAATGTACTAGAAAATAATGATTATACTTCTGTGGCAAGTACTTGATAACATTACTCGTCTATTTATATTATCAAGTCATGCATGGTGCACATTACTAAGTAAATTATTTTTGAATGACTCAATAAACGAAGTTGACAAAGACATGTTGAATACCATTTCAACAACAGCACGTGGTGCTTCACACGTTATTTAGTTTATAAAATATGTGTATGAGATAAGTGACCATGTTCTTGGACTAAAATGTACAATATATAAATTTATGATCTAAACAAAACAAATTACTCTCCCACTAATAACCGCACAAAGCTGTAGAATTTTGTTAATTTTCTCCAATCATCGGCATGCCGACACAGTGTTTATAGAGAAACTAAAAAGATTCTCCTGCTAATTATATCTATAGATTGTTTGGTTTCATTTCTTCAAATATCTGATTCAACAATTTCTCTAACAAGATCAAATCAATCTCTCTGCCAACTTCCATATTACGTCTCTTACGTTCTTCATTTAAAACTCACCTTAAAAAATGTACCATCTTCTTAGTACAAATAGATTCCTCTGTAGACGCTAATACTAGGTTGATTCAAGTGACAATTATCATCAGAAGGGAGACCCATAGTTCATTCACGTCAAGAAATTTTGATATATTATTCTACAACAAAATTGTAGGGAATCTATAATGGTTCAAATTTCGTTTGAAGTTACAGAATTTGTAAGAGAGTTATGAATAGAAAGACATCAATATGACATAGTTAACACCCATTTGGGTAATATTATCGGTGTTTGTTTGTTGTCCTCGATATATTACGGTTAGATGAAACTTTGTGATCCAAAATGTAATTTTAATTGCACAAATACTGAAGAAATGTGTGAGAAGTAAACACATGGAGCTTTTGGTGCGCTAGATACAAAAAACAATCTTAGCTTGTGGGAATAAAGACAAGAAAACTTAAGTGGAAATTTCATGACTAGTGTTTTAGTATAAACAATCTTAGTAGCCTAAAACGAGATATTAGGCTACAAAGATTGTCATTAAGCCAAGTTCATGATTGAATGAAGAAATAGATAATCAAGATCACACATCTTATTCCTAACTTGTCAATGGAAGAACTCAACATGATATAAACTAGAACAATCTTCATTGAATCACAAACCCTAAACATGAAAGATCATCAAAATACAGAAAAGTTCATCAAAACATAAACCCTAGGCTCTCTATAGATGCCTAGGTATGAGTTTAGCTACTCTTAACAAAAGTTAACATGTTGTTTGAATATTTCATACAAGAGAAAGAGAGAAAATAGATCAAACGCTAAAAATAGTGTTATGGCGTTGATCCGGGCTCGTCTCCTTGCTTGATGATGCTCCCAACAAAGTCACTTTGCTCTCCTTAGTGTTCTTGACTCACAACTATGGTCTATTCACGTCCCTTGTTGTTTATGTCGAAGTAGGGAAGCTAAAGTCTTCAAGAATTGCATTTTTGCACCAAAAATCCGCACAAGTTCTCCCCTCATTTCGGCCCGAAATAGCCAGCATTTCGGCCCAAAATGGTCTGCATTTCGACTGGCATTTCGGCCCGAAATGGTCTGGGCTTAAATGTTCTTGAATCTTCAACTTCTTGCCCTTTTGGTTGCCGAGCATTTTTCCTTTCCCTTCCTTGTTTCCAAAGTTCATGTTCTTGATTCCAATCACTCCAGTAGCCCTGTTTCCTGTCAAAGACAAAAACAACAACCATGCCAATCGATCAAATTCGATAAATTAAACATAAATCAACATAAAGAACATGTCTGGACTAGAATTAAGCATATGAAGGAACAAGTGACAAATCATGCTCATCTCAACAAAATTAGGCTCAAAACTCTCCAAAAACCTCTCAAACATGTGGTAAATGCAAAAGAAATATAGCTCCTAAAAGGCACTATCAGCCATTTCCTGCGAAACCTTGGACGGTGGGAGATATTTCCTGAGAAACTCTTGGCAACACTCTGCCCATGTAGTAAATACAACCCGCTGGAAGCTTTATGAGCCATGTGTTTGCTTTCCCCGACAAAGAAAAGGGAAAGAGCATCAGCTTTACAGTTTCATCTCGCACCCTCTGATCATGAATTGTGGACGTAATTTGGTTGAAGTTGAGCAAATGGGCATTTGAATCATCCCCTACAGCTCCAGTAAACACACACTCATCCCAAACCATATTGATCAGCTGCTGACGCAATTCAAAATGAGCTGCAATGATTGGTGGCCTGATTATAGATGGCTGGTATCCATCCGACGTGGTTCTGAAGTAGTCCACCAAAGGACGCTCATCAACTTCAGCATTGTTGACTTGTGCCGCGGCATTTTGACCATTCCCGATTATTGCCACCATTGTTTATATTTCCACCATTGTTGTCGCCATTCGCTCCTCCATTGTTTCCCTCTTGTACCCCCACACCAATAAGTGGTTGAGGATTTTTGGGGTTGTGATAACGCCCAAAGGGTTATCTTTTAGCCTGATTTCACGAGTATTTGTGTCGGAATTAGCGGTTTTTGCCGGAAAATGCCTTAGAATGCCCCGGGAATCTAGAACGAGACGTTTATTTGTACTTGCTGGATTTCTGCTTATTTTTGCTTATTTCTTGCTATATTTGGATATGATCGCGGGTTTTCGTTCGTGTTGTCTTTTCAGGAACAGGTTCGGGAGGTGCATCGGGAAGCGTGCCGGGACCAAGCCGGGACCGTCTCGGGAAACGTGCACAAGACCGGGACACGACGGAAACACGAAAAAGCAGAAGTACACCGAAGAGGCAAACCGGGAGCATCAGGAAGAAGAGTGGGACCCAGGGGACCAGACCTGGCCCACCAGAGGACCAAGTGGGCCCCACCTACCCCCACGGCCTGCGTATATACGCAGGCCCTGCGTATATACGCAGCACCTGCGTATATACGCAGGCAGTGAGGGTGGTGGGGGATGTTGGTTGGGCCCTGGTTGCGTATATACGCAACCCCTGCGTATATACGCAGCCAGTTTTGACTTTTGGTCAAAGACGGTGGACCGATGGCAAATTCCGTAATTTCGAGCACAAGCGTTTTCAGGAAACAACACTATTTAAAGACTCGTCCAGACTCGTTTTGAGGGATCACGAAGACACAGTACAATTCTCAGCACAACCGAAGGACAAGTCGGAGCATTCACGGAGAGCACGAAAGCGCGATTCGAGATTCGAAGACTTAGTTTGATTTCGTTCTCTCTCTTTATATTCAGAAACTGAGTTTTGTATTATGTCTAGTCGTAGCTAAACTTCTCACCTAGGTTCTCGGTGAACCTAGGGTTTCGTACTCAGATTTTATGATTACTATGATTATGGATTCATGATGATTGTCTTAATTCAGCAAATTGTATCTGTTATTCTGGTTTGATTATTATCATATATGCATGATAGGATTGATCACCCAGGATTGCTATAGACCCGAGCTTGTAGGTGAAAACGTCAAGTTAGGGTTAGGAAGAAAAACCAGGATTTAGTACCTTACCCTGATAGACCGACCAGAGAAAGGGAGATAGGGCTAGCATAGAAAAACGTGAGACCAACTGTTAGAGAATTTGACCCGGGCCATTCGGACAGGTTAGAAACCCTAACAGGATTAGACCGAAACTGCAGACTTAGGCAGCTTAACAAGAATCCGAAAGTCTGCAGGATCGGGATTACGTGTGGAAGCTGAAAAGTCACTGCACAACTTGTACGTTGCACAGATACCGAAACTGCTGAGGGTTTTCATAATCAAACGTAAAACTGAAATCTGTGGAAACCCTAGGGGATCCTGGAGCCTAGTCTTCATCTATTATCGTTACAACCAAATCAGCCTATTTCAGAAAACGTCACAAAAAATATTTACGTTTACGTTTTTAAATTCTGTTTTTAGTTTAGTCATTATAATCTCAACCTACTCCTCCTGGTTACTACTCTTGGAAAACCGAAACTGACAACGTGAGTAAACCCATAATAGTCCTCGTGGGAACGATAATCCGAGTCTAATTGCACCCGGTACTACAAGATTCGTACACTTGCGATAGCACGTTAGTTTGCGCATCAAGTTTTTGGCGCCGTTGCCGGGGACTTTTAGGGTCTATTTAGTAGTCAGAATTAGTTTTCTGAGTTTTTATTTATTTTCAGTTTCGTTATTTTTCTTTTTATCTCACTGCGTTTTCGAATCTGCGTTTTCAGGACTGTTTAGTTGATGCCCAGATTGCCTCGCGATTTGGTGACACCACTCGACAACCCGGAAAAGCTGTATACCGAACAGAACCGCAGAAACCGAGAAAGCAGGATGGCAACCAACGAGAGAGATCCACCCACGAACACCGAAGCCGGTGTACAGGAACGAGAGACACGTACCCCAGCCCAGATGGCTCGGTACATTGAGGAGCTTGTCACAGCGGGACTTGCTGCCCGAAGCAACCAGAGAACTTATAACCGATCTGGGAAGGCGTTGGTGGAAAATTTCGAAGTCCCCACCGGGGGGCATGAGCGAGCCATTGTGGTGCCCGAGATCACCGCAGAGCACTTTGACATCAAACCATCCACCATCCAGACGGTACAAACTCTCTGCCCGTTTCATGGCAGGGCCGACGAAGACCCGAACGATTTCATCGGGAAATTCGAAGATTACTGCAACAAGGTCAGATACAAGGGGGTAGAAGCAGAGGCACTCATGTTGATCTTATTTCCGTACTGTCTTTATGGAGTAGCCAAGGACTGGCTTGAATCCCGACCACCCCGATCCATCACCACATGGGAGGAGTGTGTCACGGATTTTCTGGCTAAGTTCTATCCCGCCTCCCGAGTCATACAGTTACAGAGCGAGATACTGTCATTCAGACAGAAGATGGGGGAGACGGTAGTGGACGCATGGGACAGGCTCATGAGATTGGTCAAACGGTGCCCGAACCACGGTTTTGGAGACGCAAAAATCCTGCAGGTTTTCTA
Organism: Linanthus parryae; assembly: GCA_023055425.1. Classification (NCBI taxonomy): domain Eukaryota; kingdom Viridiplantae; phylum Streptophyta; class Magnoliopsida; order Ericales; family Polemoniaceae; genus Linanthus; species Linanthus parryae. Next base: position 159,702,659 of record JALGPY010000002.1, on the reverse strand, counting down.
CCATGCCCTAGACAGGGAGAACGCCGACAGGATTGACAGAGAGGCCGGGGGAAACTTCTTGTATCACGTGGACAAAGAAGGTGCGTATGACCTGATGAAGCAGTTGGCCAAGCAGGACACCCGACTGTTTGACGATCGCAGGATGGCGGCCAGAGCCGAACCTGCAGAAGATGACCGGATAGACAATCTGGCCAGGATCGTTCATGACTTGGTCACGAAAGTCTATTCGGATAAGAAGACTGTTGCAGCAGTAGAGGAACCGGATCTGGACACGGCCATTGAGGAGATAAGGACTGAAGATACCAACTACGTACAGCAGCAGTGGGACCCGAGCCGGTACCGACCGGGTACGAGAGACCATCCCGGGTTTCGGTACGGAAACCCGAACGCAGCAGTTTATGCACCGGGATTCCAGCACAGGCCACCAGCCCAGCAGGCTGCCCCGGCCCAGCAGGCTCAGTCAGTCCCGTCAGCACAGCAGTACGACGCTCAGATGAAAGAGATCAAGTCCATGTTCCAGACTATGGAGTCCCGGTTCAAGCACATGGATACTTTGACGGCAGATATGCAGACAACCAAAACGTCACTGCGCGCTTTGGAAGTGCAGGTGGGGCAGTTAGCACAGCAGCTAACGGAGAGACAGCCAGGAAACCTACCCTCGAACACAGTAAATAATCCACATGCTCAGATCAATGCTATCTCCACTCGGAGTGGATTGGCACTGCAGGATCCACCGTATCCCAGCCACGCACGTGCAGAAAATTCGAAAGAAGTCGAACGCAACTTGTCGGGCCAGGATATCAGCACAGTCGATCGCCCCCAGCCGAAGGGCTCGGTTGAGCAGGATGCAGTGCAGAACGAGACAGGTGCAGAAACTGTACCCGTCTCCAAGGAGGTCCCGTACCCCTTGCGAACACGAAAGAGGGATGACAGCAAGGACTACGCCAGGTTTCTCGAGATGTTCAAGCAGCTGCAGATTAACATACCTTTTGCTGAGGCTTTGGCTAAGATGCCCACTTACGCCAAATTCCTCAAGGACATCTTGTATGGGAGGAGGCGAATGAGCGATTTCGAGACCATAAACCTGACGGCAGAAGTGAGCAATTGTGTGAAGAATGGGCTACCGAGGAAGAGAAAGGATCCTGGCAGTTTCGTGATACCGGTCACCCTAGGTAACGCTTACACAGGAAAGGCTCTGTGTGACCTAGGGGCTAGCATCAACCTGATGCCATTGACGATTTTCAAAAGTTTGAAAGTCGGTGAACCCCGACCCACCAGAATCATGCTGCAGATGGCAGACAGGTCAGTAAAACAGGCCTACGGGGTTATCGAGGACATTCTGGTCAAGGTCGGCGAGCTTATTTTTCCGGCAGATTTCGTCATCCTGGACATGGAGGCAGGGGAGGTACCGCTCATACTCGGCAGGCCGTTTTTGGCCACAGGCGAAGCTATGATAAACTGTAAAAGCGGGGAGCTGACCATGCAGATTAACGAGGAAAAAGTAAAATTCAACGTTTTCAAAAATCTGCAACTGCCAAACTACTACGACCACGAGGACATCTTTGCTATCGATGTGGTGGACGAAGGCTGGGAAAACGAGGAGATGGACCAATTGTGGGAAGAGATTGACAGCATGTACGGGGAAGAAAAAGAGAAGACTCGGTGCGAGCACGCCATGAGAGCCGAAGACTGGACCACTTTGCACCGGGACGAAGACGGCGGGCAAAAGATGATTCTGGTCCCGTCACTCAAGGAACCACCCGCACTGGAGCTGAAACCGCTCCCGAGCCATCTCAGGTATGCATATATTGGTGAAAATAGTACTCTGCCCGTAATTGTTTCGTCTCGTTTATCTCAGGAACAGGAGCAGAAACTGCTGGAAGTATTGCGAGAGCATAAGGAAGCAATCGCCTGGACGATTGCAGATATCAAGGGGATCAGCCCCTCCTACTGCATGCACAAGATCCGAATTGAAGAAGGCAAGAAACCGGTGATTCAGCCCCAGCGGAGACTGAACCCAAACATGAAGGACGTTGTGCGAAAAGAGGTCATGAAGTGGCTGGAAGCGGGAATCATCTACCCCATATCGGACAGCACGTGGATCAGCCCGGTCCAGTGCGTGCCCAAGAAGGGGGGTATTACGGTGGTGCAGAATAATGATCAGGAGCAGATTGCGCAGCGCACCGTTACAGGCTGGCGGATATGCATGGACTATCGGAGGCTAAACGATGCAACATTAAAGGACCACTTCCCGCTGCCATTCATGGACCAGATGCTGGACCGGCTCGCCCATCATGCCTACTACTGTTTTCTGGACGGGTATTCCGGGTACAACCAGATTTGCATAGCCCCAGAGGATCAGGAAAAGACGACGTTTACCTGCCCGTACGGTACGTTCGCGTTTCGACGCATGCCGTTCGGGTTGTGTAATGCTCCTGCCACCTTCCAGAGATGTATGATGGCGATTTTTTCCGACATGATCGAGAAAAATCTGGAGGTCTTCATGGACGACTTTTCACTCTTCGGGGACAGTTTCGATGACTGCCTGTTCCATTTGGGCCAGGTTCTGATCCGATGCAAGAAGGCGAATTTGGTGCTCAATTGGGAAAAGTGTCACTTTATGGTCACCGAGGGGATCGTGCTGGGTCACAGAATTTCCAGCAAGGGACTCGAGGTGGACAGGGCTAAGATCGAGGTGATAAAGCAGCTTCCATACCCGACGAACGTAAGGGCGATCAAAAGTTTTCTGGGGCATGCAGGATTTTACCGAAGATTCATCAAGGACTTTTCCAAGATCACAAAGCCACTTTGTGCGTTACTCGGAAAAGACGTACCCTTTGATTTCGACGCAGCATGTCGGCAAGCTTTTGACCACTTGAAAGAGAAGCTGACCACAGCCCCGGTTATAACCACGCCAGATTGGTCACTCCCGTTTGAGCTGATGTGTGACGCCAGCGACTACGCAGTCGGGGCAGTTTTGGGACAGCGGAAGGATAAGGTATGCCACGTAATTTATTATGCGAGCCGGGTACTCAACGATGCCCAGCTCAACTATGGCACGACAGAAAAGGAACTGCTGGCCGTGGTGTACGCCCTGGACAAATTCAGGCCCTATTTGGTCGGGTCAAATGTTATCGTTTTTACCGACCATAGTGCTCTGAAATACCTGCTGGACAAGAAGGACGCAAAACCGAGACTGTTGAGGTGGGTACTACTGATGCAGGAATTCGATGTGGAAATCCGGGACAAGAAGGGAGTTGAGAACGTGGTAGCGGATCACCTATCCAGACTTGAGAACGTGAAGGTGGACCCGGTGCCGATCAAGGAAAACTTCCCGGACGAGCACATCATGGCAGTCAAGATCGGGAGACCATGGTACTATGCCATAGCCAATTATTTGGTAACTGGCACGCTTCTCGAGGATCTCACCCCGTCGCAAAAAAAAAATTCATTGCCGAAAGTCGACAGTATTTCTGGGACGACCCGTACTTGTTCAAACAGGGGGCCGACAACATCCTGAGAAGGTGTATCCCGACCCACGAGGCCTGGAACGTGATCCGACACTGCCACTCATCACAGTGTGGGGGTCATTTTGGGGGAACGCGAACAGCGCATAAAATACTGCAGTCCGGGTTTTTCTGGCCGACAATCTTCAAAGACTGTCACGACTATGTGCAGGGATGCGATAGGTGCCAGAGGACAGGAAACACGTCACACCGGGACGAGATGCCGATGACCGTGTGGCAGGAGGTAGAGCCATTTGATGTCTGAGGGATTGACTTCATGGGTCCGTTCCCGTCTTCAATGGGGAATCTTTACATTCTGCTGGCAGTAGATTATGTGACAAAGTGGATCGAGGCGATCGCGTGTCAGAAAAACGATGCAGCTACCGTTGAGCGTTTTCTGAAACGCAACGTTTTCACTCGTTTCGGGACTCCCAGGGCAATGATCAGCGACGAGGGCTCTCACTTCATCAATCGAGTTTTTTCGAAAGTTCTGAAACAGTACGGCGTGTCAGTTCATAAAGTCTCGTTACCTTACCATCCGCAGACAAACGGGCAAGCCGAGGTGTCGAATCGAGAGATTAAGAGCATACTCGAGAAAACAGTGAATCTCGGCCGAAAGGATTGGTCAGTCAGACTAGACGATGCGCTTTGGGCCTACAGGACAGCTTTCAAAACACCGCTGGGAATGTCACCGTACCAGCTCGTTTTTGGGAAAGCGTGCCACCTACCGGTGGAACTGGAGCACAAGGCGTATTGGGCCATCAAACTGCTGAACTTGGACCAGAATTTAGCAGGGGATAAGAGGAAGATGGCACTGCTGGAATTGGAGGAATTCCGCAGAACGGCTTTCGAGAGCGCCAAAATTTACAAAGAGAAGACAAAGAAGTGGCATGATCACCGTATCACGCCAAAGCAGTTTAACGAAGGCGACAAAGTGCTTCTCTACAATACCCGGATGCGGTTCTTTCCGGGGAAGCTGAGGTCTCGTTGGTCGGGACCGTTCATCATCAAGCAGATTTTTGCCTGGGGGGCATTTGAGCTGGAAAATCCAAAAGACAACTCCAGTTTCAGGGTGAACGGGAACCGGATCAAGCCGTATCTCGAGACCGCCGAAGTCGTCAAAATAGACCCGGTCTATTTTGATGAACCGTGAGAGGTAACAAGGTCGGGCCGTCGACCGTAAATCACAAGGCGCTGTTTGGGAGGCAACCCAAAATTTATCGTTTATTTATTTAGTTTTGTTAGTTATTACGTTATTATAACAGTTCTGAATTTTCGAGAGAGGCGAGATGAGCGGGTTTTTAACGTTGAATTTAAAAGTGTGCAGAAACAGAATCATCCGAAACAGCCAAGATCAGGAAAGCAGGGGGAGAGAGAAACTTTGAAAAAAAAATTCCATTTTTGCCCTCGGGCTGCGTATATACGCAGCCCCTGCGTATATACGCAACCCGTGGGGCAAAAAGGGAATTTTTTTTTCTTTTTTTGGTTGTTTTCTGGTTGGGTATATACGCAGTACTGCGTATATACGTAAACAGGAAAGAAAGAAAAAAAAAATGAAATTTTTTCAAAACCCCGGGGGTATTTTGGTCATTTTGACCAAATTAGGGTTTATATGGGAAGAGGGGGCCAGCCACACCATTGTTGGCACCTCTCTTTCTCTCTCTACCTCCATTTGCTCTCACTTGAAGAACAAAGATTTTGCCTCGGACCTCCAAATCAAAATCCGGGCACATTTCTGGAATCCCCTCGTCGCAAGGAGCAAGATTCATCCATCAAAATCCGGAAACAAGCGAAAATCGAGAGGGCAAGTTCCATCAAAAAGTGAGGTGTTCTTGAGGAAAAGTGCAGATTCGAAGGTGTTAAAGCCAAAACTAGCAAAATCCGTAGAAGGGAACGTGAACGAGGAGATCGAGGGCTTCGATTTGGTGGGCTCGGAATTCAATTCCGGGCAGTTGACTTTTCCGGCGACCACCGGCGACTTTTCCGGCGACCACCGGCGGTTTTCCGGCGACTTTCCGGGCAGAATCTCCGGTCTTCACCCCTGTTTAGGGAAGGTCGAAAATCTCATCCCTCGCTTTATTTTCCGTTTTGGCACGTCCCGTAGCCGGGCCCGTTATTTTCGGTAATTTTGCATTTGGAGCGGCACTTGCCCTGTGGACCTCTGGTAGATCTTAGGTGGACTACCTATTGCGACACACTATTTTTGTGCACGTTTCACGTTTTTGCTCTATTTCCCGAGTCGGCACGTTTTTCGAGATTTTGGTCTGTTATGGAGTTTCATGTGCCCGTCGTAGACCCTAACCGCGATGACATCCCTACGGACTATGAGGCGACTGAGCTTACCCCGTTGATGTTTGACAGCTTTAGGTTCGTCAATCATTATGCCCAACATTACTTTATGACCGGGACCAAAATGGGGCATAGCATTCCCATAGACTATCAGTTTGAGGTCGACCATACTTACATGCCGCCAGAGATGGCCGCTTATGCGAGTCGACCGGACATTTTCAGGACGTCCCTAGCGGGGTTCCCGGACTTGTCCGATACTGACTTGGTGCGTGAGTTCTACGCGAACCTCATGCACAAGGGGGAGGGGGAAGCCAATGGGGATGTCCGTTGGGTCTATATGCGGCGTACGTTTATGTTGCTCACGGCGGATACCATCCGCCAAGCGTATCAGATTCCGATGCGCCATATCTCGTGTGCATATGCTGAGTGCGCTGATTACCCGCCCAATGATGCAGAGCTTTTGCGGGTTGTGACTGGGGGGCACCCGGGTGCCCATTTCGAGAGAGAGGGGCCAGGCGAGATCGGCAAGAAATTGCATTATCGTTTTGTTACCGGCCCGCCACGGTGGTGGGCCGAGTGGTTAGTTAACAGGGTTGTAGGTATTAAACACTTCACCTACCTTGACTTCGAGTACGTACTCTTAGTCTATTGCCTTGTTCTGGGACGAGATGTTGACATTCCTCGTCGGATTTGGGTGTATATGATGGAGCGGAACTGCTCCGGTAGCCATAAGGGATTGGGGTACGCCAACCTCATTGCCAAACTAGCTCGGGATTATGAGGTTCCGATGGATGATTTAGCAGGTGACCTAGAGCCTCCTTTGCTACGGCCTTATAGGAAGCTTATTACTCGCCACCCGGGCCCGCCTCCGCCAGTCGTTGACCTCGATGAGGATGACGATTTGATGGAGGAGGACCCGGCTCCTGCACCTGCCCCTGCCCCTGCCCCTAGGAGGCGATCGACTCAGGAGCGACCAGTCAGTCGCCAGGCACCGGCCGGACTTCGGCGATGCCGTACTACTAGAGAGAGCGAGCGCCCCGAGTCGAGTAGGCAGGGGACTGAGAGGAATGCCCAGCCTCAGCCTGCCCATCAGAGAGAGCAGCCGGCCCCACGGGCCAACCCGACCCCACGAGCTAGACCGGCCCCGCCCCGTAGACTGCCCCGAGTGGATGAGAGATTTGAGGGGTGTCGGGGTGGACGCAAGTCCATAGGAGAGAAGGTGTTAGAGGGAGCGGGCAAGATCTGGAGAGCATTGACGCATATCCGCCGGACTCAGCGGAAGGTCACCAAGGACACCCAGGCTGCCCTAGCTAGTATTAGAGAGGAGCAGCGGGATGCGGCTCGGCACGCAGGCCGAGACCCGCCACTTCCGCTGTATTTTCCACCCACCTACTCCAGTAGCTTTACCGAGGGATGGTCGGATGACGGGGACTCTAGCGAGTGCACGTCTGCTCCGCCACCCCCGACCCAGCCACCACCACCGACTCAGCCATCACCGCCACCTGCCAGACAGGAGAGACGGCAGCCTGGGACACGATCTCGGCAGCCTACGGGTCGTCAGGCTGGGACCCGTGCCCAGCAGACTGGGACCCGTACCCAGCGGACTGGGGCCCGTACTCACCAGCATTCGAGTGGCAGGACGACTTTGCGGTCCCAGCCACCTAGCAGTTGGACTGGGTCCGAGTCGCAGTCCTCGGATTACCGGCCCCGTACACGGGCACGCCAGCCGGTGTTTAGGACTGATTCAGAGAGCAGCTCGCCGGGTAGCATATCCGGTACGTCCGAGACCGGGTCAGACCCGACATTTTTTCCGGACGAGTGAGTGCCATGAGGGGCATGCCACCTCTTAGTGGGGGGGTGGTAGTCGTGTCTGCATTAACCCGGTCTGCACGTTTTTTCGTATTTATTTTTATTTTTATTTTTATTTTTGAGTCAGCATATTTTCTTTATTTGAGTCAACCCACCATAATCATTCTGGCCATGCATTGTATATATAAAAAATAAAAAAAAAAAATTGAAAAATTGAAAAATTAAAAATTTTTTATGCTGCTGGTTGGGTATATACGCAGGACCTGCGTATATACGCAAACAGCAAGTATAAATTATTTTTCAAAAAAAACAAAAAAGTTTAAAATCAGAAAATTTTGAGAAAGGGCAATCGAGATAACGAAAACAGTGAAGAAATTGAGTTTGAATCCTTTGAAAGAGAAGAAAACTTGCACCGAGGTATAGTAGATAGGTGAGAGCCAGTGACCTTTGGAATCCGCAAGTAGTTATCAACTGAGCGAAAAATCCGACTAGTTGCTACACCACCGTCACATAGGTAGTCGACAACCCGCTCACGGGCGCCGTCACGGTCATCGCATTTTTCGGTGGAGTGACTGGCTATCAAGGGACCTCACGTCCTGTTTCTTACCCCTAGGTCCAACTAGACAACCCGTTTGAAGCCATTTACCCTCTTTCTTCGTAGCCACTTTAGCCTAGGCAGTCTTCTTTGAGACCTCATCAGTCGATAGTTGGCTATTCTACGTGTTATGACGGAGGGAGTGAGTAGGGGCAGGTTTTAGATAGGGGAGCTTCATGAGTTATCAGTTTTGGACAGTTTCGATTTTGACACATTTTTCGAGGGAAGGACAGGGTGAGTGAGAGGCGACAGTGCATTAATTTGCGGAGGTGGATCACTTCAACACATAGTGACCACGGGAGGAGTTAGTCGCGTGCGAGTATCTTTTCGCACAAAACGGGGTTCCGGGGGGGGGGGGGGTTGTAGGGTCAATTGGTGGTTGTGCCGTTTTTCTACATCTTTGGTGATGAGGAGGTTCGGTGGGACTGCACAGTATTATTTCGACTACAGGATCAGAGCTTCAGGATTAGTGTGGGGGTACTTCACATGAGGACATTTTACGTACCCCACGACAGAGATTTATTTCACTCACTCAGCTTTAGTCAGTTTGGTATTGTTGATATTCGTGTACGTGTGTATATAGTTGTGTTAAAAAAAAATATATATATATATATATATATAGAAAAAAAAATAGAAAAAAAAGAAGAAAGAAAAAAAAAGAGAAAAAGAAAAAGAAGAGGAAAATTATTATGATCTAGTTTTTAGTTCGTTTTGTGTTTTTGTTATTTAAATAAAAAGCTGAGTGAGTGGCACAATTTTCGAGACGTTTTGCACCGCTTCACATTTGTGGCCGCGAGCACGGCAAGGATACACCGGGGGACAGGAGAATTGGGAAAGCAGGAACTTAGGTGTTTCGGGCAGTTTTTCGGGATCTCGGTGAGGGGTGTGAGTTTGGTAAATTGTGAGAATGTCATAACATGTAGGATTATGCCGTACCTTGATACATATATCTATCCTACCTGATTAGACATAGATCCTTTCGGAAACAGCTCAGATGGTAAGTTAGCTAGGGATTTGCTCAGTTTGATAACCAAAGTAATAGTACTTCGGTCCAGTGCTTAAATCCACCATATAAATCTGTTCAGACTTACCGATCGCTTGCAGGGAAGTGAATTCTGAAAAGGATGAGATCACGAGGACACACTGTTTATGTTTTTGAGGTTGCCCGATCTCGCCAAAAAATATTTTTGTCACTAGTCTGTTTTGAGTCGTTTGAGTCTGTGTATATTCTATCTGAGTCAGTTTTTCTATCGAGTCGTCCGGTTGAAAGGTTCGGGTCGAAAGCGTATGCAACGGTAGGGTATGTACAGAGTCAGTCACGAGGACAGAAATGCAGGCTAGAGTTGGCAGGATTGCTCGGGACGAGCAATGTTTAGTGCGGGGGTATTTGATAACGCCCAATTAGGGGTTATCTTTTAGCCTGATTTCACGAGTATTTGTGTCGGAATTAGCGGTTTTTGCCGGAAAATGCCTTAGAATGCCCCGGGAATCTAGAACGAGACGTTTATTTGTACTTGCTGGATTTTCTGCTTATTTCTTGCTATATTTGGATATGATCGCGGGTTTTCGTTCGTGTTGCCTTTTCAGGAACAGGTTCGGGAGGTGCATCGGGAAGCGTGCCGGGACCAAGCCGGGACCGTCTCGGGAAACGTGCACAAGACCGGGACACGACGGAAACATGGAAAAGCAGAAGTACACCGAAGAGGCAAACCGGGAGCATCAGGAAGAAGAGTGGGACCCAGGGGACCAGACCTGGCCCACCAGAGGACCAAGTGGGCCCCACCTACCCCCACGGCCTGCGTATATACGCAGGCCCTGCGTATATACGCAGCACCTGCGTATATACGCAGGCAGTGAGGGTGGTGGGGGATGTTGGTTGGGCCCTGGTTGCGTATATACGCAACCCCTGCGTATATACGCAGCCAGTTTTGACTTTTGGTCAAAGACGGTGGACCGATGGCAAATTCCGTAATTTCGAGCACAAGCGTTTTCAGGAAACAGCACTATTTAAAGACTCGTCCAGACTCGTTTTGAGGGATCACGAAGACACAGCACAATTCTCAGCACAACCGAAGGACAAGTCGGAGCATTCACGGAGAGCACGAAAGCGCGATTCGAGATTCGAAGACTTAGTTTGATTTCGTTCTCTCTCTTTATATTCAGAAACTGCGTTTTGTATTATGTCTAGTCGTAGCTAAACTTCTCACCTAGGTTCTCGGTGAACCTAGGGTTTCGTACTCAGATTTTATGATTACTATGATTATGGATTCATGATGATTGTCTTAATTCAGCAAATTGTATCTGTTATTCTGGTTTGATTATTATCATATATGCATGATAGGATTGATCACCCAGGATTGCTATAGACCCGAGCTTGTAGGTGAAAACGTCAAGTTAGGGTTAGGAAGAAAAACCAGGATTTAGTACCTTACCCTGATAGACCGACCAGAGAAAGGGAGATAGGGCTAGCATAGAAAAACGTGAGACCAACTGTTAGAGAATTTGACCCGGGCCATTCGGACAGGTTAGAAACCCTAACAGGATTAGACCGAAACTGCAGACTTAGGCAGCTTAACAAGAATCCGAAAGTCTGCAGGATCGGGATTACGTGTGGAAGCTGAAAAGTCACTGCACAACTGGTACGTTGCACAGATACCGAAACTGCTGAGTGTTTTCATAATCGAACGTAAAACTGAAATCTGTGGAAACCCTAGGGGATCCTGGAGCCTAGTCTTCATCTATTATCGTTACAACCAAATCAGCCTATTTCAGAAAACGTCACAAAAAATATTTACGTTTACGTTTTTAAATTCTGTTTTTAGTTTAGTCATTATAATCTCAACCTACTCCTCCTGGTTACTACTCTTGGAAAACCGAAACTGACAACGTGAGTAAACCCATAATAGTCCTCGTGGGAACGATAATCCGAGTCTAATTGCACCCGGTACTACAAGATTCGTACACTTGCGATAGCACGTTAGTTTGCGCATCAGGTTGAAGCGAGCCATTGCAGCCTGCATCTCGGCCATCTGCGCTCAGAGCAACTCAGTCTCTCTTTCCCGATTAGCTGCATCTTCCACATCTGCAAGGCTAGCTGCCTCTGCATCTTGCATACCCTAGCGGATCCTCTCAAACTCAACTCTAGTATGATCATCCATTTGAACTGCGTTTGCTCTCCTCGAGTCTCTACGTTCTGTGCGTAACAAAGTCTCTGGGTTTTCAAGTACTTGATACACTGGCTCGTCTTTATAACAGGTCATGCACCGTGAACTTCAACTTGAAACATAAATTACACAAAGAAAGTAGGTGAGTAACAGATATAAACAAAAATTAAAATCCCTAAGGCTGGGAATTATAACTAATTTAGCCGAAGTCTCTGGCAACGGCGCCAAAAACTTGACACGTTCCAACTGCAAGTGTACAGCTGTCAGTGTAGTAATAATTCTGGTGAGACCGGGTTTGTCGAACCCAAATGACTTCTTGTTACTTAGTTAATACTTCTTAACCTTGTGTCGAAAATTGCGTTGTTTGTGTTTCAGTAACTCACAAAAATTGAAATACAACTAATAAGTTAACCGTTTGAATAATCACACGATTAACGAGATTATTTGATAGAGTTTCTAATGGGAGACAAGTATCTCTCTTGTATCACTAGGGAAGTCATGAACGACGTTTTAAATTATGAAACACTAACACGTCTCTCTTATTAATCAAACAAAATACAACTCCCCGAGTTACTAAACAAGTTGTCTATAACTTAGAGTCAATTCAAACCGAGTTACCAAGCTTGATTTAGTTCCAAGTATACATTAAGATTCGTGATTCTACTGTAATGATCCTATTTAACACTAACGAGTTACCAAGTAATGATACGACTAGTTGAAAAGTTCGGTTTTCCGACTACAACTCACGTAGTTACCACGCCAATCGTAATTGAGATCAATCATATGGTAGCTAAGCGCAAGAATGATAGAAATTAAAGCATAAACCATTCGTACCAAGAGAAAATAGCATTAATTAAGCCAAAGCGTGAACCATAATCTCAAAACGTCTCATTCATACCAAACCCTAGCTACCTAATGAGAAATCCCAGCAGCAAAAGCTTAGCTAGAACACGACATGATAAAAAATGTTTCAAAGTGATCATGAACCATAAACTAAAGAAAATAGAAGTATAGAATCCAAACAATGAAGTTCCGATCTTCAACCACGCTCCAAATCTCCAAAACACGTTCTCCAAATCTAGGTCTCTCTGCCCAACAACGTTCCTAACTCTAATTTATTTTTTTACCACAACTTACATAATAACTATGCGAAAATAACACAAAAAAACCCAAAATTCTCGATTCTGGTAAACAGGGTGATCGTACGATTACCCAAAAGTGATCATACGATCACTGGCGAATTTCAGGTAATCGTACGACCACCTGGGAAGATCACTTGCTGATGAAATTTTGGCTAAGTGTAAAGTGATCGTACGATCACTTTCGTAAGGTCACTTTCTGGCTGCAACTCTTCGTTTCATCTTCTTGCTCTTTTTTTCTCGTCGTCTTCAACTACCGAGCATTCCTTTGAGCCTCCTACTTTTCCGAAGTTCACTTTTGCTCCAATACCACGTCCCGAGCTCCTGGTTCCTGAAAACCACAACACGAAAAACATACCTGAAGATCAAACGTGATAAAATATCATAAAATCGGTACAAAAAGCGCATGGACTCAAAAATGATGTTCAAAAGCTCAAACATGCTTATTTTCACAAGATTTGGTCTAAAGCTCCCACAAATGCATCAGAAAACATGCAAAACGATAAGGAATTACATAATAATATAACTCCAATTAAGGAGTTATCAACAATACAAACGACTTGGTGATCATTTTTGACAGATACACCGCCATCAAGCATGTTGTCGCGGAAGTCTACCCAAACTCCGCACGTGCAAATTGCTTCTAGCACCTCAAGCAGAATATGTCTCCTTCTGATGGCAACACCGGTTTGGAAAGATGTTCACCAAGGCCGCATACACTTATAGCTTGAAAACTCATTAGTGGATTCTAGACAATAATTAAGAGCATATGCCGAAGGATCCTAAGGAACAAAATGTCCATGTTTGCCTATTTGATAAAGGAGGTCGGTGTTCAAAAATGGTTACGGGCACATTGTCCTGCTTCGCGGTACAAGATCATGACATCTAACCCTGCCGATTCGTCCAATGCTGCCATGGTGAGCACACCATACGTTCTGCCACTTAATGTATTATCTCACTACGTTGACAAACTTATCGAATGGGGTGGAAGGAATTGTGAGGAGGGTAGGACATTCAACGGAAATTCACTTAGAATGTAACCGATATCATTTCCAAGAATTTGAAGAATCCAAGACTGTGGAAAAATCGGTTGACATAGGTGGGAGTTCATGGCACATACCTTCGGTAAAATACACTAGTCGAGAGGTGAACATGCTAGAAGGTAAGTGCAGTTGCGGCGAGTTGAAAACAATGAAGATCCCTTGCAAACACACAATCAAAGTCTTGAAAAAGGCGAACAAAATTCACGCCGCGACGACAAAGTACTGAAAAATTCATATTTTAGAACCATCTACAGGGAGGAGGTATAATCGGTACCAAACCAATTGGTGTGGAACCGTGATACATTTCCATACGTAGTTAAGGCAGTTGAATGTCTCGCCCCTACTTATGTCTCCAAGAGGGGTCGGCCCCAAACCAAAAAGGATTCCGTCGAAAAGGGGAGGAAGTTACCTTAGGAGTAAGCATCCGGTCCAGCTTCGCGAAGCCATCTAAGAATATTTTGGTTATTTTCTCCAATGCGCATTGGACAGTCCTCGACTTTCTCTTGGTGTTCCCATACCACTTTTTGAACCATGCCACTGCATTCTGGGGTAGATCGGCCATTTGGAAGAAAGGTAAGGACTTCTTTTCTTCTTTCTTCATCCTCTTCAAGGGTGGCATATCTTCCATGTTAGTCCCCAAGAAAAACCTGAGCTTCATATTTCAAAGCCTCAATCCGGGCACGACATCATCTGGATGGCAATGTCACCTTCCATAAGATCACCATTGAACACAATCGGACTATGATGGGTCACCCACGACTCATCACCCGTGCTAACCACATCATCGATTTGAGACAACATGTCCTCGCCGAGACCACCCTATCAAAACACATATACAAATTTTGAATACCAGTAAACTAATAAAATATAAAAAAATGACATGTATTAAGGAAATTCAACTCACCCATACGGTCGCAACCTCATCGGTGCTCGCAGGAGCTGCCTCGATGCAATCCACTCCTTCATCTCATTATGTCTCATGTCCGCCTTCCGCAGGTGTTCATACCCCATCTGTTGAAATTTTCGCTCGATCGTTTCATCCATCGCTTCGAGCTTCCGATGAATCTTGTCTTCCATCTTTATCTCAAAATCAACGAACATACCCTGAACATCATCTATGATCAAGGTTGTGGATGCATCGGAAGGACCAGCAGAAAAAGTGTAGTGGGTTGGCGACTGGATCGGCAGTGTCGACGGGAACAGAGGTGTCTCTTAGACCGGATGTGCCGGTTTTGTGTGCCGTCTGCTTCATGTGTCATTTTCCGACGTATCTTGACCGATCCTCCCACAAATTTTGTTACATATCATCAATCATCGGGTCTATGACATCTCCTATCATATCCATATCCGACAAATACATGTAATCCTTGTATTACCACTGCTCTTCCTCAATCTCGTCAGTTGCAGTGTCGGTAACACCTATTTGACATCGAACGCCTTATCTTTGTTCTGTTTCCTTGACCTTCACACCCTTTCCATAGCACCTGCACACCCTCGCGAACGTCCTATCAACGCCTTTGGGCCCACCAAATGATATAACGCCCAACCTCGGTAATACCTCCATGAACGAAGCCTGCAAATTAATGATGCAATCATTTACTCAATATCTAAGTCACGAACAATCACATTAAACAATGCATTATAACGGAATTAACTCATACCTGAAAAAAAGGGAAGTGGTTAACTATGTGGGTCGCAGGAAGCTCAGTGTCCGTTGGGGATCACTTTGAAACGTCCGTAGGGACCTCCTTCAACACGTCACCCTACACCTAATTCCCCCAGTCATATTTGTTGCAGAACTCAAAGTCCGAGATGATGCTCAAGAAGTCACGAGGGAGCCTGTGGGTGTTGTAACTGCGCAGGAACTCGGCCAACAAAAGACTGATCAATAGAGTCGCGCAAACCTGCTTGTGCTTGTCCCTTATTTGTTCAGATGTCTTCTTGCAAATGTGTTTTTGCTTGTATCTCGTCAAAGCAGTGATGATTCTTTTCGACTCAATCGGACCAGACCCTGATATCTCTCTGAAATAAGTGTTCAGGAAACCCGTGTCAACAAGCCATTTCTTAAGCTCTTCGTTCCTGTACCACCTCCTCATGCTCAGACCCGACCATAGTACAAACTCCTTCTTTGAGAAATAGATCGACATGTCGTTTGATTTGAACCAAATCTCCTGATTCTTCTGGAGACATGTTGCCCAAGAAATATCATAACCGCAGCCTGACCGGTGAAGTCGAGATCAGTCAGAAGGTATATAAAACATGCAAGGCGGGAGACATTTTCCCGAATGTAGGTCCTAAGCCAATCGTCGCAAAGTTCTTGCGCTTTAGACAAGTCTTTCAAGGGAGGCTTGTTGGACAGCCTAGTGGGCCTGAAAGCACCCCGGTACCCGGCAGGAGACAACAGAGGAATGTCGCCCAACAAAATCATCGTGTACGCCTAAAAACAAATAATGAGAAGTCCCACCGTTAAATTAATCAAATTAATTGAATAGCAATTTCAAATCATTTATGAACATCACAGTCCATTCTACATCCCTAACAAGTACTGTGGTGAAAGAACAAAATTCATCAATCGACCGAACGAAACAACATAGAGAATGTTGAAAATCTGCCCAGAATCCCGAATAGCAGGATCGTCCCGATCAAGCAAGATCGAGGTCCAATCAAGCTAGATCAAGGCTTGATCAAGCAAGGCCGATCCTTGAGTTTGCTTGATCGGGACTCGATCTTGCAAGTTCGGGATTCTGGACAGTTTCACATGGAGCATTTAATTTTGGATAAAAACCACGATAACAAGATCGAGAATCGATCTTGAAAATCGGGTATCGATCGCTAGATCGGTTATATCCATCTTGCAAATATGGTTCATTATGGTCCAATTTGGTCATATTTCATGCCAATTACAGCGTGTTTGTTCAATTTCATGCTTTTGTATGTTCAATTTCATACAAAATGAGGCGATAGTACATCAAATACACATTATAAATTCAAAAAACTTACTTTGTCTTCTGGGTTTGGGAAAACTGCTCCATGATCAACATCAACCTCGGCTTCACCATCGCCTGCACCCGCATCCACCAACGGTGTTCTTCCATTTCATCTTCGACCGCCAAATTAAATCTCCAAGTTAAGGAAGAGGCAGCCATGGAAAGAGGGGAGGTGAGTGAGTGGGAGAGTTATGAAGAGCAAACAGCGGTTCTGCAGTATGGGTTTCTTCTTCGATGAGAGAGGGGAGAGAGAGACGAGGGTTTTTTTTGTTGAGATTTATCTGTTTTTTCGCCTACCGGGTTCGAATCCAGGACTTGATGCTGGGGCTTTTAAAGGTTCAACCACTTGAGCTAGCACCCATTTGCCAATGGTTTTGTTTTTCGGAATTTTTTTAATTTTTTTGATTAAGTTATGGTAAATTTGTAATTAAATTAATTGAATTGCCTCTAATACTTACCAGTCAAATCGGTCTACAATAAGTTCACCTATCATCGTTTGACAAAAAAAAAAAAAAGTTCACCTATCATCGTTGCCTAGTCTCTCTAAGCTCCGTCACCAGACCCAACGGACCACCGTCGCGAAAACCCTCATCCTGTTCCTGAGCTCCTTCAATTGGGTATTTTCACAATCACTCAACCCCAAAGTTTTTTTTCTGGCTTATTTGCTTCAAATTCCTCTTTCGAGTGATGTAATCTTATCAACAACCTTTCCGTTCACTGAAACTCCTCGCGAATTGTTCAATTGCAATGGCACTCACATCAATTTCATCAGACTTTCTCTCGCCTACACCCAGCTGTTCCTCTCTTTGCTTAATCAATTTCCACTCTAAACCCCACTGTTTGAACAATTCCAAAACCCTCAAGTTCAGGGTTTCATGTTCTCAGCAGCTGATTCAGCTCGAAACCAAGAAGAAGAGGAAACCCAGACCCAGCTTCTCAGAACAAATTCGCAGCAAATGGTCTGTCAAAACTCCAATTTCCAGAGAACTCCCATGGCAACAACAGAAACCCATTTCAGATATAGCTATAATTGAGAAGGAAGAGGTAGAGATTGAAGAAGAAGAAGAAGAAGATGACGTCATAATTCCGTCATCTGAGGATTTGGTAAGTGACCCAGAAGGTTTTGTTCCTAGAAATCAAGCTACTTTACCTCCTTGGGTTCATGGAAACAAACCCAACAAAACCCAAAAAGCTCATTTTGATTCTTTAGTAAAAAATCTGCAAGAAAGTGGCGAAATTGAGGGAGTAGTTGATGGGTCTCGCATAAGCCGTGGAATCAATGTTTCAAGGAATGCTGTGCAGGAACTGAGAAATGGTTGGAAAACTGAACCTCATTTGAAATCTGAAGTGGGTGATGAAATGTCAACTGCGTTCGCTAAGAGAAACGAGATTCGGCCTGTTAATGTGGTTCGAAGCTTTTCGTATGATAAAAAATCCTCCCATGTTGATGTACATGGCTTAGAAGGTTCCGAAGGCGAGACTGTATCTTCAGAGTTACCACAGCAAAGAACGAGCTATGAGAGACTTGAAAAAGGTGATAGATTGAGGCAAAAAAATGACATTGTGGTAAAGAGATCGTCTGATGTTGCTATCTCTGGTTTTGAGGATTCCACTAGTAAGAGTAACTCAATGGGGTTACCATGGGAAGATATCGATTATTCAGCACCTGAAGAAGATGTTCGATTGAGGAAAGGAAATGCTTCGGAGGCAGAAAAAGTAATACCAGAACCTGATCTGAAGAGGCTAAGGAATGTGGCTCTGAGGATGGTAGAGAGGATTAAAGTTGGAGCTGCAGGTATTACGGAAGCGTTGGTGGACTCCATTCATGAGAAGTGGAAGGAAGATGAAGTGGTTAAACTCAAGTTTATAGGCCCCCAAACTCTTAACATGAAAAGGACTCACGAGGTTTTAGAGGTGAGTCATTACATGCACTGTTCTCATTTCTTGATAAAAGGATTTTTCCTGTGGTTTAATTTGATCTAACTAACATCTTTCCTCTAAATTTACCGAGGGGGATTCTGTTATGCATTCGTAAATTTGTACTTCATGGTTCTTGTTTGTGGTGTTTAAGATAATGGTGGAGCGATAGAGAGAGAGAGAAATGATATGCCAGCGTTCCTTATTGAATAGGGAAATGGCTAATGGGTATGTTCCTACCTATGTAAAAGAGATGCCATATGGCCAAGAACAAGGCTGAAAAGCAAACTTAATTGTGATCAGGCTTAAATTTACATTAGCTTTATGATCAGGCTAAAATTTACATGAGCTACCATCTCTCTTGCTATTTATTTTCGATTCTCAAACTAGCTCCAGCTCCAGTCTGTAGATTAGCAAGTTTATTGGTTAAAACCTTTAAGGTGTGTTTGGATGCCGAATCAAAACTTGGGATTTCACTAAAACTTGGGATATAAAATCCCACAATTTTAAATAACCTGTTTGGATGAATTATATGTGGAATTTAGAAAATTTCATGGCGTTTAGAATTGGAATTTTGAGCCCCCAAATTCCATGTTTTAATGACACTGAAGCAGGCGTCATTTTGAATTCCCGAATTTGATGCTACTGTTTTATACTAGCAGTCTTCAAAAAAAAAAAAAAAAAAAAAATGAAAAGGAAAAAAAAAAGTAAACTATCGTCAGCCCCTTTTAGAACACGACCAGTCAACCACCATTGTTACATCCTCGAGCAAAACATTGCTGACGCTAGCCGCCTCACCACCAGCACTTCAGCCACAGCCACCACCACAACGACCCCTGCCACATCCCACCAATACTTTCTCCACCACTCACCACCACTCCTGCCATCGCAAACCACCACTTCCACCACCCAGAACCATCTCTACTACTACCGCCACTGTTTCACCGTTGGCAAACGATTCTGCCACTTCCCACCTCAATGACCACCACTTCTGCAACCGCCCACGACCACCTGTGGCAGTTCTAACACCGCCCACTCACCCCCAATCACCCCAACTTCGACCACTGTCGCCACCGCTTCTTCAACCATGCGCTCACAACCACCTCGATCACTACCATCGTGCTACTTTGATTGCTTCCACTACAATATCACCACCACGCCAACCCAACCACCGTTACCACCATCTAAGTCAGCCGCCTCTGAGCCAAAACTCAGTTCTGCAAATCGACAATCAGTGTCATGGAGGCTGCTGAATAGTGTAGTTAAATACTGGATTTTGTTCCACTCAGCCCATATTAAATTGTATCCAAACAATGGATTTTAGTATTGCTGCATTTTTGTTATCCCATCATTTTAGGATGCCATGTTTTCTCGAAAATTCTCCATCCAAACACACCGTTAGAGATTGTTGCTAGAACTTACATGTGCCTCCTTTTTGTGCTACCAGAGTAGAACTGGAGGATTGGTGATATGGAGATCTGGCAGTTCAGTTGTGTTGTACAGGGGAATGTCATACAAGCTTCGTTGTGTTCAATCGTACACCAAACAAGTTAAGGTTAATTTGGATAACTCCGAGTCTTCGCAAGATATGCAAGGTGATCATGCTCAGAGATTTGGATTTGAAAACTCAGTTAGAACTAGAGAACCATCAAGTGCTAACTCTTCAAGATATACAAAGGGTTTAAGTGAAAAAGAAATCAGGAAGTTGAGGGAGTTTGAACATTTGTTAGATGATTTGGGTCCACGATTCAGGGATTGGTCAGGGTGTGAACCCATACCCGTTGATGCCGACTTGCTACCTTCTTTGGTTCCTGGCTATAAACCTCCTTTCAGAATACTGCCACATGGCGTAAGACCTGGTCTAAAAGATAAGGCAATGACAGTATTTCGCAAAACTGCAAGAACAATGCCTCCACATTTTGCTCTCGGTATGTCAATAGTGGTACCCTAAATGCTTTCATATTGCATTCTTTGTGTTTTTCTCAAGCTCCTTAATTGATACAGGAAGAAACAGAGAACTGCAAGGTCTGGCTGTGGCTATGGTGAAGCTATGGGAGAAAAATTCCATTGCTAAGATAGCCATCAAACGTGGGGTGCAGAATACTTGTAATGAAAGAATGGCAGAAGAAATTAAGGTGCGTCAGTATGCACATTGTTTGGTTTTGACTTGTACTGTACGGAGTTGCTTGCCCACAAAGCAAGTTTCCACAAGTTGTCAAAAGACAGGAAAAGCAGAACATTACTTGAGAATCGAGATTTAAAGCTTGGTAGCAAACGGAGGTAACTTTAATCTAAATTATAAAAAAATTCACCTCTTAACCATAACAATATAGCAGTTTTTGTTTATGCTCATCTCAGAAGTTAGTCATCCAAGTACAAAGAGAATAGGGTGACTCACTTTGCAGAATGATTAGTCTCCCAGTCTGAATTTGGGGTGTTTTCATAAAATATACTCTCTCACTAAATGAGCTTTCACAGACAAGGCTTGTAGCTCTACCATGTAGGCATGTACCTACTGTTTCTTTTCTGTGTGCTTATGACATACATTCAAATAAGGGCCTCTTATCTGGTCCTTTTGATGTTTCAGATTATTAAAGTTATTACTATCATTGCCAAGTAACGATTACTCTTTATATATTATTATGATAAATTACTGTAAACCTACACACAGTTTGCCATTTTTTTTTACCAAAAACCCATTGCAGCTTTAATTTAATTTCCAAACTTACATGCTGCATGCAGTTTGAAATTTGTTACCGAAAACCTACTGCAGCTGTGACTTGACCTCAAAACCTACCATCAATTTATAAATTGCTATAGATCCCCTGTGACCTTAAAAAAGGCCTTAGCGCCATCTAGGCATTTACCAGCTTTCTTGTTCGCGACAAATACCATTTTCTACTCATGTGTCAGTGATGTCACTCACCATTCACCTCATTACATGACATTACCATTTACCCCGTGTATTCACATGTAGGGTACCGTTAAAAGCCAACCTTGCGTGGTGATTGGTAGCAATTTATAAACTGCAGGTAGGTTTTGAGGTCAAATTAAAACTGCAGTAGGTTTTCGGTAACAATGTCAAACTAAAGGTAGGTTTGGAAGTTAAATTCAAACTGTGGTGGGTTTTCGGTAACTAATGGCAAACTGCATGTAGGTTTACGGTAATTTATCCTATATTATATGCTCTGTCTTGGATAGCCTGTCCCCTTACATGTTTTGTCTAATCTGTACAGCGGTTAACAGGAGGAGTATTGCTTTCAAGAAACAAGGATTATATTGTGTTCTATAGAGGCAATGACTTTATGCCACCTGTAGTGACAAAGAAACTGGTGGAAGCTCGGAAACTTACAGTACTTAAACAGGATGAGGAAGAAGAAGCACGACAACGTGCATCAACTCTAATCCATTCAGGTGCTGAATCCTGTAAAAGCCCATTGGTTGCTGGAACTCTTGCTGAGACCATGGCGGCGACCGCACGCTGGGGAAACCAACCTAGCAGCAAAGATATAGAAAAGATGTTGAAAGAATTAGCTTTGTCTAGACATGCTTCACTTGTCAGATGCCTTGAGAAAAAGCTCGCTCTTGTAAGTTATATGATCCTGATAGATGTTGCAATATACATGCCTATTAAGTTTTAGGTCAAAAGGTTGGAAGTTCAGCAACTGATTCTAAATTAGGGGTCCATTTTGGAAATGAACTCTCTTGCACTTCTGAGGTTTCATGCTTTTCTGGATATGTAGGCAAAGGGGAAGCTGACCAAGGCTGAAAAGGCTCTTCGTAAAGTTCAAGAGTCTCTCGATCCAGCAGAGCTCCCAACAGATTTAGAAACCATAACTGACGAGGAACGCTTTTTGTTCCGCAAAATGGGGCTAAGTATGAAGCCATTTTTGTGTCTTGGTAAGACTGCCGTTGGACCTGCCATTTTGATTTTGATAAGTATGGTTTCCAAGTAAGCAATCAGTAATGTGAGTGGGTTTGTGCTGCAGGTACGCGAGGTGTTTTTGATGGCACAGTTGAGAATATTCACTTGCATTGGAAGTTTAGGGAGTTGGTGAAGATTATAGTGCAACGGAAAAACCTGTCCCAAATCAAGCATATCGCGATCTCTCTCGAGGCGGAGAGTGGTGGAGTATTAGTGTCTGTAGATAAAACAATGAAAGGTCATGCTATTATACTCTATCGTGGGAAGAACTACCAGCGTCCGCAAGAATTTAGGCCAAAAAATCTTTTAACAAAAAGACAGGCATTTACTCGATCAATTGAGCTTCAAAGACGGGAGGTAACATCGCATCTTCTATTTGGTGTGTGTGTGTGTGTGTTTTTTTTTTTTTTTTTTTTTTTTTTTTTTTTTTTAAGTTTTACCCATCTGTTTTGATTGGTATCACGATCTTCTGTGTTAATGACTAATTTGCAGGCGCTAAAGCATCATGCTTCAGACTTAATGGGGAAAATTGAGACATTGAAGTCTGAGCTAGTATGAGATTCTTTCCCTGTAATATTATATATGCAATTAGTAATGCTTGCATATCTTTCCAACATTCTCTATACAATTACAGGAAGCTATGGAGAATGTGAAGGAGATTGACGAAGAGACCTTTCACTCGAGGATGGATTATGCATCCTCTTCTGATGATGAGATAGATGACGGTGACGTTGAGATAGAAGATGAGGATGATGAGATAATAGACGTTAATGATGAGATGGAAGAAGTCAGTAGTTCTCTAATCTTCTTTTTATTTTTACAATATTCTTTTCGTAAATTTCAATCAAATTTAACTTTGAGTTGCACCTTTTCTTTCCTAAGTACTCTGACAGGTCAACCTTTGGAACCCGCTATTCACGGTGAGTACTAGGATATGTTTCCTTGTTCTGCTCTACTTTGGTTGTACTTGCATGAAAACTTTTTGAAAAGCTTTTCCCACAAAAATAGAGTAGGTTACTGTAAGCTGGATAACAACCCTTTCTTGAGCATTTTTTTTTCTTTCTTTTTCTTTAGGCATTCTTACTTTTCTATGGCAATAGAAGGGAATTAGAATACACTAACAGTGAAAAAAGCGGATCCTTTTTATGTTGTGTACTACACTCTTCTCGTTAACTTGTAAAGACGGATTTCTAATAATGGATGCTCCTCTTAATTAGATTTCTTGAGAAAAAAGTTTTCCCTGTACTTATCTCCTGAAATGTTGTAGGTAAACTAAGACGATTGCTTCAAAGAAGCCTGGGGAACACCAAACCTGGAATATCTTAAGGTTTAAGCGATTTCACTGCTGGAAACCCTTTTTGCTTCAGAATTGTATCGTTGTCTTATCTACTTTTGGTATTTTATAGGGGCTAGAAATGGAGCAAATAGATGTTGAAGGCCACATATGTGATGACATATTGGAGTTCATCATGGAAACGATGTGCGATGTAAGCTTATTCATTTACAGATTCATTTACTGATCTCTCTATTTCTGACAGTGGTTTGGTTTGGTTAGGTTTATAATACTTCTTCTCATTTATGAATAAATTCAAAAGCTACTACTAGACACGTCACGCCTTTGTCTATTCAGTTACATCATTGTATATTAGTTGAAGCCTGAAAGATTATTGATACAAATCATATGTCGGCGTTATAGATATATTACATAACGATGAAGCTTTGTGATCCAAAATGAAATTTTAATTGCGCGAATACTGAAGCAAACAATCTAGGGACTTCAGGTGGTACCTTAGGGCGCTTGACAGGGAAATGCTTGGGACCCTTTGAGACAAGATGGCCCAAAGTACTGTGTTCGCGCAAAATTAATTTAGGCATGTGGATGTCTTGTGTGCAATCTCAGAAATGGTGATCTCTGACAGATAAAGCTTTTATGGTTGGTTGCAGCAGACTAGTTTTGAGATAGATAGACGTGGCAATGTGTATAGTGCATGGGAGGGAGCTTTTGGTATGCTTGATTCAAATAGTCTTAGCTTGTGGGAGAATAAAGACAAGGAAACTTCAGTGGAAGAGGGTAGTTAAAATTTGGGCAGTTTATTAGGAAATTTCAGGACTAGTGTTTTAGTATAAACTATTGGGCATCAGGACAGTGATGACAAAAAATGGTTAAACAGAAGAAAGAATACTAGGAATGAATGATCAAACCTCGGAAGTTGACCCCAAAGATACCTTCTCTAAGGCAGACATCATACGGTCCCTAAGAAGCTAAGAGCACAGAATGTACTATAAACTTCAATCTCCCTATGCAATAAAGTTATTTGTATAAATGACCTCTACCAGGATTGGATACCAGAATTAAAAACATAAATCTTGGATTTCTTGAGTCTATGCATATCTGAATACAATCGCATCAACCGCGCACTAACACTGGACCAGAAGATGTCAATGGGGGTGTTTGGATGAGCGATGGGAGAGGATCTCTCAACTTATCCTCTCCCATCGCATATCCAAACAACCTCAATGAGACATTCTAACAGTTCATATTCAAAATTGTAGGTTTTGAACGTACCTGTCACCTAAAACTAAAAATAGAGTTAACCTCAAACTGAACATAGTGATATATTAAATTGAAGGCTTAATTGCTGATTGCGTACCCCCAGTATGGCATAATTGGCTGATTGCAAGCCCCTCTTTTGAAATTGGCTGATTCCATCCCCCATTTGCAAAAATACTAGCTTAATGCAAATTGGGAAAAAAAAAATTGTTAACCCCATTACAGAATATTACGTTTGTAGACGTGTATGTCCTATTTTGTAAGGGTAAAATAGTCAAACTTGATATTGATATGAGCACTACACATATCCACCTCTACTTCCACCATCTCCACTGCAACTACCGCCATCACCGCTGCAACTACCGCCATCACCGCTGCAACTCAGCCACATTCGGCCACCATGAAAATCGAATAGCCGTGATGAAACCCAACAGCACCACTGCTGCCTCAAAGCATCAAGAAACCCAGAAATCACCACGAATTCAACCCCCGAACCCTCAGTGATTCAACCCCCAACCCTGCACACTAGTTCAACCCCCAAAAACCAGACCCGCCGCAAACAAAAACCACCGCAAATCTCCATGAAATACAATAAAAAATATCCTCTGTTCCATGGTCTGAAAAACCCAAAAAACAAATCTAGTTCAAAATAGTCTCTTTGTAAGCTTGAATTCATTTGATTCAGAAATTGGTAACAAACCCATTTCAAATTATTCTTTTTAAAAAGGCTGCCATTTTTTTGCTTCTTTTTTTATTGTTCCCCAATTTCGAACTGGGTTTTCCCGAGAGAGGGAGAAAGAAAGTCTTAGAGACAGGAGTGGAGAGGGGTCGAGAGTGGCCGGAGATGGCTTTTGGGGCCCGGCTGCGGCGGAGGACGGTGGTGGAGCAATCGGCGAAGACGGTAGCTTCCTCGTTGAGTGGAATGTAGATGACAACCAACAGAAGGATAAGAGTTGCTCTGGGACATTTTTCTACACAGAGAGAGGGTTTGAGAGATTATTCTGGATCGAGAGACAGGGGCAAGAAGTCGTATGAACCTCATGCTCCTCATCTATATCCTCTTCTATTTAATTATATTTCTTTTCCCTTTCTTTTATTTTTTATTTTCTTATTTTTGTGTTTACAATATTACCCTCCAAACACAAACTCTAGTTGGATGGAAAATTTTCCCATTTGCAATAAGCCAGTACTTATGCAAATGGAGGATGGAATCAGCCAATTTTAGAAGAGGGGCATGCGATTAGCCAATTATGACATACTGGGAGTATGCAATCAGCAATTCTGATTAGTGATTACTTAAATGTGCAATATCACATCTGCAACTTTCTTATACTAATCCCTACTAACCATTCAAAGCAAATTGTAGTTCCTCCTTTCAAGACATTTACTCCATTGACAATCAGCCAAACAACTATCGCAAGAGTAGATTTCAATTTTTTCTTACATCAGTCAAGGTTAATGAATGGGTTCAGTTAGGTGCAACTCCAGCCTTATCTCGGAGGGAGCAGAGTTTAGAGGTTTAAGCCAATGCTGTTTTTAATTTCAACCGCTGTCGACGTTAACACTGCATGAGACCCTGATACTGCTCTGCTCTTAGCTAAGAAAAATTCATCAGGATGCGAACTTGTCGAACCAAGAAACCCCGAGCTAATTTTAAGTTTGGGTTAGTGTTATTATATTTTTCTGTCCTTGTCCTAAGTTCTTTCACTTCTAAACATAAACTAAAGGATGCTGATAATTACAACAACCATTTATAGCTACAGTACGATTTTTGTAGCATTACTTTTTTACCCACCCCTCCCAAATTACTATTTTGTAGGGTTAATTACCCCCCTTCACCTCTTTCTGCCTCTCTCTCATTCTGCAAGAAGCAATCTGCTTCTCTCTGTCCGTCTGTCTGTCTGTCTGTCTATCTGTCTGTCTCTCCGTCTGCAAGAAGTATTTGGGGATTGAAATTCAGAAGAATCAAATCCATGAATTGAGTCAGAACCAAAACACCTATCAAAACCCCAATTAAAAAGATAATATGGGATGCCTACTTTCATCATCTTCTATTTCCTCTTCTTGATTTCTTTTCGCAGCGATGTACCCATGTTCGGGTTTGGTTTGAAGCGGTTAACCCTTTTTGGTTCACTTTGAGAGGTTTGGCGAAGATTTTGGGTTCTATTTTTGTTTTCAGTTTTAATTGGTTCGTTTGGCATGGGAAAACAAGATGAGGAGAGAGATGACTGCTTTGATTGAGATTCTAGATCATTTTTTGTGCCCCAAATGGGGGTTTGATTGGGTCTGATAATGTGTTGTTCGTTTTCTTCTCTGTTTTCTTAAGGTCCGTGATGGTTTCTAGTTTTGGTTTGAGATAAAGAGATCAGAGGGAGATCGAACATGAAATGGGCAGCAGAAAATTCGGGGTTGATTTTCATTTGGTGTTGTGGTCTGGTGGATGGAGGTGGTGGCGCTACCACTGTCACAATCTGGATTTTCAAGAATTTTTAGAAGGATAACAAAAGTTGAACATATAAGGACTAGTAAGAGGGTTATATGTCATTTAGTATAAAAAATTAGTAAGGGTGTGATAATTGCACAAGCATTTTTGATGCTTACACTAATATTTCTTAATTGTGACAACTTTGCCGTTACTTAAGTAACCTACATCGATTCCATTCTTCAACAAATTGAACTGTCAAACGCACAAACACTGGAAGAAATTAGTCCCTCCGACACTTTCGGCTCATAAATCAGTTAGACCCCAGCACATATTCTTATCATCTTTTGGCCTCCTTTTTTTGTCACTACACTAGATTTCGTACTTAATCTGAAAATTAAAATACAGAAAAATGAAAATTGATTAATTTTAGGGTTAGGTAACTTTATTTATTCATGATAAGGAGTGTTTTGAATTTCACAGTGTTTTGATTTTGACTTAGAAAAAGCTAAATTATGGTAGCTCTCTGCTTTTCCGTGTCACAATGGCCGGGACCCACTCTCAAAACCATAAAAGAAAAAATAATGTAAACCTAAAATCACAAAATGTTTAATATCCAAACAACCCCCAAGTCAAAAGATTTGAGAAGAACAGAAAATATGAGACACGATTTATAGAATGTATGACAGTCAAAATATTCATCGAAGTTCTATATAAAAATCGGCAAAGATGTCCCGAAAATTGAAGAAAATCTGTTTCCTCACGTGAAGTACTTAAAATATCGATCTTTGTTGTTAGTGAGAGCAATCTCTTCTATGATTTCGTTCGTTTTAAAAATATTGAATTTTTCGAACAGTTTGGACTTGAGGCAGGCACCAATGCTTCAGTTTATGGGCGTTTTACTTTCTTATTGTTCTTTTTTTTTCTGTAGTGGTGATGTGAATGGTGGCAATAATGGTTATTTGATTTGATTTGAGAGACAATATGGAGACGGTGATTGTAGGTATTGGATCCAGCGGTGATGGGTAGTCCTGTGCGGAAGTGGCCATGTTTTGGAGGTTAACATTGTTGCAGATTACATGGCGGGGGAGTCCGCGGGCTCGCCTGGGTTTGCTGGGGCGACCATTGTTTTTGTTGTTGAATAGGAGAGTTTTAGTCTTTGGAGATTATACATATACATATATATATATATATACATATATATATATATACATATATATATATATATATCTATATAAGCGTGGGGTGGAAATATAATACAATAGGAGGGGAATGGGGCAGTATCTATTGTTGAAGGTGTTGTGGCAATACTGTAAGGCTTCGTTTGTTTTTTGGCTTAAATGTAAAGGACTGATAGTGTGATGGGATTAATAATGAGGGGATTGAGAGTACTGGGATAGATAATACTGGGTCGTTATTAAGATGGTGTTTGTTTTAGTGTAGGATTTGCCATAGCGGTATCATAAAAATGACGAGTTTGCCCAGTATCGTAAAAGTATGAGCAATGATCTCCACCTATTCCCCAAATCACATATTGAAACACCCATCGCTGGTGACAAATCATAATCTCAACCCAATCTTCCCAATTGTTCCATCTCCGTGCCCTAACCAACCCCCAACCTCAGGTGAGCCAATAATAGGAGCAAATCATGAATCGTTCCATGGTCTATTGAATACACAGAGTCAAGAATGGCGATTCTTGCGTTACTGCTAGCCCCCTCTCTCCCTCAGGCATATCACTGCCATCAATAAACCACCACATCATCCCCATCACCACCATCACTAGTTCACCACTCACTAAGCAAAACCGAACCCTTTCACATCCTCTGCTTGCACCCGATCCACTACCATCAACCACGAAGTTCTACCGTCAAAGGGGCCAGCCAAGGGCTTGTGGTTAGTCGGACTCGGTGGAGATGGAGAAATGAAACTGAATGGTGAGAGGGCTTATTGGTATTTTCATGACACAAGTAAGACTTATCAATACCTGGTAGTCCGGTACCCTCATGTATTAATAATCCCACGTCTAGGGGATTCATAGCGAGTCAAAGTGGGTATCTAAATAAGCAAGGTTGTGTGTTCTTTTGCATCAAACAAGAGCTTATACTCACAGTCCCATCCCATACCTCTGAAGCCATAAAACAAGCAGGGAAATATTAAGAAAATTAAAGTTAGGTTATGTGTCACGGTGGTGGAGAAGATCCCACGGCTGAAGGTAGTGTCAGGTAGATTGGTGGGTGGAAAAAATAGTGCTTAGCAAAGATACTAAGAGAGAGAGATAGAGCAATATTTTTGGGTCTCCAATAGACCATAGTTGTAATTTTAGTGTCACTAGAATATGCTTAATAGTAGATCAATAGAGTAAATGCAAAGTTCTATTAGCCCCACTTTATTTTGATTGTGTTTCTGCAGGTATCATGAACATCTTTTTTCCTTACTGAAGACAAGGGAATCTTCAGCTATTGACGGCTGCAACACCTTCTAGCATTTTAAGATGTTGACACATGAAGGTTTGGAGCTCTAGACAGAGCTGTCAAAATGGAATACTGAGTACCTTAGGGAGCAGTTGTACATGTCGTCACTTGAAGAGTCGGCTGCAAATGTGCTATGGCCATCCGGTTTCCAGTGTAATCTTTCGGCTGGGCACGTGCTCTGCACATGTTGTACAGGTCGTTTGTAATTCGTAATACTACTTTTTTTTTTGTATCTACAAATTGGTAAAATATATTCTCATATTTATCAGCTGGTGCAATGTTTCATTTCAGCGTATATAGCCTCAAACCAGGTTTCTTCTGTGAGACTTGACTCCAATGAAATTATAGCTTGCTGAACTTTTAACTTAGAGTAAATTAAACTTGGTTGCATCGGTGCCAATAGTGTATATTTTGTGTGGATTTGGTACACAGATTCAATTGCAGGGTCCATAGTATTTTTTTTTAGCAACATTAGATTACTTAGAAAAAAAAGCCACTAATACAAAGAGATCCTCTCTACTTCCACCTGCTTTCTAAACAGAGAATAATTTCTGAACAAACTAGCGCTATCACACTGAGCTGTTTTAACTAACACATCTACTGCAGACTGCAGAGTTTGCTTCTCTTGGAACCCAGCCAACCCTCCAAGCTTTGTCCCTCAAAAGCTGCTTAATGTCATTAATGACAACTTCAATTTCCCAATTCTTGACGCCCTTGGCCTCAGCCACCTCTAAAATGTCCGTTTCAGAGATAATCATCAGGGATGTTTTTTCTTGAAATTATAGCTGCTCTAGCAGCAAGTGCCTCTGCACTTACAGCAAATCTACACTTTTCAGTAGACCAACCCCAATCCACTGTGGCCTTTGTGATCTCTGAGCAACCATCCTAGCCAAGCTTGCTCACCACTTTGGTTCCAAGAGGCATCAATATTTCACTTAAAAGTACCTGCATTTGGGGGCTTCCATTTCACATCTTTGTGCTTCTTGCATAGAGCTAAAGTCTTAGTTGGTTGATGATCTTTGGCTGGATAGAAAGCTGAAATGATATCTGACATATCCCTCCTGAAAAAATTTATAGTCTGATTAGGATTTGGAGTAGAATTCCCAAACACAACAGTGTTTCTCCCTTTCCAACCATTCCACAAGGCAACCACCACCTGGGTTGTGTAGCTAGACTCTAGCTTCTTCAGCTGGACTGAACCACCAACTCTTGAAGCTAGCTTCTAAGGTTTGCAATTTTGGCACACACATCTGGGTGTATCAACCCAGAACCAAAACCATAATGGTCTTAGCAGTGTTCAATGGTATCTTCCTCCACCTTACAAATCCTGCACATAGGATTAGGAGTGCATTTTCTAAGGAATAAGTTTTGACATGTAGCCAGAGCATCATGGCTGACCCTCCACCAAAAGTTCTGAATTTTTGGACACCACAGAAACTTCAGTACTACTTGGTGAGCATAAATGAAGAAGAGGCTTTAGAGACAGAGGACTTCACAGTAAACACTCCACTTTTTGCAAGAGGCCATATGATCTTGTCCTTCGAATCTAAACAAGAGACTGGGATCTTTAAAATTTCCTTCACTTCAGCTTATTGAAACTTATTTTTCAGAACAGATACCCTCCACCTTTTGGTAAAGGGATTAATCAACTCCTCAACTCTTAAGTTTTCAGAACTGTCATTGAGTACATAGACTCTATGATTTGGGTGAGAGGGGATCCAAGCATGAGAAAACACCTTGATCATTTTTTCCATTGCCAACTTGCCAACAAGCAGCATTTTCTAGCACTCTTCTACCTTCTAGAAGACTCCTCCAAACCCAGGCTGGGTTATTTCCCGGCTTTGCTGACTCCCATGGAAATGTTTTGCTTCAATAACTTTAGGTAGAAGGGAGTTCGGATTATCGACAATTCTCAACCCTTGCTTAGCCAATAGGAAAAGATAAAGAACTCTTATATTTCTAAATCCCATGCCGCCACAAACCTTCTTTTAGTAACATGCTCCCAATTGACCCAATTCGTCTTTCTTTCTTGGGAGGACCCTCCCCACCAAAAGTCTCTTATAATTTGAGCAATTTTTTTTGGAATTGTAGATAGGGAATTCCACACATGACATGTCATAACTAGGAATAGCTAAAGCAATACATTTTAAAATTACCTCTCTGCCTGCAAAAGAAATACACATTTTCCTCCACCCTTGAAGAATTTCAACTATTCTTTGCACAATAAAAGTTCAGGGCTTGAGTCTTAGAAGATCTCCAAAACACTGGAAGTCCCAAATATTTGGAGTTCACATCAAGAGCTGAGATATTGCACAAGGATAAGTGTTGGAATAGGTTCCCTAGAGGCAATCTATATTTAGTATGACCAATGTTTTGGCTAGAAAATTCATTTATTATTTATTGTGACATTTAATATAATGAACTCCTTAGATACAATGTGTTGTTTATCTTAAATATCCCTAGTCAATTATATTGATTAGTAGGACGATCAGATATAGACTAGTATGTGTGTAGATTGATATGAGATATCAAGTCTAACACATGGGTATGTATTAGGAGTAATGGCATACTGGATTGACCCACGACGAGAAGGATACATTATATTATGTCAAAGTCACAATCGCTTCTCGTAGTGCTAATAATATTGTAATCCTTAGAATTGAAGTCACTAGATACTCTAGTTGTGGAATATCATTCTTTGATGTTATCCAACGTTGCACCTTAACCGGGCAACTATAAAGATAGTTATCGGGCATGATAGGAAGCAAGCTTAGAGATCGTAGTGACGTAGAGAGGATTTGTCCCTCCCACAAAACGGGAGTAAATATCCATGGGCCACTCGAGAGATGGTGATTATTGAATGTCTGGCCAGACTCAGGTAAATCAATATGGCGATGTTGATGTTATCTGCTTGCATAAGCATATTCCCAGAATCGAGAAACTATGGATTGGATATACGAGTGTGACTATTATGTCTCGTGTCCAATCCGGATATTGAAACAAAGGGATAACACAATATGTGATTATTGGGCACAAGGTTTGTCGGGATCACTGACTTATTTCTATTAGTTGGGTGGCATGGATGTGTTGCTAGACACCGCTCCATGTTAGTAATAAGTTACTACCAACTAAGTAGAAATCTATGGGGTCACACACAGGATGTATTAAATTGGATACATGTATTAATTAGTTGGACTAATTAATAAAAGGATTATAACGCAACCACAAGCAAACTTAGTAGGACTAATTTGCAAGTGGGCTCATCCATGTAAGGACATGATTAGTATTGGGGCCTTTATGTAGTTAATAAAGAGTTATGACTATATAAATCAACTCTAGCTTGTTATTTCTCTAAGTGGGTCATTATTTGAGAGAACATAACAAAGCAAGAGAGAGAGACAAGACAAGGAGGTTCGGCCCCCCTTACCCGTCGGCCCCCTTTGTCGTCGGCCTCCATAGGCGCGGCCTTGGTGCCTCGTTTTGCATGATCCTCTTCCTCCTTCTTTCGTTGCTAGCACGACACGGCGAGAAGTAATCCAATCAAGAATCCAAGGTGTGAATATTCATAGAGACGAAGACATTATTCTTCGTGTGATCTCCCAAACTAAGGTACACATCTTCTATGCTCTCATCATGTTATGATGCTTGTCCTGTGATCCTTGGTGGGATTTGAGTAGGATAATTTTGTTATTCCACTGCGTAACCTACGTCAAAAACCCAACAATATGAGCTTTGGAACTAACTCCTCAGATGTGTTGGGTGAGAAAAGGATCCCTGACTTGTTGAAATTAATCTCCATACCAGAGGATTCGCTGAAATCCTTCACCAAATTTAAAAAGGAAATGATTCTATCTTCTCTAGCTTTAAGGAATATTAAGGAATCATCCGCAAAAACAAGATGATTAATAGGCACACTTCTTTGAGAAATAGAAAAACGTGGGATTGTTTTGCTTTCTTCTCCAACCCGCATCTTGCTTGAGAAGGCTTCCATCACCATAAAAAAAAAGATAAGGTGGCAAAGGGTCACCTTGTCTTAACCCTCTTCTAGGCTTGAAACACTTTGAGTAAACTCCAATTACTCTGATCACCATAGACACTGAATTAATGCAGGCCTTTATGAGTCTATCCATTCATCGACAAACCCCAGTTTCTTGAAAATAGCTTCCACAAAGAGCCACTCTACTATATCACAAGCCTTCTTAAGGTCAAGCTTAAGAGACATGCACCCTTCTTTCCCTGAAGACTTCTTAGAGATAAAATGCATAAATTCTTGAGCAATAATGATGTTGTCGTGAATGAGCCTACCAAGGAAAAAGGTCGATCGAGAACAAGAAACCATCTTTGAGATGACCATCTTTCAATCTATTTGCAAGGATCTTAGCCATGACTTCATACAAGAAAGTGCACAGAGCTATAGGTTCGTACTGGTTCACAGATTCAGGGTGACTCACCTTGAGAATCATAACTAGAACTATCTTGTTGATGCTAAAGAGTAGATGTTTGGATCTGAAAAAACTGTGCTTCAATCACCTACTTTCGAATAACATCCCTAGGGGTTTGATAGAAGAGACCAGTATAACCATCATGTCCTGGAGCTTTGTGAGGATCAAAAGCAAACACAACCTTCTTTATTTCTTCTGCACCTAGCATTCTAGTAAGAGAGGCATTTTCATCATCTGTGATCATAGGATATTGCACATCCAGATAGTTGTCTTCAAGAGATCCACTTTGGGAAGAAAATAGCTCCCTATAGAAACTTTCGAAGCACTTCATAATATCTGCATCATTCTCAGCCCATTCCCCATCACTTCTTCTCAGTTTAAGGATATTGTTCTTGTGTCTTCTAAACATGGTGGACAAGAAGAAAAAACCGGAATTGCTATCCCCCTCTCTCAGATATTGAACTCTGCTTTTTTGCCTCCAGTAGGTTTCTTCTTCTTCCTCAAATCAGCCTAGATAGCCTTTAGTTGAGTCTGAGCCTCCATATTCCCAGCATTGTGGCTTCTACCATGTACTTCCAGAAGTTGTCTTTCCACTTCACTAATCTTCCTTTTCGAATTAGGCATTGCCTTCTTACTCCATATTGACAAAGATCTCCTGCAGTTTCCAAGGATTTTTCCCATTTTGAACATTGGTGAGCCTCTTACTTTCAAATTTAAGCTTCTATCACAACAGACTTACACTCATAATTTGAGAGCCAGTTTGCATCAAATTTAAAACCACCTTTCGTCCTTTTGATAGCACTATCCACGCAGATTATGTGAGGAGCATGATCAGATCCATATATAGCTTCTCTTTGGACCTTTGAGTTAGGGTGAAGACTACCCCATTTTATTGAGAAGAAGGCTCTATCAATTAAATCTCTAACATTGTTCACTTCTCTGCCATTAGTCCATGAGTAGCTCAACCCTTGAGAAGACAACTTCATAAGTTAGACAATCTGAGATAAACCTATGAAACTTATTCATTCTCCATATACTAGGATAAGACCCTCCTTGCTTATC
The DNA here is from genome assembly GCA_023055425.1 of Linanthus parryae. NCBI lineage: Eukaryota > Viridiplantae > Streptophyta > Magnoliopsida > Ericales > Polemoniaceae > Linanthus > Linanthus parryae. The sequence continues at coordinate 159,667,334 of JALGPY010000002.1, read as the reverse complement.
TTATACATTAAGATAATCATTACAATCCCCTATAAGGATCCAGGGTACGGTAATTGATTGTGACCACAACTTGATCTCACTCCAAAAGATATTCACATCTTTGGATTTAGAGGGTGCATAAACAAACAGTCAGACTTCCAGACATCTTGTTTAATTTCCATCTTGCACTAGTATCATGATCTGAACTCCACATAATTACCACATTCAGATTTTCCACCCACCACAGAAGCAATCCTCCAGAAATACCATTAGGCTCAACATAGAAACCATTAGCAAACCTCAGCCTTCTTTGTACCCTATTTAATTTAGAACTGGGATTTTTTGTTTCCGCCAAAAAAAAAACAAAGCTAGGGAGATGGGCATTAGAGAGCTCTTTGAGTCTCTGGAATGTCAGGATACTCCCCAAACCCTGGACATTCCAGCAGAGACCTAAAATTTTGATTGTGGCTGATTTTGGCCAGCCACCACAACCTTTAAATTATCATTATCAGATTCATTGTACTCAGCCTCCAAAGCATCATCTTCTTTCATACTATCCTTATATAAGAAAACTTGCTCTCTATGTATAGAATCTGTTACCTCAAACTTAAGTTTGTCTGGCATCGTTTTTTTATGTAGCCCAACTTCATTGACACCATCCTCGATGCCTTTGAATAACCGCCAGCTTCGGGCATTGATGTCCAGACCTTTCCTTTCTCTTGCCCTCTGAGCTTGAACGATGTATTTTGCATCAACAATAAGTTTCCTTTTTCTTTTCTCCACCATAGAGCTTTGAGAATCCCTTTACTTACTTGCTCTCTTGATCTTCTCTGGCACTTCAGCATCATCCCTTCTTCTTTTGAGCGAGACAAATTGTCGGGAAACTTGAGCAAGACCTATATTTGTAAAAGGGTTTACCGGTGTTTCCTCGTCTGAACTGATAACTTCTGTGAGCGAAACTGATTCCTCCTGTTTAAGGTCTGGGCTCATATTGGTATAAAAATTTATGGGCCTGCCTATTTCTTTAGTTGGGCTTTCGGGTTCCTCCACCGTGTAACTTTGGGCCTCATTGCTTTTAGCCAGCCCACAATTAGTTTTAATTACCGATCCAGCCCGTAATAATTAGGGTTATCGGCGTTTCTTCCGTCGGCGGCTTGCTCCGTACTAATATTGTCCTTATCCTCGTGTCTAGCTGCACCTCCTAGATTGGAGACAACTGGCTCTCCCTGATCGACGGTAATTGGTTTGTACCAAAATCGTGCTCATCCTTCTGAACCTGGACATTCTCTACCGCGTTTATTTGACTCACCGGGTTAGGTGAGTCGTCACCCAATTGACTCACTTGACAGTCCGAGTTACCGGCAAGCATCTCACTCACCGTCTTCTCAGCCTTTTCCAACACCGGCTTCCACCTTGCTTGCAAATCTTCTTGTCGGCGTTCCTCTTGCTCCTTCTGTCAGGTGTTATTTTCTGGTAACCCACTCTCATATTTGGGGTATATTTCGAGTTTTTTTTCTTCCTCTTTTCTGAGAAATTTACATTGGACGTTGATATGTCCAATTCTTCCACAACGATAGTAGAAGTCTCCTACACGTTCATACCGAAACCCTAACCAGGCATCATCCTCTCAGATAACCGGCAAAAAGAAACCTCTTGGTAGCAGTTTTTGAACTGGAACCATTATTTTCACACGAATATATGGTCGTATTCCTTATATCGCCTTTCCAATCCCTTCAGAAGCCGGCACTTCTCCTATTAGGCCTCCTATCTTATCCACGTTTCTTTGAGACCTCTTCTCCGGTAACTTGTACCCATAAAGGGAAGTGATTGAAGTCCAATGTTGATAAAGTTCTCCCCGTCGGCCATGCCTTCAGCAACAGAACTTGATTTGCAACCAACCACGGGGATTTGCTTAATATTCGTTCATAATCCTCTGTATCCGAAAAGCAGAAAGTAAAGTGATTAGGGTTGAAGCTTTCAATCGTCTCATCGCCTCTCAGATTCCAGGCACCTGTGACCATTTTATGCATCGTGTTCTTCCCCAATATACGTTCATAGTACACTCTCCCCACTAGAGTGGATTGATGTAGTTGTTTCGCCAAAGCGGGTCATCATCCAGATCTAGTCGCAATTCCTTCGCCATAGCTACGACCCCTGAATCGGAAACGAATCAAAGGACACCTAGAAAATGGAAGCTGTCACACGAAGTCAAACCACTAAAAAAGGAAAATCTACAATAAAATCCAGCGCCGACTTGAAGAAAAGATTGATTTGGACAATACAGATACGAGGGAATGAAATCCCTAGAGAAACTTCACATCCCTAAATTTGCAGATAGCAAATTCTAGAGAGAGAAAATTAAGTTAATTTCAAAACAAATGTCCATAGTATTCATACATTGAGATTGTTTCATATCACAGACCTGTACCTAATCATAACGACTATTCTTATTGTGGCGAATTTCTATATGAAGACAATTTACCCTCTTATATTCCCATAATTTTTTAACATATTTATAATTTAAACACGCATAAAATAAAATAAGGACCCTAACCCCCAATTACATAGAAAAAGGAGGATAGCACCACCACTTATCATATAATAGAAATCGGTCCTTCATCATGTTGTTGAATATAAGTGTTTTAGTCTTCAGGTATTGCTTTGTTGGGTCATGCCGAGTTTAATGGTTAGGTCGGGTTCAACTTTTCGTGCGAGATACACCAATGTGATTTATTTATTGCGCTAGATCTCAAACAAATCACATCATTAATTGAAGTAATTTTCTAAATTATACAAGTGTTCAACTATTTGTATTGATGTTTATGTGACTGAGAAAGATGTAAAATTTCAATCACTTCTCTCCATCTGTAGCTTCAGACACAGATACTGATTGCACTGAGATTGTGTAATGTCAACTATACCCAGTCCTTTAATATATGGCTTCCATGGGACGTCGGCTGTCGTTCACGTTTAAGACCCTGAAATGAAGGTTTTAACCAAGTTTCTTGCTCAATCAAGGGTGAGGCCCACTAATGCTTGAGCAGCAACACACCAATTTCTTGAGCGAACTTTAGGCCGCAATGTTAGATATTAATAGTGACAATATATCAGATCGGTTGATTTAATCTTGTTTGGTAGCATATAAATTACTATCTATATGTATATTGACTTAGTTAAATTTGATTTTCCCCAATATCTTATGTAACTTTTCATAAAAGTTTACATACATTATCACTAATTTCTTACAAAATATTGAATGCATATATGTACTAAAAAATGATGGTTATACCTTTGTGACAAGTCCCCGTCAAATTACTCGTTTATTTATATTATCAAGTCATGCATGGTGCGCATTACTATGTAAATTATTTTTGAATGACTCAATAGACGAAGTTGACAAAGACATGTTGAGTACCATGTCAACAACAGCGCAGTGCTTCACACGTTATTTAGTTTATAAAATATGCGTATGAGATAAGTAACCATGTTCTTGGACTAAAATGTACAATATATAAATTTATGATCTAAACAAGACAAATGTACTCTCCCACTAATAACCCCACCAAGCTTTAGAATTTTGTTAATTTTCTCAAATCATCGGCATGGCGACACAGTGTGTATAGAGAAACTAAAAAGATTCTCATGCTGATTATCTTCTATAGATTGTTTGGTTTTATTTTTCCAAATCTCGGATTCAATAATTTCTCTAATCAAATCAATCTTCTCTTACAACATCAATATTGTGTCTCTTACGTTATTCATTTAAAACTCACATTAAAAAAAGTACCATCTTCTTGGTAGAAATAGATCCCTTTGTTGACGCTACTCCTAGGTTGATTCAAGTGGCAATTATCATCAGAAGGGTGTCCTGAAATTTATTCACATTATGAAATTTTCATATATTATTCTAGAACAAAATTGCGGAGAATCTATAATGGTTCAAATATTGTTTGAAGTAACATAATTTGTATCTGATTTATGAATGGAAAGACGTCAATATGAAATTGTTAACACCCATTTGGGTAATATTACCGGTGTTTGTTTGTTGTCCTCGATATAGTACACTTAGATGAAGCTTTGTGATCCAAATGTAATTTTAATTGCACAAATACTGAAGCAATGTGTATAGTGACAGAAGTAAACACATAGAACTTTTGGTGTTCAAGATTCAAAAACAATCTTAGCTTGTGGGAATAAAGACAAGGAAATTTCAGTGGAAATTGCAGGACTAGTGTTTTAGTATAAGGATCAGGATATTGATGATAAAAATTGTTAGACAGAAGAATGAAAGTGAGGATTTGATCAATAAAGAAACGTCAAAAGTAAGTCCAAATGTATCAAACCTTCTCTAAGGTAGACAGCATGCGTTCCCCAGGAAGCACATGAATCAATCTTTTGTTGACACATAACAACCTGCATTTTTAAGTTTCCACTAAAATCCTCTACAATATACATCCGTGGGACGCTTAACCCCAAATTGTGAACGGGGTCAAATTTCTAACGAAAATTGACGACGTGCTAATCACGTGTTGGTCTTTGAAGTTGTATTTTCTTCATTCATAGAGCTAGCATGAGAATATCACGTGTTGAACTTTCGTTAGATATTTAAACCCCGTTATCAATTTGGGGTTAAGTGTCCCCCATATGTATACTGCAGGGGGTTTAGAGGAAACTTGAAAATACAAAGACTTATGTGCCCCACCTATGTACGCATATTCCAGGGGGTTGTAGTGGAAAATTGGAAGTGCAGGAGATTCTGTGTCCCAAAATGCATTTTGCATGTAGGTTTAGTGTCAATTACCCTAAAAATGACAATTTTGTCTGTCTCAGGTCCTCAGTAGCAATGTTCTCTAGTTGTTTCCCTTAAAAAAATTTTTCTAGTTACTGGCGTAACTTTTGAAGCTTCTAAAAAACTGTGATATCATACATCATTGGTGACAATAAAAAACTAACAATTTATATAAACCAATAACATAACATTGGGTGTCCCAAAATCTTTCATGTCGAGTGTGTTACACCACGGTAACATTATCAAATCCTACTAACTGATAAAGTTTGTACCGACATTGGAGATAAAAAAATATGAGGGAGGGGGAGAAACTATTAAAGAAACTAGAATATATGAATGTAACCTATATATATTGCTACTTCTAAGACATATTGGTGGGGGGGGGGGGTGTCCACCCGAGCCGGGTGAAGATTGGATCACCAACATTTTGAACAGTTCAAGCCCTCAAATAATGAAAAAAACTAATGGATATTACGCATGCAATTTAATTTTGATATGTTTACGAGCTATTCTTCATATGAAGAGAGTTAGAGGCTTAAGAGGATTGTGCTCTATCTATTTATGGGTTGATTATTAGTTATTGTTTGTTGTTTCCTTTTATGATGTTGTAGACGAGGGGTTGATTTTGGCAGTTCGCCTATGTTCCCGCAAGCAGAAGAACAAAATAAACGATAAATGATTAACCTGTTTTGGGGCCGGAGATGAGAGCAGGTTTGGGGTAAGAGCATGATGTGCTCCTGCGATTCCCTTTGACCTCGTCAAACTTGATCCACTTTGGCGGCTTGTATCCCAGTGGATTGGGCATCAGGTAGACCTCTGCTGGAATCAGAGGGGAACACTCTATATTGAGAAGAGTGTTACTTGTCACGCCGTGATTCACCATGAAGTCTTCTAATCTCTGCTCCAGGGAGGCAACGAACGTCGCAGCGGGAGGGGGACCCACAAGTGGCACATGCGATAAAGACACATTTCTGCTGTAAGTGGTGTGCGTAACTACATACACATTTGGTATCACATAGGCAGGAACCTGGAAGTGCTGGCCTCCTGCGGGTAGCGATACATGGACTGGATGCAATCCGGGAGTCATCAAAGAAGGTGGTGGCAGACTGACTTGCTGAGAGGAGTGCGGGAGGGATTCTACGGGAAAAGGAATTCCCCGGGTTCTTGCAGTCATATGCAGTATGTACGCCTGTGCAGGTGGAAATGGACCACCAGACGGAGGTCGCATCACGGGGCCGACAGGGGCTCCTTGTGTGCTCGTCGCCATGTGTGCCGCATGCAGCCATTGATTCTTCGTCGGAGCCTGTCTAATTTTGGATCATGGCTGCCTGGTTCCAGATGGTGGCGTTGAAACTCTTAATTAGGTCGTTCAGAGCCGTTGGGTCGGTGCTTCCGGATTGATAGAGTTGGTTCTGATTTGCCTGGTTCTCGAGAGACTCCAGTGACGGTGATGATCGATTCCAGCCGTCGTGAACTCCTGGGTGGGGGGGGGGGGGAGAGGGTGGCGGAACCATCTTGAAGTCTTCAGTAACAGGTAACTGGGTGAATCGTCTAATTTGTTCTAGCCGGGTTCACCAATGTAGACGACGGATTGAACTGGGCAGTTCACTTGTGTTCTTGCAAGCAGAAGAACAAAACAAACGACACCTGCTTAACCGGTTTAGGGATCATAGATGAGAGAAGGTTTGGGATAAGAGCAAGGCGACATATGTTATCCAGAGGTGAGACAGTGATGGATGAGCTGAGTGTTGTAGCTACTGTAGGTGTTTGTCGTATGGCTGTTGTTGGTTCGTTATGAATGGGACATATCCTTTATATACAGACCATTACACGGACGTGGGTGAGCACACACGATGGTAATGGAACCCCTCGCGGCCTTAATGCCACATAATTGAATGGATTGTGGCACGTATATGTAGGGATCGTGGCTCGTAATTTTGGGGACGTGACAGTTCGTCGCGGGTCTCTGGATAACATACGAGGGTCGCATGGAGATTGACACTTCCCACACGAGAGTCCTTAATCTATTCTCTAATCCACTCGCACCCCAAAGTCCCGTAAGCGTAAGGCGCATATACGAAGGACCCTCCTTCGCAGTCCTTTGAATACACGTAAGAAAAGGATGCGTCTCGGTGCTCTGCAGAGCACCACCCGCGGCTGCACACGTGTCTTTTATCCGGGGTGCCACGTGACTCATCAATGGTATGGCGGATTAGGTGTCTACACAGGTCATTCAAGTCTTTTGAAATCTGAATTAAATGAGTATGTGCAGGGCTGTAGTCCAGCCGACCCGGCTCAAGTTCTTGGCTCATTTAGCATTTCTGCACGGTCGAGCTTTTCTTGAACATTTTATTAGACTGATTGAGTTAATTTAAGTTAAGTTCGTCTCTATTCTTGTTTATAGAAGTACAACTCCAACTAATTAAGTCACTGAGCTTAAGAGGAGCACAACTAAAATAAGATTTCTTTAATAAAAATACATAAATCATTTTAGAAGAATTAACATAATATCAAGAGTTTAGGATAATATAAGAGAATATGACTCTTGTTCCTATATAACATGAGGTTCAATAAGCTTGTGCTGACTCTTGTTCCTATATAACATGAGGTTCAATAAGCTTGTGCGTAAATAAACGAGCGAGTAGACAAGCTTTAACAAGATGAGTATTATGGCCAAGCTTGGGTTATTTAGGAGCACTAACTTCGAGCTGCTCGTGAGTAGCTTGGTACGCTAACAGCTCTAGGTATTTAGCATATGTAAGTTTTATTACTCCTTAAGAAAATTACTAAAGTTCAAGCCCATGATATGTTTTTACAATAATGACTCGCGAGTCACAAGCAATGAATCCAAGTATTACTTTTTCGGGTTAGTCTGAATTCAATGGGTTATGTAAGATTCAACTTTAAGACTTGCCAATGGAAAGGTACATGTATTCGCAAATATATTATACAAATTTAACTCATTAGATATATAGATTTCAAAAAAGTTCTCGCAACTATTCAAGAAGTGATTTATACTGTACTAAATGTTTAAGTATTTGTATAGATACTTGTTTAACTCAGTATGATCTAAAACTGGTCATCCATGCCTTCAAAGCCAGACACTCGTAGCATTTTGATTGTGTGAGTTGTCAGCATAGTGAGTCTATTAATACATATATTTGTTATGGGAAGGAACATCAGTTGACATTGTTTTAAACCACAAAGGCTTTGACCAAGAATTGTCTTGATCAACCAAGGGTGAGCCCTACTAATGCTTGAATGACAACACCCTTATGCTTTGACAGAAATTTAGACGAAAGTGATAGACAGTGAAAATGGCGACAATGCAAAACATATCATTTATTCTACTTTTCAAGGTAGAAAACACTATTTAAATGTAATTGACTTGTTAAATTTAGTTGTCTCCAATATCTTACCGTAGTCTCAGAAAAGTTTAGATACATGATCACTACGTTTTACAAAATACCGAAGGCATACATGTACCAAAAGTGATAATTACGCTTATGTGATAAGTGCCAGCTAACATTAATCATTTTAATATTATCAAGTCATGCATGAGTGCTCATGAAAAGTGAATTATCTTTGAATGTCTCAAGAAATGGAGGCAAAAAAGACATGTCAAGTACCGTTTCAACAACAACAAATGGTGCTTCATATTTTATTTATTAGCTAAATGTATGTTTGAGAGATAAGTGATGTTCTTCGATTAACATGTTGACCATATAAATTTATGTATCTCAATAAGACATGTACTCTCTCCCACTAATTACTCCATCACTGAACCGCCATACAATGTGAATTTTGTTAGTTTTCTTGGAGCATCAGGTGCCAATCCCGACCCTATTCTTAGAGCACTAAAGATTATCCCGCTAATTATCTTCTATAGATTTTTGAGTTACATTAATTCAACTCTCTGATTCAACACTGTCTTTCACAATATCAATGTTTCAGATTCAATATTCTCTTTCAAACCCCTATACATTACCTCTTATATTATCTATTTAAACTCATGTTTAAAAAAAAACCCACATTCTTCTTAGTACGAAGTGATTCCTCTTTAGCCGCTACTCCTATGTTGGTTTGAGTTGTAATTATCATCAGCAGGGAGTCTGAGCGTTCATTCACATTAACCGGTTTGACCTATTATTCTAGAATGAAATTGTAGTGAATCTCTATTATGGTTCAAATTATAAAATTTCAGGAGTTGTTATAATCAACTCAATAAACTAATGTGACAAGCTGACTTATATATGTGCAGTGTAAAATTGGAGAACAAACAAATACCTAAAGTTCGGGAATAAGAAAACTAAACCAAATAAATAATTTAAATTAAACCAGGAATTTTTTTTTTTGGACATGGGTGATGACTATTACGATATGTCTAACATCCCCCCTCAAACTTATTGTGTCAACAATGAAACGTGGTCGACTGGACATAGCTAGTAGCAACCATACAAGCAATTAACAAGGAGGAGAGGTATCAGATCAAATTGGTCATAAGTAGGGGCAATGAGAATGCAATAGCAACACAGACTCATGTGATAAATGTCACTTGAGGTAAAGAAAGTGGGACAATGTAATTGGTAGTAGCGGAAGAAGGCAGATGAACCTGTGGTAGCAACTTAGATGGATGGTATGAAAAAAAGAATAGAACAATTAAGAGATAGCGGGTGCCAAATACATTAAAGTTCAATGCAAGATGATAGGGAGCAAAGCTGTAATCTCGATTAGCCAGAGAAAGTAGCAAGAAGAAAATCAACAAAACTGAATTAAAGCTTTTATTAATAGTATTGTTTCAACTAACCAGATCACATTCGTGTCGGGGCGCCTGATATCTCATAATGTTATTGTTGCGGACGGGATCATGCATACAATGTCCACTCGTATGAAGGGGGAAAATGTGTGTGTGTGTGTGTTTTTTTTTGAAAGCCGATATGATCAAGGCGTATGATCCAGGTTGAGTGGGACTGCTTACATGTTATGTTGTTGAAAATTGGGTTTGGCTTCATCATGATTTCCCTTATTATGAAATGTTTAAAAATAGTGTGATATTCCTTTTTACGAAATGGTGAAGTAATTCGTGACTTTGTGCAGCAAAGGGGCTTCGTCAGGTTGTCCCCTCTCCCAATATTCATTTTTTTTCTGTACTAGAGAAAAGGAAAACATCATCATCTTTACAGTGTCTTCTGGAACTCTTTGATCATGGAAAGTCTGAGAAATTAGGGTAAGAGTAGCCAGGTGGGCATATAAATCATCCTCCAATGCTCCACTAAATCTATAATCACTTTGTACACTCTGAATCATTGAAATCCTCAACTCGAAGTCAGCTGCATTGATTGATGGCACTACAATTCCTGAATGATAGTTGGCCTCAGTAGGCTTTTACATGTCGACCATAGATATCCCCTCTTTTTGTATTACGCTGTAGATGATTTCGCTCTCGTTCCATATTGGTTATATTCACTGGGGGTGGAGGTGGATGTAGTGGTGGAGCCCGAGCTCTTTGTAAAGAAACTAACTGTGCTCGGAGCTCGTCATTCTCCTTCTGTTTCCTTTGCTTAGCGCCATCTCATCCGCTAAGGTCTGGCATATTCTTGCTTCTTCAGCTCTAACTTCGTTGTCCATGTGAGATGATTTCCTCTTGTCTCTATGTTATGCGCGAAAGAGTGTTTCTGGATCTTCTAGCCGCGGGTACAATGACTCGTTTTGAGAAGGTGTCATGCACTAGAAAATTCACCTGAAAGCACAACCAACACGACGAACGTATGTGAGTAATGATTAGAGAAGGAAAATAGAATCCCTAAGGCTATAAATTCTAACTAATACAAATGAAGTCCCCAGTAATGGCGGCAAAAACTTGACACGCATAAGCCGCAAGTGCATGGTCGTCAGGTGTAGTAATAATTGGGTTAGTCCGGAAATATCGATCCCAAGAGACTTCCCTAATTAGTTAAGATTAATATCCTTAATGTGGACGAATACGTTATTTGATTTGGCTACGCTACGCGAGAAAAGTATATAAAACAATAGAGTTGTCAACGCAAAAGATTAAATTATTTAGGATTCAAATAAATGAGAGGTATAAGGACGCCTCGTTGGAATTTTCTATGGTTTATTGGTGGAAGCTGATTATGATCTATGAAACACTGACGCACTATTAATTTAAAACGACAACCTACGAATCACAAAGTCACCAAGTGATCACTCTTTGCCTACGATTAGTTATTGCCGAGTCACCAAGCGAATATCTAACCCTAGTCAAGCCTTATGATTTACGTTCGACTCCAACGTTCCTAGTTAACAATATCGAGTCACCAAACGATTGATATAACAATGTGGTTATTCTAATTTACCGACTAGAAACTATTTAGTCGCCGAGTAATTTCTAATTAAGTTCTAGCTAACAAAGCATCTTCTCCCAGCTAGATGTAATCACAGAACTTAGAACAAGCATAACATGTATCTGTGCATCAATTAAGTTCAATAGAAGGTGAGTCACAATCTCATAATCATCAAATTTGAGAACAAATCCCTAATCCCAACCCGGGTCATGATTTAGAGCATTTAGCTAGTCATAATAATGAATAAAACGAAGAAATTGAAAGAATATATCATATGAGAATGATAGAAAGAGTTAAGAGAATTCAAACGAATCTTCCTCGCTCGAAGCTTCGAAATCCGTGATCCTCTTTGTATTATGTGTTCTTCCATCATTGTAACACCCCGGAATTTGATGACCAAGCCCGAGACCTGGGGGTGCCACTTCGTAACCGAGAGGAACCCGGATACAAGGATGTTAAAAGCAGGTCTCAAGCTAACAACCAACCAAAATCAATAACTAAAAGCATTTTTAAAAGAAATTAAACCTTGTCTTGCCCCCAAACTTGTGCATACAAACTAAGTGTTTAAAACTAACAAACCGTTCCAAAACGAAAGTAAACATACTACTAAATTTCTCAAAAAGAAACTAAGTTTTCAACTAAGAAATAAACTAATGTATGATTCGCGATCCCTTCTAATCCAAAGTCCCATCTTCAAGACCTGTGGTGCGGAAAGAAAAAGAAACACCACAACATAAAATCAGCAATAAATACTGGTAAGAAACATCCAAGCATGTAAAACGACTATACGAGTTTCAAAACCAGTGATTCTATATTGAGAGTAAGAGTTTTTCCAAATCATACTGAAGTATAGTTGACACTTGTATGAAACATATAAGTTTCCAATTCCATACGATTTCCATTACAACCATTATCCCTTATTGGAAAAATCAAAATATTTCAAATTCTTTTTCCATTAGCATATTCAAATCCAAAAATCATCATTATTAATTCGTTGTGACGGGGGAACTCAAATAAACCAGAGCTTCCATGACCTTAAGTGTCGACACCCCCTAAGACTACGTCGGCCAGAGGAGTGAATACATGCTGCTATCAGGGGACTTGCAACCGGATCGAAAGGGACGGGACCGCAGCCAACACGCCCAAAGATAATAATAATAATAATGGCCCCGCACAACTTCTTCCACTTTACGTTATAGTTCATTAATATCATGGTGTTGTTTTCAGCAAAAGCATTTAACAAGTAGAAATCATGTATTTCAAGTCATGTAGCACGTAAACACATTTTGAGACGTAACAAATCAACGTATTCAATTGACACGAAAGAGATATAAGCACACTAGGCTTGGCACATTTACTTACCTCAAATAAAAATCCAACTATCGCAATCAATCAAAGTACTCTACGTACTCGTCGTCGACGAACTCGTCACCTACACGTAACAATATACTAATCAACACAATTATTCTAGCAATATACTCGCTATACTATCTACATGAACATGATAGTCAATGGTTTAGGGTTCTAACACCAACCTAACATCCCACTTAATTCATACTTCAAAACATTACCCAAAACCTTGCCCCAAAATCCTCTAACCTAAAGCATACATAACCTATCATAACTCCACCAATTTATTTATCCAGTTTCCCAAACAGATCTTGGCTCAAAAACAGTTTCATTAGATTCAAAACATTCAAAATAATAGGTTTCGTCTCAAATGGATCTTAATTTCGATTCCCGGATCAAAAGTTACACTAGTTTCACGTTTCCAATTTCACCCAAAACACACATACGGGAATTATCAATTTTCATGAAACTTCCCACAAGCATCTAGTTCATCCCCAATTTAATACTAAACCTAATATAACATGATTCCCAACATCAAATCAGGTTGTTACCCACATACTATGATCATCCAATCACCCAAATTGCTTAATCAAACTTCTCCTCCAAACTAGGGTTTTTCCCATCACCCATGAACATGATAAACCGTAAAACTTGATTACTAATCATACGATTCCATGAACGATGAAACTAACAATATAAATCTGAAAATTTAAGATTACATGCTTCATACATGATTCAAAATCAAGAGTTCAAGAGTACAAGATATCAACAAGAACTCAAGAGCAAAAGAGAGCAAAAGACCGCCGCCCATGGAGGGTTTGACGGACGGAAGGGAAGAGTGAAAAAAAAGAAGAAAAAGAAAATATAAGAGAGAAAGAGAAAAGAGAGAGAAGAGATTACCTGCGCACGAAAGAGATAGAGAGGCGGCGGCGGCGGTGCTGCCGCTGCTTCTTCTTGCAGTCGGCCAAAGAGAGAGATGAGAGAGAGAGAGTGAGGGTCGGGTGAGAGAGAGAGAGACGTGAGTGTTGGGAAAAAAAGAAAAGAAGGAAAATATATGGGGTTTTATAGTTTTTTGGACCAAGAAAGAAAGAAATAATTGATGGGAAGGAATAAACCTTTATGAGAATATTTGTTTCCATAAATTAAAATTCCCAGGTCAAACTGATAACTAATCATTTGAAAAAGACACATCAACCCCAATAGTTTAGCCAAAAATGCGATAACCTCCCCCAAACTCGATTAAAAGACCTTACAACTTTTAGATTAATGTCATAAGGACCCCCAATCGCTAGTAATCAATTATAAAAAACTCCCTATAATTATACTTAACTCCCAACACATATCATAATTACACGAAATACTCATAGCTACAAAACGGTGTATTTCATCCTTCCCTCCTTAAAGAAAGTTTCTTCCTCGAAGCTTAACCCAAATCCTCGAAGACTTAAATCTAAGAATCTCCAACTCAAGAGTACAACTACTAAATGCATTACCCAACCTTTGCTTTTAGTTTCATAAACCTAAGGTCACGAATGATATGCAACATACTATAAGAAATAATGTGACTAAAAACCGTAAAACCATAGGATTACATCCTCTCCCCCTTAGAGGAGTGACGTCCTCGGAACTCAAGGTACCTCTTCAAAAAGGTGAGGGTACCTTTTCCTCATCTCATCTTCTGCTTCCCAAGTTGCCTCTTCAGTGAGGTGATTTGTCCACAAGACCTTTACAATCTTGACACTCTTGTTAAGGGTGTTCCTTGTCTTGGTGTTTAGAATCTTAACATGATTCTCTTCATAACTCAAAGACGGATCCAATTCTACTGGTTCGGGATCTAAAACATGAGATGCATCAGGCACGTACTTCTTCAGCTGACATACACGGAATACATTGTGAACACGACCCAAATTTGACGGCAAATCCAAACGATAAGCCACTCTCCAATCTTATCTATGACATAATATGGTCCTATGAATTTCGGGCTCAACTTCCCTTTCTGATCGAACCTCATGACTCCCTTAGTCGGTGAAACCTAAAGAGACGCTTTTTCTCCAATTTAAAACTCCAACGGTCTCCTTTTCTGATCAGCGTAGGATTTCTGCCTATCATGTGCTGCCTTCATTCGCTGCTGTATAAGTCTCACTTGATCTGTCATCTCCTCAATTAATTGTGGACCAATTACCATTTTCTCACTTATGTCGTTCCAACACGTGGTGTTCTACACTTTCTTCCATACAATGCCTCATGTGGTGCCATTCCGATACTGGCGTGATAACTGTTGTTGTAGGAAAATTCCATCAAAGGTAATCTATCAACCCAAGAACCTTGAAAATCCATAACACAAGACCTTAACATGTCTTCCAAAGTCTGAATTGTTCTCTCGGTTTGTCCATCCATAGCAGGGTGGAACGCCGTGCTAAATTTTAACTGAGTCCCCAACGCATCCTGGAGTGCTTTCCAGAAGTGAGAAAGAAAGTTTGGATCTCTGTCGGAAACTATAGAGCTTGGTACTCCATGATACCTCACAATGTTCTTCATATACGCATCGGCTCTCTGTTCCATGTTCCATGTATCTTTCATCGGAATAAACCTTGCCGTCTTGGTGAATCTGTCAACTACGACCCAAATTTGATTTAGTCCATTCTTTTATGTCGGTAACGCATTCACGAAATCCATTGAAATTGAATCCCACTTCCAATCTGGGACATCGAATGGCTTCACTAAACCTCCCATTCTTTTATGTTCAAACTTCACCTTCTGACAAGTCAAACATCTTGCCACAAATTCTGCCACTTCCTTTTTCATGTTTGGCCACCAAAACATCTTCTTCATGTCCTTATAAAGTTTTTCACCTCCTGGATGTACTGAGTAGGGTGTGTTGTGAGCTTCTCGCATCAACTTTTCCTTGGTTTCTGCACACTTATGTGGTACACACCATCTTCCCTTGTATCGAATACTTCCATCCTCATGAATCTTGAAATCATTTGCTTGACCTTCTGCCATCTTCTTCTTTATCCTTTCTAGTTTCACATCTCCTGGTTGGTTACTCCTTATCTCTTCTAAAACGTCCGGAACAACTGACATATTCCCAAGGATATTCTTCACTCCACCTTGTTCCACAACTTCAATCTCGAGCTTTCGGAACTCTCGGCATAGTCTGTCAGGCAAAACTAGCATAGTATCCAAAGTATGGCTCGATTTTCGGCTTAACACATCAGCTACTACGTTTGCCTTCCCCTCGTGGTATTGGATACGCAAGTCATGATCCTTTATGATCTCTAACCAACGTCTTTGCCTGTTATTTAGCTTTTTCTGGGTGAAGATGTATTTAAGACTGCTGTGGTCCGTATACAATCTACACACAGATCCATATAGATGATGTCTCCATATTTTCAGTGCGAAAATTATCGCTGCAAGCTCTAAATCATGCGTAGCATAGTTCTCTTCATGAACCTTCAACTGTCTCGAATCATAGGCAATAACCCTTCTTTCCTGCATAAGCACGCATCCTAAACCCTTCTTCGACGCATCACTGTAAACATCAAACTCGCCAGAATCATAAGGTAAAGCTAACACAGGTGCTGTCGTCAACTTTTACTTCAATGACTGGAATGCTTTCTCACAATCTTCGCTCCAATGATACTTTACCGTCTTCTTGGTTAGTGAAGTCAGCGGTCTAGCGATCTTCGAGAAATCTTTCATTAAACGCTTATAGTATCCTGATAATTCCAGAAAACTTCTTGCTTTGGACACATTCTTCGGAGTCTTCCAGTCTTTAACTGCTGAAATCTTTCCTGGATCCACGAATATCCCTTCCTTTGAGATTATGTGACCCAAAAATGGAACATGTTTTAACCAAAACTCACACTTCGAGAGTTTAGCATACAACTTCTCATGTCTCAAAGTTTCTAACACTTATCTGAGATGTTCTTCGTGTTCTTCCTCTCTCTTTGAATATACAAGGATGTCATCAATAAAGACGACCACGAAACGATCTAGAAACGTCCTCATGACACGATTCATTAGATCCATAAACACTGCAGGAGCATTAGTTAACCCAAAAGGCATAACTGTAAATTTGTAATGTCCATACCTCGTTCTAAAGGCTGTCTTCGGGATGTCCTTCTCGGTTACCCGAAGCTGGTGATACCCTGATCTCAAATCTACCTTTGAGAACACACTCGCCCATTGTAACTGATCGAACAAGTCATTAATTCGAGGTAACGGGTACTTATTCTTGACCGTCGCGCTGTTCAACTCTCTATAATCGATACACAACTTCAA
This sequence comes from Linanthus parryae, assembly GCA_023055425.1. Taxonomy (NCBI): domain Eukaryota; kingdom Viridiplantae; phylum Streptophyta; class Magnoliopsida; order Ericales; family Polemoniaceae; genus Linanthus; species Linanthus parryae. Next base: position 159,650,588 of record JALGPY010000002.1, on the reverse strand, counting down.
GCTTCCATCTTTCTTCTTCACAAACAGTACTAGTGCGCCCCACGGGGTCAAAATTGGCCGTATTTAACCTTTCTGAAGTAGCTCTTGCAACTGATCCTTTAGTTCCTTCAATTCCGCCGGTGCCATACGGTACGGCGCCTTTGAAATTGCACCTGTTCCAGGTGCTAAATCGATAGTGAACTCAACTTCCCTCCTAGGTAGCATTCCTGGAATTTCTTCCGGGAACACATCGAGAAAAATCCTTGACTAACGGTATTTATTCCAACACATTCTCCTTCTTAGTCACGTCTTGGACATAACATAAATAAGCACTATTCCCCTTCTTCACCTGGTTGACTATGGTCAAAGCTGACACTAGTCGAATACATGGCTCCTTTGTGATACCATGGTAAGAAACCTTTTCTCCTTTTGGACCTTTGAGCCTTATTTTCTGATCGTGACAGTCTATAACTGCTCGATATTTACCCAGCCAATCCATTCCCAATATCAGATCTATTCCTCCAAGATCAAATTGTATCAGGTTTGCTGGTAAGGTACTAGCCCAAATCTTAACTTCTACTCCTTCAAAAACGGTGTCACACACAGTCACATGACCGGTTGGGGTAGCTACGGGGATGGATATTCTTGACGGCTTATTGAGACTCAACTTTTCCACAAATGGTGATGAAATAAATGAATACGATGCTCCAGAATCAAATAGAGTAAATGCTGGTAACTCATGAACAAGAAATGTACCGGTGACTACTCCATGTGCTGCTTCTGCCTCAGTCCTGCTCATCTGAGCAATCCTTGCAACGTTCCCATTCTGTGCGGTAGTTCCTGCTGTACCAGTCCCATTGTTGTTGTTGGCATTCGCTGTAGCATTGGTGTTTCCGCTCCTATTCTGGACTCCATTGTTCCTCCCATTAACCTGGTTGTTCACCTGCTGCCTGCCAAAATTGTTGCCTCCATTGTTATGATAGTTTCGATTCCCATAGTTACTGTTTCCATTCGGACCGTTGTTGTTGAACTGTGAATTCCCTTGGTAATTGCCTCCTTGGTTTCCTTGTTGATTTCCATTTGGTTTTGATCGACACTCAAACGAACGATGAAATTTCTTGCCACAGTGGTAGGAATTAATAAGGTTTCCTTGGAAATCCTTTTTCGGATGGTTTTGTTGACACTTGTTGCAGATGTAGCGACGAGAAGCTTGATCTCCATTGTTCTGCTTGTTACCCCGGTACTGATTCTGGTTACTTCCTCCCTGGTTTGGCTTAAACTTCTTATCTTGATTACCCTGAACGATCTTATTCTGATTGTTAGCATAGCCTCAAACATTCTCCATCTTGCGCTTACCTCGCTTTTCGTCCTGCGCCTCTTGAATGCGCCAAACAGCTGCCGCTCTGTCGTAGGCCTCTTGAAGAGTATCATAGGTCCTACACATTAAGTCCTTCTGAAAATGAGGTTGCAGACCTGGCATGAACTTTCTGACCTTGGTCATCTCATCAGGCATTATGACCTGAGAATCGAGACAACTCCATGAACTTCTTGAAGTATTCAGTCACAGAGTCGTTCCCTTGCCTCAAATTCACAAAATCGAGGTACTTTTGATCCTGGACATGTGATGGATAAAAGCGGTTGCGGAGTGCAGTCTGAAGAGACTCCCAATTGAAATTGGGTTGCACCAAAAAGGTTTGACGTGTATTCCTCCACCATATGTTTGCATCATGCTTCAAGTAGAAATCCGCGCACACAACTTTGCGGTTTTCAGGACATTCGACCATCTCCAGAACTTTGTCCATCTCGTCAATCCAATTCTCCAGTTCTACTGGGTCCTCATTGCCATCAAAGTTTCCAGTCTTCATGTCCGACACTTTCTTTGCCCAGTTAGCGTTATTCTGCTCTCCTTGGTTTGCGTTCTGCACCATTTGAGCAATTTGCGCAAAGAACTGCTCCATGTTGTTGTTGTTGTTGTTATTTGGGGCTGCCATCGGAACTTGACAACTTCTCCTGGTGTAGTACGGATGTGGTCTATCAGTCATAATCCCTACACTATAACCTATTGTATTATTTAAACATACCATGAAGTAAAAGTAAGAAAGAAACATATGTCTCCTAATGAGCAATTAAGCAAGTAAGGTTGCACATTGTTCACTAAACAGTCAATTTCTCATACAATTACACATAGACTGATCACGTCTCGTTTTTCATGCTTCCTTTAAAAATTGAAAAAGTGATCGATAGTCCAAGAAAAAATTACAAATTTTGGTGTGAAACAACCTTTCTTAGTTATCTTTCATAATCAAGAAGAATCAACTCAAAATAATATATAGAACTCAAGTTATCCGAAGATCAATACAGCTGCTGTCACAGGCGACCAGAATATGAACTCGGACTTTGCAACGTCATAAACTGACTTTAAATCCTTCAAAACGAGCCAGACTTAGCCCCTTGTGTCTACTATCTACCATAAAAATTTTAGAATCATACAAGATCTGGAAGGTAGGTAAACATAAAAAATACTACAGCAAGTCACTTTACAATTCTGCTACTGAACATCCCACTTGGAAAATTCATGACTAATTCTCCAGAACTCTAATGGAGCTAAATTTTTTATGGGAGATACCTGGGTATGTCTACTTTCTGGGGAAAAATCAAGGAAAAATAACTACGAAATTACACACGTCTGTTACAACAAAAGCTCACTGTTGCGCAGATTCAACAACATCAAAAATCAATGTCCTTGCGTTCTAACTTCATGAACGCTTCCTAATCACTTAATCAATAGTAACAAAACATAATACAACCGTGATCTATCAAATCATACTCCAAAATTCAGAAAGCTGAATTTATTAAACTCCCCAAATCGGGTTCTCAAAAGACGAGTATCATCTCCATCACGAAAACAAAATCCACATAATTAAACTACCAACAATCGTCTCTAGCCCAAAAGTGGCCATGCAAAAGAAATCATCCAAGAAACTCCAAAGTATTGTTTGGCATCATAGCCTTATTCAAACACGCTATAAACTCTAAAATGCATCAAAGTCTAAGAAATTAAACAATTCTAACATAACTACCACTCATCATCATCACTTCCATCAAATTCTTCTTCTTCATCAGGATCTTCTTCAAATTATTCATCTCAATTGGATCTTCATCAGCTCCATCATCTTATATATGATCTTCTTCAACCTCTTCATCCTCGCTAGAGCTTATGTAGATCACGTCTTATTCATCACTAGACTCTATCTCAATAACTGTATAACTTTGCCACTTAAGATGAGTCTCCATCAACAAGTTACATATAAAATCTGCACTTACCGTCCATTCACCTTGGCAACGATAATCCCTATCATTCTGACGATCGAACCTGCCCTTGATGTTGCTATACTTTGTAATAATGTTCCCAAATATAGGTCTCATAGGTAACGCCTTCACCATACCGTAAGCCTGAAAAGCTGGATTCCTATACCGAGGAAAATCTAAGGCATGGAACCTATCCTCACAATACTGAACCACACGGTCACGAAAATCTAGAAAGTCTTCACCTTCGACCCAACGTGTCACAACATGGTGCTTCTCAATTGGCATCACACGGTTCCTTGCTGTATGCTTAGTTCTAGACATCTACAAGAGGAAACAACTTAATAAATCTCTAATTTCACAAGGTATATATCGTAACAAAAAATAACTACTCTCATAACTTGAGCACAACTCCCAAAACTTCAAATTTGAGTCATACAAGGCTTTCTGAAAAGAAAAAAGAAATCGTCAAACCTTTTGATCTCAACCCGAACTCCAACGAAACGCCTCCAAACCAACTTACGTATTTACTCGGGCGGGTAAAACTCTTGAGTAGGAGTGGATGGGTGGTTGTACACACTTTCTATCCAATTTTCTAAAGACTTACACACACAAAAATCCTAACGATTGTGCCCAAATACCCAACGGCTTGTCGAATTTTAATTCATTTTCCCTATGTCCATTTTTGTTACCCTAACAGAATTTAACTTCTTTTATCAGATGTCGGGCTCTGATACCACCTGTAACACCCCGGAATTTGACGACCAAGCCCGAGACCCGGGAGTGCCACTCTGTACCCGAGAGGAACCAGAATACAAGGATGTTAAAAGCAGGTCTCAAGCTAACAACCAACCAAAATTAATAACTAAAAGCATTTTTAAGATAAATTAAACCTTGTCTTTCCCCCAAACATTGAGCATACAAACTAAGTGTTTAAAACTATCAAACCGTTCCAAAACGAAAGGAAACATATTACTAACGTTCTCAAAAAGAAACTAAGTGTTCAACTAAGAAATAAAATAATGTATGATTCGCGATCCCTTCTAATCCAAAGTCCCATCTTCAAGACCTGTGGTGCGGAAAGAAAAAGAAACACCACAGCATAAAATCAGCAATAAATATTGGTAAGAAAAATCCAAGCACGTAAAAAGACGATACGAGTTTCAAAATCAGTGATTCTTTCTTGAGAGTAAGAGTTTTTCCAAATCATAGTGAAATATAGTTGAGACTTGTATGAAACATATAACTTTCCAATTCCATACGATTTTCATTACAACCATTATCCCTTAAAAGAAAAATCAAAACATTTCAAATTCTTTTTCTATTAGCATACTCAAATCCAAAAATCATCATTATTAATTCGTTGTGACGGGGAAACTCAAATAAACCACAACTTCCATGACCTTAAGTGTCGACACCCCCCTAAGACTACGTCGGCCAGAGGAGTGAGTACATGCCGCTATCAGGGGACTTGCAACCGGATCGAAAGGGAAGGGACCGCAGACAACACGCCCAAATATAATAATAATAATGGCCCCGCACAACTTCTTCCACTTTACGTTATAGTTCATTAATATCATGGTGATGTTTTCAGCAAAAGCATTTAACAAGTAGAAATCATGTATTTCAAGTCATGTAGCACGTAAACACATTTTGAGACGTAACAAACCAAAGTATTCAATTGATACGAAAGAGATATAAGCACACTAGGCTTGGAAAATTTACTTACCTCAAAGTAAAATCCAACTATCGCAGTCAATCACAGTACTCTAAGTACTCGTCGTCGACGAACTCGTCACCTACACGTAGCAATATTCTAATCAACATAATTATTCTAGCAATATACTCGCTATACTATCTACATGCACATGATAGTCAATGGTTTAGGTTTCTAACACCAACCTAACATCCCATTAATTCATACTTCAAAACAACACCCAAAACCTTGCCCCAGAATCCTCTAACCTAAAGCATACATAACCTATCATAACTCCACCAATTTATTTCTCCAGTTTACCAAACAGATCTTGGATCAAAAACAGTTTTATTAGATTCAAAACATTCTAAATAATAGGTTTAGCCTCAAACGGTTCTTAATTTCCATTCATGGATCAAAAGTTACACTAGTTTCAAGTTTCCAATTTCACCCAAAACACACATACGGGAATTATCAATTTTCTTAAAACTTTTCCCCCAAGCATCTAGTTCATCCTATATTCATACTAAACCTAATATAAAATGATTCCCAACATCAAATCAGGTTGTTACCCACATACTATGATCATCCAATCACCCAAATTGCTTAATCAAACTTCTCCTCCAAACTAGGATTTTTCCCATCACTCATGAACATGATAAACCCTAAAACTTGATTACTAATCATACGATTCCATGAACGATGAAACTAACAATATAAATATGGAAATTTAAGATTACATGCTTCATACATGATTCGAAATAAAGAATTCAAGAGTACAAGATATCAACAAGAACTCAAGAGCAAAAGAGAGCAAAAGACCGCCGCCCATGGAGGGTCCGATGAACGGACGGAAAGAGAGAAAAAAAAGCAGAAAAAGAAAAGAGAAGAGAGAAAGAGAAAAGAGAGACAAAAGAGATTACCTGCGCACGAAAGAGAGAGAGAGGCGGCGGCGGCGGTGCTGCCGCTGCTTCTTCTTGCCGTCGGCCAAAGAGAGAGACGAGATAGAGAGTGGGGGTCGGGTGAGAGAGAGACGTGAGTGTTGGGAAAAAAGAAAAGAAGGAAAAGATCTAGGATTTTATAGTTTTTTGGACAAAGAAAGAAAGAAATAATTGATGGGAAGGAATAAAAAAAATGGGAATATTTGTTTCCATCAATTAAAATTCCCAGGTCAACTGTAACTAATCAGTTGAAAAAGACACTTCAACCCCAATAGTTTAGCCAAAAAGGCAATAACCTCCCCCAAACTCGATTAAAAGACACTACAACTTTTAGATTAATGTCACAAAGACCCCCAATTGCTAGTAATCAATTATAAACAACTCCCAATAATTATACTTAACTCCCAACACATATCATAATTACACGAAATACCCATTGCTACAAAACGGGTTATTTTAGTAATCCCTTTCCTTTTTTTATCCCATTTTGTTTACATACATTCAGGAGTAATCCGCATCAAAATTTATGCAAAATTAGGAATTTTCCCCGAATTGTGATGCGCCTGGTGCTGTCCCAGTCGTAAGAATGGCTTTCCTAGTCGTACGGCTAGCAGAGAGCTGGTGTACGACTGATTTTCTGAATTTTCTAAGTGATTTCAGTCGTACGACTAGGTATTGTGGTCGTACGAATGCAACAACTTTTTGTCTCCATCTTCAATGGACTATATCTTCCTCGTTGGGTCTTCGATTTAGCTCTGTGACCTACCGTTGGAATGCTCTTTGAGTATACTTCCATTTTCCATAGGTCTCACTCTAAAATTCTTTGTATAGCTCCAAATATCAACAAAAGAGTAAATGCTTATCAATTTTGCTCCTCCAATGTTGCTTCTCTTATTTTCTTGGCCATTTTATTGAGCTCCTTACATTTCAAAGTTCGTCTTAGATCCAAATCCAAGCTTCAAGCCTCTGATAATTGAAACAAACAATGAAAAACATACTGAGATCCTATTTGACGTATAAGGTGCTCAAATTAATCGCAAAACGCTCGGACTCTACAATTAAGTACATAGACGAATAGTTCACTAATATGACCAAACATCTTATCAAAAGATCCCGGGAATTACGTAAATTGGTAGACAATCAATATAGAATTTGATTCCAATTAAGGGGTTATCAGTTACATGGACACACTACCTTCTCATGGTCGCGAGGTTTGATGAACAACATATATACATCCTTGATCATTTCACGAGGCCATTGTACACTGAAGAAAGTATACATGACAACCTAGAACAACTCCACACAAATTCCAACTCCGAAAGATCTCATTTCTCAACCCAAACGAAAATGCCCAGAAAAGTCGGATCATAAATATAATTATATTTTTATGCTTTGCATGCTAAAAAGTCACGATGTGTCAAAAGTTATGTATTATCTTCTCTATATTTATTTTGTTTTTATCCCTGTATACATTTTTATCCACCATGCTTTAATTTTTATCCGCTTTATTATTAATGAGTAATGACTACCAACCACCATTGGTTCCTTCATCATATTACTTTAATCCGACTTGCTATATCTAATGTCAGAATAAATTTATTATTAGTCAACAACATTCATCATGCACAACCTACCCCCAATTTATTACTGGTCCAACAACCAACCACCTCCATATCTTCTTTCGCTTATACCCACTATGTTCTCATACTTGTTTTCATCAGTAATTTTCACCATATTCTCTTCCTCGAAATGTCTCAAACCAATGGCGAAAGATTGAAGACTATTTTGAGTTCTTTGATAGCGGAAAATCAGAGTGCCTTTGTGCCTGGAAGGCTTATCTATGATAATACTACTACAATCGTTGAGCTTCTTCACACTATGAAGAACAAGAAGAAAGTCAGAGTCGGTTTTTTGGCTCTCAAAGCTGATATGAGCAAAGCTTATGAAAGAGTTGAGTGGAATTTTTTACGTGCAGTGCTAGAAAGAATGGGTTTTGGGCTTAGGTGGATCAATCTAGTAATAAAATGTGTGACAACAGTATTCTATAGTCTCATTATCAATGGAGAAGTGCAGGGATCTATCATTGCTGAAAGTGGACTACGCCAAGGATGTCCTTTATCGCCCTACCTGTTCTTACTTGTTAGTGAAACTCTCTCACACAGTTTGACTCTTGCTGTGCAGGATGGCCGTCTCTCTGGCCTAGCAGCATCTAGGGGTGGTCCGATTATGTCACACATGTGTTTTTCAGATGACATCCTCCTCTTTACGAAGGCCACAAGTTATGAGATTACTACCCTTCGTGAGATTTTGCAACAATATGAAGAAGCTTTGGGTCAAAGACTGAACCTCGAGAAATCCTCTGTTTTATTCTCAAATAACGTTGGTGAGGAAGAAAAAGTTATGTTGAGTTAGCTTTGCGGAGTTCCTCTTGTCACCGAGCATGATAGTTACTTGGGGTTGCCAACAACTATTGGAAGACGTCGAACGACAACTTTTGCCTTTTTACCGGAAACGGTGCAAAGAAAGTTAAAAGGGTGGAACGCTAAAGAATTATCTGCAGCTGGAAACGAAGTCCTTGTCAAATTTGTTATTCAGGCCATCCCTAATTACGCTATGAGTTGCTTTATGATCCCAAAGAAGATTCGCTTAGATCTTGAGCGCCTTGTTCACCAATTTTGGTGGGGTGGAGATGATAGTCAAAAGAAGATTTATTGGGTGGCATGGGAGAAAATCAAGAGATCAAAAGAAGATCGAGGTATTGGTTTTCGAGACTTTCATGATTTCAATATTGCTCTGTTAGCCAAACATACTTGGAGATTGTTGAGAAATCCGGAAAGTCTTATTAGTAGGGTGTTGAAAGCCAAGTATTACCGCAACTCTACAATTTGTGACGTTGAAGAACTTCCAAACACTCAAATCTCGTATGCTTTTCGAAGTATTCTAGCGGGTAGAGATTTAATCAAATCAGGGCTGTATTGGAAAGTGGGAGATGGCAATACAATACGTGTTTTCAAAGACAAGTGGATTCCGCGATTTAGTACCTTCAAGGTCATCACGAGCTGCCCTGTTGGTAGTGAAAATTTGAAGGTAAGCTCGCTTCTTGACCAGTCGGCCCAAAGATGGGATGAAACAAATCTTGCTCAATTGTTACTAACAGTAGATGTGGATATCAATAGCACTATTCCATTGCATAATATTACCTCCCCAGATTCGTTTTCATGGGGTTTTTTGGATGATGGGTTGTATAATGTGGAATCCGGGTATAAAGCTTACCTTCTAAGGACAAAAAGTGAACCATCTTCTTCGCCGGGACATATTGATAGACCATGTTTGAACAAGTTATGCCATCTCAAAATTCCAAAGAAAATGATACAAACTACCCAGAGGGTGCGACATTCGTTTTTGGCAGTGGCTACAAACTTGAGGAATCGTGGAGTAACAGCCCCAACTACTTGCCATGCCTGTGAAGACAACATGGAAACCGAAAACCATATTCTCTTTCAGTGAAGGTACGCCCAGGAGGTTTGGATTGAAGCAATCAGCGAGAATTTTGAGGAGCTCTGTCGGGTAATGCGAAGGAAATCACTTTTGTAGTTTTGAATAATAATTCGATTGATTTGAGTGAGGTTTTTTTTGTTACGATTTGGGCGATTTGGAGACAGCTGAAAAATTTACGTTTCAACAATATGTCCAAGACCCCCTCTGAAGTTGCAAACATGGGGAAAGATTATCTCCAGTGGTTCAAAGAATCAAAAATTAGCGGCTTGATGGGAGACATCTTTATGATTCCTAAAGATGGTGAAAGACGGTGGGAAGGCCTAGCTCCGGGCCGAGTTAAATTGAATTCAGACGCAGCTTGGTCGGAATCTGGGTCAGCGACGGGAGTAGGTTTCACAATACGCAATTAGGAAGGGAGCTTCATTGCGACTCGACATCAGGGCCTACCCAGGCAGAGATGACCTCTTAACGCAGAGCTCATCGCCATTCAAGTAAGTCTTCAACTGGCTAGGGAGCTACACTACAGTAAAGTTGAAGTGGAATCTGATTCTCAAGTAGCTATAAGCTTGCTTAAGGATGGAATATTTGGGAAGATGAAGTCAGCCACAACACTAGTGGAGATGGATATGGCCTAGGGCTGTGGATGTTTATTGCTTTGTGGTTTGGTTTACGGCCAGCGAGCTGATCAAATTAATGTAATAATTAATTAAGTTTTACGGCCTGCGAGTCGTCTTTTCTCCTCGACATGTGAGGCCTTTTATTTATTTATTCTAGATGTTAGGCTAGGATTAGAAATATTTAGATGATAGCCAAGAGCATGCAGAAGAAGACCGGAGAACCAAAGGAGCCAAAAGACAAAGAAGACACCCCCTACGCGTGCGGCTATGGTGGAGCACATGGAGATGAGCTTGTCACTTTAGGGCAATTGGATATTATCATTGGCTTGATAATATCATTAGTCTAGGGGCCATATCCATGCCACGTTTTTTATTTTGTGGATGTTTATTATTTATGTCTTGTTATTTATTTTTGTGTGTATGGCGATACTAGCAAAATGTTAACAAGATAATAATAAACAAGGTTGATCTTTTATTGTGGATTGCCCAATCCAAATAAGTAGATCATGTTAATTTGATCAACCAAACAAATTAAGAAAGAAAAATCCATCAATTAAATATTGCGTTTTGCCTTCTCTTGCCAAAACACCCTTCATGATCAGGGTTCATTAAAATTCGGGCTTGCCAAAGCAAGGCGATTTTAATTTACCATGGTGCGTTGCGTACGACACAAGCTAGTAATGTGTGTATGTTGAAGCAAGAGGTTGGACGCAACTGGGCAAGATTCAATTGGATTGATGAGCCTAGAGGCATGACAATTAGGCGTTATCCATAGGATAAAGAATAAAGAGTTATTCACCTAATTGGACCAAGAGTTGCATGGGATGCAATTGGAATGATTCCTACCTAAATAACCTATTCTTGGGTGACTTGCCAAATCAAGCCCAGGAAGAAGTGAAAAAGGGATCTTGGACCTACTAGAAAATATAATGATATTTTCCGCATTAATGGTGAGGGCTGTTAATCCGAGAAAAATAGTGGAAGCTATATTTGATGATCTAGCCATTGTTAAATTGTTCAAAATACTAAAATTGCACATTTCTCGTTTTGTAGAATTCCAAATGGCAAACAACAACGCATCGACTTCATCCCTACAATCTGTCCTTGAAAAGGATAAACTGTCTGGAACGAATTTCCTTGACTGGTACAGAAACTTAAGGATTGTCGTTAAGCAAGAAAAGAAGTTGTACGTCTTGGACACTCCAATTCCAGCCCCACAACAAGATGAGTCTGTTCTAGCGGATGTGAGGGTACGTCAGAAACATATTGATGATTCTAATGACGTGACTTGCCTCATGCTTTGCACCATGACTCCTGAGCTTCAGAAGCAGCATGAGAATATGGAAGCCTATGATATGATCATACACTTGAAACAATTGTTTCAGGAACAGGCAAGGCATGAGCGCTATGAAGTGTCTAAAGCATTATTCAAGAGTAGTCTTGCAGAGGGGAATCCAGTAGGACCTCACGTACTCCGAATGATCGGGTACATTGAGAACCTTGAGAGACTGGGATTCCCACTGGGCCAAGATTTGGCTACTGATCTTGTCTTGCAATCGTTGCCTGACAGTTATAATCAGTTCATCATGAACTATAATATGAACGAGATCAGTAAGACTATGTCAGACTTGTTGAATATGCTAAAGACAGCGGAACAGAGCGTTAACAAAGGCAAGGGCAAGGCCATAATGATGGTGCATAAGAAGAAGGGCAAAGGAGTTGCCTCTACTTCCAAAGGAAAGCGCAAGAAAGATGCGAAATCCAAGGAAGCCCTAAAGCCTAGTGGAGGCGTGGCTAAAGGTGAATGCCGCTACTGCAGCCATCCGGGTCACTGGAGGAGGAATTTCCTAAATATCTGGAGGATAAAAATCTTGGAATAGTGATTCCACCACCACCAGGTATTTATGTTATATACGTCAATCTTTATATTTCTTCATCTTGGGTATTAGATACCGGGTGTGGTTCTCACATTTGTTGTAATGTGCAGGATTTGAAAAGAAGTAGAAAATTGAGTAAAGGGGAGATAGATCTGCTCGTCGGGAATGGAGCAAGAGTTCCTGCATTAGCTGCATGCGTTTATGAGCTATCTTTGCCTTCTGGACTTATTTTAGAATTAGACAATTGCTTGTATGTGCCTGCTATGAGCAGAAACATTATTTCCATTTCTTGTTCGTACGAGAAGGGTTTTTCTATTTCAATAAAGGACAAGTGTTGCTTCATTTATTTTGATAGTATGCACTATTGTAGTGCGCATTTGTCTAATGGATTATATATCCTTGATCTAAATAGTCTAATATATAACATAAATACTAAAAGGATTAAAACTAATGATTTAAATCCTACATATCTATGGCACTGTCGTTTAGGCCATATAGATGAGAAACGCATATCCAGACTCCATAAGGATGGACTTCTAGACTCATTTGATTTGGAATCATATGAGACATGTGAATCTTGTTTATTAGGAAAAATGACAAATTCCCCTTTCAATAAGAAAGGACTAGTGAGTTATTGACACTCATACCGATGTATGTGGACCATTCCCCACGCCTGCCAGATGTGGTTATACCTACTTCATCACATTCACTGATGATTTCAGTAGATATGGATTTGTATACCTTATGAAGGCCAAATCCGAATTTTAACAGCCGTGCATTCCAATACCCATCCTGTTTACCACCATCTATGACCAACCGAGAAGGAAACCCCGAAGAAGGTTACAATGAGTAAAAGGTCAACCAATTTGGAAACCAAGGCCAATACAATAGCTGGTATAACCCTATCCATCTTAAACGCTTTAGTTTGCCTAAATTAGGAGCATCAGTTTCGACACCTCGTCATTGCTAGCTAGTGAATTATATTTCCAAATTCGTAGGTGTGTGCGAGGTCGAGTGACGGGGACGTAACTCCTTTTAAGGGAGATGTGATTTAACAGCCGTGCATTTCAATACCCATCCTGTTTAGTATTACATGTCTTGCTATTACTTGTGCGTTAGAATTGCATGAACTGCATTTGTTGGGGAGTTAGTTTAAGCTTCGGGGACGAAGCTTTGTTTTAAGGGAGATGTGATGTAATACCCCGTAATTTTGGGGGTATTTGTAGTAGTTTAGTGAATATTTTGGGGGCGTTAGTAGGAATTATAAAAATAATTTTTAATTATCTTTCATGAGTTATATATTTTATTTATATTTTTAGCTATATATTTATGTTAAGAAAAATAATAATATTGAACTTTTGTTATTATATGTTATTTTTGTAAAAGTTACATAAGTTTTTAGTTATTAAAAGTTGTGGGTCGTGTAACATTTTTGACGTGTCCAAAATGTCACGTTTTAATTAATTATTACGTATCTAGCCACCCCGTCACCGTATATACCCCTCACACCAGATTTTTTTCTCCCTTTCATCTTCCCCAATCTTCTTCTTCGAACATAAGACATCTCCGGCAGGTTCTCCACCAAGCCGACTCCTTCTCCGATTCAAACAAGAACTCCACCACTACAACGCCGGAAATTCGTCCCAATTCACCCTCTATTCGTTAAAACCCGATTCTTTCGCTTCAAAAAAACAATTTCACCCAATTTTGCGGTTCGATTCGGAATCGAAAATAATCCGGGAACTCTCCTAATCGTCGCCGGATTCTTCAATCCGGGCTTATATAAACCCACTGCAAAAACCAAGTTTTTCACACCAACACACAACCTCTCTCTCTCTCTCTCTCTCTCTCTCTCTCTCTCTCTCTCTCTCTCTCCCGAATCGCTCCACTCTCTCTGCCTTGTTTCGCCGGCAAGCCCTGCCGACCGGAGCCCCGACGAGGCCGAAGCCCAGGCGACCTCTCCACCTCTGTCCCGCCGTGCGACGCCCTCTCCTTCCTCACCGCCGTGCGACCGCCGCCGTCCTTCCTCGTCCCTCGTCGTCGTTCGTCGTCTCTCTGTCCCCGCCTCCTCTGTCGGGTACAAACTCAAATCTCTCTTTTTCTTACTTTGTTAGTTGTGTCTTTCTTTTTTATTGGTTGAGTTATGAGGGAAGATAGTGGGTTGGAATCTAGTACAAACATTTGGGGTACTTGTTGTTCTTTATCAAAACAGTGAGGGAATGAGTTGTATGTTCTGAAAAGTAGTTCATAAAAAAAAAAAAAACTATGTTCTTGTTACTATTTAATTAGAGGCTTTATTTTATATTTCTTTTAACAAAGCTTTTGATAATAATTGTTAACCAAATACTATTTTATTTCTTTATCTTAAAAATAAACGTTATACTTTAATAAATTATATTTTTGTAAAGATAGTATTTGTTAATTATGTTGAATTAGTTTCTATATCCTAAAAATAAAATTATATTATAAGTTTATGAAATATAATTATATCATAGTATATTTTTATAATAGTAAACATTAGTGTATATAAGTCGTATTTGAAATAAAAGTTGTATTTTACTTTAGCAAATTTTGGGAAAGATAAATAAGGGGAAATTATGTGCATTGCATATAGGGTTTGTATGTATATTTGGCGTGTTAGTAGTATATTAATTAGGAAATATTTGCTACTGTAGACACCGAGTTCATAGACGGTGAATTTGTGGAGGATCCATACTACGACTACTAGGAGACTGTTTGCTTTCGTGTGACGATTTCTCTTCCAATCCAAGTAAGTATATGTGCACAACACTTTCAACTATCAAAATGTGTATGATGCTTTGTGTGAGTTACTTCAATTCTGTGAAAATATTTTGAGAAGCATGTGGATTTCAAACTTATAGTACTCGTGTGAAGCATGTGGAAGGATTAATGAATGATAATGGAATTGGGAATGATGTACAGAGGATGTGCGTGAAGGCTACTGCCGGGAACACAATTGAGTGATTTCCCTAGGGTTCATACCCTTTTTATTTATCGTAGAATCTATGAGTACTACCTATGCATGTTTAGGTCATGACTGTATAGGGGTGTCGACACTTAAGGTCTCATTAGAATGGTTAGGGCGGGATAGTGAAGGGCTATCTACTAACGTCCGGGGAGAAATTGGTATACCCAAGAATGTACCCCATTATTGGATTTATTGCATCGTGACCTCTCTGTTTACATCGTACCTATTGGGGCTCGTAGACTACGCCTCAACCAAAGCAATGATTAAAATGTGGTTATTCTTTTCTGTTAGCTAACTCTGTTTTACATGTTGTGATGTATGCTTACTCAGTTTTTACTGATAAACATTTTCTGCGGTTGGCTGTTGCTATTTGAAAACCCGCAAGTTATGAATAAAGTGGGGGAAACGCGCACACGTAAGCTGGAGCTAGGATCAGGATGCTAGGATGGATTTTCATTTATCTAGGAGGTATTTTATTTAGAGAACTTAGACAATGTCATATGTTTATTTCTTTCAAGACTATTGTTGGAGGATTTCTACGATTTTATTTCAATAAATGCACTTGGATTTCCGTTTGGTTGCAATAGCAAGGAACCGTAGGTTCCAGGGTTGTTTCACGAATCCTTTGAGTTGTTTAAGGAATTCAAGAATGAAGTAGAGAAGCAACTTGGTAAAAGTATTAAGGCTCTACGATCGGATCGTGGAGGAGAATACTTAAGGCAAGAATTTGATGAGTATCTTAGAGAGTGTGGGATAGTATCCCATCTCACTCCACCCGAACGCCACAATGGAATGGCGTGTCCGAGAGGAGGAATTGCACGCTATTAGATATGGTGCGATCTATGATGTCTCAAACAGATCTTCCAATATCGTTTTGGAGACATGCTCTAATGACGACAGCTTTTACTATTAACCGCGTTCCATCCAAATCAGTCATGAAGACACCATATGAGATATGGACTGGGAAGCGTCCCATATTGTCGTTTATGAGGATTTGGGGCTGCGATGTCTATGTAAAGCGTTTACAAATAGACAAGCTCGGGCCCAAAGCGGACAAGTGTATGTTTGTGGGATATCCTAAGGAAACTAAAGGATATTATTTCTACAATCCCACCGAGAACAAAGTGTTTGTTGCTTGGACCCGCGTGTTTCTAGAAAGAGAAAGAGAATTTGTCTCTAAAGAAGCAAGTGGGAGGGCTGTAGAACTTGAAGAAATTCAAGAACCACAAATCACTGAACCGATGATGGAACATGAACAGGAATCACAGGTAGTTGTGGAGGAACCTGTTCAGGTAACACAGGAACTCCTTAGATCAGGAAGAGTACGTCATGAGCCAGAGAGGTATGGACTTCTCGTAACTGAGCCCGATGACGTACCATTCATGGATGATGAGCCTGCAAACTACGGGGATGCCATGAAAGGCCCAGACTCTAAGAAGTGGCTTGAAGCCATGAGATCCGAAATGGATTCCATGTACACCAACAAAGTATGGACTTTGGTGGAACCACCTGAAGGGGCTCGGCCCATAGGGTGCAAGTGGGTCTTCAAGAATAAGACCGACATGGATGGCAAGATAGTTGCCTATAAGGGGCGATTGGTAGCCAAAGGGTATAGACAGATTCATGATATTGACTATGATGAGACCTTTTCGCCAGTCGCCATGACTAAATCCATTCGAATCCTACTTGCTATTGCAGCATACTACGACTATGAGATTTGGCAAATGGATGTCAAAACAACGTTTCTTTATGGAAACCTCCTCGAGGATGTGTACATGACACAACTGGAGGGTTTTGAGGATCCAGAGAATGCCAATAAAGTCTTTAAGCTGCAAAGATCCATTTATGGATTAAAGCAAGCTTCTAGGAGTTGGAATCGATGTTTTGATGACGCAGTCAATGAGTTTGGCTTCATCAAGAACGAAGATGCCTTGTGTTTACAAGAAGGTTAGTGAGAGATTTGTAGTATTTTTGGTCTTGTATGTGGATGACATACTAATCATTGGCAACGACATTCCTACTTTGCAATATGTTAAAGATTGTCTAGGAAAGTGCTTTGCAATGAGGATTTATGAGACGCAGCCTATATACTTGGTATAAAAATCTATAGGGATAGATCTAGAAGGTTGCTCGGCCTAAGTCAAAGTACATATATCGACAAGGTGTTGAAGAGTTTCAACATGAAAGATTACAAGAAGGGACTCTTGCCCATGTCGCATGGAGTCACTCTTTCCAAGAATGACTGTCCCTCCGATGAGATTGAGAAGGACCGCATGAGTAGGATACCCTATGCTTCGGCCATAGGATCCATCATGTACGCTATGTTATGTACTAGACCAGACGTATCATACGCGTTGAGTATGGTGAGCAGATACCAGTCCAATCCGGGTGAGAGTCACTGGATTGCTGTCAAGAACATCCTGAAGTACTTGAGAAGAACTAAAGATGTGTTCTTGATATTTGGAGGTAAGGAAGATCTAAGTGTAAAGGGTTACACTGATGCAAGCTTCCAAACCGACAAAGATGACTACAGATCGCAGTCTGGATACGTGTTTTGCCTGAATGGAGGAACTATGAGCTGGAAGAGTTCCAAGCAAGGGACAGTTGCTGATTCTACAACAGAAGCTGAGTACATTACTGCTGCGAAAGCAGCAAAAGAGGCAGTTTGGATAAAGAAGTTTATCACTGAGCTCGGTGTGGTCCCTAGCATCGCGGATCCCTTAGAGTTGTACTGTACAACTCCGGGGCGATCGCACAAGCCAAGGAACCAAGATCACACCAGAAATCAAAGCATGTACTTAGGAGATTCCATCTTATTCGTGATATGATCGATCGAGGAGATGTGAAGATGTGCAAGGTTCCAACGGATGACAATGTTTCAGATCCGCTCACAAAACCTCTTGCGCAGCGAAAGCATGAAGGGCACGCCAGATCTATAGGCATACGAGATGCGCCAGATTGGCTCTACTGCAAGTGGGAGACTGTTGGAATAGATGCCCTAGAGACAATCTTATATTTAGTATGAACATTTTTTTGGTTAGAACATTCATTTATTATATATTGTGATATTTAATATAATGAAGTCCTTAGATACAATGTGTTGTTTATCTTAAATATTCCTAGTCCACTATATTGATTAATAGGACGATCAAATATAGACTAGTGTGTGGGTAGATTGATATGGAGATATCAAGTCTAACACATGGGTATGCATTAGGAGTAATGACATACTGGATTGACCCACAACGAGAAGGATACATTAGATTATGTTAAGTCACAATCGCTTCTCGTAGTGCTAATATAATTGCAATCCTTAGACTTGACGTCACTAGATACTCTAGTTGTGGAATATTGTGCTTTGATGTTATCAAACGTTACACCGTAACTGGGTAATTACAAAGATAGCTATCGGGCATGATATGAAGCAAGCTTAGAGATCGTAGTGATGTAGATAGGATTTGTCCCTCCCACATAATGGGAGTAAATATCAACGACCACTCGAGGAATGAGGCTTATTGAATGTCTGGCCAGACTCAGATAAATCAATATGGAGATAGATATTGATGTTATCTGCTCGCATAAGCATATTCCCAGGATCGAGGAACTATGGATTGGATATATGAGTGTGACTATATATGTCTCGTGTCCAATCTGGATATATAGTCAACGGGAAAGTGCAATATAAGATATTGGGCACAAGAGGTTTGTCGGATCACTGACTATTTCTATTAGTTGGGTGACATGGATGTGTTGCTAGACACCGCTCCATGTTAGTAAAAGTTACTACCAACTAAGTAGAAACCTATGGGGTCACACGTCAAATAGATTAGAGCTAGATTTGGGATTAATTAATATGATTAATTAATAAGAAGGATCATTGTGCAACACCTTGCAAACTTAGTAGGACTAATTTGCAAGGAAGGGACTAATCCAAGTTCATGGAGAACTAGGAAGGACCTTTATGGAAACAACAAGGAGTTGTTGGAGTATATAAAGAAGGCTCTAGCTTCCTTCCCACTAAGTCAATGTTATTAAGACATAACACAAGAGAGTGGGAGAGAAGAAAAGAGAGAGAGCAAGACAAGCTTGGGCCGACCGCCCCGAGCCGTCCGCCCCTCCTGTCGGCACCAAAGAGGAGGCCGAACCCTCCTCTAGTCACCTCGTTGCTTGATTACTTCTTCCCTCTTCCTCCGGTTCAAGCTAGCACTTGTTGAAGGAAGAACCTAGATCTCACCTCTAGACGTGGATCAACCGTAGAGACGAGGACATTATTCTTCGTGTGATCTCTCAAACCAAAAGGTACACAATACTATGTCCCTTATCGTGTTATGATGTCTCCTCCTGACGATCCGTGGTGGGCTTTGAGTATGATTAGTTTTTGTTATTCCACTGCGTTACCTATGTCAAAACCCGACACCATTTTCAAGGGTCTTAGTGCGACTACGTCGTATGGGCCAATGAAGAACCACCATGCCTTATGAAGAAACAAACTACTAATGCACTGCACTCGTTGCAAAAATGAAGCAATCTCGTGGTTTAAAAGAAAAAAAAATTTAAAAAGAGTCAAGAAAAAGCTCACAAATGGATAGCTATATTGCATTTGCGTTGTTTTTCGCGATGCTTGTTTTTTTCCTTACGCGATACGACTAACATACAATATGTTTATGCTTATTTCTCTATCTTACCAGTGATGCATCTTGGTTCTCTAGGCTATTTGCTTTAAAATATGCTTGTAAAAGCATCATTGTCGCGTATTATTTTAGTTTTTATCTGATGCAAGTATTAATCCCTCTATATGCAGTTTTCTATATGCTTGTAAGCTACGTCCTCCGTTTTACCCGGAAAGTACGTAATTGATTTTTTATATGTCACTTTCATCCGGTCACTTTTTTAGCAAACGATGTGTTGTGAACTCAAGAGTAAAGAAGAGAGAACAAAGTATGGAGGAATATTAAGTATGTATTATTCTCCACCAAACCACCATTTATATAGGGTGTGGGGGTCAATCGGTATCATCTATACATGGTAGTACAATATTATGTGAATATTCACCATATCAATAATATATTTCATAACACTCCCCCTTGAATATTCACTAACACTAACATGATGCCTCGTTAAAACCTTGTCGAGCAAAACTCGTTGGGACAAAAACACAGGCGAAGGAAAAAGAGTACATCTTATGAGCGGAAGCTTAGTTCAATCTTGAACTCATCCATGACTGCATGTCTCGTTAAAACATTGCTTGGAAAAACCCTGTGGGATAAAAACCTCAGCTAAGGAAAAAGAGTACAGCACCTTGTAATTTAGTTTCCCCCTCTTTGCATCATCTTCATGTCACACTTCACACCTAAAAACTGAACTTAAGGAAAATACATGACGTCAAGCATAATATGATGCTGCATGATCATTCGAAATAGTAATAAAAACTATCGCTGACATGTATATACTCATGACATTTGCCATACTAAATAATATGCATATGCACCTAAACTACTCGCGAGTGTGTATCTTCGATTTGCTTTAGCAAAGAAGTATATCTCATGGGCAATAGCCACCATGGATTTCACATAATGATTCGTATGATCATTTTTTGTAACTAGTTACTTTGATATTCGTAGTCTTAAGACTAAACGAAATATCATAATCACTCTTATCAATAGAGAATTTGTGGGTTATAATTATAACCATGAGAAATATAATATATGGCATTGCTTCAATATAGCCTATTTCTCATTCAATAGTCTCACACATTCAACCATTAGAGTGCGGACATTCGAATATGTTGTTCTATATGAACATGGATTCTTGGGGCATCTCAAGTACTTCAAAGTACTTCCCAAATATGCTCGATGCATTAACTGCAGAGCTCGTGTATATTTACACGCACAGGTGTTGACTTCAATTTTGGCCAATAAATAGTCAGACACAATTCCACTTGCAGTGGTTTAAGGAAATCATATGATTTCAAGCGCTTTTCGAAGTGAATATCATCAATGATCATCATAGACTCAAATGTAGATAGCTCTTCATCTACATGAGTTGTTGCTTCTTCAAGGGCATTGATTTGATCATTTATTTATGATTCTCTTGTGTTCTCACTTCCTATAGAATTGGAACTAACAAGGTCATGATACTTATAGAGGATCTATATGATTGCATAGGCAACATTTACATGCTTCATATGTATCAAAGCTCATAAATTGTAAGATATCAATTGGATTGAAATTCTTACACATATTCAAGTTTGAAAGGAGACAATTGATATAAAAGTTTATTTCATGAAATAAGGTATTTCCTCCCCCTCATGACATGAATCATATGATCGATGTCATAGTTATATGCTTTTGGCATATTTTTTCATATACTCGAGCCTGAAGAATGTAGACGAGAATGTATCCTCTTTATGAGATAAAAATTCTCATACTTGAAATTTGTAATCCTCATTGAACTCTAAATACTATCCTCTTTGGAATAGGAGTTTCACATATGAGAATACATTAATCACATACTCCTCCTTCAAAAATGGGTTAAAATGAGTTGGGTAATGTTCTCCAGAAAGGAAAATAGAGCATGTAAAAATAATACTCATATTCAAATTTCTCCACCCAAATGAATTATTTTGCACAATTCTTGAGAAGTGCATACTCAAATAATCATGAAGATTATTTGAAAACTAATATAAATTATTCAATCAAACAATCACATTTAGTGATGATAACGGTGACATACTCAATGTTGAAAGCTCTTCATGAGTTCACGTCAAAAACCATTGATCTCTTCTAGAGACGAAATGTCTTCTAGGTGCTCGACATACAAATTTTTCAAATGTGAGATTGACAACAGCAACCTACTTCGGGGGATGAATCAAACATTTGGATGGTTTCTTGAAATTTGATATGGATTTACAACGCACCAACTATGCGTTGGTTGGACGATGCAATGCATCAAGCCACTTTATGACAAAATTCTCTACGTTGGTTGGGCGAGGTATTGCATCAAGCCATTTTATGAAGAAATTATCTACGGAGAATGTCATTTATACAAAACCACTTGAGATGTCCATAAAATCAAGTATAAAACTTAAAAAGTATCATTACTTTGAATCTCAATATTCAAGGGGATCATTTGTGTTTCATGAAACACACAGTGCTAAAAAGCTACCGTTGTGAGCCTTAAAAGGTCTCACGTACATCCTTGAATAGAGTTTTTATATTTTTTTCAATTGTCGAAACTTCTAGTTTGACAAATGTAGGTTACCTCTTGTTGGGTACCTTTTTATAAAGTCAAATATTTCATAACTTCGGATATGAAATATGATGTTAATAAGCACACCACGGACCTATGCATTTTATGACATTGTCTGTTTTTTTTCTTATGCGAGCCATAAAATAAATAGGGGCTTCATAACACTAAAGATGTAGAGACAATATAAATAGAAGAAACTAACCTTGATACTAATGGACCACATATTCTGTGGAATTTCTTTAGAATTAATAAACAAGAAAAAAAATATATTTTTTAAGTGCAAAAATATGTAACTCCACGGTATCATATATCTTAAAATAAAAATTATATGCAATACATTTATGAAAAAATACATAAAAATTGTTGCTATTTTTTTGCTAATTTTTTGATGGTATTATAAGTAAAAGTTAAAATACATAAAATTTACCGAAAAAGGTTAAAAAATTGCATTGTTGATAAAACCGTAATAACCGAAGACAGCCGGCTATGCCGGTTTCTTTTAGTCCCAGAACCACAGGACGCACCACTTGCCTTATCTCTCTAGTTGGGTTCAGTGTTCCGATTCTGTAATTCAACAATGGCTTCAACAGTGTCGATGTCTATCGCTAACTCTTCCCTCTCCAGACTCTGTATTCCGCATCCCAAGTATTCATCTAAAACCCTATTCCATAGAACAAACCCTCCTCTTCTTAGTAGCGAAAGAAACTTCTGTAGCCGGAGCTCGGTGGTTCTCCAATCCAACCGAAATTCAAAGCTCCCTGGTTCAAGTTGGAGACTGGAGAGGGGTCTCCGTTTGATATGCTCTTACAACAAAGATGAACTTCAACCAAAGGCAAGAATTTGTTTCTGGGTTTCATTATTATTGAAATTTCAGTTATTTCTTGATGAACTTGGTACAGTAGTTATCACATTTCCATACATAGTATGTATATTTTAATTATATGTACCCGTTATAGAAAATTTAAAATTACTGTTGGTTTTTGGTTGCTAAGTAGCTTGAATTGCAGTGGAGGACTATAGACAAACTCACTAAAGTGATAACTGATGACTGATTGTTCTATCTGTTTAGTTAAGGTACTAGTATGTCTGTTAGTGGGCCGGGCCGGGCCATACCCGACCCTCCTAATTTTAGAGTTAACTTGATCAGGGTTTAGCGTTCAAAGCTGAAATCTTTAATCAAAACTGCTCGAGCCTAGAAATGATCTGCCAATTCCTAATTCAACGAAGTCAATGATATGGCTAGCTGATTACCAATAATCATCTCCACAACCGAAATCGAACACATTGAACGACCAACTGTCTTAATTGTGACAAGAATTCCGTGAATCACTAAGCTTTCAGCATTTGTTGTGCAAAAACTCATTGTTCAACATTTTACTTTAGGGATCAAAGAGTGAGGGAAGTGACATATAGTGTATGAAATGGTGGAGGAGTTGTTGAGCCTTCATTGATTGTGGTGACATAACAAGCTTCATAAGGATCCATCTGAATCCCGAAATTACCATCAATTAGGAGGATCAATGTATCCTATTGAAAGATAGCAATGGAAGGGGCTGAAAAGAGTACATTACATCTGGAGAGGTGCGAACATTGCGAATTGCTGGATTGAAAAGAAGAGAGGATAATTGAGTTTGATCAAAGTTTGTAGATATCATTGGAGAAAAAATGGAATTGGTGTTAATATGAGAATCTTGATCACCAGATCTGCGAAGGAATACCATTGCCCAAAGCCCCAAGCTGAATAAGAAGCCAACATATTTCAAAAGTATCCAAGAATAATAGTGATCTCCAACGGATCCTTCCTCCTTGTTGAAAGCATCTGCCACGAGCCGATAATCTTTAGGCTCACGTAAAATAACAGTCCTTTCACCATTGGGAACCTTCACGACTCATCCACAACAGTTCCTCCAGAACTTTTGTTGAGCTTGCAAAATTAGTTGGCTGCAAAATCGTACCCAAATAAGTCACTTTACTTCTATCCAATGCGCAAACTAATATTCATCCCTGCTCTGGGCTTTGTTCAAAGCTGCATCAGTGTAAAAATGAAGGCATCGTTGTTACACCAATCATACTAATATTCCATCCCTCATAGAGAGTGTAAAGATCAATTCTTGGGTGATTTCAATCCGTTTCCCATTTTATTGATTTGTGCTTGGTTGCCCCAACAGCTTAGCCTCCTTCTTTCACTAGGGTAATGTAACGAACTTCACAAGGATCTATCATGGATTTAAATCCAAGCATTACCATCATTTAGGTGGATCAATGGGTCCGCACTCTGCCTCCCTATAACAATTCTTTGTACACGCGAGTTCAATTTCCTATTGATATCCAATTGAATGATCCTATCTGTTGACAAACAACACACACACACACACCAAAATTAGATATA
Organism: Linanthus parryae; assembly: GCA_023055425.1. Lineage (NCBI taxonomy): Eukaryota > Viridiplantae > Streptophyta > Magnoliopsida > Ericales > Polemoniaceae > Linanthus > Linanthus parryae. Next base: position 159,626,048 of record JALGPY010000002.1, on the reverse strand, counting down.
ATAGCCCTACAGGAAGGAGAACTTGTGAGAAGTCAGTGCCACTCGTCAAACATGTCAGAAGAGAAAGGTGGATTGGCATTAATATGAGAATCTTGTTGACAAGATCTGGGAGCTGAATAAAGGTGCTAGCATAATTCCAAAGTCTTCAAGAATAGACGCGATCTCCAGAGGATCCTTTCTCAGCATGTTGTTGAGAGAACCTTTCAAGAGCTCTAGGATCACTGAAAATAACATTCCTTGGGGAACGTCCACATCTCATCCTCAACAGTGCTCTGCTAATAGGTATAGCCTCTAGAAATTTTTTGGTGAGCTAGCAAAATAGTTGGCTGTAAAAACTTACCCAAAGTCATTTTATTTATATCCAGTTACAAGCAAACTCGTGAATAATGATGGATCTGAATACCGGTATTACCACCGGCTAGGTGGATCCATGAGTCTCACTGTGCCTTTCCTCTACTACAATCACTCTTTGGATCTGTGTGTTTAGATGTCCATCGATGTCAAATTGAGAAGTAGCATTGAAAGGGCTGGAAGAAGTATAGTTGAGCAGGTGCAAGTGGTGTCTGAGGTTTCAGGAATCGTCCTAGTAAAAAGTCGAAGATGATTGTGTCTGTTAACTTTGAGTTGAATCTATCCTGTGTCAGTTCTATAATAAGAAACTATGCTTCCTGAATGTAATATAAATGTCAGTATAAGACATTGACATATCTGTTCAAGTATATAAGTGAACTTCATATTACTCGAAGAGTAAGGTATCTCTTTCCATTTTACACTATTCATCAATCTATTATCTAGTGTTGAAGTTGTTTTCAAAACAAAAAAAGTGCATCATGTGTGCTATTTACTTTTGAAACGAAAATGTGCATTATTTCCCTTATATTTATTAGTCTTGCTTTCAAGTGTTTGTGAAGTAGAAAGATCCTAAGTTTTTAATTTGTTTTGAGCATGGGCAAAGTACTTGATTTTCTTTGTAGCTCAAACAGATCATATGGAAGATTGAAATATGCTTTTTTTGCATCGAGGTACTAAATGGTTCCAAATTTGCAAATGATTGTAACTTGTTAATTTTCTTTCATTCTGTTTCTTTTCCTGGTCTTTAGGATAGTAAGACGGAATGGCCAATCCTTAAACAGTGGGATGTACCTTGGGGATGGCAAAAGGTTTCCCTAACCTCACTTGCTTGTGTACTGAGGTGCTTATTTCTATCTGTCACTGCAATATCTCAATACCATACTATTATGAATTATGCTAGACTGGTGTGAGTCTAACAATTTTCCAGTCAGTTTCATTTTGGCAGGGTTGATAGAGATGGCTGCTTTACCTTCCTTAGGACTTCAAGTTGGAGAACTAAGCTTGGATGAGAAAGCTGAAATACTATTTGTGGACCAAGCGTGTGTACTACTCTCCTCTCCTTTATCTCTTCGTTTGTTCTCAATTAAGTTTGAGTTTGCAGTCTGGACTAATTATAGTGGAGTGGGTAACGGGAGTGGTTTTATTCTCCCAGGCAAAAAGTCCTATGGGTGATTTTGGTATAACTTATTTGCAACTTAAGTTGACTAACAAGTTTATGTCAAAAAGGTCTACGACAAAAAACATGAACAGGAAAAGTAGTGTGTGTTGGTGAAAAAGTTGTTTTAAGTCCAAAAGTTCAAAAAAAGCTTCAAAAAGCCCAACTTTTTCTAGACATAATTTTAACACTATGAACTTATAAGTCGAAATCCAACTTTTCAGCTTATAAGTCCATACCAAACACTGCTTATAAGCTGAAAAGTGTTCATAGTGTTTGGTGTGGACTTATAAGCTGAAAATTTAAATTTCGACTTATAAGTTCGTAGTGTTAAAATTGATTCTAGAAAAAGTGGGGGTTTTTTTTAAGCTTTTTCTGAACTTTTGGACTTAAACATCTTTTTCACCAAACACCTAACTCTTTTGTTCATGTTTTTTGTCGTAGACTTTCTTGACATAAACTTATAAGTCAACTTAAGTTGCAAATAAGCCATACCAAACTCACCTATAGGAGTGTACTTCATAATCTGTCTTAAAATAACAAATCTTCAAATCCCGTTTTCTCTTAGACTGTCACCGTCTGTATGAGTTTGTCAGTTCCCATGTTAGTTTTATGGCTTATTCCAATACACTCATGTGTTACGAAGATAAGATTCTGTTCTAGTTCTCAACCTTTTCCTAACACCTGAAAGCACAAAAATGCCAAATTGACAGACAGTGTGGCTATATTTGCTCGAGGGGTTGGAGATGTTTAAGGGATTTGAATTAGGATTTGGAATACTGGTGGATTTGGAATCCTCCCTCAATGCATATATCAATTTTATAAGATTTAACCTTCACTAAACCTTCTATTAATCCTTCCATTAATAAACACGGTGCACGGCTCTACGCATCCTACCGCATTTTGAATCTGGCCTATCCCGTGGTGCTCCCATTCCTTATGATTTCAATCCTCCTCTAAGCAAACATTACCCTAGTTTATGATTGTAGCTAAGTATCCTGTGGTTCCACCTTAAAACGATTTGGCAATGAGAGGTGTAGCCCAGGGACTTATTAGGCACTGATTAAACTGACATGACTCCGCATTTTTCACATATAATTGTTGATTCTCAACAATAATATGTACAAGTGCTTCCTTCATTTCCTTAGTTTTGACTATTGTATAAAAGGGGTTTTCTGAAGTCGCTATTGTTGCTGCTAGAGGAACAGAGTAAAGAAATATTACTAAATCAATACTGTTCTTATGTTGCATTAATCTCCAATACTATCAGATTAGCCATGTCTTTAATATACTACAATTTTTAAAAATGATGGAAGCATTTTAATGCCATTTACCCTGTGCCATCTAATTGCAAAGTGAATGGTGATGAATTGTAAGTGTATCTACCTCTTAAGACTTACAGGAAGTAGTATTATGATTCGTGAACACGTTTCTTTCCCATGATTTCTATATTAATAACATAGAGGCATATGTTTTGGTTTTCTTTTTTACTATCAAATTTGAGTAATACCATTCTTTGTATTTGTATCTTACAGCATCACCACTGCAGTTGTCCTTGTAGTTCTACGCAGTCTCACAAATACATCCGAACCTCATGCCGACGACCTGTTTCGCTATGGTAATATGGACTTGAATCTGTAATTTTCTCTCTCTATTATAATGGCTTCTTATGTATATTGTGTGGCGTTACCTATGAAGTTTATCCTCTTCTAGTGTGGCATAATTTTCATGTAAACTCATCATTCAGTTCAACCAATTGCCACCCACATGTATACAGTGGCGGAGCCAGGATGTGGGTGGGGGGGGGGTGGATTTTTGGTGAGGAGAGGGTATATATTTTCAATGAATAAAAAAATAGGCTGGTGTAATAAATACCATGGTCTTTTTGTGTATTTATGAAAACTAGAGGGGCAATTGTTTATATTAAATAGGTGGCACTTGTTTTTTTGTACGAAAAAAGGCTCTGCCACTGCCATGATTCGAACTCAAGTAACAATATTCACTGTACAAATTCGTAACTGCTAAACCACAATACAATTTACATTTATCTGGGGGCACACATATGTATTCTGAACAACACAACTAAAAAAGAGCTAATAAAATAGGGGCCGTACCCCATGGCTTCGCCCCTGCATGTATATGTATATGTATATGTATATGTATATGTATATGTATATGTATATGTATATGTATATGTATATGTATATGTATATGTATATGTATATGTATATGTATATGATCGTGTGTGTTTATCAATATGTAAACTTTTAAGAAACTAAAATGCTGGTTTTGCTTTGACTATGAGCAAATGAAAAAGTATATATTAGGGATATTCCTCTATTCTTGCAATTTATTCAGCAGTTGGTTGATCTCATGTAAAAAACTTTCAGACTGGAGTAAGCCATTTGATCTACAGAGAGGATGGCTATTGTGGGCAGCAATTGGGCTTTTTGGTGCCGTAGCGGGTATAGCAGTAGCAGGAGCCGCCGCGTCCTTTTTCAGCGGTGCGACCCCAGAAAGAGATGTGAGTGACATTTTGATTGTGTTCTTACTAGTAGCTTATATGGGAACCTGTGAAATAGAGAGCATCATCATCTGAGTAATCACTCTTAGGTGCCGCATCTTCATTTTCATCATTGTCCTATTGGTGAACCTTCTTATATGAGATCATAAAGTTAGATTCTTGACCAAAATTATGATGAAGACATTTGCTAGGAACTACTTGCTGATCTACTGTGGGGAGATGGAAAATTCTTTGAACTCTACTTTTCAATTGGCCTGTTTGAATGGGATTAAATGGCGAGGTCGAGGAAGGTCAATAAACCAAGATTTTTTTAGTCAAACCTCTCCAAACCCAAACAAATCCGGTATTCTGCCCAAAAAATCCGGAATTCCGGCTGAAAATCCGGAATTCCGGATTTTTTTTTTGGGAAATTCCGGATTTGTTTGGGGTGATTTCGAGATTTTTTGTCTGAAATTCTGGATTGTAAAAAGAATGTGAAATTCAGATTTGGTTTTTTACCAATAATCTACCGTATCCAAACACTACAGATTATATGAGCTTTTAAGCTTAACCTCTCACTTATTTCATTCATCCAAACAGCCCCAATCTGTGTCTATTTTATTTTTCTTTTTGTTAAAGATTTTTCTTTAATCTCTCCTTTGACTGATTTTGTTTACTCATTTTGTTGAGGAAGAAATAATGTGATATTTGCATTTCTCTGCTTTCATACTGTAAACAGGATCACTAAATAGTATCTGTTCATGTATTCCAGACTGACGCTCTAGTTCTTTTGCTGCCCTTAATTGGATCTTCAACTATAAGGTATGTCAGAGGCTTCTAATATACATTTCAGTTCCTTCTCAAATTGACTAATCCTATCTCTATTTCTTATGTTCAGCCTACTTCACTTTTTGTCACTATTCAGTGGGTCACTTTGACCCGGTAATTTAATTAGCAAAACGATACAAAAAATTGGTAATCTTTACATGGTCTTGTTGAGTAAACTTTACTCTACAACACCATGAAAAAATTGCCTAGAAATTACATCCTTTTTCTATTTAAATCAACGAGTCAAAGTGACCCAGGGTTGAAAAGTCAAACCAGGACTATACAAAAGAAACGTAGGTAGTACATGGTTATAGTTATCATGAAGTAGCAAAACAAAAGTTATTATGTGGGCATTTGCTATATTTCTCTGCTTTTGTAGTGTTGCATCATGTAAATGATTCCCACATCTCTTGTAGCACGGCTTGTCTGGTTGGCATCACAGGCGTCTTTGCTCCAATCCTTGAGGAGACTGTATTTCGAGGGTTTTTATTGGTGTCCCTTACCAAGTGGTATTGTTTTTCTCCAAATTTTGAATATTTTTCCATCTTAAGTATTATCTGACGTTCATTGACATATGCACTAAGCAAAAGCCTCTCGTGTGCTCTGATTGTTCTTTGTGCAGGTTGCCTACTCCGGTATCTGTCCTCATTAGTGCTGCAGTATTTGCTGCTGCACATCTTACTCCTGGACAGTTTCCTCAGCTTTTTGTGCTAGGTACTGATTCCATATTTTTTGTTCTCAATTTAAGAAGAGCATTACCACATAACGAATATTCTACTGAGAAAATAACTTCATAAAAAGGGCATCTTTCAGTGAAGTCCCATTGTAAGCATCTTTCAGAGGATTTAAAGCTCATATAATAGAAGCTCTAATGAAGGAAATGAGAAAAACATAGCTATGCACATGATTCCTTACCAAGTTGTTAACCTCTGGTAATCTTTAATTTATGCATAGACTGATAGGCTGAAGAAGCATCATAATGACAGCAAATCTGTACAAAATCAAGATTAATGAAAATTGAGAAACACAACTATGTACATGATTCATTACTCTCCAACAATTGAAACACATTAAGGCTCCGTTTGGTTGGCAGTAAAACGTTTTACAAAGAAAATATTATACGCGTAAAATATTTATCTTGAAAAAGTTTTCTCTGCAATCACTTTCTCGTGTTTGCTTGACACTTGCAAAACATTTTGCTTGTGCATTAGATATTATTAAAAAAACTACTTATAGTAATAAATAATTAATTGGTGGTGGTGGTGGTGGTGGAGGTGGGTGGCGGCAATGGTGGTTCTTGGTGGCGTAGGTGTTTGTATGAGTTGTCATGCTCCTTCACTCTCCGGAAAATGGCTTACGGATTTTAAACGTGTATCATTTTACATCATTTGAGTGAAAATATTTTACTAGGGAAAACACTTAACGAGACAAATGGCAAACCAAACACCAAAACAAGGGAACACATTTTACAGGAAAATATTTTCCACCAACCAAACAGAGCCTACGTGTGTAATTTCTTACCTCCAAACTCCAAGTTACTGTTCGTAGTACCTTCCCACCTTTTTTGAAGCATCACTCACCCCAATCTTCTCTCCACTCCAAATTTTCCCTATGTATGATTTAACTAATTTTCCAGAATTCATCTCTTGACAATGGAACTCTCAAAAGAACTCTTTGTTTTTTCTTTTGTTGTCTTAATTAATCTTAACACCCTTCATAGTCTTCTTTTTTGATGAATAACACTCTTATACTAGTCGAGGAGCACTAGTTCACTCCAGTATATTATACAGACTAATTAAACTCTTCGATCGCTCCTCACAGAATATTCTTATGAAGCTTCACTAACCTCCTAAGCACAGTACATGTTATTTTGACTTAAGTTATTGGAGATGGGCTCAGGGAACACATGTTACTTGTAGGTATCTTGTCATCCAACAACCTGAAGTGCTATCTTATTCATTAAATTCCGATACATCCTCAAGGAACTACATGTAGATTTTCTAAATTCACTTCAAGTCCTGACACTGCTATGGATCAAACAAGAACACATGCTTTCTTTCTTAGGTTGTGATGATATGTCCACATGTAATTGAGCTTTGTCTTTATCAGAAGTATAAGCTGTGTTTTTAGCTGTTTTGCTCTCAAGCTTGTGAATTCTCAGACTTTGCAAGGATGTCAACGTTTTTCCTAGCTTCACGTAACTAACAATATCTTCATCTTGCCTAGGAACTGCTCTGGGATTCTCATATGCTCAGACTCGGAACCTTGCTACTCCCATCACAATACACGCAATTTGGAACTCTGGAGTCATCCTGCTTCTTACCATTCTACAGGTAATTTATCTGCTTTTAGTGCACATTATACTGGCTGTTTCACATTTAGCATCACAAGATTCCATCTTGAAGTTGATTTCCTCATCTCAACATCCAACAAGAGCCCCATGCTCCAGTGGCGGACGCAGGATTTATACCAAGCGGGAGCCAAATACCATTATAAAACACTATTGAGTAAATGTGTTACTTGCTTTTACCAAAATAAGTTTAACAAAAAACTATAGAAAGATATTTTTGTACATTTTTTTTACAAAAAATAGAAAAATGATGTATTGGAAGTTCTAAGTCTCGTCTAGTTTCTAAACTCGAGTTTTATGAGGCGAAATGAAATTTTGGGCATGACTACTATGAAATAACCTTAAATTTGAATGGTGGAAATTTATACATGCCGAAATAAAAAGAGTAAATTGAGATATTCATAGACTTTGAGGGGGCGAAAATTGAGAAACTTGTATAAATAGTACAAAATTTAGGGGTGATTTTGAGTTTTTTGGAAAGCTTGTGGGGGCCACGGCCCCCCTTTGCCCCCCCCCCCCCCCCCCTCTAGGTCCGCCAATGCCATGCTCACTGCCATACAATTTGCTTTGCCATAATATTTCAGTCAAATTAATGATTCTCGTATCTCCCTCTCTCTATGGAGGAGTTTGGTATGACTTATAAGCTGCCTACAAGTCAATTCTGGATTATAAGTTGAAGACAAATTATAATTAGTGCTTGGTGTGTGACTTATGAGCTGAACTTTTGGATTTGGACTTGTAAGTTCATAGTGTAAAAATGAGCTTAATAAAAAGTTGGGTTTTTGAATCTGTTTTTGGACTTAACAACTATTACACCAAACACGCATATGGCTTTTCTTCATCTTTTTGTCGTAGACTTTTTTGACATAAACTTAGTAGTCCGCTTAAGTTGCAAATAAGTCATACCAAACTCACCCTATATCTCATCAAGCCAAGTTGCAAGTTCTGATAAGTGGTCTTCCTTACTTTCTTGCAGCTCCAAGGGTATGATATCAGGGAACTATTACAGGCCTCTTGAAACATTGCATTTCCTTCCTCCAGATGGTATGAAGCTTTGTTCTGCTTGCAGTTTCTATTTCTGTCTGTTTCTTCATTTATTTTCTCTCAATTTAAGATGATACATCTACAGAGGGAAAAACCAGATACCAATCTGGAACAGATAGTCTACATCTAATAGTACATAGAACTATATGATAGGAATGGTACTCTCTAGTTTGGCATACGTTCTTCTTGGTAGTGTGGGGATGACATCGAGCTTCATGAATCAGTTCCGTGTTAGATGTAATTTATGCAACATTTGTCTTAGATTTTCGACACTATCAGATGAAGTAGAAGTTAAGGGGTTATTTTCCTTTCTGAATATATGTGGTATTCGGCTGTGTACTTTTGTCTAATTGTTCAATCAACTTGAAAATATCGCTGAGACCCTCGTCCCAAGGTAGCATGATTAGCAAAATGAAGATAATATCTGGGTGGTAGTTTTGCCATGCTTTCTTTCCAGTATGAGAAATTTTAAAGTCAATCTGCCAGCCAGAATTAGTTCAAAAGTAGTCATGAGGAATACATGGGCTGCTTCTGTTAATTACCATATAGTGTTAATTACAATGTACTCATGCAGAATACACGGGCTGTTAATCTGCTAGTGTGCACAATGAAAACTAAGGCTCCATTTGGTTGGTGGTAAAACGTTTTCCTGTAGAATGTTTTCCCTGGTTTTGGTGTAGTTTTGATGCTGTTTGGTTGGAGGTAAATATTTTCCTGTAATAAGGTTTCCCTCAAATGATGTAAATTGATTTACACATTTCAAATCCGTAAGCCATTTTCCAGAGAGTGAAGGAGCACAACAACAACTCATACTAGCACCTCTACCACCAATAACCACCACCACCACCTACCTCCACCATGACCCATCACCGCCACCCACCTTCACGACCACTGCCGTCACGGCCCAATGTTTTGGCAAATATCAACAAAACACGAGAAAGTAATTGCAGAAAAGAATTTTCACACAATATTTTACTGTAATAAGTTTTCCCTCAAATGAATTGATTTACACATTTCAAATCCGTAAGCCATTTTCCAGAGAGTGAAGGAGCACAACAACAACTCATACTAGCACCTCTACCACCAATAACCACCACCACCACCTACCTCCACCATGACCCATCACCGCCACCCACCTTCACGGCCACTGCCGTCACGGCCCAATGTTTTGGCAAATATCAACAAAACACGAGAAAGTAATTGCAGAAAAGAAATTTTCACACAATATTTTACGCGTAGAATATTTTCCCTTGTAAAACATTTTACTGCAAACCAAATAGAGCCTAAAAGTCCACTCTCTCAATTTAAATTCTAATGGAAGATTCAATTTGGTAAATCAATTCATGCATTCTTTCAGACTAAAAAAGAGATGATAGTAACTCTAGCCTCAAGATCCGAGCACTTGTTGTCGTTAAGTATTTGGGAAATTGTATTTTGGTAAATTATCGTAGACCCACTTTTGGTTTGAATGTGGCTCACTTAACTGACATGAGCTTTGCTCCGTTTCCACCCGGCCTTTCTGTCCATTGCGGCCATTATGATTTATGACCATCATTAAATCCCACACCAGCACACGCCAAGTCCATCACAAATTGTAGTAATTGATTATCACTCTGTTTGAAACATTTTCGTCCCTCAATTAAAGGCAAGGTTAAAGCAATCTTGATTTGTTATATATCCCTCTTCTTCTGCTTTCTAATCCATCTTCATCAGGACCACCACAATCTAAAATCCTTAACTCTACTTATTCACTTTGTTCTCTTCGATTCATTGCCACATCAACCTAAAACCTTTGTACAATGAGAGGTGGTAAGCGGATTTGCTCCGATTAACATTGGTACGGTTGTGGTGCAATTCATATTGGTATCTGACATGTGTCACTCAACTTTGGAGTACAAAGCATATAAAGAGTATCCTCCACACTAGACGCGTGGATTGACTTTCTCACCTATTTATATTCAATCTGTTTCTCTCTTCTCTTTCATTATCATGTTCAACTTCTTCATCTTCTTTACACAAGACCTCATAGATCTTCTCTAATGTGTTCTTATTTCTTTCTCGACGATGAACAAATCATCCATCCTTCTTTTTCTCGACACAATTTATCGTAAAACTTATTCTTCTTTTTCTCGACACAATCGGTTGCAAAACTTTTTCTTTTTTCATCTTCATTCATCTGAGCTTGTTGCACATGCGTCAACCCTTGACCCACAGTCAGAATCGAGCTCGCACAAGAACAAAACCGCCCTCATCAACGCCGTCCCATCCACATGCAAATACCCACAAATCCGTGGAAACCCTAGCCGTCGGAAAGAACCACCAGCTCTTTTTTCTCCTCTTCTCAGCCTCCGACAAATCAGGCCGTATCACCCTCGCCTTGGCCTTCTCCGCAGCTGCTCTGGTGTCTTATTGCAAACTCATATTAGCACATTGAGTTTGAGGGGGGATGTTAGAGATATTATTTTGTTAGGTTCTTTAGTTTCTATATTAAGCGTTTATATTATTATGTTTCCGAGTTTAGTTTACTCAGTTACTTAGTTCAGTCTACGTTTCTTGTTGGTCAAGTACTAGTTGCCTATTTATTTATAAGCTCGTTCTACTCGTCGATCATATCATTCAATAATATCATTATTCTCATATTCTATAATTTTTTGACACATACTTACAATGAGTAAAAAATATGAAACCACCATATGAGGTGGGGGGCGTTTGTTGCTCCTTGTTTATGGAAGAACTTAACAAGATGCTTTGAAATCAAGGGATTCATGCATCTACTATGGCTATAAGTTCAACTAGGTCCATGACAATAATACGGAGAAAAAAATAATACAACAAAGAAAGGAGAGAATTCATAATACATTCAAGATAATATTGAGAAATAAAAAATGCCATATTTATTTATTAGTGTATATAAGCAATGTTTTTCTTGCTTTCTTTAGTACTACTATATGTTAGGTAAGATGCGCAAATTACAATATTCAAAAATTGTCTTAAGTTTGTACTATCATTAAGCACTGGCAATTCACTCATGAACACGTTAGGGAAATATGCAAGGAGCTTATTGGTCTACTTTCGGGCAATACAAATTTTAAAGACAACAATGATAATGTGTAACCCTAATAATACAATTATTTCAAAATATTTTGATGTGTACATTAGTAGTACTTGCTTGAATGATTAATGTGAAAAAAAATAATAAAAACTGAATGATTAATTCACCCTGCAATTTGAATGTGTAAATATCTTGTGATTGTTTATTGTTATGTTTTGGTTTGGTTTTCTTCAATATCTCAGACAGAAAAAAGCAAGTTTTCACAAACTTTGCACAGATACTTAATCCGTTTTGAAGCTTTGAGGAGAAAACAACGGGCAACTCCTCATCAACATTATTGGTAATTTGTACTATGATGTAGTCATGCACAAGTCCACAACCATGTGAATACTACGTGATTGAGAAAATTGAAATAGTCTTAGCATGGAAGCCCAATTAGTGTGAAGCAAACTCAACTACCACGCCTCTTTTCAGTAGAAATTGAAAAACAAAAAAAAAATGGAACTTCAGAGAATTAGAACACAGCTCATGGTCATTGGAGGCTTAGAATTTCGTGTTAATTGGTACTGGCCAACTGCGGGGTGTGATGGACAACATAATTTCATGTGTTGAAGAAACCCAGATGTCAAATTGACAATTAGGAAGGACAACAAGATTGTGAATGTCATTAAGACAATGAATCTTCTCGGACCGTAGGCAAATTGACAATGTCATTTTTTACTGGTCTTACTCCAAATTTCATTGTAGAATTCAAGATATTCTGGAAATGGTGAAGGTTGGTCACTTTTGCTCCTCAAACTTTACTTCTCTTGCTTCCTCTTGAGCTTGCTTTGTTTCCGAAGTTCGTTTCATGTTTCCTAGCAATCGTTTAGCATCCGTTCCTGTCAAGACAACATGAACAACCATACCACGCGATTATATTTGAAAAATAACATCGAAATATGAATAGAAACGCCCGGATTAACAATGAAGCGCATAAAGCTCACTCTTCTACGTTTTCTCAACATTCATAGTGTAAAACTAATATTATGAACTCGTAATTCACGCAAAACGATTTACAAGATGCAAAAAATATAACTCTAATATAGAGTTATCGGTCCGCACTTCAAAAATCGGTCTCTCGTTCATCCCCGAAAGCTGAATATCGTGCACTTGCAATGCCGCTGCTGAACTTCTAGGGGTTCAACACTTACTTCAAGTAATTGGCATTCCTCTCACTGGCTCGCCAACCTTGTTGTGCGACAATCTCATCGCCACTTATGTCTGCAAAAATCCAGTCTTCCACTCTCGCATGAAGCATGTCGAGCTAGACTACTTCTTCGTCCACGACCTTATTACATCAGCTCATCTTCATGTGCGACATGTTCCCAGTCATTAGCAACTCGCAGATACACTCACTAAACCCATTGGGCGCAAACCATCTCTTCATCTGCGATCTGATTGGAGTCTCCGACGGATCCTCCATCTTACAGGGGCGTGTTAAGGGATAAGATAATCTCCCATTATCTCTTCCCTGATTTATGCTTATTCTCCCATGATCTATGGGGTCAACTATTATGTTGTAATTATCTCCTTCCTAATTTAGTTGACTTTTACATTGTATGTAAATCACTCCACTTGTATATATACAGACCAAGGGTCATTGGAAATACATTCACTCATTTAACCTTCACCGTCAACCCCACTATTTGATGCTTGTTGAATGGCCTTCATTACGCGAAGGGATGGGAACAGCTCGAATCCGGATCGGATCAGGCTCTTCTCGATCTAGATCCGACCAGGGAAATGGGATCCAGATCCGATCCAGATCCGTTCGGATCATCACCGGATTCGGATCAGATCGGATCGGGTTTTCATTAAGGTGATCCAAATTCGATCCATAGATCCATATAGTACGTGGTCGGATCGGATTCGGATCGGATCCGGCTCATGTTTGCAATAAAATAGAAAATATCACATAAAAAATAAACATTATTTCATACGCTAATGCATGTTCGTAAGTTATGAAGCGTAAAAAACAAAAGAAATAGCTTTGTAGGTTGGAGTTACTATAATATTCTTCTTGTATGTGTAAGGGAGAGGTAATAGATGTATATTTGTAAAGCACACATAAACGTCGGATCGTATCGGGTTGGAACCCGGTGGATTTGCCCTCAGATCCAAATTCAGATCCAAATCCGTTCGGGTTTGGCTTTCCAGATCCAAATCCGATCCATTTTCAATTGGATCGAATTCGGATCTGATCCATTCGGCTCGGATCACTCGAATCTCAGATCGGATCGAACCATATGCCATCTCAACATTACGTGCTCTGTCTCCACTATGTGATGCTTGGTTACTGTAGCCACTTCAGGCGATGAAACAATACTTTGTTACGCCATTGGCGTGAATTCCTGCTGCGGTTATTGGGTTAGAAAGGCCAGCTGCTGCTGTTGCCATGTGCTCTGCGGAGGTGGTAGAAACGGCATTGGTACGTCTTCTTGCCTGCTTCTGTACTTGCTATTGTAGCACTAGCGGAATGATTTGTCCGAGAGCGTCTTTCAAGAGCTCAAAGATACCTTTCTTTATCTCTTCCTTAAATCGTTCAAATCTCTCAGAGAATGAATCAGTATATACGGTTGATACGGTCGTTATGATTTCACCAGTTGATTGGTGAAAAATCAACGAAAACACCAATTTGTTAGGATTTATCTAACACGATAGTAATTCTGGACACTATCAAGTCTCCACACACACGAACACTAGGGTTTTTAACCCAACACACAAATTTTCTTTTTGATTCATTGATAATGAAAGATTACAGTGCTTAAATAGATAAACTGGTAAACCTAACCCTAACCTAACGGGCCTACTCTACGGGCTAACAAAACAATAAATAATAAATACTAATTATCATTAAATAACTAAATAATTAATAAATAGATAACTAGATAATATTGATACGCGACCCGTATCGGGGGGGGGGGGGGTTGAAGAAGCAGGTGGGTCGGTGAAGGAGAGGGAAGGAGATGGAGGTGGGCAGTGGTAGTTCTGCTCCACGGGGGAAGAGAGAACCAGAAGAGAGAGGGGGGATGTGCGGCTAGGTTAGAAATGAGGAGAATTGAGATTTAAAGTGGTGTAATTTGCTTTAATCCAGCGGGTAATTATGTCTTTTTACCCCTCCGTTAGTGTGGTGTTAGTTTTTAACTCTGACATGGATGTAAAAAATATTTATCAATAGATCAGGGAGTAAAATGTATTTAATTGATAGTGTGATGGTGGAAAATGTCTTTTACCCTTATATCAATTGCCCTCAATTCATTCCATGATTTGAATCCATCATATATTGCATTGTGTCACAAATTATTTCGATTCTTTAGTTTGATTTGATCCAACATCTTCGCCTCAATAAAGAAAATATCCACACATATGCCTGCATCTCCCGAACTGTCTGTCACTTGACTTTATGCGAGCGACCAGTGAAGAACACTGTTGGTAATTTGTTTCATGTAGTCATGCACAACCAAGATAATGCTTTGTGAGTGACGAAATTGTCATGTGAAAGTGAGTTAGTGAAAGGCATGGAAATCTAATTATTATAATAGAGAAGTCCAACTTCCACGCACACATAGCTTTCGGAGTGGAAATGCTCTCATTCTACAAAAAATTAGAAATCAGATATATTGTTAGTCACAACAAAACATTCAATAAGACGTCAAACAGAAACTAATCTGCAACAGTGAATGAATTGTTCACAAGAGTCGTAAACTGACTACAATGATTTTCACAATGTGATGAACTCTGGCAAGCTAAACTCAGAATCCGGCCGAAATACGAAATTCCCTCCGCCGATGACCAAATAATTGGTAATCCGACAAAGTAGTCGCTAAAGAAGAACGACGTCGTAGCACTTAGCCAAGTACGCATCTTAGTCAGCGGGAACATGTCTTTGATTGGTCCTTACACCTCCACACGGACCGTTTGAGTGTCATGAGTGCCAGCTCGGACCAATACCGTTAGCCTATTTAACTTAATAGAATTCCGCCTATCTAGTTAGTGTTATTCATGTTTCGACCCTGCCTATATAAAGGGGTTATACGTTGAAATTCAACATTATTGAAATATTATCAAGTTATCCCTCCCCTCTCTTCTGGATCACTCTCCTTCCCTCTTCCTTCTCCGGTCTCAGTTCTCCTCTGACCAATTGACCAGAATTTCGATCGCCGTTGTCCATCACAACTTCGGCACCCTGTGATGTGAAGTGGTATCAGAGCTTGGTTTCGAACCAAACCGGGTAGAAATGGTAAACACCAAAACTGTGATTCATTCTCAATATGGAGGGATGACCACATATGATCGTCAATCAAACAAGTACAGATTTAGATATTCCTTCCGTGGGAACATTTGACCGAATTAAAGCAGAAAGATGTATAGCAGTTAACCCTAAAAAATTACTGATAACATTAGCAATTTGCTAAAATCAGGAAAAGATTCACTGAAACATTTAAATCAACGATTCGCTGCACAACAAAGAAACGAAAAGTGTAAGTAGAGAAGTCGCGATCCAGGTACGGATTGCTAAAGCAAATTTTAGTCCTTTCATTTGCCAACACTTACAGTTTATTGCCTATCAAAAGAAAAAAGTTCAAATTCCAACTTGGTTTATACCTAAACCCTAAAAGAACACATACCACTAAGTTTTGAATCTCTTTTGATGTCTCTGGCTTGGCTAGATGCCGATCGTTTCTGGAGAAAAATTGAACATTGCATTTCCCGTTGTCGCGGTCAAACAATGTATGATTATATGAATACACCCATGCCAATCTGAAATTTGGATAATAAATTCGCCAAGAATCTCGAAAGGAAGGGCAAAAGGGGCTACATGAATTCACTTCATTCACTCAACTTGGATGTTTGGATAGACACTCTTAGAGATACAGAGGCGTTGTTTGGTGAATCGGTATTGGGACATAAAAGAGGGTCCTCTAAAATGATTACACTCTTTTATGGCGTACTATTGAAAAAATCAAAATTATTTGAGGAGTTAAGAGGTACTTATGCATGGGTGTTTTCTTTTAGGTATTTCATAAAATATTAGAAACTATAAAATATTAGGAACTCTTTTGGGTAGAAACTCTTCAAAATTTTATATAGTAAAGATAGAGATATATGAGTTCGGAGTTTTTCCCATACCTTGTTACTATGTCTGATGAAATTTTAAGAATCATTCTATCAACCAAGTGTAAAGTATACCAAATCAAAATGAGCATATTATCTAATCATGAAGATAGAAACATTCCAAGAAATTTGATAGCCACTTGATAATCCTACAGGAGATATTGAGTTCCTTTACTGAGAGTTGTTAAGCTATTTATATTTCTACTTGTTTCTCTTCACCAAATTAGTATACACTCTTATAACTACATTTTTGTTTAAAAGGTCATGTCATTCTTTGTTTGCTCATTCGAAATGAGTTATTTTCCTTATCATTCTGTGTTTTGCCATTCTTTCCTTCCACTATGAGAAATTTCGAACTCCAGCTGCCAGAAGTAGTTCAAATGTAGTCATGCCGAATACAGGGGTTCTTTCTGTTAATTACCATTTAGTGTTAGTTTATTGGCGCCAGGGTGCACCGTGGAAACTAAAAGTCCGCTCCCTCAATTTAATCTAATGGAAGATTTAATTTGGTAATTCTATCCATGCTTTCTTTTGGACTTAAAAAGAGATGACAGTTACTCTAGCCTCAAGATCCGAGTACCTGTTGTACAATAATTGTATATGCAAGAAGTTTTATGTTAACTACGAGGAGTAAACGTTTATGTTCAAAAGTTCAAATATTTTTAATTAGGTCTGACCTTAGTACGAAGTCCGGAAGTATTTTGCAATTATACGCAAGGAGGGATATTAAACGGAAAAATTCGAGGAATTTACTAACTATGATCTCCATAGAGTACTCACTGTTGCCATCAATTTGAATTCTGCTATTGTTTGCTGCTGCTTGAGAAAAACGATCCAACTAATTATCGTTGTTCAAAATAAGGTAGTTTCAATAAAGATCTCATGTCTCAGTACCTGAATACAATGTTCATAATAGTCAGGTTCAATAAAGAGGTGTCTCCCCAAAGCAAAAGTTTAGCCAATAGGTAGAAATCTCTGGGGCAAAAAAAGAAAAGAAAAGAAAAAGACATGTGGCATATTGAGAAGAGTTTTAAGACAATTAATGAACCATTTCTTTGCAGTTTGGACAGCTCCTGTTGGTGTTCAGTAGTGGAAACAGAGCACGTAATAATAAGAACTAAGAAGCAACTGCCTGAGCTACAACTCTCTCTTTTCATGTTGCAACATTGCAGTTTCTTTTCCCCTTCCACCTTTGCGTTCTGAGAGAGCATGGGTTAATTACCTCTCACAAAACTAGTTTAATCCTGCTGAATGATTGATAAGTTATAAATATGAAATCATATCAAAAGATACCCGACACGAATGTATTCTTCCTTGATAGGATGGTGAACTCGGTTGTAGGAGCTAGTGAGTTCCATCTAATTCCACAATATATTATGTTTCAAGATGTGTCAAAAGTTATAGAAAAGCACTAAAAGATACTTGGAGTGAAAAATATGAAACCACCAGATGAGGGGGAGCTCCTGCATATATGGAAGAACTTAGCAGGATGCTTTGGAATGAAGAGATTCAAAAATGCTATGCATTTACAATTGGATGTGTAACTTGTGCTCTATCTTGTCATTGTTTATTGTTAGGTTTTGGTTTGGTTTTCTTCAATATCTCAGCCAGAAAAAGCAAGTTTGGAAGAGCAAGTTTTTCATGAACTTTGAATAGATTTCTCTTAATCCGGTATGAAGCTTTGAGACGAAAACAACGGCATCTCCTCACCAACATAATTGGTAATTTGTATCTTGTAGTCATGCAGGAGTCAACAACCAAGTGAATACTATGTGAATGTGGGAGAAAATTGGCATGCGGATTTGGAATGGTCTTAGCAATGGGAGTCCAAGTAGTTTGGAGCAACTCAACTACCACAACATCGCTTTTCAGCATAAATTGAGGAGACCATAACTTCAACCAAAACACTGACTAAAACTTTGTGCTAATAAGTAATGGGGTTGTGACACACAACTTAAGATGCCGTGTCAATTAGTACTGGGGGTGTGAAACTGGGATATAAAATTGACATTTAGGAACTAGAACGAGATCGTAAATGTCATTAGCCAATGACTCTCATCAGATTGGAGTAAATATTAAGCTTCAGAGTTGACGAAAACTACTTAAAATACAGTGATATATACTTCGAGAAGGCATAAAAGTACTAAGCTAAATTTTCCTCAAAAAAAAGTACTAAGCTAAAGAAGTGTTTGGGCTTATCCAAATCCCAATCCACAATGAAGCCCATCTATTTATCAAGCCCAATATCTAATTTCTTATATTATGTATTAAGCCCAAATCTATAAGGGCTTCATTTGAGTCTTAACCTAATTCTATCCGGTTGAGTACAACTATGATACAGCTGCTCTATTTGTTTGTAATCATTGGATTATTCCACCTGCTGTGTGATTCTCTGCATTTAGCCTCCTTCTAGACATTTCGTTAATCAGCACAATCAATCCTCTTTTGTCTTTCTTTGTTATGTTCTCCGTATCTCACTAGCTACCTTCAGTTGCAGAAACTCTAAATGGACTTTTATGGTATCAGAGTCTGGTTTAGTGATTTCTTCTTTACAATAGGCAACGCCATAAGCATGAATAACCAAAACCCGAAACTTGAATTTGACCTTGCGGACAAAAAGAAATTGGATTGACATTAGAAGTTATATAATTACAAAAATGATGGGAGCGCTTGTAAATCTAGAGTTCTCAAAGTTATTCAAATGAACTACCAAAATATAAGTACCTAAAACTTCCTCAAAGAAACCGCTCCATAAGAGAGGGTGGAACATTTTTGGAAAGAAGTAGGTATGATGTGATGAAACCAATAAAAATATAAAATTGTCAATATGGAACTCACTTGAACCATGCTTCTTTATTGGGTTAGTTTGATGGCCGATTATTTGTTTTTTTAATAAAATAAAGGCTTAATTACTTAATGCATATCCCGAGTATGTCGAAACTAAAACATTGCATCCCCCACTTCTACAATAAGCTTATTGCATCCCATAATTGCAATAAACTATACATTTTGCAACCGTTAAATTTTTTGGACTATCACGTCCTCTTATTGAAAGGGTACAATCGTCTATACACGTTATATATGAACACTCATAATACACCAGTGTAATCAGCACCCTAACACCGCCGCACAACCCAGATACCGGCGACATAATCACCATGACCGCCACAGTCACCACCACAAAAACCAAGAGTGAATCGAAACTTGATAAGATGATAATATGGACATGTTTTGATGTTGTAAATTGCCTACTGAGCATACAATCACAATGAGCCACTTAGCATTGAATTTGGCAAAGGAAAATTAATCTTACACATTCCTGTCAACCATGGGAGTTTTCCGGCAAGGAAACTTGCCCAGTTCCCGGCGAACTCCGGTGTCCAGCGGTTTAGCTGCTTCCCAAAGAAATTTTGGACTCGTCGTGACCTTAGAGCATCTCCAATGCTGTTAGGTAAAGATTATGTAAATTATGGATAAAAGCTCCAGTTTTTCATAATAGCTAAGCATAATTTGAGACCCTAGCTGCAATGGTGTTAGCAACAAAATAGGCAAATCTATTTTATCTGTACTTTTTTATTTAAAGCATCAAATTATAATGCTCCAATAAATTTTATTTACTGAAAAATACACTAAGAACCTTATCTTGATTTGAAATTCAGTTCTTGTTGTGAGATATTTTGTGCTTAAAAATCTTTAGTCCACCATTAAAAACTGGATATGGATTGACTCAAAAACAAACAAACAAATTATTTAATTTGAAAACATGATAAACAACGTCAATTTTTTGTGTTTTACATCAACTTTTCAAAATGAGACACTCCGATACTAGCATTGTTCTTCTACTCACTTTACAAACAACAATAATGTAAAAATTATTGTGTTCCATAGAATTTTTTAGTCTCATCTCTTTCAAAAGTGAAGTCTTTATTACGAGATTGTTGGACTTTGTATAGTTATTTCATTGTGTTCTTCATGGCTGATCAGATACTACTCTTGCTCATGATGTTCGATTCAGACTTTGATGATGAGATAGAGTTGACAGCATTAGCTGCTTTGACAAGTGAACGAAAAGATCGCGAGAATAGAAAAACACATTGTGGCTCTGTTCAAGGTCGGATGTACATATGGAGGGATAGAACCGAAGGTCACAAAAGGTTGTACAATGACTACTTTGTTGATGACCCAGTATACCCCCCTAAGCTTTTCAGAAGAAGATTTCGAATGAATCGGCCGTTATTCATTCGAATCCAAAATGCGGTAGAAAACCATGATTCATATTTTGTTTAGAAGAAGGATGCCGTTGGTGTTTCAGGACTCTCTTCGTTGCAAAAAATGACCGCTGCATTCCGGATGCTTTGTTACGGAGTTTCTGTCGATTTTGTTGATGAATATGTGAGAATTGGAGAAAGCACTACAATAGAGAGTCTTAAAAAATTTGTGACGGCAGTGGTTGAAATATTTTCAGATGAGTACTTAAGATCACCGAATGCCACTGATATAGATAGATTGTTAACAGAGGGTGATCAACGCGGATTTCCAGGAATGCTCGGAAGTGTTGATTGTATGCACTGGAAGTGGAAGAATTGTCCAACAGCTTGGAAAGGTATGTACACTGGCCATTTTCATGAACCAACAATTATTTTGGAAGCTGTAGCCTCATACGAATTATGGATTCGGCATGCATTTTTTGGATTACCAGGATCTCATAATGATATTAATGTGCTAGATCGGTCTCCTTTGTTTCGTAATCTTGTTGAAGGTCGTGCTCTTATAGTTTCATTTTCGATTAATGGTAATGACTATTCAATGGGATATTATCTTGCTGACGGCATATACCCGTCATGGTCAACATTTGTAAAGACCATACCATCTCCACAAGGTAACAAGAACAAATTTTTTGCTGCCGCACAAGAGGCAGCTAGAAAAGATGTAGAGCGTGAATTTGGAGTCCTACAGGCGCATTTTGCTATAATTGGTGGCCCTGGACGTTTTTGGGACCGAGAAACACTTTCTTATATTATGAAAGCTTGCATAATATTGCATAATATGATTGTTGAAGATGAGCGCAATGGGACGGAAAAAGATTTTTGCTATGACACAGTTGGTGAAAGTTCTCCTCCAAGTATATCACATGAACCAACTACCAAGTTTCTTGAGTTTATACGACGACATCGTCAAATAAGGAACAAGAATGCGCATTGCCAACTCCAAGCAGATCTTGTTGAGCATTTATGGAGGCAACATAGAGAGAAATAGGAATTTATATTCCTTTCTTACTTTTTTTGGGATTTGCATCTCTTATTGAACTATTTTAGTGTGTCATTTTGGTACCATTTTGTTGACACTCTTTGAATTTCTTCTGAGATTACTAAATTTGAATAAATGAACTCGTAATTTAGGGGTATGTTTATTAAGTTATCAAGACTAGTCAACAAAAAGTTTGGTATAAGCGGTAGAGCAAACAAGATAATAGTAGTTCCGATTGGTGAAGTTACAAATCTTTTGTTATAATGTGGTTTGAAATTGTAAAACAATTGGATACAACTATTGTCTTGGTGAAGCATTGTCTAATATCCCATCAAGACTTCTCCTGAGGAGCATATCAAGTTTATGTCAGATCATGATGGACAACAGAAAAGGTCTAGAAGCACAAAAAGCACTAAACATTTGTTATAAAGGAAGATAGTGCTTCTCATGTTTGTTGTAGACTACAGAGAAGACAAGATACTAAAAAGAACCTCAACTTTTTTCCTTTCATGAAATCCTGGTACTCCTTTCTTGATTGTTCAGTAATGGCAATAAACTTTTAGGATGGTTCGACTGGTTATTTTTATACCATAAGCAAACAAACACAACTCTTCATGTATATCGAGTTATTAGAAGAAATTGAATAATTTTTGTTGGAAAATATCGATTTTGGGTCGACTTTGGACCCGATTTGTGAAGAATCGGGTTATCGATTTGTCGAGGTGAAAGTAGTTTTGGAAACCTTATGCCGAGGTGATCGTCCTACTACTTTATTTCGACCCAAATCGAGTTCGGGTGAATGAAAAATTCATGGGTGAAGATGGCTACCTTAAGAGGTGAAGGAGGCAACTTCAAGTGGGAAAATTAATTCATCCCACATTGGAGGGAAGAACAAACTTGTTCACCTTATGTAGTTCAAGTTTGCACTATAGGGCACGCCCTTTGGGTGATACACATTTTGTGTAGGAGGGAGGACCTAGCTATGGTCCGAACCACCACACACGCGCGCCGCCGTCTGTCCGAACGGCCGGCTCGGTCTCGGTCTCGGGCACGGGCCGGGCCGTGACGTGGTGTGGTGTGGGCTTGGGCCTGATTAAGCAATAACTTAATCTTTTTGGGCCAGAAACCAACTCCTTTTCAGAATTAAAATCAGCCCGGAAATAATTCTTCACCAGACCGTTTTTTGTAACTGCTTTTTGAACAGTTACAACTGTTTTCGTTTCCCAACCGTTTCCAACTGTTCCTAACGGGTGTCTGTCTTCTTTAAAAGGCAAACACCTTCCTCTGTTTTATTCCATTCCGAAATCCAGTTCAGTACTCTTCCTCCTTCAAACACAGAGAGATATTCACATCAACTAACAGGTTCGACGGGTGCAATTCCAGACGGTACTTCTGCTTGCACGGTGAGAGGCGATTATCCTGGGAGGCCTTCGCTCCGGATCAACAGTACCAATTGGGAGCGAATAAAGCCTTAAGGCCATCGTGTCTATGCACGAGATCGTCTCTGCTTTACTGCTGCAATTCTCCAGACTCTGTATGTTTTATTATTACAGTTTATTTTTCCTTTTCGGGTCAGATTCTTGAACAGCGTCCAACAATCTTAAGGCTTTATCTGTAATCTGTTCAAGAATCAGACTATTTATCTGTTTCTGTAAAAAATTTCCAGTTTCGTCCGTGACTGGATTCTTTTTTCTGTTACTGTTATTTTCTGTTTCTGTTTCTGCAGTACATTTTATTTTCAGTTTCAGTATTATTTTTCTGGTACTGTAAATTTGCTGTTACTGTTGAATATTGCTGCTGTTTATTTTTCTGTTACAGTATTATTTCTTCAGTTTCTGTAGAAATTCTCTGCAACGGTAAAATAAACTGCTCTGTATATTTTTCTGTAACAGATAATTTTTTCTGTTTCTGTTTAAATTCTTTAACAGTTGGATTATCTGTTACGTTACTATTTTTCTGTAACATAAATATTTATTCCTCCCCCTACAATCACGTAATGACATAAAAAGACAAAAATAAATAATACCAATTAATACTACTCTCTATCATGGTATTGAGGGTACCGCGGAGGGTGTCGGGCTCGATGTCCACGTCTCGGGGCCGTGTCGCCGATTGGATGTGCATCCGTATCAGACTCCAGGTTTAATTAATAAATTTAATGAATAATTATAAATTGTGGTACAATTTCAGTCCTTTTGTGATTTTTCAACCACAAAGAATAAAAATACCAAGGTCATAAAAGCCACCAATTGGAGATAGATCACAATACCAGATTAGGCCAAAGAATAATGCATTACTGGTGAGGAGTCTTGTTAATTATCAGGAGGATTCTCCCTAGAGGGACTTGGTTAGGTTGCACCAGACCTTATTCTAGCATGCTAAACCGGTTCCCAAAGAATGGGTTCATCCGTCGGCAAAGCAACATGTACATTCATGCCAAGTACTGTAGGAAATTCTGGGTGTGTATGAAAGCAATGGACTGGGATAATCTCTGATTCGTGTTAATCACTCTCAGATTAAGGTATTTCAGTAGTATACACACGAAATTGATAATCGGATAAAATATAGAATTTCAAGAATGAATATGATTGCTATGTATTTCCGAACTCACAGTTCTCTCTGTGTTTCTGAATTTGACCAAACTGAAAAATAGTGAGGGAGAAGGTGGTTAATCTGGCGGTTACAACCGCCGCTAGCGGCGTTGCCCCTTGGACCCCACCGGGGGCGCTGCCCTCGAACCCCCGGAGTCGTCCGGGAGTTTGTTGTCCAAGATATTAGCATAGTTGTGTGCACGCGTGTGCTCCACACCTCCTAACGTGTAGAACGTATATGCCAACGTCTACTTTGGTCGTAAATGAATCCGATTACACAATGGCCGATGACACTAAAATCACCAACAAGTACCCAAGCCCTTCATCTATCTGATCTCACAGGACGTAATGGAAACTCATATGTGAGCCCTTGTCCATTTTAGGAATTAAAAAACTAAGACTTTATTTCTTTAAATTTAATCATTTTATATTTTGAGTAAAGAAAGAATTTAAGGGTTTTTGAAATCTAGGGTGGTAGCACAAGTGGTAGAGCGTTGGAAGCCCCTGCATTAAGTCTCCGGTTCAAACTCGGTTGACGAAAAAAACAATTTCTCAAAAAAATCCATCATATTCTCAAATAAGATTTTTTTAGAATGCCACTTTTTATTTTTATTTTTATTTTTTATTTTTTTTTGTGAAACAGAGTTTCAACTTTACTTCCATTCTCTTATCATGGTGTGTATTTGAACTCACTAACTTATGTATGTAGTGTCACGTCCCCCTCCCGCCGACCCCGATTAGCGAATAATAAAAGTTTGCGTTAAAGGGAAGAGGGCGCGGCATGCCGGTGTGGCCTAGACTCGTCGAGAGGCTAAACGAGTAATTATGAAAGACGTGATCAAAGTTTCTAAAAATAACTTTTTTGAAAATATCGCGGAAGCGTAAATAATAAATTACTCGGGGTCGTCATGGTAAACAATTTGAATAGTAAAAGTTGCTCGAGAAAAGAGAGTTTGAACTTGGAAATAAATTATATTTAACCCTCTCGACTCATAACGTTAGCAGAGCATAACTCGGGAAAGATTCTAGATATCATACAATAGCTCATACAAAGTCTTATATACATAATTATACAACTTTTGCATTCGTAAAGTAATCTATCAACATGTATTTCATAGTAACTCCAAGCCATCTAGCACATACTCGACATCTAAGCACAAAACATCACCAAGCACGTTGTCCCATATCAACTTAACCCATGCTACTTCTTACTTCTTATGTGTTCTTAAAACCTGAAAAGAAAATAATTTAAAAGGGTGAGCTCAACTAGCTCAGTGAGTTACATCTACGCCCCTCCGTTGGTTTGGAAAACCAAAAAGGGCTACTTTTCCCATGGAGCATCATGAAAATAATTCATAGTCATACATGCATATACTTGTTCAACTTGAAAGATCATGACATTCACAAAACATAACGTCTATCGTAAAAAAAGCGTAACGTAAAGCATAACTTGAGTCGTGTGAAATCATATTGTTCCAAGTAGGAACCTTGCTTTGTCTCGCGTAGAGACCTTAACGTACTTGAACATGCTTTCTTAGTTTCTTATCTTATGGCCCGTGTAACCTTCGTGACGTAACATAACATAACGTAGGGACATGTCCATCGCGACGACTCGTGAGGAGACGCGTGCAATTTTATATTGCCCCGGCAAAAGGGCCATAGCCTGCCTATACCCGACATGGGGTTTCACTCCGGTACCGTGGCCTTTCTGAAATCGTGTTTTATCTTATGAAATGTTTATTTTGTTTTTTAGCATCCATGGGGGCATAAATATTTCACTCTTGTTAAAAGCATACATACTAGTATGGGACAACATGAACATGCATAACTTCGTAAGAAACTTGAGGGTAGGTACAAACTTCGGGAGGTAGGGTAACTGACCTTGTGAGCTTAATCAATTTACTTAAGATTCCTTAGTCCAAATTCAATCATCTTTAATCGTACGAGCATCAACTCCACGTCACGTAAATAGCAAAGAAGGCTACAAATCATACATATAATCACTTAGCACAGAATCATTCCAAACATAGCACATAATCACTTAGCATGAAATCATTCCAAACATAGACATGCCTAAATTACTGAGCAAAATGATACTAGTCTTATCAATGCAAGATGAACTAACTTCCAACATACCATATACCTTAGAGCCTTACACGTCTTATAGATGCAAATGAGATGTATAAGGCGGCACATGAATGCACTATGACATATAATGAACTAACACATAACTTACATACACTAGCTTTAAGAAAATTTTATAAACTTCTAAATCATGCTTATAAGAGAAGTGTAACCATCGTTAGTAGAAAATTCATAGGTGACACAAAATAATTATTTGGGACCTCAAATTTTTAACTAACATAGATAAATAGTTTACACATAACATATACAAATATCAAAAATTATGAAAACTTTTAAGTATTTATAAAATTTAATTTCTGGTCTGTTTGGGTGCAAAAACAGAGGCTGAAAGCGGTCTTGGGATTAAATTCATAAAATATTCATATGAATTTCAAAAATTATGAAATTTTAACTGGAAGTAAATAACACATCTGGGAACAACATATCCAAAACAGGTAACCATTCGAGTACAATAATTACATGAAATCGATGAAAAACTTCTCTAGTATGGGGTTGGACAGATTCGTAAAACAGTCCCAGTATTTGGACGATTGAAAACTAAATATAAGTATAATGACACTCAAAATTTTGCTGTGAAAATATCACATATAAATACACACACTGTAATTTTTCAGTAATTTTCTGAAATACGTAACTATGTTTCTCAATTTCTTGAAAGTAAGCACAAAACATGAACTTTATAATTTTCTATACTTCAAAACTTATTGCATGAAAGAATTGCTTTACCAAAATATGAAATTACACCACCACAAGATCTAAATCACATACATACCACTACTCATAACATATTCTTACATGAATCTAGCAACAAACTTGTTTTTTGATGTTATGCATGAATGTTCAAATATGAGTTTTATGAAATATGCAACGTTCAAGTACCAATATGGTGATCTAGCCATGAAAAGGATGAATCATGCTTGGAGATGAGGAAGATCAAGTTTAAAAGTTAAAAATCAAAGATCAAATAACACATGCAACTCAAGATCAAGTAATTTCATGCCAAGAATATGAATTATCTACAAATTGAGCAAACAAAGAAGAAAGAGTGCTTACATATAAGATTGAGAGGAATTAGAATTGTTCTTGGATTCTTGGAGGTTGGATAAGCTTGAATTCTTGAAAAATATGAGGGAAAATGCTCCCCCAATGCATAGTATAACATTGTGCTTGAGTTTTTCATGAATTGAGAGGTACAAAATAGTGTTTTAGGGGTGTTTTGTGAGGGTCAACACCAAAAAACGGAATTTGTATTTGAAGAGAGAGAGAAGAGAGCATTCTTGAATGTTCTTGATGTGGAAGATGCAAGGGAGAAGATAATGATGGACATGTGCATAATGGTGGGTGTTGGTGATGTATAAAATGACCACTTATCATGCTAGCATAGAGAGATTAAAATAATGAATTGACTTTTATGATGAAATGGATTCATAGGATGAAATCTTGTTAGTTGGGTAAATAGTGTAAAAATCAATTAATAGAGAGGTTGATGCATAAAAACTTAAAGTTTAAGACACAATTCAAAATTACATAAAGTTTTGGGGCAAATTATAAATTTTATATTAACTAACAAGTTGGCACAAATAACATTCTTAAAACATTTTCTTTAAAATCTAGCATACGTAATAAATTTAATCTTAACACACATTTTTAGAAGATAATAATATTGTTTAACACATAAACATGCAACATAAATATGCGGGTTGCTACATTCTACACACCTTATAAAGAATTCGTCCTCGAATTCGCTTAACGAATTTCTAACATGAATGAAATCATATAAGATTCTAACGAACATGAAATCACTGCACAACTTAGCCTTATAGTTCATCTTACCCTTTAACTCGGGATAGCAAATGCATCAAGCCTGTCACGCTTAGGAGAGGGAACAATACGCAGTGTCGTCACACTTTGTACCGCTCAAGCAAGCTCGTAATTGTTCCAGAGATCCTGTCTTTCACACTTACGAGAGGGAACAATACATCGTGTCGTCACACTTTGTACCGCTCCAGCAAGCTAGTAATTGTGTCAGAAGTCCCCGTTCGACCGTACAGCATAGCGTGAACAACTTATACCATTGTAATGATGTCGCTGCTCGTCCAAGCTTTGCACATGTAGCGGACGAAACACTTGACATTTGCACATCGGTTGAACTTTCGATATTATCATATTACAATTAATTCACTTACTAACATGCATATATATCAGACACAAAACATACACGACATGCATAACTTACACATAATATATCACATATTTTATATGTTCAATTGTTAAAAATAAAAACATACTTCAAGCCCATAACCTGGACATAACATAACGTTTAACGACATAATTAAACAAACGTACTTCACACAAATTTAATTTGTACATAAAATTTCAGTATCAATATGATGATCTAGCCATGAAAAAGATGAATCATGCTTGGAGATGAGGAAGATCAAGTTTAAAAGTTACAAATCAAAGATCAAATAACACATGCAACTCAAGATCAAGCAATTTCATGCCAAGAACATGAATTATCTACAAATTGAGCAAACAAAGAAGAAAGAGTGCTTACATATAAGATTGAGAGGAACTAGAATTGTTCTTGGGTTCTTGGAGGTTGGATAAGATTGAATTCTTGAAAAAGATGAGGGAAAAGACTCCCCCAATGCATAGTATAACATTGTGCTTGAGTTTTTCATTAATTGAGAGGTACAAAATAGTGTTTTAGGGGTGTTTTGTGAGGGTCAACACCAAAAAACGGGATTTGTATTTGAAGAGAGAGAAGAGAGCATTCTTGAATGTTCTTGATGAGGAAGATGCAAGGGAGAAGAGAATGATGGACATGTGCATAATGGTGAGGGTTGTTGATGTATAAAATGATCACTTATTATGCTAGCATCGAGAGATTAAAATAATGACTTGACTTGTATGATGAAATGGATTCATATGATGAAATCTTGTTAGTTGGGTAAGTAGTGTAAAAATCAATTAATAGAGAGGTTGATGCATAAAAACTTAAAGTTTGAGACACAATTCAAAATTACATAAAGTTTTGGGGCAAATTTTAAATTTTATATTAACTAACAAGTTGGCACAAATAACATTCTTAAAACATTTTCTTTAAAATCTAGCATACGTAATAAAATTTTAATCTTAACACACATTTGTAGAAGATAATAATATTGCTTAACACATAAACATGCAACATAAATATGCGGGTTGCTACATTCTACCCACGTTATAAAGAATTCGTCCTCGAATTCGCTTAACGAATTTATAACATGAATGAAATGATATAAGATTCTAACGAACAAGAAATCACTGCACAACTTAGCCTTATAGGTCATCTTAACCTTTAACTCGGGATAGCAAATGCATCAAGTCTGTCACGCTTACGAGAGGGAAGAATACGCAGTGTCGTCACACTTTGTACCGCTCCAGCAAGCTCGTAATTGTTCCAGAGGTCCTGTCTTTCACACTTACGAGAGGGAACAATACATCGTTTCGACACGCTTTGTACCGCTCCAACAAGCTAGTAATTGTGTCAGAAGTCCCTGTTCGACTGTACAACATAGCGGGAACAACTTATACCATCGTAGTGATATAGCTGCTCGTCCAATCTTGCACATGTAGTGGACAAAACACTTGACATTCGCATATCGGTTGAACTTTCAACATGCTCATATTACAATTAATTCACTTACTAACATGCATATATATCAGACACAAAACATACATGACATGCATAACTTACACATAACTAGGTTCCACCCCGCGCGCGTTGCGCGCGGTGTGGCCTTGACGTGATTTGCGTAGCCGAAAGGCGGAGTAAGATATTCATGAAGACATGTTAATTCTACAGTGCATCTGCATATTAATTGATTGATTATAAAGTGTTAAATCAACAGCTGAGACGCCTTGTTTAGCTTTGATTACAGCGGTGTGTTAACAAATGTCAACATTTCAAAAGTGCGAAGATAAAATGAGTTCCAAACATTAAGATGGTAGTAGTAGTAGTAGTGGCTGTAATCTTTCTAGCTGAAAATAGGAAGCTTTTGATACTCCCTGCAAGTCTCTATAATCCCATATCCATTTTTACAGAGACCTGTTATACGAACCAAAGACACAAAGATGTTTAGGCTAAATACATACTGAAAGAAAAAAAGAATGAGATTGGTTGGGAAACCCGAGTTCCGCTTCAGTGAGTGGCAAGAAGCTGAAACAAATGTAGATAAGAGTGGAATTATGATTTGAACATGAAGAAAAAAGGGAGGGTATATATTTGACACCTTGTTGAATGCAGGAACAATAATAAATAATTTGGCAATTACTTCAAAAATATAAAGTAAAGTAAAATAATTTGGCAAGTTATTAACTAAATTTACTTACTTCGGGGCTTTGTCCATCATTTAGCGTGTCATAGTATTCTGAGAATTTGCTGCAAAATTCATGAGAAACACCGCCCTGAAAGTTAAAAGACAAAGAGAACAAGCAACTTCATCAGCAAATATAGTAACCTGAAGAAAATGATAGAAAATCGCCCTTGCAAAATTTGTTACCCTATGTGATAAGTAAACGTAAGATATCGACAAAGAAGCATACTCAAAGTCGTGTTTCTTGAAACGCCTGGAACTTCTATTGATCTTCATATAAGATTTCTACTATAAATATAAAGAAATGCAATTCTATGCAGTGAAGCTATATGATAAGCCAATGGGAGAGTGAATTCGAGTCATGCTGTAAGCTCTTTTGAATTGCACTTGGTGGGAGAAAGTGATCACATTCTGACGCAAAAGTGTAAACGAAAGAATTGGGCACAAATGAACTTGAACAAGAAAACCCAGCAATCAGACCATGGAGACAGATTCTTTTGCATTGAACTTGTCAAAGCAGAAGCATCAAGAGATCTCTTGTTAAGAAGTCTCCACAAGTAACAGAAGTTGTACAAGCATTATGTAAAAGAAGAAATTTGGGATTTTGAGCACCACAGCAATGAATGCCATCAAGAAGTCAGAACTTACGAGATCTACAGTTGCAGGGTCGTCAAAGCCATGATTAACTACTCCATGTAGCTGCGGAAAGTCCTCCATGGCATATAGAATTGGAGTTGTTATGATACCCCATATATTCCATAATATTTAATATAACAATAGACTTCAGAGGCACGAGAAAAGTAGCGCAAACATAATTCTTAAACTTATGTGAAGGATGTCTGATAACGAACCCTTTCCTAGGGAAGCTGACGTGCTTGTGAAATCAAGAACATCGTCTTCTAATTGAAATGCCCGTCCCTGAGAATAACACAGAGAAACATAACAAACCAATCAGTTAAAACATTAACCAAAAGTATACAAACATGCATAATGGTGTTGCGAATGTAGATCACATGAGATGTGCCGACAAGATATGTTTCCGTGTCCAATTCGCAGCCTCAAATTTCATGGAATAATTGAGCCCAATTGCATGTACCAATTCATATGAAATCATAATCACATAGAGTTGATCCTAATAACATAGATATTGTATTTCTCAGCCGTGTAAAAGCCACCTCCACCTATTCTAGAATTACAACCCCCTAAGAAGGCTGCCCACATCTATACTCAATTCCCATGGAATCCTAGGACAGATGACCTTGCTCAATTGATGTCATATGGCCCATATGTGTGGTTGAAAAGCTTGGAAAACCACATTGAACCAATCTGCAACTTGATCAAGAGCTTTGCGCATACTGAAAAAAATGTTGGCACTGCTAATCAGGCGCTCGCAACGGCTGTTAGCATTAACTAACCCTGAAAAAAATCTGTGCCTGAATATCGCAGTATTACAGAAACTGAAAGTGCCTGCTGCTTGCATGTCACTCTTTTTGACTCACTTCAAATCCTACTGCGAATCATGATAAGTTCAGTGCAGGTGTAGGCAAGGTGAAGGAAATGGGATTCGACCCTTCAAAAACAACCTTTATGATAGCAGTTACTGCCTTGTTAGGAAAGGGCAAGAAGCTGGCCTGGGATCGGTGCTACAAAATGTATTCTACAAAATGAGGTTGGTCGGAGGAGTTAATTCAATGCTATTTCCACGTGCGGAGCTAGAGTGCGGCATGTGCTCACACTCGTATTTTGAAAAATAACACTTATATTCTTATTAGTCAAAAGTTTCAGTAGTACCCTTACTAAAATTATAAAAAAAAATCAACCTTTAATTAGAATGTAAGTTAGTGCCTTAATATGGAGAATGACCATTGTGAATTCCACATGTATCGCATAACAACTATTGCCCCTCAATAGTTTGTGCGAGTTTTGATAGGGGTTACTTTTTAAATCTTCTTTTCGATTTAATCTTACATCAGGACTAATGTATGTATGTTACAACTTGGTCATTTTATACAATAGCAAAATACTTTACCAAATGATTATATATATATATATATATATATATATATATATATATATATATATATATATATATATATATATATATATATATACTATACCAAATAAAGAAGCACGCAATATTTACCTCTCATTGCAGCTTTCACTAAATTACCAAACAATATCTAATCCAAAATTCATACTAATTCAGGTGCAAAATTCTTTTTACGGACTAATTTGTCCTCTATATCAAATATACCATCAAAATTTTTAATTTGCAAGAGATAAAGCACTGACGAGTGGCAACTACTTTCGTAAGCAAATTTGATGACTATGCAGGTTATGTACGCTACTTCTAGTGTTTGGCCATACCTTAGAACTGAAGTAAGCGCCAGAGTAAACAAAACCAGTAATTTAAAGCCTGACCATGAACACTTCTCTCGTCTAATCATCTCATCAAAGTATCACATAAATTTAAAAGATAAAAGAATTGTTGTTTCAGGTATTATGGTAAAAGAGGCCAGAAATACAGAGACGGAGACGGAGAAATATCTCAACAATAGCTCTAAAACTTAATTATCTAGCACAAAACCAAACAAGTTACTATTTTTCCCATTGAAGACACACCAATGTTGATACAGGGATTAGAAAGAAACAAAACGCAGGAAACCTAAATTACCAATTCTGATTCAAACCCAGATGAGCATTGGTCTAAGTAAAACCAGACTGCGAATAACAACCCAGGAACCGAAAATTCTGAAAAGTTGGAAACAAATCGAACCTGGGTTTTAACGAAACGGTCCTCTTACTGATTCAGAGGCTAAGTGATAGATTGGGCAGCGATTCTTGCTGTTAAGAGAACTGGGCTAGCATATTTGGGTAGCGATTCTTGCTGTTGCTTTTTCTCTCTTAACCAGGCTTCTGCTTGCACACACTCATTCAAAACCTACAAAGAAACAAACCATAAAATGTCACTCACCACACGATCAATACAGCGTCTAAATCAACACGTGGTGCTGAAAGGATGTATTTGCAACCTTTTGTTTCTCAGCAAATTCAATGTGATCGAATTTAGGGTCAAAATAAGGGCAGCATTGCTGTCTGAAATGCAAGCGTAATATAGGTAACCTTTCAATCACACCGAAAGTAACTCAGAAATGCGATAATAAAATCACCAATCACAAAGTATTTTTGTGTGATTTGCGAACCACCCCGAATGAACAGTGTGCAAGGACTTTCGGGGGAAACAACAAAGGAGAAATAACCAAGTCCAACATGTATTTGACCAGTAAATAAGAAAAAGAAGCAGGGGCAACTGCGTAATTTGCGGACTACCCCAAAAGAACAGTACCAGCAAGATCTACTTTTATATTACATAGTAACCATCTCAGCTGGGGCCAGTCCGGGAGACGTCACAGATTCAACAGAAGATGCCATTCCTGAACCGGAGTACAAAGAATCTGCCGGAATCGAGTTACCGTCCTGGACAGTGTGGTTTGGAACTCCATCAGGCTGCATCGGGTCAGATGAAGCTGGAGCATCCAGACCGTGGTTAGGCTAACTCATCATTGATGGGTGGGACGATGTAGGGACAGTAGGATGTAGTAGGAGGTACGAACAGTAGGGGGTACTGAAGCAACAACGGGTTGTACCAAAAGTACCTGAAACAGTGACAGCAGCAGGATAAAATACTCTGCATCACGGCCAAATGGCTTTTCAATAATAACCCTTTTCCAACCTCCCTTTGAGGGAGCGCTGGTACTGGAACCTCTCACCACATCCACAAAAATATTTGGAGGTATCGATAAGTAAAACAACCTGTTCGACAGTCTACCTGCCTTGAAAAGAGCGGCACATGAGTTGGAAAACTTCACAAACACCAACCTTGTACTCTCTCTATCCCACAAAAGTTGTGCCTTCTCGGGAACTATCAGATTTGAAGGAGACAGACTATCAAGATTAGCTTCAATCCTAGTTTGGTATCAGCTGAAAATGCAAGAAATTGGCTGGAAAAAATTAAGGCCAAAATCCATCTAAACTCGAGACTTACCTAGCAAATACAATCAAAACCCACGTGCGGCAGAAGCCTAACCCACCGCTTTGAAGGTGATGAGACCAAGTGCAAATAGCATCCCACACCAGCGAAACCATGTGCCACTGGTGGGTTAACAATCGGTAATTAAAAATCCATACAAGGGCAGAACGGGGAATTCTGCAACGGCACTGAGCAGCAACACGTGAACCACTAAGTGAGAAGCCCTCTTTTACAGATTTACCCCTCCACCCCTATCTGCACATGAATAGAGGACCAGGTTAAAGGAGTCGTTGTTGCCACGTCACTATTTCGCTGGCACAACCCACCACACACAAGGTCCAGCGTGGAAGATTAATGTGGATTAGCTTTGCTGACATTCTAGAAGAGTTGTACCAATATTACAACATAGTCCAAAATCATAAAAACAAAAGCAGATTGCGTATGGAATGCAAGTGCTATGTAACACGTAGATGAACTCGTATATGTTAATTACAACATTAATCTGCTAAAATTATTGCATTTGCCATCCGAATTAACTAATTACGAAGAATCCTTTCCATGTGAGTTGCTTCGATTTTACTGGAACCCTCTACTTGAGCAATAACAGCAGCCCATTGAAGTGTCTCTATTACAACAAAGAATCTAGATAAAATATTGAAGAGCAGCAAAGCAAAAGAGAACATATATCATTTCCAAAATGCATAACTGAAAAGTTTTACCCTAGGCAATAAGCACGTGTGACAAAGAATCGGACAAGTTCGCAACTCAGCTTCAGCATTTTCTTGTGTGAATAGCAAAACCAAGTAAGAAATCATATGCAAATGAAACCCAATAACATCACAAACCCAAAGCATTGCATGTGAGATACCTTAAAGAAATCACCTTGGGAGATGGCTTGATCCCAGAACCAAGCACATATGGACCTATTAACCCAATGACCAGTGAGCTGCTTCTCTAGCATCACTTCCCTGATGAATACCCACAAATGGCATTAACCCTTTGAAATTAAAATCACTACCCACCAATTAGATAGCCAAAAAAAGTGAAACTATGCAATACAACACAGATCCAGAGACCCAAATCTGAACAATTTTAGTAGCCGTATGAAGATGAATTCTGGGTATGTGATTTGTAGATCGAGTGAGGTTACTTTAGTTCAAACAGATCAAAAATTATTGAACCACCGAAATTCAACTTCCAGAAAGGGCAAAGGGGGGGACGGACGCGGCCAGAGAATTAGCTATGCCACTCACTCTCTGCCTCCGCACAAATAGAAGAGAGCAACAGGGACAAAACAGACTTTTGCAAAAACTGCACGTGACGCAAGCGTATTAAAACCGAGTTGGAAGGCAACAAAATGGACAGCGTGGCATAAACGGCCAACGTGGAAGAGGCGATGTCTTCTTTTATATATATATATATTAATGTTTAAACCCAAATTCTTGAATGAGGAACCTAATGATCAAAGCAATTTGATCATAAGTAGCTTCATTGAGTAAAGGACTAATATATAGCATAGACTTGGCATTGTCTGACTTCTGTCCAGCAGTCTCAGAAACATTCCAGTATCATTCAAGGAGACCATTTTGATTTGGGCTGCCCTTTTCAGTATCAACAAAAAACCATTTGGTATCTAACACCCCCGGAACTCTATATAATCTGAGCTAAAGAAGGCAATGTTGATCTCAAATTCTAAGGTTTTTAGGTAATGGATACCCTATGAATCATGAAAACCATGGTAGAAAGACTGGGAACCAAATGTATTACAAGATAAAACTGATAATAAAATGATGTTAAAACTGTGACTCTCATCAAATTATTCTTTTCTCTTTACCTAGTAGCCGGAGTCTGTGATGGAGGACTTCATCCCTGTTCCTTATCCCAATGCCATGAAATCCGACCATTTAAAAAAGATGCATAACTTAGATGGTTGTATTTTGCTTTCAAGGGTACTGAAACTATATTAATGTGAGAGACTTGTGTTATTTCATCACCTGATTTAAACAAATACCGCTCGTACGATAGATGAAACTTTGCATATTGAAGTCGGCTAAGTGCACCGTTTTTTCAAGGAATCTATGCTAATATGAGGCAACTACAGAGAAAGAATTCAGAATGCAGCAACACAAAGCAGGAATAATGCCTACACAAAACAAAGTATCATCACGAACTTGACATGATAAGACAAGTCAACCATATAATGCATAAAAAATAAAATACCTCAAATTTCAACCTTATGTTTCAGCGAGGCAAAAGTAATGACTTCTGACCTTCTACAGCAAGGACATTAATCATACCTTCGTTGATGGGTGCATAACTCAAAATTCTAGTCCTGGAGATGTATATGGCCATACATGACGTTTCCAAATAATTAATATAAGGAAGTCTTCGTTGATGGGTGCATAACTTCATCATTGGATCATACCTTTAAGTTCTATGCATCGGGTAATAATTGCCTATCTCCAGTTATAGTGTCTTCATCGGCAGTCATTGATTGCTAAACAGTTGGTTCCACCACCCTCTCATGCTTCCTCTGGCACCACAGTCAAATGACCTAAAATGCTCTGGGTTAGCCTGTAAATAGCAAAAGACATTTGCATTATAATGAAAAGCAAATATCATCCTCCTAGTACTACTGATCTCTCTAGCACAACTATCATGTATATTGAGCATCAAATAAAGGTTTGCCGGAGCAGCTACACATATAACATGAACAAACTTTAACCTTTGAAGAATTTACAAGCTACTTATCTCTCTAGCACAACTATCATGTATATTGAGCATCAAATAAAGGTTTGCCGGAGCAGCTACACATATAACATGAACAAACTTTAACCTTTGAAGAATTTACAAGTCAAAGGAAGCAATTGGCCACTGTCACGGGGAACCTACCAATCTGTCCTTAATTATAGAAATATAATCAGTCAAAACAACTAAATCCATCAATCAAAATATGCTCTTTCACTTTATCTCACGAAAAATTTAAGAATTTTGTTTTTAAATCCTAATCCCACCACAGTGATGGGAACGTTCTAAATAAGCTCTTTCACTTCACCCCGTGATCAATCTAGTGTGAAGGCAATTACTACTCAGACCAAAATATCCAAATTGATTTGAAGGACATACTATAATTGGGAACTTTGAAAGCTATGCCTTCCAACAATATTCAGATATTACAAAGGCATCGGTTGCTCATCCATGGGAAGCACAACTGCGGAAATCAAACCAAAGTTAATCACGTCCTATACAGGAAATCAACTTGGGGCACGGGAAAAGATACAAATACGTCTGTATCATAGGGGTAGACGATGATTGCGTTGCTTGTCAGAAAGCTCAGATCTCATAGTTCTAATATAGCATTAGAGTATGGAATGGATGTCCCGACGACGGCTGCAAAATCCAGAGTCAGAGATATATCACATGTCCCCGGAATTGCCTCGCCAAGATGTAGGGCTCAAAATCATTCAATCTCTAACAGCTTAGAAACTACATAGAGATGTCATCATAGCTTCAAATAATAGTAGCATAGTTTCAAAATGAGACCGGGCTTTGAATCATCACAATTACAGAAATACCAATTGCACACTCAGTGTCTCAGCTCCGATAATTTGAAACCAATCCAGAGACAAAATAGTAAAGCAACAAAGGGACTGGAAGACGATGATTGCCTTGCTTGTTAGAAAGCTCAGATTTCATAGCTCTAATATAGCATCAGAGGATGGAATGGATGTCCCTACAATGGCTACAAAATCCAGAGTCAGAGATATTTCACATGTACCCGGAATTGCCTCGCCAAGAAGTAGGGCTCAAAATCATTCAATCTACGATAACTTAAAAACTACGTAGAGATGTCATCATAGCTTCAAATAATAGTAGCATAGTACTCTTGTGTATATTTCCCAGCAGACAAGACATAGCAGAGTATTGAAAAGAAGGGCATTTTGGGGATTTTGAGAAGCAGATGTGGCAACAGAACAATTGGACACGGTGGAGCAAAAGGCTGACGTGGTGCCAGAGTGTAAGGGCCATTTCTGCTTTTATTTCACCCCTCAAATTACAGAAGACAGCACCTACTTATGAAGGGCAACATAGGTAATTCGGGAAGCAGACCTGGCAGAAGAAGAAACGGACACAGTGGCATAAAACGCTGAAGTGGCGCCTACATGTAAGGGCCATTTCTGCTGTTACATTAGGTAGATAGATAGATTAGATTAACTGTCATTTCATTAATGTCAGAAGAGTCAAATAAGACTGAAGAAAGATGTTAGTCTCCAAGGCAATGACACATGAATGAGAAATACGACTATATTGGACGAACTGAAGTACCTCTTCTTTGAACTCTGGTTCAACAGGATTAACCAGCAGAACTGTTTCTGCGTAGGCAAGCTGTTGACCTCTGTCAGAAAATCGGTCCTCCGGCAAGGGCATGGATCTCTGCCTATTATCTGCCATAGCCATATATGCGAAACCTACAAGTTTCAGAGCACACCACTTCAGATTTTGTCTGGTGCAGCATTCAGAAGGAATTAGTACATTTTCCCAAATAATTATTTTCATAGACTTTTGGAACTTCCATAATCAACCTTAAAAAGACGTACTCATGAAAAACCCAAGTTATTTTATGATAGCACACCCCTCAATTCACAATTCGTAGAATTACAGGAATATAATTGTTAAATGTTCAAACAACGGAAATTTTGAAGAGAGTTCATTAGACCTTTTTTTAATTCTTAGTCTTCTGACAAGAAAGGAACATATCCAAGGAATAATAAACTCATTGGCCAAAACTGATTTTATTTTACCAATTGGAATTTGTTGGTGGAACGTAACAGTAGTAGTGGACATAACAAGAGGGAAATCAAACAATTAGCAACACGCAACAACAACACAATTCTATGTTACTCCATTCCCAAACTAACATTCATTTATCTGATTTCATACACAACGTTCTTAGGGTTTTTTTAACTTCGCAGCATAAATTCGGGCATAGTTGTCAAATTTGCATCATTTTGTTTAAATCAAAGCTGTCAAGAATCTGGGATAAGCAACAACTCTTGAAAGAAAAAGAAATCAGGGATAACAACCGGATCATCCATAATAAACCCCAATGAAATAGCAACAAAACTCAGAATCCTGAAGGGGGTTTGTATTTTTTTTATCACACACAGCTACACAAATGGGGCTGCAAATATTCCCTTTCTCAATTAATCATTATTCAAGCTATATAAATAAATGACTAATTAAAGTAATAATAGTTTAAAGATAACTATCAATACTACCATATAACCTTCCGCGCAAAGAAAATATTCAACCTATATTATATCCTAAACATCAACATCCACACAACCACGGTTTCACATTCCCTTTCCAAGTCTCCAACAAATCCCTTCCATTCCCCTCGACCAAATTCCTAACGCAACAGAAAAAAACATCATCTTAATTCCTAAATGGCGAAAGATACGACAACTACCTACTGGTAAACTTAAGAACTGATTCCTGGACTAAAATCCTAACAGCTCATCCAGGATCAACAGGTAAACGTAATTTAGGTATCCAATTACCAATGAATCGAACAAATTTGATTCTGATAATATGTTGTCCATGAAGGCTGAAATAACAATATTACCTGCAGAAAAGGTGCATTCTTAAGACTTTTCAATCAGAAAATTCGTACATAAATATACACATATAAAAATAGGGGCCCAACTACAATGATGGACCGGACGCCAGGTTACTCATTTCCTTGCAGTAAGGCCGGCCCTGAGTTTATAGGGCCATTGTATATCTAGTGGTAGATTAATGCTTTTATCTCTAAGAAACTTACTGAGACAGTTTCCCAAAATCGAGTTCAAAACAGAAAACTACAAACAAACTGCCAAAGGGGAGGTAATTGATACTACTATAGTGGAAGAATAGTTAGCATACAGAATTCCAGTATATTTAAGTATCATTAAGTTAGAATATACTACGGAGTGAAATGATACAGAGTACATATGCACACAAGAGCACATGACTGTAACAGAAAAATCTTGACCTTCAAACACGAATGCTTAAACCCAGAACACATAGCAAGGATCGTAGAAAAGTTCCAAAAATCCTAGAGTCGGAAAGAATCCCGCAAAGTTGTTGAATTTTGAACAAATATCGAAAGAGAAATCAAAGTCCGAAATCATACTTCACTAATAGTGTGGCATTCAGCATTACCACATTTCCTGCAGGTATCTGATATGATTAGGTGACAATAATAGAAAACATGATTCTATATTTTAATTATAAGTCTACTACCTTTATTGAACTTAATGGAGTTTCTTTCAGTTCAAAAATTGTTTAGAATTACCATAAATTTAAATCCCCGTGCTTTCTCAAAATTGATTACTACGCGAATGAAGACCTAGAATTTCAATTATCTCATAATATTAAGATGAATAGATTAGGATTTATCCCCATAAAATTAGTAAACAAATTAGACAGCGCCGACTATTTACCTGGTATTGGATTTTCCTAACCAATGAATCTTTGCAACCGAGGACATGGACGCTAGCCAAATTTGGGCACTGGAGAACCAGTTGGTCTGTAACAACAACAAAGTCAGATTGAGAACTGAGAACCATGAATCTAATACCACCATGAAATGAAAAAGACAGAATCAAGATCAAGTACCAGGATGCAAGTTTGTACAAGAGTTCAAATTCAAATCATTGAGTTCAGGACAGCACAAGCACAAAGCCTGCATATAGCACACACAAAAATTTCAGACTCCAGAAGACATAAACATCAAAGAAAAATGCTCCTTTTTGAAATTGGGAGAAGTAAAACCCTAGAAGCCATCAACACACATAGTTTTAACAAAGTCACATAATATCCATCAAATGTGAAAATCCAGATAACTGAACTTATGTTCTTTGATGATGCATATATTATACAATTACAAGTGCTTCTATGGGGGTTACTTATGTGCGAGTTCGGCTCCATACTGAAAACATTTCAAAGCAAGTTCAACCAATGCAGTTGCATCTTCTTCAGAATGTTGTCCTTCCAAGGATGAATCCATCAGTAGCAAAAGATTTTCCCCCCTTATTAGATCCAAGGCCTGAAAAAGAAAACATTAAGTGCTGAAAAGCCTTAGAAAGCAGTACAAGACGATTTCAAACATATTTCCCAGAAACAATGCACAACCCATTTCAATGCTCAGCTCCGAAAGAGATGTATAGTGTCTATAATGGCCTAACACCAGCATTGAATGAAAAGGAGACCTGCCTTCTTATCAAGTCAAGAATTCGAATACAAATAGCAAACATAAATCAAATAAACTATCTCAACAACAAGCACTGGCAATGTCCTACTGTTTATGCCAAAAATCGTCTGTAACGGTCGTGTCAGGGGTTAGTCCTATACAAGTCAAGGGTGTTATA
This sequence comes from Linanthus parryae, assembly GCA_023055425.1. NCBI lineage: Eukaryota > Viridiplantae > Streptophyta > Magnoliopsida > Ericales > Polemoniaceae > Linanthus > Linanthus parryae. The sequence continues at coordinate 159,583,824 of JALGPY010000002.1, read as the reverse complement.
GGCGGTGATCGTCTCTGTTCGTAACCCAACCAAAAATCATACAAACGTAATCAATCAGTTGAACCATGACAAAACTTAGATAACCAAACTTCTCAAACATGGAACAACCAAAAAATCCCATTTTTACAACACTCTGCAGCAGCAATTGTGCTGAATGATTTCATCATTTATGGGAAGCCAAATACGACAGAGGATATTAGAAGAAGAGGTGAACAGACCAGAAGAAGAGTACTCGTACCTATTTCTTCGATTTAGATAACAGGACCTGAAACCAAACAATCAACCCCAATTTAGACAACAGATCAAGCAAAAAAGAAATTAGGTTTCAAATATTAAAATTCAAAGCAAAAGGCTAATCCACCAATATAAACATCCTCAAAAACATAGCCTAAGGACAATGTTGAGACTGCGCTCCTCCCAGTAGCGGGTGAGCAAAACCCCGCCATTAAAATAAGCTCCCCCATACTCATGAGCATATCCGTAGGGCATCCTTGATGCAAACACATTTTCACTCCCTCAAGTTCGATGCAAATACACTTTTACCCTTCTAGTTTGGAAAATATAAACAACCAGTGTCCCAACCAACACAGGCATATTAGAGTCTGACTGAATGTTAGGGAGAGGCTCAGATATGTTAGAGTGATAGGCTGAGAACGAACTACCATGGCTGCAGCTACGGTGGCCAAAAGACCTCCGAGTCGCCCCGCCAACACGCGGTTCAATCTCCGTGCCTGAATCATTTGCTCGAGAGAATTCATCGTCACAGCCTCGTATCAACCAAAACCAGAAGGGGGTGAAGGTACAATTTAGTAAAGTGAATATGTAAATACCACTCTGTAATATTACTACCTCAGTATAAAAGAAAGGCTTTGCCCTCCAAAGAACATCACTTCACACAAATCTGAGACCAAATGAACACATCAATCAAAACCCAAAAGGATAATTCTTCAATTGCATTCTCAGACCCAAAATGAAACAAATTGCAAACTATAAGAGAATGTTGAGCAGTCATTAGAAATAAATAAATAAATAAATAAAAGATCCTTTACCAAGAATATATAAATCGTTTCAAAGAAAACAGAAACAATTTGTACCTGACCAAATGCAAAACTGTTACAGTGACCCGTTTATGGGTCAGCAGGTAGTCGCGTTGCGCAAGCTCTACAGCCCAAATGCATAAAAGATCTGCTTACTCACACTGAAAACAAAGAAGTTCCACAACAATGCTTCCGTTACTAACTCATGTGACAATGATGACAGCAGCCAAGAGTTTTGATCTAAATTTTATTAAAAAGTGACATGACATATAATGACAGAGTATAAAAAATTAAAATAGAAAACTAAAGCATCACTGGTCTTACTTAACCATTTCATGTTACCGCATGTGTGTTCTCCAATTGAAGCTTTCTCCCTGTTATGATGTGATATAAAAGAAAGGTAAATGCGAGCCATCTCAAACACCTTTTGGAAAATAGAAACGAAACATAAAAGAAAAAGGTTGCTGCAGTACTTATTTTGTTACATATTCAAAGTCTATTCCCATTCATTATTTTAATTTGGGGAAGTGAATGGCAAAAAAGAGATGGTTAAAGAAGCACATCAGTACCTTTTCTTTGAACTTAATTCCTGGCGGTTGATGCACTTTCTTATTACCATTGCGATCAATTTCAAGGATCTTTGACCAAGCTTATGATACCTCTCACCCCCACCCTGAGAGCGAATTCGCATCATCTGAAGGGCACAAGTGGAACCTCAGGGAGAAAGTCGTTTACTCGGATTGAATACCAAATTATAAGCCATAAAAGAAAGAGGTTCGATTAAGTCACCTGGAGGCTGACAACCACTTTCTGAGCGCTCTTCACAACAAATACCTTTTCAATGCCTCGTACAACATGCCTTGTACAGCACCTGACAACAAATAATATCAGTTTTAGACTTTACAATTAGCGAAACATTGTATAACTCTTATCAACGTAACCAAAGAAGCCGACCCCTATCATACCAAATTCCATATGGCTTTGTGTTCCCGTTCCACGAACCAGAACCAGCCATTCACTTCCCCAAATTACAAAGATACATCTGCATGATTCATTAGCTACTAAAGCATTGACTACGGAAATTGAATTCATCTTTATGATGATGACGAAGTCAAATTAAAAAAGTAAACCTCAATGTAATTACCTCAACTATCCCGGTATCATTTGTTAAAGAATCAAAATCATAATTGAAAACTTCTTTTCCGATAATATCCAAGGTCAAGCGCGAAAAAAATAGATTCCATCTCTAGATCTTCTACGTCAGATGCAGCCGCATCCAACTTATTGCACAGTCTATCTGTAGCTCGTCCAAATAAGCCTATCATTGCGGCTACATACTGCAACATATATTGCAACAACTTCAGACATGTATCTTAAGAAAGCAGTCGCAACTTGGGTAGATAGTGGAACCAAAAAGGGGTCAAAAAGGTGTAAACATCTTAACATTTTCATACATCGGAATATACTGAGACAAAAAGGATCAGTGCCACTTTGATTAGAAGAAAACATTAAAGGCGCAATCTACCTTCTGATGCAATGCTGGGACTATTGCACGTCGTCTAACACGCCATATCTCCCCGTCGGCTGGGATAAGCCCTTTCCCCATCACGAAATCTAGGATTTCTACCAGAATACCCTGAAAGATTGTGGAGGTAGAAAGGTCAAAACAGGAATAACAGACTTAGACACTAACCTATGACTGAGAAGTCGAGAAAAGAACAAGCTAGCTAATCCATTGATTACCTTTGAATATCCCTTTGAGTTGTACCTTAGTATATGCCTAGTAATGGATGGATCAGAAACAATCAGAAAGGACTGCAGACAAGTTTTGATACGGACCAATTAGAGACTTGGAGCAGACAAAAGTTGAGCACAAACTTAGTATGAGATACCTATGTTCCCAATGATATGGAAAGTAAAGATACATTATTATAAATATAACGAAACAAAACCTTCGGGCCGAAAGTCAATCTGAAGAGTCCCCCATAGGTGATGAAAAGCTCATACAGAGGAATAACGAAAGCCTCACTCTGAATTGCACTGATTGCTCCTTTTGCCTCCGGAATCTTTGGATAACTCTCACGTATATCCGTCCAGTTGAATAGGAAATCCAGTACATTGCTAGGAACTCCAAACTTTGCCAAACCATCTCTTAGCTGAGAAGTAAAACTCGTCCAGGAGAAATAAATAAGCAGAGATAAGTGTATGGATATCAGAAGAGTTTGTGTAATATAAATGCAAAAAAGCAAGGAAACTGATACCCTACTTTTGAACACATTAAACTTGAGGTAGTATAATATTGTACGTAGCATAACATGCCTAGCTAACTACTTTCAATCTATGAAATAAATATGCCTAGGTAACTATGAAGCAGTCAAATAAGAAACAAATCACATTTATAGCGTAGAATTACCGCTATCTGAACGTATTGAGTAACACGGTAAAATGTCATCAGAAAGCCCAATAATAGTATCCTAAGCTGAAAAGGCTTAAAGGGAGTACTATGCATCATTTCCTCTTCAATCAGTAAAACAAGACATTCATCATGAAATCTGAATGCGAGCTCAAGTGGACCATACAAAAGAATGCCCGCATTCATAAACATCACCAGCATGGGTATTTAGTGAGATGTTACGGGTATTGTTGGCGAATGCAAGTTAGGCAATTCATTCAAATCCCACATAGCAAACACTTTCTATAATGATTCCAATCAGTTACCCAACAGCTGTAACTACCAGAAGATTCCAGAAAATGCCTAAACCCAAAGGTTCCTCATGAATTAGGCTTCGACTTCAAATCCATTGTTATGAATAGGGTGATCGAAACCCTAGCATTGGCGGCTAGGGATTGGCGGCTAGATGCAACCCAAGCGAGACAAAGAGGAGGCGATTCCCGCTAGATCCTATAATCATTAATCAGTAGCATAAATCTAGGAGGACTGGAGGACTGAATAGTATCAAATTCAATATAAGCACATTTTGGGGTTACAGTTTCTCTTTTTCTTAACTAACTTCATTGTGTTTCAGGTCAAGGATCCTTCACTATGGATTAATACCAGAAAGCTAATCAACTCAAAGCCCAATATGGCAGGACTGAAAAGAGTGAGCGTAGTGGTTTTCAGCTGCCTCGTTTGTTTTATAACAGATTTTCGTAGTCAAGTTCTAGTAACAATTACATTTTTCTTAGTTATTTAAACAGAGCTTAGTGGAAATTCCGAATCTTTTAGAAAATAGATATGCACAGATGTCTACCTAAATGGGATATGCATAGAAAAAAAGCACAATACCAATTTTTTCGCAAACCATGGGTCTTTATTATGGATCTGGTTCCCACACAATTTTCTATGCGTTGTTTTTGGCTAGTAAAGAAAATTGGATAGCAAAGAAAATTTTCTTTGTATATACCTTGTGGATGAGCTCTGTTACAATTGAACCAACACCTTCCCCCGCACCCGTAGAGCTCGATCCTTTGAAATTTAACCAAAGCTGCACCGAAAACATAATAAAAGTTATCATCCATAAATACCTAAAAATTGCAATGCTCCAACTGAACCAAACAAAGACTGATACAGATCACATTGCTAAAAGATGGGCTAAAGAAGAAGATTAAGTAACTGATACAATAAATCACCCAAATTATATAATTATATATCAGTTATCCACTAATTGCTATAGATTAAGTGGACATGTAAATCCCCCTTCCAAGAAAGCTGAATCCTAATAGTTGAACAAAGGAATCCAATTTCTTATAACTTCTGGCAGAAAGGGAGTTAATCAAATTTTGGTACACTTTGGCATATAGGGGATGGACGAATGTGAACATTTAACTGCAATAAACATCATACATAAACTTAATTTCTGCAACTTATGTGCCCTTTCTCAACCTACTGCAAGTAGGAAAAAAAGAGAAGAAGAAGTACATGAAACTGAAAAGCATAAAGAAGAAGGGGAAACCCAGTACCTGAAGCTAAGACGAATCGTAGACGGCAGCATGCAAGTGCCAGGGTTGACCGTCGGTGGCGGAGAAAGAAGAAGAAGAACCAGATCTGAACATGCAACCCCACCATAGAGCACCGCAACGCCCTAATTGGGAGGTCCGGTACTCTCTTCGCTGCCTCTAAATGAAACAATTCATCAACAGAGCAGAAGAAGACGGAACACAGAGAACACGGTGAGAGAGAGAGACAGAGACGATAGGTATCTGGGAATGAACCAGAGCCTTCTCATTGAAGATAGGCGGAGAGAAGAGAGAGAGAGAGGCTTTGGTCGAATCGACGGCCTGAAGTCTCCGCTACCACAACAGTGGCGGCATATCTGTGGGTCGAGGACAACAACAGCGCCAACCGCCACCGCCTTCTCTCTCTTCTTTGTGTCTGGAGCGACGCAATCGATAGACAGAGAGAGATCAGAGCTCTCTAGAAATCAGTGGAATGGCTTCTCTTCGAAGCCGCGTGAGTGAAGGACACACAAACCAGGCAAAGAAGATCCAAAATGACCATATCGCCCTTCAACCACAGCGTACTTGTTTCGCAGCAGCAAGGGCGATACGGTCATTTTCTACACGTCACTATTTCACTGGCAGTTGGACCGAGTTGGCAGCACATGATTGGGCCACACCTGCCACGCAAAGTGGCCTTAACTTCTTTTATATAGGTAGTAAGATACATCACATATTTATATGCTCAATTGTTAAAAATAATAACATACTTCAAGCCCATAACCTGGACTTAACATAACATTTCATGACATAATTAAACAAACGTACTTCTCACAAATTTAATTTGTACATATAATTTCACTCATCGCATGTAAACACTTCAATTAGAATAATCGATAACATAGTTCTAAGCATGTTATACTTTATAATTTCCATAATTTTTTTATTTTTTTTAAACATCATGCCTAATCAAGAAACATAGCATACTTAGTTTCCATGATCTTCACATAACATGTACATGCGTTTACATATATAGTACCCGACATACACGTAAGAGACGTCATGATAGCATATGAATCACATAAACACACTTATCGTACCGTAACGTATAAAAGCACCCCACATACTTAATATTATCATCTTGTCATGAAAATTTTATAGAATGTAAATCTAATATCACACTTGGTTCGTATTCACATAACATGAACATGCTTCTTCACTTTCCATATCTTACAGGTAATACTCTTAAAATATAAGTCATAAGGTTTACAAGTCATGTATCATTCACATAATATGCATGCTTAAACCATTACATAACAAATCAAAAACATGATACTATACTTGATTCATGAGCTCTAATCTTATTCATACTTTCATCTTGTTCTTATGGGGCATACTACAATCTTAATCATGGTCTTGTAAGACAACATGCCATTTTCTTTGTCTCATGCATGACTAATGAAAGCTAGACATATGAATTTAAATCACGCACACATAATTCATACTCATATACCATAAAGGATCATTTTAACTTCACACATGACCGAACAGAAAAATTTACAAATAATTCACTTAAGCATTTAAGGAGCTCTTAGGCACATAAGTCACATAAAGATCCATACTTTCATGGGATCTAACTTACTATCTTAAGACTTATAATTATTAGCGACATACTAACATAGCATATAATCAAACACATGACATACGTACAAATAAACTTTCACATGAATAAGTACATGAAACCGATGAAAAAATTCTCTGGTCTGGGGTTGGACAGATTCGTAAAACAGCCCCAATATTTGAACGATTAAAAACTAAATATAAGTACAGTGAAACTGAATATTTTACTGTAGAAATACCACATATAAATACACACACTTATATTTTTCCATAATTTATTTTCTAAAATACGTAACTATGTTTCTCAATTTCTTGAAAGTAAGCACAAAACACGAACTTTATAATTTTCTATAATTCATAACTTATTGCATGAAAGAATTGCTCTACCAAAATATGAAATTACACCACCACAAGCTCTAAATCACATACATACCACTACTCATAACACATTCTTACATGAATCTAGCAACAAACTTGTTTTTTTGATGACATGCATGAATGTTCATATAAGGGTTTTATGAAATATACAACATTCAAGTATTAATATGATGATCTAGCCATGAAAAAGATGAATCATGCTTGGAGATGAGGATGATCAAGTTTAAAAGTTACAAATCAAAGATCAAATAACACATGCAACTCAAGATCAAGCAATTTCATGCCAAGAACATGAATTATCTACAAATTGAGCAAACAAAGAAGAAAGAGTGCTTACATATAAGATTGAGAGGAACTAGAATTGTTCTTGGGTTCTTGGAGGTTGGATAAGCTTGAATTCTTGAAAAAGATGAGGGAAAAGACTCCCCCAATGCATAGTATAACATTGTGCTTGAGTTTTTCATTAATTGAGAGGTACAAAATAGTGTTTTAGGGGTGTTTTGTGAGGGTCAACACAAAAAACGGGATTTGTATTTGAAGAGAGAGAAGAGAGCATTCTTGAATGTTCTTGATGAGGAAGATGCAAGGGAGAAGAGAATGATGGACATGTGCATAATGGTGGGGGTTGGTGATGTATAAAATGATCACGTATTATGCTAGCATCGAGAGATTAAAATAATGACTTGACTTGTATGATGAAATGGATTCATATGATGAAATCTTGTTAGTTGGGTAAATAGTGTAAAAATCAATTAATAGAGAGGTTGATGCATAAAACTTAAAGTTTGAGACACAATTCAAAATTACATAAAGTTTTGGGGCAAATTTTAAATTTTATATTAACTAACAAGTTGGCACAAATAACATTCTTAAAACATTTTCTTTAAAATCTAGCATACGTAATAAAATTTTAATCTTAACACACATTTTAGAAGATAATAATATTGCTTAACACATAAACATGCAACCTAAATATGCGGGTTGCTACATTCTACCCACTTTATAAAGAATTCGTCCTCGAATTCGCTTAACGAATTTATAACATGAATGAACTCATATAAGATTCTAACGAACAAGAAATCACTGCACAACTTAGCCTTATAGGTCATCTTACCCTTTAACTCGGGATAACAAATGCATCAAGCCTGTCACGCTCACGAGAAGGAACAATACGCAGTGTTGTCACACTTTGTACCGCTCCAGCAAGCTCGTAATTGTTCCAGAGGTCCTGTCTTTCACACTTACGAGAGGGAACAATACATCGTGTCGTCACACTTTGTACCGCTCCAACAAGCTAGTAATTGTGTCAGAAGTCCCCGTTCGACTGTACAGCATAGCGAGAACAACTTATACCATCGTAATGATATAGCTGCTCGTCCAATCTTGCACATGTAGCGGACGAAACACTTGACATTCGCACATCGGTTGAACTTTCAACATGCTCATATTACAATTAATTCACTTATTAACATGCATATATATCAGACACTAAACATACATGACATGCATAACTTACACATAATACATCGCATATTTATATGCTCAATTGTTAAAAATAAAAACATACTTCAAGCCCATAACCTGGACTTAACATAACGTTTCATGACATAATTAAACAAACGTACTTTTCACAAATTTAATTTGTACATAAAATTTCACTCATCGCATATAAACACTTCAGATAGAACAATCGATAACATAGTTCTAAGCATGTTATACTTTATAATTTCCATAATTTTTTTATTTTTTTTAAACACATTCATAATCAAGAAACATAGCATACTTAGTTTCCATGATCTTCACATAACATGTACATGCGTTTACATATATAGTACCCGGCATACATGAAAGAGACGTCATGATAGCATATGAATCACATAAACACACTTATCGTACCGTAACGTATAAAAGCACCCCACATACTTAATATTATCATCTTGTCATGAAAATTTTATAGAATGTAATTCTAATATCACACTTGGTTCGTATTCACATAACATGAACATGCTTCTTCACTTTCCATATCTTACAGGTAATACTCTTAAAATATAAGTCATAAGGTTTACAAGTCATGTATCATTCACATAATATGCATGCTTAAACCATTACATAACAAATCAAAAACATGATACTATACTTGATTCATGAGCTCTTATCTTATTCATACTTTCATCTTGTTCTTATGGGGCATACTACAATCTTAATCATGGTCTTGTAAGACAACATGCCATTTTCCTTGTCTCATGCATGACTAATGAAAGCTAGACATATGAATTTAAATCACTCACACATAATTCATACTGATATACCATAAAGGATCATTTTAACTTCATACATGATCGAACAGAAAAATTTATAAATAATTCACTTAAGCATTTAAGGAGCTCTTAGGCACATAAGTCACATAAAGATCCATACTTTCATGGGATCTAACTTACTATCTTAATCCTTATAATTATTAGTGACATACTAACATAGCATATAATCAAACACATAACATACGTACAAATAAACTTTCACATAAGTAAGCACATAATGGTCCTTTTTACTAATCTTATGTATCTATAACCTAATGCTCTAATACCAAAAATGTCACATCCCCCTCCCGCCTACCCGATTAGCGATTAATAAAACTTTGCGTTAACGGGAGGAGGGCGCGGCATGCCGGTGCGGCCTAGACTCGTCGAGAGGCTAAACAAGTAATTTATGAAAGACGTGATAAAAGTTTCTTAAAATAACTTTTTTGAAAATTTTGCGGAAGCGTAAATAACAAATTACTTGGAGTCGTCATGGTAAACAATTTTAATGGTAAAAGTTTCTCAAGAAAAGAGAGTTTGAACTTGGACTAAATTATATTTAACCCTCTCGACTCATAACGTTAGTAGAGCATAATTCGGGAAAGATTCTAGATATCATACAATGGCTCATACAAACTCATATATATAATTATACAACTTTTACATTCGTAAAGTAATCTACCAACATGTATTTCATAGTAACTCCAAGCCATCTAGCACATACTCGACATCTAAGCACAAAGCATCCCCAAGCACGTTGTCACATATCAACTTAACGCATGCTACTTCTTGCTTCTTACGTGTTCTTAAAACCTGAAAAGAAAATAAGTTAAAAGGGTGAGCTCAACTAGCTCAGTGAGTTACATCTACGCCCCTCCGTAGGTTTGGAAAACCAAAAAGGGCTACTTTGCCCATGGTGCATCATGAAAATAATTCATAGTCATACATACATATACTTGTTCAACTTGAAAGATCATGACATTCACAAAACATAACGTGTATCGTAAAGAAAACGTAATGTAAAGTGTAACTTGAGTCGTGTGAAATCATATTTTTCCAAGTAGGAACCTTGCTTTGTCTAGCGTAGAGACCTTAACGAACTTGAACATGCTTGCTTAGTTTCTTATCTTATGGACCGTGTATCCTTCGTGACGTAACATAACATAACGTAGGGACATGTCCATCGCGACTTCTCGTGAGGCGACGCGTGGCGTTTTATATTGCCTCGGCAAAAGGGCCGTAGCCTGCCTACACCCGACAAGGGGTTTCACTCCGGTACCGTGGCCTTTTATTGAAATCGTGTTTTATCTTATGAAATGTTTATTTTGTTTGTTAGCATCCATGGGGGCATGCATATTTCACTCTTGTTAAAAGCATACATACTAGTATGGGACAACATGAACATACATAACTTCGTAAGAAACTTGAGGCTAGGTACAAACTTCGGGAGGTAGGGTAACTCACCTTGCGACCTTAATCCATTTACTTAATATTCCTTAGTCCAAATTCAATCAACTTTAATCGTACGAGCATCAACTCCACGTCACGTAAATAGCAAAGAAGGCTACAAATCATACATATAATCCCTTAGCACAAAATCATTCCAAACATAGCACATAATCACTTAGCATGAAATCATTCCAAACATAGACATGGCTAAACTAATTAGCAAAATGATACTAGTATTATCAATGCAAGATGAACTAACTTCCAACATGCCATACACTTTAGAGCCTTAAACGTCTTATAGATGCATATGAGATGTATAAGGCGGCACATGAATGCAATATGACTTATAATGAACTAACACATAGCTTACATACACTAGCTTTAAGAAAATTATATAAACTTCTAAATCATGCTTATAAGATAAGTGTAACCATCGCTAGTACAAAATTCATAGGTGACTCAAAATAATTATTTGGGACCTTAAATTTTTACATAACATAGATAAATAGTTTACACATAACATATAAAAATATCAAAAATTATAAAAACTTCTAAGTATTTATAAAATTTAATTTTTGGTCTGTTTGGGTGCAAAAACAGAGGCTGAAAGCGGTCTTGACAGTAAATTCATAAAATATTCATATGAATTCAAAACATTATGAAATTTTAACTGGAAGTAAATAACACATCTGGGAACAACATATCCAAAATTGTTAACCATTGGAGTAGAATAATTACATGAAATGGATGAAAAACTTCTCTGATCTGGGGTTGGACAGATTCGTAAAACAGCCCCAGTATTTGGACGATTAAAAACTAAATATAAGTATAATGACACTGAAAATTTTACTGAAGAAATATAACATATGAATACACACACTGTAAGTTTTCCATAATTTTCTGAAATACGTAACTATTTTTCTCATTTTCTTGAAAGTAAGCACAAAACATGAACTTTATAATTTTCTATACTTCAAATCTTTTTGCATAAAAGAATTGCTCTACTAAAATATGAAATTACACCACCACAAGCTCTAAATCAGATACATACCACTACTCATAACATATTCTTACATGAATCTAGCAAAAAACTTGTTTTTTGATGACATGCATGAATGTTCAAATAAGGGTTTTATGAAATATGCAACATTCAAATACCAATATGTTGATCTAGCCATGAAAAAGATGAATCATGCTTGGAGATGAGGAAGATCAAGTTTAAAAGTTACAAATGAAAGATCAAATAACACATGCAACTCAAGATCAAGCAATTTCATGCCAAGAACATGAATTATCTACAAATTGAGCAAACAAAGAAGAAAGAGTGCTTACATATAAGATTGAGAGGAACTAGAATTGTTCTTGGGTTCTTGGAGGTTGGATATGCTTGAATTCTTAAAAATTATGAGGGAAAAGACTCCCCCAAGGCATAGTATAACATTGTGCTTGTGTTTTCATGAATTGAGAGGTACAAAATAGTGTTTTAGGGGTGTTTTGTGAGGGTTAACGCCAAAACACGGGATTTGTATTTGAAGGGAGAGAAGAGAGCATTCTTGAATGTTCTTGAAGAGGAAGATGCAAGGGAGAAGAGAATAATGGACATGTGCATAATGGTGGGGGTAGTGTTGGAATAGATGCCCTAGAGGCAATCTAGTTTAGTATGAATTATTTGTGGCTAGAAATTCATTAATTATATATTGGATATTTAATATAATGAAGTCCTTAGATTTACAATTGTGTTGTTTATCTTAAATATCCCTAGTCAAGTATAATGATTAATGGGACAATCATCTATAAGACTAGTATGGGGTTGGATTGATATGGAGATATCACGATCCAACACATTGGTGTGCATTAGGGAATGTTGCACTGGATTGACCCATCTCCGAGAAGGCTACATACACGTTATGTTGAGTCACAAGCGCTTCTCGCGGTGCAATGGTATTGTCATCCTTAGACTTGAAGTCACTAGATATTCTAGTTGTGGATTATTGTGATCTTGGTAGCGTTAAACGCTACACCGTAACTGGGTAGTTATAAAGGCGTGTACTGGATACAATAAGAAGCTAGCTTAGAGATCGTAGTGGACGTAGATAGGATTTGTCCCCCCCACATAACGGGAGCAAATATCCTAGGCCACTCGAGGGATAGTGCTTATAGAATGTCTGGCCAGACTCAAATAAATCAATATGGGATATTGATGTTATTTGCACGAATAAGGCTAATCCCATGGATCGAGAAACTATGGATTGGATATACGAGTGTGACTTGTATGTCTCGTGTCCAATCCGGATGTAGAGACAAAGGGATGAGACAATTACTTGTACAAAGGTTGTCAAGATGACTATTCTATTAGTTGGCTAGAATGGATGTTTTGCTAGAGACCGCTCCATATTAGCAAATAGTTGCTACCAACTAGATAGAACCTATGGGTAGGGCTGTAAAGAAAACTGAATAAACCGGTCAAACCGACCGAACCAAACCGAATGTCGTGGTTTTGGACGGTTTTATGGATGTTCGGTTTACAAACGGTTGAAGTTTTTTACAAACTGGTCTAACCGGTTCGGTTTTGGTTTGTAAACAAATCACACCGCACAAAACTGGACCGAACCGATATGTGTCTAATAGTGAAATATGTAGTGTGTAAAGTATAAAAATGTATCTATCAAATATTAAACACAAGTAGATAGATTAAATTAAAATGATCTTATTGATCTTAATCTTCTTCATTTCTCTCATATTCCATCATAGTTTCTCTAAAACGATAATTGTATAAGGCTTTTACGTCTACTTAATTATTTTCTTACTTAAAATTTGAAATTTGTTGACATCTTAGTTGTATAACATTCATACAAGAATGTTTAGGCAACCCGACCGAACCAAACCGAACCAAACCGAAGTTTTTCGGTTTGGTTTGGTTCGGTCCATACATTTAAATGGTTTGGTTTGGTTAAAAAATTAGTAAACCGATGTTTTCGGTTTGGTTTATGGTTTTAGCATTAACCGCACCAAACCGAACCGCTTACACCCCTACCTATGGGGTCACACGCTATATAGAGTTGAACTAGATTTGGGAATTAATTAATTGGAATAATTAATTATAAGGATCACTTTGCAAACCCTTGCAAACTTAGTACGGACTAATTTGCAAGGAAGGGACTAAATTGAATTCTAGTAGGACTAGAATAAGTCCTTTAGGTAGTTAACAAGGAGTTGTTGGACTATATAAAGGACCTTCCTTCCTTCATTCCCACATAACTTATGCTCATTAGTGAACATAACAAAGAGTGGGAGAGAACAAAAGGAGAGAGAGCAAGCAACAAGGAGGCCCGACCGCCCCCTTGCCGCCGCCCCGTCCCCGTCGTCCTAAGGAGGCCGAGACCCTCCTTTTGGGTCTCGTTTTGCGTGATTTCTTCTTCCTCTTCCTCTTCCGGGCTAGCACCAAGGAGTTGGAAGATCTAGGATCAACTCTAGGCGTGGATCAACTATAGAGAACGTGACACAATTCGCGTTTGAAGTCATCAAGGAGAACCCAAAGGTGTGTTTATGATTTCTAACCCTTACCATCGTTATGTCTCTTGACTTGTGATCCTTGGAGGGTTTTGCATGGTTTTATGTTTGTTTATGCTTCCGTTGTGCAATCCATGAATCAAAACCCTACAGTGGTATCAGAGCCACAGGTCGTAGAGCATAAACGTGGTTTATGTGTTACGTTTTAGTTGTTTTACACCTTAATTTGATTGTTTATCGCGTAAAACAAGACAAATCAAGCATGGGATGCAATTTGTCAATGATTAATCATAACAAGATCCAATTTTGCATTGGATGCATGAATTGGTGAGTTTGAGAAATTTTAGGATCTTAGATCTAGGGTTTGGGCATCCTTGGGGAAGAAGGAGTTCTCCCAAAACAAGGAAACAACCAAAACAACTCCCTCAAGGAGGTTCGGCCCCCCTAGGGACCGCCCCCCCTTGCTTGCCGCCCAAGCTTGGCCGCCCTAGGGGCCGGGCGGCCCTAACCCGCGGGCCTAGGCTTGTGGGTTTTGGGCCGGGCCGGCCCTAGGGCCTTGTGGTTCACTTTTTGGGCCCGGGCAATTTGATTGTTGGGCCCATGGACCGTTTTAACCCTAGAAATCCTAAAATCAATTAAAATTGACCAAGCGCGTTAAAATTGGATTTTAACTGTTTATGTGCAAATCGCATGGTGATTGGATATGGCCTTAGGATGTGGTTTGATTTGGATGTTTAATTTTGTGATTTGGTTTTACGGCCTACGAGCTGATCAATTAATTGTAATAATTAATTAGGGTTTTATGGCCTGCGTGCCATTTTTTTTCTCAACTTCTGAGATTTATTTTATTTAGTATAGATATTAGCTAGTGCTAGATAAAGTAGATTGTTAGCCAAGATTGGAGAAAAGAAGCCCAAAGCCAAAGAAGCCACAAAAGATGGAGCATGGAGCATGGAGCATTCCACAAGACTATGAAGGATGGACCAAAAGATCAAGACGCATGGAGATGTGTTTACTTTAGGGTTCATAGATAATTCCATTGGCTTGGAATTATCTTACTCTAGAAAAGGCCATATCCACATCACGTTTAATTACTGTTTTGTGGTTGTTTATTTTAATGTCTTATTATTGTGTGATTGGTGTATGGATGATGCATGCAATTAGGATAATAAGATAATTAGACAACCCGGATCTATTATTTGGAATTGTTCCCAAACTCAAATAGATAGACTAGTTGATATTGATCAACAAAACAATTAAAAAAAATTGAATTTAAAAATCCCTCAAAATTCAAATATAGTGTTCTTGCCTTCTCGTTATTTAAACACTCATTATCATCATTATTTATCAAGTTCGTGCGTGCCAAAGCATGGCGACTTGGTTCATAATGATGGAATGCGATGGCACGTAACAATGTGCAATTGTTTAAATAAGAGGTTGAACACAACTAGGCTATTAATTTGATTAAGAAACCTAGAGGCAATCAATTGGGATTATCCATATGGATGGATAAATAAAGATTTATTTTCCCAATTGAACCAAGAGTTGCATATGGGATGCAATTGGAATTGTTCCTACTTAAAGTAGTCAAATTATGGGTGACTTGCCAAAGCAAGCTCATAAGGAGATGAAAGAAGGATCTTGGCCCACTAGAAAATATAAGGATATTTTCCGCATTAATATCTTGAGGGTTATTAATCCGTAGAAAAATAGTGGGAGCTATATTTGATAAACTAGCCATTATTAAATATAGTCAAAAATTCACAAATACTAAAACTTGCGTATTTTCCTTTTTGTAGAATTCCAAATGGAAAACAACTCATCGAGTTCACAACATTCCCTACGATCTGTCCTTGAAAAGGACAAGCTCTCTGGAACCAAATTTTTTGATTGGTACAGAAACTTGAGAATTGTTCTCAAGCAAGAGAAGAAACTGTACGCAATAGAGGAGCATGTTCCAGAAGGTCCAGAGAACCAAACACATGCTGCCTTAAAGGCGTATCAAAAGCGTGTTGATGACGCTAATGATGCGGCCTGCCTAATGCTTTGCACCATGACTTCTGAGCTTCAGAATCAACACGAAAACATGAATGCTGTCGATATGATCGAACATCTAAAGCAGCTCTTCCAAGAGCAGGCGAGGGTAGAGAGGTATGAGGTCTCAAAGGCACTGTTCAAATGTCATCTGGCAGAAGGGAACCCGGTGGGACCCCATGTACTCCGAATAATCGGGTACTTGGAGAATCTCGCCCGACTGGGGTTCCCGGTCGGCCAAGAGTTGGCAACCGATCTCGTGTTGCAATCGTTTCCCGAGAGTTATGGACAGTTCATTATGAAATATAACATGAACGAGATCGTGAAACCACTGCCAAATTTACTCAACATGTTGAGGACGGCTGAACAGAGAATCAACAAGGGTAAGGGCAAGGCCATAATGATGGTACAGAAAGGAAAGGGCAAAAGGTTTGCCTCTTCCTCCAAGGGCAAAGGCAAGTCAGTTGCCAAGTCCAAGGAACCTGCCCTTAAGCCTGTTGGTGGCATTGCCAAAGGTGTGACTAAAGGTGAGTGTCACTACTGCAGTCAGCCTCGACACTGGAGGAGGAACTGCCCAAAATATCTGGAGGACAAGAGGCTTGGAATAGTGATTCCACCACCACCAGGTATTTTTGTTGTAGATGTCAATTTAACTGTCTCTACATCATGGGTATTAGATACTGGATGTGGATCTCATATTTGTCGAAATATGCAGGATCTAAAGAGAAGTAGAAGATTGGCTAAAGGAGAGGTAGATCTGCGCGTTGGGAATGGAGCAAAGGTTGCTGCGTTGGCCATAGGCGTGTGCGAGCTATCTCTGCCTTTAGGATTAGTTTTAGAATTAAATAATTGCTATTTTGTGCCTTCTATGAGCAGAAACATTATTTCTATTTCTTGTTTGGACAAGGATGGTTTTATTATTTCAATAAAGAACAATTGTTGTTCCTTTTATTTAAATAATATTCACTATTTTAGTGCGCAATTATTAAATGGACTTTATGTCCTTGATCTAAGCAATCCTGTCTACAACATTAATACCAAGCGGATTAAAATAAATGATTTAAATCCTGCTTATTTATGGCATTGTCGTTTAGACCACATAAATGAGAAACGTGTATCTAGACTCCATAAGGATGGATTACTAGACTCATTTGATTTTGAATCATATGAGACATGTGAGGCTTGTTTATTGGGAAAAATGACAAAGTCCCCTTTAAATAAGAAAGGTGAGAGGACTAATGAACAATTGGCACTCATACATACCGATGTGTGTGGGCCATTTTCCACGCCTGCCAGGGGTGGTTATGTCTACTTCATTACTTTTACTGATGATTACAGTAGATATGGATTTGTGTACCTTATGAGGGCAAAATCCCGAATCCTTTGAAGTGTTCAAAGAATTCAAGAATGAAGTAGAGAAGCAACTTGGGAAAAGTATAAAGGCTCTACGATCGGATCGTGGAGGAGAATACTTGAGCCAAGAGTTTGACGACTATCTTAGAGAGTGTGGGATTGTGTCCCAACTCACTCCACCCGGAACGCCACAATGGAATGGCGTGTCCGAGAGGAGGAATCGAACCATATTGGATATGGTTCGATCTATGATGTGTCAAACCGATCTTCCATTATCATTTTGGGGCTACGCTCTATTAAGTGCAGCTTTCACCATTAACCGTGTTCCATCTAAGTCAGTCATGAAGACACCATATGAGATGTGGAGTGGGAGGCGTCCCACACTGTCGTTCATGAGGATTTGGGGCTGCGATGTCTATGTAAAACGTTTACAATCAGACAAGCTAGGGCCGAAATCGGATAAGTGCAAATTTGTGGGGTACCCTAAGGAAACTAAGGGATACTACTTCTACAATCCAACCGAGAACATAGTGTTTGTTGCTCGGACCGGCGTGTTTCTAGAAAGAGAGTTTGTCTCTAAAGAAGCAAGTGGGAGGAATGTAGAACTTGAAGAAGTTCAAGAACCACAAATCACTGAACCGATTATGGAACATGAACAGGAACCACAAGCAGTTGTGGAGCAACCTGTTCAGGTAACACAAGAGCTTCGTAGATCTAGTAGAGTGCGCCAGGAACCCGAGAGGTATGGACTTCTCGTGACCGATTCCGGCGAAACGATGCTCATAGATGATGAGCCTACTACCTATGAGGAGGCCATGAATGGCCCAGACTCTCAGAAGTGGCTGGAAGCCATGAGATCCGAGATGGAATCCATGTACACCAACAAAGTATGGACTTTGGTGGAACCACCCGATGGGGCGCGTCCCATAGGGTGCAAGTGGGTCTTCAAGAAGAAGATCGACATGGATGGTAATGTGATTACCTATAAGGGCCGATTGGTGGCTAAAGGATTCAGACAGATTCATGGTATAGACTATGATGAAACCTTTTCACCAGTCGCTATGACCAAATCCATCCGAATCCTACTTGCGATTGCAGCATACCACGACTATGAGATTTGGCAGATGGATGTCAAAACAGCATTCCTTTATGGGAATCTCCTCGAGGACGTGTATATGATACAGCCGGAGGGTTTTGAGGATCCAAAGCAAGCCAACAAAGTCTGTAAGCTGCAACGATCCATTTATGGATTGAAGCAAGCTTCTAGGAGTTGGAATCGACGTTTTGATGAAGTGGTCAAAGAGTTTGGCTTCATCAGAAATGAAGATGAGTCTGTGTCTACAAGAAGGTTAGTGGAAGCTCTGTAGCTTTTCTGGTCTTGTATGTGGATGACATACTACTCATTGGAAACGACGTTCCCATGCTGCAATCTGTTAAAGATTGGCTAGGAAAGTGTTTCTCAATGAAGGACTTAGGGGAACCAGCCTATCTACTCGGTATAAAGATCTATAGAGATAGATCTAAGAGGTTGCTAGGCCTAAGTCAAAGGACATATATTGACAAGGTGTTGAAACGGTTCAACATGCAAGATTCCAAGAAGAGATTCTTGCCCATGTCACATGGAATCACTCTTTCAAAGAGTGGTTGTCCTTCCAATGAGATTGAGAAGGAACGCATGAGTAGAATCCCCTATGCCTCGGCCATAGGATCTATCATGTACGCCATGTTATGTACTAGACCAGATGTGTCATATGCCTTGAGTATGACAAGCAGATACCAATCCAATCCGGGTGAGAGTCACTGGATTGCAGTCAAGAACATCCTAAAGTACTTGAGAAGAACTAAGGATGCTTTCTTGATATTAGGCGGTGAGGAAGAGTTGCGTGTAAGGGGTTACACTGATGCAAGCTTCCAAACCGACAGAGATGACTTTAGATCACAATCGGGATATGTGTTTTGCCTGAATGGAGCAGCGGTGAGCTAGAAGAGTTCCAAGCAAGAGACGGTAGCTGATTCTACAACAGAGGCTGAGTACATTTCTGCAAATGGCGCAGCAAAGGAGGCTGTTTGGATCAGAAAGTTTGTTTCTGAACTTGGTGTGGTCCCTAGCATTGCGGATCCAGTGGAGTTGTTCTGTGACAACACTGGGGCGATCGCGCAATCAAAGGAACCCAGATCGCACCAGAAGTCCAAGCACGTGCTCAGGAAGTTTCATCTGATTCGAGATATTATCGATAGAGGAGACGTTCGGATATGCAAGATTCCTACAGATGATAATCTAACAGACCCGCTTACGAAGCCTCTCACGCAGTGGAAGCATGAAGGGCACACTAGGAGTATGGGCATACGAGATGCGCCAGATTGGCTCTAGTGCAAGTGGGAGACTGTTGGAATAGATGCCCTAGAGGCAATCTAGTTTAGTAAGAATTATTTGTGGCTAGAAATTCATTTATTATATATTGGATATTTAATATAATGAAGTCCTTAGATTTACAATTGTGTTGTTTATCTTAAATATCCCTAGTCAAGTATAATGATTAATGGGACAATCACCTATAAGACTAGTATGGGGTTGGATTGATATGGAGATATCACGATCCAACACATAGGTGTGCATTAGGGAATGTTGCACTGGATTGACCCATCTCCGAGAAGGCTACATACACGTTATGTTGAGTCACAAGCGCTTCTCGCGGTTCAATGGTATTGTCATCCTTAGACTTGAAGTCACTAGATATTCTAGTTGTGGATTATTGTGATTTTGGTAGCGTTAAACGCTACACCGTAACTGGGTAGTTATAAAGGCGTGTACTGGATACAATAAGAAGCAAGCTTAGAGATCGTAGTGGACGTAGATAGGATTTGTCCCTCCCACATAACGGGAGCAAATATCCTAGGCCACTCGAGGGATAGTGCTTATAGAATGTCTGGCCAGACTCAAATAAATCAATATGGGATATTGATGTTATTTGCACGAATAAGGCTAATCCCATGGATTGAGAAACTATGGATTGGATATACGAGTGTGACTTGTAAGTCTCGTGTCCAATCCGGATATAGAGACAAAGGGATGAGACAATTACTTGTACAAAGGTTGTCAAGATGACTATTCTATTAGTTGGCTAGAATGGATGTTTTGCTAGAGACCGCTCCATATTAGCAAATAGTTGCTACCAACTAGATAGAACCTATGCGGTCACACGCTATATAGAGTTGAACTAGATTTGGGAATTAATTAATTGGATTAATTAATTAGAAGGATCACTTTGCAAACCCTTGCAAACTTAGAAGGGACTAATTTGCAAGGAAGGGATTAAATTGAATTCTAGTAGGACTAGAATAAGTCATTTAGGTAGTTAACAAGGAGTTGTTGGACTATATAAAGGACCTTCCTTCCTTACTTCCCACATAACTTATGCTCATTAGTGAACATAACAAAGAGTGGGAGAGAACAAAAGGAGAGAGAGCAAGCAACAAGGAGGCCCGACCGCCCCCTTGCCGCCGCCCCGTCCCCGTCGGCCTAAGGAGGCCGAGACCCTCCTTTTGGGTCTCGTTTTGCGTGATTTCTTTTTCCTCTTCCTCTTCCGGGCTAGCACCAAGGAGTTGGGAGATCTAGGATCAACTCTAGGCGTGGATCAACTATAGAGAACGTGACACAATTCGCGTTTGAAGTCATCAAGGAGAACCCAAAGGTGTGTTTATGATTTCTAACCCTTACCATCGTTATGTCTCTTGACTTGTGATCCTTGGAGGGTTTTGCATGGTTTTATGTTTGTTTATGCTTCCGTTGTGCAATCCATGAATCAAAACCCTACAGGTTGGTGATGTATAAAATGATCACTTATCATGCTAGCATAGAGAGATTAAAATAATGACTTGACTTGTATGATGAAATGGATTCATAGGATGAAATCTTGTTAGTTGGGTAAATAGTGTAAAAATCAATTAATAGAGAGGTTGATGCATAAAAAATTAAAGTTTGAGACACAATTCAAAATTACATAATGTTTTGGGGCAAATTTTAAATTTTATATTAACTAACTAGTTGGCACAAATAACATTCTTAAAACATTTTCTTTAAAATCTAGCATTCGTAATAAAACTTTAATCTTAACACACATTTTTAGAAGATAATAATATTGCTTAACACATAAACATGCAACATAAATATGCGGGTTGCTACATTCTACCCACCTTATAAAGAATTCGTCCTCGAATTTGCTTAAAGAATTTATAATATGGATGAAATCATATAAGATTCTAACGAACATGAAATCACTGCACAACTTAGCCTTATAGGTCATCTTACCCTTTAACTCGGGATAGAAAATGCATCAAGCCAGTCACGCTTACGAGAGGGAACAATACGCAGTGTCGTCACACTTTGTACCGCTCCAGCAAGCTCGTAATTGTTCCAGAGGTCCTGTCTTTCACACTTACAAGAGGGAACAATACATCGTGTCGTCACACTTTGTACCGCTCCAGCATGCTAGTAATTGTGTCAGAATTCCCCGTTCGACTGTACAGCATAGCGGGAACAACTTATACTATCGTAATGATATAGCTGCTCGTCCAATCTTGCACATGTAGCGAACGAAACACTTGATATTCGCACATCGGTTGAACTTTCGACATGCTCATACTATAATTAATTGAGTTACTAACATGCATATATATCAGACACAAAACATACATGACATGCATAACTTACACATAATACATCACATATTTTATATGCTCAATTGTTAAAAATAGAAACATACTTCAACCCCATAACCTAGACATAACATAACGTTTCATGACATAATTAAACAAACGTACTTCTCACAAATTTAATTTTTACATAAAATTTTACTCATCGCATATAACACTTCAATTAGAACAATCGATAACATAGTTCTAAGCATGTTATACTTTATAATTTTCATAATTTTTTTTGTTTTTTTAAACATCATGCCTAATCAAGAAACATAGCATACTTAGTTTCCATGATCTTCACATAACATGTACATGCGTTTACATATATAGTACCCGACATACATGAAAGAGACGTCATGATAGCATATGAATCACATAAACACACTTATCGCACCGTAACGTATAAAAGCACCCCACATACTTAATATTATCATCTTGTCATGAAAATTTTATAGAATGTAAATCTAATATCACACTTGGTTCGTATTCACATAACATGAACATGCTTCTTCACTTTCCATATCTTACAGGTAATACTCTTAAAATATAAGTCATAAGGTTTACAAGTCATGTATCATTCACATAATATGCATGCTTAAACCATTACATAACAAATCAAAAACATGATACTATACTTGATTCATGAGCTCTTATCTTATTCATACTTTCATCTTGTTCTTGTGGGGCATTCTACAATCTTAATCATGGTCTTGTAAGACAACATGCCATTTTCCTTGTCTCATGCATGACTAATGAAAGCTAGACATATGAATTTAAATCACTCACACATAATTCATACTCATATACCATAAAGGATCATTTCAACTTCACACATGATCGAACAGAAAAATTTACAAATAATTCACTTAAGCATTTAAGGAGCTCTTAGGCACATAAGTCACATAAAGATCCATACTTTCATGGGATCTAACTTAATATCTTAAGCCTTATAATTATTAGCGACATACTAACATAGCATATAATCAAACAAATAACATACGTACAAATAAACTTTCACATAAGTAAGCACATAATGGTCCTTAAGGTTTACTAATCTTATGTACCTATAACCTAATGCTCTGATACCAAAAATGTCACATCCCCCTCCCGCCGACCCCGATTAGCGATTAATAAAACTTTGCGCTAACGGGAGGAGGGCGCGGCATGCCGGTGCAGCCTAGACTCGTCGAGAGGCTAAACGAGTAATTTATGAAAGACGTGATCAAAGTTTCTTAAAATAAATTTTTTGAAAATTTCGCGGAAGCGTTAATAACAAATTACTTGGGGTCGTCATGGTAAACAATTTGAATAGTAAAAGTTGCTCAAGAAAAGAGAGTTTGAACTTGGAAATAAATTATATTTAACCCTCTCGTAATTCATAGTCATACATACATATACTTGTTCGACTTGAAAGATCATGACAATCACAAAACATAACGTGTATCGTAAAGAAAGCGTAACGTAAAGCATAACTTGAGTCGTGTGAAATCATATTGTTCCAAGTAAGAATCTTGCTTTGTCTCGCGTAGAGACCTTAACGTACTTGAACATGCTTGCTTAGTTTCTTATCTTATGGCCCGTGTAACCTTCATGACGAAACATAACATAATGTTGGGACGTGTCCATCACGACGGCTAGTGAGGCGACGCGTGCCGTTTTATATTGCCCCGGCAAAAGGGCCGTATCCTGCCTACACCCGACAGGGGGTTTCACTCCGGTGCCGTGGCCTTTCTGAAATCGTATTTTATCTTATGAAATGTTTATTTTGTTTGTCAGCATCCATGGGGGCATAAATATTTCACTCTTGTTAAAATCATACATACTAGTATGGGACAACATGAACATACATAACTTCGTAAGAACCTTGAGGGTAGGTACAAACTTCGGGAGGTAGGGTAACTAACCTTGCGAGCGTAATCCGTTTACTTAATATTCTTTAGTCCAAATTCAATCATCTTTAATCATACGAGCATCAACTCCACGTCACGTAAATAGCAAAGAAGGCTACTAATTATACATATAATCACTTAGTACAAAATCATTCCAAACATAGCACATAATCACTTAGCATGAAATCATTCCAAACATAGAAATGCCTAAATTACTTAGCAAAATGATACTTGTCTTATCAATGCAAGATAAACTAAGTTTCAACATGCCATATACTTTAGAGCCTTAAACGTCTTATAGATGCATATGAGATGTATAAGGCGGCAAATGAATGCAATATGACATATAATGAACTAACACATAACTTACATACATTAGATTTAAGAAAATTTTATAAACTTCTAAATCATGCTTATGAGATAAGTGTAACCATCGCTAGTAGAAAATTCATAGGTGACTCAAAATATTTATTTGGGACCTCAAATTTTTACATAACATAGATAAATAGTTTACACATAACATATAAAAATATCAAAAATTATGAAAACTTCTAAGTATTTATAAAATTTAATTTCTCGTTTGTTTGGGTGCAAAAACATAGGCTGAAAGCGGTCTTGGGAGTAAATTCATAAAATATTCATATGAATTCAAAACATTCTGAAATTTTAACTGGAAGTAAATAACACATCTGGGAAAAACATATCCAAAATTGGTAACCATTGGAGTAGAATAATTACATGAAATGGATGAAAAACTTTTCTGGTCTGGGGTTGGACAGATTCGTTAAACAGCCTTAGTATTGGGACGATTAAAAACTAAATATAAGTATAATGACACTGAAAATTTTACTGTAGAAATATAACATATAAATACACACATTGTAAGTTTTCCATAATTTTCTGAAATACGTAACTATTTTTCTCATTTTCTTGAAAGTAAGCACAAAACATGAACTTTATAATTTTCTATACTTCAAAAATTATTGCATGAAAGAATTGCTCTAACAAAATATGAAATTACACCACCACTAATTCTAAATCACATACATGCCACTACTCATAACACATTCTTACATGAATCTAGCAACAAACGTGTTTTTTGATGACATACATGAATGTTCAAATAAGGGTTTTATGAAATATGCAACATTCAAGTACCAATATGATGATCTAGCCATGAAAAAGATGAATCATGCTTGGACATGATGAATATCAAGTTTAAAAGTTACAAATCAAAGATCAAATAACACATGCAACTCAAGATCAAGCAATTTCATGCCAAGAACATGTATTATCTACAAATTGATCAAACAAAGAAGAAATAGTTCTTACATATAAGATTGAGAGGAACTAGAATTGTTCTTGGGTTCTTGGAGGTTGGATAAGCTTGAATTCTTGAGAAAGATGAGAGAAAAGACTCCCCCAATGCATAGTATAACATTGTGCTTGAGTTTTTCATGAATTGAGAGGTAGAAAATAGTGTTTTGGGGGTGTTTTGTGAGGTTCAACACCAAAAAACGGGATTTGTATTTGAAGAGAGAGAAGAGAGCATTCTTTAATGTTCTTGATGAGGAAGATGCAAGGGAGAAGAGAATGATGGACATGTGCATAATGGTGGGGGTTGTTGATGTATAAAATGATCACTTATCATGCTAGCATAGAGAGATTAAAATAATGACTTAACTTGTATGATGAAATGGATTCATAGGATGAAATCTTGTTAGTTGGGTAAATATTGTAAAAATCAATTAACAGAGAGGTTGATGCATGAAACTTAAAGTTTGAGGAACAATTCAAATTACATAAAGTTTTGGGGCAAATTCCTAACTTACAAGTTGGCACAAATAACATTCTTAAAACATTTTCTTTAAAATCTAGCATACGTAATAAAATTTTAATCTTAACACACATTTTTATTAGATAATAATATTTCTTAACATAAACATGCAACATAAATATGCGGGTTGCTACGTGTAGTGGTAGAATTTTAGAACTTCTCAACTCCGATTTATAGAGGTGTGGTGGAGAAAAAGAAAGGTTGCTTAAAAGAGAGAAATAACATAGTTTGTAGAGAGGGAGAGAGAGATAGAGTGACAAAAATATTGGAAACTTAAATATGTAAATTAATGTTAAGTGGTTGATAACTATGTAATTGATAACAAGGCTAAAATTGTCATTGTAGTAATAAAATTCGTTAGTGGCTGTGTAGCAATCTTTTTTGATTTGTAAGAATCAGCTCCCAAAATCAAAATGGTTTAGTTTCTCAAACTAGCTCATTGTGATATAAGAGTGATTTTATTTGCACCAATATCTCATCCTACCCTAACTAGGAAGATATATGGCACAAGTGTGCGGAATTGTTGATATCAAACACTGAGTTGGCCACCAAGTAGTACACATCTTTCTCATTATATTTTGGAAGTAATTTACTTCATGATTAGTTCATTCCACGATTTGAATCTATGTCATATCTTGCATCGTATCACTAATTATTCGAATTCTTATGTTTGGTTTGCTTCAATATCTTCACCTTAAGAAATAAAATTTCTACACACATGCAAACATTTCTCTCGAACTGTCACTTTACTTTCTGGAGACAATGCGAGTGACTATGCGTTTGGTACAAGTTTTTTTCTCTCTCTAGGGTTCCTCTCTAGACATAGGTTTTTTAGCGTTTGTTCCAGATCGATCTTGTGCGAAGATGGAGACGGAGGATGACAGTTGGATTGACAAGATCACTCTATCCGACGAAGAGAAGGCGGAAGTGGTGATCAGTAACGAAGTTTGTAAACGAGTTCGTAAGGACTGGAAGATGTGCCTTGCTGGTAAGTTTGTTGGTGAAGGAAAGATTGATGTTCAAGGGATGAAGGAACTTTTTCGAAGACTTTGGTGCCCGGACGATGATTTGAAGATTATGGAAGAAAGTCCAAACAAATTCATCTTCATATTTAGCAATAAAGCCTCGATGGAAAAGGCTTAATATGGAGGTCCCTGGAGTTTTGATGAGAAACTACTACTCAAAGAATGGGATGTCCATGCGTCCCTGGAAGATAACAACTTCAACGATCTGTGGGTCTGGGTACAAATAAAGGGCCTTCCGCTTCATCTCATTCATGAGGATATTGGATATTTGATTGCAGCCTCCATTGGTGAAGTAAACAACGTTTCAATCCAAATTGAAGGAGAAGCACATCACAGATGTATTAGAGCCCGCATTCGAATTAAAACCTATAAAGCCCTTCGTCGAAGAGCATTTGTTAGGAATGAAGAACGGGATAAATTGTGGGTGAACCTTGCGTATGAGCGAATACCGAAGGTGTGCGAATGGTGTGGAAGGGTTGATCACACCGACCGGGGTTGTTCCAAAAACGACGTGATGATCAAAAACGATCAAATACCGTGCAAGTGTGTAATGTAGACTAAATACAGGACCTAAATACTCTATAAGGGGGGGGGGGGGGGTTGAATAGAGTATGGAAACTTTTTGCAAAACTAAAAGTTTAACAGGAAAGCTTTGTGTGAAACTCAAATCTCAAGGCCTTGAGATTTTGTAAACTGTCTGAAACTCACTAAGGCAAAATTGTAAGCTTCAAGGCCTTGAGCTGTGAATAATACTAAACAGCTTTTAAACCCTAGTTTGATTTGAGTTGTGAGCAGCAGATAATAATCAACAGAAAATTAAAGAACACAAAGCAATTTATAGAGTTCAGTCCCAATGGACCTAATCTCTGCCTGAGGGATCTAATCCCACTAGGATTGGGCAAACACTTCTTATTACTCACACAGAAGCAGCCCTAGATCTTCAAGCCTAAGTGATTTCCCTTACACCTATACAGCTTGTGGTTCCAAACCTATCTAGTTCCAGCTACTAATTTTTGAGCTAACAAGAACCTCTTGTTGTGCACTTGAACAACCAACCACTAGGTTAAGTGAGGTTTAAGATAATATAGAGATACACAGATGGAAGTACAGATGAAGAACACAGTATGAAGATAAGCTGTTGAAGCCTGGAAGTGTTCTTCTGGAAACTGGATTGATTTGATCTTCAGATGTCTGGAATGAAGCTTGAATGATTGTGTGTTTGAATGAATGATCTCCCACGAATTTGTCACACCTCTCAGAGTATTCTGCAAGCCCCTCTTTTCTTTCTTCTTCAAAATTCAAATCAGTCTCTTTTATCCACAGCTGCAACTGATTGAGAGATTTTAGGATCTCAGTTCCTACAAATCCTCCTTCTGTTTTCAACTTAAATTCAAACAGCTTCAAGTGGATATCCGTTGGAGTTTGTTGAGATTTCTCCTGCACGTTTAACAACCCTGCAACAGCATGGAAAAACTGCAACAACAAAATCCAGACAACTAACAGTACTAAGACTGTTTGGTTATATAGTTTCTGATAAAACTGTTTAATAAATTTAGAACAATAATCTGCATATCCTCTAGAACAAATAAATCATGAAAAACAAGTTTAAGACACTTAGAAGTGAGTAAATAATCACAATTCTAAGAGTCATAACCTGCAATAAAGAATCAATTAAGATCTGCAAAAACTGTTAGCAACTCAAGGCTCATCTCAAGGCCTTGGAGCTCTGAACCTGCCTGCTTCACAGAATTTCAATGTTAATCCCAGATAACTTTGATTCTTCCTGTTCTGATCATCTGCAATTGTGTTATATATAAAGATAGTATGAACCAAAAGTATATACCATAAACCACTGATTTGTATAATCATATATCCAATTCTTCAACACAAAATTGTTAGAACACATAGCAGTATAAGATAACTCAAGGCTTTGAAGTTCAGTCAATCTCAAGGCCTTGAGATCACTGAAATGCCTCTGCTGCTTATGTCTTATCCTTTTTTCTTTCATCACTCAAAACAATTACTAGTCAAAGCACATTCAGGGATCTTGACTCAACATACCGGAATTTGGATCGTGGGTCCTTGGCAAGAAAATTGGAAAACGGAGAGTTACTGGCGGCGATGGAAGGGCCGGGAAGCGACAATCCGACGAGGGGCATCCACGCAATTACCAGAATGGTAAAGTCAAAGATGATAAGTCTGGGAAAGGGAAGTCAAAGATGGGAGATAACCATCTGGGGCCTAAATGGTTACCGAAAACTATTTCAAATCCCTTAATTCAGGGAGGAGAATCAATCAATAAATTTTGGCCCCAATCCTTTCCCTCATTGGGGGGATTCCCTCCATCAACATCAATCAAACCCAACTTTGACGTTGAGAGATTGACTAAGATTGCCCTTCCAAAGGGAATCAATTTCAAGGCCACGACGGAGGGAAAGAGGAACATAGTTAACTTCAAAGAAAGAGCTAGAAACAAAGGAAAGGAGAAGGAAAACGAGGAAGAATCAAAAGGCAAAAGGAAGTCAACATGACAGATCATCCTCACGGTCACTGAATCAGGCCTAGTCAAAGGGGGGTGGTAAGCGTAACTGTGTTGAAAATGAAGAGAGTCCAACATAAGAGGCACTGTCGGAAGTGCATGGAATTGATCCAGGACCGATTAGAGAGAAGAATAACGAGAATGAAGGAATGGATGTTGAAGAACCTTCAAACCACATCATTACACAGGCAGAGACTGCTAAGCAGCTCTGCCTAGAGCAATGAGTGCCTTAAGTTGGAACGTACGGGGTCTTGTGAACCCCCGTAACGTTCTATCCTTTGCGATACTGTAAAGGGCAGACGTCCCAGCCTTGTTTTTCTCATGGAAACAAGACTGCAATCACATGAGATGGTTACTATTCAAAAGAAGGTGGGGTATGCAAATGGCACTTTCGTGGACAGTGAGGGGCGGGGAGGAGGTCTGGCACTACTATGGGACGAATTTACCCAATTTCAACCAATCTCTAAATTGACCAGATACATCCATTGTAAAGTCCAGCTTGATGGTGATACGAAAATTTGGTTTTTCACGGGTTTTTATGGGGACCCTGAAAAAGCCGAACGACACAATTCATTGAGTCTTTTGACCCGTTTAAATCCCTACGGGGATGCCCTTTGGTGCGTGATGGGGGATTTAAATGAAGTATTGTCTCAAGTGGAGAAAGAAGGCGGGAGAGATGTTACTCTTTAGCAATCAGAGGCCTTTCGGGAGGCTCTCTGTCTTTGTGACCTCCAAGATTTGGTTTTGAAGGAAATCAATTTACTTGGTGCAATAACCACGATGATGATACATTCATCAGGGAGCGTTTGGACCGCATACTTAGAGTGGAGATCCCTCCTTGGGAATGTCCGTGTGAACCACTATTGATCACGGGTACTTCGGACCACTACCCAGTTGTAACCCTTTTCAATCAACAGGAAGTCCAAATCACAGGTGATCGCAGGTTTTACTTCGAAGCAGCATGGTTGATAATCGAAGAATGTGATGAAAATGTTAAAGGACAATGGACTAGTGAAAGCGGGCGGGTTCATGAAAACCTCAAAACTTGTGAACAGGAGCTTAGTGCTTGGGCTAAACACTCCTTTAGCAATGTAAAGAAGCAGATAAGGGATTTAAAGAAGAAAATAAGCCGGCTGGACCGGCAAAAACAGTCAGTAAGTGTAGCAGTACAAAGAAGGATGGCTAAAAGATAGCTCTCGGACCTGCTGCTTAAAGAAGAGAAAATTTGGCAACAACGGTCTCGGGTTGAATGGCTTAGAAGCGGCGATATAAATAGGTCTTATTTCCACCGCAAAGCGAAACTTCACAAAGCCCGCAACACAATCAAAGGCCTTGAATATTCAACGAGTAATTGGAAGACATCGGCTGAAGACATCGTCACTATTCTCACGGACTATTTCAATGATATCTTCATGACCTCCAACCCCTCGGAGGAGGATACTGATGTTATGCTACAATTTATTTCATGTGGAATCAGTGCGGAACAAAGAGATTTTGTGGAGGCTGATTACACCATGGCTGAAGTTGAAGAAAGCCTAAAACAAATGAGCCCTTTGAAAGCACCCGGCGTGGATGGCTTTCCGGCTCTTTTATACCAAATGTATTGGCCAACTTTGAAGGGGGAGATTGGAGGATGCATTCTCAACATCCTCAATGGGTATCAAAGTGTGGTAGACTTTAACCACACCCTGCTGGCCCTTATACCCAAGGTGAAACAGGCTAGAAAACCATCCGATCTTCTTCCTATAAGTCTTTTTACGGTTATCTATAAACTGGTTTCCAAGACTATGGCAAATAGACTCAAAATAATTCTATCGTATATTATTTCTGAAAGCCAAAGTGCCTTCATCCCGGCTAGGCTGATATCAGACAATATTATTACGGCTTTTGAATTATTACATACTAGGAGGACAAGAATGAAGGGGAAAGATGGTTTCATGGCGCTAAAAACAGACATTAGTAAGAAATATGACCGAGTTGAATGGTCATTCCTTACTAAGGTATTCGACCCAAGATGGATCAGGTTGGTCTATGAATGCATATCAACAACTAGTCTCTTCTTTTCTATTAAGGGAAAAATATTTGGTTCGATTATGCCCAAGCGGGGGCTTCGTCAGGGGTGTCCCATCTCACCTTATTTGTTCTTATTTTGTGGTGAAGTTCTCTCTCGTGCTCTCACGACTTCTATGGCTAGTGGTAATATTACAGGTGTTGCTGCGTCGCGCGGAGGTCCTAAAGTCTCTCACCACTTTTTCGAGGACGACAACATTATTTTTACAAAAGCAACAATCACAGAAGTACAACATCTAGCAAAAATCCTACAAGACTAT
This sequence comes from Linanthus parryae, assembly GCA_023055425.1. Classification (NCBI taxonomy): domain Eukaryota; kingdom Viridiplantae; phylum Streptophyta; class Magnoliopsida; order Ericales; family Polemoniaceae; genus Linanthus; species Linanthus parryae. Next base: position 159,551,892 of record JALGPY010000002.1, on the reverse strand, counting down.
GAGAAGGCAACTGGGCAAAAAGTCAATCTCGATAAATCCTCGGCATTCTTCTCGAGTAATGTTTCGGACAGTGTCAGTCTTTCCCTGAGCAATGCTTGCGGTGTGAAACGGGAGTATCTCCACGATCGATACCTGGGACTCCCAACGGACATGGGGAAGAAGAAGATGGTTAAATTACAACATATTGTCTCAAGAGTCCAAGAAAAGCTCAAAAACTACAAAGAAAGATTTATGTCGCCAGCAGGTAAAGAAGTTATGCTAAAAGCTGTTATTGAATCTATTCCTACATATTCTATGGGATGTTTCAAAATACATGTGACTCTATGTTCGAAGTTGGAAGTGGAGATGGCACGCTTCTGGTGGGGTTCCGATAAAGAGAACCGGAAAACTAGTTGGATCTCATGGGAACGAATGAAGAAGTCCAAAGCTGAAGGGGGCCTAGGTTTTCACAACCTACAAGATTTCAACATAGCCATATTAGGTAAACAATTTTGGAGGATCTTGACTACTCCAGATTGCCTCCATGCCAGAATCCTACGGCACAAATATTACAAGCATACAGGTTTGTTGAAAGCAGAAACGAAAAACAAATGTTCGTACCTTTGGTGGAGCATATTGGCAAGTAAAAACTTGGTGCTGGGAGGGTGCAGATGGAGATTGGGTATTGGTGAAAGGCTAAACGCCTTTACAGACCCGTGGTTGTACATGCCAAATCTTTTCAAACCCTTCTCCCCCATTCCAACCGGCCCACCTGTAATGGTTGCTCATTTGATCACAGAAGAGCGTACATGGGATGAAAATAAAATAAATCATTTATTTTGCAAAGAAGATGCAAAGGAAATCAAAAGGGTTTTAATTCCTACGACCGCTGGGCCAGACAGACTAATCTGGCACCTCTCAGATGATGATAAGTACTCAGTGAGCACAGGCTATAAACTTGTTGGAATAGATGCCCTAGAGGCAATCTAGTTTAGTATGAATTTATTTTGGCTAGAACATTCATTGTATGATTTATTGGATATTTAATATAATGAAGTCCTTAGATTTACAATTGGGTTGTTTATCTTAAATATCCCTAGTCCAGTATAATGATTAATAGGACAATCATCTATAGACTATAATGGGGTTGGATTGATATGGAGATATCATGATCCAACACATGGGTGTGCATTAAGGGTAATGACGCACCGGATTGACCCATCTCCAAGAAGGCTACACACACGTTATGTTGAGTCACAAGTGCTTCTCGTGGTGCAATGTCATTGTCATCCTTAGACTTGAAGTCGCTAGATATTCTAGTTGTGGATTATTGTGATTTTGGTAGCGTTAAACGCTACACCGTAACTGGGTAGTTAAAAAGGCGTGTACCGGATACAATAAGAAGCAAGCTTAGAGATCGTAGTGGACGTAGATAGAATTTATCCCTCCCACATAACGGGAGCAAATATCCTAGGCCAATCGAGGGATAGTGCTTATAGAATGTCTGGCCAGACTCAAATAAATCAATATAGGATATTGATGTTATTTGCACGAATAAGGCTATTCCCATGGATCGAGAAACTATGTATTGGATATACGAGTGTGACTTGTATGTCTCGTGTCCAATCCGGATATAGAGACAAATGGATGAGACAATTACTTGTACAAGGTTTGTCGGATGACTATTCTATTAGTTGGCTAGAATGGATGTTTTGCTAGAAACCGCTCCATATTAGCAAATTGTTGCTACCAACTAGATAGAACCTATGAGGTCACACGCTATATAGAGTTGAACTAGATTTGGGAATTAATTAATAGGATTAATTAATTAGAAGGATCACTTTGCAAACCTTGCAAACTTAGTAGGACTAATTTGCAAGGAAGGGACTAAACCGAATTCTAGTAGGGCTAGAATGGGTCCTTTAGGTAGTTGGCAAGGATTTGTTGGAATATATAAAGATGCTCCGTCCTTCCTTACCATACTTATGAGCCTTTAGTTCATAACTTGAGTGGGAGAGAACAAAAAGGAGAGAGCAAGCAAGCAAGAGGGACCCGTCCGCCCCCCTTGCTGCCGCCCCATCCCGTCGGCCCAAACAAGGAGGCCGCACCTCCTTGTTTCCTCGCGTTGTATGATTTCTTCTTCCTCGTACTCCATTCCGGGCTAGCACAAAGGAGAAAGAAGATCTAGATCTCAACTCTAGGCGTGGATCAACTATAGAAAACGTGACACAATTCGCGTTACAAGTCATCACAGGAGAAACCGTAAGGTGTGTAACTTGATTTCTTCCCTTAACATCGTTATGTCTCTTGTCCTGTGATCCTTGGAGGGTATTGAATGGATTATATTTGTTTTTTCCGCTGCGTATCCATGATCAAAACCCTACAGTGGTATTAGAGCCACAGGTCGTAGAGCATAAACGTGGTTTATGTGTTACGTTTTGATAGTTTTACACTTTAAATTTATTATTTATCGCGTAAAACAAGACAAAGCAAGCATATGATGCAATTTGTCAATAATCAATCATAACAAGACCTAGTTTTTGCATTGGATACATGAATTAGTGAGTTTGAGAAATTTTAGGATCTTAAATCTAGAGTTTGGGCATCCTATGGAAAGGAGTTATTTTCATACAAGGAAACAACCAAACTTGGGCACCAAGCAAGGGAGTTGTTTTGGAAACAACTCCCAAAGGAGGTTCGGCCCCCGTAGGGGACCGCCCCTCCTTGCTTGCCGCCCAAGAAAGGGACGGCCTAGGGGCCGGGGCAGCCTTAGCCCGCGGCCTAGCCGAGTTGGCTAGGAGCCGGCCGGCCCAAGGCCTTTGCGGTCCTCTTTTTTGGTCCGGGCAATTTGATTGTTGGGCCGCATGGACCGTTTTAACCCTGGAAAATCTTAAAATCAATTAAAATTGACCAAGCGCGTTAAAATTGTGAAAGTGTGTAATGTAGACCAAATACATGACCAAAATACTCTAGAAGGGGGGGTTGAATAGAGTATGGAAACTTTTTGCAAAACTTAAAGTTTAATAGAATAGCTTTGAGTGAAACTAAAATCTCAAGGCCTTGAGATTTCGTAAACTGTCTGAAACTCTCTAAGGCAAAATTGTAAGCTTCAAGGCCTTGAGCTGTGAACAATTCTAAAAAGCTTTTAAACCCTAGTTTGATTTGAGTTGTGTGCAACAGATAATAATCAAACATAAAAGTAAAGAACACAAAGCAATTTACAGAGTTCAGTCCCAATGGACCTAATCTCTGCCTGAGGGATCTAATCCCACCAGGATTGGGCAAACACTTCTTATTACTCACATAGAAACAGCCCTAGATCTTCAAGCCTAAGTGATTTCCCTTACACCTATACAGCTTGTGGTTCCAAACCTATCTAGTTCCAGCTACTATCTGTTGAGCTAACAAGAACCTCTTATTGTTCACTTGAACAACCAACCACTAGGTTAAGTGAGGTTTAAAGATAATATAGAGATACACAGATGGAAGTACAAATGAAGAAAACAGTATAAAGATAAGCTGTTGAATCTTGGAAGTGTTCTTTACGAAAGACTGGATTGATTTGATCTTCAGAAGTCTGGAATGAAGCTTGAATTGATTGCGTGTTTGAATGGATGATCTCCCACGAATTTAATTGTCACAACTCTCAGAGTATTCTGCAAGCCTCTCTCTATACTCAAAATTCAAACCAGTCTCTTTTATCCACAACTGCAATTGATTGAGAGATTTTAGGATCTCAGTTCCTACAAATCCTCCTTCTATTTTCAACTTAAATTCAAACAGCTTCAAGTGGATATCCGTTGGAGTTTGTTGAGATTTATCCTGCACGTTTAACAAACCTGCAACAGCAAAGAAACACTGCAACAACACAATCCAAACAACTAACAGTACTGAGACTGTTTGGTTATACAGTTTCTGATAAAATTGTTTAATAAACTCAAAATAATAATCTGCATATACTCTAGAACAAATAAGTCATGAAAAAAAAGTTTAAGACACTTAGAAGTGAGTAAATAATCACAATACTAAGAGTGATAACCTGCAAGAAAGAATCAATCAAGTTCTGTAAAAATTGTCAGTCGCTCAAGGCATATCTCAAGGCCTTGGAGCTCTGAACCTGCTTCACAGCATTTCAAAATTAAACCCTGATAACTTTGATTCTTCCTGTTCTGATCATCTGCAATTGTGTTAGATGTATAAATAATACAAACCAAAAATATATACCATAAACCACTGATTTGCATAATCAGATATCCAATTCTGCAACACAAAGATGTTAGAACACATAGCAGGATAAGATAACTCACGGCTTTGAAGTTTTGTCAATCTCAAGGCCTTGAGATAACAGTCATGCCTTTGCTGCTAATGTCTTCACTAATGCCGTTTGTCTTTCATCACTCGAAACAATTACCAGTCAAAGCACATTCAGGGATCTTGACTCAACAATATCCCCCTTGACGAAAGACAAAACCTACAGTCTTGTATCGATCTTCCTGCCACTCAGATTCAAACATTAAATAACCACAATTTGCAGAAACAATATATATACTGAACCTAAACAGATAACCAGTGGAATAAATAATGCAAATACCACAGAAATAACACAGAAATAAAAATTAACCAAAATAACTAAAGGCCAACTTTTATAACTTTTAAGATGCTGCAAATAAAACACAAATACATTCTCCCCCTTTTGGACTTTCATCAAATAAGGTTGAGGAAATGTAGGATCATTACTCAGAGTTTAAAAATAAACTTAAAACAAAAAACTAGCTAAAAAATTCAAGGCCTTGAGACAGAAAAGATAGATGAGAATTAGATAGATGGTCAAAGCTTTGGCAGTCTTTGATCTTCACTTCTTCTTTGATGTCTGGCCTTTCTCTGAGCCTTCCCCAATTTCTTCCTCACTTGCAGCTTCTTCTGCAGACTGATTACCTTCTTGTTCAGCTTCAACTTCAGCAACCACTTCTTGGATTATCTCATCTACTTTCTTCTTAGCATGTACTGAATCTACCTCTGTCGTTGCATCAACACCTGTATCTTCATCAGCATCTTCTTCATCAGTTTGCTCAAACAAGTAGCTCAGAAACTCTCCTAGCTCAGAAACTCTCCTAGTTTGCTCAGAAACTCTCCTAGCTTCTCTTCTGAATCCACACTGGTGTCATGACTAGTAGCAGAAGGTATCTTCTCCAGATTCAAGCCCTTGATGACAGCATCTAACTTCCCATTCATAGTATTCATCAAGCCCTTGAACTGATGAGATTCAGTTGACAGGTTAAACAACCTTTGTCTAAGATCCTCAATCTCAACCTGCTGATCTTCTAACTTCTTAACCAGCAGAGAGTAATCCTCATTGGCTTTCCCTTTCCCAGATGCAGTCCCCTTAGGCTTCACAAACTTCTTCTCAGTAAGTTCCTTCTTTGACAAATCAGAATAGAATTTCCAATGCCCTTTCCCAGTCTGAACCACCCCAATCCTCTGAAGTGCAGTCTCATCTATCAACCAAAACCTCCATTAATCTTTTCTTCTCCCATCACAGGCACATCAAAATACTCAAAGAAAAGAGGTAACAGGTTGGCATATGGAAGAGGATGGTTTCTAGTCCTGGTTGCACAATAAATCATATGCTCCATAACAACTGTAGGCAGATCTATCTCAAACCCTTGAGATATCGGATACTCAAAATCATAACTTTATCAGTTACCAACTCTCTTGAGTTCTCCCTGCGAACTACACTCCTCATCAAAATAGTAAACAAAATCTTGGCTTCACAGTTGAGCACAGAGTGTGTCAACTGCTTTGGACCAGAGGGAACACCTTCTACAAAGAACATCTCCTTTGCCTTATCTAAACACTCCTTCCTATCAGGATAATCTCCAACATTGTATTTCCTAGGAATGCCCAAGACTTTGGCAAAAGTCCTATGATCTAACCTCAAATCCACACGAGCCACTTTAGATGTTAAAACCATTTTCTCATCACCTTCAGACACCAAGTTCAGATAAAATAACCTAGTTAACCTAGGATAAGCCTTTGAAATAGGATTTAAAACTTTCCAAACAGCAGTTTCCCTCAACTTTCTCATGCATTCTATGTCCAGTTTATCCAACAGCTCATCAGAAATCATGCTACAAAAAGCCACTTTAGATGATGCATACCCTTGCATCCAAACTGTTCTAACTTCAGAACTAATAAACCACTTAGTTGGAAGTACATTCTTACCTTGATATCCTTTCTTAGTTGCAGCAGTAACTTGCTTAACCCTAGTCTTCTTCTCAGAAGGTTTGGCCTGTTCTTGTACCCTTCAGTTGATTTCTTCTGGCTCTCCTGAGTTGACTTCCCTTTTTTCTCTTCAGTAGCCTTTTTCTTTTCTCCCCCTTTCTTCTTCTATGACCTAGGTTGATCACCACCCTGAGTCTCCTGTTGTGGATCAACACTTGAGCCTTCATCTCCCTTCTCTGTCCTTGACTTCTTTGCAGGAGGGGTATCCTCATGCAAGCTTTGAGTGTTTTCTGAATCTGAATCAGAAATCACTATTTTCTCCTTCTTGTTTGCTCTCTTCTTGGATCTGCCAGAGGGCTTCCCCTGTTGCTGAATTCTGGCTGATTTGCGCACCATTTTAGGGTTTAGGGTTTTGAGAAGAGAATGTGGTGTAGAGAAATTGAGAGAGAGAGAGAGAGTAGTCGCAGAAATTTGGAGAAGAATGAGAAGAAAAAGCCCTGACTTTCAGCTTAAGTAGGTTGAAAAGGATGAGTCATAAAAGGACTCTGCAATATCTACATGCAAAAATAGAATCTTGAAAAATCTTTTTGGGATATTTTAGAATTTTTTTTGAGTAATTCAAATATTATACAGTTATCTAAAAAGATAAGATATGATATTTGATGATCCAATTTTTTTTTACAAAAAATTACAGATATTATCAAGACCTGGAGAACAATCTCAAGGCCTTGAGATTTTCTGCAGTTTGAGAAACTTCAAAGCTTTGAGCTATACTTTCAAGGATTCAGAAAGTATAATCTCGAGGCTTTGAGATTCCAACACATCTACACATATAGGTACTAATACTCCACTAAACCAATGCATCCTTGTTTAACATCCCCAATTCAAGCCTTAGAGATGAAAACCTATCATCTGGCAAAGGTTTAGTGAAAATATCAGCAATCTGCATTGAAGTAGAGATAAAATTTAAAACAACATCACCTTGTTCTGCATGATCTCTAAGGAAATGATGTCTCACATCTATGTGCTTTGTCCTTGAGTGCTGAACTAGATTCTTAGAGATTAAAATAGCACTTGTATTATCACAATGAATTGGCACATTTCTGAAGTTGTAGCCAAGATCTCTAAGTTGCTGAGCAATCCATAGCACTTGTGAACAGCAAGCACCAGCTGCAATGTATTCAGCTTCTGCAGTTGATAATGCTACATAATTTTGCTTTTTGGAATGCCAACTGATCAATGAAGATCCAAGAAATTGACAGCATCCAGGAGTACTTTTCCTGTCTACTTTATAACCTGCAAAATCTGCATCTGAATAGCCACTCAACATAAAATTAGATCTTCTTGGATACCAAAGCCCTAAGTCTCTGGTTCTATTCAAATATCTAAAAATTCTTTTAACTGCAGTTAGATGACTTTTCTTAGGATCTGCTTGAAATCTAGCACACATACAGACACTGAACATAATGTCAGGTCTACTAGCAGTTAAATACAATAGTGATCCAATCATACCTCTGAATTCCTTCTGATTCACACTCTTACCAGTTGAATCTTTGTCTAAAGAGAGTGATGAACTCATAGGGGTCTTAAGCACCTTGGACCGTGACATGTTGTACTTATTCAATAAATCCTTGGTATATTTTCCTTGATGCACAAAAATTCCTTTCTTCATTTGTAATATATGAAGTCCCATAAAGAAATTCAGTTCACCCATTAGGCTCATCTCAAACTCCCTGTACATCAGACTAGAAAACTCTTTTGAAAGAGCATCATTAGTAGCACCAAACAATATATCATCTACATAAATCTGAACTACTAACAAATCACTTTGTTGGTGTTTAATGAAAAGAGTTTTGTCTACTAATCCTCTTCTGAAATTGTTTTCAAGTAGAAATTTTGAAAGTCTGTCATACCAAGCCCTTGGAGCTTGTTTTAAACCATAAAGAACTTTATCCAGTTTATAAACATGATCAGGAAACTTTTCATCTTCAAAACCAGGAGGTTGTGCTACAAAAACATCTTCTTGTAAATATCCATTTAGAAAGGCACATTTAACATCCATTTGATAAAGTTTTATGTGTTTGTGAGATGCAAAAGCAAGAAGTATTCTAATAGCTTCTAACCTGGCAACAGGAGCAAAAGTCTCCTCATAATCTACACCTTCTTCCTGATTATATCCTTGAGCTACCAGTCTGGCTTTATTTCTTACCACTTTGCCATTATCATCAAGCTTGTTTCTGAATACCCATCTGGTTCCAATAACTGACTTCTCTTTAGGTCTGGGGACCAGATTCCAAACCTTGTTCCTCTCAAACTCATTCAGCTCACTCTGCATTGCAATAATCCATTCTGAATCTTCCAGAGCTTCCTTGGTATTCTTAGGCTCAATCAAAGATACAAATACACTGAAAGCACACAATTTCTTTAACTGTCCTCTTGTCTGTGTTCCAGTTGATGGATCTGATATAATATTGTCAGCTGGATGGTCTGCAAAGTACTTAAACTTCTTTCTTGGTACCCAGGAGTATTCTCCTTCAAGGCTTTGAGTCCTTGAAACAGTAGAGAGAGCATCATAGAAAGTTTCAGCTTCTGTCTCAAGGCTTTGAGATTTTAGTTCAGTAGGAGGTTCAAGGCCTTGAGATTCTGCTGGTTGATTCTGTACAACAGTTTTGCCTTTGTCTTCTTTCACAGCATCATCATATGATTCATGCTTATTCAAATCTAGCTCTGCAAAACTTTCACTCAGAGAATCCTTAGTACTTTCATCAAAAATTACATGAATGCTCTCTTCCACAATCTTGGTTTTTCTATTATAAACTCTATAAGCTTTGCTAGTTTGAGAATATCCAAGAAATACACCTTCATCACTTCTAGCATCAAACTTACCAAGATTGTCTCTACCATTATTATGCACAAAACAGATACAAACAAATGGATTAAAATAAGAAACAGTAGGCTTTCTCCCTTTAAACAGTTCATAGGGAGTCTTTTTCAAAATAGGTCTAATCAAGCATCTATTCAGCACATAATTGGCAGTATTAACAGCTTCTGCCCATAAAAATTTTGGCAAATTACTTTCAAGCAGCATGGTTCTGGACATATCCTCAAGTGTCCTATTTTTCCTTTCAACTACTCCATTTTGCTATGGAGTTCTAGGTGCAGAAACGTTGTGTGAAATGCCATGCTTTGCAGAAAACAAATCAAAGTCAAGTTGATCAAACTCTCTACCATGATCAATTCTAATGGATGCAACAGGTAAGTTCTTCAAAGTTTGAAGTTCTTTGCACAATCTAGAAAACTCAGATAAGGCTTCAGTTTTGTCTCTGATAAACATCACCCGAGTAAATCTAGAATAATCATCAATTATAACAAGCATATACCTCTTACCTTTTCGGGTCTGAACTCTCATAGGACCACACAAGTCCATATGCAGCAATTCTAAGGGTCCAGAAGTACTTACATAGTTCTTTGGCTTGAAAGAGCTTCTGGTCTGTTTACCTTGTACACATGCCTTACAAACCTCATCATCTGATGGTACACCTCTTACCAAGTCCTTTGAGATGAATTTATTCAAAGTATGTATACTAATATGCCCAAGCTTTCTGTTCCAAAGCTTTGAATCTTCCTTCAAGGCCTTGAGGCCTTTTAGCTTATCACCAGCAACACTGTTAGTATTCATAGCATATAGATTATATGACCTAGGAGTAGTGAGTATGCAATCACCAGATTTCTCATCTTGCACCACACATTTCTCCTTGTCAAATACAACTTTATAACCTTTATCACATAACTGGGAGATACTAAGCAAATTATAATTAAGTCCATCTACCAGATAAACATCAGATATAGAATTTGTAGAATTATTACCAATACTACATATACCAATGATATTGCACTTTGCTTTGTCACCAAGTGTAATTGTTCCTCCAGATTTCTCTGTAAGTTCAGTAAAGAGAGACCTCTTTCCACTCATATGTCTGGAACATCCACTATCTAATATCCATTTCTGATCTTTCAAGGCCTTGGTGACATCCTGCAAAAAACAAATCATTGCCTCAACAGCCTATTAGACCAAGTGCAGAACTTTGAGTCATACTCAGAACAGCCATATTAGGTGGCCTAATTCCTTTTGGAACCCGAATCTGCCTAACCTGTCCCTTAAGCTGATAAGGATAAGTATTCCTCATAATATGAGGTTCTGATCTTCTGAAGGGACAAGTTAATCTGACATGACCAATTTTTCCACAGTAATGACATTTTGGAGAATGTCTGCTACCAGATTTGACAAAAGTAGTTTGGCCGTTCTTTGGAAAATTTGGATTATAGCCAATCCCACTTTTATGCATTGATTTCAGACTTCCTCCAAGAATGAGATTTAGATTATGTTCTGATCCTGTAAACTTAGCTAGGACCTTCTTGGATTCTTGAAGTTTCTCAATCAAAGTACAGATCTGTTGTTCTAAATCCTCAGAATGAGCTTTTAGATCAGCATAGCTTTCAGTTAAAAGAGTGTTTTGATCAAAAACCGGTTTTATCTGTGCCTTCAAGACTTTGAACCTGCTGTCCAAGGCCTTCAAGTCTTTTTCAACCTTTGTCTTAGAAACTTCAACAGTTTTGTTTGAAAATACTAGGTCCAGGTTTTCTTTTACCTGCTCATGAACTTTAACCTTTAAAGCGGAAATCTCATTTCTATAACTCTCTTCATTCAAAAACATACTCTTGAGAATTTCAGGAAGTACATCAGATGGACTAGCAAGTAAATTTTTTACCATGTCTTCAATGTGTCTATCTGATGAACTTTCCTCATTATGCTTTGCCATGAAGCATAAGTTTGCTTGCTCTTCTTCTGTGTCTGAATCACTTGATGAATCAGAATCACTCCAGGAAGCCATCATGGCTTTCTTCCTTCTGTTGTCACCATCCTTTTTCTGAAAGTTTCTGTTCTTCTTCTTTTGTGGACAATCCCTTACTAAATGATCTGCATCACCACACTCAAAACAATTCATTACTTTAGTTTTATGTGACTGTGATGAAGATTTACCTTTGTAATCCTTGCTGCCTGAGGGTCTTGATCTCTCTCTGTTGTAATCCCTGTTACCACAGTTTTTTTGCTTTTTGAGAATCCTGGCCAAGGCCTTGGAGATCAATGCTAAAGCCTCTTCATCATCAGGTTCCTCCTCAGTCTCAAGGCTTTTAGATTTTTCTTTGTCTTTTGCCTTAAGAGTTAGGTTCCTGATATTTTCAATCAGATCACCTTCCACATCCTTTATAGACATTTCATGAGTGAGCAGCTTTCCTTGTAGATCATCTAGCTGAAGAAGACTCAAGTCCTGAGCTTCCTCAATGGCTGTTGTCTTTGGCTCCCACTTTGCTTTTGGCAAACTTCTCAGGATCTTTCTGAACTTCTCTTCATTTGAGAACCTCTTTCCCAAAGACTCCAGGTTGTTCACCACATCAGTGAATATTTTGAACATTTCCTTGATGGTTTCATCTGAATTCATAATGAACAACTCATATTGCCTCAGAAGTATGTTGATTTTTGTCTGCTTAACCTGGTTGGTTCCTTCATATGTCACCACCAGTTTATCCCACACTTCTTTGGCACTCTTGCAGTTTGACACTCTGTTGAACTCATCGCATCTAAAGCACAGTATAGCAAATTCATAGCTTTGTAATTTTTGGATACCTTTTCCAGTTCAGTAACTGAGAGATTTTCCTCAGACTTGACAGTTCTGACTCCATCAATTGTAGTGTAATACTCATGAGGACCATTCTGAACTATTGACCATAGTTCCATGTCTTGATCTATGATGAACATCTTCATCAATGCCTTCCAATGCATGAAATTGTCACCACAGAACAATGGAGGTCTGTTAGCTGCCCTTCCTTGTGAGAATCCACCATCTCCTACATTACTCATGGTCACCAGATTGTTAGATCTAAAAACAGTGACACAGGCTCTAACCAATTGAAAGTGTGTAATGTAGACTAAATACAGGACCTAAATACTCTAGAAGGGGGGTTGAATAGAATATGGAAACTTTTTGCAAAACTTAAATTTTAACATGATAGCTTTGTGTGAAACTCAAATCTCAAGGCCTTGAGATTTTGTAAACTGTCTTAAACTCACTAAGGCAAAATTGTAAGCTTCAAGGCCTTGAGCTGTGAACAATTCTAAACAGCTTTTAAGCCCTAGTTTGATTTGGGTTGTGTGCAGCGGATAATAATCAAACAGAAAAGTAAAGAACACAAAGCAATTTACAGAGTTCAGTCCCAATGGACCTAATCTCTGCCTGAGGGATCTAATCCCACCAGGATTGGGCAAACACTTCTTATTACTCACACAGAAACAACCCTAGATCTTCAAGCCTAAGTGATTTTCCTTACACCTATACAGCTTGTGGTTCCAAACCTATCTAGTTCCAGCTACTATATGTTGAGCTAACAAGAACCTCTTGTTGTTCACTTGAACAAACAACCACTAGGTTAAGATAGGTTTAAATATAATATAGAGATACACAGATGGAAGTAAAAATGAAGAACAGAGTATAAAGATAAGTTGTTGAAGCCTGGAAGTGTTCTTCAGGAAAGAATGGATTGATTTGATCATCAGAAGTCTGGAATGAAGCTTGAATTGATTGTGTGTTTCAATGGATGATCTCCCACGAATTTGTCACACCTCTCAGAGTATTCTGCAAGCCTCTCTCTATACTCAAAATTCAAACCAGTCTCTTTTATCCACAACTGCAACTGATTGAGAGATTTTATGATCTCAGTTCCTACAAATCCTCCTTCTGTTTTCAACTAAAATTCAAACAGCTTCAAGTGGATATCCGTTGGATTTTTTTGAGATTTCTCCAGCACGTTTAACAAACCTGCAACAGCAAAGAAACACTGCAACAACACAATCCAAACAACTAACAGTACTAAGATTGTTTGGTTATACAGTTTCTGATAAAACTGTTTAATAAACTCAGAATAATAATCTGCATATACTCTTGAACAAATAAGTCATGAAAAAAAAAGTTTAAGACACTTAGAAGTGACTAAATAATCACAATACTAAGAGTCATAACCTGCAAGAAAGAATCAATCAAGTTCTGTAAAAACTGTCAGTAGCTCAAGGCATATCTCAAGGCCTTGGAGCTCTGAACCTGCTTTACAACATTTCAAAATTAAACCCAGATAACTTTGATTCTTCCTGTTCTGATCATCTGCAATTGTGTTAGATTTATAAATAATACAAACCACAAATATATACCATAAACCACTGATTTGCATAATCAGATATCCAATTCTGCAACACAAAGATGTTAGAACACATAGCCGGATAAGATAACTCAAGGATTTGAAGTTCTGTCAATCTCAAGGCCTTGAGATAACTGTCATGCCTTTGCTGCTAATGTCTTCACTAATGCCTTTTGTCTTTCATCACTCAAAACAATTACCAGTCAAAGCACATTCTGGGATCTTGACTCAACAAATTGGGTTTTAATTGTTTATGTGCAAATCGCATGGTGATTGGATATGGCCTTAGGATGTGGTTTGGTGTGATTGTTTAATTTTTGTGGTTTGGTTTACGGCCTGCGAGCTGATCAATTAATTGTAATAATTAATTAGTGTTTTATGGCCTGCGAGCCATTTTCTTTTCTCAACTTGTGAGATTTATTTTATTTAGTATAGTTGTTAGCTAGTGCTGGATAGAGTAGATTGTTAGCCAAGATTGAAGAAAAAAAGCCCAAAGCCAAAGGGAGCCACAAAAGATGGACATGGAGCATTCCACATGACTATGAAGTATGGACCAAAAGATGAAGACGCATGGAGATGTGTTTGCTTTTAGGGTTCATAATTAATTCCATTGGCTTGGAATTATCTTAGTCTAGAAAAGGCCATATTCACATCACGTTTTATTTTGTTTTGTGGTTGTTTATTTTATTGTCTTATTATTTTGTGGTTGGTGTATGGATGATGCATGCAATTAGGATAATAAGATAATTAGACAACCCGGATCTATTATTTGGAGTTATGCCCAAACTCAAATAGATAGATTAGTTGATATGGATCAACAAAATAATTAAAAATTGAATTGAAAATCCCTCAAAATTCAAATATTGTGTTTTTGCCTTCTCGTTATTTAAAAACTCATTATCATCATGATTTATCAAGTTTGCGCGTGCCAAAGCATGGCGACTTGGTTCATAATGATGGAATGCGATGGCACAAGCAAGTAATGTGCAATTCTTTAAATAAGAGGTTGAACACAACTAGGCTATTAATATGATTAAAATCTAGAGGCAAACAATTGGATTCATCCATACGGATGAATAAATAAGGAGTTATTTGCCTAATTGAACCAAGAGTTGCATAAAAGATGCAATTGGAATTGTTCCTACCTAAAGTAGTCAAATTGTGGGTGACTTGCCAAAGCAAGCTCATAAGGAGATGAAACATGGATCTTGGCCCACTAGAAAATATAACGATATTTTCTGCATTAATATCTTGAGGGTTATTAATCCGTAGAAAAATAGTGGGAGCTATATTTGATAAACTAGCCATTATTGAATATAGTAAAAAATTCACAAATACTAAAACTTGCGTATTTTCCTTTTTGTAGAATTCCAAATGGCAAACAACTCATCGAGTTCAGAAAATTCCCTACGATCTGTCCTTGAGAAGGACAAGCTCTCTGGAACCAACTTCCTTGATTGGTACAGAAAATTGAGAATCGTTCTCAAGCAAGAGAAGAAACTGTACGCAATCGAGGAGCAAGTTCCAGCAGGTCCAGAGAACAATACCCCTGCAGCCCTAAAGGCGTATCAAAAGTGTGTTGATGACGCTAATGATGTGGCCTGCCTTATTCTATGCACCATGACTCCTGAGCTTCAGAAGCAACACGAAAACATGAATGCTGTCGCTATGATCGAACATCTGAAGCAGCTCTTCCAAGAGCAGGAAAGGGTTGAGAGGTATGAGGTCTCTAAGGCATTGTTCAAGTGTCATCTGGCAGAAGGGAACCCGGTGGGACCCCATGTATTCCGTATGGTCGGGTACCTGGAGAATCTCGCCCGACTAGGGTTCCCGGTCGGCCAAGAGTTGGCAACCGATCTCGTGTTGCAATCGTTGCCAGAGAGTTATGGACAGTTCATAATGAACTATAACATGAACGAGATCGTGAAACCACTGTCAAATTTGCTCAATATGTTGAGGACAGCTGAACAAAGCATCAACAAGGGTAAGGGCAAGGCCGTTATGATGGTGCAGAAAGGAAAGGGCAAAATGTTTGCCTCATCCTCCAAGGGTAAAGGCAAGTTAGTTGCCAAGTCCAAGGAACCTGCCCTAAAGCCTGTTGGTGAGATTGCCAAAGGTGTGACTAAAGGTGAGTGTCACTACTGCAGTCAGCCTCGACACTGGAGGAGGAACTGCCCAAAATATCAGGAGGACAAGAGGCTTGGAATAGTGATTCCACCACCACCAGGTTTTTTGTTATAGATGTCAATTTAACTGTCTCTACATCATGGGTATTAGATATTGGATGTGGATCTCACATTTTTCGAAATGTACAGGATCTAAAGAGAAGTAGAAGATTGGCTAAAGGGGAGATAGATCTGCGCGTTGGGAATGGAGCAAAAGTTGCTGCGTTGGGCGTGGGCGTGTGCGAGCTATCTCTGCCTTCATGATTAGTTTTAGAGTTAAATAATTGCTATTTTGTGCCTGCTATGAGCAGAAACATTATTTCTATTTCTTGTTTGGACAAGGAAGGTTTTATTATTTCAATAAAGAAAAAATGTTGTTCCTTTTATTTTAATAATATTCACTATTTTAGTGCGCAATTATTTAATGGACTGTATGTCCTTGATCTAAGCAATCCTGTCTACAACATTAATACCAAGAGGATTAAAATACATGATCTGAATCCTGCTTACTTATGGCACTGTCGTTGAGGCCATATAAACGAGAAACGTGTATCTAGACTCCATAAGGATGGACTACTAGACTCATTTGATTTTGAATCATATGAGACATGTGAGGCTTGTTTATTGGGAAAAATGACAAAGTCCCCTTTCAATAAGAAAGGTGAGAGGAATAGTGAGCAATTGGCGCTCATATATACTGATGTGTGTGGGCCATTTGCCACGCCTGCCAGTGGTGGTTATGTCTACTTCATTACATTTACTGATGATTACAGTAGATATGGATTTGTGTACCTTATGAAGGCCAAATCCGAATCCTTTGAAATGTTCAAAGAATTCAAAAGTGAAGTAGAGAAGCAACTTGGCAAAAGTATCAAGGCTCTACGATCAGATCGTGGAGGAGAATACTTGAGGCAAGAGTTTGACGACTATCTTAGAGAGTGTTGGATCGTGTCCCAACTCACTCCACCCGGAACGCCACAATGGAATGGCGTGTCTGAGAGGAGGAATCGAACCCTATTGGATATGGTTCGATCTATGATGTCTCAAACCGATATTCCATTATCGTTTTGGGGGCATGCTCTTTTAAGTGCAGCTTTCACCATTAACCGTGTTCCATCTAAATCAGTCATGAAGACATCACATGAGATGTGGAGTGGGAGGCGTCCCACACTGTCGTTCATGAGGGTTTGGGGCTGGGATGTCTATGTAAAACGTTTACAATCAGAAAATCTAGGGCCAAAGTCGGATAAGTGTAAATTTTTGGAGTACCCTAAGGAAACTAAGGGTTACTACTTCTACAATCCAACCGAGAACAAAGTGTTTGTTGCTCGAACCGGCGTGTTTCTAGAAAGAGAATTTGTCTCTAAAGAAGCAAGTGGGAGGACAGTAGAACTTGAAGAAATTCAAGAACCACAAATCACTGAACCGATTATGGAACATGAACAGGAACCACAAGCAATTGTGGAACAGCCTGTTCAGGTAACACAAGAGCTTCGTAGATCTAGTAGAGTGCGCCAGGAACCCGAGAGGTATGGACTTCTCGTGACTGATTCCGGTGACACAATGCTCATAGATGATGAGCCTACTACCTATGAAGAGGCCATGAAAGGGCCTGACTCTCAGAAGTGGCTAGAAGCCATGAGATCCGAGATGGAATCCATGTATACCAACAAAGTATGGACTTTGGTGGAACCACCCGAAGGGGCGCGGCCCATAGGGCGCAAGTGGGTCTTCAAGAAGAAGATCGACATGGATGGTAATGTGATTACCTATAAGGGTCGATTGGTGGCTAAAGGATTCAGACAGATTTATGGTATTGACTATGATGAAACCTTTTCACCAGTCGCTATGACCAAATCCGTCCGAATCCTACTTGCAATTGCAGCATACTATGACTATGAGATTTGGTAGATGGATGTCAAAACAGCATTCCTTCATGGGAATCTCCTCAAGGACGTGTATATGATACAGCCGGAGGGTTTTGAGGATCCAAAGCAAGCCAACAAAGTCTGTAAGCTGCAACGATCCATTTATGGATTGAAGCAAGCTTCTAGGAGTTGGAATCGACGTTTTGATGAAGTAGTCAAAGAGTTTGGCTTCATCAGAAACGAAGATGAGTCTTGTGTCTACAAGAAGGTTAGTGGGAGCTCTGTAGCTTTTCTGGTCTTGTATGTGGATGACATACTTCTCATTGGAAACGATGTTCCCATGCTGCAATCTGTTAAAGATTGGCTAGGGAAGTGTTTCTCAATGAAAGACTTAAGGGAAGCAGCCTATATACTCGGTATAAAGATCTATAGAGATAGATCTAAGAGACTGCTAGGCCTAAGTCAAAGTACATATATTGACAAGGTGTTGAAGCGGTTCAACATGCAAGATTCCAAGAAAGGATTCTTGCCCATGTCACATGGAATCACTCTTTCGAAGAGTGGTTGTCCTTCCAATGAGATTGAGAAGGAACGCATGAGTAGAATTCCCTATGCCTCGGCCATATGATCTATCATGTACGCCATTTTATGTACTAGACCAGATGTGTCATATGCCTTGAGTATGACAAGAAGATACCAATCCAATCCGGGTGAGAGTCACTGGATTGCAGTCAAGAACATCCTGAAGTACTTGAGAAGAGCTAAGGATGCTTTCTTGATATTTGGCGGTGAGGAAGAGTTGCGTGTAAGGGGTTACACTGATGCAAGCTTCCAAACCGACAGAGATGACTTTGGATCACAGTCGGGATATGTGCTTTGCCTGAATGGAGCAGCGGTGAGCTGGAAGAGTTCCAAGCAAGAGACGGCGGCTGATTCTACAACAGAGGCTGAATACATTGCTGAAAATGGCACAGCAAAGGAAGTTGTTTGGATCAGAAAGTTTTTTTCTGAACTTGGTGTGGTTCCTAGCATTGTGGATCCAGTTGAGTTGTATTGTGACAACACTGGGGCGATCGCGCAATAAAAGGAGCCCATGTCGCACCAGAAATCCAAGCACGTGCTCAGGAAGTTCCATCTGATTCGAGATATCATCGATTGAGGAGACGTTCGGATATGCAAGATTCCTACAGATGAGAATCTGTCAGATCCACTTACAAAGCTGCTTGTGCAGAGGAAGCATGAAGGGCACACTAGGAGCATGGGCATACGAGATACGTCAGATTGGATCTAGTGCAAGTGGAAGACTGTTGGAATATATGCCCTAGAGGCAATCTAGTTTAGTATGAATTTATTTTGGCTAGAACATTCATTGTATTATTTATTGGATATTTAATATTATGAAGTCCTTAGATTTACAATTGTGCTGTTTATCTTAAATATCCCTAGTCCAATATAATGATTAATAGGACAATCATCTATAGACTAGTATGGGGTTGGATTGATATGGAGATATCATGATCCAACACATGGGTGTGCATTAAGGGTAATGGCGCACCGGATTAACCCATCTCCAAGAAGGCTACATACACGTTATGTTGAGTCACAAGTGCTTCTCGTGGTGCAATGGTATTGTCATCCTTAGACTTGAAGTCGCTAGATATTCTAGTTGTGGATTATTGTGATTTTGGTAGCGTTAAACGGTACACCGTAACTGGGTAGTTATAAAGGCGTGTACCGGATACAATAAGAAGAAAGCTTAGAGATCGTAGTGGACGTAGATAGAATTTGTCCCTCCCACATAACGAGAGCAAATATCTTAGGCCACTCGAGGGATAGTGCTTATAGAATTTCTGTCCAGACTCAAATAAATCAATATAGGATATTGATGTTATTTGCACGAATAAGGCTATTCCCATGGATCGAGAAACTATGGATTGGATATACGAGTGTGACTTGTATGTCTCGTGTCCAATCCGGATATAGAGACAAAGGGATGAGACAATTACTTGTACAAGGTTTGTCGGATGACTATTCTATTAGTTGGCTAGAATGGATTTTTTTGCTAGAAACCGCTCCATATTAGCAAACTGTTGCTACCAACTAGATAGAACCTATGGGGTCACACGCTATATAGAGTTGAACTAGATTTGGGAATTAATTAATAGGATTAATTAATTATAAGGATCACTTTGCAACACCTTGAAAACTTAGTAGGACTAATTTGCAAGGAAGGGACTAAACCGAATTCTAGTAGGACTAGAATGGGTCCTTTAGGTAGTTGGCAATGATTTGTTGGACTATATAAAGGATGCTCCTTCCTTCCTTCCCATACTTATGAGCCTTTAGTTCATAACTTGAGTGGGTGAGAATAAAAAGGAGAGAGAAAGCAAGCACGAGGGACCCATCCACCCCCCTTGCCGCCGCCCCATCCCGTCGGCCCAAACAAGGAGGCCGCCCCTCCTTGTTTCCTCGCGTTGTGTGATTTCTTCTTCCTCTTCCTCCATTATGCGCTAGCACAAAGGAGAAGGAATATCTAGATCTCAACTCTAGGAGTGGATCAACTATAGAGAACGTGACAAAATTCACGTTACAAGTCATCACAGGAGAAACCCTAAGGTGTGTAACTTGATTTCTTCCCTTACCATCGTTATGTCTCTTGTACTGTGATCCTTGGAGGGTATTGCATGGATTATATTTGTTTTTTCCGCTGCGTGTCCATGATCAAAACCCTACAAAACTGCTATCACAACAAGAGTCACAGAAAGTAATATTTCAAGATGGTTCATCCTCGAATCCACCCCCAAACTGGTGGAAGTTTTTCTGGAAGATCAATCTCCCGAAGAAAAACGTGTTCCCAATTTTGAGAGCCTTTAAAAAAGGCTTACCGGTTCCAGAAAACTTAAACACAAGAGGCATATCTGCAGAGAAATGGTGTCCAGTGTGCAAAAACCAGTTTGAAACTGAAACCCATCTGTTCTAAATGTGTAAACTGGCCAAGAAATGCTGGCTTTTGATGTTTGGGGATACTTTTGCTAAGAAAATTCAGTCCGATTTCAAGATCTGGTTCCCCCAAATGATTACAGATTCAGATTCAGAAACTAGGAAGAAAGTGGTCTTACTCATCACAAAGCTCTGGAAAAACCGAAATGATACGATTTTCAAGAACATCAAGAATGAACCAGAGATGATAGTGAATGAAGTTTCAGACAAGCCCTCCAACGGCGATTCCACCACCAAAACCGCCGGAGGGGTGGGTCGTTGTGAGTTCCCACGCCGCCTGGAACCCCGATCTGGGAGCGGCAGCGACGGTGTGATCTTCAGGGACGCGACCGGTGTCTTCATCGCCGGAAAAGCCTCGAAAACCCCCTCTCTCCCTCCACCAAAACCTCTGAAACAGAACCTTTGAGAGATGCAATCCATTTCGCAACAGAGCTTGGTTTCACCCATCTATGGTGTGAAACTGATGCAATTCAGCTAGAGAGAGAAGTTAACCGGAGAATTCTCGGGAAGCCACCAGAAGATGTAACGAAAGTGGAGCCTTTAGTGAATGAATGCACCGATTTACTCGGGAAAATAAGGGGACGTGTGGTCACTCACATACCGAGGAAGTGGAACCTTAGTCACCTAAAACCTCTCGAAGGGCATCGCCCCCGCTCCCAAAACTCGCTCTGGCGCTTTCGAGACCAAACCTCGCTCTAAAGGCGCTCAAGAAAATAGAGAGCTCGTTTGAGTAGGTGAATTACTTTTTAAAGCCAATTTGCCATTAGTTTGGACTATACTTGATGATTAATCTCAACTTATTATGTGTCAGTTTAATAATTCAACTATTTGAACATTATTCTTCTTTATTGAAGCAACCTATTCGACAAATGAATACTGACAACCCATTTAATAAAATATATTCTCATGTGTAAAATCACATTATCACATGTAAATATTAGTTTTCTTCATAAAATTATAGTAAATAAATATTATATATAGACGCTCTCGTGACACTCTTAAATGCAATCCTTCTGAAATTAGACGTTTTCTCACCCCCGCTCCAGTTCGCGCTCCTGCTTCGCTCCCGCTCTAGGTGACTTAGAGTGGAACAGCTCAGCGCACTTATTTGCACATCAGGCCCTCAAATTCCACCTTAATAGCTCCTGGATCCATTCCCCCCAGATTGGGCCTTAGATCAGCTAAATAATGATATTGTAACTCGTTTTGGGCTCTTGGCCTAGTTTGTTATATCCATTCCCCATCAAAAAAAAAAAAAGACAATGCGAGTGACTAGTGAAGGACACTGCTGGTAATTTATTTTATCTAGTCATACACAAACAAGAGAATACTTTGTGAGTGACTCACAAAATTGGCATGTGAGCGAGATAGTGAAAGCCATGAAAATCTAATTACACTAATGGAGCAAATCCACTTTCACGCGAACATCGCTCTCCTCCACATGAGTAGTCTCCCAGTGTGTTTGAACACTGAGTTTTCCAATCTCTCCTCCTTCTCTGTCACTGCTGTAATCTTTTAATTTCCCATGTCCGAGTGCTTTGTTGCATCAGAGCATCCAGCATCCAACTTTCACCATGCTATGGGGGCCTCGGAGATGGTGGATAATGGTACACATTTGTGGTTTTGGGGATTTCAAGAGAGGCAGGGGTTTGGCTCTACACTTTTGCCATCACAGACTGCTCTACTTTCTTGATGAAAGTCCGTCTTGGAGCCCTCTTTGGAATTGTAACTACTGTTGAGATGGGTCTGTTGGCTGAACATTGAGTTGAACTGCTTGATGTTGACATGTTTACCAAGCATTTGAACTTTATCGTGTTACAAGAGAGGTTGGTTGAAAATGACAGAATAATATGGGGTTGAATGCTTCTGGTTCTATATTGACCGAGTGATACTGTTCTATTTATTCCAGTTTTGAATTTTTCATTTATATCCATGTCACCTTAATGGTTTGACCCGGTGATTTGGATTGCAAAATAATACAAGTTTTTAGTAATTTTTACAACACCTTTTAAATTACTAAAAAATTGAATCGGATAGCTAATTAAGATCACTGGATCACAACGACCAGATGAATAGCGGTAAAAATAAAAGGAGCAAGAAAGAGAAGAAAGAGAGAAATCAGCAACATCGATATAGTGGAAGACTTAATTTTACAACTCTTTTTGGGTCCAAATTAATTGGGTAACTCAATTCATGTTTTCTTTTAGAATTCAAAAGAGATGATATTTACTCCAGCCTTAAGATCCAAGTACTTATTGCCATAAACAAATCCGGGTATTTGGGTGATTATTTTATTGGTAAATTACTATAGACCCACTTGTGGTTTGAATGTCGCTCACTAAGATTTACATTGGACTAGTTTGGTAATTGTGTGGCGGTTTAAAAAGCGGCTATGTAGTAAGCACTGTGAGAAAGCTGCTGTAAGAATATGCACAAAAAGTGTTTGATAAACTCCGTATATAACCTGCTGTCGAAAAACACTTTTGACTTTTTGTGTTTGGTAATTAGTGCTTTAAATTTGTTGTAAATGTCTAAACGACTATTTCAGACATGATATAATAAATATTATTATTACAATAATATATTATTAATACTTATTAATGGATAATGATGTCAAATAATAAATCAATCAAAAAGCAGGTCGAAGAAAGCAACCCCTCCCCGCTTTTCGAAAGCTGCTGTGGGAAGCCGTTGCTTTCTAGAAAACAAAAAAATAAAAATTTACCAAACACATAAATGTTGCTCTTGGATTTGAAAATCAACGTTCTAAAAAGAAAAAGCATTACCAAACGGGCAAAATATAGTTCGTTATTGTCCTGCCCTATATATCTGCCAACATCTTAGTTACAAGATAATGTAAATTGTCACTAAAATTTCACAATTTAGTGACAAAAAAACTTGTCATTAAAAAACTAGAAGTTAGTGACAAAAAAATATTGTTACTGTCTACTCATTATTATTGACAATAAATAAAAATTTCACTAACAAATGATAGTTAGTGACAAAAAATATTGTCACGGCTAGATAGCAATTAGTGACAATAAAAACTTTTTTTTGTGACAATATCTAATCGCAATTATCAAAACCTTAGTGACAATATATTTTGTCACTAAGCAATTACAAACTAATACCATTGGTATACGCTCACATACCTGGACGTCAAATAACCTCAAAATGGAGACTGTAAAATCGAAATTATATTAAACTCAAATCGATTTACAACAAATGTTTTCAAGATAACTCATATACATAACAAGTAATATAGAAACATCCCAATTCTACGTCAATGTCGAAACAGAGTTGAATCTAAAAAAAAGGGAAAGATTGTTGAAGCACCAACATAACATAATCCTCCAAACTATTCTTCTACTTGTG
Organism: Linanthus parryae; assembly: GCA_023055425.1. Classification (NCBI taxonomy): domain Eukaryota; kingdom Viridiplantae; phylum Streptophyta; class Magnoliopsida; order Ericales; family Polemoniaceae; genus Linanthus; species Linanthus parryae. Next base: position 159,528,035 of record JALGPY010000002.1, on the reverse strand, counting down.
TTTTATCTCGAAGAAACTTCGATGATCAACTTCCATCATTAACTGCATATGTAAGAAATGAAACAAACCAATGACAGATTCATAAATCCCAATGAACAAAAGTTAGAATTACCAATATGTAACTCATGGTTAGTTTCCATGACTAGGAACACAAGTGAATAGGCAACTATACCAATTAGTAGTTGTAGCATACATAAACTAATATGCACAAGTATTTGACTTTCACCTCAGCTCAACGAGCCTACTGGTTGGTGCATATATAGATAGGTTCATATCCTTAACTTCCAAGACTTAGACTAGTACGATCATTGTGTCTAAATGTCTAAGTTCAGGAAATTATCACGAGTAAGACCATTGATTGATTTATTTTGATGAGAGATTATGCTAAAGAAACTCTGACTTTGTCTTATATTGGTATAATTTTGACAAGTGGATATGGAACATATGTTAACTAGCCGTCCGTTTCAAATGAACTGATTCGATAACATTATCAAATCATTATGAATATTATGTCTATAAATAGAGGTTGATGAAGTATTGCAAAACACATCACATCTTTAATACATATCAATTCGTTCGCTCATTATTCTTTTATACACTGTGAGTTATCAACCTCAGCCATCCAACCTCTCCACAAATTGCTCATCTTCTTCATCCACCACCGACGCGATTTCTTAACGCGTATGCGCAAGTGCACGGTCAAGTAATATGGGGGTGGCATTTCAAACCTGAGTTATCGTTCCCACGAGGGAAGACTTGATATTATTTAATTAGTTCTTATTTTAGAATACGGTACAATGAGGAAGATTGAGATTTCTAAGAGTTTGTCACCCACAAACCAGTGACTGAAAATTAAAATAAACAACTAAACTAATATTTTTGGATTTTGTAGCTAACAAATAGGTATGGGGAAACTAGGCAATCTCTAGATCACCTAGGGCTGTAGACGAATTCTGGATAAGCTACGTAACACGTTGATCCTATTCTAGTTTAGCCGGGTAATTGCACTGACAATCTTCTATCGGTCTCATGTCATTCTACTTCTCGGTTAACTACAATCTCCTGCCGGTATCATGTGTCTTTCGGTCCGTTCTAGTAGGCTAACGGCCTGCACGACAACGGGTCCTGTTGGTCCACCACTGCATGAAATAGTCGAATCTCACCTACCGAAGCTACCCACTAAGGATAATCCTAGCACTTCTCTTCTTGGTCTCCGTGTCGGGATTGTGTTCAAGTTCTCATCACAATTAGGCTAAGTCACTGTCGTTCACTCATCTGATTAGATAATACGTTCGGGGAGCTACTTCATTCATATTAAGGATTAAGCCTAGAACAAGAACATGTGATTAGAATGAATCTTAACTTTAATCAAGAAATTGACTCATGAAAAAATCCTAGTTTCGATGGATATCAAATCATTTCCTACTCGTGTCAAAAGACTATGATCAACGATAAAGTCAAGAAACTAACTGTTCATTCAATAAATCAAATCACAAGCATGAAAAAAAGTCTACGAATCCGAAAAACTAATCATCTTTATAACCTTAGGCTCTCTAGAGAAGCCCAAAAAAGTATTTAGCTAACAATAAAAATAGTAGCAAAACAAAGTTTCTCCATACGAATGATTAAGAGAAGAGGAGACGAAATCAAACTGAAAATCAAAGCTTCGTCATCTTATCCCAGTCCTCCTCGTGTCTTCTACGTGGCTTCCATAATAGATTTGCGTAGAATAGACTCCCACTAATTTTCTACCATCCATGTTAATAAATCTGTGACTAGGTTTCTCCTTTTTATTTTTACAAACCCCCCCTTCATGAATTGCCACATTTCATAAATAACAAATCAACTTCTTAACATTGTAGCAGCTCCGTTCAAACCTGCGCCATCCACAATTTGGGCTTCTGTTTTTTTCTTTCTTCTTTCTTCTTCTTTGTTGTCCTTTGCTATGTGAATCTGCAACCACAGTGGAGATGGAATTGGAATCTTCCAATCGAACCTAGGCTTGTGGGTGATTCTTGCCATCGCATTGAATGTAGGAGGATAATAAGTTTGCCGATGGTTGAGAGGTTGACAACTTGGGTTCTGGGTTTCAATTCGGTTCGGTTGAAGCTGGGTTTCTGTGTGAATTCGCCCGAGTTTCTGGGTCTGTAGCTGGCGACTTGGTGGTGGGGGAGAGAGGAGAAGACGACGATGGCGTGTTGCTTGGATTTCTGGGTTTTGCTATTTTGAATCGCAGTATACGGTGGTTCTGGTTTAAGTGGTAATTAATCGGCGCAGAGCGGTGGAAGAGGCGGTTGTGGTGTTCGGTGACAGTGGTTTTGGGCTTCATTTGATCGTGCGATCAGTTGAGCTGATCATGCGATCTGCCACTTGTTCGTGCAATCTTGATAGCTGATCGTGAAAATACAGAGAGTTGACTTCATCTTGTTGCTCCAAATTTTTCTAAGGCATCGATGTGTTTTCTTCATGGGGTGATGAGTGTACTTTTTCCATTCTTTGCAACGTTCTTCTTCTTTCTTCTTGCTTTTTCTTGCTCTCGAGCTTTTTAATTGGTTTCTGAAGTTCGTTCCCACTTCCCACCTCATATTCACTCCACCAGCACCTGAAATACACAAAACTAAACATACCTGTGCGATCAAATGTGATAAATAAAGTAGAAATAAATGAGAAAATGCCCGGATTTACAATTACTCGCTCAAAGCAAAACTTCTACGTTTTCTCTCTAATTATAGTGTAAATCTAAGATAATCAACCTCGAAATCACGCAAAATGATACCAAACATGTAAGAAATATAACTCTAGTAGAGAGTTATCAAATCCCCTACACGACCTTTTTGCACGTCCCGAGCAAAATCAATCGTTACACTGCATTTCAATCCACCGAATTGCATACAACTCCACTGTCATTTGACATAAATGATGCACAGTCACGATGCAATCTATATGACTATACACAATGCAACTCGATTATAAACAATGCAAGAATTAACAACAGATGGTTTTATTTTTCTTAAGAGACGGGCAATCTCGCTATCACTAACCAGAATCATGAAGTTCTCACAACCGCAACAAGGAATTGAATATACAATGACCCTACTCACAAGCTTAAGGGGTTCCGAAACATCAACCAAACTCAATCCCGAATTCGGGCACGCCCTTTAGCTCTGAGGGTCTAGGCACCCTTAGTCCTATGGTAGTGTTTCGTCGCCAAGTCATATGAGGTTTTCAAACCCTCTTACTGTTATGCATTGAATGCAAATTGTCTCAGTGACGTGTGACACAACTCCGTGTAATACGGCTTGAATTTAATGTTTCTTAGACACTCTAATTGGCTTGTGTTATTTCACTGATAAGCTTGATTGTGGAGGATAATATAGTTGCCTATTTTGCAGGATTATTTCCTAAACTGTTTGAATGCTGGAATGGAAATAGACTTCTCTAATTTATTTTGTGTCTGATCAGTCATGCCTCGAGCCTCCAAACTCTCCTAAACAAGATCAAGTCAGTATCTTTGAAGATACTAAGCAACTAGCCGTTGCTAGAGCTATAAGAAGAGTCAAGATACCTTGCTGATTTTTAGAATTCAAACTGGCTCCATAAGAGTGTGAAGGATAGACGAATTTCAGAAACAATCAACAGAGACACACTTAAACACATTCAGGGATTGGCAAGCAACACGGAAGCAGACTTATCCATCTCAATCCGAGCATCTAAAGAGCACTGCATTCTCTCTCCTAGACTTTGTCTCAGTGTTCTTCTTTCTGAACTTCATTTGTATATCATTCTGATAATACTTCTAGTTTGGTTTCTCGTGAGTTGCTCAAGTGAACAACATTCAAAAAGTAGAATAAAGTAAGCTAGAAGTAAGGGATCACATTTTCATTGCTAGATTGTGGGCGCTATCTTTAATGAACTGAGGAAATGATTTACCTATTAGGTGAAATCTGATAGAAGGAAGGGCACGTGATACCTTTGACCTGCCTATCGAGTAAGGAAGCATAGTTCAGAGAATTCTTATTGAATCAGTTAGCTAGAGCAGGTACTAGATCGGTTAGTGAGAATCACAAGCTGTAACAGAGTAGGGAATATCTATGTTCTTGAGATCTAGGGATTAGCTTTTGATTAATAAGAATTGAGTTGAAAATCATGTAGGGATTAAGTCCCTGAGGTAGAGACGTAGGTCAAGTGGACTGAACTCTATAATTCCCTTGTCTCTTGCATTTACATTTTAGTTCTATACTTGTCTTATTAACTGCTCACAAAAAGGGTTTTTTTTTGAAGGACTTGAACTTTATTTCAAGGCCTTGAAAAAGATCAGTAACTTTCTCTTAAATGTTTTGGCTTCCAAAGTCTTGAAACTCATTTCAAGACCTTGAATTACTATCTTTTACCTTCAAACTTATTTGAAATCACATCTTTGTTAAAAGTTGTCATACTCTATTCAACCCCCTTCTAGAGTATTGATCCTGTATTTCTATCTGCTGTACTTCCCCCTTTCAATTGGTATCAGAGCTTGTATCACTGCATAGATCAAACAATCTTGTGATTATGAGTAAAGTAGGAGATGGTGGTTTCTCTCAAGAAAGAGCTGCTAACAGACCCCCTTATTATGTGGTAACACTTTTGTGCACTGGAAAGCCCTGATGACAATGTTCATCATTGATCAAGATATGGAGCCATGGATTATCATTCAGAATGGTCCTCACACATCCTACACAGAGAAAGATGGGATTAAAACTCCCAAAACTGAGGATTCACTTTCAGTTTCTGAATTAGAACAGTTCTCTAAAATTTTTAGAGCTATGAATCTCTTATACTGTGCTTTGAGTGCAGATGAATTCAATATAATTTCAGGATGCAAGACTGCTAAGGAGATATTAGGGCTGCAACTCGGGCGTGTTGGACGGCTTAACACCACTTTCCTAGCCCGAGCCCGAGTTCTGTCGAGGCTGCCCAAGCCCAGCCCAGCCCGAGTTAAGAGCATCACCAACCCGTCCAAGCCCAAATTCGTACGAATCAGTTCGGGTTCGAGCTGAATTCTTGCTTCTACATTAAACTAAATACCTTTTTAAGAACACAAGAAAGATAATAAATTGTTGGTGAAAAAACATATCAATTAGTTGTAGAACAAAACAATGGTTAAAAACATCGCTAATAATCAAAAGAAAAATAGCATATTCATGTGAGATATGCTATATAATTCTCTCAAAACATAATATTTATAGGTAGTGGTCATACAACTCGGGAAATTGGGGTTAGCACGTCATTTAATATTTGTGGCCAAGCCCGAACATAATTGCAATTCGGTATAAGGATTTCTGTCCAAGCTCGTCCAAATTACTAAAACTATATGCTCGGGCCCTATTTTAGTTCGGGCTGGGCTCGGGTTGGTCGGGTTCAACTCGCCCCAAGTTGCACCCCTAGGAAATATGGGATCAGCTTGTGGTGACCTTTGAAGGAACTAGCCAAGTGAAAAAAGACAAAGATCAATATATTCCTTAGACAGTATGAGTTGTTCAAGATGAATGGAGGTGAATCCATGAGATACATGTTCAAGAGGTTCACATATATTGTCAACAACATGGATTCATTGCGAAAAAACCTTTCCAATGAAGAAAAAGTTAGAAAGATCTTGAGAAAACTTCCCAAAGCTAAATGGGAACCTAAGACTAGTGCCATTGAAGAAGCTCAAGATCTATCATCCCTTCAAATTGATGATTTGGAAGAAAAGATTCTCACACATGAGATCTCCATGAACGAGATAGATGGAGAGTTACTAGACAGTGTCAAGAACTTAGCTCTCAAGGCTAAAGAGAGTGAACCATCTCAAAGCCTTGAACCAGAAGAGGATGATGATGAAGATCCCTTTGCTTTTATTTCCAAATCCTTGACCAGAATCTTGAGGATGAATAAGAACTTTTGAAACAAAGAATTCAGCAGGGACAAACACATATCGTCCAGTAGTAGCAGAGACTATAAAGGTAAATGACCTCCTATCATGGTAATAAACCTAAATTAATGAATTGCTATGAGTGTGGTGATGCAGGACGCTAAATTATAGATTTTCCACACATGAAAATAAAACACCTTCAAAAGAAAGACCATGACAGAAGAAAGAAAGCTATGGTAGCCTCCTGGAGTGTTCTGATTCCTCTAGTGATTCTGAATCTGAGGGAGAACAGTCAAACCTCTGCCTTATGCCCAAGCATGATGAATGTTATAAAAATAATATTGAGGTAATGGTAAACAGTTTGATTTCTAAACCAACAGATGTCCTCTCAGACTATCTCAGAATAATGCTTTTAAATGAAGAGGACTATCTGAATGAAATCATGATTTTAAAAGAAAATTTTCATGATCAAGCAAAAGAAAACTTGGAACTTACTTGTCTCAATCAGATTCTTGAAATATCTCAGAAGAATTCTGACAGAGATTTCAAGGACTTGGAAACTAGTTTCAAAGCCTTGAAAACTCAAGTCAAGAAAGTAGTAACTGAAAACTCTCTCATGAGTGACATCATGGTTGCTGTAAAAAATCAACGTGATGAATTAAAGGAACAAAAGAATACTCTAACTGAGAAACTTCAAAATACTGAGAAAAGTTGTGACAAAGCTTGATGGCTCAGAACACATTCTGGACCTGATTCTTGGAGGAAGTTTACAGTCTGTTCACAAAACTGGTATTGGCTATAATCCAAACTTTGCAAGAAAAAGTAACACAAGATTTTTGAAGGCTATGAACCAATCTTCTCCTAAGTTCCATTACTGCAACAAAATTGGTCATGTTAAGGTGACTTGCCCTTTTAGAAGAAGAGACCCTCAAATAATGAGGAATACCTTTCCACCTAAACATAACATGTCAGACAGATTAAGGTTCCAAAAGAGGTTAGACCACCTAACATGGTTGACCTTGAATATGAATCTAAATTCCACACTTGGTCTAACAGCTGGGTAAGGCAGTGCATGGTGTTTGCAGGCTGTCACCAAGAGCAAATATTAAAAATGGTTTATGGACAGTGGTTGATCCAGAAACATGAGTGGAAAGAGATCCTTATTCTCAGAACTAAAACAACAATCTAAAAGGTTGAGTCACACTTTGTGACAAAGGAAAGTGCAGCATTCTAGGTATTGGTAAAGTTGGTACTGACTATGAAAACTCTATTTCTGATATTTATTTAGTTGATGGCTTAAAATTCAATCTGCTTAGTGTATCTATGTTATGTGATAATGACAAAAGAGTTATTTTTGACAAAAAGAAATGTGTGGTGAAAAATGAGAAATCTGGAGTTTGCATTCTCATTGCCTGAAGGTATATAAATGTCTATACTTTACACCCTAACAATGTTGTAGCAGAAAGTCTGAAGTGCCTCAAGGACTTGAAAGAGGATTCAGAGCTTTGGCATAAAAAGATTGGTCACATTAGCTTGCATACCTTGAACAACTGGATTTCTAAGGACCTAGTAAGAGGTCTACCCTCTATCAAATTCAAAGATGAAGAAGTATGCAAAGCCTGTGCTCAAGGTAACAGATAAGAAGCTCCTCCAATCCAAAGAAGTTTAGTACTACTAGACCTATTTAATTGCTTCATATGGATCTTTGTGGTCCTATGAGAACTCCAACTCCACAGGGTAAGAATTATATGTTAGTTATTGTTGATGACTATTCTATATTTACTTGGGTTATGTATCTGAATCTCTAACTGAATTTTCAAGCTTTGTAAAGAGCTTCAAACTTCGAAAACCTGCCAATTGCTTATATTAGAAGTGATCATGGTAGAGAATTTGATCATCTTGAGTTTAATTTATTTTGTGCTGAGTATGGCATCTCTCACAACTTTTATGCTCCAAGAACTCCTCAACAGAATGGTGTTGTTAAAAGAAAGAGCATGACTCTTGAAGACATGTCTACGACAATGCTTTTGGAGAACAAGTTACCAAATTCATTCTGGCCAGAAGCTGTGAACACTGCCAACTACGCACTCAACATGTGCCTCATTAGGCCAATCTTGAAGAAGACCTCCTATGAGCTTTTCAAAGGAAGAAAGCCAAACATTTCCTACAGAAAACCTTTTGGATGCACATGTTATGTTCACAACAATGGTAAGGACAACCTTGGTAAGTTTGATGCAAGAAGTGATGAAGGTATATTTATTGGTTACTCTCTGACTAGCAAAACTTATAGAGTTTACAATAAAATAACTAAGATTGTTTAAGAAAGTATTCATGTTATTTTTGATGAAAGCTATGATGGTTCTTTGAGTGAAAGTTTTGAATACTTGAATCTGAATAAGCATGAGTCATAAGATGAAGCAGAGACTTCACATGGTATCAAGGAAAGCTTCTAGGAAAACAGAAAGAATTTTCAAGGCCTTGAAAGTAGGTCTCAAAGCCTTGAAAAATAGTATCAAGAGAACCAAAGTGAACAAGCTACCACTTCAAGTTCTCAAAGACATGAGAAGATTCCTGCGGAACCTGAGCCATGGAATCCAGGAAAGAGATTCAAATATTTGTCATCTCATCCAGTTGACAATATTATATTTGATCCATCCACTGGTGCACAGACCAGATTTCAATTAAAAAGTTTGTGTGCTTTTGATGCTTTTGTTTCTCTTGTACAACCCATAAATTTGAAAGATGCATTACAAGAAGCAAACTGGATCATTACTATACAAACTTAGCTCAATGAATTTGAGAGGAACAAGGTTTGGAATCTGGTTCCTCCACCTAAAGATCAGTTTGTTATAGGCACAAGATGGATTTTCAAAAATAAGCTAGATGAAAATGGCAAGGTAATCAGAAACAAAGCCAGACTAGTAGCTTAAGGCTACAATCAGGAAGAAGGTATTGATTATGAGGAGACTTTTGTTCCTGTTGCAAGGTTAGAAGAAACTAGAATATTGCTTGAATTTGAGTCTTACAAGAACATTAATTTTTTTCAAATGGATGTTAAGTGTGCATTCCTAAATGGATACTTGGAATATGAAGTCTATGTTCTCAGCCCCCTGGTTTTGAAATCGACGAGTTTTCAGATTATGTCTAAAAACTTGACAAAGCTCTTTATGGTTTGAAATAAGCTCCACGGGCTTGGTATGAAAGATTGTCAAAGTTTCTACTTGAAAATGATTTCAAGAGAGGTTTAACTGATAAATCTCTTTTCATAGAGAATCATGAGAAAGACATTCTAGTAGTTCAAATTTGTGTTGATGAAATTCTGTTTGGAGCTACGAATGATTCTCTTTGAAAGGATTTCTCAAGTCTTATGAGCAGGGAATTTGAGTTGATCTTAATAGGAGCATTGAACTTCTTCCTTGGACTTCATTAACATCAAATGAAGAAAGGAATTTTTCTTCACCAAAGCAAGTATACCAAGTAATTGATTCACAAATACAATATATCTCAGTCCAAGGTAACCAAGACTCTAATGATTTCTACTCTATCCTTATACAAGGATCAAGATGGTAAGAGTGTAAATCAGAAAGAGTACAGAGGTATGACTGGATCATTGATATATCTCACTGCAAGTAGACCAGACATTATGTTTAGTATTTGTATGTGTGCTATATTTCAATCTGATCCTAAAGAGTCACTCATGATTGCTGTTAAAAGAATTTTCAGATATCTCAATGGTACCAAAGACATAGGGCTTTGGTATCCAAAACAGTCTAACTTCTCTCTTTGTGGATATTCAGATGCTGAATTTGCAGGGTATAAAGTTGACAGAAAAAGCACTTCAGGGTGTTGCAAATTTCTTGGTTCTTCTCTAATCAGCCAGCATTCAAAGAAACAAAACTCTGTGGAACTATCAACAGTTGAAGCTGAATATGTAGCAGATGGAGCTTGTTGCTCACAAGTGCTATGGATTGCTCAGCAAATGAGAGACATTGGTTACTTCAAAGAAATACCTATCAAATGTGACAACGTCAGTGCTATTTCAATCACAAAGAATCCATTCAGCAATACAGAACCAAGCACATAGATGTTATACATCATTTCATCAGAGATCATGCTGAAAAAAGGTGATGTTGTTCTTGAATTTGATTCCACTAACATGAAAGCGGCAGATATCTTCACTAAACCATTGCCATAAGAAAGATTTACAGCCCTCGGATTAGAACTGTGCATGCTCAATAAGAAAGCATTGGTTTAGGGGGAGTATCAGGTAAGCATAAGGTAAGTATTATGTGTCTCAAAAATTTGAAATGAGTTTCAAAGCCTTGAAAACCATATCAAAGCCTCGAAGCCTTGATTTTATGTGTTTCAGTAGTATAGCTTTTCAAGGTCTTGAAAGTCTTTTCAAAGCCTTGAAAATAAGTCTGTATGCTATAGAATGAATAATTATATCTTTCAATGTTGAGTGCTATCTCTGTAGATAATTGCTCAATATTGCTTTTAACTTTTTAAACTTTTTTTAAAATAAGTATTATCTTATTTCCTTTCCCACGTCACACACACACACGCACAAATTCGAATTTCATTCAAACTAAAAAGATATTAAAATATTTGGAAATATTATTGTTTCCTTATCTGACTCACACTCTCTAATATTTATCTTCTTCTACTTCCTATCTTTTTTTGTTTCACTCTTGTCTCTCTCTTTTTTACCCACAAACCCTAATGAGCACAAGGAGAGTATCCCAAAGAATCAAGATGGCCGTAGGATCAAAGGTTGTTTATGAAAAGAAAGTGAAGTTCAAACTCTCAGTGGTGATTCTAGCTCCAGAACTCGAACTGAAGAAAGGGCTCCTTCTCCTCGTAATAAAAAAACCAAGAAAGATGAGACTCCAACCTCCAGTAAGAAGAAGAAGAAGAAGGAAAAGCCATCTTCTCCTGAAGAACAGCCAGAAGAACAGATTGCTATTCCTAAAAAGCTAAAGAAGAAGAAGCCTACAAAATATGACAAAGGAAAAGGAAAAGATGATGTTGGAGAACCAGAAAATAGTAGAAGTACATTACCCCTGGTAAGAAATCGGGTCTCTCTAACAAGTGGTTTATCAGTAACACTGCAAGAGGTTTATGGTAGGATGGATTTGCTCTTAGATCTATAGCTTATTTCATCATGATTAGTGTTGATTTGTTGAAAAGCATGAATTTGGAGTGTATCAAAAGATTGAAGAAAAGTTATGCTTGGAAAATTCCTAATCCTTCAGAAGTTGCATACCCCAGACTTACTAGGTTCTTTTACCTAAACTTGAAGCAAGTCAAGTCCCTAAACATGACTTTAACCTCTAGAGTTGCTGGCATAGACTTGGAACTAGATAATTCTATATTTGCCAATGTGTTAGGCTATCCCAAGACGTATGACACCAATAATCATCTAAATAAGAATGAAACTATGAAACTAGCCAGAGAAGAGTTCTTTCTACCCAATGCTCCTACCTCTTCAAAGCAGTTAACACACTCTGTGCTGAATGTGGAAGCCAAAGTTCTCTTCTATTTTGATGAGGTGTGTAGTGCCAAATGAACATTCAAAGGAGCTGATTACTGACAGAGTTCTATACTTGGATATACTTTACTTGCTTGAACCCAGTGCTAAACTCATGCTGATTCTTCTTCAGATCATCCATGGCATTCTCTAAACCATCAAGACTTTGAAGCATAAGGCCAAGGTATTGAGACTAAGAGGGTAAGGTTGAGGTGGGGATCATGGCTTTGGGTTTTGGAAACTTCTTTGATTGCAGTTCTTCTGCACACAAGTCAGAGTATAACTTCCAATCTCCTTTTACTGCTTGTCATGAATCCAATTCTTTGAAAATCTTTCTCATCAAGCATCTCAAAACCAGTAGTGAGAGTCTCTTCCCTGTCATTTGGAATCTCCAGGTGATCAAAGAAAAGTGATAGAATATTGGCATAAGGCAAATGATGCTTTCTTTCCTTAGACTGAGAGAAAAGCATGTGTTCCATCACCAGAGAGGGTAGATCAATCTCATAACCATGCATGATTAGCTACACAAAGCATCTCCAAGAGTATCAATGTACTTCATGTGGAAGAGGAAGTCTCTCAGGCTGAAGAAGGATCAAACAACACTGCACAAGGTTCAACCAAAGCATTGTTCAGTGAGCACACAAATCAGAATGAGGCTACATGGGTGGTGGACAAAGGGAAACAAGTAGTTCAAGAACAGGGTGGTGAAGAACAGGAACAAGCTGATGTTGACAGTCCAGACTCAGGAATGTTGATCAAGGATCTCAAGAAGAAGAAAAAGAAGAAAGCATCAATTCCAGAGGTTGTGACTGATGCAGATCTGTTTGAAGAAGAGGTAGCTACTTTCGCTAGTGATAAGGTCGCTCGAGAAGAAGAACAGGAAAGTGCAGAAGGTGAAGAAGACAGTGAAGAAGAGGTTGCAGAGCCACATGGAGATGGAGGACCAAAACCCTAATTCTAGCATTTTCTTTATTTCTTTCTCAAGGCCTTGGTTTCTTTTTCAAATCCTTGAAAGCTTCTCCTTTTCAGAACTATTTTCTTTAAGCTTTCAAAGACTTTGATTCAACATTTTCTCGGTCTTTTTGATGAAAGTGAAAAAGGGGGAGAAATTTAGGTATTTTATTTGGAACTTTAGTTGGTTTAGAGACCAAGTTTAGGTCATTAGGTTTTGATTGCTTATCTGCTCAATAAGTTGGATTGTTTCGCTTAATTTCTGCTTTTGTGTATTTTCTAGGTTTACTGCAATTATTACGCTATGCTCTAATGTTTAATCTTGGCAGAGAATCAGTTCTTAACAGATAATGATTTTGTCTTTCATCAAGGGGGAGATTGTAAGTACAACTTGTTTTCAAAGGATGAAGTGCAGTAAGTTTTAAGGCCTTGAAACTGTGTTCAAAGGCTTGAACCTAAACTGCAACATAAGCATGAACTAAGAGGGAGCTTTTCTAGCTCAGATCTCTTTCTATCTCTTATTATATGGTTATTACATACTTGATGATGAAAGAAAAACCAATATATTGTTTTAGATTAGCTGTTATTTCACTGATAAGCTTGTCTTGTTCAGGATAATGTAGTTGCCTATTTTGCAGGATTATTTCCTAAATTGTTTGAATGGAGGAATGGAAATAGACTTGTCTAATTGATTGCATGCCTGATGAGTCATGCCTGGGGCCTCCTAACTCTCCTACACACAATATCAAGTCAGTATCCCTGAAGATAATAAGAAACTAGCCGTTGGAAGAGCTGCTAGAAGAGTCAATATACCTTGCTGAGTTTTAGGGAAGTTAGTTCCCAGAAGATCTTGAAGACCTTCAATTCAAACTGGCTCCTTAAGAGTAAGAAGGATAGATGAATTTCAGAGACAATCAACAGAGACACACTCAAACACATTCATGGATTGACAAGCAACAAGGAAGCAGACTTATCCATCTCAATCCAAGCATCTGAAGAGCACTATATTCTCACTGCTAGACTTTGTCTCAGTGTTCTTCTTTCTGAACTTCATTTGTATATCATTATGATAATACTTCTAGTTTGATTTCTCATGAGTTTTTCAAGTGAAAAACATATAATTCTCATTGAATCAGTTATCTAGAGCAGGTTCTAAATAGGTTAGTGAGAACCACAAGCTGTAACAGAGTAGGGAATATCTCGGTGCTTGAGATCTAGGGCTTAGCTTTTGATTAATAAGAATTGAGTTGAAAATCCTGCAGGGATTAAGTCCATGAGGTAGAGACGTATGTCCAAGTGGACTGAACTCTATAATTTATGTGTCACTTGAACTTACGTTTCAGTTCTTATCCTTGTCATATTAACTGCTCAAAAGAGGTTTTTGTTTCAAGGACTTGAACTTCATTTCAAGGACTTGAAAAAGATCAGTAACTTTTTCTTAACTGTTTTGGCTTCCAAAGGCTTGAAACTCAGTTCAAGGCCTTGAATTACTATTTGTTATCTTCAAACTTATTTGAAATCACATATTTGGCAAAAGTTGCCATACTCAATTCAACCCCCCCCCCTTCTAGAGTATTGATACTGTATTTCTATCTCATTTACTTTCCCTTTCAGCTTGAATCCACATTCCGCGCGCGAACGGAGGCACATTAGGCTGTTCGTCGTATCTAAGTGTGGGATTTTTCGGTTAGCTCTTGAAGAGAAGATTTTGATTTCTTTTGTTTTTCACTCTCTTCTTTTTATTTCAGCCGTGCAGTTAGAGCAACTAAGTGTGGGATTTTTCGGTTAGCTCTTGAAACCGCCGTAAAATATAGTGCTGTACACTCCCTAACTTCACTTAGGCTAGAGCACCGTACCACATGAAACCAACTCTACATGAAGGTACACCCCATATTTTTAGAGGCCACAAGTTTTCTCTGAAAACAGACTATTCGACTACCTCAAAGACAAAATCCTCCTAGCACACTAGAGCAACTAAATGTATGCTCAAAAATTTACTTTACACTTTTTCCTGAATACCCGGGACATCCTTTCGTGAAATCGCGCAGGATACTAAAAATTAAAGTTTTCCCTACTACGGTGCTTCCTATTCATTGAGACTCTTTCCCTGAACTCCTTCTGGTTCCAAGCTTCATCAATTTATGTTGACTCAAAAAATTTAAATTTTTATGGACTTTCTATTTTTGTTTTTTTTTTTTCTCATATTTTCCTAGACTCTATATGTAACTGACCATCTCGTTAATCACAACGATTGGGTAGGGGACTCAGTAATGTAAAAGCAAAACACTGAAAAATCTAAACAGCTAACACAGCACGACAATATATTAAAAACACTATGCACTAACCACAACTACTACACAGAACTACACAACTAGATGTAACAAGGCTGTGCAAGACGAAACATGGCTAGTGAAAGTAGACACTACCCCCTACACTTATGCCTTTCGTTGTCCTCAACAAACTTAGAGATCAAATAGGAGGTGTCCTTTCTTAAATGTGTAGGCGGTGGATTTCTACATTTAACGCTCAAAATGTAGAAGCCGAAAGAGTGAGAGATACATGGGATACCCGGAACTACATGGACACCGTGTCCGCGAAACTGCAACAAGAAGGGGTCTTGTGGACCGTTGACAGTTTCCTGCTGAGGAATTACACCTGAGAAATCCCCAAGTTACATCATGCTACAATGTAGCTCCCCTAAGGTCGCGTGTGCCTCGCACACCGGGCTAGATTGCTCCATGCTGCGAGCAATGTGCACGAAAAATCCCCAACTCCCTTACGAGTTCCCATGTCGGTCAAATGTGCCATGGCACACTGGGGTAGACTTTTCGCTAAACATCACCTGCAAACACTAGATAAACTCATCAGTCTCTCTCTTACCTGTAAAAAATCAGGTATGGAGAATTAAACAGAAATAAAGCAAATAACGTCCTACTCTTCATTGGGTTACCTCCCAAGTTGCGCTTGTAATTTAAGGTCGACGGCCCGACCGATCACCTCAACAGACAAGGATAGTAGAGTCTGCTTTATCCCTCCACTTCTTCTTCTTTCACCATATCGTTTCGATGAACTATCTCCCATGAGTGCCCCAATGCTTTGAAGATGGTAGAGAATTATGGAAGTTCACTTCTTTCAACTTGCAAATTTTTCTTGATTAACTTCCACTTAGTACTAATGAGCTCGAATGCTACTTTCTCCATGAAGTCATCTCAGTAGTACATTTTATGTGCTTCTCGATGCTCTTCATTTAACACATGCAGCTCATCCACACCCCGACACTTCCTTATTTCCAATGCCTCAATAGCAGTGGCCACTGTTTCTTCATCCGCTTCATCATCATCCCATTACAAGCTCCCAGTGTTGGTGACATCCCAATCATGCCAAGTATGTGAGATAATTAGAGGTTCCCTTGCACAAAACATCAGTTCCTTTCATCCTGGAAACACAGGTCCGCCCAAGTCTGAATCAGAGTCTAAGTCCTCATAGGTGGCAAAATCCACAACTGGTTCATGGACAATGAACTCTTCGCTTGGCTCATGTTCCTCTTGTCGTGGTGGTGATGGTGGCTCAAATTTAGTCTCAAGGTGTGGCATGGATTTCTGTTGTGGTTCTTGTGTATCTGATAACCTTGCAATTGACAACTCCAATTCCTCTAGTTGCTTCGTATTTCTCTCTATCATATTCCACAAGACCGCCATATTTGACGATGATCCCTCTTGTTGATGTTGATGAAGCTGGGGTGGATGAACTCGACATGGGTCCCCATTGTCATGATAAATGCCGCACCGATAGCACCAACTTATGCATGCATTTTCTTCTTCATGGTTACCCCTGCAATAGAAGCAGTAGGAGGACCCGAATAATAGTCTTCGCTCCATATGCTTATAGTATCTCTTGCTCCATGCATTCCTGAGAAAACAGACTCACAAGACACCCGCGAAGCACATATATAGAAAACAAAAAAAGTAATAACAAGATACTCGAAACTAACTCTTAACTAAATAATCTACCGCTTTCCCCGACAACGACGCCAAAAACATGACGAGATTTCTTAACAAGTATGCGCAAGTGCACGGTCCAGTAATATAGGGGCGGTATTTCAACCCCGAGTTATCGTTCCCACGAGGAAGACTTGATATTATTTAATTATTTCTTATTTTAGAATACGGTACAAGGAGGAAGATTGAGATTTAAAGAGTCACCCACAAACCAGTGACTAAAATAAACACAAACAACTAAATTAATATTTTCGGACTTTTTATTTAACAAACAAGTATGGAGAAACTAGGAAATTTCTAGATCACCTAGGGATGTAGCCGAATTCTAGATCAGCTACTAACACGTTAATCCTATTCTAGTTCAGTCGGCTAATTGCACTGACAATCTCCTGTCGATCTCATGTCATCTACTTCTCGGTTGACTACAATCTCATGTCGGTCTCATGTGTCCACCGATCCGTTCTAGTAGGCTAACGAGCTGCACGAAAACGGGTCATGTTGGTCCACCATTGCATAAAATAGTCGAATCTCACCTACCGAATCTACCCACTAAGGCCAATCCTAACACTTCTCTTTTTGGTCTCGGTTATTCGGGATTGTGTTCAAGTTCTCATCACAATTAGGCTAAGTCATTGTCGTGCAAGTAGCTAATACGTCCGGGTAGCTACTCAATTCATACTAAGGATTAAGCCTATAACAAGAACATGTAATTAGAATGAATAATTATCAACTTATTGTTTAAATTTTAAAATTTCTGAAACTAATTCCTCTTAAACATGGTTTTAGTATGACATATGTTGGTAGTTATGCATACTTGAGCTCCTTAATTTATTGTTGATTTGATATATGAATGAGAACGTATAGTGAATCGGGAAGAATAACTCATTTCTTCTCAAAAGAAAATATGTGCTAATTTTGTGTAGCCTTGTCAATTAGATCCTACAATCTCGGCCACGTCATATGGAATCTCTCATTAGAAAATATATAATGATTTAAATGATCGAATATTTAAAACTTAAAAGTTCTCCAGAAATTTTAGTTTCGTTATTTTTCTCTCACCACAACAGTTTTAGGTTTTGGAAGAAACAAATAAAAAGTAAACAAATAAAATGCAAAAATCAATTAGGTAAATAAACATTTATATTGGTGAACCTCGAGCAAATTGGATTGTCAAATTTCATTGTATATCATTGACGCAGACTAGAAGCAAAAGAAAGTCAAACGACGTTCTTTGATAGGTAAAAGAGATCTCAAAAGCTGAGAAACTCGGAATTATAATTCAGAAAGGAAAAACTGTTTTTGCCCGTAGGCTACATGCTGCTTAAATAGCAGAAAACCCTAATTACTGCCAAAAAAGTAAAAAATAAAAATATCCCAAAATCCTGCCACTAACTAAGGACGAGATTCTAAGACAGTCCCAATTTGCGGAATCGCAAAAGGAGTTGTCAATCTCGAGTTATTACGCGATAAACTATTACCAAAAATAGTAAAGAAAACAGAAAAACTGCCATTTGACACCCTAAACGATCTCGGATCGCCGAAAACTGACGTTGGCAAGCGCCGGACGCTTGGTTTTTTATGTCTAGCGATTCTGCATCAAATAAGGGTGTACCCATCCGGAACAGGTCACGTCGGTTCTGCGTCAGTCCCCTCTTCTTCGAAAGAGCTCGGCCCCGAGCTATCTTCTGGGTACAGCGGCACATCGTCATGGAACTCGTACAGATCAGCTACATTGAAACTCTTGGAAATTCCCATGCTTTCCGGCAAGTCAACAATATATGCGTTGTCATTAATCCTCTTCACGATCTTGTAAGGCCCGTACTTCTTCGGCTTTAACTTGCTGTAAGTACCCACTGGAAATCTCTCCTTGCGCAGGAACACCATTACATCGTCACCTTCTTGGAACACCTTAACCCGACGGTGTTTGTCAGCAGCTGCCTTGTACTTCGCATTCTTGGACTGCAATGCCTTCTGCACCTCCTCATGAACCCTCGTCACCTGCTCGACCATCTTTTCTGCTGCATCGCTGGAACCTGAAACCTTTGGTAAAGTCACCAAATCAACCATATGACGCGGTGCAGTGATGTAGACAACAGCAAACGGTGACCTCCCAATGGCGGAATGCTCAACACTATTATATGCAAATTCTGCCTGTGCCAGAGCAATGTCCCACTGCTTTGGCCTATCCCCACAAATACAGCGAATGAGATTCCCCAATGTGCGGTTTGTTACCTCTGTTTGTCCGTCCGTCTGTGGATGTGCAGTGGTACTCCTTTTCAGGGTTGTATCAAATAACTTCCACAAAGTGATCCAAAAGTGGCTGAGGAACTTTGTATCACGATCCGAAGTAATAGACAGGGGTACTCCATGAAGACGAACAACCTCGCGAAAGAATAAGCGAGCAATGCTGCTAGCATCCGATGTCTTTCGACATGGAATGAAGTGAGCCATCTTGGAGAATCGATCAACCACCAAAAAAAACTGAGTCTACTCCGCGTTGAGTCCTCGGAAGTCCCAACACAAAGTCCATATAAAGATCCTCCCAAACTCCCTTGGGAACGGGCAGTGGAGTATAGAGACCGGTGTTCTGAGATTGACCCTTAGAAACCTGACATACATAACACTTACGCACATACTTACCCGCATCCTTCTTCAACTGCGGCCAGTAGAATCTCTCTTGAAGAGCTGCAATTGTCTTGTCACGTCCCAAATGGCCACTTAACCCGCTGTCATGCAATTATCGAATTAGCTTTTCCCTTAAGGATGTTCGCGGCACGCACAAGCAGTTTCCTCGAAACAGATATCCACCATGAATGTGGAAATCTAGCACCGTGTGATCCATGCTACACTTGTGCCACAGCTCTGAAAAGTCTTCATCCTCTGCGTACAAGTCTTTCAGGAACTCAAATCCCACAACCTCGTGTGCCAGAGTGGTAAGCAACACAGCCCGACGACTAAGCACATCGCCAACACGGTTCTGGGCTCCAGACTTGTGTTTAATCACGAACGGGAACTTCTGTAAAAAGGTAACCGGATGTGCATGTTATCAAGCTGCTTCTGACTGTTCAGATACTTCAACGCCTGATGATCACTGTACAGAACAAACTCCCGCTGAATCAAATACTGCTCCCAATGCTTTAGCGCGCGGACTACGGCATAAAACTCCTGATCATAAGTGCTCCACCGTTGTCTTGCTTCATTAAGCTTCTCGCTGAAGAAAGCCACTGGTCGGCCTTCTTGGAACAGGACCGCTCCAACGCCCACTCCACTAGCATCACATTCCACCTCGAACAGCTTCTCAAAACTAGGCAATCCTAGAACTGGTGCTGAGCATAGGCGCTCCTTGATGAGAGCGAAACTTTGCTCTGCTGCCTCTCCCCACAAGAACTTGCCTCTCTTCATGCACTCGGTGATGGGAGCCATGATCGTACTAAAATCTCTAATGAACCGGCGATAGAATGTAGCTAGTCCGTGGAAGCTACGAACTTCGCTAACGGTCTTCGGTGTGGGCCACTCCCTGATTGCACGCACCTTCTCGTCTTCCACCTGAACACCTTGTGCTCCCACGACAAAGCCAAGGAACAATAGCTTGTCGGTCATGATGGTGCACTTTTTGAGGTTGATGTACAGTTTGTCCTTCTGCAAAACAGTTAACAGTGCCTCTACGTGTTTTACATGCTCATCCTCTGATCGACTGTAAATAAGTATATCATCAAAATAAACAACTACAAACTTTCCAATGTAGGGGCGAAGAACCTGGTTCATCAGACGCATGAAAGTGCTGGGCGCGTTGGACAAACCGAAAGGCATGACCAACCACTCGAACAAGCCATCCTTGGTCTTGAATGCAGTCTTCCACTCGTCCCCTGGTCTGATCTGAATCTGATGGTAGCCGCTGCGCAGGTCGATCTTGGAGAACACCTGAGACCCATCCAGCATGTCAAGCATGTCATCCAACCGAGGGATAGGGAACCGGTACTTGATGGTGATTTTATTGATGGCCCTGCTATCCACACACATACGCCAACTTCCATCCTTCTTTGGAGCGAGAAGTGTAGGAACGGCACAAGGACTCATGCTCTCTCGAATGAAGCCCTTCTCAAGTAACTCATGCACCTTCTCTTGCAGTATCTGGTTCTCCTTGGGACTCATCCGATAGTGCGGCAGGTTCGGTAAGCTAGCTCCAGGAACTAGGTCAATATGGTGCTGTATGTCCCTCATAGGCGGCAGGCTGTCTGGCAGGTCGTCTGAGATGAACTCGCGAAATTGGTCCCGGAGTGACTGCAACTTCGCAGGCACAACACCTCCGCAAACATCGTCTTCCATGACCAGTGTCCGAACCATAAGGTCAAGCACGACCTTAGCTCTTCTCACTTCAGCTTCAAACACATGGGGTTTGTCCTCTACAACCAACAATGTCTCAGCCATTTGCTTAGGCCGATTTACCCCAATCACGGGCACTTTAGGAGCCATAGCTATCTTGTGACCCGCCCACGTGAACACATACACGTTGTCGCGACCACGATATGTCACATCAACATCAAACTGCCACGGCCTCCCCACTAGAATGTGGCTAGCATCCATATCAATAACGTCACATAAAACTTCAGATTTGTAATGCCTACCAAAAGAAATTGGTACCTTACAAACCTCTGCGATCTTTACACTGGGACCCTTCTTGACCCACCCGATGGAGTAAGGGGATGGGTGTGGTTCTGTAGGCAGATTAAGGTGCTCGACCAGCTTTGAGGACACAAAGTTCTCACAGCTTCCGTTGTCGATGATCACCTAGCAGACCTTCTGCTTGACTGTGCACTCTGTCCTGAAGATCTTCGGCCTCTGCCCCTGATCTTCCTTGGCCAACAAAAGTCGCTGTTTCACGAGGTTAACCCTCTCTAGGATGTTCATCTCCTCCGTCCACTCCGCCTGATCGTATGGGTCCTCGCCTCCCGTGTACCCGAGAAGTTCGGGGTCATATTCTTCCTCCGCATAACCCTCATCTTCTTCAATCACGTTGGCCATCTTTCGTTACTGAGCCGACGTGTGCCCCGGTTGTCCACACTTGTAACACTTCCCTGCTCCTGGCTTGGCATAAGGATTAGGGTTAGGGTTACTGGCACGAGGCGGTGGTCGACTATTCTGCCGAGACGAACCGAGGGTTGTTCCGTCAGGGGCGCGACTAGGGGCCTGCTTGTAGGTCGTCGTAGTATCGTACGGTACATGGGTCTTGCTTGTTTCCTTGGAATATTTTGAAGGGGTTTCTGAAGCGCCCCTCCTATAGAAACCAGTGCTCTGCTTCTCCATCAATTCAGCCTTTAGGGCTAGGTTATAGGCCTCCTCCACTGTCCATAGGGTTTGCAATCCGATCTTCTTTTTGATTGAGGGTTTCAGGCCGCCCAGATATCTGACTATCTTCTGGTGCACTGTCTCGTTCAATTGGTTTCGATCCGACAAACTAGTAAACTCAGAGGTATACTCGAAAACAGATCTAGTGCCCTGAACACAACTCTGGTAAAGTTGGAACAAGTACTGCTCATAATCAGGGGGAAGGAATCGCTCCAACAACAACTGCTTCATCCTCCTCCATGTCCTGACCAGACCCTTTCGCATCCGTTCACGCTTCGACTGTAGTTGGTCCCACCAAACAGCAGCGCCTCCCTTAAATTTGAAGGCTACGAGCCTCACCATCTTCTGCTCTGGGACCTCCATCATGTTCAAGAATCGCTCCACCTCCGAGATCCAATCCAAGAAGTCCTCCACTTGCAGGTTGCCATTGAAGCTGGCAACGTCAGTACTCATCCTGTAATCTTGGAGCAACTTGTTAGGACGGATTTCGTCGTCAAGTTCTTCCAAATCCTCCTCTGAAAGGTCAGAATCATCACCGAGTACAGGGGGTGTTCGTCCCCTCCCAGAAACCTCCATCGCACGGTGTTCAACAGGACGTTCGCGGCGCAACCTTTGAACGTTGTTCCTGCCGACGGCTGCTGTTGCACGTCTAGGGTTAAGAAGCTGCGCCAAGGACTCCTTGATCTCCTCGACTGCTGCGCGTACTCCTTCCAACCCTGCCTCCACAGCATCCAACATGTGACCAACGTCACCGGCGTTGCCTCTATCTTCGCTGTTGGCCATTGAACAAGGCGAGACCTCGCTCTGATACCACTTGACGCAGACTAGAAGCAAAAGAAAGTCAAACGACGTTCTTTGATAGGTAAAAGAGATCTCAAAAGCTGAGAAACTCGAAATTATAATTCAGAAGGGAAAAACTGTCTTTGCCCGTAGGCTACATGCTGCTTAAATAGCAGAAAACCCTAATTACTGCCAAAAATAGTAAAAACTAAAAATATCCCAAAATCCTGCCACTAACTAAGGACGAGATTCTAAGACAGTCCCAATTTGCGGAATCGCAAAATGAGTTGTCAATCTCGAGTTATTACGCGATAAACTATTACCAAAAATAGTAAAGAAAACAGAAAAACTGCCATTTGACACCCTAAACGATCTCGGATCGCCGAAAACTGACGTTGGCAAGCGCCGGAGGCGCTTGGTTGTTTCTGTCTAGCGTTTCTGCATCAAATAAGGGTGTACCCATCCTGAACAGGTCACGTCGGTTCTGCATCAATCATTGTCACGCTATTTTTGTTTTGTACATACACGTTTTTAATAAGTTTAAACGGACACAATTACTGGCAAACAAAGTAGGACAATTTTCAACTTTTGTATTTTTTTTTAGTTGTTGATTTCCTTAAAGGCTCACCCTTTTTAGTAGATTATAGTTTTATTAAATTATGATTTCATGTCTACATTTATGTCAAAATAATGAAAATGTAAAAAGTTTCTTTTATATACTGATTATATATTAAGTAGTCAAAAAAGTCTTTGATGGTCATTTATTTAATAATAAATGATAATTTCATATCAAAAAATCCATCTAGATTAAGATATTATGCAATTTTAGGTTTTGTTGGAGAAATTATTTTTGTCGTCAACCAGGTTTGAATATAAAATCTTAAATATATGAAAAATATAATTAATAGGTCTAAAATTTACAATTTTTTTGTCACGGTAATTTCATTGTTGACTATCAATTTTTATCAACTAACATCAAGATTTCCTTCACTAATATTTTTTTGTTGGAAATTTCATTATTGACTACCAATTTTACCTATTTTAGCTCAAAATTTATATTAACTACCTATTTGATCCCTGTCATCAATATTGGAAATGACTTCCGTTATTTTTGTTATGTTTTGGTTATATACTTTTTTAAAAGGACTCAATAAAATTTAAACGCCGGTGTCAATTTTTTTATGTAAATATAAATTTCAAACAACTTTTTAGATGTTAAACTAATTAATTGTAATTTCCATGTGGCAATTCCTGAGTTAAAACTGGAGAAGACATTCTCAAATATTATATAGCATCGATGAGACATGGATCATGTATCCCCCCCCTAATCCCTCTCATAAATTTAGGCACAAATTATACCAAGGAATACGAATTAAGTGGTATTAGTAAGGCGACAAGTAAAAAAATTGTAATCCAATAAAAGATTTATTGTTTTATACATATTATAATTCTAAAAATGCACCATAACCTGAAAACAAAACTCATACTCTGTTATATCCCAATATAATCATTTCCTATCTCATATCTCAGTACATGTCTTGTACACTTATATTGTATACATTACTCAAGCAAGGCCTAACATTTCAAAAATATTATGACATCCCAAAAATGGAAATTTCATAACCACTTATGATTGGGGTTTACGGGCACCACATAGGCATGTAACTCGGACGCGCTGGACGTTTTGTCACCTCTGTCCTAGTTCAAGTCTGTGTTCTGTCGAGACTGCTCAAGTCCAGCCGAAGATAGGAGCATCGCTGCGCGCCAAAGCCCAAATATACACAAATCAATTCGGACTCAATTGGATATGGGCAAGAACATCGAACTTAATAAATGAATTTAACCATCATTTTAAGCTAGAAGCTCAAATAATAATTGAAGTTGTCCCCTAGAAGGTTAAATTAAAAACTGAAATATAAAAGTTGTCCCTTAAAAGGTTAAATTAAAAACTTAAATGTAAAAGAAGATATTGATAGTATGCCTATTAAATTTTATTACATAGGGCTAAAAAATAATTACTATATACTAGCATATGGAGTTAGAAAATTGTCCATTTTGGAGTATTAAAACGGGTTTTCAAAATGCAAGATAACACATATTGGATGGAAAAACATATCAACTGGTTCAGCAACAAAGGTATTGTTAAAAACATTACTACTAATCAAATGAAACATGTAGTAATTTTCTCCAAGTATAATATTTCTAGTTAGTGATTATGTAAATCGGACAATTCGAGCTAACCGGTTGTTTAATATTTATACCAAGTCCGACTCTAACTACACTTCAGAGTGAATTTATGTTCAAGCCCATTCAAATTACTAAAAATATGTGCCGAAATCTTATTTTAGTTTAAACTGGGATCTGGGTGGTTGGGCTCAACCCGTACAAGTTGCAGCCCTAACACCAGAAATACACAATGGCAGGAAGTGGATTCTCACATAACATAATATGTGCCGAATACACAATTGATTGAGACAGTTTAAGACCGGTGAACACGATGCCCCTGGAATTAAGCTGCCCAATGGTTTATGAACTATCGAATAGGTATGCTATCGTTGCCAGCTGCTAATGTAAGATTTGGAGGTGGTTAAATGATCACATAGAAAGAGGTACGGATGCTTGAACTTCAAGACTTTGACTCCCCGTCCATTTCTATTTGGGTTGCACGTTTGCGAAGCAAACCCTAGACTAGGGTCAAGGAACAGACAACTTGGGTTCCAAAACGAGGGGGTTTCAGATTTGGCACTCCCTATGTTTTAATTCCATTTTTGCCCACTCTATTTATATATATAGCATCTACAGTGCCTGTTATCCACTCACTGGACATGGTTAGCAAACTCATGTAAGAGTAACTGCAAATTCAAGGGATATGAAGGGGAAATCAAAACCCATATTATAACTTGGAGTTTGCATAATTGTTCTACAGAAAGCAAGAAAGTTAGGAAACCCACAACTGGTTTCCCCAGGAAGGGTCACAAGAACCAAAGGGAAGTTACTTCTTGTACTCTTGATTGACCCAAATGACCTTGTCGTGTACCGTTTTGAGAGAGGTATACACAAGTAGGCATTTGGTTGACAACACATCTGGTTGTCAAGTTGTCATTTTGATACGGTCAACCGTATCATACGTATTATCACTTTTATTAATTATTTATAATTAGTCATTAAGTGTTTATTTTATTTTGTTAATTAGTTTATTTATTTAATTAATCGTTTATTTATTTAGTTAAAAGAGTGGGCCGAGCCCATTAAGTCAAGTTGTCTAGTTAGGGTTGGTGTTTTACTATTTAAGCACTGTAATAGTTAGTATTTTAATCATGGAATAAGAATTATTTTATTGAGTTTATTTCAATTTTATTTCGTATTCGTAGTTTTTCGTAGTGTCACGAACTACTGGTAGAGATTCGTAGCCTCTCTCAAGCTACTGGTACGATACTGAGTGTATCATTGGTGCTTTCATTGTCGAATGGCGGACATGGGTGGTCTCCCTTGCGCCGTTCTCTTTCTCGAAGATCCCGAAGACATCGAAGAACTCTGCCAGCAAGTTAATACCAAAATCACTTATCTCACCGTGGCAGAGTTGGAACACCTCCAAGCGAGGGGGTATATGACCATGACAGATCTGGAAGACGTTAAAGCCAGTGAAGGACACCTCCGAGTGGTGACCATCGAAGAGTTTGATCGCATCCAGGAGCAGATTTATGCAGCTCAAGATCCGGCGAACACACAACAGGAAGAACAAGAACACGCAGAGCAGAAATCGCCACCATCGCCACAAACCCAGCCGTCAACCACGCAAGAAAAGAGGCAAGCACATCAGAAAGTGGAAGAACAACCACTGCCTAAGACGGATTGGCACACGGCTCGGCTTCAGCCGTCCTCATTTAAGCGGCTCGGCTTCCTTCCGGCTCCAACTGAGCCGTCGGCTCCCCCTTAGCTACAAGTGAGCCACTTTTCCCTTTCTGGCCTATTTTTGATCCCCAATGATATTTTTTCAAGTTACGGGGTCTACCCTAGGGTTTTTCGACTACTCATCCACCTTGAGGACAAGGTGCTTTTCGAGCGCGGGGGAGTTGATACGGTCAACCGTATCATACGTATTATCACTTTTATTAATTATTTATAATTAGTCATTAAGTGTTTATTTTATTTTGTTAACTAGTTTATTTATTTAATTAATCGTTTATTTATTTAGTTAGCAGATTGGGCCGAGCTCATTAGGTCAAGTTGTCTAATCAGGGTTAGTGTTTTACTATTTAAGCACTGTAATAATTAGTATTTTAATCATGGAATAAGAATTATTTTATTGAGTTTATTTCAATTTTATTTCGTATTCGTAGTTTTTCGTAGTGTCACAAACTACTGGTAGAGATTCATAGCCTCTCTCAAGCTACTGGTACGATCCTGGGTGTATCACATTTGGTCGAACACAAAGCCGAATCACCAGTAGTTATGGTGTTGAAATCATTCTCTTTCTGAAAGTGTTGGTAAATTGAGAGTAATTTGCGGGAACATTGAATTCAACTGCTTGGGAACAAGCACATGTGAGCACCCGAGGCTCGGTTGCTTTAGTTACAAAACGAATCTGTATCCATATATTGTGAGACATAAGCTTCTTGCTTTGAAGGCAATTTTGAATTTTCATTTGTAGTCTAAGGAAAACACTAAAGGGTTTGCTCTTATTCACTTTAGGGCAAACTAAAACCCTTGTTTCATGCTCCAGAGTCATAAATGTTTCAACAACTATGTACATAGAAATCAGGAAAACAAAATCAATTGACGAAATGACAGAACAGTCCTTTACAAATTCGGAGTTATAGGATATTCACATAAAGACTTACATGTCGCATAAAGGGCGTTTAAGAAACAAATGACACCCAGAGTGTGGAGTATAGACTATTATGACATCAGGAACTCTACTGGCGACTCAAACTCGACTTTGGTGCAGTGGGATATTATTCTAACCATTGGAGCAAATCATCGACAGTATGTAAAGGATATCTCTCAATAAGTACGAAGGGCAACATTGTCCTCAAACTGTTTTAAGTCGCCCAATTACTTGAAGCTCTTCAAGTACAGAAGGTCAACTTTGTTGATCAATGTGGGTGGAGGGTGTGTATTTCTAATTAAGCCTAGAAATAGCTTATTGCTTGCTTCAAGAGTGTAAAAATATTTATTAAGTAGTAACAGTTAATTAGTTTGAAACTCACATCTAGAGTTTCAATTTATAATATTCGTATGTCTGACAAGATCAGTGGAATAGAAGCTCCGGGGAATGGAATAGAAGCTGGACTTTCTGTTACTAATGATTTTAAATTGTTTGTATATGCGTGATGCATTAATTGAAGGGAGAATTACAAAACTGTCCTTTGAGGTCTCACCCGAAGACCTTTCCCTCGTACTTAATGACTAATGTAAGGGTACTTGTAAAGATGACAAGCTTCTTAAAGCACGCAAACTCACGCGACCCGCCTAGGCAGCACCTTAATTCAGCTCAATATGTAACTTCAATATTTCTAACTTATAAGGATTCTAAATTGTATGTATACTAGATAATTGCAGCTGCACTGTCGTTGCCAGAAATTGCACAATCCTTGCAAATAAATATCAAATTTCACCCAAAAAAAGCAACAATTATAACTTGCACTGTCCTTGCAAGAAATTCTCGACTTGCATCATACAAGACAAAAAGTCTACAAATGAAAAATAGTTGGTTTGGATATAGATATCATGTAAAGCCCTGAAACAAAGGCTGTGGGTAAAAAGAATATCAACTTGTAGATTTTTTCATTAACCCCTAAGTGGTCCCTTTAATTAAGGATTTACCATGTGCATAGTCATATATTTTAGGGCATCGCTAAGCACCCACTAGTCATTATTCTGACTTAATTCTATATCTATTTGATCTGACAAAGTCAGTGGAATAGAAGCTCTGGGGAATGGAATAGAAACTCTGGGTTTAAGGATCCTGATGATCCAAAAACCCTTAAAATTGGAATACAATTTCGAGCTTTTGCATTGGAACTAGGATTTAGGTCCATATTTCCAACAACTACCAAATTCAAAACAAAACTTTCTTTGTCTTCACATGAACTATATATTATTATGAAAGTGGAACTATAACTATTTTAATTTCTTGAGATTCCTCATTACAAGTAGTAGATATACCATATCCTTGACTAGCTAAGTGTTAATTTCTTGGTAGAAGTACTAGCAATAGAGATTAGTGAGCCTACAGCTTATTTAAAGTCACCTGAAAAGGCGGCTGATACTTCGGAGGCAAACCCCTTCTCGGGAATTAGCATATAATGCCTTCAAAATTAAGTGTAAGCAGCTTCATAGTGAGTGAACTTCATTTCTTGAGTTTTCTTGAAAGTTTTCAGTCTTCTTCTAGGGTTTCTTCATCAGTTCTTTCACTTTTAAGGTTAGATTAGACCTAACTAGCGAGTTTTATTTGTTTAGTAGAGAGAGAGATAGAAAGAGAATGGAGGAGAGGAGTGAAGCTGATAAATTAGATGAAATCATGCTTCCAGGGTTTAGGTTTCATCCAACAGATGAAGAACTTGTTGGGTTTTATCTCAAGAGAAAGGTGCAACATAGACCTCTCTCCATTGAGCTCATCAAGCAACTCGACATCTACAAATATGATCCATGGGATCTTCCAAGTAAGATCTCTCTCACGGTCTCTCTCAGAATTTTTCCAAACTAGAACTAACATGTCCTCCATAGAAGGTTGTCGTGTTTTTGTGCAAACATATGTAATGGTTTGAACTGAATAGTTCACTTTGTATTCCTAGTTTGATAACCACTTAGTTATTGTAATTATTGCATTATTTTTAGAAAATATCCTTTTACGTAGTTATAACTATTCATATGCACACTTAGTAGTAGTACTTGGTAGAAACCTGGAGTTCTACCTTAAAATCAATCGCTAATGAGAGGAGTAATCGAAGATCTTGTTAGGTAGAGATGGAAGTCACAGGATTATGATGTGGTATAAATAATCATTCGGAACACTAGAATGGCTATTTATTGACGTTTTTTTTTTTTTTTTTTTTTTTTCCAATGGCAGAATTGGCAACTATGGGTGAGAAAGAATGGTACTTCTACTGTCCAAGGGACCGGAAGTATAGAAACAGTACCAGGCCAAACCGTGTAACTGGAGCTGGCTTCTGGAAAGCCACCGGAACGGACCGGCCGATCTACTCCTCCGAAGGCTCAAAGTGTATCGGCTTGAAGAAGTCCCTTGTTTTCTATAAAGGTAGAGCAGCTAAAGGTATCAAAACCGATTGGATGATGCACGAGTTCCGCCTACCTTCTCTAACGGATTCTTCCTCTAACAAAGGAGGTTTCATCGACAAAAACATACCCGCCAATGTAAGCCATTTTAATATTTTAAAGTATTATACCCTATTCATTACCAAAATAACATGACAATTTGAAGCTAATTTATTTTATTTTTTCATCTTCTGTAGGACTCATGGGCAATTTGTAGGATCTTCAAGAAAACAAGCTCAAGTGCACAAAGAACAATATCTCAATCTTGGGTCTCACCATTACCAGAAACACCCACATGTGAATCACTCTTTTCCCAGTTAGCACCTCAAACTTTCAGCAACTTCAACACATCAGAAAAATCAACAACACCAACAATCCAATTTAACTTCAGCAATATTGATCATTTTCATCAACACTCTTCACTAGCCAGTTTCCTTCCTACTCCATATCTCCCCTCTTCCTACAACAACAAGCCCATCAAGCCTCCCCTAAATGGAGATCCCATCACTTCCAGCTTCCCATTCTCGTCTTTCGAGGCCTCGTCTTCTGGACCTTCAAGGTGTACAACAACAGGTGAATCAAACTCAATGTACCTTAACATGTTTGGTGGAGGTGACAATGAATTCGCCAATGGGTTGCATTCAGAAGAGGTGCAGTGTGATCATGGTTTATCTTTCACTGTGCCCCCATTGGACATGAAAACAAGCTCTGGGGAGGATACGACTCTTATCAAGGACACGGATGGTCCGCAGCTCGAGGACCAGTGGGGGAGTACTAGATCAGTTGGGACTCCCTTCAATAACTTGCCATTGAACTTGCCCGAGGCGTGGAAGGCAAATTTGCTGTGGGATTCTTCCTCTCCTTGTCCTAGTGAACTCTCAACTAGCTATTCTACTAACAAATGTTATTCCTAGAGAGGGAAACAGAGAACTAATGAAGGTGATAAGGAAAGATTGGATCCAAATCTTTGCACGTTTTGGTTATGATTCAAGTTAGAAAAAGCATTTTGTAGCTTCAAGTCTAGCTAGGGTAGTATTGTACAATTTCACTGTAGTTTAGCGACATAAGTTGCCATTTTGGCTGGCATGGTAGCCATTCTTAGATGTTAAACGAACTAGAATTTTTTTAAGTTTTTGGTCTTATTTGGCTTCATTTTAGATCTATTCATATTTCTTTTTTCTTTTTTTTTTCATTTCAAGCACAAAACGATAAGTGATAACGAAAAAATTATAATATCTATAAAATAAACCGAAAAACTATTATTTATAACCATAAGAGCCATGCAGGTATAGAAATGTTTTTTTTCCTCTTGAAATTGAGATGTTATTGGCCAAGATTTTGCGATTTGTCGTAATGCTATTTATGCACCCTTAGAAAATGTGGCCTACCAGTAAATGAAGTAGAAAAAGAAAATATTATATACTTGAGGAAATTATATGGAAAGAAATATTTTTCTACTTTCTTGCTCCTCGTGTTGGGGAAAATTCTTCGTTAAGTATTTTATAAAATTAGAAAGATAACAAAATTTTCAACATACCATGAACCGGTCAATGTGCATTTCATTTGTATAGCAATTGGCTTGAACATGTATGCTAATATTTGGACTTTTCCCGCTCTTAGAGGATTTTTCTTCTTTGTATTTGTTCGGTACTCATTAACACAAGAAGACATTTCTCCAAAAACAAAAACACACACACAAGAAGACTTGCAATAAAACAGCTTTTAAAGACATACCATCATAATATAATGACGAAAACAGTGACATGTATAAAATGCTCTATATATCATCACAAATTGAGCTAAGAGAGATGGAGAAACATAGTGATATTATGCTTTTTGGAATATGGGCTAGCTCATCCTAGGCCCTTCATTTGTACGAGAAGATAAGAGTAAGATTTTGCAAAATATTTACTCTTGAAGTACGACCATATCCTCAAGAAAGTGCATGTTTTGGTCCGCAAAGGCAAAGCCATTGCTGAATCTCTTGTGATTCTTGAGTACCTATGTGATTCTGGAATATTTGCTTTTAGAGGGTGTGTGTGTTGGTGTTTGTTAGTTGTAGTACAAGAAGTGGTGCGAAAGTGTGTATGTGAATGTTTGATTGAGATAACTAATGTGAGATGGACTGCAAAATAGAAGAGATTAGAAGAGAGAAGTAGTAGGTGGTGTAGTACTCTAGTAGCGAAGGAGAGAACTTATTCATTAGTTGGAATAAAACTAGTACAACATTTGCTATCTATAGCACATCATAGTCGGTGGATGTATCATCCACTAATTTGAAGATTTTTTTATTTAGTCATTCGATACAACGAACCTCGTCTTTCTAGTATATACATATCGTTTCTAGAATATTCTACACTAACCCATAACTTCTAAATGTATTACATTGAGGCTTACTTCTACCAGTACCTAGAAAGTTCGTTACTTTATCACTCATCATTAATGAATTTTGTGGTCACTCTCAACATGTCTCGTGGAGTCTCAAACCTTAATCTTGGAATGGGATTCGTGACTATGCCTGCTAGTTCGTCTTCAATTTTGCAAGGCTTGAGCACTATGTGTTCATCATTAGCTTCTTCTAGTAGGAAGTTGTGCTAGATAGCTATATGCTTAGTTCTACTATGCTAGACAGGCTTCTTCGCAATTGCAACTGTTGACTTATTGTCGATGTAGATTTCTTTAGGTCTTCCTTGCTGCTCTCAACCATGAAGTACCTTGTTTCCATGGAATTGCTTGATTCTCTTCCAGACCATCCTATCATGAAGGAAGCGCTTTCGCTTCATGAAAAACATGTGACTAAGGTTAGCAAGTACTTTGAAATGGATCCATCTTTATAGGAGGGATTTAAATAAATTAGCCATGCTTTTTGTATTGTATTATTTAAATTTGACGTTTATGAGAATGTTTATGGGTCATGTTTCTATATTGTGATATTATTATGCATAAATTTCAATTATTAACTTCTAAAAAAAAAGTTTTCAATTATTGCACATAGTAGAACATGTGGTGTGTAGAGTCTGGCTTACACATGACGGATCAGATCTTTGATTCTTGTGAAATGAAAGTTATGAGTTCACAATCTAGATGAAATCAGACAAACCATCCAACTGAGTGCAGCACATTGCTTTAGTAAGTATGTCTTGGTTGCGGAAAACTATATACTTGATACTATAGCGTCAACTCAATATGCTAATATACTTTGTGTGCATTGAACAATACCATATTGAGACAATTGTCTTTGTACAGACATAACAATACACTAGGGGAATCTTCAAACTCATGAAGTGGCTTCTCTCGCACGGATATCAAAACATCACCATCCTCACAGACAACTTCATTACAGTGCACAATCTGTCAGCCATTCGACGCGACAAAGACATGGCCACAGACATTCATGCTCTTAGCTCATTCTTTATTAGATTTCTCGTTAAGTATGTCAAACTCGAAAATTTATCAAGGGCACACATCATTGGCCATGACTCGCTAAGCTCTTTACTATATTAAAAATTTAACGGCTTTCCTTCTCCAAAAAAAAGTGGATCGACACAGCTGCCGCAGTAATGCAAAATAAGGAAGATAATACATCTACTTTCAGTTCTTACAGTGTAGTAATCTTCTTTATATTTATTTATATATATAAAATCAAGGTAAGAACCTTCCCCTTGCGCCACATGTTAGTTGAAAACCATTGTAAAGAAGACATATGGCATGTTAGTTTTCCCAAGTGTCAATGGCATTTTTTTGCCAATCAATTTGGCCAATTGGAAGCAAAATATTTTGGCAATTCCGCTGTTCCCAACACAGAACCAAAGCCTACGTACTCTTACGATACGAAAAGAAATTTGAGTAGCAAGCACTTCTGAAAAGGGGATTAGGGTGGCAGGTGGGCAACGGCACTTCAATTTGCATTTCAACAGACCTGTGGCTCTACATGCTGTATTCTTACAAGCCAGTGAGGCCAATCTCTGGTAACCAGTTAAGAAAGGTAACCGAGCTCATTACCAAAGAGAAAAAATGCAATATAGACAAGTTGCAACATACTTCCACTACCATTGATGTGGAAGAAATGCGTAGAATCCCAATCCAAAAAGTAGCTAAATTGGATAAGATAATTTTGCACCATTTGGAAGACGGTGAGTACAACACAAGATCATGCTATGATGAAGCCTACAGAGTTGACTTGGAGGCCGCATAACCCTCTTCTGAGGCCAGAAAAACCGAAGATAAATGGTACAAAAAATTCTTGGGAATCAATTTCCCAAAGAGCTTTCTCTATACTGGGTGGAGGGCACACTTAAATTCCCTATCCACAAGGAATAATTTGAGCAAGACGGGATTTAAAACCACCAATTTGTGCCCTCTCTGTAAATTCTCTAACAGTCTGTTTGGATTGACAAAGATTTGGGCCCAGATTTGGATTTGGTAGGATTTGGGCCCGAATCCACTGTTTGGATGCTTAAATTGGTTTTGGATTTGACTTGGCCCAAATCCTCGGTTGATTTCGCGTGCTTTAAGTTGGTCATTCCAATTCCCGTATCAACCCATGTCATTTCAATTCCTTTCTGCGAGAGAAGCCTCACATATCATCTTCTTCATCGAGCGCTTACATGTCGTCTTCTTCATCGAGCCTCACATGTACGTCTCTCTCTATCGTACTCTATTTCTCCGTCTCCCTTTATTCTATCTCACTCTCTTACTCTTTCTGATCTCATTGGTAAAGATGTTCTCTCTCTATATTCGTGTAAGTATTGACTAGGCTTTGTGGTTCTCTCTCCGTTTCAATCTCCCTATCTGAAGCTAGTTTCTCTCCTCCTATCTCCAGATCTGATTCGAACAGATTAGGGTTGTCCTAATTCTCTTTCAAGTGATGATTTTGTATATTATGGATCTGAATTTTGCAAGTATATATTAGGGTTTATCTTGATTCTCATTTAAGTACTGGTTTTGTGTATTTCTTCTCTGGTTCTGCATATTTTTGATTTCCTGAATTGCTTGGTAAGGCAAGGAAGGAGCTCCAGCTGACTACCAACCTTCATTCTGGGTTATTTCTAACTCCTATACCTCGTTACTCTGTGGCTTAATTGCTATGTTATACATTTATTTTAGTTGCTAGTAGTAATACCATTATGAATGTTACTGATTTCCCCCCAACATTTGTGGGTTTTAAACAAATATGTGAAGTTTTTTTAGATGTGTATGCTATTATCTGAATAAAAAGTAATGATTTACACTATTCGTGTTTCAATTGTCTTGTTTTTGTTGCTTGTCAACTTACCCAGCGCTTCTCAGTTAGGGGACTTTTTTTATGTGCCTACATACTTTGTCTCTTTTTATGATTCCATGTTCAGTGAGAAGAGAATATTTAGATGGACTTTTATATGGAGGGTCAGGCAAGTACTGGGGGAGGGTTTATAGACCTCTAACCTCTGGAAGAGGGTCGGTGAAGTACTGGAACAGAGATTATTTTGTTGTTGTCCACATCCAGTAATGGAGTTAAATTGCTTTGCACAATAGATTAGTTAAAACTCTTTCTTCTTGTAGCCATATTATTATTTGTTTGTGACTCTTAATTTCTTGTTTGGATGAATTCAAGAAAATAAAGAAGTCGGTGCATACCAAAATAAGGTTGTAGAAAACTGGGACGACATGGTTATGTTATGTGGTGCTGACAAAGCAACAGGGGCGAATGCTGAAAATTATGAGGATGTTGTTGGAGCAATGGCAGAAGAGGAGGCAGAATTAAACTCCATCCCAAGCGCACAAGCACCATCAACTTCAAATACTTATATTCGTGAAGGAAAGGGAAAGAAGAGGCGTAGAAATTGTTGGAATAGATGCCCTAGAGGCAATCTAGTTTAGTATGAATTTATTTATGGCTAGAAATTCATTTATTATTTATTAGATATTTAATATAATGAAGTCCTTAGATTTACAATTGTGTTGTTTATCTTAAATATCCCTAGTCCAGTATAATGATTAATGGGACAATCATCTATAGACTAGTATGGGGTTGGATTGATATGGAGATATCACGATCCAACACATAGGTGTGCATTACGGGTAATGTTGCACTGGATTGACCCATCTCCGAGAAGGCTACATACACGTTATGTTGAGTCACAAGCGCTTCTCGCGGTGAAATGGTATTGTCATCCTTAGACTTGAAGTCACTAGATATTCTAGTTGTGGATTATTGTGATTTTGGTAGCGTTAAACGCTACACCGTAACTGGGTAGTTATAAAGGCGTGTACTGGATACAATAAGAAGCAAGCTTAGAGATCGTAATGGACGTAGATAGAATTCGTCCCTGCCACATAACGGGAGTAAATATCCTAGGTCACTCGAGGGATAGTGCTTATAGAATGTCTGGCCAGACTCAAATAAATCAATATGGGATATTGATGTTATTTGCACGAATAAGGCTATTCCCATGGATCGAGAAACTGTGGATTGGATATACGAGTGTGACTTGTATGTCTCGTGTCCAATCCGGATATAGAGACAAAGGGATGAGACAATTACTTGTACAAAGGTTGTCAAGATGACTATTCTATTAGTTGGCTAGAATGGATGTTTTGCTAGAAACCGCTCCATATTAGCAAATAGTTGCTACCAAATAGATAGAACCTATGGGGTCACACGCTATATAGAGTTGAACTAGATTTGGGAATTAATTAATTGGATTAATTAATTAGAAGGATCACTTTGCAAAACCTTGCAAACTTAGTAGGGACTAATTTGCAAGGAAGGGACTAAATTGAATTCTAGTAGGACTAGAATAAGTCATTTAGGTAGTTGGCAAGGAGTTGTTGGACTATATAAAGGACCTTCCTTCCTTCCTTCCCACAACTTATGCTCATAAATGAACATAACAAGAGTCGGAGAGAACAAAAGGAGAGAAAAGGAGCAAGCAAGCTAGGAGCTCGCCGCCCCTAGCCCGCCGCCCCATCCCGTCGGCCACAAGGAGGCCGAGACCCTCCTTTTGGGTCTCGTTTTGCGTGATTTTTCTTCCTCTTCCTCTTCCGGGCTAGCACCAAGGACTTGGGAGATCTAGGATCAACTCTAGGCGTGGATCAACCATAGAGAACGTGACACAATTCGCGTTTGAAGTCATCAAAGGAGAACCCTAAGGTGTGTTATTGATTTCTTCCTTTACCATCGTTATGCCTCTTGACTTGTGATCCTTGGAGGGTTTTGCATGGTTATTTTTGTTTCCGTTGCGCATCCATGAATCAAAACCCTACAGAAATGATCCTCTCGGCGATGTGATTGGTGTGTTAGCTGCTACTATGAAAGAGTATTTAGTTGCAAAGAAAGCTCAGTATCGACAACAACCCTCTGCCGAAGAGGTCACTGTGAGGTTTCTAAGGTGGTAGGGTTATATCAATTTGAGATTTTTAAAGCAGCTCAAAGGTTGATAAGTGGCAACCCGAACGAGTTTGAGCTGCTTAAAAGTCTCCCGGATGATCAGAAATTCAAGTGGATTTGGTTTTTGCTTGACCTGAATAATTACGAGGGTGTGGGTTTCGTTGATAGTTTTAATATATTATGGATGAATTTTGTAAGAACTTAACTTAATGGATGTTGGATTGATGTTTTAACATTTTTGTTGATTTTTAGATGTTAAGTTTTTTGTTTATCTTTGGTTGCTGCTGTTAGATATTTTAGATGTTTCAGTGGGTATAATGGCAAAACAGTTGAATGCAATCAATGACTGGTGAATTCTCATACAGTGTATATTTAGATTGTTGTTGATGGGTGTTTAGATGCTAGCGTATCTTATAAAGTTTGGTTTGATTATTCTTTATGTGTGTTCTGATGAGTAAAGTAGATGAAATCAAAATAAACATTTTTCCGTTTCTGGGTTTTGCCAGCAGCATCATGAGTTTTCTAATTCTTTAACCTTTTTTCATGAGAATTCACCAGTAAGTTGCATATGTGCCGACATCTATGATTTTTCTTAATAATATAACGAGTGTGCAGCTGTTCTCGTGTCTAAAAATGGTGTGAAATCCAAAGTCAAATTTGTTAGCAGTATGGTATCCAAAGAAGCGTTTTCAAATTTATGATTTCAA
Organism: Linanthus parryae; assembly: GCA_023055425.1. NCBI lineage: Eukaryota > Viridiplantae > Streptophyta > Magnoliopsida > Ericales > Polemoniaceae > Linanthus > Linanthus parryae. Next base: position 159,490,186 of record JALGPY010000002.1, on the reverse strand, counting down.
ATTCTAGATTATTAATACTGTCCAAACATGGGAATTCAAATCCTCCTGTATTTCAAATTTCAGAATTTTAATTTTTTTGGATTTGAATCCAAATCATGGTTACCAAACGCAACCTAAGGGAGTATGGGCAAACCTGTATGGGTAGGAGTTTCCAAGTAGATTTAAGGAAAGAAGATGTAACACAAATGTTATGTTTGACAAGCTGGGCCCTGTGGAGAGATAGAAATCAGAGAGTGTCTGAGAAAAGAAGTAATTCATCTACAGATCTGGGAGAGCTAATAAAAAGGCACTTAGCAGAAGAAAAGATTGTTCTTAAGAAGAAGATCAATTCAGCACCCCCAAAGCCAAAATCTAATGGTAGCCACTGGTGGGAAACTAGGGCATATTAAATTTTGATGGAGCTTGGGAGGCAGAGACGGGTATCAGAGGAGGAGGAGCTGTGTTGCGGGACTCCACCGGCCGCTTCCTCGCCAGTATGAGCACTCCGTTCACCTCGATTAATTCGTCCATGGAGACAGCAGTAGCTGCGGCAGCTAGACTTCGGCTAGCGAGAAGCCAGGGAATCAAACGAGTTGAACTTGAAATGGACGCCCAAGTAGTCGTCTGCAAAATCTGCAATTGGTATGAACAAATGAAAATGAACTTCTTGGAAACAGCGACACACATTGATGAGGTGACACACTCCAACCACAAGTGTTTGGCTGTCGTGTGTAGTAATATCCGGAAATCTGGGTTATCAAACCCAAGAGGCTTTGTTTAATTTATCTAATAGTTCTCAACCTTATGTGGGCACAGCGCGTTGTTTGTTTGACTAATTTTACTAAAATGAACGGAAAAATATTCTCAATTCTCCAAGTGAATTGAGTCACGATTAACAAATAATGCTTTATAACATTACTAATAAAAAGGCAAAATAACAGGAATTCTCTCTAGGTTCACTAGGGATGATAGGAGTTGTGTTTTGATTTATGAAACAACAACGCATCTTTTATAATAAATAAAGCATTGTAAAATTCAACGATTTACCAAATGAATTATCTATGCCTAGAACCAAAATATACTGAGTTACCAAGTCTATCTCACTTTTAGGCATGCATTAAAGTTCACGATTCTATTCTAACGATCCTAGTTAACAATACCGAGTTACCAAGTAATGATTCGACTAGGTGGATTGCTCACTTTACTGACCAACCCTCAGAAAGTTACCACATGAGTTTCAATTAAAATCACTCCAATGTAAGCTATGCGCAAGAATGATGGAATTAAGCTCATAAACAATGCATAATAACAAAAGAACACGTTTAATTAAGTCTAAAACATGAATAACAATCTCAAAACATCAAGTTCATACTAAAACCCTAGCTACCAAACGAGAATTCCCAGCAAAAAGAGTTTAGCTACTACAAGAATTGATCAAAATACCAAGGTTGAAGATCATAAACAAGAACTAGCGAAAAGAAAGAGTTTATGAAGCAACAAATCGATCCAAATCGTTTTCCAACTTCCAAGAATGCTCCTTGACTTCAAAACCACCGTAGAACCTTGCTTGCTACTGATAATCACGACATAATTAGCTTAAATACGTTTCCTAAAATGCTATTACAAAGTTTGGATAAATTGCATATAACCCCCGCTCAAATCTGCGCCTATCAGCATGGTCTTCGTAAGAATAGACTTCCCTTCGTACGAAGAGGTCTTCGTACGAAGACTGTAAACATCTTCGTGCAAACTTCTTCCCAGATAGGTACTGCAGCACGTTTTGCGAAGACAACTTTTGTATCTTCAAAATTTGGCTAACTCCCAAGTCTTCGTGCGACGACTTTGTCTTCGTGCGAAGACAACATTCCTGCTGAAATTTCTTCTAAATATTTTGGCTCCTTCCTTGAGTTCCTCGTTTCCGAAGCACGTTTCCTTCTCTCGTATGATCTCCAAGTCCTATTTAGTGCGAATCACAACATGAAAGTACAACCCGCGATCATATCACAATAAAAGCTCAGTATTGCACTGAAAATGCCCGGATTTAACAAGAATAGCTCAAGAACTCATCTTCACAAATATTAGCACAATTCACTCGAAAAGACGATAAATTCTCCATGTTGAGAACACAAAACGCAAAAAAGTAAGTAATAAAATAACTCCAAAAACGGAGTTATCAACTACCCCCACACTACGTTTTGCTCGTCCCGAGAAAATATCCGAGCCAAATCTCAATCTCTCAATTCAAACTCTCTCAATTCTCACAAAATTCCAACTTTGCATACATTCCCAATTTACCTTTGCACAACTTCCCTACGCCAATTGCATACTTTCACCCACATTGCATACGCACACCAAAATTGCATACGAGTCCGAGACGATAATCAAACCACAAGCAACATTTTACTAGCCGACACGAATCGATTATACACAATGCAACTACATGCAAACGCAATATATACAATGAAAGTATTAAAATAAAGATATTTTTTTTTCCTTTTTTTTTGCGAGATCGGGCAATCTCTATTAGCTCAAACCGGTTATCAAGAAGTAATGAGAAATCTAGGGACAAGGCATGAGTTGAAACTAAACTCGACAACGAGAATCTCCCCTAGCTAGTATAGAGAGCCTAGCCTTACTAAGTACAAGAATACTCTACCTCTTCGCGTGTGCCAACAAAATAATAGGCTACGCTAGGCTAAGTCACGTTCACGGTCGGATTGTAGGGTTTTGATTCATGGATCGCGCAAACGGAAGCATAATCAAACAAACAACCATGCAAAACCCTCCAAGGATCACAAGTCTAGATGCATAACGATAGTGAAGGTAAGAAATCATAAACACACCTTTGGGTTCTCCTTGATGACTTCAAACGCGAATAGTGTCACGTTCTCTATAGTTGATCCACGCCTAGAGTTGTTCCTAGATCTCCAATCTCCTTGGTGCTAGCCCGGATGAAAGGAGGGTGAAGGAATCACGCAAAACGAGGCACCAAAAAGGGGTTTCGGCCCTTTGTGGCGTCGGGGACAAGGGGCGGCGGCAATAGGGGGCGGCGTCCCTCTTTGCTTGCTCTCTCTCTCCTTTGTTCTCTCCTACTCTTGTTATGTTCTCTCTAGAGCATAAAAAGTGTGTAGGGAAGGAAGGAGGAGGGTCCTTTATATAGTCCAACAACTCCTTGTTAACTACCTAAAGGACTTATTCTAGTCCTACTAGAATTCAATTTAGTCCTTTCCTTGCAAATTAGTCCCTACTAAGTTTGCAAGGGTTTGCAAAGTGATCCTTCTAATTAATTAATCCAATTAATTAATTCCATAATCTAGTACAACTCTATATAGCGTGTGACCCCATAGGTTCTATCTAGTTGGTAGCAACTCTTTGCTAATATGGAGCGGTTTCTAGCAAAACATCCATTCTAGCCAACTAATAGAATAGTCATCTAGACAACCTTGTACAAGTAATTGTCTCATCCCTTTGCCTCCATATCCGGATTGGACACGAGACATACAAGTCACACTCGTATATCCAATCCCTAGTTTCTCGATCCATGGAATAGCCTTATTCGTGCAAATAACATCAATATCCCATATATTGATTTATTTGAGTCTGGCCAGACATTCTATAAGCACTATCCTTCGAGTGGCCTTGGATATTTGCTCCCGTTATGTGGGAGGGGCAAATCCTCTCTACGTCCACTACGATCTCTAAGCTTGCTTCTCATTGTATCCAGTACACGCCTTTATAACTACCCAGTTACGGTGTAGCGTTTAACGCTACCAAGATCACAATGATCCACAACTAGAATATCTAGTGACTTCAAGTCTAAGGATGACAATACCATTGTACCCGAGAAGCACTTGTGACTCAACATAACGTGTATGTAGCCTTCTCGGTAATGGGTCAATCCAGTGCAACATTCCATAATGCACACCTATGTGTTGGATCGTGATATCTCCATATCAATCCAACCCCATACTAGTCTATAGATGATTGTCCCATTTAATCATTATACTTGACTAGGGATATTTAAGATAAACAACACGATTGTAAATCTAAGGACTTCATTATATTAAATATCCAATAAATAATAAATGAATTTCTAGCCAATTACAAATTCATACTAAACTAGATTGCCTCTAGGGCATCTATTCCAACAGTCTCTCACTTGCACTAGAGCCAATCTGGCGCATCTCGTATGCCCATACTCCTAGTGTGCCCTTCATGCTTCCACTGCGTGAGAGGCTTCGTAAGCGGGTCTGACAGATTATCATCTGTAGGAATCTTGCATATCCGAACGTCTCCTCTATCGATAATATCTCGAATCAGATGAACCTTCCTGAGCACGTGCTTGGACTTCTGGTGCGATCTTGGTTCCTTTGATTGCGCGATCGCCCCAGTGTTGTCACAGAACAACTCCACTGGATCCGCAATGCTAGGGACCACACCAAGTTCAGAAACAAACTTTCTGATCCAAACAGCCTCCTTTGCTGCGCCATTTGCAGCAATGTACTCAGCCTCTGTTGTAGAATCAGCTACCGTCTCTTGCTTGGAACTCTTCCAGCTCACCGCTGCTCCATTCAGGCAAAACACATATCCCGACTGTGATCTAAAGTCATCTCTATCGGTTTGGAAGCTTGCATCAGTGTAACCCCTTACACGCAACTCTTCCTCACCGCCAAACATTAAGAAGGCATCCTTAGTTCTTCTCAAGTACTTTAGGATGTTCTTGACAGCAATCCAGTGACTCTCACCTGGATTGGATTGGTATCTGCTTGTCATACTCAAGGCATATGACACATCTCGTCTAGTACATAACATGGCGTACATGATAGATCCTATGGCCGAGGCATAGGGAATCCTACTCATGCGTTCCTTCTCAATCTCATTGGAAGGACAACCACTCTTCGAAAGAGTGATTCCATGTGACATGGGCAAGAATCCCTTCTTGGAATCTTGCATGTTGAACCGTTTCAACACCTTGTCAATATATGTACTTTGACTTAGGCCTAGCAACCTCTTAGATCTATCTCTATAGATCTTTATACCGAGTATATAGGCTGCTTCCCCTAAGTCTTTCATTGAGAAACACTTTCCTAGCCAATCTTTCACAGATTGCAGCATGGGAATGTCGTTTCCAATGAGTAGTATGTCATCCACATACAAGACCAGAAAAGCTACAGAGCTCCCACTAACCTTCTTGTAGACACAAGACTCATCTTCGTTTCTGATGAAGCCAAACTCTTTGACCACTTCATCAAAACGTCGATTCCAACTCCTAGAAGCTTGCTTCAATCCATAAATGGATCGTTGCAGCTTACAGACTTTGTTGGCTTGCTTTGGATCCTCAAAACCCTCCGGCTGTATCATATACACGTCCTCGAGGAGATTCCCATAAAGGAATGCTGTTTTGACATCCATCTGCCAAATCTCATAGTCGTAGTATGCTGCAATTGCAAGTAGGATTCGGATGGATTTGGTCATTGCGACTGGTGAAAAGGTTTCATCATAGTCAATACCATGAATCTGTCTGAATCCTTTAGCCACCAATCGGCCCTTATAGGTAATCACATTACCATCCATGTTGATCTTCTTCTTGAAGACCCACTTGCACCCTATGGGCCGCGCCCCATCAGGTGGTTCCACCAAAGTCCATACTTTGTTGGTATACATGGATTCCATCTCGGATCTCATGGCTTCAAGCCACTTCTGCGAGTCTGGGCCATTCATGGCCTCCTCATAGGTAGTAGGCTCATCATCTATGAGCATCGTGTCACCGGAATAAGTTACGAGAAGTCCGTACCTCTCGGGTTCCTGGCGCACTCTACTAGATCTACGAAGCTCTTGTGTTATCTGAACAGGTGGCTCCACAACTACTTGTGATTCCTGTTCATGTTCCATAATCGGTTCTGTGATTTGTGGTTCTTGAACCTCTTCAAGTTCTACATTCCTCCCACTTGCTTCTTTAGAGACAAACTCTCTTTCTAGAAACACGCCGGTCCGAGCAACAAACACTTAGTTCTCGGTTGGATTGTAGAAGTAGTATCCCTTAGTTTCCTTAGGGTACCCCACAAATTTACACTTATCCGATTTAGGCCCTAGCTTGTCTGATTGTAAACGTTTTACATAGACATCGCAGCCCCAAATCCTCATGAACGACAGTGTGGGACGCCTCCCACTCCACATCTCATATGGTGTCTTCATGACTGATTTAGATGGAACACGGTTAATGGTAAAAGCTGCACTTAATAGAGCGTAGCCTTAAAATGATAATGGAAGATCGGTTTGACACATCATAGACCGAACCATATCCAATAGGGTTCGATTCCTCCTCTCGGACACGCCATTCCACTGTGGCGTTCCGGGTGGAGTGAGTTGGGACACGATCCCACACTCTCTAAGATAGTCGTCAAACTCTTGGCTTAAGTATTCTCCTCCACGATCCGATCGTAGAGCCTTGATACTTTTGCCAAGTTGCTTCTCTACTTCATTCTTGAATTCTTTGAACACTTCAAAGGATTCGGATTTTGCCCTCATAAGGTACACAAATCCATATCTACTGTAATCATCAGTAAACGTAATGAAGTAGACATAACCACCCCTGGCAGGCGTGGCAAATGGCCCACACACATCGGTATGTATGAGCGCCAATTGCTCACTAGTCCTCTCACCTTTCTTATTGAAAGGGGACTTTGTCATTTTTCCCAATAAACAAGCCTCACATGTCTCATATGATTCAAAATCAAATGAGTCTAGTAATCCATCCTTATGGAGTCTAGATACACGTTTCTCATTTATGTGGCCTAAACGACAATGCCATAAATAAGCAGGATTTAAATCATTTATTTTAATCCGCTTGGTATTAATGTTGTAGACAGGATTACTTAGATCAAGGACATAAAGTCCATTAAATAATTGCGCACTAAAATAGTGAATATTATTCAAATAAAAGGAACAACAATTGTTCTTTATTGAAATAATAAAACCTTCCTTGTCCAAACAAGAAATAGAAATAATGTTTCTGCTCATAGCAGGCACAAAATAGCAATTATTTAATTCTAAAACTAATCCTGAAGGCAGAGATAGCTCGCAAACGCCTATGGCCAACGCAGCAACCTTTGCTCCATTCCCAACGCGCAGATCTACCTCCCCTTTAGCCAATCTTTTACTTCTCTTTAGATCCTGCATATTTCGACAAATATGAGATCCACATCCAGTATCTAATACCCATGATGTAGAGACAGTTAAATTGACATCTACAACAAAAATACCTGGTGGTGGTGGAATCACTATTCCAAGCCTCTTGTCCTCCAGATACTTTGGGCAGTTCCTCCTCCAGTGTCCAGGTTGACTACAGTAGTGACATTCACCCTTAGTCACGACCTTGGCAATGGCACCAACAGGCTTAAGGGCTTGTTCCTTGGACTTAGCAACTGACTTGCCTTTGCCCTTGGAGGAAGATGCAAACTTTTTGCCCTTTCCTTTATGCACCATCATAATGGCCTTGCCCTTACCCTTGTTGATGCTCTGTTCAGCCGTCCTCAACATGTTGAGCAAATCTGGCAGTGGTTTAACGATCTCATTCATGTTATAGTTCATAATGAACTGTCCATAACTCTCGGGCAACGATTGCAACACGAGATCGGTTGCCAACTCTTGGCCGACCGGGAACCCAAGCCGGGCGAGATTCCCCAAGTACCCGATCATTCGGAGTACGTGGGGTCCCACCGGGTTCCCTTCTGCTAGATGACATTTGAACAGTGCCTTTGAGACCTCATACCTTTCTACCCTCGCCTGCTCTTGGAAGAGCTGCTTTAGATGTTCGATCATATCGACAGCATTCATGTTCTCATGTTGCTTCTGAAGCTCAGAGGTCATGGTGCAAAGCATTAGGCAGGCCGCATCATTAGCGTCATCAACACGCTTTTGATACGCCTTTAAGGCAGCAGGTGTCTGATTCTCTGGACCTTCTGGAACATGCTCCTCTATTGCGTACAGCTTCTTTTCTTGCTTGAGAACAATTCTCAAGTTTCTGTACCAATCGAGAAAGTTGGTTCCTGAGAGCTTGTCCTTCTCAAGGACAGATCGTAGGGAATGTTGTGAACTCGATGAGTTGTTTGCCATTTGGAATTCTACAAAAAGGAAAATACGCAAGTTTTAGTATTTGTGAATTTTTTGACTATATTTAATAATGGCTAGTTTATTAAATATAGCTCCCACTATTTTACTACGGATTAATAACCCTCAAGATATTAATGCGGAAAATATCCTTATATTTTCTAGTGGGCCAAGATCCATCTTTTTCATCTCCTTATGAGCTTGCTTTGGCAAGTCACCCATAATTCGATTACTTCTTAGGTAGGAACAATTCCAATTGCATCCCATATGCAACTCTTGGTTCAATCGGGCAAATAACTCCTTATTTATCCATCCTTATGGATAATCCCAATTGATTGCCTCTAGGTTTCTTAATCAAATTAATAGCCTAGTTGTGTTCAACCTCTTATCTAAACAATTGCACATTGTTACGTGCCATCGCATTCCATCATTATGAACCAAGTCGCCATGCTTTGGCACGCACGAACTCGATAAATAATGATGATAATGAGTGTTTAAATAACGAGAAGGCAAGAGCACAATATTTAAAATTTGAGGGATTTTCAATTCAATTTTAATTATTTTGTTGATCAATATCAACTAATCTATCTATTTGAGTTTGGGCACAACTCCAAATAATAGATCCGGGTTGTCTAATTATCTTATTATCCTAATTGCATGCATCATCCATACACCAACCACACAAATAATAAGACAATAAATAAACAACCACAAAACAGAAATTAAACGTGATGTGGATATGGCCTTTTCTAGATTAAGATAATTCCAAGCCAATGGAATTATCTATGAACCCTAAACAAACACATCTCCATGCGTCTTGATCTTTTGGTCCATCCTTCATAGTCATGTGGTGTGCTCCATGCTCCATGCTCCATCTTTTGTGGCTCCTTTTGGCTTTGGGCTTCTTTTCTCCAATCTTGGCTAACAATCTACTTTATCTAGCACTATCTAATATCTATACTAAATAAAATAAATCTCACAAGTTGAGAAAAAAATGGCACGCAGGCCATAAAACCCTAATTAATTATTACAATTAATTGATCGGCTCGCAGGCCGTAAAACCAAACCACAAAATTAAACATCCACATCAAACCACATCCTAAGGCCATATCCAATCACCATGCGATTTGCACATAAACAGTTAAAATCCAATTTTAACGCGCTTGGTCAATTTTAATTGATTTTAGGATTTCTAGGGTTAAAACGGTCCATGGGCCCAACAATCAAATTGCCCGGGCCCAATTAAGTGAACCATAAAGCCCTAGGGCCGGCCCGGCCCAAAACCCGCAAGCTAGGCCCGCGGGTTAGGGCCGCCCGGCCCCTTAGGGCTCCAAGCTTGGGCGGCAAGCAAGGGGGGGCGGTCCCCTAGGGGGCCGAACCTCCTTGTGGGGTTGTTTCCAAAACAACCTCCTTGCTTGGAGCCCAAGTTTGGTTGTTTCCTTGTTGTGGGAGAACTCCTTCTTCCCCAAGGATGCCCAAACCCTAGATCTAAGATCCTAAAATTTCTCAAACTCACCAATTCATGCATCCAATGCAATAATTGGGTCTTGTTATGATTAATTCTTTGACAAATTGCATCCAATGCTTGATTTGTCTTGTTTTACGCGATAAACAACAAATTAAGGTGTAAAACAACAAGAATGTAACACATAAACTACGTTTATGCTCTATGACCTGTGGCTCTGATACCACTGTAGGGTTTTGATTCATGGATCGCGCAAACGGAAGCATAATCAAACAAACAACCATGCAAAACCCTCCAAGGATCACAAGTCTAGATGCATAACGATAGTGAAGGTAAGAAATCATAAACACACCTTTGGGTTCTCCTTGATGACTTCAAACGCGAATAGTGTCACGTTCTCTATAGTTGATCCACGCCTAGAGTTGTTCCTAGATCTCCAATCTCCTTGGTGCTAGCCCGGATGAAAGGAGGGTGAAGGAATCACGCAAAACGAGGCACCAAAAAGGGGTTTCGGCCCTTTGTGGCGTCGGGGACAAGGGGCGGCGGCAATAGGGGGCGGCGTCCCTCTTTGCTTGCTCTCTCTCTCCTTTGTTCTCTCCTACTCTTGTTATGTTCTCTCTAGAGCATAAAAAGTGTGTAGGGAAGGAAGGAGGAGGGTCCTTTATATAGTCCAACAACTCCTTGTTAACTACCTAAAGGACTTATTCTAGTCCTACTAGAATTCAATTTAGTCCTTTCCTTGCAAATTAGTCCCTACTAAGTTTGCAAGGGTTTGCAAAGTGATCCTTCTAATTAATTTATCCAATTAATTAATTCCATAATCTAGTACAACTCTATATAGCGTGTGACCCCATAGGTTCTATCTAGTTGGTAGCAACTCTTTGCTAATATGGAGCGGTTTCTAGCAAAACATCCATTCTAGCCAACTAATAGAATAGTCATCTAGACAACCTTGTACAAGTAATTGTCTCATCCCTTTGCCTCCATATCCGGATTGGACACGAGACATACAAGTCACACTCGTATATCCAATCCCTAGTTTCTCGATCCATGGAATAGCCTTATTCGTGCAAATAACATCAATATCCCATATATTGATTTATTTGAGTCTGGCCAGACATTCTATAAGCACTATCCTTCGAGTGGCCTTGGATATTTGCTCCCGTTATGTGGGAGGGGCAAATCCTCTCTACGTCCACTACGATCTCTAAGCTTGCTTCTCATTGTATCCAGTACACGCCTTTATAACTACCCAGTTACGGTGTAGCGTTTAACGCTACCAAGATCACAATGATCCACAACTAGAATATCTAGTGACTTCAAGTCTAAGGATGACAATACCATTGTACCCGAGAAGCACTTGTGACTCAACATAACGTGTATGTAGCCTTCTCGGTAATGGGTCAATCCAGTGCAACATTCCGTAATGCACACCTATGTGTTGGATCGTGATATCTCCATATCAATCCAACCCCATACTAGTCTATAGATGATTGTCCCATTTAATCATTATACTTGACTAGGGATATTTAAGATAAACAACACGATTGTAAATCTAAGGACTTCATTATATTAAATATCCAATAAATAATAAATGAATTTCTAGCCAATTACAAATTCATACTAAACTAGATTGCCTCTAGGGCATCTATTCCAACACGGATCTCCTATTCCACTAACGGTTTAGAATGTTGATGCTTAGGGACATAAAGATAACCATGAAGTATAAGTCCTAAAGCGTCAAATTCTCACAATTAAACCCACATCTCACACACCCTCACCATGATGATAGAAACCGCAACCCGAAGCCCACCGTCTCCGGCCCTCGATCCCCTCAAATTCTGGTACAATAATGATCTCGGTGGCCATTGCTGCGAATCGTGCATGAAATGTAAACCGTCGTCAATGAAGTAGTCACTTCCACCACTCGTTTTCCGTTAAGCTCAATTTCCTTTCTTTATTCCATCTTTCCTTTCTCTCTCTCTCTCTCTCTCTCTCTCTCTCTCTCTCTCTCTTTTTATTTTCTATTTATATTTTTTTCTGCTTATTTTTTTTATCAATTATCTCTCAAAAACCATCAAATTCTTCCAATGTACGAGTGGTCTTCCAAGAGTATCTAAGCAAATATGAAAAGGGGAGGAAATAACCAAAACGATGAATATGTATCACAAGCAAGATCCATCTCCCCCTAATCTCAATTAAGTACCTGGTGCTACCAAACAAGACGCAAACAATCAAAGCACGTGTGTGGGAGTAGAGTCGTCAAGAGCTCAATCTCGATCTCCGTAGTCAAAATTCGACACCCCCACACAAGTATCTATCCATGTCCCCTCTCAAGTAGTTCAATATATGTACGTTTCGTGCCTAATCCAACCGAACCTCCTACACCAAGAGGAATGAAATCCGGTACCTAGCACGAACCACCGATGAAAATCAACCAACCCCATTTTCGTGCGGATTAGATGTCACGCACTCACGACTCTCCTCATATGTTTCCATGATCTAATGACATGGAACACCACCACACCAAAGTGCGCAAGCCTACTCAATCACCCTCGTATCCCCTCGAAAATATCAAATGGCTCATGCGATCATGTAGAACTCACAAATATGTGCAAATAAGCTCTCCCTCATCGAACCCCCTCAACTACAACTCCCTCGTGACTCACTAAAGCGGTTTTTTTAAACGATCTATGATGAAAGCCAGGAATCGTCACCCTAGGTCAAAAGGTTACCAATTAATCCAAGGTTCAAAGTAGGTTTTATAGTGGTCCTACAAGGTGAGATCTAACAAGCAGTGAGTGCTCTATTACACGTCCTCGCACAGATGTTCTTTGTGCCACTATGAGGCGGGCTGGCGACAACCTAAGACGTAAACATGAACGTTCGGCTCGTTTAGCTCATACCTAGCTCAACTCTTGTAAGAGAACAAGGCACAAACTTTCGATATGAAAAATCAAGTAAGTGTCAAGAAATAGGTAGGCATTCCCGTAAAGAAAGTATCTCTATACATACTAGGGGGAACTCACCTTTTCACTCTCGGTCGCAAATCATATCCTATGCCTAAAATTCTCACACTCGATTCTACCAAGTTTTAGCTTCTTTTGATTGCCTTTTCTCAAATTTTTAAGTTTTTATGGTTGTTATCAATTTTTAGTTTTTTTTAATAGACTCCTAATCTATATGCAAAGGCCAACTCGACTAACAACTCGATTGGGGTGGGGGGACTTAATAATTAAAACGTGAACACAGAATAATGAATAACAAAAAGAAAACAATGACATAACTAAAAACTATCTATATGTAACCGGCGATGCAAGACTCGATGAACTGGCTAGTAAAACGCACCACCACCCGCACACTAGGATGCATCGTTGTCCTCAACGATACGAAGAGGACTCAAAAATCCTAGAGCAAGGATTTTCTTACCTACCTACTCATCATCATCGGAGTACAGGGCATCGTCGTCTCCCATCGTCATCATCCCCCTCATTCTCTTCCTCTTCTTCATCGTCTTCTTTCCCATCATCACTGGGTGGAACCGGATTCTCGTACTCGTCCTCCACAAACCACTTTTCAGTACTCGAAACTGGTGGGACAAAGTCCTCTTCAGCCTGATCACTAGACTACACCACCCATTGACCTACCATCTGAATCAAATTCCCCAACTTTACCTGATTGCTCCTAGTGTGAGCAAACTGGCGCCTACTCTTCATACAATCTCGTTTCATCTCCTCCCTCAACGCATCGTAGTCCACCTGATTGTCAAACCTAGAGCTCGTCTTCTTATTACCTTTTCCCTTCGTGGAGGCCGACTCATCAAACCGAGACCACTTTCGGTCAGGGAACCTAGGCAGGTCCGTGCCCCCTCCCGGTATGTGAACCCCCACAGTCTTGGCGAGATGAGTTAGAAAACAAGTATGCCCCGGCCCCAGCTTGTTCTCCTTAGACACCCTCTCTAGACAATTTCCCCAAATCATCTTAGGGATGTCAATCCTCTCCCCCGACCAAACACACATGGCCATAACACACCGCTTGAAGGAATACGTGGGATTTCTGTGTGATTCCCAGAACCCAGTTTTCCAACAACTCACAACACCATCTATCTTGGGGTCTAAAGTAGTTCTTGTGGGCTCTCCACTTATGCACATCTCCTTTCCGATCTTACGGCACTACCCCTTTTGCAAAACAGAAATAGTATACCCTCTCAAACATTTCCTCACTCCTCACTGTATCATGGTAGACACACTTTTTTTGTCAAATCCAGGAACCCGAGTGCAAGGCGGATAGTCTCTGGCATGAAGACTATCCACTTGCCTCGGCAGTAGACAAGCCGTGGATCCTGACTCTCGCCCTCCTTGGCATACCTCAGTTTAAATCAAAATTCTCGAGAAATCTTCGAGCTAGATTTTCCTACCAAATTTAAACCAATTGTTAAATTTTTCACGCTTGTAGATAGCCTTCATTATCGAGGACATATCCTTATGAAAAGAAAATTACCTCTCCGACTGCCTTTTCTTCTTCAAATAATGGCCAGTAAAGGAATCAAGATGGGATTCATATGTCACAAACCGATAGCTACAAAACCTATCGGGCCCCACTTTGCTCTCTCTATAGTTTATCTTGGACTTCTCTCTACCCCGAACCCAAGGATCATGAGGCAGCGGTTTCATCAAAATAGAGTATTTTGACGATTCCGGAATCTCTAAAGGAGGCTCACCCGAGCCACCCGCCTTCCTTTTCTTTCCACCACTTTCCATTTAGATGCAACAAGTATATGAATAAAACACACCAACGTGTGCACAGTGACAAGGAGTGTATAAAAAAATAAGCACGTAACAAGAACACAAGTAATTTCCTAGGACTCTACGCTAAGAGACAACAAAAATAAATTGGGCTTTCATTAAATTGTGCCTAGACTCGATAAAAGTAACTTGCAAGAGTGAGAATTTGTACCTGGGCACCCGGAGTACCATTTTCACGGGTGCCGTTCCGCAAAAATTTGACCAAGAAGGGGCTAAAATCAGCCGGTGAAAAGTTTTCCGGAAAAATCGAAAAGCTTGCACTTTTTGTACTCTCCTTATAGTCCCCGTCACTTCGCCCTTCTTCACCAAATCTTGAATCTTCCTCCAACTTTGCCAATTTAAGATCTAAGAAAATCAGAAACCCTAGACCCACTTTGTCAATTTCCGACTCAAGAGGGAGGATGTTGATGATTTTCTCAAAAAATAATGTTGTAGGCGCCTCAAATCTTCCAAAATCCAGCCAACCTCAATAGTTTTCGAAGCAGCCGTGAATTTGAGAAGATTGGTGTTCTTGAGAGGGAGCAAAAGGTTTGAGAGCTCAATGGGTGTTTGAATCCGAATGAAGAGGTTGGAACCTCTTTTCTGTGTTTTATTCTTTCGTTGGCCGGGTAAATTTCCAGATTTTCCCCTAGTAAAACTCTTTCCTTTCGTTGCTGCGTGCTGTCAGAATGGTCTTTTTGCCCGATGTCTTCACACAAAGAAGAAAGTGTTTGTGCGAAGATGTCTTCTTGCGAACAGAATCTCTTCGTGCGAAGATGTCTTCGTACGAACATTTCTCCTCTTCGTGCGAAGACCTTCCACGTTAAGTACTGAGAGCTGTTTCAAGAAGACTTTTCCAACTTTCAAATTTTTTTCTAACACAACTCTGTTCCTACGAAGACAATCCTGGATAGCTCCAAAAACATCGTTTTTCGCATCTTTAATTGTGTCTTTCTTTCCGAAGGATATCCTTGTCCTCGAGACTCCTTTTATGATATAAAAATTTCCAAAGTACGGGAAATAATTTATTCTTCAATTTTGTGCCTCCAGACATACTTTTGCATTTCCAGATGCTTTTGGACGCGTTTTATGCACTTGAGCATCCTTTTTCACATAAATTTCTCATCCGGACTCCGATATACGCGATCCACCTGTCTACGGAAAGCTCTCAACCCACACAATGGCACTCCTCAATTCCACTTTGAGTACTGTTTACAAAAATTAACCTCGTAATTCGTGCCATTGTGCTAGCTTTCACTATTCTTCGATGCCTTCTTCACGTATATCAAGACCGGGAGTCCGGATATTCATTCTTCCTCAGGTGCATGTGCTGAGTGAGTGTAGGAATAGCGTCCTCCATCAATTTCTTCATTCTGGATCCCGATACGTGTTTTGGCCTGCTATTTCTCGATTTTCATGCTATTTTTCATACGCGCATCAAGACGGGGGATCCAGAATAGGCCTTTCACCTAGAATTCCTGCACACACTCATTGGAAATATTAGTCGCTCTCCCTCGCACCTCTCAAATGGATCAAACGGAATAAAATACACAAATTAGTATTAAAATCTACACTAAAGCAATAAATAGGTTGGGTTGCCTCCCAACAAGTGTTTTGAAATTTAAGGTCGACGGCCCGACCCAGTTACCTCAGAGAGAACCAAATAGTAGGAGTCGCCTGGAGTCACTCAATGACTCCAATGAAATTCCCATCCACATACGGCTTAGCTCTGTGGTCATTTACCTTGAATCGGTCCCCATTTACATCTTCCACCCCAAGAGAACCCCACGGGTAGACTCCAGTGATCGTGTATGGGCCACTCCACCTAGACTTCAACTTGCCTTGAAACAATTTCATCCTGGCATTGAAGATCAACACCCTCTTTCCTAACTTAAAGTCTCTCGGTATGATGTGTTTGTCGTGCCATTTCTTTGTCCTTTCTTTATATATCCTTGCACTCTCATACGCCATCAAGTGAAATTCCTCAAGTTCAAGTAACGCTTGTTTCCATTGCTCAACTAAGAGCTTAGCATTTAAGTCGATCTTCTTCAGCGCCCAAAAGGCCTTGTGCTCAAGTTCCAGCGGGAGATGACATGACTTTCCAAATACTAACTGGTAGGGCGACATACCCAAGGTAGTCCTCTATGATGTCCGGTATGCCCATAGACTGTCATCTAAGTGTAGGGACCAATCTTTGTGTCCCGGATTGACTGTCTTCGCTAAAATTCCATTGATCTCTTGGTTAGATACTTCAGCTTGTCCATTTGACTGCGGATGCTAGGCCAGTGATATCTTGTGAGTCTTCACCCCATATTTGCTCAAAACATTGGCAAAGACCCTGTTCATGAAGTGCGATCCCTCATCACTAATAATGGCCCTGGGCGTCCCAAATCGCGCAAAAAATGTTCTTGCGCACAAATTTCTCCACTGTAGCGCCATCGTTCCTCGGACATGCCAATGCCTCCCCTCTTGGTCGCATAATCAACAGCTAACATGATATAAAGATTACCAAGTAAAGATGGGAATGGCCCCGTAAAATCAATCACCCAGACATCAAACGGCTCTACTTCCAACACAAAATTTTGAGGCATCTCATTCCGGTTGGAAATATTATCGGTTCTCTGACACCGGTCACACTGCTGTACCAAGAGATGAGTGTCTTTATGCAATGTAGGCCAAAAGAAACCACTCTGAAGAACCTTGGCCACTGTGCGAGACTTGCCAAAATGACCTCCACAGTTCAACTCGTGGCACTGTATGAGAATCTCTAACGTGTATAGCTCTGCGACACACCTCTGCAATACATAATCTGCTCCCAGCTTGAACAGATAAGGATCATCCTAGAAGTATTGTCGCGAATCTGCAAAGAATTTCTTTGTCTAGTGGGAGGACATGTCTTTGGGGACTATGTTGAGCACCATGAAGTTTTCCAAGTCAGCAACCATAAGTTGCTCATCTGGAAACTCTTCTCTGATTGGCACCTTCTCATGCTTTTCGTTCTCCAAACGTGATAAATCGTCTGCCACTACATTTTCCACCCCTTCCTTGTCCTTTATCTCTATGTTTAATTCTTGTATCAACAATACCCATCGGATCAGTCTTGGCTTGGCATCTTTCTTGGTGAGTAAATACTTAAGGGCCGCATGATCAGTAAAGATGGTCACCTGAGACCCCACAAGATATGGCCGAAACTTGTCTAATGCAAAGATAATAGCTAGCATCTCCTGCTTAGTAATAGCATAGTTTACCTAAGCATTGTTCAAAGTCCAACTAGCATAGTAAATGACATGAGCCACCTTGTCCTTCCGCTGTCTCAGAACTGCTCCCACCGCATAGTCACTGGCATCACACATGAGATCAAATGGTAGGGTTCATTCTGGCGTGGTCATGATGGGTGCGCTAACCAACTTTTCCCTAAGTAGATCAGAAGCTGACTTGCGCTCTGCATTAAAATCAAATACTGCATCTTTCCCAAGAAACCTAGACAAAGGTTTCGTGATCTTCGAAAAGTCTTTAATGAAGCGCCGATAAAGCCATGCATGTCCTAAAAAACTCCTTAACCCTTTGAAAGAAGTAGGGTAAGGAAGCTTCTTAATCACCTCAATCTTGGCTCTATCCACCTCTAAACCTTCGCTGGTGATATTGTGCCCAAAAACAATGCCCTCCGTAACCATGAAGTGACACTTCTCCCAGTTGAGCACTAGGTTGGTGTCAATGCATCTATCTAATACACGGGTAAGTTGCTGCAAGCAGTCTTCAAATCCATCACCATACAATGAGAAGTCATCCATGAACCCTTCAAACTTCTGCTACATCATATCCGAGAAGATCGACATCATACACCTATGAAAAGTGGCGGGTGTCTTGCATAAACCAAAAGGCATGCGTCGAAAGGAAAAAATCTCATAGGGGCATGTGAATGTCATCTTCTCATGATCCGCTTGCTCAATGGCAATCTGGTTGTACCCGTAATACCCATCCAGAAAGCAATAATGAGAGTGATGCGCCAGCCTATCCAGCATTTGATCATCAAATGGGAAGGGGAAATGATCCTTCAATGTGGCATCATTGAGTTTGCGGTAATCCATGCAAACTCTCCACCCAGTAACAGTACGAGTGGAAATCAGATCACCTTTCTCCCCTTCCACCACAGTAATACCTCCCTTCTTAGGGACACACTACACCGGGCTAGTCCATGTGCTGTCGGAGATCGGGTAGATGAAGCCCGCCTCCAACCATTTAAGCACCTCTTTCTTCACCACCTCTTGTATATGAGGGTTGAGGAGGCGCTGAAATTGAACTACCGGCTTCTTGTCCTCCATGAGCCGGATCTTGTGCTGGAAAACTGTGGGGCTGATCCCCTTGATATCTGCTATGGTCCATCCCATAGCTGCTTTCCTTTCCTGCAACACTTTCAA
The DNA here is from genome assembly GCA_023055425.1 of Linanthus parryae. Taxonomy (NCBI): domain Eukaryota; kingdom Viridiplantae; phylum Streptophyta; class Magnoliopsida; order Ericales; family Polemoniaceae; genus Linanthus; species Linanthus parryae. Next base: position 159,471,431 of record JALGPY010000002.1, on the reverse strand, counting down.
CAATTGCTCAACCCGTTCCCTGTCCAAACAAGAAGACACAATTAGAGGCAACGTATCATTAGATCCAGGATATAAATATTTCAAATGTGTAGGTATATCAATAGAAGGAATAAGAGTCTTCCTGCTTCCCTCATTAAAGAAGGGTAGGGGCTGGCGCCAATGAGTCTTCATATCCTGATCTTTTTCTCTAGAGTCAAGAAGAGCAAGTTCCTCATATAGTCGTTCCAATAAAATATCTTCCTCCTCATCCAGCGTGTATGCCTCCCCACCAAAACGCTGCTCACTCACCGCGTAAGAGTGAAATTCCATAGCTTCAAAAACGTTGAAGGCAACTTTCTCATCATTTATCCTCATCGTCAACTCTCCGTTAGCTACATCAATAATGGTCTTCCCAGTGGCTAGGAATGGACGGCCCAGTATAAGGGGGACATCATCATCGGACTCCATGCCTAGGATCACAAAGTCAGCTAGGAAGATGAGTCCTTCAACTCTCACCAGTACATCTTTAAAGACGCCCCTTGGACGTTTGATAGTGCGGTATGCAATCTGCAAGCACATCCTAGTCGGTTTTAGTTCTCCCACACAAAGCTGCTCAAAAACTAAGGTGGGCATCAAGTTGATGCTTGCGCTAAGATCACACAATTCCCTACCATGAAGGGCATCTCCCAATGTCACAGGAATGATGAACCCGCCCAGATATTTCATCTTCTTAGGCAACGCCTTTTGCACCACGGTGCTGCACTCCTCATTTAGAGTCACCATCTCAAAATCATCCATGCGCCTCCTATTAGAGAGGATTTTCTTGAGAAATGTTGCATACTTGGGCATTGGTGAGATGGCTTCCGCAAAGGGAATGATGTGAAACTTCCTGAAGATATCCACAAACTTCGTGAAGTTCTTAGCATCCTCTTGGCTCTTCAATCTCTGCGTGTATGGCACACGCGTGTTATACTCCTCCTTTGGATTAGGTTTCTCCTCTGACTTCCTACTCGTGTCCTTAGATTGGGGAATCACGGTAGGCACGAGAATCTCTTCGTCCAACGCTTTTTCAGTGGCCTTGGTTGCCTCAGCTCGCGCGTGGGTAGGATATGGAGGATCCTTAGTGGTTCTCCCACTGCGAGTTGTTATAGCTTTTAACTTCTCAGGTGGAGTAATTGTGTTAGAAGGAAGCATACCAGGTGGATTCTAGTATTTTGATTGGCAATCTGCCCAATCCGCATCTCATGGCTCTTCATCTTGGCTTCCTTAGAGAAAATTTGCTCTCCATCTATCTTGATTAGCCAACAGTTTTCTCAATAAGGCATTTGTCTCTTGGTCTTCTAGTTGCTGAGTCTGTTTATGTGGAGCTTGTCTCTACATTTGGTATGGGACACTTGGCTTCAGGTCGGGTGCATATAATCGACTGTTTGAATTGGCATAGCTGAATTTGGGGTGATTGCAGTTATTGGGATGATAAGTGTTAGACCACTGCTGCTGTCGTGGTTGACCCATGTAGTTCACATCTTCAAATGCATTGTTGTATCCCTGATTCGCATCCTCCACCATCTCTCCAACAGATTACACCTGTGCCGATGCATTCATGTCGCTGAAAGCTGAAGTCATAACTGCCATTTGCAGTTCGAATTTCTGCTCCACCATTGTTTCAATCTTGCTGACTAACACCCCGTCGGATTTTGAGTTCCTACGAGTCTTAGACCTCGTAGATTCCCTTTTTTCCACACTGTTAAGCAAGTCCTGGCATCTCTGCACTCCCAATCCCATAAAATTACCCTGAGCCATCATGTCCAGTTCCTTTACTGTTTCTCTATATAGGGCATTATAAAAGTAGTGCAGTAGTTTGAACCATGGCTCTCCGTGAGTAGGACATCTGCGAAGGAGCTGCTTGAATTTTCTCCATGTGTCTCCCAAAGAATTATCCTCCTGCTGAGTTAACTTTGTGATGTCAGCCATTCGTTGTGCAACCTTGGACGGTGGAAGATATTTCCTGAGGAACTCTTGGCAGCACTCTGTCCATGTAGTGATACAACCCGCCGGAAGCTCCAGAAGCCATGTCTTTGCTTCCCCGATAAAGAAAAGGGAAAGAGCATTATCTTTACAGTGTCATCTGGCACCCTCTGATCATGAATTGTGGAAGTAATTTGTTTGAAGTTGAGTAAATGGGCATTTGGATCATTTCCCGGAGCTCCAGTAACCACACACTCATCTCGAACCATATTAATTAACTGCTGACGCAATTCAAAATGAGCTGCATTGATCTTTGCCTGACGATCGTGGGCAAGTATCCATCCGGTATGGTTCTGAAGTAGTCTACCAACGGGCGCTCATCAACTTCAGCATTGTTGACTTGTTCTGCGGCATTCTGCTCGTTTTTTCCACCGTTATTTCCCCCATTATTCCCTCTATTGTTCCCAACGTTATTACCTCCATTGTTTCCAGCTTGTACCCCCACACCAGGAAATGGTTGTGGATTTTGGGGGGTCAAGCGAGCCATTGCAGCTTGCATCTCTACCATATGAGCTCTGAGCTGCTCAGTTTCTCTTGTCCAATTAGTTGCATCTTCCATAGCTGCAAGTCTAGCTGCCTCCGCATCTTGCATACCTTTGCGGATCCTCTCAAACTCAGCTCTAGTGTGCTCATCCATTTGAACCGAGTTTCCTTTCCTAGAGGCTCTACCTTCTGTCCGTAACAAAGTCTCTGGGTTTTCAAGTACTGGGTACAAGGGCTCGTCTCGAGAACGGGTCATGCACCGTGTTATTCAACCTGAAAACACAGATTACACACAAAAAATAGGTGAGTAACAGATATAAACACAAAAAATAAAATCCCTAAGGCTAGGAATTATAACCAATTTAGCCGAAGTCCCCAGCAACGGCGCCTAAAACTTGCACTACTAGAAAAATAGTCTGTTACGGCAGTTCAAAACCGCCCTTAAACTAGCAAAAACCGTCGTAAATAGTACTTACGGCAGTTCATGCGGCGGATTACTTTTTGCCGCGACCAGAGGCGTCGCTAATTAGGAAACGGCTGATTTTTGCGCCGTATAACAAATGTTAGGCGGTTAAAGAAAACCGACGTTATTTTTAAGGTAAGATTTTATATTTACGGCGCTTTCATGATAACCACAGTTTAGGAAATAAATATTAAAAAAAAATAGAGTATATCTTTTTTATACAGTTCCATTATTTTATTTTTAACAATGATTTTAACTTTTGAATTCAGAAATTGTTCAACATCAAAACCCAGAAATACGTGAACCAGTTACTATTTTTGTTTTGTCTTCTCTATGTTTGCAATATGTGAACCCAGTTGCAAGATCTGCAGATCTCCAAATGTGGACGTTGATGAAAACATACCCAGTTTCGTTACTAATAAAAATTCAAAATACCGGGAATTCTCTCTAGGTTCACTAGGGATGATATGAGTTATGTTTTGATTTATGAAACAACGTGTATTTTATTATTAATCGAGCATTGTAAAATTCACCGAGTTACCAAATGAATTATCTATGCCTAGAACCAAAATATACCGAGTTACTAAGTCTATCTCACTTTTAGGCATGCATTAAAGTTCACGATTCTACTCTAACGATCCTAGTTAACACTACCGAGTTACCAAGTAATGATTTGACTAGGTGGATTGCTCACTTTACCGACTAACCCTCACGGAGTTACCACGTGAGTTTCAATTAAAATCACTCCTACATTAGCTACGCGCAATAATGATGGAATTAAGCTCATAAGCAATCCATAATAACAAAAGAACACGTTTAATTAAGTCTAAATCATGAATCACAATCTCAAAACATCAAGTTCATACCAAAACCCTAGCTACCAAACGAGAATTACCTGCAAAAAGGGTTTAGCTACTACAAAACATGATCAAAATACCAAGTTTGAAGATCATAAACAAGAACTAGCAAAAAGAAAGAGTTTAGGAAGCAAACAAACTGATCCAAATCATTTTCCAAGCTCCAAGAACGCTCCTTTCCTTCAAAACAACCGTAGAACCTTGCTTGCTACTGATAATCACGACCTAATTAGCTTAAATATGTTTCCATAATGCTATTACAAAGTTTGAATAAATTGCATAACCCCCCCCCCCCCCCCCCCCGCTCAAATCCGCGCCTCTCAGCATGGTCTTCGAACGAACAGATTTCTCTTCGTACGAAGTGGTGTTCGTGCGAAGACTTTCTCTTCGTACGAAGAATATAAACATCTTCGTGCGAACTTCTTACCCGATAGGCACTGCAACATGTTATGCGAAAGACAACTTTTGCAGCTCCAAAATTTGGCTAACTCCCAAGTCTTCGTGCGAAGACAACCTTCCTGCTGAAATTTATTCTAAGTCTTTTGGCTCCTTCCTTGAGTTCCTCGTTTCCGAAGCTCGTTTCCTTCTCCCGTATGATCTCCAAGCCCTATTTCCCTTCGAATCACAACATGAAAGTACAACCTGCGATCATATCACAATAAAAGCTCAATATTGCACTGAAAACGCATAGCTCAAGAACTCATCTTCACAAATATTAGCAAAATTCACTCGAAAAGACGATAAATTCTCCATGTTGATCACACGAAACGCAGAAAAGTAAGTAATAAAATAACTCCAAAAACGGAGTTATCATGAGGTCCTGCACCTTATTCAACAGTTGGAAGGTTTTAAAATCAGATACATCGATCAGACAAAAAACATGGTGGCATATCACTTTCTAGATATATATGGACTATCACTGCCAAGTATGATCATCTGGCCCTACAGAGAACCCAATTGGCTGTACAATTTATTTCAAATGATTTAATGGGATTGGCAGACCCTGCTTTTGATCATTAGTAATACGGGTCCTCTCCTGAAAAACAGTTGTAGCTAAAGCAATCAAAAGGAGGTTCCGAAAAAAAAAATCTTGCCTTGCTTCTTGAAAGCTGCTAAGGCAGTAAATAATTTCGCAAAGTTCAAAATTTTATTTTTTTTTTACCAAAAACACTAAAAAATGATTCTACTGTTAGAAAATAATTTTGGTGGCCGTAAAACCATTTCCAAATTGGGCTGTGATAGCTCTCTGAAACATTTGAGATGTTAGGAAAAATCCACAAGCAAGCACGTACTTCCAACTGTAAGACGAATAGCTGTCTGGTTCTTACTTGAAATTCCAACAGTTTGATGGAAATAAACCGAGGTGAATAAGCTAGCTGAAATTATAACTTGAATAGTGTTTGACATGCGCTGAAAATATGGATTAAAGTTTAAGTACATTTGGTAACACCCTAGATTTTACCATTAAATTAACTAAAATGTTATTTATATGTGAACCTTATGATACATCAAAAATGTCACGTGCTTGTGCAAAGTAAAAAATCAATGCATAAAAAGAGGGCAAAGTATAGGCAAAAACTTTGGTGCGTACAGAAGTAACCGGCTCAGCCGGTACTTCCCGTTTATTACCAAAATACCCGCTAGCGGACAAAAAATGTGGTCCCAGGAGGGAATCTTTTTTGACCTAGATAACATTTATAAGACATATGAAAACAAAATTTTCAGGAAGATAACAATCAGAGAATATTAATACAACCGCAGAAAACAAAGGACAGAAACCAGATAACCAGTAGCCATTAGAAGATAACAATCATTGATAAAAAGATCAGTGAAACCAAAAAACCTTAATTAAACGATTAACGATCAGCAGAAGTTATCTTAATTTGAAAGTAATACGATACAAATGACTAAAAGGCCTAAATAGAATAATTTCACATAGGTATAGTTAAGTTTTTGAAACCTTCTCGGCTTTCTCGAGTCTCTTACGGATTGTAGTTACTATCTCCTGCCGTTTTGGGAGTTCTAGAGAACAACACGTGTTGAGTAACTCGTCTTCCCAGCAGATATACTTGCATTGTCGACCTATACCCTTGGTTCAAGTTGCGTCCATCGTTTTTCGGCATATGTGTGATTCGAATAAGCGGGTTATGGCTACAATAACAAAGCTCAAGCCTACACCATAACTTGCATGTTTATGGTGTAGGCTTGAGCTTTAGTTGGAGTGTTGTGTTGTGTGGTTGTAGAGTTAAAACTATGTTGAGACATGTTGAGGGAAGAAATAATAGAAGAGGTAAGGGTGAGAGAAGAAAATAATCTCTCAATGGGAGTGAATGGGTAGGTGTATGTATTTGAAATGGTTGGTGAGCTAGAAATTAAAGAAGAAGCTTGGTGGTTGGGAGTTAGTTGGCAATAAATGCCCAGATAACATTATCAGCGATTTTGGATAACAATTTTATAAGTAAGGAAAATATGTGTTAGCTACACAATGTGAATTTATGAATTTAATGTGGGTAGATGGGTTCCTTGGTCTTTCACTCAATGAGAACTGGTAGTTGAGAGTTAGTTGGTGGTTGTGTTGTGGAGTCTTATTGTGTCATTGAGCCATGAAATGTAAGTATTCGAGGGTTCTGCGTCCGTTCCGCCACGAGTGTTCAACAACAACATGGCATCATGCTACGGGTGCATTCATCATTGGGTGTAAGGGGTTTCTTATTTACCCAACATATCACCAAAAATAGTAGTGGGCCATAAAGAAACATCCTAACTTTCTACCTCTACGTTGTGTGAGTCAAATTACACCGAATATAGCAACATTTGTTGCGAACGTGCTCAATTATGCTGATAATGTCTAAGACTGTATGAGAACTATCTAAAACTTACAATTGTTTTCTGAGATTTTGATATTGTTTACTTGCTTTGAAAGTCAAAATAATGCACTCTTGAGATTACTTGGATGGCATTTCTTCTGTAAAGTAGAATATAACCAAACACAGAACATAGGAGGATCACAATCATCCCTTAAAACACACGTTTTGTAACATGTATGTCCATGTGCTTTTCATTTTTTCTCTAACTATTTAAATAAATGTAACCAAGTCATATATTATGAACTTTAAGTTCCATGTAGTGTCAAATTCAGGCACTTTATCATGTTCATTCCAGAAAACAGCCTCTCTGCCATCTCCCATGCATGTGACCTAACTTTTCGTTGATATTGTTATCCGTACTTTAGTCATTTTGCTCAATAAATCTGAACCCTACTACAATTGCTATCTGTTTCTGTTACAAAAGTTATCGTTTCATTTGAATCATGTTTTTATGATTTTTCTTCATTTGAATTATCACGTGGGTCAAGAGGAGCACAAATTTTTAATATCCCTAACTCGTGTGTGTTATTCCTGATTGAATTAAATGTAGTTACCTCCCTCGAATTGATCCAAAAATGTCGAAAAGAAATTTTCACTCACTAATTGTACGAGATGGTTGGTTAACTGTGGCTCTTGCATGTTGATTTATAATAAAAATCAATATTCTTAGTTTAATTAAGCTTGAAAGCTCCCAAGCCACACACTTGATGGAGACACGAACAATGGAGGTATTGCCTTGACACAGTGTTCCATGACGTAAGACTTAATGGTGTAGAACATCACGGGGTGCATTGAGCTTTTGGTGGTTGTGTTGTGGAGTCTTATTGTGTCATTGAGCCATGAAATGTAAGTATTCGAGGGTTTCGCGTCGGTTCCGCCACGAGTGTTCAACAAAAACATGGCATCATGCTACGGGTGCATTCATCATTGGGTGTAAGGGGTTTCTTATTTACCCAACATATCACCACAAAGAGTAGTGGGCCATAAAGAAACATCCTAACTTTCTAACTCTACGTTGTGTGAGTCAAATTACACCGAATATAGCAACATTTGTTGTGAACGTGCTCAATTATACAGATAATGTCTAAGACTGTATGAGAACTATCTACAACTTACAATTGTTTTCTGAGATTTTGATATTGCTTACTTTGTTTGAAAGTCAAAATAATGCACTCTTGAGATTACTTCGCTGGTATTTCTTCTGCAAAGTAGAATATAATCAAACAAAGAACATAGGAGGGTCACCTTTTGCAGGGGTTTAATGACTGGGATAGAAAAGCTACGAAAAATGAGAGGGAGGAGCACTTTAAATCTAACCAATCGGACCCGATACTTACAACGAGGTTCAGCCAGCTGAAGTATTCACCAATAATATCTTCCAAAAGTTCAAGATTCAAGATGAGATGGCTGAGGATTATTGAGTGCTGAAGGTTATTCCCATTGAAGATTCAAAGGTTGATCAATTCTACGTGATCAGAGGTGAAATAAAGCAAACTGTGGTATGCATCTTTCTCCCTTCATTTAGATATTTATATTAGTTTGCATTGTACACACATAGTATGTTTGATTGCCACATTATATAATTTATGTCTTAATGATTGACATTGTTATCTCTACATTTAAAAATGAGTTCTCCCTATTTATGGTAATATTCTGATGTTTCCTCCATAATTTTCGATTTTCATGTTTTCTATAACCTAAAATTGTTATCAAGTATAGTAACATTGTTTACTTAACTGTTGCAGCAAATTTTCAAGGCACACGATCTAATCAGGGTCTTTACTGCACTTTTTTTTAAGTTTGAGACATCAAAGATGATTTGCAAACATATGATTTTTGTTCTAAAAGAGAAGGGTGTTCATAGGATCCCTAAAAGTTTAATTGCCGATAGGTGGGTAAAAACTGATAAGAAATTCTACGAAATTGAGCCTTCGATGAAGGAGCCTGTTCAGAAGTCGTGTGACGACCCAAGTGTCCAAGCCTTACGTCGTGGTTTCATGAAGAGCCAAGTGGAATTGTAAACCAATTTGGGTTGTAGAAACATCGGAATTTTTTAGGTATTGGAAGCAGCATATGGACGATGGAATCAGAACTATGAAGAGAATGATTTCTCAATCTGAAGAGGGTACCCATGGAGTTGTGAAGAAAGAAGATAATCCTTACACCCATGTGAAAAATTCGAACCCACCGGACACGAACATGACAAAAGGACCCAAGAAAGACAAGCGCAGACGGTGCGACAATTGCAAGGAGCTTGGACACAACATGACTACATGTCCTAATCCTTCCGTTGACTACCTCGAAGATGAAATCCATGCGGAAGATGATTAACAAGACATACCAGATGGATTTCATGACAAAGGGGACTTCTATTGGTCTCAATCAACAAATATATCTATGAAAGCCAACTAAGACTGATATTTGCTGGTTTTAAGATGGAATTACTCGTGAAATTTTTACGATAAAAACGGATGTTATCTATCTTGTAGGCTTTTGTTATCTCATTAATGCTACATGTTATCTCTAAATCGCATGCTGTTATCTTTCTGGGCAATTTCTACAGCAGAACCATTACAATTGTTATCGGTGTCTATCTAAAAGGCTAACAATGTTATCTAGAAACCCTAGTGACCTGCTATACCGGGTAATTTTTTTGTCCTGTAGTGGCGGGGCCCGCAAAAAAAATAAAAATGCTGACGTGGCCCTAATAGAGGACGCACTGTAGACCGACCCCAAAGTATAGTATTTCAGTATCAAAATTACTCTAAAATAGGAGATTGTATAATCTCCAGATTATTGGCTAGCTGAAAATAGTAGCTGACTCAAAAAAGTTACGAAACATTCTAGATTAAATTCGAGATAAAATCTCCAACCAAACATTAAATCGAATTTTAGTCAGTTTTGCATAAAATCGTCCAATTTAAAATTAATTCCTTTTGTTTCACTGTTTTGCAATTCCGGTTAAACTTTGTTTTGGGCTAATAAGCTGTAGATTGTTTAATCTCCAATTTTTCAGATTCTCTCACATTGTGCAGATTTTAACCTCAAACTAAACATATTTAGAATTTTTAATTACTTTAGATTTTCAGCCACATTATTTTCTCCAAATTCTTTCAGCTGATTATTTAGATTTTCAGTTGGTACCAAAGAGGCCCTAGTCAATGCATTTTATTAATTCAAAAATTAAGTTGAATGTTTTTGCCAGAATGTTTGGACTTTTCCCATTTGCAATTTTTCCATGTTTAAACTTATTTGCTACGTCACAAATTATGACTCTGAAGTCAGAATACAACAAATTTGACTATAGCATTATGTAAAAAGCAGTGAGTATAAATCTCATTTCACAACCGTTCAACAGAAATTGAGTAAGAGAGATGGAGAAAGAGAGTGAGGTTATGCTGTTTGGTATGTGGGCTAGCTCATACTGCACCCGAGTTCATTTGGCCCTCAAACTAAAGGGCATACCCTACCAGTACGTGGAGGAAGACTTAGACGACGAAGAGTGAATTACTCTTGAAGTACAACCCTGTCCTCAAGAAAGTCCCTGTTTTGGTCCACAAAGGCAAAGCCATCGCTGAATCTCTTGTCATTCTTGAGTACGTGGATGACTTCTGGAACGACACCCCGAAGCTATTCTCAGATGATCCTTATGAGAGGGCAAAACTTCGCTTCTGGGCAAACTTTTATGATCAAAAGGTAATTCTTCTTGTCTGCTGTACCCTAAAGTTTAGTTTTGCTTTTGATACTTTTGATCATGGATTATAATCTTAAATTTTGTGATATATAACTTCTTTGAATATTCAATGGCTTTTTCATTCAGATCATGCTGTAGAGAACTTTAAATTTCTCATCTAGTGCCAAATATGCTCTTACAAGTTTATGTATCCGCTATGTGCGTAAGTCTCAACATGATCTTTGGGTTTGGTGTTTAGTAAGAACATGTGGATTTGATGAAAACGTTAAATCGAGTAAATTAGTTCTTATCCCCCAGTATTGTCCATGTTCGTGAACCGAGATATTTATTACTTTTACAATCAGATTTTACCAACATACTTCATAATTTATTACTTTTACAATCAGATTTTACCAACATACTTCATGGCCCTGTTTGCATACAGTGGTTTGATTAACCTCACAAAAAAGTTAACCAAAACCTCAACCCAAAATTTATAGGACCCACTTTCCACTCATTTTTCTACTCACATAAAAGTCAACACTTTAAAAACCAAAATACTCTAATCCAAACATCCACCTAGTTTGGTTAACCAAACCTGCCCAACCATATTATCCAAACAGGGCCCATATGGTTCCTTTATTTCTTCTTGGTTTCAGTTTTATAACTATTCATAGTGTCACTTTGACTCGGTCTTGGTTTCATTTTTATCATTATTCAATGTGTCATTTTGACTCAAAAAATTGATTAGCAAAATGATGCGAGAATTTGGCATTCTTTTCAGGATTTTGTAGAGTACACTTTAATCTATAACACCATTAAAAAATTGCTTAACATGCATCATTTTGCTATCCAAACCATCGGGTTAAAGTGACCAGATGAAAAAGTAAAACCAGGAAAAAAAAGAAGAAACGGACAAAGTATGGTTTAGATGTGGATTTGATGAAATCGTGTAGTCACCCCCCCCCCCCCCCCCCCCCACACACACACACACACCAAACAGACAAAAATTGATATTTCCAACATATGGTTCGTATGATATATATTTCAACCACTCTACAACACAATGAAATATCATCAAATAATTGCATCGTTTTGTTTTTAAATAAAAAAGTCAAAGAGGTTAATAGTGAAAAAATCAAAAAAGTCGAATGGGACTTTCTGGCGAACGGAGAAACTTTTATACAAACAAGAATAATAAAAAAATTTTTTTTTGTTCAAAAAAAAAAAAAAAAATCTTTGAATTAGGTTGACTGATTCTTTGGCCCAGTCAACCAATTGTTGCAGCCCGATACTCGTTTGGAACGTACGCAAGAAAATTCTTGTACCTGTTGGAGGATGATCTCCCAAAAAACTTATCTCAGTCTACTCTTAAATAAATATAAGAACTTTTGACAGAAAACTCTTTGCAGTATCTCGTTTTGCTGACAAGTGTCAGAAAATCCCTTGCAGTTTCACTTTTACCTACATCGCGCACCATTTTACTAAAACTGCTGGTGGAAAAGTGCCGGTAAAAGTGAAACTGCAAGTGATCTTGTGTTTGAAAAATGGTGCGCGATGCCGGTAAAAGTAAAGACTTCATGCGAGTTTTCTGACAAAATCAATACTTGCTGATAGCTAAGTGTCTGCGAGACGATAATGCACGGGATTTTATGTCAAAAGCTAAATATAAATATGATGAATCTACAATGGTTATGACTTTTCACGTTGTACCTACTACAGCTGTTGCCAAGTACTTTCCCTATAGTGCAGTCAAAAGGAAAAGACCAAGAAAAGGCCATTGAAGACTTCAATGATGTGATGAAGGTGTTTGAAGAAGGTCTTCAGAGAGATTTTCCTGGAAAATCACCTTTCTTCAATGGTGACAGTCTCGGATACCTCGGCATCGTGGTTGCGTCCAGCGCTTGCGACTTCAAGGCATTCCAGGAAGAGGTAACTGTGATCCTCAATCCTGAAAAGTACCCTGTTTACAAGTCATTAATCGGATTTCTTGAAGGCCATCCTCTTATGAAGGAGACCCTTCCGCCCCATGAAAAGCTGGTGGCAAAGATCAGGACGTACTTTGAAACTGCTTAACTTTATTTATCGGAGGAGTTTACCTATATTGCTTGCATGAATAATGACGACATCTCAGAGACTTGTGCGTTTATGTACAACCTGGTTTGAAACATTGTAACACTAAATAAATTGATATCTGATTTATTATGTTATGAATGTCTGGTGGTTTCTGTCACTAGTTTCCATTGGTGGATTCACCACTAAGTATCTATGCTACTAATTAATCAAATATGGGGAGGATTTCAAATGTTCTTTCTAAATTCTTAAATTACCTCTGTTAAATTTATTCAGATTACAATGGTATATAAAATTAACTTTTTTGAGTTCCGTTCTTACGAACTCGTGTCCATCGATATCTCACAATCATAAATTTCAATCCATTAATGAAAAGATATATACATTTATTAGGATTGTAAATCTTAAAGAACTAGTGCATATCTCGTGTCCGAGGACATGACCACAACAAAACTATGACAACTCCCTAAGTTTTAATGGCTGATATCATCTTATTATGAAGTATTTAGTTCTTATATTCTCAACAAAAAATAAAAGTATTTAGTTTATAGGATATAGTAGGGATAAGCTATTATATATTTCACATTTTAGGGATGACTTATTCCTCATAACAAATTATTATATAGATGGGGTTAAGCTATTCCACATATCACAGTTTGGGGGATAACTTATTCTGTAAATGGGGATAATCAATTCCACATGTCACTTTTTTGGGGATATCTTAGTCCTCATAGCACTTTATTATGTAGATATGCGCATATAATTTCGCCTTCATTAATGAACAATATTTGTGGTTGTAAGGTTTCCACATCACGTTCTCATGATATTATCAATGAACAAGAGTTCGTAAGAACGTGACCTTTCATTCCATTGATTCTTAACATCTCATAGTCGTCACCATTAGAAATATTGCCTTAAACGACGCTCATAAACCGCAGTTAAAAGGCTCGAAACCACCGTTTACAGCTTTTACGGAGGTTCTTACGGGGGTTATGCTAGTGCAATTAAACCAAGTGTCATATGTATCTTTATCTTTATCTTTTATCTTTACACCATTGAAAAGTTTATTTCAAAAAAGCACTATTTAAAAGTTGGCAGAGCTTTTTTCGGTTCCTGCACCCACCGATAGAGCTTTTTTCGGTTCGTGCACCCATCAAGGGTGTTGTTGCATGAAAACGTTATTTGCTTTGCTTAGAATTGTATTCTGAATTTGCAGTATGTGCTATCTCTGTAGTATTTCCCAAGAAAATCTTTTTTCGGTTCCTAATATTTTTAGGATTTATTATATTACTGCGTGTGTCAATTTAATCAATAATAACTGCTTAAACCCATAATAACCTAACCCAGAGTCGTGACCTTCATATGTCATCATCGTGCTGTGATCTAACCCAGAACCGTGACCTCGACACTCAGTCGTCTCTTCGGCATCGGCAGTCCGTCGTCTCTTTTTACTCTAATCGACGGTTGGAGTCGCAGATCTTCGACTTCCCTCCGCTCCAGCCCAAACCGAGATCTCGGCTTGGTCCTTCGATTGCAACTCAGGTTTGGCTCTAAATCCTTTTTAAGTTGGAATAGCAACTGGTTTTCAGTTCTGTTAGTTTTCTTTCCTTGTTCGAGCTATGAAATAAACCCCTATCTTCTAATTCAATTTGTGGTTCTGTACAAGGAAGGAGATGAGGATTATTTGACCTAATCCTCACTGGATTGCTTGCTTAATTGATTTATATGCGTGATTTACTAACCCTAATTAGTCTGGATTAGGGCTGTTTAGTTGTCTAAATCCCTTTCCTGCTTGCACTTTAGTTTCAACTTGCAGGTGTTCCATTCCAACATTAATGCACTTGTACAAAGAACATTATCTGTTTGGTTCCCAGTAAAATGTTTTATAAGGGAAAATATTTTTGTGAAAAAGCTTTTGCTACAATTATTTTCTCGTTTTTGGTTGACTCTTGCCAAAACAGTGGGCCGTGACGGAAATGACAGTGATGGGGTGGAGGTAAAGGTGGGTGGCGGTGATGAGTCATGGTGGAGGTAGGTGGTAGTGGTGGTGGAGGTATTAGTACGAGTTGTTGTGCTCCTCCACTCTCTGGAAAATGGCTTACCGATTAGAAATATGTAAATCATTTTACATCATTTGAGGGAAAACATTTTACAGGAAAACATTTTACTTCCAACCAAACAGCACCAAAACACCAAAACAAGGGAAAATATATTACAGGAAAATGTTTTACTACCAACCAAACGGGGCCTAATAGAAGTTTCAAATCCATTCATACTTGCTGTGCACAAGAGATTCCGGCGGGGGGACCTCCGTGTACACCGTATGTAGTGGATCAAGGATCGCACAGGAAGAGTGGGGTTGTGTGTAGGGAGAGAGTAAGTCAGTAGCAATGTCTGAGAGAGAGACAGAGGTTTGGCAGAGCTTCCGCGTATAGCAGTGTGTTCTCCTTTGTATGGAAAGGGTTACGATCTATATATACTGGAGAACATGACCGTTGTAGTGTGGTTAATGCGCCCATTAACGGCGGCTTAATTAGCTTAACCATAACGGCACGTTCGTCCGAGTATATAGGGACCGTTATAGCACGTGGTGCGCGAATACCGGAACCGTTACGAGGTTGACCGGGTTTGACCGGATTGACCGGGTTTATGGAGCTCGTGCCATAAATCTCTCAAAACAGTTACTAAAGGTCGCGCGGGGGCTTGGCTCGCACGCGACAGGGCTTACTTTAGCCTCCAAACCACAAAGTCCCTACAAGTCCCGTGCAGTAGTATGCGAGGGCTCTGTCTCGCAGCCCCCACATGGATCAGCTCGGCTGGTGATCCAGTGTGTATGGAGCACAATATGGTGTGCTGGATGGCTGCCACGTGGCCAAGATCTGTCAGCTCAGAAAGCAGTATCTACATTAGCCCCCTTTCTGCGCGTGAAGACTCATAGCTGTATAGACTTCCATGCGCGGAAACCAACATGCGCGTCGCCGCCACGCACCAATTCAAATACGGGTAAGTTCAGCCCCCGTGCGTGTCATTATGACCTAAAACCCATAGAGTCGTGCCGTCTGACCTTTAGGGTTTTAGGCGTGACGTCAGCTTGTCCTGTGATTGCGCGATTCGACGGTGACGGTTGCGATTCGACTACCGAAAGGACGCAACCCTTCATTGTTTTGGATAAATACTTTGTATCCCCCATTATTTCAAAGCATCACTTCTTTCTCTTAAAGTGAATGGTACCCGGAGATCTTCGAGAGCAGATCCAGATAATCAATCACCAGTTCAGAACTGCAAATCGTATTCTTCAATTGTGCATATCCAAGCAGGCTTCAAGAAAACAAGGTTGGCCTCGTTTACTTTCGATTTAAGATACCAGTGTTTGCCTTGAACTGCGTTGAATCTGTAAACCCACGAAATTTGTGAAGAGGCTTTGATCTTTGAACCCGTTTTGTTTTAATCCTTCATTAATATGAGATCTTGCAACTCCCCGATTTCTGAAATTGATACCAGAACTGTTCGTCTTCCTTTGCATAGATCTTGAATTTCAAAATTCAAACTGAAGTGTGGTATTTCTCCCCCCTTTTTTCTTGCTCTTCCGCAGGAATGGCCAAGACAAGAGTAACCAGACCCGTCAAGGAAGACGAAGAGATACCCGACCTTCCGCAGGCCTTGTGGCCAAAAACCCCCTTTTTAGGGGGCAAAGATTTCTACCATGCGAGGGTAAAGGCGAAGAGGATGCCTGATCCTGTCCCAGTTGAGCGATTGCTGACGCTAACTCGCCTAGTTAACTCAGCCTTGCTCGAGTTGGTTGGTTCCGAGAATGTGGTTCGATTGGGAATCGAGAACGGGCACTTCCCATATACTGCGATTTCTACCCAGGCGTTCGTCCAGAAATTGGACTATATGGATGAGTGGATCGACCACGTGTTGGATCATCACGCCGCAACTCTTGATGAAGCCAGCGTATACTTTGCTATCCGTGCTATGAAGGGTGCTGCCGTGAAGCTGGATCAATCCATGCATCTAGACCTTCTGTCCCGTTACTCGCCTGCGACTCACACGTTTCATTTTGCTGAATTCGAGGCTGCCCCCACACTCGAGGACGTTCAAATGCTGTACGAGCTTTCCCCCATGGGCGAGGTGGACCCTCTGAGTCCCTTGAGGACATCTGCGGAGATTGCCTTGTACACGCAGATGGAGGAATGCCTAGCAGAGGTGAAGAAAATCTCCACTCGGTGGACCACTACAAAGCCTCTTCCGAACTGGCAGCTGGTTGATACGTCTGCGAAGAATACCTGGAACAAATGGTTGCAGTACTTCTTCCGAGACTATGCGAACAGTAGCATCACTAAGAAACTTCTGAGTGAGGACCCGGAGGCCGAGAATTACGTAGAGGGTAAAGGCTATCACTTGACCCTTTGTGCTTTTCTCTGTGCCTGGCTGTCGAGGTACTTGATCGATGGTCACCCCCATGACGGAGTCTTCTACCATGTGTTGCCACTTGCTGTGAGGCTCGCTCTTGGCCAGAGAGTCGCACTCGGACCCTTGGTCTTGGGCACGCTGTACTATAGGCTTGATCAGCTGGTTCTGGCTATGAGGGAGTCGCGTGGCCGCCTCGATGTACTGACCTTTGTCAATATTTCCTTTTTGACAATGTGGGTTTTCGAGCGATGGCCGTCTTATGCTCCAACTGCTCTTAAGCTTGACAAATGGTGTCCCCCAGGCGAGACAGAAGCGCGCAACAGCGGAAGAGCTGCGAGATGGTTCGGAGCAAGCAACACCAAGTGCGTTTGGAGTCTTATATGCGACAAACGGAAGGAGTTTACTGCCAGGCCCTATGCCACGCGCATTGAGAATGTGCGATGGTTTCCAAAGCTATACCCCTCTAAAGGTATGGTCTTCTCAGAAGAGCTTCTCTTTGAAGGGGGACCGCATTTCCACGAGCGCTATCGCGAGTTATTTTGCTGGTGTCTGCGAGGTTCCCTTCCTGCCCTTGCAGAGCATATTCGTGAGCTCGCGCCGAGGTATGAAAAGCTTACCGTGGACGTTGACCCCACTCGAGTTTCTCCTCAGTTTGGTTTTGATGCGGTGGCCCCATCAATCTGGCCCCAGTCCATTATTAGAGGATGCTACAAGCGCTTGCTAACAAAGGAGTGCAAGACGGTTTTCATGAACAATCTTCCCTTTGAGCAGCCTGCGGGAACCCGCGAGGGTGGTTGTTCCCAGAACTGGCTCGCATACTGGGTTGCCCAGCAAACGAGGATTGAGACGGAGTCGGCCGCGCAGCCAAGTAGAGCTCCCTTGATCAAAAGAAACTCTTTTCCGTTTCGCCCCACTTGCAGTCTGGTCGAGTCTGAGTATGGTTGCTACTCACTGTGGGATCGTGAGAACCATTTGTGCCCTGATGTCATTCTGAAGGAGCAAGTCGCCGCAATTAAGAAGGGTGACACGCATGTCGTCAGATATAGCAAGGCATTTGCTGAGGTAAGCAATTTCTTCGCGTGCGTTAAGCTTCTTGATTTCCTTATGCTGACATATTTATTCTGTACGGTTGTAGTGTCATGTGCGGAGATTCGCAGCTGGTGATCGCTCCAAGTCGCTGGTTAACACCATTGTTGCCACCAGAAGACAAAGGCAGTCGTTCCGGCTAGCGTGGAGGATGGAACCTGAGCTCGAAACAAAGATTCGCGCAGTCATGAATGCTTTTGCTGACTCGCTGATAGACAATCCTCCGGCTCCGTCTCCTTCTGGAGATGACCCGTCTCCTCCAGCGACTGCGGCGCCAAGAGTGAAGAGACCTAGGCAAAAGGGAATTACGATTTCTTCCCCTAGGAATGCCCCAGCTTCTCCTCCAGTGAGGTCCCTTTCTATCAAGGACAAAGGCAAAGGTCGCATGCCCAGCAAAGTGCGAAAAGATCTCGCAGTTGAGACTTTCGTTCCATTCAATCAAGAGGAAGAGGAAGAGAGGCAGGAGCCCCAAGCAAGTGATGAAGAAGAAGAAGTAACAGTTGTGATGCATGAGGAAGAATCAGGAGGTACCTCCGTCGCATTTCCTTTCCCGTTATCGTAACTTCTTTGCACTTCTTTTCTTTAAACCAATCGTGTATTCGCAGATGATGATGATGAAACCATTGGTGGCCTTGTGGCCAAGAGACAAAAGAGAGATGCCCATTCTGGCATTCCAGATGATCCCATAAGCGAGGACGTTCTTGCTGAGTCCCGGAAGACAGCCGCGGAGGCTGCTGAGAGAAGGAGGCAGCGAGAAGAAGAGGAGCTCGAGCGTGTGAAACAGCGGAGCCTCGAAGAGCGGCATGTTGACGACTTAGCGCGTCCAGTTGGCGAGGAAGACGAGCTTCCCGAAGAAGTGGCTCCTCATGCGGAGGAGGAAGATGAGGTTCCCGGAGAGGATGCAGCGGCCTTGGAGCAAGTCCAAGCAGACTTCGAAGAGATCGCAGGTGGCGATAAAGGTGAGATCTTCAATCTCGCAGTAACTTATAGAGATGTTATTGTGGGTGCGTTAAAGCATGGTGTGTCAAAGGCTGACATTCGCCGTTGGTTAGTAGGCAAATGCGGAGAACCCTCAGGTAACTATTTGAGTGATACGCACGTACTAGGCTTTAGCAACTTAAGGCAGAATCATGACTGGTTTATTCGCATCCCAGGTCACGCTCCTCTTAAAGACTTGCTTAGTGAGGACACACTGATAGGGCATGGTTCCACGTCCTTAGTGTATGTTGAGGATACCTCAATCCCACCTTCGCGTGGAGGTGCTTACTCTTAGCTTTAGTAAAGATTGCAAAATAACTTATAACGCAAGTTACCTCATATCATCGCATTTAATGTCGCAGGTCATGCTGAGGAACCTGTGCCGGAGCAGGGAGGTCAGCCTTCTGCGTCCTATGTTCCGGTTCCGAGCTCCCATACCGAGAAGCCCGTCCCGGCTGCTGAACATGCAAGCGAGCCTCTCGAGGGCATCATCGAACTTTCCGATGATGCTGAAGCAGATGCTGTGCTGATGGATGAAGATGTCCGTACCGGTGCTGAGGAAGTAAGGACGAGTGCTGCTAATGTGTTCGCATATGAGAGCGTCCTTCGCCAAGCGACTTCGGCTGTCCCTTCGCCTCCGGCGATGAGTGAGTCAGAGGCGCCTATTCCTGCGTGGAGCTTTTGGGGCTCGCAGGTTGGGAATGCAGTCGCAGCTGGTGCGGCCTACACTCTTCCTCCTGACTACGAGAGATTGGAGCTCGCAGCTGATAGGAGAGCTATGGAGCGAGGACAGTCTTCGACTACTCCAGCAGCGCGCATTCCTTCTCTTCATGAGATTTCTGGAAGGAACTGGTAAGCAAAGCTTTACTGTTCGCATCTTGCATTATTTTCTTGCGAGTTTGGCATCATAACTTAGTTTTGACGTCTCCTCAGGTTTGAAGCAAACCGATGTAGACTGGGTGGTTCGAATGCGTCTTACCTACCCGCAGTCGTTTGTGAGATCTCTGGAGATAGGGCCCTTCGACAGGAGGCTGTTTCTTACTGAAGCCATCTGGATTTTGGAGCAGCTGTCTGCGGCTACGCCTGCGACCATTTCGGTCCAGAGTGCTGAATTGCTATGTGGCATGTGCCAAAATCTCGTGACCAAAGTCCAAGGCAGACTGGGCTTCAAGTTTCTTATGAATAGAGTCACGCTGATTCGCGCAGCCGTAACTTTGAAGCTCGGCCACCAGAATCTCGCAGCTGAGAAGCAGAAGGTGGAGCAGCAAAAGCTAAAAGTCGATGAAGCTCTGAAGCTCTATCATGAGATGAATGCCAGGTGCGAGCTATTGAAGCAAGAAGTGGAACAAGTAGAGAAGCTGAGCCATCAGTTCGAGCCCCAAGACTCCTTGATCAAGAATTTGCTTTGATTTTCGAATTTTGAAAAAAATAGTAAGAAAATAGCTGGAACATTAATGTAATGTTTGAAACATTAATGTAATGTTGCTAGGGTTTCTCCCCCCTTTTTTAACAACAACAATGAATTTTCCCGTTTTGCCCTTTTCCGGGATTTGATTGGATATTTCTGTGCATATCCAATTATGACATCAGCAATTGATACTCTGCTTGATTTTCGCGCTAATTTCTCGGCACATAAGCACGCTTTCGTTGGGAAGTCCATCCGAATCATGACCATCCGTCATTTATTAGGATACGCAACTGAATCGTCGTAGCCTTTAGTAGGGTAATTGATTGTTACCGCTTTTCAAGGCGTAAGTGATTGAACTTACCCTCTTTTTGAATTCTGCTGACTCATCTTTGGCAACCGAAGAGTCTATACAGGGTCTATATAAACCCTGTCTTTGCTATTTGGGTTCTTCATCCCAAAAATGTGCTTTGCTGTGAGTCCTTACGACTGCTGGCTTCAACGCTTATTTTTCGTTGATTCATGGCAACTTCAAGTTGTGAATCCTGAGTTTGCGCTTTGTGCTATAGAAATAGTTTCCAGGATCCACTTTATGAGGCTTATTGCTCTTTATAACCATCATAAAGAAGATGCAGATAATATCTCATGTGTGTTCGAAGAAATTTCTTCGTGTATTATGTGTGCAGGTCATGTTTCCGGCCGCCTCGTGGTGAGGTGCAGCGCCGAAGTGACCGTGCTACCGTCTCGTAATGAACGGCGGAATTCTCCTCCAGCATCCCTGGAGGAGGATTTCTTGCCTCTTCGTTCTTGAACTCAGGTGGCTCGTCAATGCCCTTGTCTATCATGACAAGGAGTCCATCACCAGAGGAATGACTGCTTCGCCTGTTTTGCAGAGCAGCATATGTCGAAACAGGAAGCTCCTCCGGCGCCTACCTTGATCAGACAGAGGCTTTTGTCACCCCTTGGGGTCTTGGGCGTATCGTTTCCCAGGTTTCACTGCTAGGGATGTAGCGAATGACAAGCTGATCTCTTCGCGGCAGCATCCCTTTTGCTACAGATCTTTGGCCGCAGATCTGCGTGTTGCATTGCCGGTGTTAGGACCGGTGGGTTCATCCTTTTCTTAGTCGGGATTCCCCTAGTGTGTCTCTGGCTTGTCAGCTACTTTTCAAATGTATTGTAAGCCATGTTGGCTGCGTAGTTAGATTCGAGCTTTTGCTGCTTATAAGCTGCTATCTAGACAGATAAATTGTAAGTCATTTGACTCATAATGATAAATAGCCTTTTGTATTATCTGCTGTCTCTTTACAACAAAATACAATTTCGCATGCGTGTCGGCATATTTCGCCTTGCATAATGCTACGTAATGGTTTCGCATTTTGCGATCTGCTACACGAATTCGCAGATGTTTCGCTAGATCGTTTGAGATCATATTTTCGCAGCTGCGCCATCCTGACAGATGGGCTTATGATTGGCCTTTGTGGATCATTTAAGATCATCTTCACAATGTTGCAAGTTGCTATCGTGGCATATAGTCTTTAGTAGATCAATTGAGATCGTTAAATTGTGCGAGTTGCTATCGTTGCAGATAGGCTTTACTAGAAGATCGATCGGGATCGTCTTTTAGCATTCGCATAAGCTATTATCGCAATAGGTAAGCTTTTAGAGGATCAAATAAGATCATGCGCATATGAATTGCTATCGTAACAGATAGGCTTTAAAGATCAATTAAGATCGCATTCGTATGTGTTGCTATCGTGGCCGATAGACTTTAGAAGATCAATCAGGATCGCATTTAGACAGGCTGCTATCGTAAGAGATAGGCTTATATGATCAATTAAGATCGCATTTGCACAGGCTGCTATCGTAAGAGATAGGCTTTAAATGATCAATTAAGATCGCATTTGCACAGGCTGCTATCGTAAGAGATAGGCTTTAAATGATCAATTAAGATCGCATTTGCATAGATTGCTATCGTAAGAGATAGGCTTTAAATGATCAATTAAGATCGCATTTGCATAGATTGCTATCGTAAGAGATAGGCTTAGATGATCAGTTAAGATCGCATTTGCATAGGCTGCTATCGTAAGAGATAGGCTTAGATGATCAGTTAAGATCGCATAGGCTGCTATCGTAAGAGATAGGCTTAGATGATCAGTTAAGATCGCATAGGCTGCTATCGTAAGAGATAGGCTTAGGTGACGATCGATTAAGACCGTATTTCGCATTTCCTGCTATCGTGAGAGATAGGCTTAGGTGACGATCGATTAAGACCGTATTTCGCATTTGCTGCTATCGTGAGAGATAGGCTTAGATGACGATCGATAAAGACCGTATTTCGCATTTGCTGCTATCGTGAGAGATAGGCTTAGATGACGCTCGATAAAGACCGCAGCTGTACAGATTGCTATTGCGGCGAATAAACCATTGTTAACAGTAATAACAAACTGAAATAAAGTAAAATCGACACACAGAAATATGAGGTTTCTCATTTGGGAGAATTTTCTTTATATAATGCTCTCATATGGGAGAGATGGGATTACAATCCTCTCATATGGGAGAGGAGATTGCGTAAATCGTAGCCACATGAGACATTAAGCAACGTTATAATAAAACGTATGAAATGAGAGAAGTCAGGGGTAGTACTTCTTAATCCAGCGCATGTTGACTGAACTCGGAGTTGAGGTTGTGCCGTGCAACCTTCGTATGCTGCAGTAGCCACTGTCAAAGACTTCTGTGACTTCGAAGGGTCCTTCCCAATTGGCTGCGAACTTCGGGTGAGTCGCTTCTCGCATACAGTGATCAGATGCGCGCAAGACCAAGTCTCCGACTGCGAAATCTCTTCGCTGGACCGTCTTATTGTAGGCGCGGGCGATTATTTCCTGGTACCGCTTGTTGGTTCTCTTGGCTTGTTCTCGCTTTTCCTCCAGCAAGACTAAGTCGTGATCGCGTTGATTTTCGTAGAGTGCATGGAAAGCCAACCTTGCCGAATTGACTCTGACCTCCGCAGGTACTACAGCTTCGGCCCCATAACATAGTAGAAATGGCGAGGCCCCCGTGGGTGTCCTTGGAGAAGTTCGGTAGGCCCACAGAGCTATGCTTAGAGACTCGGCCCACTTCTTGTGGTCATCTGCGACCATCTTGCTCAAAATTCTCAACAGCGTTTTGTTAGTCGCCTCGGCTTGTCCGTTTCCCTTTGGGTAATAAGGGGTAGAACATATCTGCCTGATATTGTACTCCGCTAATTTCGCAGCTACCTGGCGATTAACAAAAGGAGTACCGTTATCTGAAAGAATGGTGTTTGGGATTCCGAACCTGCATATGATGCTTTCCTGGATGAAATTGACCACAGCCAGCGCATTTGTCGTCTTTAGTGGTATTGCTTCCACCCACTTGGTGAACAGCTCAGTTGCGGTGAGAATGAAATGATTCCCGTGCGACGTCGGTCGGATGGGGCCGATGAAGTCCAGAGCCCATGTGTGAAATGGCCATGGCGTCCCTAGTGCATGTAGATCCACGGCGGGAGTGTGCACTAGGTTCCCTTTGAATTGGCATTCCTGGCAGCGTCGCACTTTGGTGCGGCAATCGACCTCCATCGTGGGCCAGAAATACCCGATTGAGAGTAGCTGCCTGCATAATTTCGCACCTCCTTGGTGTTCCACCTGATGAGAAAGGTCCATGACTTCTTGTGCTTCTCTGCCGTCTAGACATCGCAGCAAGTTGCCCTCGTGACCTCTTCGCCAAAGTAGGTTTTCCTGTACCACGTATCGAGACGCTTTCCTTTTCAATTTTTTTCGGCTTCTTTTCTTGACTCAGGCACGGTGCCCTGGGTGAGGAAATCAAATAGTGGCTTCCTCCAGTCCGTGTCGTCATCAGTTAGGGCGATGAGCAGAGAATCTTTGATTAGTGCGCAACTTTCGCACTTCCCTTGTATCAGGGCTGCGGCTGTTGACATGTCTGGCCAATGAATACCATATCTCTGAGCCTTTCTGTAGATTGACACCTCGATTTCCCCGCAGGCGTGTTGGTGAATCTTTTCTAACTGCTGCTGTCCCTCTTGCTCGGAGACGCATCGCATGAGTATTCCCCCAGGACCCTTGTAGTAAAGGGTGTTGTCGTGGATGCAGTATCCTTTTGTGAGTGCCCAGCTTTCGCTGCTGGTGCCCTTCGCAATAGCTTGCAGGATTGGTTTCCGCCAGTCTGCGTCATCCATGTGTTCGTCGTCGCACGCATCTTCAGTCAATGCCGACGATGTTAGCACTTCAATGGAAATCCTTGCGGGGCATTTGTCTATGCTGACCTTAGACCCCAAGGTTGCTAAGGCGTCTGCGTGCCTGTTGTCTGCTCGGGGCTTGTGCTCGTACTTCACATCGCAGAATTGCTGCATCAGCTTCTGTACTAAGGTGCGGTAAGACAGGAGGTTGATCTCCTTCAAACCATATTCGTCCGAGGCTTGCTTAACAATCAGCTTGGAATCTCCCATGACTGTTAAGTTGCTCACTTCCAAAGCTTTCGCCGCACGGAGCCCCGCAATGAGAGCCTCGTATTCCGCTTCGTTGTTTGTGACTGCGAAGTTGAGCTTTGCGGACATCTGTATGACTTCCCCATCTGGCTTTGTCAAGACTATCCCAATTCCTCCGCCTTTCCGGGTTGACGAACCGTCGAAGTGGAGAGTCCAATAGGGCACGTCGATTGCGTAGATTTCAGGGCCTTCGAGCTCTTTTTCGATCACGGGTTCGTGGCTGTTGTCGGGGAACTGTGCCAACAGATCTGCTACCGCCTGCGACTTGATCGCTCGTGGTCGCACGCATGTGATATCGTATTGGGAAATGGTCATGTACCATTTCGCCAGTCTCCCTCCCGGAGTAGTATGAGTTAGCAAGTATCTTATGGGGTCGCTCTTGGTGACCACTACTACTTTGTGTGATGCAAAATAGTGTTTCAACTTCTCTATCACAAAGAATAAGGCAAGGCAATGACGTTTGATGTCTGTGTACCTTGATTCAGCAGGCTGCACGATGCGAGAGATGTAGTAGATAGGCCTCTCTTGGCCTTCATACTCTTGAGCCAAGAGCGCTCCTATAGATCTCCTTGTTGATGTCAGATATAGCAGGAGTGGTGATCCCAGTTGAGGCGCGATCATTATCTTTGAGGACGTGAGTAAATCCTTCAGCTTTCCGAATGCGGCTTCGTGCTCCGGAGCCCAGTTGTACGCGGCGTCCCTCTTGAGAAGAGTGCTGAAACAGCATGTGATTTCGGCAATTGCTGGGATGAATCTGCAGATAGAATAGCTTTCCTAAAAATGTCTTTAATGCACTCTGATTATGGGGCGGCGTCATGCCAGTGATAGCTGATACTTTCGCGGGGTCGGGCTCGATCCCTTGGCGATGAACCACGCATCCCAAGAATTTCCCTGATGTCACCCTGAACGCGCATTTCATGGGATTCATCTTCAGTTGAAAGCGCCTGCATCTATTGAACACCTTTCGCAGATCTGCGAGGTGGTCTGCTTCGTGCTTGGATTTAACCACCAGGTCATCCACATAGAATTCCACCTCTTTGTGCATCATGTCGTGGAATAGAGCCATCATGGCCCGCTGATAGGTCGCGCCCGCGTTCTTAAGACCGAACGGAATCACCGTGTAGTTGAATACCCCTACAGGAGTGATGAATGCTGTTTTCCGCGCATCTTCGGGATCCATCTTGATTTGGTTGTATCCGCTGAAGCCGTCCATGAAACTGAACATGCGATGACCCGCTGTTGAATCGATAAGCAAATCGATGTTGGGCAGTGGGAAATCGTCCTTAGGGCAGAAGCGATTGAGATCTCGGAAGTCCACGCAGATGCGGAGCTGTCCGTTCTTCTTCACCACTGGGCACGATGTTGGCCAGCCATGTGGGATGATGATTCGGCTCTATGAACTTGGCATCTAGGAGTTTGACAATCTCCTGCTTGATCTTCACGTTAAGCTCTGGCCTGAAGCTTCTTGTGCTCTGATTGACCGGTTTAGACCCGGGGATGATGTCTAAACGGTGCATGGTGATGCTTGTATCCAGACCTGGCATCTCATCATACTCCCATGCGAACACATCCTTGTATTCAGTTAGGAGCTGTAGCAGCCCTTGTTCTTCTTCGCTTGTGAGATCTGCGCTCAGGAAGACTGGCCTTTTCTTTTCCTCGTTCGGGCTGAGGAACACTTCCTTTAGCTCTTGCTTTTGTGGTCTGGGCCTGTCTTCCATGCATTCAAACGCTTCTTTGAGTTTCTCGTATGGAGCGCCCTGTGTTGGCTCTTCCGTCAGCGCAATTTGCTCGATTTGATTGATTTGCCCAGGGATATCCCCATGCCCGCGTGAGGACATCCCCGCGCACCTTCATATGCGGTAGCATTTCTTCCCATTGGCGTAGAAGCTCTCTATCTCCTTGCCCTCGGGGTCATGCTTTGCGATCCTCTTCAGAGTATACACGTTCTTTCGATGATATGCGATACGCGGCGCCTCTTCGCGTGTAGGCGGCTTTTCCTTGGCATCTTCCCTTGTCACCATTACTCCTGCAGGCGACTGGTCCTTGATGTCCTCCCAGAGAGGCAAAGGAGTAGGGTTGAATGGTCCGGGTGTTTGCTCATCTGCCATCTCAGTGAACCACACCGCCTCGCTGAGATGTGCTTCGTCCAAGTTGAACGGGTTTGTCGAAGCCGGTATCTCGACTATTCTGTTGTTCCAGATAGCTTTCATAACCTGGTGAGCCGTTGAAGGGACTGCGTCGAAGCGATGAATCCAGGCTCGACCTATAATCATGTGGTACGTGGTGTTCGCGTCTATGACATAGAACTTTGCTGAGCACTTGATTTTGCCAATCTGAACGCCCAGGCGGATCCACCCGATCGTCATTCTAGAGTCGCTTCCGAATCCCATGAGCGGAGATGGACGTCTGACGATCTTGTGCTCGGGAATCCCTGCTAGCTTCAGTGTGTGGAGCGAAACGACGTTGACCGCTGCTCCTCCATCGACGAACGCTCGTTTGAACTCGACGCCATTGATGATGGCGGTCACGTACAGAG
This sequence comes from Linanthus parryae, assembly GCA_023055425.1. Classification (NCBI taxonomy): domain Eukaryota; kingdom Viridiplantae; phylum Streptophyta; class Magnoliopsida; order Ericales; family Polemoniaceae; genus Linanthus; species Linanthus parryae. Next base: position 159,444,074 of record JALGPY010000002.1, on the reverse strand, counting down.
GTCTCGGGTGACTCGCATCCGTCTTCTTGTCGCTGGCAGAAAAGGTCATAATCTTTTCTGTAGAGCGGGATGCCCTGATGACTTTCCCGTTGGAGACTACAAGGTCCTCCTCGTAGTCCTCTGCTATTCTCAAAATCGCTTTCGTCATATCAGTCCGGCACTTCTCGGAGAAATTCACCTCGTCAAAGAATTTGTTGAAGCCGTGTGACCCTTTCATACGGTCGGCACGTTCATCCTCTGTGTGCATGCTGTATTCTTCGTCTTCATGGACCTCGGCGACGATGGGCAGACCATCCTCTGCGACTTCCTCCAAGTCGACGATCGAGATCATGGCGACCTCTTTGCCCTTCGAGCCCTGTTCCGCATGCGCGGGAAGCGGGTTGTTGCGCACATCCTTCCGGTGATCGCTGACGATGAGCTCGCCGTTCTTCATCTTCTGATCGAACGCGAACCTGAGCTTCTTGCACTCGGCCGTGGGATGCATGACCTTGCCGTGGTACTCGCACCACTTAGGGTCCCTCACCATCTCCTTGGAGGGTGTTTTCTCGAGCGGTGGCAGGACGCCATCCTTGCGCCACTGTCTGCAGAGGTCACTTGCTTCCTCTACCGAGCATGGCAGAGGCGGTACATCGAAGTTCGCAACCTTCGCTTGTTTCTGGGGCGAAACTGTATTGACCTCAGCTTCGCGTCCCCTCTTGTAGCTAAACCTCCCGATCTTGTAAGTAGTGCCGCTCGCAGGTCGCTCTGGAGCGCTCTTCTTTTTCTGTCTCTCGACTATAGGCTCGATGTTCTTCGTGCATTCGATTAGCTTTGAAAACGTAGGTGTTTGCACATTGATGAGCATACCTTTGTATTCATCTCGCATGCACTGCAGGCATATCTCTACCAGCCGGCTTTCGGGCATTGGATCTTTGCACTCCAAGGATTTCGCTCTGAATTTCTTGATGAAAGTGATTCCATCTTCCTCGCGCTTCTGATACATCCGCGAGAGATGGATCATCGTCACCTTTTCTTCCATCTGGAAGAACTTGGTATAGAACTTCTGGACCATGTCGTCCCAAGTCTTCACGGATCCGGACTCCAATGTCCGGTACCATTTGTATGCCACGTTCCCTAGAGATTTTGGGAACTCTCGCATCAGCAGCTTGGGATCGGCTCCGTACGGACCCATGACATCAATGAAACGCATGACATGCTCATGAGCGTTTCCGTTGACATCCTCGAACTTATCCCATTTAGGAGCCTTGTACCCCGCCGGGTTAGGCATGAGATAGATCTCCCGTGGAATGGGTGGATCGTTGTCTAACTTTGGGATAATGGTATCCGCGAATGACTGATGAGCCAGAATAGTGTCCACGCGCTTCTGCAAAGACGTCATGTATTCTGGAATGCTCCCCTCGGTAGCTGACGGAGGGGTTGCCATAGGCGGTGGCGACACATACGCCGCCGGAGGGTTGGGAGCATACTGACTACCCGCATTTCCCCAGATCATCGTTGGGGGAGGCAAAGGGTACTGCAGCGTTGGGTTGGACGCCAAAGCCGAGGGCTGAGGAGCGTGAGCAGCAGGGGGCAGCATCTGTGCCGTTGATCCCTGAACCGAAGGCAGCTGCGTAGCCGACGGTGGAGTCTGCAGATGAGGGTTGGGAGGTGCGGTTGACACTCCCAATCCTGGAGCGGTAGGGGTTCCTCCTCCCTGAGAGATAGCGGCGGCTGATGAAGGGTTTGGCGCAAGGGTACCCAGAACGGCCAAGATTTGTTCTAATTGCGCAGATTGAGCCTTGAGAGCTTTCGCCTGACTTTGGACAGTGGCGTCCAAAGACTCTAACGTCGGTGTCTCGCCGGGAGTCGTTGGAGTACGGCGGGTCTCGTCTCCCGAGGGAGTTTCGGTGGAGGGCGATCGGTTGCTGACATCATCCTCCTGAGACATGGTTGCTTTTGTTGGTAAGTTCACGTGGGGTTCACCAAAATGTGCACAAGAGATTCCGGCGGGGGGACCTCCGTGTACACCGTATGTAGTGGATCAAGGATCGCACAGGAAGAGTGGGGTTGTGTGTAGGGAGAGAGTAAGTCAGTAGCAATGTCTGAGAGAGAGACAGAGGTTTGGCAGAGCTTCCGCGTATAGCAGTGTGTTCTCCTTTGTATGGAAAGGGTTACGATCTATATATACTGGAGAACATGACCGTTGTAGTGTGGTTAATGCGCCCATTAACGGCGGCTTAATTAGCTTAACCATAACGGCACGTTCGTCCGAGTATATAGGGACCGTTAGAGCACGTGGTGCGCGAATACCGGAACCGTTACGAGGTTGACCGGGTTTGACCGGATTGACCGGGTTTATGGAGCTCGTGCCATAAATCTCTCAAAACAGTTACTAAAGGTCGCGCGCGGGCTTGGCTCGCACGCGACAGGGCTTACTCTAGCCTCCAAACCACAAAGTCCCTACAAGTCCCGTGCAGTGGTATGCGAGGGCTCTGTCTCGCAGCCCCCACATGGATCAGCTCGGCTGGTGATCCAGTGTGTATGGAGCACAATATGGTGTGCTGGATGGCTGCCACGTGGCCAAGATCTGTCAGCTCAGAAAGCAGTATCTACACTTGCATTACTGAAAAGAAATTTAAACTAATTAATTTTTAGGAGGGGATGTAGAGGAAATAGACTGACCTTGTGTAGTATCAAGGTTTTTTTTTTTTTTTTTTTTTTTTTTTTTTATGCAAGAGATAGCATTTAAACAACCAAAGGCAGGGAATCCACGGGGAAGCCATAGAACTGGACTGGGTGAGATATGAATTACCACCATCCCCGAAGATACAATTTTATATCTGCACAAACGGGCAACTGGCCTTTACATTTCTTACCGTTCCTGTGCTATATAAACATATATGTTTTTGCTCTTTCACGACATTGCTTTTATTCTTTTGGGACCTGTAAAATGAATTTGTTCCACAAGCTTATAACAAATTGTTGTGGCATCATCAGAAATCTTTTACTCAATGGCAGTTTAAGTATGGGGTTCTATTACTCTATTATATTTTGACAGAAAACTACTAAAAGTGTATATATATATACATATATACATATATACTGTTTCTGTGTCTGCGTGAAATGAAAACAAGACTTAATACGTAGGGCTCTAAATAAAAAAATTGGTGAGGGCTACAAACTAACTAAAAAGGTGTTTTCAAAATCCAAAGCTTGTGGAATGCAAGTAGTTTTAAAAATTGTCTTCATGAATTCAAATATGAATAGATCACCTCAAAATGACATGGATTATAATGTTTTTATTTTTAACGTGGTTTGGGTAGATGGTAATGGTGAAAAGAAATTATGTTTTGAGGGTTTTTTGTGGAGGATCTGTAAGTTATGGGGTAGTTTAGACACGTTTCTTCAACTCCTCATTTTCTCCCTGAATTGCTTCTTCTGTAGCACCGTTTCAGATTTCAAAAATCTTCCCCCTTTTACCTACTTCAAGTATCGGCCATTGTGTTTGCGTTGTTTGGATCCAATGCCTATCGGATTTTGTTTCGTTTAGCTGCACTAGGTTTTGTCTTTTGAATCGTTCTTTTTCTTTTCTTTTTCTCTTAAAATTGGACTGTCTTCTTTGATCCGTCCTCTAAAATTTTCATTGGCTTTTATGAATTTAAAGCCCTGATGTTTTCATGCGTGTTCCTTTTTCCTTTGTTTAGCAGGTCGTTGTTAAGGAAATGCCGTTGTTCAGGAAAACTCAAATCTGCGTCCAACTAAAATACTTACGGGCCCTTGGAATGAGGTACGTTGTCCATGTGATTTTGTTTCGGTGCTATATATGGTTCTTCATCAAAACACCCAACTCTTCCTCTTCTGTATGACTCTCCCTTCTCTCTGTCATTAATTTTTCCCAACTCTCCCTCTTTTGTATACTCTCTCCTATCTCTGTCATTCGTTTTTATGCACCATGTTACAAAAGAAATGAAAACAACAAAAAGCTGGAGAAACGTTTCATGGTGATTATGTATGAATTTTCATGTGAACTGGTTTATCCTTAATCCACCATAAGTAGACTGTTCAAACAAATTTTCGATCCGGAAAATTTATTGGCCTTTGATTTAAAAAAGAGGTGAAACAATTTTTTTTATTTACGTGGATCCTAGTCTTCTTAATTTTATCCTAACTGCATAGGAACCCTTGATTAATAAGACACAAAATAAAGAACGAAATACGCAAAACAAAAGAAATAAGAACAAGCAGTTAATTTCATTGATTTGGTGGGTTTGATACCCAAAATGTTACATTGATTTGAAATGGACTACATTTGATTTAAGATGTAGAAGAAAGACATGGAGGTGTGAAAGAGAGAGAGAGACATTGGGGGGGGGGGTTTGGAACCCTTTACCAGTTAGACGCCATGGTCATTCGTTGGATTTTGGCTCTGGTGTCTGACTTCTCGTCTCCTGAAACTCCGAGCTTAGATTCCCCGACAAGAAGATGTTTTTGTTGATTTTTGTGTGTGTGATCTCTCTATTTCTCCCGTAGTAGATTTCTCTCTCTACAGGATCTCGAAGTGAAGAGTCTCTCCAAAAGTTCCCTTCCTCTCTGTGAAACCTCTTATTTATAGAGGTTCCGAGAGTCAATTTTATGAGATACGTATTTTATCTCGTATCTCGAAGTTTCGAATTTGAATTCAAACATCAGCTTATCTCTTGTCTTTGAAAGTATCGCGGAAATCTCTTGCCTCGTCTTGAAGTATAACAAATAGTTATCTTTGAGAGGTGAGAGAAGATAATGAAGATGTCTTCATCTTTATCCCCTACTTTGAGTGTACCTGGGGAGCAAGTCCAACTTGGCGAGATTCTCAAATCTCACACGTTAAAGTATTTGGTTGAAATTTAAGTGCCAACAAAACCCCCTTGTGATTCGTGTAAGAGATATTTGGTCTCTTACTCGAATCACGACAACTTGGCACACTACATAGAATATTTTGATAGCTCATGAGCTGCTCCACTTTATTAAAAATCGTAAGAGCACAAAAAGCTCTTTCTTTGGCCTCAAACTGAATATGAACAAAGTATTTGACAGAATTTCCTGGAGCTTCATCAAAGACTGTCTCTCTCAATTGAAATTTGGGAGCTTTTTCATTCAAACTATTATGTCATGTATTACAATGGTCTCTTCAGCAATTCTTATCAACGGGAAACCATCGCAATTTTTCTATCTAACGACAGGAATTAGATAAGGAGATCCACTTTCTCCTTTTCTGATTATTATTATTCAAGAAGCTTCTCTAGTCTGCTTAACTTTTTGGAAGTTGGCAAAGGAATGAAAGGTGCGAATATTTCTTCGACAGCTCCTCCGGTTAGTGATGCAAGAAGAATTTCGAAGGATTACCCGACAGCTTCGGATAAACATTTTCGGTCAAAACGCAGAATCAGGGGCAGAATTGAAGGATGTCGGATTCGCGCAAAATCATACATTATTTTGAGTGGAAACAACGTTCTAAACAGAACCCCTGATAAATCACGGGCACCGCCCTGATTTGGTCAAATTCGGTCATTTAGGGGACCAAATCAGTGTTTTTTCATTTTTAGTAATATTTATTTCGCTAATTAGGAGGTCAAATAAAACCCGATTTGGGTGAATCTTTTTGCTGAATCTTTATTTTGTTTAGGACTTTAATTTATGATTGTTTTTGAGATTTTGCTATTTTTGGCAAAATTATGTTTTTTTTAGCTATTTTGTACCCGGCTTGTGGGTAAATTTCAGCCGACTTTGATTATTGAATATTTCATAACCGGAGAGCTTCGTGCCCTAGTTCTTTTCCCTTTTTCATTGTTGATTCCGCTGTGAACCCACACTCGGTGTTTAACCCGACGTCAGTTTGGTATCAGAGCAAGTTCGACTTGGGAGGAAGATTATCATCAACGATGGTGCGTGGACGTCCTGGCGGCAGCGGGCAGGTTCTGACTGAGGAAGCCCCCCAACGGAGACGTAACGTCCAAGACGTTATGATGATAAAAGATCTGCAGAGGCAACAACGCGATCTGCAGAGGCAGATTGATGTGTTTGCCCATCGCCTAGAATTGCGGGATTTGCAGCGACAAGTTGCGAAGTTAACCCAACGCTTGGCGGCGCAGAATTTCAAGGATCGCGAGGTCTTTGATCGTTACTCGCAGCCCGCGTTCGAGACCTACTATAACGGTTATTCTGGTGGTTGGAGCGAGCGTTATGGATGAGCGAGTTTGAAGACTTATGTTCTAGATTCTTCGGGTATGTTACGAATCGAGCATATTTTCCGTGACGCAATTTTTTATGAGCGAATTTCAAATTCATGTGAACGTGAGGTAGATTGGACAAAACCTCCTGTTTACGACGACTATGGAGACAAAGATCACGAATTTACTGTTAAGAATTACGAGCACTATTCTGATATTCTGAACAAAGTTTTCAGAACCGGACCGGCAATCGAACTGGTGAGACACTGGTTCACCGTCGGACCGGTCGGACCAGTGGTTTGACCGGTTCAACTGCACGTTATTTTTAATTATATATAAATATTATTTATATATATAATAACATAATATAGATATAAAATTCCCTCAATATATATATATATATGAAATTAACAGGTTTAAAGAAATAGATACCGCTTATGACTAACACCATGTAATTAATTTTCAAAAAGAAACATGTAATTAACTTTTACATTAATATAATATATAATAAACAAGTACAACTAATATTGTATTTCAAAAAAATATATAGCTAATGGTGAAAAACAAGTACTGATGTTTGACTTTTCACTTTCTTTGTTCTTCTACAACCTCTCATTCAACCATATCCCCTCCATTAATATCTCTTCCTATCCTCTTCCCGTTGGTCTCTTTCGTCTCTCCCATCCCACCACTCACTATTCTCACACGGAGATCTCTTCGCTTTGTATATCTCTCTATTTGTCTCTCGATTTGTCTCTCGATCTGTGGATCTTCAATGGCTGTATCATGGAGCCCTCTTTGATTCGCTCGACAGAGACTCACGGCGAGATAAGCAACTGATGGATGAGGACGAGAGGGTGAGGTTGAGAGATTTTTTTGGATCTTCAATTTTTGTGCACAAACCGGCAGAACCGGTCAAAACCGGCCGGTTCACCGGTTTTGTGAAAACCGCCGCTTTTTGACCGGTTTTGACCGGTTTTTTGCATATACGGTCCTTTCGCCAGACCGGACCGGTTACCCACCGGTTCACCGGTCGAACCGGTCGAACCGGCCGGTCCGGTCCGGTTTTAAAAACTATGATTCCGAAGCCCTATGAGGTAAACTTAGCTTCTTCTCAAATAATTTGTTCATCATATATGGTTATAGAAGATGAAGATGAGGATATTGATGAAGACGAGGCGGTGAAGCATGATTTAAACAGTTTATTATTTTTTCCAATTAAGCTCCCATCTCTTTATTGTGATCCGTTTATGGTGCATCCCATCTTACACAAGCCTAAATTGAACTCGAGGACGAGTTCTTTTGAAGAAGGGGTGACTGATGCAGGAAGAATTTCGAAGGATTACCCGACAGCATCAGAAAAACAGTTTCAGTCAAAACACAGAATCAGGGTCAGAATTGAAGGATGTCGGATTCGCGCAAAATCATATATTATTTTGAGTGGAAACGACGTTCTAAACAGAACCCGTGATAAATCACGGCCACCGCCTTGATTTGGTCAAATTTGGTCATTTAGGGGTCCAAATCAATGTTTTTTCATTTTTAGTAATATTTATTTCGCTAATTAGGAGGTCAAATAAAACCCGATTTGGGTGAATCTTTTTGCTGAATCTTTATTTTGTTTAGGACTTTAATTTAGGTTTTGAGATTTTGCTATTTTTGGCAAAATTATGGTTTTTTAGCTATTTATAACCGGCTTGTGGGTAATTTCAGCAGACTTTGATTATTGAATATTTCAGAACTCTAGAGTTCTTCGTGCCCTAGTTCTTTTCCCTTTTTCAATGTTGATTCCGCTGTGAACCCACGCTCGGTGTTTAACCCAGCGTCAATTACTGACGCCGAATTGAATCGAGGCGTTTTATGGGAGCAGCAGGAAGCAACGAAGATGGAAGGAAAATCATGAAAGAACCTCCATAAGGTTCATAGAAAACACAAAGTTTTCTGAAATAAACTCAACAATCGATTAACTGATGAAATAAGTCCACAAGCCGGACTTAAATAGCCAAAAACCTAAAATTTACCTAAAATAGCAAAATCTCAATAATTATTCTGAATTAAAGTCCTACTAAAAAAAGCATGCTGGAAAAAGATTGACCCAAATCGGGTTTAAATTGACTACCTAATTAACAAAAACATTATTACTAAAAATAGCAAATTTGACAATTTCGTGCCCTAAACAGCCGAATTTTGCCAAATCAGCATGGTGCTCGTGACTAAAGTCACGAGTCATCTTTAGAACGTCGTTTCTGGTCAGATTCATGTATGGTTTGACCCGTTCATCAATCCTTCAATTCTGCCCCTGATTCTGCGTATGGACCGTAACAGCTTTTCTGAAACTGGCAAAATTCTTCCTGCATCTGTTAGTCATCTACTTTTTGCAGATGACACGTTTATTTTTCAACACTTTGATCTTTCTAGAGCTTGGATGCTCAAATGGAGTCTGGAGGGTTTTTGTAACCAGTCAGGACAAAGAATTGATTTCTTGAAATCGGAGCTAATTGTTAGCCCAAGTATGAAAGAACATGATTCTCACAACCTTGGCAAGATTCTGGATATTAAATTGGTTACTTCTTCTGGAAAATATCTTGGCAGCATTATGAATTTCACTCTCTCAAAGAAAGAAATATTTGAAGGTATTCTCACATGTTTTAATAATATTTGAAAACGTGGAAACTGCATACCCTTTCTTTCGTCGGTAAATGCATCCTGATTAAATCTACATTGCTGGCCCCGCCAACTATATGCTATCAGTATTCAAAGCTCCCATTTCTTTCTTTAACAACATCAAAAGCTTGATCACAAAATTCTTATGGGCCAACGGTAACGGTAAGGGCATAAGATGGAGAAAATGGTACCTATTATGTAAACCCATCTCCGAAGGTGGGTTAGATTTTAGGGATCTCCAGTTACAAAATCAGGCTTTACTCGTAAAAACATCTTTAAGAATTCACAGGTAACCCTACCGGTTTACTTGCAAGGGTTCTAATGGGAAAATATGGTAACGGAAAATAGTTCTTATGCGGAAATGCCCTGTCAACTGCATCATGGGGTTGGAAAAGCATATGTGGGGGAAATCTCTGCTAAAAAACATCTGATATGGACTCTCGGAAATGGATATTCCATTGATCCTTTCGCGGACAACTGGATTCCGGATTCGTCCTCCAAGCTTCCATCATATCTCAATCAGCACTAACGAGATTTAACTGTTAGCAACTTTATTGACCAAGAAAGGAAAACCTGGAAGCACAATATTGTTCGGCAGTTTTTTGGAACTCGGCTTGTCAACAAAATGTTTCTCAATCTATATTCCAAATTCTAGTCAACCGGACAAGCTTATTTGGCCCCTCAATTCCAATGGAATTTATTCGGTCAAATCCAGAAACATTTGCCTTAAAGTTACGGCGGATAAATTGTTGCCTTTTATGGACACTTATGCTCTCAAAATTTGGAAGGACATTCGCCTTTGTAAACCACAACCTAAGATAAGTTCTTTCTTCTGGAAATTACTTTCAAATGCGCTTCCGGTTCTTCAAGTGGTTAAGCATCGCAAATGCCGTATTGAATCAGAAATCTGCCCTAGATGCAATCTCCATGATGAATGTTTCATTGTTTTTTCTTCTGTCCATCTTCAAGAGCTGTCTTGTTTGGATCTCAACTGGGTCTTCGAATCCAGTCTGGCATGTCGCTCATTTTTTAAGATTATCTACTGACTCTTTTCTCTTCTTTGAATGGCTTTGGGGTTGGGGATAGGATCTCTTTCCTCCTCACGATGCGACAGATTTGGTTACATCGAAATGAAGTGGTAATGAATAAAAATAGTTCAATTACTCCTATAGCTTCACTTGTAACGCTTTGTCAGATTACTCTATCACTTAGTTTGGAACAAATAGGAGCTCCTCCAGTGGTCCTTCAAAGGAAAAATTACCTGATCATACAGACATCGAATGGAGGAAAGGAAATCCCAATAAGGACAAGACGTCTTTTATGATTGATGCCTCCTGAAACAAAATGGGTTCAAGTACAGTAGCTTTGATGAAAACCAATCAAACAACTGAAGATGGGTATGTTTGTTTCAAATCAAAATATCCTCTACAAGCGGAAACATTCGGTTTGTCAAAAGCAATGAAATGGATGCTCTCGTACGGGTATAAAAATCTGGAAATCTTAACTGACTCCCTCATTACGGTTCTCAACCTGCAAGATAAGGGGTCAAACTACAACATCTGTACGTTGATTGAAGATATCCATTACGATTGCAGCCTCTTTAATTCAATCATTATCAAATTTATCAAGTGAAAAGAAATTCAGCAGATTCATGATGGGATTCTTTCCATCAACAAGTCTTGTACCCATCCTTAATTTAATTGAAGTTGAAGTTTCAAAAAAAAAAAATAAAAAAAAAAATAAAGATTCAATGATGAATTAGTCAATAGCTTATGCGTTTAAACAATCATTCTTCGAAGATTTCTTATGTTAAATCATGTAACATTTTTTCCACTCTTCTAACTTTGATTTTCTTTGTTTACAAAAACATACAATTAACTCTTGACTAACTGATCTAAAATAAAAATATTGGAAGTGGGACAATACAGCCTGCGAAGGATTCTCTCTCCTAATTTTCTCTCTGTCTCGACTTCTGTGCTGAGCTACCGTTCTTCCTTCTCCATGGCATCGGCTATGGAGGAATCCATGACTTCAATCGAAGTGGAAGATGATGAGATGAAGGATCATAACATGAACAAAGAGATCCGAGAGCCTTTGATCCTTAACGATAAGGGATCTGAAGGATGCTCTTTGAAAAAACTGAAAAGCACACAATCTCAAGAAGAGATGAATTTGAGCAATCCCATTCCAGATCCACTGGATCTGGGAACTAAGCTTGCTAATTTGGTTTCTTTACAGAAAGAGCAACGAGTTATTGAATCCTTCAATGTCAAAACTCAAACCTTTAAAGAGGCTCTAAGTAAAGCTCTGAAATCAAAGGGTTTCTTCACTGAAAATTGTGACAATCCTACTGTTGAGGAAGATCTGGAGGATGTGTCTGATGATGAATACTCTGATGATGAATCAGAAAACTATGTTATTACCGAAGAACTTAAGAAAATCCCTGAGGTGATTTTTCCCCAAAATCTCAAGAAGAGATTGAAGAAAAACCTCAGAGATTGCCTGATTGTGAAACTGCTTGGACAGTTTATTGGATACAAAACTCTTATGAGCAGAGTTAAAGCTCTATGGGGTATCAAAGGAAACTTTGATGCCGTTGAGATAGAAGCAAACTACTTCATCTTCAAATTTGATTCCCCAGAGGACCGATTGAAAGTCTATACTGGGGGTCCCTGGGTCCTCTTCGATCATTATTTAACAGTTCGGAAATGGGTTCCTAACTTTGCCCCTTCGGAAGCCTCCGCAATCTCAACTGCAATCTGGGTGAGATTGCCGGGGCTTCCCTTTGAACATTTCAATGGAGATTCACTAAATCTTATAGCTAAAGTTCTGGGTAAACCTCTGAGAGGCGATCTAAACTCGATTGCTGGGCTCAGGGGAAAATTTGCGAGATTATGTATTGAAGTGAATCTGAATAAGCCCCTAGTGTCTAAGTATCGTTTTGGCCGGAAAATTTTCCCGGTGGAGTATGAATCTATTCATACAATTTGTTTTGAATGTGGCAGGATTAATCACAGGAAAATCAATTGTCCGTTTGCGAAGACCCAATCGGAGGAACTACCGGTGCCGAGGAAGAATGGTGAACCAGATAACAACGTCATGAAGAGTGACGATGACACCAGCAAGATAGCGAACCCACGAAGAAGCAACGGCAACGACAACGGTCTGACGAAGGTGTTACACGGGGAAGTGGAAATTAGAGGGACTGATGGCAGAATTTCGAAAGAAATGAAAGGTCAATATGGGAATTGGCTATTTCCGAAAAAGAGATGGGCCAAAAAGAAAGGGGAACAAACACAAAGGCCACAAGGAAATGAGCTGAATAAAGACCAACAAGAAAAAACGACCCAGCAAGGAAAAGGCAAAGGCCCAAGTAAGATTCCTGGCCCAAATAATAATTTCTCGGCGTTTAAAAATAGATTTGCTAGTCTTGATCTTTCAGCTATAGAAGAGGAAGGAAAATCTCGAGAGATATCGGGAGAAGGTACGAGCTATGGAGGAGAGAAAATGAGAAATGGCCACAAGAATCTTAGCATCAAGAAAGGAGAAGAAAATAACTCGGTGATAAGAGACAAGAGATCGAGGAGTGAAGAGACAATGGAAAATATAGATCCTACATTCCAAATGGGAAACGGGTCGGGTCACCCGAGAAGAAACGGAACCAATTTGCCGAGACAACCCGGAAACAAAGCTAAAGCCAACCAACAGAAAGGAAAAGAGACACAACAAACCCTAGATTTTAATACGGAGGTGTTTCAGACGACCGAAACGCCGCCACCACCTCTTTTCACCTTCGGAAAGTTCTGGGGAAGAGAAGATGAACCTGTTGTGGGAGGAGATGAGGATGGAATTGAAGGACATAATAGTCAAGAGAGTGGGAATTTCAGGCTTGAAATTCAACATGGACAATCACAAGAGAGAACCAATTCTGGTGGAGATGCCATGGTATGTCAGCGAGGCCTGGATGAAGGTGGCGACGGCAAATCATCATCAAGAAAAGGAGCTGATTGCGATGGTGAACTCAAGAAGGGCTTGGGGCGAGAACTTCCAAGTCTTAGACGAGATACACAGGCTAGTACCCAAGGAGGGTCACCCACGATCTGATTGTTCATCCATGAAGATCATCCTATGGAACTGTCGTGGCACCGGCAACGACGACTTCAAGAGGAATTTCAAAGAGCTATGTAGAGGAAATAATCCAGAGGTTTTCGCTCTTTTTGAGACAAAAGTTGGAATCGCTAGCATGGGAGATTTCTTCCAAAAACAGAACTTTCAAGGGATGGATTATGTTGACCCAAATGGGAGATCAGGAGGAATCTGGTTGTTCTGGGACACTAAAAGAGTTGGCATTGAGGTGTTTAATAAAACCCCTCAAGGTATGCATGCAATTGTCAAAAGGAACAGCTACCCTGAATGGGTTCTTTCGGTGATTTATGCAAGCCCTAACCCGACAAACAGAGAAGAGCTTTGGGAGGGCCTGGAAGATATGGCAAGCAATATGGATAAGCCATGGATGATTGGAGGTGACTTTAATGACATTGCCCAATCTAGTGAAAGAAGAAGCATGGTGATGGCAAGAAATGATGGAAGAATGCAAAGATTCAATAACCATGTTAATAAATGCAACCTCGTGGATTTGGGAAGCTCAGGACCTGCTCACACATGGAACAACAATCGGGAAGGAATTGCTAACACTCTTAAAAGACTTGACCGTGCAATGAGCAATGGTGAATGGATAGGTATTTTCCCGGACTACAATGTCACCGTGTTTCCTAGGACTTACTCGGATCATTCACCAATTATGGTGGATACTGAAGGTAATCTCCCTTGCTCTCCTAACCAAAAACATTTTAGATTTGAGGCTATGTGGACTACCAATGAAACGTATGTGGAGGTAGTTAAGAACTCTTGGAACAGTAATGAGCATGTGCCTAAAAAACTTTGTTCTGTTGCTAAAAATTCTATGTGCTGGAATAAAAACACCTTTGGGAATGTGTTTAAGAAGAAAAGATGGGTTCTTGGAAGAATTAAAGGTTTACAATGTGCTCAATCAAAAAACTTCTCACATAACTTATTTCTCCTTGAAATTGATTTGATTAAACAGTTCAACGATATTTTAAGAGAAGAAGAGTACCTTTGGATGCAAAAATCAAAAAGGGATTGGATTGTTAAAGGTGAAAGAAATACTAAATTCTTCCACCTATGTGCCTCTATTAGAAAGAATAGGAATTTTTTTAAAACTCTCAAAAATAATGATGGTGTTTGGATTGAGAATCCTCATACTCTTTCTGAAATGGTGAAAGACTATTTTGTTAAGTTGTTTAAAAGTGATGATAACAGTATGTACAACCCTGATAACTCTTGTGATGGAAGGGTGTATGGGAAGCTTGATATGGATATGAATGCCTCTTTATGTGCTAGAACTAATAATAAAGAGTTAAATGATATTGTGAAAAGCATGAAGCCTTTTAAAGCCCCTGGGAGTGATGGCTTCCAAGCTTTCTTCTTCCAGAAATATTGGGACATCATTGGAAATGACATGGTTGATTTTGTCAATAACTGCTTTGAACAAGGCACCATCCCTCCAGAGATTAACAAAACTCTGATTGCACTTATTCCCAAAATTGATATGCCTTACATGATTAATCAGTTTAGGCCAATTGGCCTTTGCAATGTGACCTACAAGGTTGTTACCAAAACCATTGTTGCAAGATTGAGACCCTTGATGGAAAAACTTGTTAGTAATATGCAAAGCAGCTTTATTCCAGGGAGGACCACTACGGACAATTTGATTATTGCCCAAGAAGTGATTCATAGTGCTATGAATAGAAAAGGTAAGAATGGTGATATTGTCTTTAAAATTGACTTGGAAAAGGCCTATGACAAGCTTTCTTGGGCCTTTCTTCATGATACTTTGATTTGTTATGGGTTTGATAACAGTCTAATCACTCTCATAATGAACTGTGTTAGTACCACTTCCCTATCCATCATTTGGAATGGGAAGAGACTTGAAACTTTTGAGCCCCAAAGAGGACTTAGACAAGGGGACCCACTTTCTCCCTATCTCTTTGTCCTATGTATTGACAGACTCTCAAGTATGATCCAAAGTAGAGTTGAAGATAAATCTTGGAAAGGAATCAAAATTTCCCAAAAAGGTCCTACTATCTCCCATGTTATGTTTGCAGATGACATACTGCTCTTTGCTAGAGCCAATTCTGATGTTGTTAGAACTGTAATGGACACTTTGAATGACTTTTGTGAATTATCTGGACAAAGTATGAATCTGAACAAATCCAAGATCTTTGTGTCACCCAATATTAGTAGAAGTAATGCTAGAGCTCTCAGTAGACAATGTGGAATCCCCCTCACAAGAAATTTAGGCACTTATCTTGGGGCTCCTATTCTCCACAAAAGAGACACTAACAATGATTACAAGGATGTTTTTGATAAACTTAACAAGAAACTTGCTGGATGGCAAGCTGGTCACTTATCCTTGTTTGGGAGAGCCACCTTAATCAAATCTGCTCTTTCATCTATCCCAGCCTATAGAATGCAAACTTGCATGTTTCCTACTTATGTGTGTAAGAAAATTGATAGTATCAGCAGGAACTTCTTATGGGGTGACACTGCTGAAAAGAAAAAACTCCACCTGGTGAAATGGGACAGTGTTTGTAAACATAAAGATCTTGGAGGCCTTGGAATTAAAAAGGCCTTCCAGCTGAATTGTGCTTATATGTCTAAACTTGGTTGGAGGATGTTAACTGACAAAAATGATTTGTGGATAAAAGTGCTTAGAACTAAGTATCTTTCTAGACATTCCTTGTACTCTTGGAAGAAAAGTGGGAAGGCTTCTAAGACTTGGAGAAGTATCATCTCTAACAGAAACTTTGTGCAAAGAAATGTGAAATGGCTTGTTGGAAATGGAAAAAGAATCTCTTTCTGGCATGACTGGTGGATTGGTGATTCACCTCTTTCCTGTAAAGCTTTGAATCAGGATCTGGTGAATAACACCAAAATTGAGGAGTTTATGGGTGATGATGGCACCTGGAAACTGGACACTGTGATTGAAAATCTTCCTTCTGACATCATTGATGACATCAGGAGACATATTTTCCCCACTTACAGTAACCAAATTGACAAACTGAGCTGGATACTAGCTCCTGATGCAACTTTTAGCATCTCCACTGCTTATGAAAAGCTGGTCAATAACAACAATGAGAGAACAAGCTCTTGGAGCTGGTTCTGGAAAATGAAAACTGCTCAAAAGCTTAAGAGTTTCTTATGGAAAGTGCTTCTCAAAAGACTCCCTACAAATGAGATGAGGTCCATCAGAGGGATGGAAACTGATGGAATGTGTCCTAGATGCAATGCTTTCCTTGAAAGCCATGATCATCTCTTTAGGGAGTGTTCCTTCTCTGTTAACATTTGGAAAAACATCATGAGTACTGAATGGGTGGAGAAAAGCAGAAATTTGAGTTGGGAGGTTTGGCTTCATAAGAATATGACTGACAATCTTCATATTTTTCAGGAAATGCAATGGAAGGAAGTGTTTTTGGTGGGGTTATGGTTTATTTGGAAGCAAAGAAATTTAAAAAGCTTTGAAAATAAACTTATACCCACCAGAAATTGTGGTTATGAAATTATTAAAATGGCCACTGACATTCACCAAGCTTTCATTGGTGAAAAGAAAGTGGCTACTAGAGTCATTACTAATTGGATCAAACCTTGTGCAGGACAATTAAAGCTGAATGTGGATGCAAGCATTTATATTGATACTGGAGGAGCTGGCTATGGAGGAGTCCTAAGAGATGAAAGAGGGACACACATAATCAGTTTCACTGGATACTCAGCTGATACTTTTGTGATCCAAGCTGAAATCTTTGCAATTTATAAAGGCCTAACTATTGCTTATTCTAGCAATTTCAGCAATTTCATTGTTGAATCTGACTCTCTGGATGCTGTTAACATGATCAACAATTTGGATGATAGGAATGTTTGCAGACTTACTCTCATTCCTGAAGCAAGGAACCTTCTAATTCTGTCCAAGAGTACCCTCCAGTACACACCTAGAGAGAAGAACAAATGTGCTGACATGCTTGCAAGAATTGGAGCCTTCCAACCCCAGGATCTCCTTGTGTATAATACCCCTCATGAAGCAATTAAGCAGCTTCTCATTGATGATATGCTGGGCTACTCAACTAGTGGAAGAAAGGATGCCTGTAATGTCTAAGAACTTGATGTTTATTTTGGGTGCAGTAACTTATTGTACTAGGATGTTTGGTTTGATGACTTTCTCCCTGCTGGGACTGATGTAACTGTTTTTTCCTTTCCGATGAATCAAAAAAAAAAAAACTGATCTAAAATAAGGTAAATTTGACCCACCTACTACCACCATAATAAAATGATCATTGAAGAACCCATGGCCTGAATATATATACCTATCAACAGACAATTGCTCAAGACTAACTGAGAATGGATAAACAGAGTGAGGTTATGCTATTTGGTATATGGGGTAGCTCATTCTGCACCAGAATCCATTTGGCCCTTAAGCTCAAGAGCATACCTTATGAATACATAGAAGAAGATTTAGCTAATAAAAGTGAGTTACTCCTGAAGTACAACCCTGTCCTCAAGAAAGTCCCTGTTTTGGTCAACAAAGGCAAAGCCATTGCCGAATCTCTGGTAATTCTTGAGTACATTGATGACTTCTGGAACAGCGATAACACTCCGAAGCTGTTACCAGAGGATCCTTATGAGAGGAGTAAACTTCGCTTCTGGGCCAATTTCTATGATCAGAAGGTAACACTACGTCCATCTCGATCATCTTGTACATGCTCTCTTTGTGTGATAAATCTCAACTCGCCAATTTATGTGACCTCGGATAAGAAAAACTTCAGGACTGGATAAAATCATCATGGTTAGCTAACCTGCCTAGCGGTTCAACATCAAACCTATCGGTCAGTGTGGTCATACGTGAATTTTACATAAAATACTCTAATTACTTGCTAATCTTAGACTTTCGGGTGCGTTACCGTTGCACTCTTCATGGTTAAGTATTATTGCAATTGCATATCATAGTTAATTAATCTGACTTACAAATATTAGATACATAGAGCTTGTTTGCTTTCGGCTGAAAATCTCAATGATCAGATAAAAACAATATGGAGTGAATAATCAGAGTTATATGATGAATCTAAAACAGTTTGGCATGCGCTAGAAATTTGAATTAACTTCAGTTGTATATGGCATCACTTGCATCTTTTACTACCAGATTTACGATAGGTTTCTTTATTTGAGCTTGCGTCATATTCAGGCCCTGCTTTCTTTACCTAATTTATGCGAATTTTTGGTTTTTTAAAATGACAAAAAAAAAATAGCTTACTTTGATATAGTTAAATTTTCTAAAAAGTTTTATATTTTTTTATTTAAAGTTTTAGGTAGCTTTTTTTAGAAAATATGTTGCTTGCTTATGTTCTATTTTAGTTCCTAAAAAGTAAATTCTATGAGTAAAAAGTAAGAAAAATTGAAGTTAGAAAATATAATTTTTAGTCTTCTAAAAAGGTAAAGAGTTACATAAAATAAGTTGTAACGATATATATTTTTTTTTTTTTTATGACTTAACAAAAGGTAAAAAATCACCTAAAATTAGGCAAAGAAGGCAGGGCATCAAAATGTACTTGTTTGAAATTATAGGTGATCTATATATTAAAGAGAGGGTAAATATGTAATCTCAACAAGTCTGGACTAAAAAATCTCAATAATGTTTGAGATTGTAGAATTTGCAGATTAGTCAATTTGAGTTTAAAATTTGGTTCAAAAAGTTCACGAAACAAATGGAATTAAATTATTTGACCGAATTTATATTAAGCTAGATTATAATCTCATATCAAACACGCACATAATATATTAGTCAGTCTAAGTTGTCCTGATATATGAATCTCCATACTAAAATACTTTTGTGAATCCCAAAACATTAAAAACCTTAGTCAAACACCCATATAGTTTGTGATAGGATTAATGGGACCATATTCTAGTGACCATTATAACTCTTTCTTGAAGCCCCATTTTAACTTCTGCAGCCCCAAAATGTACTGTAGGGTCCCCCCTGACCATATCTGGTGGTGTTATGGTCGTTTTGCATCTACCTTTCAGCATGCAGTGAGGTCATAGTAGATTAGTGAAATGGAAGTTACGACTAAATTACTATAGTGTTTTTGGTTTTTTCCCATTTATCCTCCACATACCTTATCAGACTAATCCAATGAAATCTCATCACGTACCTGCTGCAGCTACTGCCAAGTACTTATCCTATAATAAAGTCGAAAGGAAAAGAGCAAGAAAAGGCCGTTTACGACTTCAATGAGGTTATGAAGGTGTTTGAAGAAGGCCTTCAGAGAGATTTTCCTGGAAAATCACCCTTCTTCAATGGTGACACCCTTGGATACCTTGGCATCGTGGTTGGATCCAATGCTTGCACCTATAGAGCTTTTAATGAAGCTGTCACAGTGACCCTTGAACCTGCAAATCATCCTGTTTTCATCTCATGGGTTGAACATCTTGAAAGACACCCTCTGATGAGGGAGGTGCTCCCACCTCATGAAGAGCTTGTTGCAAAGATCAGGAAGAAGTTCTTCCTTGCTACTTAAGTTTAATTACTCGAGCACCACTGATGATTGTATCTGAGAGACAGCTACTTTAGTTTACATGTTTGATAATCTTGTGTTTGTCAAAATAAATGGAATATTTGGTTTGTAGAATTGTTTCTTATCTAGAATAAATATGTTATATTAGATGAACAGTATTGTAGAACATTCATGTATCCAATCCGATTGCACTAGGTTATATAGCCTATGTTAGAAAACAAGAGTGTAAAAGCGAGATACCACTTATTAAGAACCAAGAAGAAACGATGAAACGAAAGTACTAGACGAAGAACACAAGCAATTTAACGTGTCTGATACTAGCTACGTTCACAGCCAAACGATACCAATTTATAGATGAGAATCCGATTACAATCAACCACACTTGTCAATAAAAGAGTCCTACATCCATATATAGGGCTAAGCTCCTAAATTTTTCCCAAAGCAACGACCAAACGTTGCCAAAACAAAACAAGGAAACATCCCAAAAAAATGCCTAGCATGAACCCAGGTCGCACGACCTCGTCAACCAGGTCGCACAACCTCGTCAACCAGGTCACACGACCTCTGCAGCAACCTTCCCAGGTCGCACGACCTATGGCGAATCCAAATTCCTGTAGGTTCATCTCCATTGCCTCCTTGCTTCGCCAATTCAAGCTAGGGTTTTGATCACCCAAATATAACAAATATCCACCTCGATCAAAACGTCTTAGCAACCAGTCCAACGCTTCTCATTAATCGAAATCAAGTGATAGAACATATACCCAAATTTGCGGTATTGGAATACACCACTATTCGCCACAACAAGCGCATCTTTGCGTCTCAACAAACGCAGATACTTGTGTTTCCCAATCAACACACCACCAATGCACAATGACAAAATGCATCTCTTCAACATCATTACAATGACACTTAATGATGAAAGAGCCTATCAACCGATTCAAGTCATGCCAATTGCGCCACCAAATGACCGCACCAATGCGAAAACCAAAACACGCTCAACGTCGTGCCAACAATCAAGGTGAGCACAATAAAATGCCGCCAAGCAATACATGCCTAATAACATGCAATCAACCGATGCACGCCCAATAACGCGCTACCAACCGCTTGTCACAAAACACAAGCCCATGCTCCTACGCCTCAAGCCCAAGCCTGCACACAGGACCTAGAGAACGAATTCGTCTTCGGAATTTGTCACCTAGAACTTCAAGATAGCAGATCCTTTTTTCTTGGGGAAATTCCGCTTCCAATGAACCTTCTCACGACAAAACGCAGAGACGTTCGATGGTAAGTCGGAGCTACCATAATTCGATTTTCATCCCTTACCCTTTCCACCCTTGACCATGAATACGCCACTGTCATGATCGTCAAACTTTGACGTCATGTGCCTAAATTTTGTCTTGTGAAATGTCGAACGAACTCCCACTAGGGTTATCGTCTCCTTCCCTACAACACACGTTTGGACGAAACCCTCAAAATAGTGTTAAGATTCAAGCAAAATAGTGTTAAGATTTTCTAGGTAATCACCAATACGCGTACCTTCAACCATCCGATGACTGAATAGACGGTTCTTCAACATCAATTTCTTGGCCACACACTTCTTCGCGTAGAGGTCCCCCACTTTGTCCATAAGCCAGCTGTTGTATCATGATCTGCAACTCCATTAATCACGTCGTTTGCATAGCACAACATGATCTTCGAATGAGCCTTCACTCCATCTTCACAAACACCGGTGTGGTTGTATCAACGCTCGGTTGTTTAGCTAGTGGCAACCACAGATCTTGTTGCTTCAACAAAGCACTCATCTTGATTTGCAACAAGCTAAACCCATTCTTTCCATCAAAACGACCAATCTTCATCATGTTTCACATCGTTCCTCACAAACCCTAACCCAACAACCTGGCTCTGATACCATTAATTAGAAACAAGAGTGCGAAATCAAGATACCACTTGTTAGCAACCAAGAAGAAACGATGAAAGCAAAGAACAATAAGAAGAACACAAGCAATTTACCGTGGTTCACTAGTTTTGATACTAATTACGTCCACGACCAAACGTTACAAATTTATTGATGAGAATCCGATTACAATCAACTACACTTGTCAATAGAAGAGGCCTACACACATATATAGGGCTAAGCTATTGACTTGTGCCCAAATCAACGTCCAAACGATGCCAAAAAGAAGATGGAAACATAAAAGGATGCCGAGTCCGAACTAGGTCACACGACCTCTGCAGCAACCTTCCCAGGTCCCACGACCTCTGCGCAATCCAGATTCATGCAGCTTCAACTCCTTTTACTTCTTATCTCGTGCTTCGCCAATTCAAGCTAGGGTTTATCACCAAAACATAACAACATCCTTTATTGTTGCGTTTGAGTCTACATTGAATATCAATTTGCGGGTACCTAATCGTGTTTCTTGACATGGAACTGTGATAGAGGGTCTTTTATCAAGAAAAAAAATATGGAATCGACATCTCGTTGGGCGCTGAGGAAGCGTTTTATGATTCAACAGGACAAGAACTTGTAAAGATAACATGACTCATACTACTAGAAAAAGGTCTTGATACGGCATGAGAGTCATTTGTTGTAAATAGTACCAATTGTTTGTCGAGTGTGACACAAATATTAGTATTTTCAGCGGCTTTTTATTTTCCCTCTGTACAATATGAAGCAATTAATTCTTATTCGCTGTATATTATTATATTCCCAGAGTTTTACATCGAATTTTTTTATTTCCATGTTTATGCACGTGAAGTAGATGAAACACGTATATGAGGAGCTCTAAACTCACAGTTTACTGCGAAATGAAAACTGGTAGGACAAAGCAAAAAAAACTAGATGTTGAGGATGGCACTCTTTCATCTGGGCAATCGCGGCTAGGCGGGTATGTTGCGTTCTTCGTCTTCTTCTTCTTCTTCTTCTTCTTCTTCTTCTTCCTCTTCTTCTTCTTCTTCTTCTTATTCTTCTTCTTCTTCTTCTTCCTCTTCTTCTTCCTCTTCTTCTTCCTCTTCTTCTTCTTCCTCTTCCTCTTCCTCTTCCTCTTCTTCTTCTTCTTCTTCTTCTTCTTCTTCTTCTTCTTCTTCTTCTTCTTCTTCTTCTTCTTCTTCTTCTTCTTCTTCTTCTTCTTCTTCTTCTTCTTCTTCTTCTTCTTCTTCTTCTTCTTCTTCTTCTTCTTCTTCTTCTTCTTCTTCTTCTTCTTCCTCTTCCTCTTCCTCTTCTTCTTCTTCTTCTTCTTCTTCTTCTTCTTCTTCTTCTTCTTCTTCTTCTTCTTCCTCTTCCTCTTCCTCTTCCTCTTCCTCTTCTTCTTCTTCTTCTTCTTCTTCTTCTTCTTCTTCTTCTTCTTCTTCTTCTTCTTCTTCTTCTTCTTCTTCTTCTTCTTCTTCTTCTTCTTCTTCTTCTTCTTCTTCTTCTTCTTCTTCTTCTTCTTCTTCTTCTTCTTCTTCTTCTTCTTCTTCTCCTCTATAGTTTGGTTTTGATGTAGCTGCATTACATTGAAACAGATGGCTGCAGACAACATTCTTTTTCCTATCTTGAATGTGAAATGTTCATAATTAAAAAAGAAAATGGATTAGGGGCGAGCAATGATGTTGCTAGCCGTTAGCGGGACGAAGGAGGGACCGAAAGAAGGAATCACATAAGCAAACCCTAAGTAATTACTAGCAGCAAAGATATGATTTACCTCTTGTAGTGTGATTGGCGGCAGACGCTGCCCCTCATCTTTAGGCGCTTGTCTTCACGTGCTACAACCCTGAGCAATTTGTGTGCACCTCTTCAATGAACGAAAGATTCACAGCCCAATATGCTCCTTGGATATATGCTTGTGAGAGAGGAAAAAATCATTTTTGTGTGTACAATATTCGAAATCACTAATCTGTATGGAATAGTCTATATATGTAGACAAAAGCTTCAGTTATTTTCAGCATACCTCCTGTGTAACACCATGTAAATTTTAAAGGGGTAAAATCAAAATAAATCAAAATATTGAGTCAGTTGTGTAAAATTTCTTATGTAGCAGTGTTGCTGACCCTGATTAGCATGAAATGTTTAGTGGACACGTGTTATGGTAGTAATGTAATTGTTGAGAAAGTGGGGGCTCTTTTGTAATTTTTAAACTTGTATATTTGGCACAGATTATGGCCAGTCTAAAATTTCTGAAACTTTTGAGGACATTTAGATTGATTTGAAATAATGGGGTTTCGAAGGGAGGTAAGCAGGTAGAAATTCAGTAAAAATACTCTAGAAGGGGGGGCGGAGGGGTTGAATAGAGTATGCAAACTTTTTGCAAAACTTGTAAGAATAATAGTTTCTGTGAAGTATTAAAGAAGTTCAAGGCCTTGAAACAATTTTCAAGATTTTGAAGTGGAAAACAGATTTAAGCAAGACAAACAAGTCTATTTCAAGGCCTTGAAATGAGTTTCAAACCCTTGAAATGAGACTAGTTTGAAAGCTGTGTAAACAAAAGTAAAAGAGAGAAATGTGAATGCAAGAGTCATAAGATATATAGAGTTCAGTCCACTTGGACCTACGTCTCTACCTCAGGGATATTCTCCCTGCAGGATTTTCAACACAATTCTTATTAATCAAAAGCTAAGCCCTAGATCTTAAGCACAGAGATATGCCTCACTCTGTTACAGCTTGTGGTTCTCACTAACCTATCTAGTACATGCTCTAGCTAATTGATTAACTAAGAATTCTCTATTGTTCACCTTGAACAATCCTTGAGAATAAGAGCTAGAAGTAGTATATGAATGATATACAAATTAAGTACAGAACAGAAGAACACAGGAATTGAAAATGCAATGAGAATGCAGTGTTCTTCTAAGAGTTGGATTGAGAGAATGATCTGCTTCTTTGATGCTTGATAATCCTTGAATGTTTCTTTGTTTTTAACCGTTGAGTTTTTTGTCAAATGCTTTGTAATGCTCAAATGATCAGCAAATCTTCCTGATTTCCAGCAACAAACTTTCCTGTTTATTAGGTAACAACTTTGACTTCTCTAACAGTCTTCCCCAACGGATAGTTGATCATAATATTCAAATATATTGAGCTGATCTTTTCTTTAAACAAATTGAGAATCTTTCATGAGTGTTTGACTGATCACAGAATCACAATCTCTCAGTATTTCCTTTTCTGCAAAACTCAGGTTAGGAAACCAACCCTGTAAAATAGGAAATGAACTATCCTTGCAAAACTATGTCAAACAGATTAGCCAGATAAAGTCTAAGTGAATCAAAATATTTTGTTTTTCATCATCAAGTAATAACAGATCAATTAGGAGGGTGAGAGAGTTAAGATAAGATCAGAAGAACTCCCCCTTAGCATATGCATAGAGAACAAACAGTTTCAAGGCTTTGAATGTTAATTCAAGGCTTTGAAAACTGTCTCAAGGCCTTGAAATAGCTCTGCTATTTCAATCCTGTGAAACCTGTGAACTTACAATCTCCCCCTTGATGAAATACAAAACCACTTTCTGTTTGAGGCTTAGTTTATGCAAAATATACTTATTAGCATATGGCACAAAAGTGTCATAAAACATAATAACTCATAATTTTCCAAAAAGAATCCAACTTATTAAGCAGAAAAGACAAGTAAGTCTCAAATAATTCCATCCTGGCCAAAAAGACATGTCACTAAGAACATAAAACAAACCTAATATTTCTCCCTCTTTTTGACTTTCATCAAAAAGACTGAGAAAATGTTGGATCAAAGACTTCGGAGAAATTTGATAATAGTAGGCAAGAAAGAGTAGGCAGGAGTTTTTGGGGTTGGGTCTTCATCTTCATTCTGTCCTCCTTACTCTTCCTCACTGTCTTCCTCGTTATAATATTGATCTTGTGCAGCCTCTTCTTCCATACCAGCAGTTTCTTCTGTTGGGTTTTGAAGTAGGTAACGCAGCGGAATAACAAAAATTTAATTCCTACTTCAAAGCCCACCAAGGATAGTCAGGAGAAGACATCATAACATGATAAGAGACATAGTATTGTGTACCTTTTGAATTTGTGAGATCACACGAAGAATGATGTCCTCGTCCCTACGGTTGATCCACGTCCAGAGGTGAGATCTAGATTCTTCCTTCAAACAAGTGCTAGCTTGAACCTGTAGGAAGAGGGAATAAGATCAAAGCAACAAAGGAACAAGAGGAGGAGCGGCCTCCTATTTGAGCTGACGGGAAGGGCGGACGGGGCTAGGGTTTCGGCCCTAGCTCTAGTCTTGCTCTCTCTTTTGCTCTCTCCCACTCCCTTTGTTATGTCTAATAACATTAGTGTGGGAAGGAAGCTAAAGCCTCTTTATATACTCCAACAACTCCTTTTTGTTTCCATAAAAGAGTTTCCTAATTCTAGATGAACTAGAACTATTCCCTTCCTTGCAAATTAGTCCCACTAAGTTTGCAAGGTGTTGCACAATGATCCTTCTATTAATTAATCAATATTAATTAATCCCAAATCTAGCTCTACTCTATTTGACGTGTGACCCCATAGGTTTCTATATAGTTGGTAGTAACTCTACAAACATGGAGCGGTGTCTAGCAACACATCCATGCCACCCAACCAATAGAAATAGTCAGTGATCTCGACAAACCTCTTGTGCCCAATATGTCACATTGCACGATCCCTTTGTATCCATATCCGGATTGGACACGAGACATACACCGTCACACTCGTATATCCAATCCCTAGTTCCTCGATCCTGGGAATATGCTTATGCTTGTAGATAACATCAATATCTCTATATTGATTTATCTGAGTCTGGCTAGACATTCAATAAGCCTCATCCCTCGAGTGGCCATGGATATTTACCCCCATTATGTGGGAGGGACAAATACTATCTACATCACTACGATCTCTAAGCTTGCTTCCTCTCACGCCCGATAGCTATCTTTATGATTACCCAGTTACGGTGTAACGTTTGATAACATCAAAGCGCAATATTCCACAACTAGAATATCTAGTGACTTCAAGTCTAAGGATTGCAATTATATTAGCACTACGAAAAGCGATTGTGAATTGACATAATCTAATGTATCCTTTTCGTCGTGGGTCAATCCAGTATGCCATTACTCCTAATGCATACCCATGTGTTAGACTTGATATCTCCACATCAATCTACCCACATACTAGTCTATATTTGATTGTCCTATTAATCAATATAGTGGACTAGGGATATTTAAGATAAACAACACATTTTATCTAAGGACTTCATTATATTAAATATCACAATATATAATAAATGAATATTCTAGCCAAAACAATGTTCATACTAAATCTATGATTGCCTCTAGGGCATCTATTCCAACAGCCTCCCACTTGCACTAGAGCCAATCTGGCGCATCTCGTATGCCTATAGATCTGGCGTGCCCTTCATGCTTTCGATGCGCAAGAGGTTTTGTGAGCGGATCTGAAACATTTTCATGCGTTGGAATCTTGCACATCTTCACATCTCCTCGATCGATCATATCACGAATAAGATGGAATCTCCTAAGTACATGCTTTGATTTCTGGTGTGATCTTGGTTCCTTGGCTTGTGCGATTGCCCCAGAGTTGTCACAGTACAACTCTATGGGATCCACGATGCTAGGGACCACACCGAGCTCAGTGATAAACTTATTTTTTCAAACTGCCTCTTTCGCTGCTTCCGCAGCAGCAATGTACTCAGCTTCTGTTGTAGAATCAGCAACTGTCCCTTTCTTGGAACTCTTCCAGCTTACAGATCCTCCATTCAGGCAAAACACGTATCCAGACTGCGATCTGTAGTCATCTTTATCGGTTTGGAAGCTTGCATCAGTGTAACCCTTTACACTTAGCTCTTCCTTACCTCCAAATATCAAGAACACATCCTTAGTTCTTCTCAAGTACTTTAGGATGTTCTTGACAGCAATCCAGTGACTCTCACCCAGATTGGACTGGTATCTGCTCACCAAACTCAACGCGTATGATACGTCTGGTCTAGTACATAACATGGCGTACATGATGGATCATATGGCATAAGCATAGGGGATCCTACTCACGCGGTCCTTCTCAATCTCATTGGAGGGACAGTCATTCTTAGAAAGAGTGACTCCATGTGACATGGGCAAGAATCCCTTCTTGGAATCTTGCATGTTGAACCTCTTCAACACCTTGTCTATATATGTACTTTGACTTAGGCCGAGCAACCTCTTAGATCTATCCCTATAGATCTTTATACCAAGTATATAGGGCGTCTCCTAAGTCCTTCATTGCAAAGCACTTTCCTAGCCAATCTTTAACACATTGCAAAGTAGGAATATCATTGCCAATGATTAGTATGTCATCCACATACAAGACCAGAAATACTACAGAGCTCCCACTAACTTTCTTGTAAACACAAGGCTCATATTCGTTCTTGATGAAGCCAAACTCTTTGACTGCGTCATCAAAACGTCGATTCCAACTTCTAGAAGCTTGCTTCAATCCATAAGTGGACCTTTGCAGCTTACAGACTTTATTGGCATTCTCTGGATCCTCAAAACCCTCTGGTTGTGTCATGTACACATCCTCGAGGAGGTTCCCATAAAGGAACGCTGTTTTGACATCGATTTGCCAAATCTCATAGTCGTAGTATGCTGCAACAACAAGTAGGATTCGAATGGATTTAGTCATGGCGACTGGTGAAAAGGTCTCATCATAGTCAATACCATGAATCTGTCTATACCCTTTGGGTACCAATCGCCCCTTATAGGAAACTACCATTCCATCCATTTCGGTCGTCTTCTTGAAGACCCACTTGCACCCTATGGGACGAGCCCCTTCGGGTGGTTCCATCGAAGTCCATACTTTGTTGGTGTACATGGAATCCATTTCGGATCTCATGGATTCTAGCCACTTCTTAGAGTCTGGGCCTTTCATGGCCTCTCCGTAGGTTGCAGGCTCATCATCTATGAGTGGTACATCATCGGGCTCAGTCACGAGAAGTTCGTACCTCTCTGGCTCATGACGCACTCTTCCTGATCTACGGAGTTCCTGTGTTACCTGAACAGGTTCTTCCACAACTTCTTGCGGTTCCTGCTCATGTTCCATCATCGATTTAGTGATTTGTGGTTCTTGAATCTCTTCAAGTTCTACAGCCCTCCCACTTGCTTCTTTAGAGACAAACTCTCTTTCTAGAAATACGCTGGTCCGAGCAACAAACACTTTGTTCTCAATGGGATTGTAGAAATAATATCCTTTAATTAGTTTCCTTAGGATATCCCACAAATTTACACTTATCCGCTTTGGGTCCGATCTTGTCTGTTTGTAAACGTTTTATATAGACATCGCAGCCTCAAATTCTCATAAACGACACTATGGGACGCTTCCCAGTCCATATCTGATATGGTGTCTTCATGACTGATTTGGATGGAACGCGGTTAATGGTAAAAGTTGCCGTCATTAGAGCATGTCCCCAAAAGGATATCGGAAGATCTGTTTGAGACATCATAGATCGCACCATATCTAATAGAGTGCAATTCCTCCTCTCGGACACGACATTCCATTGTGGCGTTCCGGGTGGAGAGATATGGGATACTATCCCACACTCTCTAAGATACTCATCAAACTCTTGGCTTAAGAGGGTAACGCAGCGGAATAACAAAATTTGAATTCCTATTTCAATGCCCACCAAGGATCGTCAGGAGGAGACATCATAACATGATAAGAGACATAGTATTGTGTACCTTTTGAATTTGTGAGATCACACGAAGAATGATGTCCTCGTCTCTACGGTTGATCCACGTCTAGAGGTGAGATCTAGATTTTTCCTTCAAACAAGTTCTAGCTTGAACCCGGAGGAAGAGGGAAGAAGATCAAAGCAACAAAGGAACAAGAGGAGGGGCGGCCTCCTCTTTGAGCCGACGGGAAGGGCGGACGGGGCTAGAGTTTCGGCCCTAGCTCTTGTCTTTCTCTCTCTTTTGCTCTCTCCCTTTCTCTTTGTTATGTTTAATAACATTAGTGTGGGAAGGAAGCTAAAGCCTCTTTATATACTCCAACAACTCCTTGTTGTTTCCATAAAATAGTTTCCTAATTCTAGATGAACTAGAACTATTCCCTTCCTTGCAAATTAGTCCCACTAAGTTTGCAAGGTGTTGCACAATGATCCTTCTGTTAATTAATCAATATTAATTAATCCCAAATCTAGCTCTACTCTATTTGACGTGTGACCCCATAGGTTTCTATATAGTTGGTAGTAACTCTTACTAACATGGAGCGGTGTCTAGCAACACATTTATGCCACCCAACCAATAGAATAGTCATTGATCCCGACAAACCTCTTGTTCCCAATATGTCACATTGCACTATCCCTTTGTCTCCATATCCGGATTGGACACGAGACATACACCGTCACACTTGTATATCCAATCCATAGTTTCTCGATCCTGGGAATATGCTTATGCTTGCATATAACATCAATATTTCTATATTGATTTATCTGAGTCTGGCCAGACATTCAATAAGCCTCATCCCTCGAGTGGCCGTGGATATTTACCCCCATTATGTGGGAGGGACAAATCCTATCTACATCACTACGATCTCTAAGCTTGCTTCCTATCACGCCCGATAGCTATCTTTATGATTACCCAGTTAGGGTGTAACGTTTGATAACATCAAAGCGCAATATTCCACAACTAGAGTATCTAGTGACTTCAAGTCTAAGGATTGCAATTATATTAGCACTACGAAAAGCGATTGTGACTTGACATAATCTAATGTATCCTTTTCGTCGTGGGTCAATCCAGTATGCCATTAATCCTAATGCATATCCATGTGTTAGACTTGATATCTCCATATCAATCTACCCACATACTATTCTATATTTGATCGTCCTATTTATCAATATAGTGGACTAGGGATATTTAAGATAAACAACACATTTTATCTAAGGACTTCATTATATTAAATATCACAATATATAATAAATGAATATTCTAGCCAAAACAATGTTCATACTAAATCTATGATTGCCTCTAAGGCATCTATTCCAACATCTTATTCAACCAAGTCTTCAGTAGTGACAACTTCAGGAATGGTTGGATTTGGGTATTTCTTTTTCTTCTTCTTCTTGATATCAATAAGCAGTGCACCTCAATCAGGACTATCTACTTATTCTTCTTCTTGAACAATCTGCTCATCTATCACCTGCTTTCCCTTATCCTTGTCTTGAGCAATTTCATCCCGGATTGAGTGTTCACTGGAAACTCTTTGTCATAAACATCCTTCTTGAGACCTTCTCCAGTTTGTAATACATCCTCTTGGACATCAAACACATTCATGCTTCTAAAGATGTTCCCAACCATGTACTTTATCTGCCTGAGATCAGTCCAAAACTCATGTTGGTTTGATTTGACTTCATACATGTCCAACTCTAAACCATCAAGTCTCTCAAAGACTGAAGACAGATCTGGATTTTGTGAAGTCTGGCTTGAAGTAGGAGTCTGGACTTCACAAAATCCAGTTCTTCTTTTGTCAACTCTGAGTACAACTTCCAAGTTTTTTCTTTGTTTTTCACCAATCTAATATTCTCAAATTCTTTTTCATTAAGCAGGCGAAACCTAGTAGTAATAGTCTCTTCACTTGCAGTTGGAATATTAAGGTGTTGGAAGAAAGATGTGAGCAAATTAGCATAGGGTAAAGGATGCTTTCTCCGATTTTTCTGGCTACACAGCATGTGTTCCATTACAAGATTTGAAAGATCAATGTCATACCCATGCATAACCAGATACATTATGTATAGCACCCTCTCTGTGATCAACTCCTTAGAATGTTCCCTTGGAAAAATACATCTCATCAAGATAGTGAATAAAACTTTGGCTTCAACATTTAACACAGAGTGTGTTAACTGTTTGGATGAGGTAGGGGTGTTGGATAGAAAGAACTATTCTTTTGCAAACTTCAAAGTTTCACTCTTGGGAGGATGATTTGTAGTGTCATACCTCTTAGGACAATCTAGAACAGTTGCAAACTCAGCATGATCTAGTTCCATATTGACACCAGCAACTCTAGTTTAAACTAACAGATGTGCAGTGTTCTTAAGTTGCTTCATGTTGAGGTAGAAGAATCTGGTAAGTCTTGGATAAGCTAGATCAGGAGGGTTTAACAAAAAACCAAAGAGATCTTTTCCTTAACATTGTGATGCAATTCAGATTCATTCCATACAACATAGGAAGACTGACCAAGCTACATAATGCAATAGGTCTAGAAGAAAAACCATCTAACCACTGACCTTTGGAGGTGTTTGTGATGAACCAAGATTCATCAGGAGAGGATCTCTTTGAGTAGATCTGCAAAAAAAATTCAACAGTGTCTGCTGGTTCTTCCACTGCTACCTTTCCTTTTCCTCTTTCAGCTTGAGAGTGCTTCTTCTTTTTCCTCAGCTTCTTGGGACTTGAGATCTGTGTTTCTGGTTGCTTTTCTGTAGTAGATTTATATTTCTTCTTCTTCTTCTTCTTCTTCTTCTTGCTTGAAGATGGTGTCACATCCTTCTTAGCTTTCTTCTTGGGTGGGGGAAGTTCTTTAATTTCTTCTGCACTGGGAGTCTTAGAACTTGAATCCCCACTTATTGTTTGAACCTCTTCTACAGGGGTCTTTCTTTTCTTCTCTGCACCAGACTTTGAACCACAAGCCATCTTGATTCTGTCAGAGGCTCTTCTTGTGGTCATTAGGGATTGGGAGAAGAATAGAGAGAGGTAGGAATGATACGGAGAGAAAGAGAAGAGAAGATGATAATTACTAAAAGAGTTTGAGTTTCAAAAGGAAACTTCAATATCTTTCTGATCTCAGAAGATTTGAAATGATCAGAAAAGATTCAAATCTTTGAAGCCGTTGGAAAAAAATATTTTAATACTATACTTGGCTGAAAAGAGATTTTGAAAAAGGTTACGGGCAATAATGAGCATATATCTACAAAGATAGCACCCAACATTGAATGATCCAATAGTTAATGTCTAAACAGTTATCAGACTTATTTTCAAGGCTTTGAAAGAGATTTCAATGTCTTGAAAAGTTGTTTTACTGAAACAAATAACATCAAATAAAATAAAGACTTTGAAATGATTTTCAAGGCTTTGAAAATCAATTCAGACCTTTGAAACACATAATAACCTACCTTCCTTACCTGAAACTCCCCCTAAACCAATGCATCTTTATTTAGCATACCCAATTCCATTCTTAGAGCTGAAAATCTTTCATCTGGCAATGGTTTAGTGAATATATCTGCAAGTTGCATGTTAGTAGAAACAAATTCAAGAACAATATCACCTTTCTGAACATGATATCTGATGAAATGGTGTCTAACATCAATATGCTTGGTTCTTGAATGCTGAACTGGATTCTTTGTGATTGATATTGTACTAGTGTTGTCACATTTGATAGGTACTCTTATCAAATCAAATCTAAGATCTCTCAATTGTTGAGAAATCCATAAGACTTGTGAACAATATGCTCCAACAGTTATGTATTCAGCTTCAACTGTTGATAATGCAACTAAGTTTTATTTCTTCGAATGCCAACTGATCAAGGAAGATCCAATAAGTTGACAACTTCCTGGAATTTTTTTTTTCTATCATTTTTGTATCCTGCAAAGTCAGCATCTGAATATCCACACAAAGAAAAGTTCGAATGTCTTGGATACCAAAGCCCTAAGTCTTTGGTACCATTTAGATATCTGAAGATTATTTCACAACACTTATATGTGTCTCCTTTGGATCAGCTTGAAATCTTGCACACATACATACACTGAACATGATATATGGTCTGCTAGCAGTAAGGTATATTAATGATCCAATCATACCTCTATACTCTTTCAAATTAACACTCTTACCAGATTCATCCTTGTCTAAGGACAGCGTAGAACTCATAGGGGTCTTGATTTCTTTGGATTGAGACATATTGTATTTTTTCAACAAGTCCCTAGTGTACTTGCTTTGATGTATAAAGATACCCTTATTTATATGATGTATTTGAAGTCGAAGGAAGAATTACAACTCTCCCATCAAGCTCGTCTCAAATTCTCTGCTCATAAGACTTGAGAATTCTTTTCTCAAAAGATCATTAGTAGGACCAAATAAAATATCATCGACATAAATCTTAACTGCAAGTAAATCTTTCTCATGAGTCTTCATGAAAAGGGTCTTGTCTCTCTTTTGAAATCATTTTCAAGTAGAAATTTTGACAGTATTTCAAACCAAGCCATTGGAGCTTGTTTCAAACCATAGAGATCTTTGTCAAGTTTGTAAACATGATCAGGAAACTTATCATTTTCAAAACCAGGAGGTTGAGCAAAATAAACTTCTTCTTGCAAGTATTCATTTAAAAATGCACACTTCACATCCATTTGAAATAGTTTCATGTTCTTGTAAGATGCAAAGGCAAGGAAAGTTCTACTTGCTTCTAACCTGGCAACAGGAGCAAAAGTTTCCTCATAGTCAATACCTTCTCCTTGAGCAACTAACCTTGCTTTGTTCCTGATCACTTTCTCATTTTCATCCAATTTGTTCCTGAACACCCATCTGATACCAATGAAAGACTGGTTTGTAGGTGGAGGAACTAGGTTCCACACCTTATTTCTTTCAAACTCATTGAGTTCACTTTGCATAGCTATTATCCAGTGTGCTTCTTGTAATTCTTCCTTCACAGTTTTAGGCTCTACAAGAGAGATAAAAGCATTAAAATCGCAAAGATTTTTCAACTGTGATCTTGTTTGTGTACCAGTAGTTGGATCAGAAATGGTGTTGTTAACTGGAAGAGATGAAAGATATTTGAATCTCTTTCTTGGAGACCATGGTTCAAGCTCTCCATATTGCTTTTCTAATCTTGAAGTAGTAAAAGCCTGATCACTCATATCTTTCTGATCATCCTTTTCAAGGGTTTGAACTCCATTTTCAAGGCTTTGAGACCTATTTTCAAGGTCTTGAAAATACTTTATGTTTCCTTCTGAATCTTTCTTGAATCCAAGTGAGATCTCAGCTTCTTCTTCTAATTCATGCTTGTTCAGATTCAAGTCTGCAAAACTTTCACTCAAAGAACCATCATAACTTTCATAAAAAATAACATGAATACTTTATTCAACCAGCTTGGTTCTTTTATTATAAACTCTATAAGCTTTGCTAGTCAAAGAGTAACCAAGAAAGATACCTTCATCACTTCTTGCATCAAACATACCCAAATTGTCCTTTCCATTGTTGTGGACAAAACAAGTGCATCCAAAAGGCTTGAAATAAGAGATGTTTGGCTTCCTCCTGTTGAATCGATAATTCCCAAGTATAGGAATATCGTTCTAAAGTAGTACCCGAGTAAGAACGGGGTCGATTTCCACAAGGATTGGGAAGGAGATTAAACACTCTAAGCTAACTAGTAAACTTACTAAGCGACTAACTAAACTAACAAAACCAAGTTTCCCAAAGGCTTTATAGCTAGCCAAGCTTCAAAATCCACCAAGCAAACTTGATGGAGCAAGGGTATTTGTTGAACAATTCCAAGAAACTAAGCAACTACTTTAAAGGGAATCCAAAATTTGAGAAGAGTTTGTAGAATTTGAGAGAAGAGTTGGTCTTAGTTGAATCATCTAGGAGTGTTGTGCATGAATTTAACACCCAAATGATATTACAAGGATATGTATGGATTCTAATGTCAAATTCAAGTATGATTCATGAGGAACACTAGTGGAATCCAAAACTAAGTTGTATCAACTATCAAGTATGTGTATTCAAGCATGAATCCACATACAAGATGAAGCTACAAATCGGATTTGTATTCCAACACTTGTTGAGTCATGAATCACAAGAGGAACTTCTCAACTCATTGATTTAACAATTGAATCCATACCCAACACACCTAGATTCATCAACTTCAACCAACAATAAATCTAGCTACTCATATCCAAGAACCAAGCAACACAAGAGATATCAAGCATATTCATGAACATTTTCATTATATTCAAGCTCAAATACTCTTCAATTCCACCAAATAACACCAACTTGCTACCAAATGATGAACAAACTACTAGCAACTTGATTCCAACACACTCTAATCAATCTAAACCAGCTAACAATCCAACAATTCAAAGCTAACAGCAGCTAAAATCACAAACTAACTGCTGCTGTCCAAAACAGTGCTCAAAACAGTGCTCAACTCGAAACAAGATTCAACCAGACCTACCCTTCTCTCCCTTGGGCTGTTGCTGGCTCCGTGTTAGCTCAGGACGAGCTCGGAATCACCAGCACACACCCAGCAATGGTGCAGAACCGAGAGAGAAGAGAGAGAGACAGAGTTTAGGTTCAGCCAAAAGCGTGTTCCTCCTCCCCTCTTCCTTCTTTCTCTTCAGCTTATATAGGCAGTGAGAGGGGGTTTCGTAGCCTCCAAGTCTTCAATCCTCACCCTTCAATTCATCTCAGAGCTCCCCCTTCGTTGATTTGAAGAAGCTTCACGAACCCTAGGTCAATTTGGGGCTTTTCTCTTCACTTCGGTTTGGGCCAAATTGAGCTGTGGGTTTGGAAGAGGGTTGGACAAGGAGGAGATTGGGACAAATTTGGTGAAATTTGGTGGAGTTTCGGGTAGGATTTGGGCCATGGGAAGCTTCGGACGAAGCTTGGGAGGTATAACAATGGCTGCTGCGTGGGTTTAGAGTCGGGGAGAGAGAAAGATGCGTGAGAGAGGGCTGGGGGGTGAGCTGGTTTCGGGAAATTGCACCCGGCTCCCCCCTAGCTTGCTGGAATGCTTTAAAAGGCCCGTTCCTTACTTAAAAGCTTCTGAAAATGACAATCTGACCCCCAATCCGTTAAGTATCCTTCAAATAAGCCATTAAAACGTTTCAAAACTTGCATTTAAGCCCCACTTCCGTTAGTTTCTTCTCAAATAACCCCATAGATGCAACTTTGGCCTTGTTATGTGGCCTCTTGGCTTCTAAATCTTCATTTTTGGCCTCTATCTTCCCTTGTTCTCTTCATTTAAACCCTTGAAACCTCTCTTTAACTTGCTAATTCTTGCTTTGTCTTCAACTTTAGCCTCGTTATCACTTGACTTCTTCAAATTAAGCTTTCAAATTCCTCATTCAAGCTATCCCCTTGCGTTCTAAATCACTTCTTTGCCTACAAAATGAGAGAAAACAACCAAAACTACGAAAACAAGCATAAGTCTAGAAAGAGAGATAAAATAGATAAATTACACATATTAGCAAGTTAAGAAGAGTTCGTTAACATACTAAAATATGCAATTTTAATTCATCAACACACCCCCCAACTAGCCTTTTGCTCGTCCTCGAGCAAAGAGAGCGATATAAGTAGTATTAGTGAAGAATCAATCATGAGAGACACACACTCAACTAGACAAGGCTTGACTCAATTCTAATCTAGACTCAAATATTTACAAAAACGCACACACACATTATATATCCTAAGTGAGAACTCAAAGAAACAAAATACTAAGAGTTACTAGCTAATTTTATATATTTTTTTTTGTGTGGGGGAAAAAGAAGAACACATAAATGTCTCCTCAAATAAATTCTCAAAGTCCAAGAAGATAGAGAAAGAAGCCTAAGGACGTCTAAGCATATACTCATACAAATATGGGCGGTGTTTGGTAGAAGGTGACTCATGCGAACTACAAAACTTGTTAGATTATGTCCAATTTGCGAGAAAGTATGCCTTCAAAAATAAGGATCACAAGAAACTAGACATTCTCATACTTATTCAAAAGCACCCATGTAGGATGGACTTCCAAAGCTTTGAAAAAAAATATTTTAAGAAGGGGAGATGTGGTTGTGGGCTTGTATGATCCTTTTGTGGATTTTTGGTAGATGGTGCGATTTATCATTTTTTTTTCTTTCTTTCTTGCTTTTTTTTTTTTTTTTACCTCAAATCCAAGGCTCTCCAAGACCCACAACAAAATAGAGGAATATACACGCGAGTGGGCTTTTTAAGCTAAACCAAGGGAGCTATCTAGGTGGTGACGTAACATTATCCCCGGACACCCCTCTATTTCTTAGACATCGCATGGGGTGTCATTGGTAACCACCACTCCAATGGGCTACAAGTTTCCACCGCAAAAACGAATAGAGAAAAATCTTTTTGTGAAGTTCAAATAGCTTTAGAAAATGCACCCTTTATCAAAAGTAAAACACGTCAAAGTTTATGTGATCAACTTAGCTTGAAGGACTTAAACTTGAAACGTAAATTTAGTGTGTCGCTTTGTGAGAACGCATGATGTCGCGGAAGGTGGGATATTGGTGTAGATGTATTGAGTATAAGCAAAGAATTCCTTTCTAAAATAAAAATAAAAAGAACATGGACTAAGAAATTTCATTTTTTGAAAACATCTAGCTTCCTAAAATTCCCCCTTTTCACTTTTCTCATTTTTTTTATATTTTTTTTAATTTTCACTTTTTTTTTCTTTTTTTTTCAAAATAAGTGACTCAACTATAACTTCCTAAGACTCAATAAAGCTATAAAATCTAGACTCAAGATGAAAGGTGAAAATAAAACTACCAAAGAAAGAAGAAAAAAAAAATATCTATGGTTTGACACGGGGAAAGAGTGATGCTTCTCATGAAAGATTCACATATATTTTTTTTTTCAATTTTTCTAATTTTTTTGGATTTTCATTTTTTCATTTTTTTTTGTATTTTTCATGTAGATCACTAATGAAGAAAAAGCATGCTTGTAACCATTTAAGCAAGAAATAAAATCTACTCCACCCCCCAACTAAAATATCACATTGTCCTCAATGTGTGAGAACAATGGAAGAGCAACAAATTCATATAAAGAGACAAGGGATAGATGGACCTCATTTTTCGCTTTCTTGGCCACCAAGCATAAGTCCTCCTCCAAGAGCAACCTACAAAATAATCAAGAGCAAAAGAGCTACAACTAATATTTACAAAGGTGATACTTTTGGTGAACACTAGTTAGTGTAGGTTGGGTCCATAAGAGAAATGGACTCAACCTTGGCCTCAAAATTTTCAACATATGGTTTCAATCTTTGGCCATTCACCTTAAAACTTTCCCCACTTTTGGGGTTCAAAATTTCAATGGCCCCATAGGGATATACATGCTTCACAATATATGGACCATTCCATTTTGATTTCAACTTCCCTCCAAAGAGTTTCATCCTTGAGTTAAAGAGAAGGACTTTTTGATTAGGCTCAAAAGACTTAGGAACAATATGTTTGTCATGATAAGCCTTTGTCCTTGCCTTAGAGATCCTAGTGTTCTCATAAGCCTGATTTCTAAGCTCTTCTAACTCATTCAAGTTTAACTTCCTTTCTTCCCCCGCTTTTGCAAGATCAAAATTCAAGAATTTGATAGCCCAATAGGCCTTGTGCTCTAACTCCACCGGGAGATGGCATGCCTTACTATACACTAGTCTATATGGAGACACACCAATGGGAGTTTTGTAAGCGGTACGGTAAGCCCAAAGAGCATCAACCAACCTCAAAGACCAATCTTTGCGATTTGGGTTTACCGTTTTCTCCAAAATTCTTTTAATTTCCCTATTAGAAACTTCCACTTGCCCACTAGTTTGTGGGTGGTATGGT
Source organism: Linanthus parryae (assembly GCA_023055425.1). NCBI lineage: Eukaryota > Viridiplantae > Streptophyta > Magnoliopsida > Ericales > Polemoniaceae > Linanthus > Linanthus parryae. The sequence goes on along the minus strand of JALGPY010000002.1, from coordinate 159,405,063 downwards.
GTGCCAACTTTATGCACAATCCCATACTTTTTCATGAGGCTCTCAAAAGGCCTATTGCAAAAATGTGTCCCTTCATCGCTAATGATAGCTCGGGGCATGCCAAAACGAGATAAAATGTGGTGTTGAAGAAACTTAATCACAACTCTATGATCATTGGTTTTTGAAGGAATGGCTTCAACCCACTTTGACACATAATCCACCGCCAAGAGTATATATAGGTTGCCAAAGGATGATGGAAATGGACCCATGAAGTCAATACCCCAACAATCAAATATTTCAATAATTAAAATGGGGTTCAAGGGCATCATATTTCTTTTTCCAATATTCCCTCCCATCCTTTGGCACCTATCACATGCTTTGCAAAAATGAAATGCATCACTAAAAAGAGTAGGCCAATATAAACCACTTTGCAAAATCTTGGCGGCGGTTTTTCTAGCCGAAAAATGGCCTCCACATGCATACTCATGGGAAAATGAAATAACACTATGAAACTCTTCATTTGGGATGCACCTTCTAATTATTTGATCCGGGCAATATTTAAACAAGTAAGGGTCATCCCAAAAGAAATTTCGGCATTCTCTCACAAATCTCAACTTCTCTTGCCCTTTTAAATTTTCCGGAAAAATTCCACAAGCAAGATAATTAGCAATATCGGCAAACCAAGGAACATTTAAAAGGGCAAAGAGATGTTCATCCGGAAAAGTTTCAAGAATAGGCAAGGAGATGTTTGGCTTGGGAATGTCAATCCTAGACAAGTGATCCGCCACAACATTTTCCACACCTCGTTTATCCTTGATTTCAATATCAAACTCTTGAAGCAAAAGTACCCAACGGATTAAACGAGGTTTGGAATCTTTCTTTGTGAAAAGGTATTTCAAGGCGGCATGGTCGGTGTAGACAAGCACTTTTGAACCAAGCAAGTATGGCCTAAATTTTTCAATGGCAAACACCATGGCCAAAAGCTCTTTTTCCGTAGTGGAATAATTTAATTGAGCATCATTCAAAGTTCTACTTGCATAATAGATAACATGTGGTTTCTTATCTTCACCTCTTTGACCCAAAACGGCACCAACCGCATGGTCACTAGCATCACACATGATTTCAAAAGGAAGAGTCCATTTGGGTGGTTGCATGATAGGGGCCGTTACCAATAAATTCTTCAACTTTTCAAAGGCCTCTTGGCATGCACTAGACCACTCAAATGAATTTTCCTTTTGAAGGAGATTGCTCAAGGGCTTAGCAAGTGAGCTAAAGTCCTTGATAAATCTCCTATAAAATCCCGCATGACCTAGGAAAGATCTAACATCCTTAACACATTTAGGAGGTGGAAGATTAGAAATCACATCTACTTTAGCCTTGTCTACACCAATACCATGAGAGGAAATAACATGACCCAAAACAATTCCTTGCCTAACCATAAAGTGACATTTTTCCCAATTTAAAACTAAATTCTTTTCTTCACATCTTCTCAAAACCATCTCAAGATTTCCAAGACAAGTATCAAATGAGTTTCCATGCACCGAAAAATCATCCATAAAAACTTCCATGCATTTTTCTACCATGTCCGAAAATATGCTTAGCATGCAACGTTGGAAAGTAGCCGGGGCATTACACAAACCAAAAGGCATCCTCCTATAAGCAAATGTTCCAAATGGACAAGTGAAAGTGGTTTTCTCTTGGTCCATTGGATCTATGGCAATTTGATTATAACCCGAGTAGCCATCTAAAAAACAATAAAAATCATGCCCCGCTAACCTTTCCAACATTTGATCTATAAATGGAAGGGGGAAGTGATCCTTCCTAGTGACGGCATTTAATTTTCTATAATCAATGCACATCCGCCACTTAGTAGGAACTCTAGTGGTCACAAGTTCACCCTTCTCATTTTCCACAACGGTGACCCCCGATTTTTTAGGGACCACTTGGGTAGGACTTACCCATTTACTATCCGAGATGGGGTAAATCATACCCGCATCCAACAACTTGAGCACCTCGGCTCTCACAACTTCTTGCATGTGAGGGTTTAACCTCCTTTGAGGCTCCCTTGAAGTTTTGGCATTTTCCTCTAAATGAATTCTATGGGTGCAAATGGAAGGACTAATGCCTCTAATATCCTCAATGGACCATCCTATGGCACCCTTGTAATCCTTCAAAACTTCAAGCAACCTCTTTTCTTGCTCAACATCAAGAGAAGATGAGATGATAATAGGATAAGTATCATTAACCCCAAGAAATGCATATTTCAAATCTAAAGGAAGGGGTTTCAACTCACAAATTGGTGGAACCCTCTCAATGGGAGGTATCATCTCACTACCATGCAACTCACTATCAACACTAGAATGCTCATGAGTCGACTCAATGATTTGGTCAAGTTGGCCAAAGAGTCTCTCCCCTTCATCAAAATCAAATTCTTCTTCCATAAGAAGAGATGAAAGGGGAGTGTTATCATCATACAAAAATTCCAATTCTTCTAAAGTGAGCTCACTTGAATCATTGGAACATGTAGCTAGAGTATAAATATCTTCAACACATGATTCTACCCAACTCACTTCACAAACATTATCATCATCTTGTGAGCTTGGGTGAATACATGCATTAAAAATATTAAGCTCTAACGTCATGTTCCCAAATGTAATATTCATCATACCACTTCTACAATTTATTATTGCATTAGAAGTAGCAAGAAATAGTCTTCCTAAAATAATAGGAATGGATGAAGTGCCACTAGCCAAAGGGGAGGTGTCTAAAACTATAAAATCCACCGGATAATAACATTGGTTCACTTGAACCAAGACATCCTCAATGATACCTCTAGGGACTCTAGTGGACCTATCCGCCAATTGTAGAGTCACTCTTGTGGGTTTCAACTCACCCAACCCCAACTTCTCATACACCGAGTATGGAAGGAGGTTTACACTTGCACCCAAATCTAATAAAGAATTGTGAATTTTATGATCTCCAATGGTGCAAGTGATAGTAGGTGAACCCGGATCTTTATACTTGGGAGGGAGATTATTTTGGAGAATTGAGCTCACTTGCTCGGTGAGAAAAGCCTTCTTTCTCACTTGAAGAGTTCTCTTGAAAGTGCAAAGATCCTTGAGAAACTTGGCATAAGCCGGAATTTGCTTGATAGCATCCAAGAGAGGGATGTTAATCTTGACATTTTGGAATGTCTCAAGGATATCTTGGTTGCTAGCTTTCTTAGTAGAGGCTAAAAGTCTTTGGGGAAATGGTGGAGGAACCTTAATTTCCTCACTTTCTTCCACTACTTGTTTCCCCTTGTCAAGACTACTTTGTGACTCTTGTGAGTCGACAACTCTCTCTTGGTCATCACTCTTCTCACACTCCTCTTCTCCCTCATTTTCATTGGACTCCCCACTTGAAAGTCCATTGTCAACAACCTTCCCACTTCTCAAAACGGTGATGGCCTTAGCATGTTCCATTTGGTTAAAGCTTTGGCCCCTAGGATTTTGTTGAGGTTGAGATGGGAATTTTCCCTTCTCTTGAGCATTTATGGTAGACTCCAACCTAGCTAAAGCATTTTTCAACTCTTGGTTAGAGTTTTGCGACTCTTGGTTGGACTTCCTCAAATCATGGTTGGTTTGGTTTTGAGAAGCCATAAATTGCTCAAAGTTCTCTTCCAAACTCCTTTTGTTAGGAGGAACATAAGTGGAGCTAGAAGGGTTTACTTGAGTGTCTTGCCCTTGTCTCCATGAAAAGTTTGGGTGATTCCTCCAATTGGAGTTGTATGTCTCCGAGTAGGGTGAGTTATTATAGGGCTTCCTATAATTGTTAGAATTTAACATATTCACTTGCTCACCCATGAGCTCTTGGGCTCTTAGAAAATCGGGACATTTGTTCAACTCATGAGAGTTATCACTACAAAATGAGCACAATGCCTCACTCTTAGCCTTAAGTTGATACATAGTACCTTTAGGCTTAGAGTTAGCATCCTTAGAAGGCTCACTAATGTCCCAAGATTGGACTTTCTCACAAATTTCATCTATACAATCCCAACCCTCATTTTCACCTTTTGTGAAAAAATCTCCCCCACTCATGGATTCAATTGTGTGCTTATGGTCGCATGGCAAACCATCATAAAAGGAGCTAATTAACCTCCAAGTCTCAAATCCATGGTGAGGGCAAGCAATGAGGAGATCCTTGAAGCGTTCCCAAGCTTGGGGAAGTGGCTCTCCCTCCTTAGCACAAAAAGTAACAATTTGCCTTTTTATGGCATTTGTTTTGTAAGTAGGGAAAAACTTCTTAAGAAACTATTTTTCTAACTCTTCCCAAGTGCCTATGGTCCTAGGTCTCAAGGAGTGAAGCCATGCCTTGGCTTTGTCCTTTAAAGAGAAAGGAAACAATCTAAGCCTTATGGTGTTACTAGAGACACCATTGCAATTAACCGTTGAGGCAATATCATTGAAATCCTTAAGATGAGAGTAAGCACTCTCGGACTCTAGGCCATGAAACTTGGGAAGAAGTTGAATTGTGCCCGGTTTGACATCAAAGTTTCTTTCATTTAATGGAAACACAAAGCAAGATGGTGAGCTTTGTCGAGATGGATGCATCAAATCTCTTAGTGAGCGAAATGGCATCATCTCATTGTTGCTACTATGCCCATCCTCTCCATCCATGATTTCAAAGCTATTAAGAGAGCTAGAATCGTTGGATTGGGCTAAACTACTACTATCACTAGTAGAAGTATTTTCACTAAAGGGATTTCTACCCTCTTCTTCAAATAAAGTGCGATGCAATCTATGAGTACTATCACGTTGCCACACACTCATGCAACCCAAGCTCAAATTAAGTTCAAGAGGGTTGCCTAACACAAGCTAGGAGTATGTTTTTGTGATTTTTTTTTACTTTTCGCTTTTTTTTGGTTCCAAAGTTCAAAAATGAACCCGGAATTTTTCTTCAAGCGTATCTAAAAATAAAAACGAGCAAAACAAGAAAGTAGCTAAAGAGTGAGTCTCTTAGCACCAATCCCCGGCAACGGCGCCAAAAACTTGTTGAATCGATAATTCCCAAGTATAGGAATATCCTTCTAAAGTAGTACCCGAGTAAGAACGGGGTCGATTTCCACAAGGATTGGGAAGGAGATTAAACACTCTAAGCTAACTAGTAAACTTACTAAGCGACTAACTAAACTAACAAAACCAAGTTTCCCAAAGGCTTTATAGCTAGCCAAGCTTCAAAATCCACCAAGCAAACTTGATGGAGCAAGGGTATTTGTTGAACAATTCCAAGAAACTAAGCAACTACTTTAAAGGGAATCCAAAATTTGAGAAGAGTTTGTAGAATTTGAGAGAAGAGTTGGTCTTAGTTGAATCATCTAGGAGTGTTGTGCATGAATCCAACACCCAAATGATATTACAAGGATATGTATGGATTCTAATGTCAAATTCAAGTATGATTCATGAGGAACACTAGTGGAATCCAAAACTAAGTTGTATCAACTATCAAGTATGTGTATTCAAGCATGAATCCACATACAAGATGAAGCTACAAATCGGATTTGTATTCCAACACTTGTTGAGTCATGAATCACAAGAGGAACTTCTCAACTCATTGATTTAACAATTGAATCCATACCCAACACACCTAGATTCATCAACTTCAACCAACAATAAATCTAGCTACTCATATCCAAGAACCAAGCAACACAAGAGATATCAAGCATATTCATGAACATTTTCATTATATTCAAGCTCAAATACTCTTCAATTCCACCAAATAACACCAACTTGCTACCAAATGATGAACAAACTACTAGCAACTTGATTCCAACACACTCTAATCAATCTAAACCAGCTAACAATCCAACAATTCAAAGCTAACAGCAGCTAAAATCACAAACTAACTGCTGCTGTCCAAAACAGTGCTCAAAAAAGTGCTCAACTCGAAACAAGATTCAACCAGACCTACCCTTCTCTCCCTTGGGCTGTTGCTGGCTCCGTGTTAGCTCAGGACGAGCTCGGAATCACCAGCACACACCCAGCAATGGTGCAGAACCGAGAGAGAAGAGAGAGAGACAGAGTTTAGGTTCAGCCAAAAGCGTGTTCCTCCTCCCCTCTTCCTTCTTTCTCTTCAGCTTATATAGGCAGTGAGAGGGGGTTTCGTAGCCTCCAAGTCTTCAATCCTCACCCTTCAATTCATCTCAGAGCTCCCCCTTCGTTGATTTGAAGAAGCTTCACGAACCCTAGGTCAATTTGGGGCTTTTCTCTTCACTTCGGTTTGGGCCAAATTGAGCTGTGGGTTTGGAAGAGGGTTGGACAAGGAGGAGATTGGGACTGATTTGGTGAAATTTGGTGGAGTTTTGGGTAGGATTTGGGCCATGGGAAGCTTCGGACGAAGCTTGGGAGGTATAACAATGGCTGCTGCGTGGGTTTAGAGTCGGGGAGAGAGAAAGATGCGTGAGAGAGGGCTGGGGGGTGAGCTTGTTTCGGGAAATTGCACCCGGCTCCCCCCTAGCTTGCTGGAATGCTTTAAAAGGCCCGTTCCTTACTTAAAAGCTTCTGAAAATGACAATCTGACCCCCAATCCGTTAAGTATCCTTCAAATAAGCCATTAAAACGTTTCAAAACTTGCATTTAAGCCCCACTTCCGTTAGTTTCTTCTCAAATAACCCCATAGATGCAACTTTGGCCTTGTTATGTGGCCTCTTGGCTTCTAAATCTTCATTTTTGGCCTCTATCTTCCCTTGTTCTCTTCATTTAAACCCTTGAAACCTCTCTTTAACTTGCTAATTCTTGCTTTGTCTTCAACTTTAGCCTCGTTATCACTTGACTTCTTCAAATTAAGCTTTCAAATTCCTCATTCAAGCTATCCCCTTGCGTTCTAAATCACTTCTTTGCCTACAAAATGAGAGAAAACAACCAAAACTACGAAAACAAGCATAAGTCTAGAAAGAGAGATAAAATAGATAAATTACACATATTAGCAAGTTAAGAAGAGTTCGTTAACATACTAAAATATGCAATTTTAATTCATCAACACCTCCCTTTGAATAATTCATAGGGAGTCTTCTTCAAGATAGGCCTAATCAAGCACCTGTTCAAAATATAATTTGCTGTATTCACAGCTTCTGCCCAATAGTGTTTTGGCAGCTTGTTTTCTAAAAGCATTGTTCTTGACATATCTTTAAGATTCTTGTTCTTTCTTTCAACAACTCCATTGTGTTGAGGAGTTCTAGGACCAAACAAATTGTGAGAGATACCATTCTTAGCACAAAATTAATCAAATTCTAACTGATCAAATTCTCTACCATGATCACTTCTGATTGAAGCAATATGTAGGTTTTTTCAATGTTTGAGATTCTCTGCAAAGCTTAAAAAATTCAGAGAGGGCTTCAGATTTTTCTTTAAGAAACATAACCCAAGTGAATCTAGAATAGTCATCTAAAATAACTAGCATATACTTATTACCTCTTGGAGTTGGAGTCCTCAGAGGACCACAGAGATCTATGTGAAGTAATTCAATAGGTCTAGTAGTACTTACAAACTTCTTTGGCTTGAAAGAGCTTCTGGTTTGCTTACCCTGAGCACAAGCTTTGCATACTTCATCATATTTGAACTTAATAGATGGTAATCCTCTTACCAGGTTTTGGAGATCAATTTTTTCAAAGTATGTAAGCTGATGTGACCAACCTTTCTGTGCCAAAGCTTTGAATCCTCTTTCAAGGCCTTGAGACACTTCAAGCTTTCTCCTGCAACTTTGTTAGTGTGCAAAGTATAAACATTGTTTGATCTAGAGGCTATGAGAATGAAATTTCCAGATTTCTCATTTTTCACCACACACTTCTCTTTATCAAAGATAACTTTGTTTCCATTGTCACATAATTGAGATACACTAAGCAGATTAAATTTCAAGCCATCAACTAAGTAAACATCAGAAATAGAATTCTTAGAGTCTGTTCCTACTTTACCTATACCCAAAATGCTGCTTTTGCCATTTGTCATCAAGTGTGATAGATCCTTGAAATTGCTCTTTCAATTCCGAGAAAAGAGATCTCTTACCACTCATATGTCTTGAGCAACAACTGTCCATGAACCACTTTTGATCCTTGCTCTTGGTGACATCCTGCACTTACCCAGCTGTTAGACCAAGTGTGGAATTTAGATTCATATTCAGGGTCAACCATGTTAGGTGGTCTAACCCCTTTAGGAACCCAAATATGTCTGACTTGTCCTTTGAGTTGAAATGGAAAAGTGTTCCTCATAATCTGAGGGTCTCTTCTTCTAAAATGACAAGTCATCTTAACATGACCAATCTTATTACAGTAATGACATTTTGGAGATGTATTGTTGCTAGCTTTCACAAATCTGGTATTGTTCTTATTTGGAAAGTTGGGATTGTATCCAATACAAGTTTTCTGAATGGACTGTATGTTTCCTCCAAGAATCAGATTTAAATTCTGTTCAGAGCCAGCAAGTCTTGTCATAATCTTCTTGGCATCTTGAAGGCCTTGAAATGAGTTTCAAACCCTTGAATGAGACTAGTTTGAAAGTTGTGTAAAAAAAGTAAAAGAGAGAAATATGAATGAAAGAGACACAAGATATATAGAGTTCAGTCCACTTGGACCTACGTCTCTACCTTAGGTATCTTCTCCCTGCAGGATTTTCAACACAATTCTTATTAATCAAAAGCTAATCCCTAGATCTCAAGCACATAGATATGCCTTACTCTGTTACAGCTTGTGGTTCCCACTAACCTATCTAGTACCTGCTCTAGCTAACTGAATAACTAAGAGTTATCTATTGTTAACCTTAAACAATCCTTGAGAATAATATCTAGAAGTAGTATATGAATGATATAAACAAACTAAGTACAGAACATATGAACACAATAATTGAAACTGCAATGAGAATTCAGTGTTCTTCTGAGAGTTGGATTGAGAGAATGATCTGCTTCTTTGATGCTTGGTAATCCTTGAATGTGTCTTTGTTTTTGCCCGTTGAGTTGTGTGTCAAACGATTTGTATTGAGCTCCATTTATATTGCTCAAATGATCAACAAATCTTCCTGATTTCAGCAACAAACTTCCCTGTTTATTAGGTAACAACGTCGACTTCTCTAACAGTCTTCTCCAACGGATAGTTGATCATAATATTCAAAGATATTTAGCTGATCTTGTCTTTAAACAAATTGAGAAGCTGTCATGAGTGTTTGATTGATTACAAAATCACAATCTCTCAGTATTTCCTTTTCTGCAAAACTCGGGTTAGGAAACCAACCCTGTAAAATAGGAAATGAACTTTCCCTGCAAAACTAAGTCTAACATACTAGCGATAAAGTCTAAGTGAATCAAAATCTTTTGATTTTCATCATCAAGTAATAACATATCAATTAGGAGGGTGAGAGAGTTAAGATAAGATCAGAAGAACTCCCTCTTAACATATGCATACATAACAGACAGTTTCAAGAATTTGAATGTTAATTCAAGGCTTTGAAAACTGTTTCAAGGCCTTGAAATAGCTATGCTATTTCAATCGTGTGAAACCTGTGAACTTACAGATTTTAATGTTAAAATGTTCAAAGTACTCAATTTCTTCAATAATCCCATTTATACCCCCCAACTTTTGGAAATTGCGCATACATCCCTTGGGACATGATTGCCACTTGTCAAGGGCCTTGTGACACCTCACCATTGAGGTGGCATCTTCTCCTCCACCATCTAGAATCTAGGATCCAAACAACCCCTTTCTCCATCATCATATATCATCTTCTTCCTCCTCACCACCATCATCTCCACCACGCCACCACCAACTCCACCATGCAGTGCCGCCAAAACTCCACCTCCCTCTGATATGCTACCACCGGAGGTATCTACTGATATGAGGATCAAAAGCCCCAAGTTGTTTCAGAAATCCATCGAGAAGGGAGGGAGAATTTTTTATTCGAAGGTGAAGAACCATATACTATCTTTGCCTAAACTCTCTTTTTTGTAGTTAATTGGTGTATCCAACCTCGTGTTCTTGTTCCTGGGGTCGAGATGCATCGAAGGAGCCGAGGAACAGCCCCCAAATAGGCGAATTGGCCGTCCGCTGATTATGGGCTCTGTCTACGAAATAGCCTCATCCTTCTCCTAAATTACATCGTTCCCATTCCGACCCTTTTGTTGGGGGATCATATTGGTTATTGTCCCATCATAAAAAAACTTAGTCCTCCTTGGCCTTCGAGGGCGCAACAAACACATGGATGGGGTAAGGCGGACTCTGCAATGCTATACTGCTTTGAGTTATGATGACATGGACCTGCAATGGTTGATTGTTTTCTATAAGCAAAACCCTAACTCTCTCTCTCACTCTCTCTCTCTTTGAGCGTTGGGGTGCAAATTTTCCTATTTGCACCTCATGCTTTTGGAGTGCTATTTTCGTAGCCTGGAGATCGACCTCATAAGTACTCAGAGGTTGAGTAATGTGGTTGCTAACATTGATGTTTAGGAATAAAGTAATGGCCTTAATATCGGCCATATCTAGAACTCGGGTTGCATGTGGGTTTGTGTTGGTAGCGGCTGCTATTCAAACACTACTGTTGTTTTATTCCGATAGAGTTGACCTCCTCCAGTTTCTCACCCCAATACTCAAAATATGCACATGGACCAGTGTGTATGTTGTTTACAATCTTTTCCAAGTTTGGGACTCTATTAGCTAATTTTTTGAACCTTGATGCCATTGCATTCACTACTGCTACAAATATCATACCATGCATCTGCTTAGTGGTAAGTTTTTTTTTTTTTTTTTTCCCGAAAACCGTAGCTTCCATTAAAAAAGGCTATCACAGCCAATGCAAAACCAGAAAACATCTAGTAAACATAAACAAAGTGGTACATCCCACCAACTCTGAAGAAAATGCCATGCTCTAGAAAAGAGCAAAAGATGAAAAAGAAAAAACAAATACAATTGACATTTCCAAAAGATCTTGAAAATAGATCACCATCACGCTTTCACCAGCTAACTTTTGAGTTTCCCAAAGAAAAAAGAAGTGAGGAGGAAACAACCGAAGTCACCGGCTGCACCACCGGCCACCGAAACACCACCTGAAACTCACTAAAGAAAATCAAGAATAATCTTCAAAAACATCTTCAACATTGTCCTCCAAAAATAATCTCCTGCATCAAAGATTCAAACACATCAAAATAGAGACTTCTTGCAGAAACATCCATGGTAGCTCTTGAAAATCCAAACAGATCGGCTCCCTCACATCGCAAAAAAGATCGGGATCGGAGAATAAAGTGAACGGGCTCATCTCAGGTCGAAAAAGATGATGAAAAAAATGAAGGGGCATGGTGGTTCTTGAACAAGAGTGGCACAAATCACAGGCCCCAACACCACATCGTCTGAGAAACATCACGAACCTCAGATGCAAACCCACATATGGAGAGATTTATGCTCAGATCTGAAACAGAGAGACTAGAAAAGAAGAAGAAGGAGCAGGGGGGAGGGGTCGCGGCCGCCAGGAGAAGGGGCGGCGGCGAGCCCGGCGGTGATATCAGAGACTAGAATTGAAGGGTCTGTTAAAGAAAAGATTGAAGAGGATAGGGCTGAAGAAACTTGCTAGAGAAGGACCACTTAACTCACAAGGAGTACTATTTCTCTAAATTTCTCTCTCTAGAGAAGGTAGAGTGCTTAGTGGTAAGTTGGATCGGCTTTTTCTCGTACGCCATTCTAGCTTTGGAAAATTGCATCTCAAGCACCACCCATGAGGAATATTGTTTCTTAAAAATAAATCTAAAGAGGTAAAGTAACAATGAATAGGATTTGTGTTTATTTCTACTAAAGGGAGATACTTATTGAAAAAATATTGGTTTTTAGATTTTTCTCGTTGTAGTAAAATCAATTGAGAAAAGGGACCGGGCTCCTACGGATCTCCTAGGGTATTTCCACTTTCCAGATTTTGCCTAAAAAAACGCAAGATTCATTGTGACTATGGTTTCATATCAACATCCACACTCTCCTCCCAATCGCATGTGATAGTTTACTCATTTCATAACCTCCCGGTCCATAGGATTGACTAAGCTAATGATCACCTTTGTCAAGTCTATGCAAATACTGATATCTAAAGTTTCACCCTGGTCCATCACAATATAGGACTCATTATTATTATTATTATTATTTATTTCTAAGTTAATTCTCAATCTCTCCTGAGCAATGAATATATCACACTAAGAAACTCAGGTAGCCGATCTTGGTTTGCATGATAATGAGATCAAGAATAGTAATATAATCCACAACCAAAAACTTGCATTAAGCTACCTTCATGAATCTTTTTCATATGATCCAGTAAAGTATTCATGATCCAAGGTTCCCCGTAGGAACCACGGAAAGAAGTTTAACTAGACTTAGATCGAACCGAGATAAGCTTCATTTTTTTCATACGAATGTAAGAGAAAGGACAAGAAGTAATCTAATGGAAGAAAAATTCTCGAATTTTGATGTTTTCGGATTGAGTCTCCTTGTTCTTGATGTTTTCGGATTGAGTCTCCTTGTTATTAAGCTCCAAGATTGTTTTGAATGTGAATGATGATATTCTACGGGCCGCTAGACTGATATATAATCATTCACCATGAAATTTAATGTTAAGATGGAAAATTACATTTTTACCCTCAAGACAGCTACGAATGTGCCTCCTGTAAGGAGTGCAGCTGGGGCGGGCTGGGCGGGTTAACACCCTTGTCCAAGCCCAAGCCCGAGTTCTGTCAGGGTTGCCCAAGCCCAGCCCAGCCCGGGTTACGAGCATCGCCAACCCGTCCAAGCCCGAATTTGAACAAACTAATTCGGGTTCGTGTTGAATTCGGGCTAGCCCATTAAACTAAATAAAATAGCATAATTTTCACATTCAACTCAATTAAAACTGTGCCCTTATAGTTAAGTTAATAACTTACATATAAAAATAGATACTAAATGTAGATACTTCAATTTTTTTTATTTAAGGCTAAACCAGAATGACTATATATTGTTTGAATGAATTTAAAAATTATCTGTTTATACAAGACAATACTAAAAATTTTGTGAGAAAAATTTATTAGTCAAGAACATAAACATAATTAAAAATATTACTAATATTTAATAGAAAAATAATATATTCATGATCAAAATGCAATATAATACTCTCCAAATATATCATTTGTAGGTAATGAGTATACAAATCGGGCAATTCGGGCTAGCCCGTCTTTTCATATCCGTACCCAAGCCCGACCCTAATTGCAATTCCGGTTGAGAATTCTTGTCCGAGCCCGTCCAAATTACTCAAAACATGTGCCCAAGCCCAACTTTAGTCCGGGCTGGGTTCGGGCTGGTCGGGTTCAGCCCGTCCAAGTTGCACCCCTACCTCCCGTACTTCCCAGGTAGTGTTTAAACGCAGATTCTCTGCATTTGAAAGACTGAAGAGAGTCCTTGATCCAATACTTAAACCAACAATTGTGAGAGGTTCCTATTTTTGCTCCGGGCTTATGTCTGAACGCACCCTTCCTGCATTTTGGACGCATACACCGAGCTGCCACCAACTTTGTCTGACCATATCTCCTTCACGACTTCGTTTTTGCTGGGTTGCAAAGCTCTGGAAGTGTACTTTCATCTTCTACCGTTCTCATCTCATAACTCTTTCTCTAGCTCCAGATATGACATAATAGTGAGGACTCGTCACGTTTTCTTTTCAACGCTTCTTCATTTCTTGAGTTCTTGATATCATATGATATTCCCTTGCTTCCCCTGTGTTTCTCCATCATTCATCTAGCTCATTTATCACTTTTACAATACTAATTCCGATAACCTGCAACAATCATACCAGCAATCATATTTAATGAATAAAGTGACAAAATACATTAAAACTAATAAGAATCACATCGATCAAAATCATACACGTATAACAAGGTTATTGACACGATTTCTTACGTGTATACGCAAGTGCATGGTCAAGTAATATAGGTGTGGTATATCAACCCCGAATTATTGATCCCACGAGGACATACTCGATATTATTTAATTAGTTATTTAATATAGAGTACGGTAACGGGAGTAAGAATTTATATTAAATAATTTGGCGCCCCCAAACAAACGACTGAATTAAAATAAAAACTAAATAATAGCTTTATATTTTTATATTTAAGAAGCAACGACGGAGAAACTAGGCAATCTCTAGATCACCTAGGGACTGCAGACGAATTTCGGATAGCTAATTAACACGTTAATTCTATTCTAAGTTAAGCCGGGTAATAGCGATGAGACTCTCTTGTCGGTCTCATGTCAATTTACGTATTGGTTGACTACAATCTCCTATCGGTCTCATGAGTTTATAGTTTCGTTCTAATAGGCTAACCACGTGCCCGTGAACGGGTCCTGTTGGTCCACCGTTGCATGAAACAGTCGAAATAACCTACTAAATCTACCCACTAAGGCCTATCCTAACACTTCTTCTTTTCGTTCTCCGTGATTCGGGATTGTGTTCAAGTTCTCACCACAATTAGTCTAGGTCACTGTCGTGCACTCATCTAATTAGCGAGTACGTCCGGGTAGCTACTCCATTCATACTAAAGAAAACGCGTAGAATGAGAACAATAACCTACACAAATATTAACATAAAGCAAGAACATGATTCAAGAGTAAAATCTAGTTTCATTGATAGTCAAATTGTGACCTAGAAGTGTCAATAGCCTAAATTCATTAATAATATCAAGAAAATAACAATCCATTCAATGACTCACATCCATATGCATAAAACAAAGTCTAAAATCTGGAACGAACAATCCTCTACGTAACCCTAGGCTCTCATAGAGATGCCTGGAAAATAGTTTAGCTAATAAGAGTCGACCAAACAAAGCTTACAAGTTTCTCCATACAAGATTTGAAAGAAGAAGAAGAAATGAAAAAAAAAAACCTAGCCTTCAATGGTGATCTTGGCCTTGATCTCCCTCGTCGTAGTCCTCAGTTCTTCTCCTTTCGTTAGTCCATCTCCCCAAAATATGATATTTGATCATTCTTATATGATTAGGACACATTCCCCTTGATAACTATGTAAAAGTTGCATTAAAGGCCCAACATCCCGTCACTTGTACCAGCCCAATCGTACGAGTGCAATCCCAACCGTAGGAGTGCACTTATCCCACTCGTACGAGTAATTATTGCTTGCTCCAAGAGAAAATATGACGTGGTGCTCTAATCAATATATCACAGGACACGTCAGGAACATGTAGGAATCCACTTTATTTTGTCTGCCACTCATTCTCTTTCTTCATGACGTGTCATGTGTTGTATTGATTAGAGCACCACGTGTATTTGCTCTTAGAGCAAACAAAAATTTCTCCACTCGTACGAGTGTCTGAGAGTTGTCATATGATTGCATTTATTCAAAACTTGGATTTTGGCTATCTTTATGCACTCGTACGATTGCACAGTGCAATCGTACGAGTGGCTGAATATGTTCTAGCTCTTTTTCTTCATTCTTTTTGCTCTTTCCTCTCTCGTCTTCAGTTCCAAGCATCATCTTGAGTCTTGCAATGTTTTCGATTATCGTATTCTCCTCTCTACTTGATCTCCAAGCTAAGTTTCTTGTTAAAACAAAACGAAACAAACCCGTGCGATCAAATGTGACACGACAACACAAAATAATGCGAGAAATGTCCGGATTATCAATTATGCGTCAAAAACTCAAGTTTCAAAATTTCTTCATGTTCATAGTGTACGTCTCACAATATTTACCCAGCAGTCACGCAAAACGATAGTAAAATGTGTATGAATTATAACTCCAATACATAGTTATAAAATCCCCCACAATACCTTTTTGCGCGTCTCGAGCAAAATAAAGACCATACTCGCACTGCGATTCTCAATCCACCGAATTGTATACAACGTCACTAGCCATGTGACACAAACAAAACACACACGACTATGCAAATCCACATGAACTATACAATGCAACTCAATTATAAACAGTTCAAGAATTAAACAACGCAAATTTTATTTCTTTTTCATATGAGATGCACAATCTTGGTATCACTAATCATAATCATTAAGTTCTCACAAATCTCTTTTGCCATTCACGCAACTGTAGCATGAAATTGAAAATACAATGACCCTACGCACAAGCTCACTAAGGGCTCCCCAAACATCCGTCATTCAACCAAGATCCGCGCACGTTTTTTTAGCTCAGAGGGCCTAGGCATCCTCAATCTTACAATAGTCTTTCTTCGCCAAGTCATTTGAGGTTTTCAAACCCTCTTAGTCGTTATTGCATTGAATGAAAATTTTCCATGTTAAGGGAGACACAACTCCGTGTAATACGGCTTGAATTTAATTTTCCTTAGATGCTCTAATTGTTTTAAATCCAAATTACCCGCGCGAACGGGGACACATTAGGATGTTCACCGTATCTAGTCCAAGAGAAATTTTGATTTATATTGTTTTTCACTCTCTTTTTTTTATTTCAGTCATGCATTTAGATCAACTAATTATGTGCTTTTTTGGTTAGCTCTTGAAACCCCTAAGGGATGGTGGTGTACACTCCCTAACTTCACTTAGGCTAGAGAAGTGTACCACATGGAACCAACTCTACTCGAAGGTCCACCTGAGATTTCAAGAGGCCATAAGTTTCCACTGAAAACAAACTATTCGACTACCCCAAAGACCAAATCCTCCTAGCACACTATAGGAACTAAGGGTATGCCCTAGTCTACTTTCCAATTTTCTCTGAATACCCGTGACTTCCTTTTGCGAAACAGGTACGCAGGATACTAAAAATTAAGGTTTTTTCCACTACGATGCTTCATATTCATTGAGACACTCTCACTGAACTCTCTCAGGTTTCAAGCTTCATCAATTGCCCGTACCTAAAAAAAATTAAGTTTTATGGATTTTATGTTTTTCTATTTTTTTTTCTTTTCTCATCTTTTCCTAGACTATATGATTTTGGCCAACTCGATTAACCACAACTCAACTAGTAGGTTTCCTCGTTTAAATGTGTAGGCGGTGGATCTACTCAATTATCGCTCGAAACATAGAAGCCGAGAGAGAGAGAGAGAGAGAGAGAGAGAGAGAGAGAGAGAGAGAGAGAGAGAGAGAGTTAGATATACATGGGTGTCCAGACCTACATGGGCACCGTGTTCGCGACACTGCAACAAGAAGGGGTCTTGTGGACCGTTGATAGTTTTCGACAATCTTGTGTACCTGTGTCTCTGCACACTTATTGAATGTATAAAGAAACTCTCTCCCACCCCTCAAAATCAGATATGGAGAACTCAAAATCACCAACAAAAATAAATAGCATCCTAATCTACATTGGGTTGTCTCCCAAGCAGCGATTGTAATTTAAGGTCTACGGCCCGACCCGGTTATATCAACCGAAAAAGAAAGTGGAGACTGCTTTATCCCTTCACTTGTTCTTCTTCCACCATATCTTTTCTATGATTCTCCTTTCAAGCGCACCCATGTGCTGTGACGATGGTGGAGAGTTGCGGAAGCTAACTCCTTTCATTCTACAGTTTATCTTTTTAATTAACTTCCACAAAGTACCACTTGGCTCACATGCATCTTTCTCCATAAATCCATCCCAATAGTACCTCCTTGGTGCTAGATGCTCTTCATACGACGCATGCAATTAATCCACACCCCCACACTTAATGTGGCCAACCGGACAAGAAATTGAAAGTGGTCCATTGCATTCTTCCCCATAAGAATTTCCATACACAAGTCTTTCCAACTCATCGCAGACTTGATTAATATGACATATGGAGAATTCTTCATAAATCAGAGTTGGGGGTTTTACCTTAATCGGACTGGAAACTGTTTCTTCATCAACACTCCAGAAGCTCCAAATGTCGGTTTCTTCCCATTCATGCCAAGGAAGTAAGGGCGCCGGCGATTTTGGCTTGCAATACGGTAGGTCCTCCTATCTTGGGAACACAGGTCCACCACAGTCGGAATTAGATTCCGAGTCCTTACAAACGGTAGAGCCCATCATTAGTTCATGGACACTGCATTCTTCGATCGGCTCAGGTATCTCTTCTTCCACTTCCGTAGCTTGCGATGCATTTTCTTGTGGTAGTGGTGGTGGTGGTGATGGAAGCTCAGCTTGAGTTTCAATGTGTGTCATGGCCTCCTCTTGTGTCTCTTGTTTATATGATAACGTTGCCACTGAGAGCTCGAATTCCTCTACTAGCTTCGTGTTTAAATTTACACTCTCCCACAAATGCACCATAGTTGTCCCTGAATCCTCTTGTGGCTGCTGATGGAGCTGGGGTGGATGAACTCTGCATGAGTCTTGGTTGTCACGATAAGTACCGCATCGATAGAACCAAATTATGCATGCGTCCTCTTCTTCACGGTAACCCCTGGATTAGAAACACTTGGGGGGCCAGAATAGTAGTTTTCGCTCCACATGCTTGGAATAGCTCTGGCTTCATGCGTTCCTGAAAAACAGACTCACAAGACACCCGTGAAGCACAGAGATATAGAATAAAAAAACTTAAACTAAAACTAAAATAAAAGAACTATAAACTAACTCCTAACTAAATAATCTATCGCTGTCCCCGACAAGCGCCAAAAACTTGACACGATCTCTTACGTGTATACGCAAGTGCACAGTCAAGTAATATAGGGGTGGTATTTCAACTCCGAGTTATCGATCCCATGAGGACAAACTCGATATTATTTAATTAGTTATTTAATATAGAGGACGGTAACAGGAGTTAGAATTTAGATTAAATAATTTGTCGCCCCCAAAAAATCGACTGAATTAAAATAACAACTAACTAATAGTTTTATATTTTTATATTTAAGAAGCAACGATGGAGAAACTTGGAAATCTCTAGATCACCTATGGACTGAAGACGAATTCCGGATAGCTGAGTAACACGTTAACTCTATTCTAAGTTACGCCGGGTAATAGCGATGACAATCTCATGTCGGTCTCGTGTCAATTTACGTCTTGGTTGACTACAATCTCCTATCGGTCTCATGAGTCTACCGGTCCGTTCTAGTAGGCTAATTATGTGCACGTGAACGGGTCATGTCGATCCAATGCTGCCTGAAACAGTCGAAATAACCTACTGAATCTACCAACTAAGGTCAATCCTAATATTTTCTCCTTTTCGGTCTCGGTGATTCGGGATTGTGTTCAAGTTCTCATCACAATTAGTCTAAGTCACTGTCGTGCACTCATCTAATTAGCGAGTACGTCAGGGTAGCTACTCCATTCATACTAAAGATTACGCGTAGAACGAGAACAGTAACCTAGACAAAGATTATCATTAAGAAAGAACATGATTCAAGAGTAAACCCTAGTTTCATTGATAGTCAAATTCTGACCTAGACGTGTCAATGGCCTAAGTTCATTACCAATATCAAGAAAATAACAATCCCTTCAATGACTCACATCCATAAGCATGAAACAAAGTCTAAAATCTGTAACGAACAATCCTCTATGTAACCCTAGGCTCTCATAGAGATGCCTAGAAAATAGTTTAGCTAATAAGAGTCGACCAAACAAAGCGTACAAGTTTCTCCATACATGATTTGAAAAAAAAAAAAACTAGCCTTCAATGGTGATCTTGGCCTTGATCTCCCTCGTCGTGGTCCTCCGTTCTTCTCCTTTCGTGAGTCCATCTCCCCAAAATATGATATTTGATCGTTCTTATATGTTTATGACACATTCCCCTCGATAACAAAAATTGCATTAAAAGCCCAAAATCCCGTCACTTGTACCAGCCCAATCGTACGAGTGCAATCCCAGTCGTACGAGTGCACTGATCCCACTCGTACGAGTGTATGAGAGGTTTCATACGATTGCATTTCTTCAAAACTTGGATTTTTGCTATCTTTCTGCACTCGTAGGATTGCACACTGCACTCGTACGAGTGGCTGAATATGTCTAGCTCGTTTATTTCATTCTTCTTGTTCTTTCCTCTCTCGTCTTCAACTCCAAGCATGATCTTGAGTCTTGCAATGTTTCCGAAGCTCGTATTCTCCTCTCCACTTGATCTCCAAGCTAAGTTTCCTGTCAAAATAACACAAAACAAACCCGTGCGATCAAATGTGACAAAATAGCGTAAAATAATGCGAGAAACGCCCGGATTATTAATTTTGCGTCAAAAACTCAATTTCACCATTTCTTCATGTTCATTGTGTATATCTCACAATATTTACTCAGAAAAAACGCAAAACGATAGTAAAATGTGTATGAATTATAACTCCAATACAGAATTATCAGTTATAGCACACTTATGAATTTTTATCATACTTTTACTCAAAAATATAACATAAGTAAGTATAGACTTTTTCGCATATAACTTCTTACGAGAATTATTAGCGCGTGATGTTATAGATGTGTTATTTTTTTTATTTGGAAAAGAATGAGAGTAAGTACATATGTGTGACTCTTATCTATCTAAATGTGCTTATATGTGTGATGTTTTAAGTGATATCAATGTTGATATTTAGAAAAGAACGAGAGTAAGTACATATGTGCAACCATTACTTGTCAAACTGTCTTTGTTTGTGCAATGCTTAAAATGATAAATATTTTTAATTAGAAAAAGAGTGAGAAGAGTGATTTGTACTCCCCAATCGATTTGGTATATTTTGTAAACTATTTGAGAACTCTTGTTATAATTTTTTCGGATTCAGTCATGTGAATCGTTCTAAATATGGTTGTTGATTACGTTTGAAATATGTTTATGACTAAATGGATATCCAAGCTATGACCCAATAGAAATCATGGATTTGAAACAGAATACACCGTGAAAAATTGTTTGAAATCCTGCCAGGAACCAGATGATCACACCATGTGAATCTCTTTGAAATCCTTGCTATAAACCATATGAAAATCATAGATTTGATCCAGAAGACACTGCTGTAAAATTTTTAAAATCCACAAAAAATGGTACCCGTGAAATTTTATTTTAAATCTCATGCTTTTTAAGCATGTACTTGGGGATTATTGTCTTAAGTATTTTTGCGTTATTTTATATTAATTATTTTAAACCTATTATTTTAAAATAATATTTGTAATTGATTGTCGCTTTATATATTACATTATGTTCTTATCAGTTTTAATTCATGATTATCAAACTGTGATGCCTGCTTATGCTCTTTTTTTTAGCCAAACTTCGAGAACATCATATTAAAGCAGGAGTTCATGAAGAAGTACATCAAAGCACTACGAGCACAAAGAACCGACCTAGCTAAACCAACCAACTCATAACAACAAGCAAACAAGTTCTAAAAGAAAACCAACAAAGTTCGGAAACCGAAAGAAATAGACATAAAAAGAAATATGAAACTTAAGGCGAGCTCATTTTCTTTGGGCCTGATTTCTCTTCGAGGAACTTGAAAAGAGCCTCCTCATTTGGGTCTACCTTCTTGCCATCCCCCATGATGAAGCCCGAAGCTTTTGCTTTATATGCCTCTGCCATGACCTCCATCATCTTTTTCTCCTCCTCAAAGAATTTCTTCATTTTCTCTTCATCCTTAGCTTTATCCTCAAGAAAATTGTTCAAAGCTGCTTCAAAGGAGCTGCTTTTCTTCTTCCCCTTCCCTGAGATCACCATAGGAGCTTTCCCTTTGTCTGCATTAGAAGCAATTGGCTTTCTCTGGCTAGAAGGATCCTTCTAGGAGTCAGACGCCAAAATTCAGGCACAGGGCTTGGCTTTGGGCTTTTTCTTCTTTGTGATTTAAAATCACAATAGATTTACTTTGTTTGGAATGGGAACGCGAATCGAGACGAGTTGGCCTTTAAGTTATATCACTTAGCATATAAAATTATTTTACTTTTGTCGAACATTTTGGTTGTAATGAACTTCACCAAATGATGTTTTTAATGTTTGTTAACATTTGGTCACATTAACCATGAATCGGTATCCAACTACATTCTCAATGGGGCTCATCATCTCGGTCATATGTCACTTTTCAAATTCGTATTCTGGCTAGCCTTGAAATTTTGGGGATGTTACTTTAGCAGCAACAATATTGAAGACCACTGTTACCTTTACGCATTAGCGAAATGTAATGATATCGAACATTTATTCTAAACCTTAGTTGATGAATGTCTTTTGAGATCTATAGCATCCTTGTCTATTAACTTAGGATTTTTTAGGGTAAACTACCATGTAATTTGACATTTTGAACTCTTAAATCCCCACAGTTTTATTTTGGCACACAATTTCCTACATTTCATGAACTAAGGACATTAAAGCATAGTTCCTAAATGGGGTGACTAACTTTTAATTGAGTGAAAGCATCTGGGTTGACATTATCCCAAGGTTGTCATATTCTAAAACAAAATTCATAAAATTCATACACCATGTGAAAGTGCGGTTAATCATTTCAGGAAAATCATGACGTCAGAGTCAATATTTTTCTGTAAGAAACATCAACATTTATTACCGTAAAGGTTTAGGATACTCCAGAAAGCCAAATCCTCAATTGACACCATGGGATAAAAACTGACCAGAAACATTAACAAGGACGTACAAGTGAAATATGATAGGACTATGTAAGATGATAGCCAATCAGTGTATTCTATACAACTCCATGAGATTACTAACGACGCACGAGAGACTTTAGTAATATTGCAGAAAGATCAACCAAGAGTTCTTCCTTAAATCTTCCAAAAATAGGCCCATCTTGAAAGGTCGAAATTCTCCTACCCCAAAGCAAACATAAGACGCTAACACAATTAGTATTAACATTAACACACACATATTATGATGCAGTGCAAATTAAGTCCATGCACATTACGTAGAAGCTTCGCTTGAAGAGGGATAGAAGCTTTTTTGTGTCTCCCAATAACCCAATGGGTTATGTCTGCATCTTGCGTATGCAAGCCAGTACTTCTTCTGAAAAAAATTTCATTACCTGCTCTAAGAACGTTTATATTGATGATACAATCAGCCCGATCATGGTGATCCTTTTGATAGTGACTGCATATTTAAAAGACCATGTTTGTAACACCCCCACCCTTCATAATTGGAAAACCTACCAGAAGTTCTCCAGACCCACGAGAGTGTCCTCCGCTAAGGATATAAATAACCGAGCAAGGTGTTAAACATTAAAGGTTGTGTGACTGTTGGAATAGATGTCTTAGAGGCAATCTAATTTTAGTATGAATTGGCTAGAATAATCATTGTACTATTTATGGAGATATTTAATATAATGAAGTCCTTAGATTTATAAATCGTGTTGTTTATCTTAAATATCCCTAGTCAAATATAATGATTAATAGGACAATCATCTATAGACTAGTATGGGGTTGGATTGATATGTAGATATCACGATCCAACACATGGGTATGTATTAGGGGTAATGACATACTGGATTGACCCAAATCCGAGAAGGCTACATACAAGTTATGTAAAGTCACAAGCGCTTCTCGCGGTGATAGGAATTATCATCCTTAGACTTGAAGTCAGTAGATCCTATAGTTGTGGAATATTGTGCTTTGACAACGTCAAACGCTACTCCGAAACTGGGTAGTTATAAAAGTGCATGTTGGGCACAATAGGAAGCAAGCTTAGAGATGGTTAGTGATGTAGATAGGATTTGTCCCTCCCACATAACGGGAGCAAATATCTGAGGCCACTCGGGGGATGGCGCCTATGGAATGTCTGGCCAGACTCATATGAATCAATATGGGGATGTTGATGTCATATGCATGGATATGGCTATTCCCAAGATCGAGAAACATGGATGGGATATACGAGTCTGACTTGTATGTCTCGTGTCCAATCCAGATATTGATACAAAGGGATGCGATAATAAGATCTGAAGGTTTCGTCAAGATGACTATTTCTATTAATTGGGTGGCATGGATTTGTTGCTAGACACCGCTTCATGTTTGTAAATAGTTACTACCAATTAAGTAAAAACCTATGGGGTCACACGCCATATGGATATAATTGGAAAAGAGACTTAATTAATAGAGATTAATTAAAAGGATCATATTGCAACAAGTTGCTAATTTAGTAGGACTAATTAGCAAATAATACTAGTCCATATATGGATATGATTAGTATTGGGCCCTTTATGGAAACAACTAGGAGTAGTTGGACTATATAAAAGAACTCCTTCCTTCCCTCTCAATACATGTTATTCATAACACATATTGAGAGGAGAGAAAAGAGTTGAGAGCAAGCAGGTAAGAAGGCCGAACCCCCTTACCCGCCGCCCTAAAGCCGTCGGCCACACAAGGAGGCCGAATCCTCCTTTGTGGATTTTGTTGCATGATTTCTTCGTCTCCTTCCTCCGTTCTAGCTAGCAAAAGAAGGTTGTGAAGGTCCAATTCTCTATCCTAGGCGTGGATCAACCGTAGAGAACGTGACATTATTCGCGTTTGAAGTCATCAAAGGAGAACCCAAAGGTAAACACATATTAATCATTTACTATCGTTATGTGTTCTTGACTTGTGATCCTTGGAGGGATTTGAATGGAATAATTATATTCTTCCGCTGCGATTCCATGATCAAAACCCTACAGTGGTATCAGAGCCACAGGTCGTAGAGCATAACGTAGTTTATGTGTTACGATTTTGTTGTTTTAACACTTTAAAATTCATGTTTATCGCGTAAAACGACAAATTAAGCATAATAGATGCAATTGAATGGAGATTCAATCTAACAAGATCTAATTGTGCATTGAATTCAACAAATTAGTGAGTTTCTTGGATTGAAGATTAGGTTTTGGGTACATGTTTGGAAAAAGGGTTTTTCAACATGGAAACAACTTGGATTGGGAAACATGGAAGGAGTTGTTTTTGGAAACAACTCCCATAAGGGTTCGGACCCCCTTAGGGGACCGCCCCTATGCCTTTTCGTCCAAGCCACGCACGGCCTAAGGCCTGGGCGCGACCGGGGTGACCGGCGGCTTGGGCTTGGCCGGGCCCTAGGGTCGTGTGTGATCCAATAGGGCTTTGGGAAGTCTTTTTGGATTGTTTTTAACCCTTCTTCTTTCAAAACAATTAAAAATTGAACAAGCGCGTTAAAAATTTGTTTTAACTGTTTATGTGCTATTCACATGGTGGTTGGATATGGCCCTAGGTTGTGGTTTGTGTGTGAATGTTTATTTTGTGGTTTGTTTTACGGCATGCGAGCTGATCAATTAATGTAATAATTAATTAAGGTTTACGGCCTGCGAGTCGTCTTTTTCTCAACTTGTGAGATTTATTTTATTTAGTATAGGAATAGCTAGATAAAATAGATTGTTAGCCAAGATTGAAGCTCAAAAGCATTTGAGCCATGGAGATGGAGCATGGAGCATTCCACAAAACTATGAAGGATGGACCAAAAGATGGAGGCGCATGGCGATGTGATCTATATTAGGGTTCATAGATATTCTCATTGTCTTGGGAATATCTTAGTCAAGAAGGCCATATCCACATCACGTTTATTTTGTTGTGGTTGTTTATTTTATTGTCTTATTATTTTGTGATTGGTGTATGGTTGATGCACCGGATCTATGATTTGGAGTTTTGCCCAAAACTCAAACATATAGATCATGTTGATATAGATCAACAAAGCAAATTTAAAGGCAAATCCCTCAATCAAAATATTGTGTTTATGCCTTCCCGTTATTTAAACACTCATCATGATCACTATATCCCATGTTTGTGCGTGCCAAAGCATGGCAACATGGTTTATCGTGATTATATACGACGACACGTAACAATGTGCAATTGTTTAAGTAAGAGGTTGGACACAACTAGGTAGATTTAATAAGATTAAAAGAACCTAGAGGCATACAATTGGGATTATTCATGGGGATGAATAAATAATGGTTATTTGCCCAATTGAACCAAGAGTTACATATGATGTAATTGGAATGGTTCCCACATAAATAACCAATTCCGGGTGACTTGCCAAAGCAAGCTCGAAAAAGGCGAAATATAGATCTTGGCCCACTAGAAAATATAAGGATATTTTTCGCATTAATATGGAGGGTTATTAATCCGAGAAAAATAGTGGGAGCTATATTTAATAATCTAGCCATTTTTTAGTATAGTAAAATCATACTAAAATCTTGTATATTTCTCATTTTTGTAGAATTCCAATGGAAAACAATTCATCGAATTCATCACACTCCCTACGGGTTGTTCTTGAGAAGGACAAGCTCCCTGGAACCAACTTTCTGGACTGGTACAGAAATTTAAGAATTGTTCTTAAACAAGAAAAGAAACAGTACACACTAGAAGAAGAAGTTCCAGAGGGTTCCAGAGAACAATACCCCAGCAGCCCGAAAGGCGTATCAGAAACGTGTTGACGATGCTAATTATGCGGCCTGTCTTATGCTTTGCACCATGACTCCTGAGCTTCAGAAGCAACATGAGAACATGAATGCAGTCGATATGATCGAACACTTGAAGCAGCTCTTTCAAGAGTAGGTAAGGGTTGAAAGGTATGAAGTTTCTCGGGCATTGTTCAAGAGTCACTTTCCAGAAGGGAACCCAATAGAGCCGCATGTGTTGTGGATGATCGGGTATCTTGAGAATCTCGATCGCCTAGGGTCCCCGATTGGTCAAGAGTTGGCCACAGATCTCATTCTGCAATCGTTGCCGGATAGTTATGGACAGTTCATCATGAACTAAAACATGAATGAGATCGCCAAGCCTCTGCCAGAGCTACTCAGTATGTTGAGGACAGCTAAACAATCCATCAACAATGGAAAGGGCAAGTCCATAATGATGACGCAGAAAGGAAAGGGTAAAAGGTTTGCCTCTACTTCCAAAGGTAAAGGCAAGGCAGTTGCTAAACCTAAGGATACTGCTCTTAAACCTGCTGGTGGCGTGGCTAAAGGCGTGATCAAGGGTGATTGTCACTACTGCAGTCAGCCTGTACACTGGAAGAGGAATTGCCCAAAGTATCTGGAGGATAAAAGGCTTGGAATAGTGATCCCATAAACCACCAGGTATTTTTGTCATAGATGGTAATTTAACTACTTCTTCATCTTGGGTATTGGATAATGGATGTGGATCTCATATTTGTCGAAATATGCAGGATCTATGTAGAATTAGAAGATTAGCAAAAGGAGAGGTGGACTTGCACGTTGGGAATGGAGCAAGAAATGTTGCATTAGCTATAGGCGTGTATAGGCTGTCTCTGCGTTCTGGATTAGTATTAGAATTAGATAATTTCTTTTATATTCCTGCTATGAGTAAGAACATTATTTTCGTATCTTGTTTGGACAAGAAATGTTTTACTATTTCAATAAAGAATAACTGTTGTTCCATTTATTTTGATAGTATTCACTGTTGTAGTGCGCAATTATTTAATGGATTATATATCCTTGATCTAAGCTATCCAATCTATAACATAAATACTAAGAGGATTAAAATGAATGATTTAAATCCTGCTTATCTATGGCATTGTCGTCTAGGCCATATAAATGAGAAACGTGTATCTAGACTCCATAAGGAGGGATTTCTAGACTCATTTGATTTTGAATCATATGAGACATGTGAAGCTTGTTTATTTGGAAAAGATGAAAAAGTCCCCTTTCAGCAAGAAAGGTGAAATGACTAGTGAGCAATTAGCACTCATACATACTGATGTGTGAGGACCATTTGCTACACCTGCCAGAGGTGGTTATGTCTACTTCATTACATTCACTGATGATTTCACCAGATATGGATTTGTATACCTTATGAAGGCTAAATCCGAATCTTTTGAGAAATTCAAGGAATTTAAGAATGAAGTAGAGAAGCAACTTGGCAAAAGTATCAAAGCTCTACGATCAGATCGAGGAGGTGAGTATTTGAGCCAAGAGTTTGATGATTGTCTTAGAGAGTGTGGGATATTATCCCAACTCACTCCACCCGGAACGCCACAATGGAATGGCGTATCCGAGAGGAGGAATCGAACCTTGTTTGACATGGTGAGATCTATGATGTGTCAAACAGATCTTCCATTATCCTTTTGGGGCTATGCTTTAATGTGTACAGCTTTCACCATTAACCGTGTTCCATCCAAATCAGTCATGAAGACACCACATGAGATGTGGAGTGGGAGCCTTCCCATAGTGTCGTTTATGTGGATATGGGGCTGCGATGTTTATGTAAAACGTTTACAGCCAGATAAACTCGGGCCGAAATCGGATAAGTGTAAGTTTGTGGGATACCCTAAGGAAACTAAGGGCTATTACTTCTACAATCCAACCGATAACAAAGTGTTTTTTGCTCGGACCGGCGTGTTTCTAGAAACAGAATTTGTCTCTAAAGAAGCAAGTGGGAGGACTGTAGAACTTGAAGAAGTTCAAGAACCACAAATTACTGATTCGGTTGTGGAACATGAACAGGAACCACAACAGGTTGTGGAGCAACATGTTCAAGTAACACAAGAGCTTCGTAGGTCAAGTAGAGTGCGCCAGGAGCCAAAGAGGTATGGACTTCTCGTGACGGAAACTGGTGACACTATGCTCATAGGAGATGAGCCTACTACCTATGGAGAGGCCATGCAAGGGCCGGACTCTCAGAAGTGGCTAAAAGCCATGAGATCCGAGATGGAATCCATGGACACAAACCAAGTATGGACTTTGGTGGAACCACCCCAAGGGGTACGCCCCATAGGGTGAAAATGAGTCTTCAAGAAGAAGACCGACATGGATGGTAATGTAGTTACCTAGAAGGGCCGATTGGTGGCTAAAGGATTCACACAGATTCATGGTATAGACTATGATGAAACCTTTTCCCCAGTCACTATGACCAAATCCATCCGAATCCTACTTGCGATTGCAGCTTACTATGACTATGAGATTTGGCAGATGGATGTCAAACCAGCATTCCTTTATGGGAATCTTCTCGAGGATGTGAACATGACACAACCAGAAGGTTTTGTAGATCCATAGCATGCAAATAAAGTGTGTAAGCTTCAACGATCAATTTATGGATTGAAGCAAGCTTCTAGGAGTTGGAATCGACGTTTTGATGAAGCTGTCAAAGATTTTGAATTCATCAAGAACAAATATGAGTCTTGTTTCTACAAGAAGGTTAGTGGGAGCTCCGTAGCATTCCTGGTCTTGTATGTGGATGACATACTACTCATTGGAAACGACATTCCTTTGCTGAAATCAGTTAAGGATTGGCTAGGAAAGTGTTTCTCAATGAAAGACTTAGAAGAAGCAGCCTATATACTTGGTATAAATATCTATAGGGATTGATCTAAGAGGTTTCTAGGCCTAAGTCAAAGTACATATATACACAAGGTGTTGAAACGGTTTAACATGCAAGATTCCAAGAAGGGATTGTTGCCCATGTCACATGGAACACTCTTTCGAAGAGTGATTGTCCATCCAATAAGATTGAGATGGACCGCATGAATAAGATCCCATATGCCTCGGCCATAGGATCTATCATGTACGCCGTGTTATGTACTAGACCGGATATATCATACCGTTAAGTATGGCGAGTAGATATCAGTCTAATCCGGGTGAGAGTCACTGGATAGTTGTCAAAAACATCCTCAAGTACTTGAGAAGAACTAAGGATGCGTTCTTGATATTTGGAGGTGAGGAAGAGTTGCGTGTAACTGGTTACACATATGCAAGCTTCCAAACCGACAGATATGATTTCAGATCGCAGTCGGGATTTGTGTATTGCCTGAATGGAGGAGCTGTGAGCTGGCATAGTTCCAAGCAAGAGACGGTTGCTGATTCCACAACAGAGGTTGAGTATATTTTTGCAAGTGGTGCAGCAAAAGAAGCTGTTTGAATTAGAAATTTTGTTTCTTATCTTGGTGTAGTTCCTAGCATTGGGGATGCCACAGTGTTGTATTGTGACAACACAGGCGCGATCGCTCAATCTAAGGAACCTAGATCACACTAGAAATCCAAACACGTACTCCGGAAGTTCCATCTTATTCGAGAGATTATCGATAGAGGAGATGTGAAGATATGCAAGATTCCTACAGATGATAATCTGGCAGATCCATTCACGAAGCCGCTTGTTCCGCGCAAGCATGAAGAGCACACTAGGGCGATTGGCATACGCGATGCACCAGATTGGCTCTAGTGCAAGTGGGAGATTGTTGGAACAGATGTCGTAGAGGCAATCTAATTTTAGTATAAATTTCCTAGAATAATCATTGTATTATTTACGGAGATATTTAATATAATGAAGTCCATATATTTACAAATCGTGTTGTTTATCTTAAATATCCCTAGTCAAATATAATGATTAATAGGACAATCATCTATAGACTAGTATGGGGTTGGATTGATATGGAGATATTGTTGGAATAGATGCCCTAGAGGCAATCTAGTTTAGTATGAATTTGTATATGGCTAGAAAATTCATTTATTATTTATTGGATATTTAATATAATGAAGTCCTTAGATTTACAATTGTGTTGTTTATCTTAAATATCCCTAGTCAAGTATAATGATTAATGGGACAATCATCTATAGACTAGTATGGGGTTGGATTGATATGGAGATATCACGATCCAACACATAGGTGTGCATTACGGAATGTTGCACTGGATTGACCCATCTCCGAGAACGCTACATACATGTTATGTTGAGTCACAAGTGCTTCTCGCGGTGCAATGGTATTGTCATCCTTAGACTTGAAGTCACTAGATATTCTAGTTGTGGATCATTGTGATCTTGGTAGCGTTAAACGCTACACCGTGACTGGGTAGTTATAAAGGCGTGTACTGGATACAATGAGAAGCAAGCTTAGAGATCGTAGTGGACGTAGAGAGGATTTGCCCCTCCCACATAACGGGAGCAAATATCCTAGGCCACTCGAGGTATAGTGCTTATAGAATGTCTGGCCAGACTCAAATAAATCAATATGGGATATTGATGTTATTTGCACGAATAAGGCTATTCCCATGGATCGAGAAACTATGGATTGGATATACGAGTGTGACTTGTATGTCTCGTGTCCAATCCGGATATAGAGGCAAAGGGATGAGACAATTACTTGTACAAAGGTTGTCTAGATGACTATTCTATTAGTTGGCTAGAATGGATGTTTTGCTAGAAACCGCTCCATATTAGCAAATAGTTGCTACCAACTAGATAGAACCTATGGGGTCACACGCTATATAGAGTTGAACTAGATTTGGGAATTAATTAATTGGATTAATTAGTTAGAAGGATCACTTTGCAAACCCTTGCAAACTTAGTAGGGACTAATTTGCAAGGAAGGGACTAAATTGAATTCTAGTTGGACTAGAATAAGTCCTTTAGGTAGTTAACAAGGAGTTGTTGGACTATATAAAGGACCCTCCTTCCTTCCTTCCTCATAACTTATGCTCATTAGTGAACATAACAAGAGTGGGAGAGAACAAAGGAGAGAGAGCAAGCAACAAGGAGGCCGACCCGCCCCCTTGCCGCCGCCCTCACCCAGTCGGCCAAAAAGAGGGCCGAAGCCCCTCTTTTGTCTCGTTTTGCGTGATTCCTTCACCCTCTTCTTATTCCGGGCTAGCACCAAGGAGTTTGGGAGATCTAGGATCAACTCTAGGCGTGGATCAACTATAGAGAACGTGACACTATTCGCGTTTGAAGTCATCAAGGAGAACCCAAAGGTGTGTTTATGATTTCTTACCCTTACTATCGTTATGCATCTAGACTTGTGATCCTTGGAGGGTTTTGCATGGTTATTTGTTTGATTATGCTTCCGTTGCGCGATCCATGTATCAAAAACCTACAGTGGTATCAGAGCCACAGGTCATAGAGCATAAACGTAGTTTATGTGTTACATTCTTGTTGTTTTACACCTTAATTTGATTGTTTATCGCGTAAAACAAGACAAATCAAGCATGGGATGCAATTTGTCAATAATCACTCATAACAAGATCCAATTTTTGCATTGGATGCATGAATTGGTGAGTTTGAGAAATTTTAGGATCTTAGATCTAGGGTTTGGGCATCCTTGGGGAAGAAGGAGTTCTCCCAAAACAAGGAAACAACCAAACTTGGGCTCCAAGCAAGGGAGTTGTTTTAGAAACAACTCCCAAGAGGAGGTTCGGCCCCCCTAGGGACCGCCCCCCCTTGCTTGCCGCCCAAGCTTGGCCGCCCTAAGGGGCCGGGCGGCCCTAACCCGCGGGCCTAGCTTGCGGGTTTTGGGCCGGGCCGGCCCTAGGGCCTTGTGGTTCACTTTAATGGGCCCGGGCAATTGGATTGTTGGGCCCATGGACCGTTTTAACCCTAGAAATCCTAAAATCAATTAAAATTGACCAAGCGCGTTAAAATTGGATTTTAACTGTTTATGTGCAAATCGCATGGTGATTGGATATGGCCTTAGGATGTGGTTTGACGTGGATGTTTAATTTTGTGGTTTGGTTTTACGGCCTGCGAGCTGATCAATTAATTGTAATAATTAATTAGGGTTTTATGGCCTGCGTGCCATTTTTTTCTCAACTTGTGAGATTTATTTTATTTAGTATAGATATTAGCTAGTGCTAGATAAAGTAGATTGTTAGCCAAGAATGGAGAAAAGAAGCCCAAAGCCAAAGAAGCTACAAAAGATGGAGCATGGATCATGGAGCATTCCACATGACTATGAAGGATGGACCAAAAGATCAAGACGCATGGAGATGTGTTTGCTTAGGGTTCATAGATAATTCCATTGGCTTGGAATTATCTTAGTCTAGAAAAATGCCATATCCACATCACGTTTAATTTCTGTTATGTGGTTGTTTATTTATTGTCTTATTATTTGTGTGGTTGGTGTATGGATGATGCATGCAATTAGGATAATAAGATAATTAGACAACCCGGATCTATTATTTGGAGTTGTGCCCAAACTCAAATAGATAGATTAGTTGATATTGATCAACAAAATAATTAAAAATTGAATTTAAAGTCCCTCAAATTTTAATATTGTGTTCTTGCCTTCTTGTTATTTAAACACTCATTATCATCATTATTTATCAAGCTCGTGCGTGCCAAAGCTTGGCGACTTGATTCATAATGATGGAATGCGATGGCACGTAACAATGTGCAATTGTTTAGATAAGAGGTTGAACACAACTAGGCTATTAATTTGATTAAGAAACCTAGAGGCAATCAATTGGGATTATCCATATGGATGGATAAATAAGAAGTTATTTGCCCGATTGAACCAAGAGTTGCATATGGGATGCAATTGGAATTGTTCCTACCTAAAAGTAGTCAAATTATGGGTGACTTGCCAAATCAAGCTCATAAGGAGATGAAAAGATGGATCTTGGCCCACTAGAAAATATAAGGATATTTTCCGCATTAATATCTTGAGGGTTATTAATCCGTAGAAAAGTAGTGGGAGCTATATTTAATAAACTAGCCATTATTAAATATAGTCAAAAATTCACAAATACTAAAACTTGCGTATTTTCCTTTTTGTAGAATTCCAAATGGCAAACAACTCATCGAGTTCACAACATTCCCTACGATCTGTCCTTGAGAAGGACAAGCTCTCTGGAACCAACTTTCTTGATTGGTACAGAAACTTGAGAATTGTTCTCAAGCAAGAGAAGAAACTGTACGCAATAGAGGAGCATGTTCCAGAAGGTCCAGAGAACCAGACACCTGCTGCCTTAAAGGCGTATCAAAAGCGTGTTGATGACGCTAATGATGCGGTTTGCCTAATGCTTTGCACAATGACCTCTGAGCTTCAGAAGCAACACGAGAACATGAATGCTGTCGATATGATCGAACATATAAAGCAGCTCTTCCAAGAGCAGGCGAGGGTAGAGAGGTATGAGGTCTCAAAGGCACTGTTCAAATGTCATCTGGAAGAAGGGAACCTGGTGGGACCCCATGTACTCTGAATGATCGGGTACTTGGAGAATCTCGCCCGGCTTGGGTTCCCGGTCGGCCAAGAGTTGGCAACCGATCTCGTGTTGCAATCGTTGCCCGAGAGTTATGGACAGTTCATTATGAACTATAACATGAACGAGATCGTTAAACCACTGCCAGATTTGCTCAACATGTTGAGGACGGCTGAACTAAGCATCAACAAGGATAAGGGCAAGGCCATAATGATGGTGCATAAAGGAAAGGGAAAAAGGTTTGCCTCTTCCTCCAAGGGCAAAGGCAAGTCAGTTGCCAAGTCCAAGGAACAAGCCCTTAAGCCTGTTGGTGGCATTGCCAAGGTCGTGACTAAAGGTGAGTGTCACAACTGCAGTCAACCTGGACACTGGAGGAGGAACTGCCCAAAATATCTGGAGGACAAGAGGCTTGGAATAGTGATTCCACCACCACCAGGTATTTTTGTTGTAGATGTCAATTTAACTGTCTCTACATCATGGGTATTAGATACTGGATGTGGATCTCATATTTGTCGAAATATGCAGGATCTAAAGAGAAGTAAAAGATTGGCTAAAGGGGAGGTAGATCTGCGCGTTGGGAATGGAGCAAAGGTTGCTGCGTTGGCCATAGGCGTGTGCGAGCTATCTCTGCCTTCAGGATTAGTTTTAGAATTAAATAATTGCAATTTTGTGCCTGCTATGAGCAGAAACATTATTTCTATTTCTTGTTTGGACAAGAAAGGTTTTATTATTTCAATAAAGAACAATTGTTGTTCCTTTTATTTGAATAATATTCACTATTTTAGTGCGCAATTATTTAATGGACTTTATGTCCTTGATCTAAGCAATCCTGTCTACAACATTAATACCAAGCGGATTAAAATAAATGATTTAAATCCTGCTTATTTATGGCATTGTCGTTTAGGCCACATAAATGAGAAACGTGTATCTAGACTCCATAAGGATGGATTACTAGACTCATTTGATTTTGAATCATATGAGACATGTGAGGCTTGTTTATTGGGAAAAATGACAAAGTCCCCTTTCAATAAGAAAGGTGAGAGGACTAGTGAGCAATTGGCGCTCATACATACTGATGTGTGTGGACCATTTGCCACGCCTGCCAGGGGTGGTTATGTCTACTTCATTACATTTACTGATGATTACAGTAGATATGGATTTGTGTACCTTATGAGGGCAAAATCTGAATCCTTTGAAGTGTTCAAAGAATTCAAAAATGAAGTAGAGAAGCAACTTGGCAAAAGTATCAAGGCTCTACGATCGGATCGTGGAGGAGAATACTTGAGCCAAGAGTTTGACGACTATCTTAGAGAGTGTGGGATCGTGTCCCAACTCACTCCACCCGGAACGCCACAATGGAATGGCGTGTCCGAGAGGAGGAATCGAACCCTATTGGATATGGTTCGGTCTATGATGTGTCAAACCGATCTTCCATTATCATTTTGGGGCTACGCTCTATTAAGTGCAGCTTTCACCATTAACCGTGTTCCATCTAAATCAGTCATGAAGACACCATATGAGATGTGGAATGGGAGGCGTCCCACACTGTCGTTCATGAGGATTTGGGGCTGCGATGTCTATGTAAAACGTTTACAGTCAGACAAGCTAGGGACTAAATCGGATAAGTGTAAATGTGTGGGGTACCCTAAGGAATCTAAGGGATACTAATTCTACAATCCAACCGAAAACAAAGTGTTTGTTGCTCGGACCGGCGTGTTTCTAGAAAGAGAGTTTGTCTCTAAAGAAGCAAGTGGGTGGAATGTAGAACTTGAAGAAGTTCAAGAACCACAAATCACTGAATCGATTATGGAACAAGAACAGGAATCACAAGCGGTTGTGGAGCCACCTGTTCAGGTAACACAAGATCTTCGTAGATCTAGTAGAGTGCGCCAGGAACCCGAGAGGTATGGACTTCTCGTAACTGATTCCGGTGACACGATGCTCATAGATGATGAGCCTACTACCTATGAGGAGGCCATGAGTGGCCTAGACTCTCAGAAGTGGCTTGAAGCCATGAGATCCGAGATGGAATCCATGTATACCAACAAAGTATGGACTTTGGTGGAACCACCCGATGGGGCGCGGCCCATAGGGTGCAAGTGGGTCTTCAAGAAGAAGATCGACATGGATGGTAATGTGATTAACTATAAGGGCCGATTGGTGGCTAAAAGATTCAGACAGATTCATGGTATTGACTATGATGAAACCTTTTCACCAGTCGCTATGACCAAATCCATCCGAATCCTACTTGCAATTGCAGCATACTACGACTATGAGATTTGGCAGATGGATGTCAAAACAGCATTCCTTAATGGGAATCTCCTCGAGAACGTGTATATGATACAGCCGGAGGGTTTTGAGGATCCAAAGCAAGCCAACAAAGTCTGTAAGCTACAACGATCCATTTATGGATTAAAGCAAGCTTCTAGGAGTTGGAATCGACGTTTTGATGAAGTGGTCAAAGAGTTTGGCTTCATCAGAAACGAATACGAGTCTTGTGTCTACAAGAAGGTTAGTGGGAGCTCTGTAGCTTTTCTGGTCTTGTATTTGGATGACATACTTCTCATTGGAAACGACATTCCTATGCTGCAATCTGTGAAA
The DNA here is from genome assembly GCA_023055425.1 of Linanthus parryae. Lineage (NCBI taxonomy): Eukaryota > Viridiplantae > Streptophyta > Magnoliopsida > Ericales > Polemoniaceae > Linanthus > Linanthus parryae. Next base: position 159,368,727 of record JALGPY010000002.1, on the reverse strand, counting down.
GATTGGCTAGGAAAGTGTTTCTCAATGAAAGACTTAGGGGAAGCAGCCTATATACTCGGTATAAAGATCTATAGAGATAGATCTAAGAGGTTGCTAGGCCTAAGTCAAAGTACATATATTGACAAGGTGTTGAAACGGTTCAACATGCAAGATTCCAAGAAGGGATTCTTGCCCATGTCACATGGAATCACTCTTTCGAAGAGTGGTTGTCCTTCCAATGAGATTGAGAAGGAACGCATGAGTATGATTCCCTATGCCTCGGCCATAGGATCTATCATGTACGCCATGTTATGTACTAGACCAGATGTGTCATATGCCTTGAGTATGACAAGCAAATACCAATCCAATCCGGGTAAGAGTCACTGGATTGCTGTCAAGAACATCCTAAAGTACTTGAGAAGAACTAAGGATGCTTTCTTGATATTTGGGGGTGAGGAAGAGTTGCGTGTAAGGGGTTACACTGATGCAAGCTTCCAAACCGATAGAGATGACTTTAGATCACAATCGGGATATGTGTTTTGCCTGAATGGAGCAGCGGTGAGCTGGAAGAGTTCCAAGCAAGAGACGGTAGCTGATTCTACAACAGAGGCTGAGTTCATTGCTGCAAATGGCGTAGCAAAGGAGGCTGTTTGGATCAGAAAGTTTGTTTCTGAACTTGGTGTGGTTCCTAGCATTGCGGATCCAGTGGAGTTGTTCTGTGACAACACTGGGGCGATCGCGCAAAAGGAACCAAGATCGCACCAGAAGTCCAAGCACGTGCTCAGGAAGTTTCATCTGATTCGAGATATTATCGATAGAGGAGACGTTCGGATATGAAAGATTCCTACAGATGATAATCTGTCAGACCCGCTTACGAAGCCTCTCACGCAGTGGAAGCATGAAGGGAACACTAGGAGTATGGGCATACGAGATGCGCCAGATTGGCTCTGGTGCAAGTGGGAGACTGTTGGAATAGATGCCCTAGAGGCAATCTAGTTTAGTATGAATTTGTACATGGCTAGAAAATTCATTTATTATTTATTGGATATTTAATATAATGAAGTCCTTAGATTTACAATTGTGTTGTTTATCTTAAATATCCCTAGTCAAGTATAATGATTAATGGGACAATCATCTATAGACTAGTATGGGGTTGGATTGATATGGAGATATCACGATCCAACACATAGGTGTGCATTACGGAATGTTGCACTGGATTGACCCATCTCCGAGAAGGCTACATACATGTTATGTTGAGTCACAAGTGCTTCTCGCGGTGCAATGGTATTGTCATCCTTAGACTTGAAGTCACTAGATATTCTAGTTGTGGATCATTGTGATCTTGGTAGCGTTAAACGCTACACCGTGACTGGGTAGTTATAAAGGCGTGTACAGGATACAATGAGAAGCAAGCTTAGAGATCGTAGTGGACGTAGAGAGGATTTGCCCCTCCCACATAACGGGAGCAAATATCCTAGGCCACTCGAGGGATAGTGCTTATAGAATGTCTAGCCAGACTCAAATAAATCAATATAGGATATTGATGTTATTTGCACGAATAAGGCTATTCCCATGGATCGAGAAACTATGGATTGGATATACGAGTGTGACTTGTATGTCTCGTGTCCAATCCGGATATAGAGGCAAAGGGATGAGACAATTACTTGTACAAAGGTTGTCTAGATGACTATTCTATTAGTTGGCTAGAATGGATGTTTTGCTAGAAACCGCTCCATATTAGCAAATAGTTGCTACCAACTAGATAGAACCTATGGGGTCACACGCTATATAGAGTTGAACTAGATTTGGGAATTAATTAATTGGATTAATTAATTAGTATCACTTTGCAAACCCTTGCAAACTTAGTAGGGACTAATTTGCAAGGAAGGGACTAAATTGAATTCTAGTTGGACTAGAATAAGTCCTTTAGGTAGTTAACAAGGAGTTGTTGGACTATATAAAGGACCCTCCTTCCTTCCTTCCTCATAACTTATGCTCATTAGTGAACATAACAAGAGTGGGAGAGAACAAAGGAGAGAGAGCAAGCAACAAGGAGGCCGACCCGCCCCCTTGCCGCCGCCCTCACCCCGTCGGCCAAAAAGAGGGCCGAAGCCCCTCTTTTGTCTCGTTTTGCGTGATTCCTTCACCCTCTTCTTATTCCGGGCTAGCACCAAGGAGTTTGTGGAATATTGTGCTTTGACAATGTCAAACGCTACTTCGTAACTGGGTAGTTATAACAGCGCATGTTCGGCACAATAGGAAGCAAGCTTAGAGATGGTGAGTGATGTAGATAGGTTTTGTCCCTCCCACATAACGGGAGCAAATATCCGAGGCCACTCGATGGATGGCGCCTATGGAATGTCTGGCTAGACTCATATGAATCAATATGGGGATATTGATGTCATATGCATGGATAGGGCTATTCCCAGGATCGAGAAACATGGATTGGATATACGAGTGTGACTTGTATGTTTCGTGTCCAATCCGGATATTGAGAGAAAGGGATGCGATAATAAGATCACAATGTTTTGTCAAGATGACTATTTCTATTAATTGGCTGGCATGGATGTCTTGCTACCATCGCTCCATGTTTGTAAATAGTTACTACCAATTAAGTAGAAACCTATGGGGTCACATGCCATATGGATATAATTGGACAAGAGACTTAATTAATAGAGATTAATTAAAATGATCATATTGCAACAAGTTGTTAATTCAGTAGGACTAATTAGCAAATAATACTAGTCCATATATGGATATGATTAGTATTGGGCCCTTTATGGAAACAACTAGCAGTAGAGAACGTGACATTATTCGCGTTTGAAGTCAGCAAAGGAGAACCCAAAGATAAGCACATATTAATCCTTTACTATCGTTATGTGTTCTTGACTTGTGATCCTTGGAGGAATTTGAATGGAATAATTATATTCTTCCGCTGCGATTCCATGTTCAAAACCCTATAGTGACAAGATATAATTAAAGAAACTAAATTCCGAAAGTGAAAACTTACAGTTGTACTATAAAGTATTTGTGGTAGATATTTGATACTGATTGCTAGGTGTTTGACTCAACTTCCCAGGTTACTTGTGTACTCACATCCAGAGTTTTATAAACAGATAGACGAGAGATTTTTAGAGGTAGATTTGGTAAAATATATAACTTGTAAAGAAAGTACTTAATATAGAGTTTTGAAAAGTTTATCTTAGTACTTAGAAGCTTTTAGTTATTACCCTGATATAATACCATAAAACAGATAGGCAGAGTTTACATCTATACACATAGTTCAGCAAGTCCACAACCATATAATATCATAAAGTAGTTAAGAATAGTTAAGTTTCATACACGTATTTTTTAGAGTCTAGACCATCCTTATCAACAGAATTATGAATCCACTACCCAGAGGGTTGTGTAGATCATATTCACTTTAGAGAAGGATGGTTTAGAAATCAACCAAGACAAATTAGAACTTATGTGCGCTGACACCCCCTACTAAATATCAGTCCAGCAGAGTATTACTTGTTGCCTATAATTTAGTACAATCAGCTACTCCAGTTTATATAGTTGGGCTGAGGAGACCTGAAGAGTCTCTACCCCCGACATCGGTCCCAGATAATGTTTAAGACCCATCGCATTACACAGTTGTAGCTTCACCATAGCTCCACAAGATTCCATAATACTCACATAGGTGTCGGCACAACTTTCTTTTTGAAAATAGAGATTACACATAAAATAAAATAAGCACACATACGCTTAACTGAGAGATAATGTAGAATTCCTGATTAGCAGAGTTGATTCTTTACTCCAGAAACCACTACACAAGTCAAGTATATGCACTGTTAACACTTTTCCTCTAAGTGAGATAGAATGCATTGTCCATTTATGATGCTAACTGCCCAGCAAAATTTTATATTTTGCCCCTGATAACCAAGTATCTTCATTACAGTCTGTGCATTTGTCTAAACCCTCCAGTTATGCTCATAGAAGTCTATTAGTATTCAAACACGAGCCGTATTCCTTCTTGTTGCACTAGTATTGAAATCTACAAATTTTACTTAATTGCACCCAAGTCCCTCCTGCTTAGTAAAATTGTATAAAAGCCCCCATAGTTGACTACTAGTCAATTCAAACCCATTTAGGTACAGACTGGCTTCAAACATCGTGAAACTAATATATAAGAATGAGGCCCTGCCCATATTTATACTTGGACTGTCCAATTTAGAATATTACAAAATTACCGATTTGGCCCTCATATATAACTTAGTCGAGCTACGGTTTTCATAAAGTCAAACTTGACCCTTAGAATTAAAATGTTATTCTGAACAACCTACCAGATGGGCATTTTTGGCCAATTATATCATTACATAGCTTGAGTATTAAAGTCAATGATAGCCGTGAAAATATTTCACAGTCATTTTTCAGTCAATCTCTGGTCAATTTGAGTGAAAATTTTGAGAATCTAAAAACAATGTTTTGAAGATTGAAGTTCAAGGTTCTCAGAATATATTTGAACTTCAATTCATAGAACTTCAAGTGATAAGGGCTGTCAGAGTTGGATGAAAAACATTGTCCAACACGTAGAAATTTTTCAAGAGATTTCACATGTTCAAGGAAGCTACGTTGAGCTGGATTTCTGAAAATCGTTTAGAAATTGTGAAAAATCCCACAGTGTGTTATTTGAATTATTCAACGCCATCTTTCACTAGAAGAAATCATATCAATAATTCACTTGATATTTAAGAAGATATTATCATTTGAACACAACTACTTGACCAGGCCAAGATTAAAGAGATCCTCAAAGAGCTCAAGGATGCAACTTTGGAGGGAAATATCTAAGAATCAAGGAAGATTCGGATTGAGCTACAGATAAGACTTTTGAAGTATTGGACTTGTTTTTCACATAGAATAAAGAACCATATACAAGTAGCAAGAAATGAATATGAGCTTCAGAAGACGGCCATTTGATAAGCTCATTCTGAAACTTATAAACATTTTTAGTATGTTCATAACAAGTCCAAGATATCAACTTTGGACTCGATTTCTGATATATCAATGAGGAATTAAGATATGACCCAGAGATGAGAAATTGAAGTATTTACAACCGACTTCACATAGGAGAAACCTCATAATCATTTCATCGAATATTCAAAAAGTTATAGCTATTAGAAAAGACTGGTTTATCATAGATACCCATCACTTAGGATATTTCTCAACATGAGACATTCTTGAGTTCCATGAGGGAACTTTCAAGGATATTTTTAGACTACCACTTGATTGATATAAATGAAACATCAAAAATTAAAGAGGTAGTTTGATCATCCATGTACACACAGAAACAAACATACTCTAAATTGGTAGACGTGTAAGTATTTAGAACATCTGGAAGTAAGCCACAAATATAGGAAAGGAACAATAATTTCAAAACATGGCATGTAGCAAATTTTAATACAATTTTTTAGGAACTTAGAGATTGATTCAAGAAAAGAAAACAACATGAAATTTGTAGTATTATGTGTGAAGAAGATGACAGTGCATGCAATTCTGGAACCCGTCAATGATTTGTGATTTTGAAACCAGAATACCGCCACTGCCACCGCACCTCCGCCGCCAATGCCACTGCCCTTTGCGTCGTCAATTTCAACAGAGGTGGTTGAAATCCTCTGTCGAGGCCCTCGATTTAGCTAAGGTTTTTGAGTTCGGGAGAGCTCTAGATATCGTTCGTCTCATAGTTGAGAATGGGAGATCAGAGAAGATAAAGGGGTTATGGTTCCTCTTGTTTTCTTCGAGGTTTAAGGCTGAGAGAAGGGGATAGGGAGAAGGGAGATGATGGTGAGGCTGAAAATAGGGTATAGGGTGACCTAGCTGCGCGAGAGAGGGAGACGGGAGATTATGGTGGAGGTCGAGATAGACGAGGAAGGACGGTGAAGATGCGAGAGAGAGAGAGAGAGAGAGGGAGAGGGGGAGAAGGGAAGAGTGGAGGGGAAGCAGAATCGGACGGACATAGAGATTGAGGAGATGATGCATCTTCTCTCTTTTAGTAAGATAAAATTGGGTTAGGTTACTGGGTTGGGGTGTAAGGGTTAGGCTACGTGACGGATGTTTTGGTTAATTGGTATAATTTTTTTAGTGGATTGGCTAAGTGTGAAGAAAGATGTAAAACCGCTCGATGTGAAAAGTGGGAAGAAAGAGGCTGAACAGAGGAATTAGTTAATAGGGGTATTCATGACTCCGACTGAGTCAAAGGAACCGGCCCACACCAAATAGTCGATTATTTTCATTTTTAATATATTGTATCATTTTATTTTATTTTTTGGAAAATGCAGCCTGACCAAAACGGGTAGGCGGATAAAATTTATCACCCCCAAAACTTTCGTGCGCATGAAAATTTTATTAAATTTTCCATATCTAATATGTTTAATATTAATTAAAGTGTTAATTACTAGCATAAATTGCCAAATTATTTTTTGTGATAAAAAATGGTAAAATGAAAGAGTAAGTGTATTAACCGTAATGGTGAAGAAGATGAATACACAGTGTATCACCTCGAGAGAAGAGGATATGGATGAGATACAGGAACCCTAACAGGTATAATCCAATGGGTAGAAGAGGATATGGATGAGATGAGCGGCTGATGGAGTTTAATGTTTTCTCTGAAGGACTAGGGTTTTCACAATAGGCCCCTTATATCAATTGCACTACAAAAGTTATCATAATGGGCTTAAACTAGCTATGGGCTGAGCTTTGAGTGAATAAGCTTCCTTTTGGGTCTGGCCTTCTCTTCTATAGTCCGGTATTCCCCCTTAAACTCATGGTTGCTGAGGCTGCACCATGAGTTTATTCCCCCTTCTGATAATATTTTAAAACAATGTGTTACTAATTGTGACAAACATAACGCTTAGAAAGCAGAAGATGAACAAGTAACATATTGTATTAAAACATTATCGTAAGGAAGCCCTGATCGAGCATGCCAAAGAGGAGAGGAGACTGACGCAGATGAGCTTGAGGAGAAGATTGGACATACTTGAAAGACAGAGAGGGTAAGGGGTAAACAACATTTTCACTCAGACACCGAAAAATAACTCAATCCGTAGCCATGTCCTGTAGATAGAATGAATATGCATAAAAAAAATAGCACTTAAATTATGCTCAGAGCAGAGTTTATGTACAAATAGCAAGTTGGCAGATAAAGCAGGGACATGTTGTGTATTGTTAAGGTGCGTGTACAAGAATTGGTAGAGAGTATGTTCATACCAGAGTCCTGAATAGTGAATGAATTTCCATTACCAACTTGAACTGGCTCAACTCCACTGTTGGGGTCAGAGATGGACAAGTCTTTGAGATCTGCTGTCATGTTATTAGACGCGCCGGTATCAGTTAACCAGTAAGTGGCAGAGGGAGCAGACTGTTGAGTATTGGCATCCTTGGCTGAACGCGATCAGGAGGAGTACGCCCCTGGTATGATTAATCTATTACGTGCCAACAATCAATGGCAGAATGGAAGTCATTGCCACAAATCAGGCAAATGACATGAGCATAGCCCTGCTTGGGTGAAACATTAGTTGAACCAGAGTGAGAAGAAGAACCCAAAGGGTTAAAACCACCATTAGAACGTCTGCGACCCTTATTGTGAGAACTAGGGTTACAGCCACCTAGTCGGGTAAAACTAGATCGGCCCCGTGTGTAACACCCCTCATTTCTGAGAGCATTCTTAGTGCAATATCAAGACTTTGGGGGCGAATTTGTAAATAGTTTGTCACGACTTAAAAGTTTGAATTTTAGAGTGTTTGAAATTTTTAGAAGTTGTTCGGATGAATTTGAAGCACTTGAAGTGTTTGGGGTGGTAGTGGAATTATTTAAAAGTAAGTAGAAGCTCTAATTCTAGTTGTACCCAAAAGTTTGAAAAACTACACTTTCACCCCCTTGCATGTATGCCACTTATCCAACTCCTTGTGACATCTCAAGAGGTAGGGAAAACTCCACTCTCCCACTTGACCATCTGCTGAGAAAGATAGAGAGAGAGAGAGAGGGAGAGAGAAAGAGACTACATCAACTTCCTCTTCTTCCTCCTTCATCACCACCACTTCTCCACCACAATCTCCACCGTCTCTTCTCCTCTTCCCGACCTGCTACTACCGGAGGTAGCCACGAACACCAGGAGTAAAACGCACAAATCAATTTCGAAAAATATGGAGTATCGAGTGAGAAATCCGAGTTTGAAGGTAAGAACCCTAGTTCGGTATTTCGTCGATTTCTCCCTTCTCGTTGCAACCCATCGAAATAAACCCACATATTCTTGTTCCTTGTGTTGAGGCGAGTCCGGGAAGCACAAGCATGGCCCCCAATTCGACAATTTTTGCTCCGGCCACCATGCATGCCGAACCCATCCGCCGCCAAACCTCCATAGCCACCGGATTCTTGGTAAGCTCTCATTTCTTGCTCATTTTTGTTGGGTATTGTACCAAAATGATCCTTAGGACACGAATAACCTATTTAGCAACCTCTAATATGCCCAGAATGTGGTTATGATCGAGTTTGATTCATTGTTTCATCCATTTTGTTCGTTTTTTTGGAACATAAACTGCCCCTGTTCAAATGCTCGTATCTCCCTCGTTTTTTTATCCGTTTTGAGTGATTTAGGACTTTCTGGAATCCTCAGACAATTGGCTACAACTTTCATGTTTTAATATTTTTCAATTTCGGTCTCTAACCCAGCCAAAAATCGAATTGAAGTTGATGTGTTCGTGCTTGTTCATGCTGAGTTTTTCCCACTAGCATTTTTTATCCAACTTTGGACTCATGTATCTTCCTCGTTTTTAATCTGTTTTGGATGATTCTTAGCTTTCTGGAAAGCCTGGACATAGCTCTGTAACTCTCATTCAGATTTATTTGTTTGATTTCAAGTCTAACCTACCTGAATTTGGCCTTGAAGTGGACTCGTTTGATGTGTTTTGAACCATCAAAAGCTGATTTTTTTTCTAAGTATGGAGCTATGTTGAAGTATCAATTTGTGACATCTATAACTTCCACAAATGTTAATGAAATATTGTTTTTCTTTCTCCTGTGTATAGATGATGTATAATACTTCATTTCATCGTCTCAGGGTCATCTTCAAATTTATAACGGATTTCTCACAAAACGAGCCTAAAGTTGCTAGTTTGAACTCATAAAGCACTATTGAATTTTTCTAAGTATTGAATCCGAATTTTTGTCCAACTTTTAGTAGCGATATCTCTTTGAATACTTAGAGTTTCTAGGAGTTCAAATATGTTCTGGAATCCTTGAATTGTCATCTTCAAAACCCTATTCTTATATTTCCAAGTATCCCCCTCAATTGATCACAAATCATCTCTACAGTTGACTAGTTGAGTCGATTTTCCTCTATTTTTGACTTTTGAATTCGACATTCTAAATGACATTTCTAGCCTTAGCGTTCCTCATGAAACTTGCTCGTATTCATATTCGGAGTCTAAATACCAAGTTTGACCAAGTTTGACTTTTCGCAAACCCAAGTTTGACTGAACTGTATAGGAGGGGCAAAATAGTATGATAACTCCATAATTGGAGTTATATTCTATTGTGATTACTTGTCGTTTCGCGTACTTTCCGATGCATTTATGTGTGTTTTAGGCCGAGTTTTGATAGTTTTGAGCATACTTGAGTATTTGGACTTCATGGTGTAATCCGGGCGTTTTACGCATGTTTTATGCTTTATTTGTCGCATTTGATCTTCCGGTATTTGTTCGTGTTGTGGATTTCAGGAACCGGAAGCGTGGAGTGCGGATTTTGGAGCGGAAGCGAACTTCGGAAAGAAAGAAACTCAAGGAATGCATGAGAGAATAGAAGAAGAGGAGAAGCTAAGAGGAGAAAAAGACATAGCCAAATTTTCAAGAGGTGAAAAGAAGCAACACACATGGAAGATCAAGGTGATCCTACAAGACAAAAGGTGATCCTATGATCACAAGATCAAGTACAAGACCACCAACGTGATCCTACAATCAAGTAAGGTGATCCTAGGATCACAAATTGTGATCCCAAGATCACATTAGTAGATCTGACGTGATTAGAAAAGGGGTAAAAAGTGTAATTTTTAAAGACTTGCAAGAAGTGACGTGATTTAACAAGGAGGAACGACCTAGGGCTTGGATTATTCATCATTCTACGCCATTGGAGAGCAAGGAGCATTCTTGGGAGCTTGGAGACCATCGTTTGATTCTCTATTTTCTTCCCCTCTTTAGTTTTTGTTTATGGTCATTGAAACTTTGTACTTTGATCATGTGTTTTAGAAGCTAAACTCTCTATTCGGGATATCTCATAGGGAACTAGGGTTTTGAACACCATATTTTGGTGATTTATGGATTATGCTTCATGTTTATTGACTTAATTGGATGTTTATGCTTAGTTATGCTTGATTCATACGCGTAATTCTATCTTTCATATTGTTTGACGTCACAATAAGATTGATCTAGGTAATAATTATTAGAGGAATCAATAGTTATTGCTTGAACTTGAATCTTGCACTAGTCGAATCTAGGGTTGAGGAATCTTGCTAGTTAACTAGAACTAAGAGTTGATATCAAGATCATAATGCGTATTTAAACTTGAGTAGGCTAGAGGAATCAGGTACAAGAGTTTGAATATAGGCTTTGGTTGAGGAATCTTCAAAGTGAAATTGCTCGTTTGGCTAAGTAGAAAATATCCGTGTTGCATGAACATAAATCCTAACTGGTGTGAATTCCCTAGTGAACCCGTAGAGATATCCTGAACTTGTCCACTTGTTAAGTAACTTAAAAATCATTCTTCGTTAATCGTGAAGCCTTTCACCTGATTAATTGAGATTTTTGTCTTTTATTTTAGTAGAATTAGAAAACAAACAACGCGATTTGCCCACGTGAGGTTTAGAATAAGTAATAAATTTATAAGAAGTCCTTTGGGTTCGACAAACCCGAATTTACCGAATTATTACTACACTGACAACTGTGCACTTGCAGTTGGAACGTGTCAAGTTTTTCCAAAAACTTGACACGTCCAAACCACAAGTGTATGGCTGTCGATGCAGTAATAATCGGAAAAGTCCGGATTGTCGAATCCCAAGAGACTTCTTTGTAAATTAGCTATTAGTTCTTAACCTTGTGTGGGCAAAGCGCAGTGGTTTGTTCTACTAACTCTACTGAAATTTAAAGACAAAGATCTCAATTAATCAGGTGAAAAGCTTCACGATTAACGAAGAATGATTTTTTTAGTTACTTAACAAGTGGACAAGTTCAGGATATCTCTACGGGTTCACTAGGGATTTCACACCACTTATGATTTACGTTCATACAACACGGATGTCTTCTACTTAGCCAAACGAGCAATTTCACTTTGAAAATTTCTCAACCAAAGTCTATATTTAAACTCTTGTACCTGATTCCTCTAGCCTACTCAAGTTTAAATACGCATTATGATCTTGATATCAACTCTTAGTTCTAGTTAACTAACAAGATTCCTCAACCCTAGATTCGACTAGTGCAAGATTCAAGTTCAAGCAATAACTATTGATTCCTCTAATAATTATCACCTAGATCAATCTTATTGTGACGTCAAACAATATGAAAGATAGAATTACGCGTATGAATCAAGCATAACTAAGCATAAACATCCAATTAAGTCAATAAACATGAAGCATAATCCATAAATCACCAAATATGGTGTTCAAAACCCTAGTTCCCTATGAGATATCCCGAATAGAGAGTTTAGCTACCAAAACACATGATCAAAGTACAAAGTTTCAATGATCATAAACAAAAACTAAAGAGGGGAAGAAAATAGAGAATCAAACGATGGTCTCCAAGCTCCCAAGAATGCTCCTTGCTCTCCAATGGCGTAGAATGATGAATAATCCAAGCCCTAGGTCGTTCCTCCTTGTTAAATCACGTCACTTCTTGCAAGTCTTTAAAAATTACACTTTTTACCCCTTTTCTAATCACGTCAGATCTACTAATGTGATCTTGGGATCACAATTTGTGATCCTAGGATCACCTTACTTGATTGTAGGATCACGTTGGTGGTCTTGTACTTGATCTTGTGATCATAGGATCACCTTTTGTCTTGTAGGATCACCTTGATCTTCCATGTGTGTTGCTTCTTTTCACCTCTTAAAAATTTGGCTATGTCTTTTTCTCCTCTTAGCTTCTCCTCTTCTTCTATTCTCTCATGCATTCCTTGAGTTTCTTTCTTTCCGAAGTATGCTTCCGCTCCAAAATCCGCACTCCACGCTTCCGGTTCCTGAAATCCACAACACGAACAAATACCGGAAGATCAAATGCGACAAATAAAGCATAAAACATGCGTAAAACGCCCGGATTACACCATGAAGTCCAAATACTCAAGTATGCTCAAAACTATCAAAACTCGGCCTAAAACACACATAAATGCACCGGAAAGTACGCGAAACGACAAGTAATCACAATAGAATATAACTCCAATTATGGAGTTATCATAGTAATTTCACTTAAACATTGAATTGAGATTAGTTTAGTAACTTGGAGTTTGTCAGCATGTCTTGTATGCGTATTTGGAGTACTCGTATTTAATTCAGGGCTAGTGTTGACCAAGTCAAATGTTGGGGTTTTGCAATTTTACCAAACTTTAGGGGCCTAAGTGCAAATTATTGAAAGTTGTAGATTTCGATGCTAAGTACATATGGGAGAGTTTAGAGTCATTCTTACATGTTTTTGGGCCAATATGAGTATAATTTGGGGACCGGGCAATTAGACAGTTTTGGAGTATGAGGGACGTTTTAGTCATTTATCTTGCACGACCCGCATTCCATGGCATTCTTGCATACAACCTCATATAGAGGGTAAATGCTAATAGAATATATACTTGAATTGTGTATATCCAGTCGTTATTAAGGATCGTTCGAAGTAGATGTACGTATTCGTGTTGCTGCATTTACTGTGAGATTCGGAGACGAGCGTTGTAGGAGTGCAATCCCAGTCGTACGAGTGCACTGATCCCACTCGTACGAGTGTATGAGAGGTGTCATACGATTGCATTTATTCAAAACTTGGATTTTGGCTATCTTTCTGCACTCGTAGGATTGCACACTGCACTCGTACGAGTGGCTGAATATGTCCTAGCTCGTTTTCTTCATTCTTCTTGTTCTTTCCTCTCTCGTCTTCAACTCCAAGCATGATCTTGAGTCTTGCAATGTTTCTGAAGCTCGTATTCTCCTATCCACTTGATCTCCAAGCTAAGTTTCCTGTCAAAATAACACAAAACAAACCCGTGCGATCAAATGTGACAAAATAGCGTAAAATAATGCGAGAAACGCCCGGATTATCAATTTTGCGTCAAAAACTCAACTTTCACCATTTCTTCATGTTCATTGTGTATATCTCACAATATTTACTCAGAAAAAACGCAAAACGATAGTAAAATGTGTATGAATTATAACTCCAATACAGAATTATCAGTTATAGCATGAATTTTTATCATACTTTTACTGAAAAATATAACATAAGTAAGTATAGACTTTTTCGCATATAACTTCTTACGAGAATTATTAGCGCGTGATGTTATAGATGAGTTATTTTTTTTATTCGGAAAATAATGAGAGTAAGTACATATGTGTGACTCTTATCTATCTAAATGTGCTAATATGTGTGATGTTTTAAGTGATATCAATGTTGATATTTAGAAAAGAACGAGAGTAAGTACATATGTGCAACCATTACTTGTCAAACTGTCTTTGTTTGTGCAATGCTTAAAATGATAAATATTTTTAATTAGAAAAAGAGTGAGAAGAGCGATTTGTACTCCCCAATCGATTTGGTATATTTTGTAAACTATTTGAGAACTCTTGTTATAATTTTTTCGGATTCAGTCATGTGAATCGTTCTAAATATGGTTGTTGATTACGTGTGAAATATGTTTATGACTAAATGGATATCCAAGCTATGACCCAATAGAAATCATGGATTTGAAACAGAATACACCGTGAAAAATTGTTTGAAATCCTGCCAGGAACCAGATGATCACACCATGTGAATCTGTTTGAAATCCTTGCTATAAACCATATGAAAATCATAGATTTGATCCAGAAGACACTGCTGTAAAATTATTTAAAATCCACAAAAAATGGTACCCGTGAAATTTTATTTTAAATCTCATGCTTTTTTAAGCATGTACTTGGGGATTATTGTCTTAAGTATTTTTGCGTTATTTTATATTAATTATTTTAAACCTATTATTTTAAAATAATATTTGTAATTGATTGTCGCTTTATATATTACATTATGTTCTTATCAGTTTTAATTCACGATTATCAAAATGTGATGCCTGCTTATGCTCTTTTTTTTAGCCAAACTTCGAGAACATCATATTAAAGCAGGAGTTCATGAAGAAGTACATCAAAGCACTACGAGCACAAAGAACCGACCTAGCTAAACCAACCAACTCATAACAACAAGCAAACAAGTTCTAAAAGAAAACCAACAAAGTTCGGAAACAGAAAGAAATAGACATAAAAAGAAATATGAAACTTAAGGCGAGCTAATTTTCTTTGGGCCTGATTTCTCTTCGAGGAACTTGAAAAGAGCCTCCTCATTTGGGTCTACCATCTTGCCATCCCCCATGATGAAGCCCGAAGCTTTTGCTTTGTATGCCTCTTCCATGGCCTCCATCATCTTTTTCTCCTCCTCAAAGACTTTCTTCATTTTCTCTTCATCCTTAGCTTTATCCTCAAGAAAATTGTTCAAAGCTGCTTCAAAGGAGCTGCTTTTCTTCTTCCCCTTCCCTGAGATCACCATAGGAGCTTTCCCTTTGTCTGCATTAGAAGCAATTGGCTTTCACTGGCTAGAAGCATCCTTCTAGGAGTCAGACGCCAAAATTCAGGCACAGGGCTTGGCTTTGGGCTTTTTCTTCTTTGTGATTTAAAATCACAATAGATTTACTTTGTTTGGAATGGGAACGCGAATCGAGACGAGTTGGCCTTTAAGTTAAATCACTTAGCATATACAATTATTTTACTTTTGTCGAACATTTTGGTTGTAATGAACTTCACCAAATGATGTTTTTAATGTTTGTTAACATTTGGTCACATTAACCATGAATCGGTATCCAACTCCATTCTCAATGGGGCTCATCATCTTGGTCATATGTCACTTTTCAAATTCGTATTCTGGCTAGCCTTGAAATTTTGGGGATGTTACTTTAGCAGCAACAATATTGAAGACCACTGTTACCTTTACGCATTAGCGAAATGTAATGATATCGAACATTTATTCTAAACCTTAGTTGATGAATGTCTTTTGAGATCTATAGCATCCTTGTCTATTAACTTAGGATTTTTTAGGGTAAACTACCATGTAATTTGACAATTTGAACTCTTAAATCCCCACAGTTTTATTTTGGCACACAATTTCCTACATTTCATGAACTAAGGACATTAAAGCATAGTTCCTAAATGGGGTGACTAACTTTTAATTGAGTGAAAGCATATGGGTTGACATTATCCCAAGGTAGTCATATTCTAAAACAAAATTCATAAAATTCATACACCATGTGAAAGTGCGGTTTATCATTTCAGGAAAATCATGACGTAAGAGTCAATATTTTTCTGTAAGAAACATCAACATTTATTACCATAAAGGTTTAGGATACCCCAGAAAGCCAAATCCTCAATTGACACCATGGGATAAAAACTGACCAGAAACATTAACAAGGACGTACAAGTGAAATATGATAGGACTATGTAAGATGACAGCCAATCACTGTATTCTATACAACTCCATGAGATTACTAACGACGCACGAGAGACTTTAGTAATATTTCAGAAAGATCAAACAAGAGTTCTTCCTTAAATCTTCCAAAAATAGGCCCATCTTGAAAGGTCGAAATTCTCCTACCCCAAAGCAAACATAAGACGCTAACACAATTAGTAACATTAACACACACATATTATGATGCAGTGCAAATTAAGTCCATGCACATTACGTAGAAGCTTCGCTTGAAGAGGGATAGAAGCTTTTTTGTGTCTCCCAATAACCCAATGGGTAATGTCTGCATCTTGCGTATGCAAGCCAGTACTTCTTCTGAAAAAAAATTCATTCCCTGCTCTAAGAACGTTTATATTGATGATACAATCAGCCCGATCATGGTGATCCTTTTGATAGTGACTGCATATTTAAAAGACCATGTTTGTAACACCCCCACCCTTCATAATTGGAAAACCTACCAGAAGTTCTCCAGACCCACGAGAGTGTCCTCCGCTAAGGATATAAATAACCGAGCAAGGTGTTAAACATTAAAGGTTGTGTGACTGTTGGAATAGATGTCTTAGAGGCAATCTAATTTTAGTATGAATTGGCCAAAATAATTATTGTACTATTTATGGAGATATTTAATATAATGAAGTCCTTAAATTTATAAATCGTGTTGTTTATCTTAAATATCCCTAGTCAAATATAATGATTAATAGGACGATCATCTATAGACTAGTATGGGGTTGGATTGATATGGAGATATCACGATCCAACACATGGGTATGTATTAGGTGTAATGACAAACTGGATTGACCCAAATCCGAGAAGGCTACATACAAGTTATGTAAAGTCACAAGCGCTTCTCGCGGTGATAGGAATTATCATCCTTAGACTTGAAGTCAGTAGATCCTCTAGTTGTGGAATATTGTGCTTTGACAACGTCAAACGCTACTCCGAAACTGGGTAGTTATAAAAGCGCATGTTGGGCACAATAGGAAGCAAGCTTAGAGATGGTTAGTGATGTAGATAGGATTTGTCCCTCCCACATAACGAGAGCAAATATCCGAGGCCACTCGGGGGATGGCGCCTATGGAATGTCTGGCCAGACTCATATGAATCAATATGGGGATGTTGATGTCATATGCATGGATATGGCTATTCCCAAGATCGAGAAACATGGATTGGATATACGAGTCTGACTTGTATGTATCGTGTCCAATCCGGATAGTGATACAAAGAGATGCGATAATAAGATCACAAGGTTTCGTCAAGATGACTATTTCTATTAATTGGGTGGCATGGATGTGTTGCTAGACACCGCTTCATGTTTGTAAATAGTTACTACCAATTAAGTAGAAACCTATGGGGTCACACGTCATATGGATATAATTGGAAAAGAGACTTAATTAATAGAGATTAATTAAAAGGATCATATTGCAACAAGTTTCTAATTTAGTAGGACTAATTAGCAAATAATACTAGTCCATATATGGATATGATTAGTATTGGGCCCTTTATGGAAACAACTAGGAGTATTTGGACTATATAAAAGAACTCCTTCCTTCCCTCTCAATACATGTTATTAATAACACATATTGAGAGGAGAGAAAAGAGTTGAGAGCAAGCAAGTAAGAAGGCCGAACCCCCTTACCAGCCGCCCTAAAGCCGTCGGCCACACAAGGAGGCCGAATCCTCCTTTGTGGATTTTGTTGCGTGATTTCTTCGTCTCCTTCCTCCGTTCTAGATAGCAAAAGAAGGTTGTGAAGGTCCAATTCTCTATCCTAGGCGTGGATCAACCGTAGAGAACGTGACATTATTCGCGTTTGAAGTCATCAAAGGAGAACCCAAAGGTAAACACATATTAATCATTTACTATCGTTATGTGTTCTTGACTTGTGATACTTGGAGGGATTTGAATGGAATAATTATATTCTTCCGCTGCGATTCCATGATCAAAACCCTACAGTGGTATCAGAGCCACAGGTCGTAGAGCATAACGTAGTTTATGTGTTACGATTTTGTTGTTTTAACACTTTAAAATTTATGTTTATCGCGTAAAACGACAAATTAAGCATAATAGATGCAATTGAATGGAGATTCAATCTAACAAGATCTAATTGTGCATTGGATTCAACAAATTAGTGAGTTTCTTGGATTGAAGATTAGGTTTTGGGTACATGTTTGGAAAAAGGGTTTTTCAACATGGAAACAACTTGGATTGGGAAACATGGAAGGAGTTGTTTTGGGAAACAACTCCCATAAGGGTTCGGACCCCCTTAGGGGACCGCCCCTATGCCTTGTCGTCCAAGCCACGCACGGCCTCAGGCCTGGGCGCGACCGGGGTGACCGGCGGCTTGGGCTTGGCCGGGCCCTAGGGTCGTGTGTGATCCAATAGGGCTTTGGGAAGTCTTTTTGGATTGTTTTTAACCCTTCTTCTTTCAAAACAATTAAAAATTGAACAAGCGCGTTAAAAATTTGTTTTAACTGTTTATGTGCTATTCACATGGTGGTTGGATATGGCCCTAGGTTGTGGTTTGTGTGTGAATGTTTATTTTGTGGTTTGTTTTACGGCATGCAAGCTGATCAATTAATGTAATAATTAATTAAGGTTTACGGCCTGCGAGTCGTCTTTTTCTCAACTTGTGAGATTTATTTTATTTAGTATAGGAATAGCTAGATAAAATAGATTGTTAGCCAAGATTGAAGCTCAAAAGCATTGGAGCCATGGAGATGGAGCATGGAGCATTCCACAAAACTATGAAGGATGGACCAAAAGATGGAGGCGCATGGCGATGTGATCTATTTTAGGGTTCATAGATATTCTCATTGTCTTGGGAATATCTTAGTCAAGAAAGGCCATATCCACATCACGTTTATTTTGTTGTGGTTGTTTATTTTATTGTCTTATTATTTTGTGATTGGTGTATGGTTGATGCACCGGATCTATGATTTGGAGTTTTTCCCAAAACTCAAACATATAGATCATGTTGATATAGATCAACAAAGCAAATTAAAATTTAAAGGCAAATCCCTCAATCAAAATATTGTGTTTATGCCTTCCCGTTATTTAAACACTCATCATGATCACTATATCCCATGTTTGTGCGTGCCAAAGCATGGCAACATGGTTTATCGTGATTATATACGACGACACGTAACAATGTGCAATTGTTTAAGTAAGAGGTTGGACACAACTAGGTAGATTTAATAAGATTAAAAGAACCTAGAGGCATACAATTGGGATTATTCATGGGGATGAATAAATAATGGTTATTTTCCCAATTGAACCAAGAGTTACATATGATGTAATTGGAATGGTTCCCACATAAATAACCAATTCCGGGTGACTTGCCAAAGCAAGCTCGAAAAAGGCGAAATATGGATCTTGGCCCACTAGAAAATATAAGGATATTTTTCGCATTAATATGGAGGGTTATTAATCCGAGAAAAATAGTGGGAGCTATATTTAATAATCTAGCCATTTTTTAGTATAGTAAAATCATACTAAAATCTTGTATATTTCTCATTTTTGTAGAATTCCAATGGAAAACAATTCATCGAATTCATCACACTCCCTACAGGTTGTTCTTGAGAAGGACAAGCTTCCTCGAACTAACTTTCTGGACTGGTACAGAAATTTAAGAATTGTTCTTAAACAAGAAAAGAAACAGTACACACTAGAAGAAGAAGTTCCAGAGGGTTCCAGAGAACAATACCCCAGCAACCCGAAAGGCGTATCAGAAACGTGCTGACGATGCTAATTATGCGGCCTGCCTTATGCTTTGCACCATGACTCCTGAGCTTCAGAAGCAACATGAGAACATGAATGCAGTCGATATGATCGAACACTTGAAGCAGCTCTTTCAAGAGTAGGTAAGGGTTGAAAGGTATGAAGTTTCTCGGGCATTGTTCAAGAGTCACTTGCCAGAAGGGAACCCAATAGAGCCGCATGTGTTGCGGATGATCGGGTATCTTGAGAATCTCGATCGCCTAGGGTCCACGATTGGTCAAGAGTTGGCCACAGATCTCATTCTGCAATCGTTGCCGGATAGTTATGGACAGTTCATCATGAACTAAAACATGAATGAGATCGCCAAGACTCTGCCAGAGCTACTCAATATGTTGAGGACAGCTAAACAATCCATCAACAAGGGAAAGGGCAAGTCCATAATGATGACGCAGAAAGGAAATGGTAAAAGGTTTGCCTCTACTTCCAAAGGTAAAGGCAAGGAAGTTGCTAAACCTAAGGATACTGCTCTTAAACCTGCTGGTGGCGTGGCTAAAGGCGTGATCAAGGGTGATTGTCCCTACTGCAGTCAGCCTGTACACTGGAAGAGGAATTGCCCAAAGTATCTGGAGGATAAAAGGCTTGGGATAGTGATTCCATAAACCACCAGGTATTTTTGTCATAGATGGTAATTTAACTACTTCTTCATCTTGGGTATTGGATAATGGATGTGGATCTCATATTTGTCGAAATATGCAGGATCTAAGTAGAATTAGAAGATTAGCAAAAGGAGAGGTGGACTTGCACGTTGGGAATGGAGCAAGAGTTGTTGCATTAGCTATAGGCGTGTATAGGCTGTCTCTGCCTTCTGGATTAGTATTATAATTAGATAATTTCTTTTATATTCCTGCTATGAGTAAGAACATTATTTTCGTATCTTGTTTGGACAAGAAATGTTTTACTATTTCAATAAAGAATAATTGTTGTTCCATTTATTTTGATAGTATTCACTGTTGTAGTGCGCAATTATTTAATGGATTATATATCCTTGATCTAAGCTATCCAATATATAACATAAATACTAAGAGGATTAAAATGAATGATTTAAATCCTGCTTATCTATGGCATTGTCGTCTAGGCCATATAAATGAGAAACGTGTATCTAGACTCCATAAGGAGGGATTTCTAGACTCATTTGATTTTGAATCATATGAGACATGTGAAGCTTGTTTATTAGGAAAAGATGACAAAGTCCCCTTTCAGCAAGAAAGGTGAAATGACTAGTGAGCAATTAGCACTCATACATACTGATGTGTGCGGGCCATTTGCTACACCTGCCAGAGGTGGTTATGTCTACTTCATTACATTCACTGATGATTTCACCAGATATGGATTTGTATACCTTATGAAGGCTAAATCCGAATCTTTTGAGAAATTCAAGGAATTTAAGAATGAAGTAGAGAAGCAACTTGGCAAAAGTATCAAAGCTCTACGATCAGATCGAGGAGGTGAGTATTTGAGCCAAGAGTTTGATGATTGTCTTAGAGAGTGTGGGATATTATCCCAACTCACTCCACCCGGAACGCCACAATGGAATGGCGTATCCAAGAGGAGGAATCGAACCTTGTTTGACATGGTGAGATCTATGATGTGTCAAACAAATCTTCCATTATCCTTTTGGGGCTATGCTTTAATGTGTGCAGCTTTCACCATTAACCGTGTTCCATCCAAATAAGTCATGAAGACACCACATGAGATGTGGAGTGGGAGCCGTCCCACAGTGTCGTTTATGAGGATATGGGGCTGCGATGTTTATGTAAAATGTTTACAGCCAGATAAACTCGGGCCGAAATCGGATAAGTGTAAGTTTGTGGGATACCCTAAGGAAACCAAGGGCTATTACTTCTACAATCCAACCGATAACAAAGTGTTTTTTGCTCGGACCGGCGTGTTTCTAGAAAGAGAATTTGTCTCTAAAGAAGCAAGTGAGAGGACTGTAGAACTTGAAGAAGTTCAAGAACCACAAATTACTGATTCGATTATGGAACATGAACAGGAACCACAACAGGTTGTGGAGCAACCTATTCAAGTAACACGAGCTGCGTAGGTCAAGTAGAGTGCGCCAGGAGCCAGAGAGGTATGGACTTCTCGTGACGGAAACTGGTGACACTATGCTCATATGAGCCTACTACCTATGGAGAGGCCATGCAAGGGCCGGACTCTCAGAAGTGGCTAAAATCCATGAGATCCGAGATGGAATCCATGGACACAAACCAAGTATGGACTTTGGTGGAACCACCCCAAGGGGTACGCCCCATAGGGTGAAAATGAGTCTTCAAGAAGAAGACCGACATGGATGGTAATGTAGTTACCTAGAAGGGCCGATTGGTGGCTAAAGGATTCAGACAGATTCATGGTATAGACTATGATGAAACCTTTTCCCCAGTCACTATGGCCAAATCCATCCGAATCCTACTTGCGATTGCCGCTTACTATGACTATGAGATTTGGCAGATGGATGTCAAACCAGCATTCCTTTATGGGAATCTTCTCGAGGATGTGTACATGACACAACCAGAAGGTTTTGTAAATCCATAGCATGCAAATAAATTCTGTAAGCTTCAACGATCCATTTATGGATTGAAGCAAGCTTCTAGGAGTTGGAATCGACGTTTTGATGAAGCTGTCAAAGATTTTGAATTCATCAAGAACAAAGATGAGTCTTGTTTCTACAAGAAGGTTAGTGGGAGCTCCGTAGCATTCCTGGTCTTGTATGTGGATGACATACTACTCATTGGAAACGACATTCGTATGCTGCAATCAGTTAAGGATTGGCTAGGAAAGTGTTTCTCAATGAAATACTTAGAAGAAGCATCCTATATACTTGGTATAAATATCTATAGGGATAGATCTAAGAGGTTTCTAGGCCTAAGTCAAAGTACATATATACACAAGGTGTTGAAACGGTTTAACATGCAAGATTTCAAGAAGGGATTGTTGCCCATGTCACATGGAATTACTCTTTCGAAGAGTGATTGTCCATCCAATAAGAAGTAGATGGACCGCATGAATAAGATCCCATATGCCTCGGCCATAGGATCTATCATGTACGCCGTGTTATGTACTAGACCGGACATATCATACGCGTTAAGTATGGCGAGTACATATCAGTCTAATCCGGGTGAGAGTCACTGGATAGTTGTCAAGAACATCCTCAAGTACTTGAGAAGAACTAAGGATGCGTTCTTGATATTTGGAGGTGAGGAAGATTTGCGTGTAACTGGTTACACATATGCAAGCTTCCAATCCGACATATATGATTTCAGATCGCAGTCGGGATTTGTGTATTGCCTGAATGGAGGAGCTTTGAGCTGGCAGAGTTCCAAGCAAGAGACGGTTGCTGATTCTACAACAGAGGTTGAGTATATTTTTTCAAGTGGTGCAGCAAAAGAAGCTGTTTGGATTAGAAATTTTGTTTCTTATCTTGGTGTAGTTCCTAGCATTGGGGATGCCACAGTGTTGTATTGTGACAACACAGGCGCGATCGCTCAATCTAAGGAACCTAGATCACACTAGAAATCCAAACACGTACTCCGGAAGTTCCATCTTATTCGAGAGATTATCGATAGAGGAGATGTGAAGATATGCAAGATTCCTACAGATGATAATCTGGCAGATCCATTCACGAAGCCGCTTGTTCAGCGCATGCATGAAGAGCACACTAGGGCGATTGGCATACGCGATGCACCAGATTGGCTCTAGTGCAAGTGGGAGATTGTTGGAATAGATGCCGTAGAGGCAATCTAATTTTAGTATAAATTGTCTAGAATAATCATTGTATTATTTATGGAGATATTTAACATAATGAAGTCCATAGATTTACAAATTGTGTTGTTTATATTAAATATCCCTAGTCAAATATAATGATTAATAGGACAATCATCTATAGACTAGTATGGGGTTGGATTGATATGGAGATATCACGATCCAACACATGGGTATGTATTAGGGGTAATGACATACTGGATTGACCCAAATCCGAGAAGGCTACATACAAGTTATGTAAAGTCACAAGCGCTTCTCGCGGTGATATGAATTATCATCCTTAGACTTGAAGTCACTAGATCCTCTATTTTTGGAATATTGTGCTTTGACAATGTCAAACGCTACTTCGTAACTGGGTAGTTATAACAGCGCATGTTCGGCACAATAGGAAGCGAGCTTAAAGATGGTGAGTGATGTAGATAGGTTTTGTCCCTCCCACATAACGGGAGCAAATATCCGAGGCCACTCGATGGATGGCGCCTATGGAATGTCTAGCTAAACTCATATGAATCAATATGGGGATATTGATGTCATATGCATGGATAGGGCTATTCCCAGGATCGAGAAACATGGATTGGATATACGAGTGTGACTTGTATGTCTCGTGTCCAATCCGGATATTGAGACAAAGGGATGCGATAATAAGTTCACAAGGTTTTGTCAAGATGACTATTTCTATTAATTGGCTGGCATGGATGTCTTGCTACCACCTCTCCATGTTTGTAAATAGTTACTACCAATTAAGTAGAAACCTATGGGGTCACATGCCATATGGATATAATTGGACAAGAGACTTAATTAATAGAGATTAATTAAAAGGATCATATTGCAACAAGTTGTTAATTCAGTAGGACTAATTAGCAAATAACACTAGTCCATATATGGATATGATTAGTATTGGGCCCTTTATGGAAACAACTAGCAGTAGAGAACGTGACATTATTCGCGTTTGAAGTCATCAAAGGAGAACCCAAAGATAAGCACATATTAATCCTTTACTATCGTTATGTGTTCTTGACTTGTGATCCTTGGAGGAATTTGAATGGAATAATTATATTCTTCCGCTGCGATTCCATGTTCAAAACCCTATAGTGACAAGATATAATTAAAGAAAGTAAATTCTGAAAGTGAAAACTTACAGTTGTACTATAAAGTATTTGTGGTAGATATTTGATACTGATTGCTAGGTGTTTGACTCAACTTCCCAGGTTACTTGTGTACTCACATCCAGAGTTTTATAAACAGATAGACGAGAGATTTTTAGAGGTAGATTTGGTAAAATATATAACTTGTAAAGAAAGTACTTAATATAGAGTTTTGAAAAGTTTATCTTGGTACTTAGAAGCTTTTAGTTATTACCCTGATATAATACCATAAAACAGATAGGCAGAGTTTACATCTATACACATAGTTCAGCAAGTCCACAACCATATAATATCATAAAGCAGTTAAGAATAGTTAAGTTTCATACACGTATTTTTTAGAGTCTAGACCAGCCTTATCAAGAGAATTATGAATCCACTACCCAGAGGGTTGTGTAGATCATATTCACTTTAGAGAAGGATGGTCAAGAAATCATCCAAGACAAATTAGAACTTATGTGCGCTGACACCCCCTACTAAATATCAGTCCAGCAGAGTATTACTTGTTGCCTATAATTTAGTACAATCAGCTACTCCAGCTTATATAGTTGGGCTGAGGAGACCTGAAGAGTCTCTACCCCCGACATCGGTCCCAGATCATGTTTAAGACCCATCGCATTACACAGTTGTAGCTTCACCATAGCTCCACAAGATTCCATAATACTCACATAGGTGTCGGCACAACTTTCTCTTTGAAAATAGAGATTACACATAAAATAAAATAAGCACACATACGCTTAACTGAGAGATAATGTAGAATTCATGATTAGCAGAGTTGATTCTTTACTCCAGCAACCACTACACAAGTCAAGTATATGCACTGTTAACACTTTTCCTCTAAGTGAGATAGAATGCATTGTCCATTTATGATGCTGACTGCCCAGCAAAATTTTATATTTTGCCCCTGATAACCAAGTATCTTCATTACAGTCCGTGCATTTGTCTAAACCCTCCAGTTATGCTCATAGAAGTCTATTAGTATTCAAACACGAGCCGTATTCCTTCTTGTTGCACTAGTATTGAAATCTACAAATTTTACTTAATTGCACCCAAGTCCCTCCTGCTTAGTAAAATTGTATAAAAGCCCCCATAGTTGACTACTAGTCAATTCAAACCCATTTAGGTACAGACTGGCTTCAAACATCGTGAAACTAATATATAAGAATGAGGCCCTGCCCATATTTATACTTGGACTGTCCAATTTAGATTATTACAAAATTACCGATTTGGCCCTCATATATAACTTAGTCGAGCTACGGTTTTCATAAAGTCAAACTTGACCCTTAGAATTAAAATGTTATTCTGAACAACCTACCAGATGGGCATTTTTGGCCAATTATATCATTACATAGCTTGAGTGTTAAAGTCAATGATAGCCGTGAAAATATTTCACAGTCATTTTTCAGTCAATCTCTGGTCAATTTGAGTGAAAATTTTGAGAATCTAAAAACAATGTTTTGAAGATTGAAGTTCAAGGTTCTCAGAACATATTTGAACTTCAATTCATAGAACTTCAAGTGATAAGGGCTGTCAGAGTTGGATGAAAAACATTGTCCAACAAGTAGAAATTTTTCAAGAGATTTCACATGTTCAAGGAAGCTACGTTGAGCTGGATTTCTGAAAATTGTTTAGAAATTGTGAAAAATCCCACAGTGTGTTATTTGAATTATTCAACGCCATCTTTCACTAGAAGAAATCATATCAATAATTCACTTGATATTTAAGAATATATTATCATTTGAACACAACTACTTGACCAGGCCAAGATTAAAGAGATCCTCAAAGAGCTCAAGGATGCAACTTTGGAGGGAAATATCTAAGAATCAAGGAAGATTCGGATTGAGCTACAGATAAGACTTTTGAAGTATTGGACTTGTTTTTCACATAGAAGAAAGAACCATATACAAGTAGAAAGAAATGAATATGAGCTTCAGAAGACGGCCATTTGATAAGCTCATTCTGAAACTTATAAACATTTTTAGTATGTTCATAACAAGTCCAAGATATCAACTTTGGACTCGATTTCTGATATATCAATGAGGAATTAAGATATGACCCAGAGATGAGAAATTGAAGTATTTACAACCGACTTCACATAGGAGAAACCTCATAATCATTTCATCGAATATTCAAAAAGTTATAGCTGTTAGAAAAGACTGGTTTATCATAGATACCCATCACTTAGGATATTTCTCAACATGAGACATTCTTGAGTTCCATGAGGGAACTTTCAAGGATATTTTTAGACTACCACTTGATTGATCTAAATGAAACATCAAACATTAAAGAGGTAGTTTGATCATCCATGTACACACAGAAACAAACATACTCTAAATTGGTAGACGTGTAAGTATTTAGAACATCTGGAAGTAAGCCACAAATTTAGGAAAGGAACAATAATTTCAAAACATGGCATGTAGCAAATTTTAATACAATTTTTTAGGAACTTAGAGATTGATTCAAGAAAAGAAAACAACATGAAATTTGTAGTATTATGTGTGAAGAAGATGACAGTGCATGCAATTCTGGAACCCGTCAATGATTTGTGATTTTGAAACCAGAATACCGCCACTGCCACCACACCTCCACCGCCAATGCCACTGCCCTTTGCGTCGTCAATTTCAACAGAGGTGGTTGAAATCCTCTGTCGAGGCCCTCGATTTAGCTAAGGTTTTTGAGTTTGGGAGAGCTCTAGATCTCGTTCGTCTCATGATTGAGAATGGGAGATCAGAGAAGATAAAGGGGTTATGGTTCCTCTTGTTTTCTTCGAGGTTTAAGGCTGAGAGAAGGGGATAGGGAGATGATGGTGAGGCTGAAAATAGGGTAAAGGGTGACCTAGCTGCGCGAGAGAGGAAGACGGGAGATTATGGTGGAGGTCGAGAGAGACGAGGAAGGACGGTGAAGATGCGAGAGAGAGAGAGAGGGGAGAAGGGAAGAGTGGAGGGAAGCAGAATCGGACGGAGATAGAGATTGAGGAGATGATGCATCTTCTCTCTTTTGGTAAGATAAAAGTTGGGGTAGGTTACTGGGTTGGGTTGTAAGGGTTAGGCTACGTGACGGATGTTTTGGTTAATTGGTATAATTTTTTTAGTGGATTGGCTAAGTGTGAAGAAAGATGTAAAACCGCTCGATGTGAAAAGTGAGAAGAAAGAGGCTGAACAGAGGAATTAGTTAATAGGGGTATTCATGACTCCGACTGAGTCAAAGGAACCGGCCCACAACAAATAGTCGGTTATTTTCATTTTTAATATATTGTATCATTTTATTTTATTTTTTGCAAAATGCAGCCTGACCAAAACGGGTAGGCGGATAAAATTTATCACCCCCAAAACTTTCGTGCGCATGAAAATTTTATTAAATTTTCCATATCTAATATGTTTAATATTAATTAAAGTGTTAATTACTAGCATAAATTGCCAAATTATTTTTTGTGATAAAAAATGGTAAAATGAAAGAGTAAGTGTATTAACCGTAATGGAGAAGAAGATGAATACACAGTGTATCACCTCGAGAGAAGAGGATATGGATGAGATACAGGAACCCTAATAGGTATAATCCAATGGGTAGAAGAGGATATGGATGAGATGAGCGGCTGATGGAGTTTAAGGTTTTCTCTGAAGGACTAGGGTTTTCACAATAGGCCCCTTATATCAATTGCACTACAAAAGTTATCATAATGGGCTTAAACTAGCTATGGGCTGAGCTTTGAGTGAATAAGCTTCTTTTGGGTCTGGTCTTCTCTTCTATAGTCCGGTATTCCCCCTTAAACTCATGGTTGCTGAGGCTGCACCATGAGTTTATTCCCCCTTCTGATAATATTTTAAAACAATGTGTTACTAATTGTGACAAACATAACGCTTAGAAAGCAGAAGATGAAAAAGTAACATATTGTATTAAAACATTATCGTAAGTAAGCCCTGATCGAGCATCCCAAAGAGGAGAGGAGACTGACGCAGATGAGCTTGAGGAGAAGATTGGACATACTTGAAAGACAAAGAGGGTAAGTGCAACGACCCCCTTATCCGACTCAGACGAATCGGGGAGGCCGAAGCTCAAAGTAACGGCGGAGAATCGAAAGCACAACACCCAAACACTTACATTACATACTATTAAACATTACAATACTGCAAGTCTTCATACGTTACTATTACACATTATCCTTACGTTGTTCAAACTATCTTACAGCATGTCATAGGGTCTTCTTAGTGAGACTCGTAACCAGTCATACCATAGCCATCGTCCTCTAATCCTGCGGTGGGAAAGAAAACAGAACCGCAGTTTCTAAAGTCAGCTGGGAAATGCTGAGTAAATAAAGACCCTAGCTTGTAAAACAGAGGAGAGAGAAATATTTGATTTCACGTCAAAGCATAAGGAGGTATCAGTCATAAAAGTGTAAACTTGATAAACAAAATACGAATGTAAATGGCCTCTTATCTTTGAAACTTCCTTTCTTGCTCTGTAGTGGGGAGTAAAATCCCGAATAGCCCTTCTTTCTATTTATAACTTCCTTGTTTCATAGAAAATCCCTTTTTAACTTTGTTGATACCAGGAAAGATCTTCTATACTATCACTAGCTACCATGACCTTGACTACCGGCAGCCCCCAAAGACTTCTTGCGGCCAGAGGGGTGAGTACATGGAGAAACCCGGCAGGTTGCGACCGGGTTAAAATAATAGGGGTCGAGTGACCGAAATCAACTCGACATTAATAATAAGTTTCTCCCGTACAACTCTTTCCACTTTACGTTATTACGTTTTGTTATTTATCGAGTGACGAATTCAAGAAACGTTTCAAATCATGAACAAGCTCAAGTAAAACAGATATGTCACAAAACACATTTTGAGACGAATATTAAAAATCATATCGTGACACGAAATGAGCTAGGCACGCTAGGCTAGGCATATTTACTTACCTTAGTCCAGAAGCGTCTGAGAGTTCTAGTCGTAGTCCTTGCCTATGTAAACGTCACCAAGGTCAAGAATGACCGAAATTGATCAAGAATCGAAGCTATACGGGTTTGCCGCCGGTGAGTCGCGCAGTGCTCTTCGCCGCCGGCGATGGAGGAACTCTAAGCTTCGGTTAGGACTTGATTTGATCTCCTGTGAACACTAGGTGACGTTTGGTGGTGATTTTGGTAGGTAGGTGTCACTGGGTTGCTTGGGCCAAGCTTCCCGTCGGCAAAAATGGTGGCCGACGGTGACTTGGTGGTGCTCTGTTTTGTAGAGCTCCGGCTGCTGCTGCTTTTCTCTCTAATTATGCTCTGGTCGAGAGAGGGAGAGGGGTATTTTGGAGAAGAAATGAGCTGGGAGGTGGTTGGTTGAAGTTGGGTGGTTACGGGTTGTTCCCGTCGGGAACAGGGGAGGTGGTGGTGGCGGCTTTTGCCGCTGCTGCTGCCTTGCTCTGTTTCTGGGCAGAGAACAGAGAGAGGGAGAGAGAGAATGAGAGAGAGACTAGAGAGGAGATGGAGATGAATGGTGGTGGTGGAGCTCTTGATGGTGGTGGCGGCGTTGGTGTGGTTTGGGAAGGAGATGGAGGTGATAATGATGAAGGGGATGAAGGCAAGCTTGTAGGAGAAGGGTGGTTCATATATTGTGGAGGAAGCTAGAGTTTGAGGCTTCTAGTGGAAGGGTGGGCTTGGTGGCACAATCTTGCCGAGCAAGATGAAGGCAAAGCTTGCCGAGGAAGATGGGAGAATTTGAGGATGATAAGTTTTGAGAAAATGCTAAGGTGTGGGTGGCACACCATGGGTAGTGTACTATAATGTATCACACACAATCTCACGGTGTACCCGCGTTAAAAAATAAAATAAACTCGCGTATATATTTACGCATATACAAATTTAATATTTTCTAAAATCTTAGAAAATTTCTCAGTTACAGAAATATAATATTTTACCCGAGGTCAAATTCTTAATTAGAATCGTATAACGCTTTCTAAATTACCAATTTAACCTTAGCTATTTGACGGGGTATTACATTCTTCCCCCCTTAAAGAGAGCTTCGTCCTCGAAGCTCAGACCGGCCAACTACTCTTGAAGCTAAAACTATCCATCAAGCGACTGATGGTCACAGTTACGATCACATAGGTGACAAAGAAGTTCACATAGCAAGTGGTAGCAAATAATTACTATCTAACACATGCAATGCAACATGTATTGTATCACGTAAAGTCGTTGTCCTGTCTATCTTTTACTTATGTGATTATAGTCACATCTGGTTATAAAGATCAGGGTACTAGCATGTAACAGTATTAAATGATGTATTAAATGATCAGGGTACTAGCACGTAATGGTGTTAAATAAAGGGTTGCGTCCTCTCCCCCTTAGAGAGTGACGTCCCCGGAACTTAACGTACCTCGTGAAACAAGTTTGGATACTTTTTCCTCATCTCTTCTTCAGACTCCCATGTCGCCTCCTCAGTTTGGTGGTTAGACCAAAGAACTTTGACTAATTTGACACTTTTGGTACGTGTATCTCTTGTCTTGGTGTCCAATATTCTGATAGCCTGCTCCTCGTAGGCTAGCGACGGATCAAAATCCACTGGTTCCGGATCCAACACATGTGACGTGTCCGGTACGTACTTCTTCAGCTGTGATACGTGGAAAACATTGTGTACTCTCCCCAAATTTGATGGAAAATCCAGTCAATACGCAACTTCACCAATCCTTTCTATAACCTCGTATGGACCGATAAATTTAGGGCTCAACTTCCCTTTCAGATTAAACCTGGTAACTCCCTTGGTAGGTGAAACCCGTAGAAATGCTTTTTCTCCCACTTGGAACTCCAATGGTCTTCTCTTTTGATCCGCGTATGATTTTTGCCTGTCCTGAGCTGCTTTCATACGTTGTTGGATGAGTCGTACCTGGTTTGTCATGTCTTCAATCATCTGTGGTCCAATGACTACTGTTTCACTAATGTCACTCCAACAAAGCGGCGATCGGCATTTCCTTCCATATAGGGCCTCGTATGGCGCCATACCAATGCTGGCGTGATAGCTATTGTTATAAGAGAATTCGATTAACGGAAGTTTGTCAACCCACGAGCCTTGGAAATCCATAACACAGGCTCTCAACATATCTTCCAGTGTCTGGACGGTCCTTTCCGTTTGCCCATCAGTGGCTGGGTGAAAGGCTGTACTAAACTTCAGCTGAGTTCCCAATGCTTCTTGGAGCGCTCTCCAGAAATGAGAGAGGAAGTTAGGATCCCTGTCCGAGGTTATCGAACTTGGAACCCCATGATACCTTACGATGTTTCTGATGTAGGCATCCACTCTCTGCTCCATACCCCATGTGTCTTTCATCGGGATGAATCTTGCAGTCTTGGTTAGTCTGTCCACGACTACCCATATCTGATTCAGCCCGTTCTTTGAGGTCGGTAAGGCTGTGACAAAATCCATCGAGATGGAGTCCCATTTCCAAACTGGGATATCTAGTGGTTGGAGTAGACCTCCCATTCTCTTATGCTCGAACTTCACCTTCTGGCATGTTAAGCATCTGGCCACAAATTCTGCTACTTCCTTCTTCATGTTGGGCCACCAGAATGTCTTCTTCAAGTCCTTGTAGAGCTTATCGCCTCCAGGATGGACTGAATACGGTGTGTTGTGTGCTTCTTGCATTAACTTCTGCTTGGTTTCCGCACACTTCTGTGGTACACACCATTTTCCTTTGTAGCGAATGCTTCCGTCTTCGTGAATCTGGAATTCTTTGGCTCCTCCTGCCGCAATCTTCTTCTTGATTCTTTCGAGCTTCACGTCTACAGCTTGATTTCTCCTTATTTCTTCAAAGAAATCCGGTACAGCTGTCATGCTTCCAAGCAATTTATGCACCGTTCCTTGTTCCACCACTTCGATGTCGAGTTTTCTGAACTCGTGGCATAACTGATCCGTCAAGATTATCATAGCATTTACTGCATGGCTTGACTTACGACTTAGCGCGTCAGCAACCACATTGGCCTTTCCTTCGTGGTACTGAATGCGTAAATCATAATCCTTAATAATTTCTAGCCATCTTCGTTGCCTGTTATTAAGCTCCTTCTGAGTTAAGATATACTTCAGACTTCGATGATCCGTGTAGAGCTTGCAAACGGCTCCATAAAGATGATGCCTCCAAATCTTCAGCGCGAAGACTACTGCTGCTAGTTCTAGATCATGTGTGGCATAATTCTCTTCGTGAGGTTTCAGCTGTCTTGATGTGTAGGCAATGACCCTTCGATCTTGCATGAGCACGCATCCCAGTCCTTTCTTCGACGCATCACTGTACACTTCGAATTCACCAGACTCGTTTGGTAAAGCTAATACTGGTGCTGTAGTTAGCTTTTCCTTCAAAGTTTGGAACGCTTCTTCACAGCTATCGTCCCAATGATACTTCACCGCCTTCTTCGTCAGCGTAGTCAGTGGCCTAGCAATCTTGGAGAAATCCTTTACGAAGCGTCGGTAGTAGCCGGCTAAGCCAAGGAAACTTCGGATTTCCGACACATTCTTCGGGGTAGGCCAATCCTTGACTGCTGAGATCTTTGTTGGGTCCACAGCTATTCCTTCCTTAGAAATG
Organism: Linanthus parryae; assembly: GCA_023055425.1. Lineage (NCBI taxonomy): Eukaryota > Viridiplantae > Streptophyta > Magnoliopsida > Ericales > Polemoniaceae > Linanthus > Linanthus parryae. The sequence goes on along the minus strand of JALGPY010000002.1, from coordinate 159,335,767 downwards.
ATATGGCCCAGAAATGGAATTCGGTCCAACCAGAATTCACACTTTGAGAGTTTGGCATACAACTGTTCATGCCTCAGCGTCTGCAATACTTTCCGGAGGTGTTTTTCATGATCCTTCTCATTCTTCGAGTATACCAGAATGTCATCAATGAAGACGACTACAAACTGGTCCAGAAATGGTTTCATTACCTGATTCATCAAGTCCATGAATACTGCGGGAGCGTTGGTTAAACCAAACGGCATCACCGTGAACTCGTAGTGACCATACCTTGTACTAAAGGCAGTCTTCGGGATATCCTTATCAGCCACTCGAAGTTGATGATATCCGGACCTCAGGTCGACTTTAGAGAAAACACTAGCCCCTTGAAATTGATCGAACAAGTCATCAATCCGGGGTGGTGGATATTTGTTCTTGATAGTGACGTTGTTTAGCTCCCGGTAGTCGATGCATAATCGTAAACTCCCGTCTTTCTTCTTGACAAATAACACCGGGGCTCCCCAGGGTGACACACTAGGTCGTATGTACCCCTTATCCAGAAGTTCTTGTATCTGGCTCTTCAACTCCTTTAATTCAGCAGGTGCCATCCTATACGGCGCCTTAGATATAGGTGCAGTTCCAGGTGCCAAGTCTATGGTGAATTCCACTTCTCTCTGAGGTGGCATTCCCGGAATTTCTTCTGGGAACACATCGGGAAATTCCCTCACGACTGGTATCTCATCCAGCACATTTTCCTTTTTGGTTACGTCTTGGACATAACATAAGAAGGCAGAGTTTCCCTTCTTCACCTGATTGACTATGGTAAGGGCTGACACTAGTTTAATGCGAGGTTCCGTGGGAATACCTCGATAAGTGATCCTTTCTCCCTTAAGCCCCTTCAGTCGAACCTTTTGACCATAACAGTCAATGACTGCCGATACTTCCCAAGCCAATCCATTCCTAGGATCACATCTATGCCCCCTAGGTCAAACTTTATTAGGTTGGCGGGTAGGGTACTGGTAAGGATCTTCAATTCTACTCCTTCGAATACGGTGTCACAGACAGTTACGTGACCATTAGGTGTTGCTATCAGAATAGATATGCTAGATGACTTATGCAAACCCAGTTTCTTAACAAATGGAGACGATACAAAGGAATAAGATGCACCCGAATCAAACAATACGAAATCTGGTTGCTCAAGGACAAGAAAAGTACTCGTCACAACTCCGTGAGCAGCTTTCGCTTCAGTCCTTGTCAGCACAGCTATCCTTCCCACATTTCCATTCTGACCTCCTGTTCCATTGTTGTTGTTATTCCCATATCCAGCATTATTGTTTCCAGTCCTGGGTTGGCCTCCATTTTGTCCTGCATTGCCCCCATTGTAATTTTGCTGCCTTCCGTAACCGTTGCCTCTGTTGTTTTGGTGGTTACGGTTACCATTCTGCAGATTTGCAGTCTGCTGGTTGCGCCCAAAGTTGTACTCGTTCTGTTGGGGTTGCCCTGGTAGTTGTTCTGTTGTTCCCCCCTGAAATTTCCGCCTGAATTCATGTGCTGGTTTCCGGTCGGTTGCGAGCGACACTCATAAGCCCGATGCCCTCTTTTACCGCAGTTTTTGCAAGTGACTGCATTTCCTTCACAATCTGTCCCTGGGTGCATGCGTGGGCACCACTTGCAGAAATAGCGACGAGTTTTCTGAACCCCAGTATTCTGTTGTTTGCCACGTTGCTGTCCTTGGTTGCCTCCATTGTTATTGGGCTTGAACCTCTGATTGGCCTTGACAAATTTGTTGTCGCTTCCTCCCGCCTCTTCTAACTTACGCTTCTTGCGTTTCTCTTCTTGGGAGACACGAACTCGCCAGATATCAGCAGCTCGGTCGTAAGCCTCGTGGAGAGTGGAATAAGTTCGGCTCAGAAGAGACTCTTGTAGCCTTTCATGAAGTCCTCCAATAAATCGAGAAATTTTGGAGTCTTCGTCAGGCACCATGTTCCCAACCAATCGCGTCAGCTCCGTAAATTTCCGGAAATACTCCGTGACAGAGTCATTTCCCTGCTGTAGGTTCCGGAATTCCATTTCCTTACTCCTCTTCACATGGTGAGGGTAGAAACGCGATCGAAGAGCAGCTTGAAGAGCTTCCCAGTTGAAATTGGGTTTGGCCAACAGAGTCTCTCGGGCATTCCTCCACCAGAGATTCGCTTCACTCTTCAAATAGAAGGTCGCGCAGTTAACTTTCCTTTCATCAGGGCACTCTACCACCTCGAGGATCTTATCCATTTCCACGATCCAATCCTCCAATTCAACAGGATCCTCTTTTCCTGTGAATTCCTTGGGTTTCATTTCTGACACCTGTTTGGCCCAATTAGTCCCTGTCTGACCTCCGTTGTTCATCATCTGACTCATTTGGGTGAAGAACTGCTCCATGCTAACGTTTTCAGCCATTTGTCTCTGTCAAACTAACCTAAAGCAATATGGTAGTGGTCTATTAGTCACCCCTATGGTATCCTCGGTTATGGTCGCAAATACTTCAACAATTATCCTACAATTATCTAGCATGACAATTGTGTAAAACAAATAAACACGTATCACATAAAAATTATCACACTAAAGCACACGTAACGTGTCCGTAAATCGAATAGAGCATCTAATACGAATCAAATTATGTTCTTATCCTTCTCCTGATCATGGAAGTGAAGATTATTCACAACCAATTAGATGTATCTTGAATCGAACCGATTCACATAAGTCTATAACACACAAAACTTCTTAAGACAGGTTGTGGGTGGGTGGGAGACACCAATACCTATACTTAAGCTACCCATACCCCGAACGGCTTTCCAGTTTTAATTATCTTTCCCTATGTTCATTTGAAATTGCCCTACAGGTTTAATTCCCTTTTACTGGACTGTTGGCTCTGATACCACCTGCAACGACCCCCTTATCCGACTCGGACGAATCGGGGAGGCCGAAGCTCAAAGTAACGGCGGAGAATCGAAAGCACAACACCCAAACACTTACATTACATACTATTAAACATTACAATACTGCAAGTCTTCATACGTTACTATTACACATTATCCTTACGTTGTTCAAAATATCTTACAGCATGTCATAGGGTCTTCTTAGTGAGACTCGTAACCAGTCATACCATAGCCATCGTCCTCTAATCCTGCGGTGGGAAAGAAAACAGAACCGCAGTTTCTAAAGTCAGCTGGGAAATGCTGAGTAAATAAATACCCTAGCTTGTAAAACAGAGGAGAGAGAAATATTTGATTTCACGTCAAAGCATAAGGAGGTATCAGTCATAAAAGTGTAAACTTGATAAACAAAATACGAATGTAAATGGCCTCTTATCTTTGAAACTTCCTTTCTTGCTCTGTAGTGGGGAGTAAAATCCCGAATAGCCCTTCTTTCTATTTATAACTTCCTTGTCTCATAGAAAAGCCCTTTTTAACTTTGTTGATACCGGGAAAGATCTTCTATACTATCACTAGCTACCATGACCTTGACTACCGGCAGCCCCCAAAGACTTCTTGCGGCCAGAGGGGTGAGTACATGGAGAAACCCGGCAGGTTGCGACCGGGTTAAAATAATAGGGGTCGAGTGACCGAAATCAACTCGACATTAATAATAAGTTTCTCCCGTACAACTCTTTCCACTTTACGTTATTACGTTTTGTTATTTATCGAGTGACGAATTCAAGAAACGTTTCAAATCATGAACAAGCTCAAGTAAAACAGATATGTCACAAAACACATTTTGAGGCGAATATTAAAAATCATATCCTGACACGAAATGAGCTAGGCACGCTAGGCTAGGCATATTTACTTACCTTAGTCCAGAAGCGTCTGAGAATTCTAGTCGTAGTCCTTGCCTATGTAAACGTCACCAAGGTCAAGAATGACCGAAATCGATCAAGAATCGAAGCTATACGGGTTTGCCGCCGGTGAGTCGCGCAGTGCTCTTCGCCGCCGGCGATGGAGGAACTCTAAGCTTCGGTTAGGACTTGATTTGATCTCCTTTGAACACTAGGTGACGTTTGGTGGTGATTTTGGTAGGTGGGTGTCACTGGGTTGCTTGGGCCAAGCTTCCCGTCGGCAAAAATGGTGGCCGACGGTGACTTGGTGGTGCTCTGTTTTGTAGAGCTCCGGATGCTGCTGCTTTTCTCTCTAATTATGCTCTGGTCGAGAGAGGGAGAGGGGTATTTTGGAGAAGAAATGAGCTGGGAGGTGGTTGGTTGAAGTTGGGTGGTTTCGGGTTGTTCCCGTCGGGAACAGGGGAGGTGGTGGTGGCGGCTTTTGCCGCTGCTGCTGCCTTGCTCTGTTTCTGGGCAGAGAACAGAGAGAGGGAGAGAGAGAATGAGAGAGAGACTAGAGAGGAGATGGAGATGAATGGTGGTGGTGGAGCTCTTGATGGTGGTGGCGGCGTTGGTGTGGTTTGGGAAGGAGATGGAGGTGATAATGATGAAGGGGATGAAGGCAAGCTTGTAGGAGAAGGGTGGTTCATATATTGTGGAGGAAGCTATAGTTTGAGGCTTCTAGTGGAAGGGTGGGCTTGGTGGCACAATCTTTCCGAGCAAGATGAAGGCAAAGCTTGCCGAGGAAGATGGGAGAATTTGAGGATGATAAGTTTTGAGAAAATGCTAAGGTGTGGGTGGCACACCATGGGTAGTGTACTATAATGTATCACACACAATCTCGCGGTGTACCCGCGTTAAAAAATAAAATAAACTCGCGTATATATTTACGCATATACAAATTTAATATTTTCTAAAATCTTAGAAAATTTCTCAGTTACAGAAATATAATATTTTACCCGAGCTCAAATTCTTAATTAGAATCGTATAACGCTTTCTAAATTACCAATTTACCCTTAGCTATTTGACGGGGTATTACAGTAAGGGGTAAACAACATTTTCACTCAGACACCGAAAAATAACTCAATCCGTAGCCATGTCCTGCAGATAGAATGAATATGCATAAAAAATAGCATTTAAATTATGCTCAGAGCAGAGTTTATGTACAAATAGCAAGTTGGCAGATAAAGCAGGGACATGTTGTGTATTTTTAAGGTGCGTGTACAAGAATTGGTAGAGAGTATGGTCATACCAGAGTCCTGAATAGTGAATGAATTTCCATTACCAACTTGAACTGGCTCAACTCCATTGTTGGGGTCAGAGATGGACAAGTCTTTGAGATCTGCTGTCATGTTATTAGACGCGCCGGTATCAGTTAACCAGTAAGTGGAAGAGGGAGCAGACTGTTGAGTATTGGCATCCTTGGCTGAACGCGATCAGGAGGAGTACGCCCCTGGTATGATTAATCTATTACGTGCCAACAATCAATGGCAGAATGGAAGTCATTGCCACAAATCAGACAAATGACATGAGCATAGCCCTGCTTGGGTGAAACATTAGTTGAACCAGAGTGAGAAGAAGAACCCAAAGGGTTAAAACCACCATTAGAACGTCTGCCACCCTTATTGTGAGAACTAGGGTTACAGCCACCTAGTCGGGCAAAACTAGATCGGCCCCGTGTGTAACACCCCTCATTTCCGAGAGCATTCTTAGTGCAATATCAAGACTTTGGGGGCGAATTTGTAAATAGTTCGTCACGACTTAAAAGTTTGAATTTTAGAGTGTTTGAAAATTTTAAGAAGTTGTTCGGATGAATTTGAAGCACTTGAAGTGTTTGGGGTGGTAGTGGAATTATTTAAAAGTAAGTAGAAGCTCTAATTCTAGTTGTACCCAAAAGTTTGAAAAACTACACTTTCACCCCCTTGCATGTATGACACTTGTCCAACTCCTTGTGACATCTCAAGAGGTAGGGAAAACTCCACTCTCCCACTTGACCATCTGCTGAGAAAGATAGAGAGAGAGAGAGGGAGAGAGAAAGAGACTACATCAACTTCCTCTTCTTCCTCCTTCATCACCACCACTTCTCCACCACAATCTCCACCGTCTCTTCTCCTCTTCCCGACCTGCTACTACCGGAGGTAGTCACGAACACCAGGAGTAAAACGCACAAATCAATTTCGAAAAATATGGAGTAGCGAGTGAGAAATCCGAGTTTGAAGGTAAGAACCCTAGTTCGGTATTTCGTCGATTTCTCCCTTCTCGTTGCAACCCATCGAAATAAACCCACATATTCTTGTTCCTTGTGTTGAGGCGAGTCCGGGAAGCACAAGCATGGCCCCCAATTCGACAATTTTTGCTCCGGCCACCATGCATGCCGAACCCATCCGCCGCCAAACCTCCATAGCCACCGGATTCTTGGTAAGCTCTCATTTCTTGCTCATTTTTGTTGGGTATTGTACCAAAATAATCCTTAGGACACGAATAACCTATTTAGCAACCTCTAATATGCCCAGAATGTGGTTAGGATCGAGTTTGATTCATTGTTTCATCCATTTTGTTCGTTTTTTTGGAACATAAACTGCCCCTGTTCAAATGCTCGTATCTCCCTCGTTTTTTTATCCGTTTTGAGTGATTCAGGACTTTCTGGAATCCTCAGGCAATTGGCTACAACTTTCATGTTTTAATATTTTTCAATTTCGGTCTCTAACCCAGCCAAAAATCGAAGTGAAGTTGATGTGTTCGTGCTTGTTCATGCTGAGTTTTTCCCACCAGCATTTTTTATCCAACTTTGGACTCATGTATCTTCCTCGTTTTTAATCCGTTTTGGATGATTCTTAACTTTCTGGAAAGCCTGGACATAGCTCTATAACTCTCATTCAAACTTATTTGTTTTATTTCAAGTCTAACCTACCTGAATTTGGCCTTGAAGTGGACTCGTTTGATGTGTTTTGAACCATCAAAAGCTGAATTTTTTTTTCTAAGTATGGAGCTATGTTGAAGTATCAATTTGTGACATCTATAACTTCCACAAATTTTAATGAAATCTTGTTTTTCTTTCTCCTGTGTGTAGATGATGTATAATACTTCATTTCATCGTCTCAGGGTCATCTTCAAATTTATAACGGATTTCTCACAAAACGAGCCTAAAGTTGCTAGTTTGAACTCATAAAGCACTATTGAATTTTTCTAAGTATTGAATCGGAATTTTTGTCCAACTTTTAGTAGTGATATCTCTTTGAATACTTAGAGTTTCTAGGAGTTCAAATATGTTCTGGAATCCTTGAATTGTCATCTTCAAAACCCTATTATTATATTTCCAAGTATCCCCCTCAATTGATCACAAATCATCTCTACAGTTGACTAGTTGAGTCGATTTTCCTCTATTTTTGACTTTTGAATTCGACATTCTAAATGACATTTCTAGCCTTAGCGTTCTTCATGAAACTTGCTCGTATTCATATTCAGAGTCTAAATACCAAGTTTGACTTTTCGCAAACCCAAGTTTGACTGAATTGTAGAGGGGCAAAATAGTAATTTCACTTAAACATTGAATTGAGATTAGTTTAGTAACTTGGAGTTTGTCAGCATGTCTTGTATGCGTATTTGGAGTACTCGTATATAATTCTGGGCTAGTGTTGACCAAGTCAAATGTTGGGGTTTTGCAATTTTACCAAACTTTAGGGGCTTAAGTGCAAATTATTGAAAGTTGTAGATTTCGATGCTAAGTACATATAGGAGAGTTTAGAGTCATTCTTACATGTTTTTGGGCCAATATGAGTATAATTTGGGGACCGGGCATTTAGACAGTTTTGGAGTATGAGGGGCGTTTTAGTCATTTATCTTGCACGACCCGCATTCCATGGCATTCTTGCATACAACCTCATATAGAGGGTAAATGCTAATAGATTATATAATTGAATTGTGTATATCCAGTCGTTATTAAGGATCGTTCGAAGTAGACGTACGTATTCGTGTTGCTGCATTTACTGTGAGATTCGGAGACGAGCGTTGTAGGAGTGCTAGCGTTGCTTTGCGCCTTTCATGGCTCAGAGGTAAGTACATATGTACGACCTTTTTATATCAAAATGTGCGTTTGTGTTTGATGTTTCAAATGAATGTTTTTTATATGAAATAGTATGAGAATGCATGTTTTCCACTCGAATGTTGTTGAATTATTTTATTCATCTCCTTTGAGAGCTCTCGGAAAATTACTTGTGAACTGTTGATATTCTGATTCTGTTGATGTGAAAGAGAAGAAATAAAATACCTCTAATAGACTTAGGACGATGTACAGAGTACTGTTATTAATGGGAGGCGTCAAGCGATCCTCCATTTTCTTATGGCTAAGACCATTGAAGCAATGCTTCTTATTATTGGATAGAACGTTAATGTTCACAAATCCGCCCCCGATGAGCCAAAATGTATCAAGATATTGAGGCCAAGGGGTTTATAGAGCTATAGAGTGCTACTTATACTTGTAAGGGTCACTACGGTATAGGGGTGTCGAAACTTAAGGCCTTTTAGCTAATGTTGTGAGCGGGGTTGACGAATGGGCTCCCTTAACGCTCGGGTGAAATAGGGTTTGATAGACCCTAGATGGAACCCTTAGTGATTATTTTGTGATCCCTCTGTCTACATCGATCCTGCTGGTGGCTCTGGACATGCCTCAGCTAAACTTAACGGTTAACTGAACTTGAAAGAAACTTGAATACTCTATTGATGTTGTTTGTGGTTCTAGATATGCCCTAATATATGAAATGACTTGAAAAGCATATGCTATTCGTGAATAAATATCGTTATGATTTCAAAATAACTTGTTTATTCTGTAGATTCTACTGATTTAATAATTCATTTAATACTCATGGTTTATTGAAGTTTTAAAGTCGAAAAGTTCTCGCGACGTGATTACTTATAATTTTTCATAAATTCCCAACTCTCTTACTTATTAATGTTTCAAATCTCTTGGTTTATTTAAACTATTCTTGCGTGCCACTCATCGGTTTACATGTCGTAGTTTGTATTTACTCAGTTTTTACTGGTCATTTTCTTCAAAACTGCGTCGGCTTTTGCCATTTTAAAACCGCAGGTCATCAATCAAGGTGGGGGATGGGAACGCGTATCGAGACGAAAATGTTTAGCTTAAATTAGATCAGTTAGTAGATCACACACGATTTGTTTTAGATTGTACTTAATATCGAAATTTTGTTATGTACTTTAACCGAAATGTAAATTTAATAGTTAATAATCTACTTTTGGTTATCGATTGTCGCGTTAACCCTGAACCGAGATCCCGGGCTGTTTCACCGTGAGTGGTCAAATTGACCAGATCGAGAGACAGCAAAACCACATTTTTTTGTAAATCCACGACAATTTCCAGAAAATTGGCGACCACCACAGCCACGAGAAGAAGAGGTAGTATAAAATGTAGTAAGATTGGACTCAGTAGAAACATTTTGTGTCTCAAGCATCTGTTCCTCCGGACTGAGTTAAACTTGAAGTTTTTTAAAAGAGATATGATCACATCGAGTTCGAAAAGAGGAACGAGAAGAATAATACTCATGGGAAAGCCCATTTAAAGTGTATAAAGCATGTCCTCATCGTTAATCAAAACAGAAGAAGCAGCTAGACGGTCAAGCAAATATCAACTTGTTCATGTAAGTATCGACGAAATCATAACGTTTTTTCTTTAGATTCTGGAGGTCGGATTTTAGTTGCAAAATATTATATCTGGACTAAGAAGCATACCGATGTTCAAGAACTAGCCACGAAGATCGGGAATCAGAGAGGCCAATCACCTAGTGAGAGCTTCTTGAGATAAAGTGACATTAAGAAGAGTGAGTATCTCCTTATCCATCATGTGCCAAGTGGTGAAACCTGTATTAACTTTGGAGGAGAGAGATCCATCGCCAGTGGTGAGGAACTTTGCAGGTCATGGAAGAGATCCATCCACATAACCAAAAAGAGACTGGATCTTGAGAACAGAGGTAATTCGGGGCTTCCACAACACATAGTTGGAGGAATCAAGATTGTAGGGAATAAGATTATGGACTGCAAGCGGATTTGAAGTCGCTGGCGAAACAGTGGTGGAGAGAGCACACATGGCTTTGATACTGTTGGGAATCCAAGGTGCCTTGAATGTACTTGGGCTTGGCGAGGAGTTGGCGACGAAGAGGGGCCAAGAAGCAAGGCGAAGAAACGGATCAAGACGAAGGCAAGAAGACAAAGAAGAAGCAGCAGCTCGACGGGTCTGGAACAGTTCGACGGGTCTGGGAACAGTTTGATAATGACAGACCCGAATAGTTCGATAGGGCGGCTGAATATTGTGTCCTTGTTTGTTTTGGTAACTTCTTTGTTTCTTGGGCACCAAGTCGGTATCCTATGCCTATATAAGGACCTAGGGTCGTGGCTTATTGGTGTGGGTTGTAATCGTGGGTTTCTCTTCAATAAATTGGGGTTTTCGGGTCGTGGAGGTAGCTAGCTCATCGCTAGTGAACAACGTTACATCGTGTGTGTTCTTATGTTCTTGTTTTCATCAATTCATCATTCTCTAAGCTCTGCCCGGATCATAACAAGCTGGTATCAGAGCTTAGGTTGCGGTGTTCCAAGATCAGGGTGGAGCTATAGGGCTAGGGTTTCACAATCCGTGAAATTTATAGCTAGGGTTTCGCGATCAAGGTGGAGCACGCATTTGGGGATTACGGATCTAGAAAAGGAGCTGTAGAGAAGATGACCGGAGGGATGACCAAGATCGACAAGTTCACGGGGAGAAATAACTTCAGCTTGTGGGAGATCAAGGTACGTGCTTTTTTGAACCAGCAAGGCCTGTGGTAGCCATTGGTTGAAGAGGAGGGGGTCGATACAACCACCACTGAGTTTGAGTCTCAGCAAGAGGGGAGGCGGCAGAGGGCTGCCTATGGGGGTTCAGACAGTCAGAGTTCCAGCGCGATGACGGCGGCCAAGGGAAACTACGGTGATGTCTGTTCAAACGGTAGAGAAAAGAGACACCGGTGGACGAAGGATGAACTCAGGATCTGCAGGTTTGGCTGCAGGTGGAGAGCACTTTGGAGGATGGTCTAGTGCTCTAGGCCCCGTTGGGGGGCAAAGGGGAATCCGTTCTCTTGACGAGGAGGCGGAGGATGGCATAAGGAGTCTCTGATGAGAGACAATGCAACGTGAAGGGGACACGTTGCAACACCCCGCGATCCCCAAGCCTTCCGTTCCGGACCGGAAAGCCCAGGAGGGCGATGCTAAAGTGTTGGTGGAAGTCATAAGCATAACATCCATATCTTACAATACTATTACACATTACCCAAGTCTTTATATATTACATCTTATTGGACATTACAAGTCGTTTTTGAGTTTTTCACACGTTACTAATAAAACATTACGCTAACGATGGTCATACTAGCTTACTTTACTATTTGCGATGAAATTCTTCTTAGTGCGTCCCGTACCCAGCTACATCGTAGTCCTCAGCTTCTAAACATGCGGTGGGAAGGAAAACGGAACCGCAGTTTCTAAAGTCAGCTGTGAAATGCTGAGTAAATAAATACCCTAGCTAAACAGATGACGAGGCATATCTTATTCTCAAAACAGTAATATAAGAGGAAACAAATCATAAAAGAGTAAACAAATCACACCAAAGTTATAAAGACGAAAACCAGAGTAAACTTGAAGAATGGAGCAGAAACTTGAATAAAAATCATTTTCTTCTCAATTCTCTTTTTGGAATCTCAACGGGGAGTGTTAATCCCAATCTATTTCTTCTTTCCTTTCCATAAACATCCTTGTCTCACAGAACCCACATTTTAACTTAGTTGATACGGGGAAGATCTATCCATCTCGCATACTCCAAGACCTTAAGTGCCGGCACCCCCTTAAGACTTCTTGCGGCCAGAGAGGTGAGTACATGGAGCAAACCCGGCAGGTTGCGACCGGGTAAAATAAACGGGTCGGGTGACCGCAGCCAACCACGACCAATCTTATCGAAAAGTATATATAACGATCCCCGCACAACTCTTTCCACTTAATATTATTTACGGATTAAGATTTGCTCATGTGACGATATCAAAGCAAAGCAACATCTTTCAACTGTAGGAAAAAATCACATAGAACATGTAAATCATGAACGCATTTTGAGACAAGTATCAAAATCAAACTTCGACACGAAAGGAGCTAGGGAAGCTAGGCTAGGCATATTTACTTACCTCGAGTCCGTAGCGTCAGATCGTCCTAGTCGTAATCATTGTCTACGAGTCCGTTACCTACAAATCGGAGCTTCTAGATCGTCACAAATCTGTGTATAGCTCTGCGAGTCTTATTAAGATTCCAATTTAATAAATCTTATACTAACTCGAGATTCACGTGTTACTTTCTTAAAGTCTCTTTATTTAACTATATTTCTTAGTAACCAAAAATTATAAAGCAACGAGTCTGTATTTGAAAAATTATTAAATAATATATTCCCAAAAATCTTATTTATTTATATATAGAAATCGTCTTCACAAACGTCATGAATTACAAGTTAAACTAATAATAGTTTATATTTTATAACATATATGTATATATATTAGAATTAGCGAATAAACGATATCGAATTTTACGAAGAGCACTTCTCAATATTTGATACGACGCGGTTATTGTAGATAACTATTAAATTATATATTTTGAAAAGTAATTATTTACTTAGAGTAGTTGTTGGTTTATGAAGACACGAAATAATAGTGAAACGATTATTTGTTATATTTATGAAAAATGCTTTATCCAACTATAACAATTTAAACGGTGTTTATAATATTAAGGTTTTAAGAACATTTTTCCCAAACACGACACTACAACGTTTATAAACTAGCCAATATAACTTTTTACAAGTATTACATAAACCGATTTGAAAACTATTTGTCTAAAGCAAAATATATGTAGTTTTTAAACGAAACATTCATCGTTTAATTTGTAACGAGCGGCTCGTATACTATTTTGACGCCCGAATCACTTTTCCGTAACGGGCATGAAAACTACTATTTTTAAAAAATATTTTTAATCCAAAAATAACAATTTTATTTTTCGCGTATAATATAATGTTTAGATAAACGAAGTTTAAACCCCCCAAGTTTGTTTTAAAAGACCACATATAACCCTCCTACTCACAAAGTAATTTTAATAAGATACACCTTCAACCTTCTTAGTTTCAGAAAGTACAACTAGCTGCCCCCCCCCCCTTATGTCAACATAACTTTCTGAAAATACACTTTCACCCCTTTTTACATAACTTCAACTTTCATCAATCAAAGCATGGATTCAAGCATTCAAAATTGCATTTGGTCTATATAAAACAACTAATAAGAGGATTTAGATCATACCTAGGCCAAGAATCGTAAGAAACGGCCAAGAAACGCAACGGGTCAAGTTGTCGAAAACGACGCCGGAAGCTATGGCCGACGGGGACTTCTCCGGTCGATTCTGAGCGTGGCTAAGACCTCCTAGAGGCGGGTCGGACCTTCTAGGTGATAGAGAGACAAGTGGAGAGTTCTGGGTAACTCCCGTTTGATTGGGCCGAAATTGTCGCCGGAAAATATGGAGGTTGGTGGTGGCGGCAGTGGGTTGCTTCGATGGCTTAAGCTGCTGTTATCTCCTCTGCTTTTAGATGGGGAAGAGGGTGAGACAGAGATATATAGATAGAAATCGAGCAGAGAACAGAGAGTTGTGTGGGTGGCGGTGGTGCTCTGTTTCCTGACGGCGGCAGCGGCGGTGGTGGCTCCGGCTACCTCTGCTGCTGCTGCTTTTTCTCTCTGTTGTCAAGTCGCAGAGAGAGAGAGAAACAGAGGGAGATTAAAGAGGGAGATAGGGGCAGTGGGGTGTTGGTGGTTGTGGTGATTTCGCCGGCGATTTCGCCGGAGATGAAGAAGATGACGATGGAGATGGTGGATGCTACTGCTGCTGCTGTGTGTTTGTACAGAGAAGAGAGTGAAAGAAAACAGAGGCTAGAGAATGAGATGGAGGTGGACGATGGTGGTGGTTCTCTCGGTGGTGTGGACGGGGAGGAAGAAGATGAAGGGGAAGGAGGTGAAAATGATGAAGGTGAACTGATGATGATTGCTTAGTGATGACTCATTATATAGGGGGACAAAAAGTGGGAGCATGATGATGATGGTGGAGGCGGCGATGGTGATTGTTTTGGCGGTGAGAAAAATCTCCGAAGGAGATGTTGTGTAGAAGATGAGTTCTTAAGAGGAGTTATAAGGTGTGGTTGATGCACCCAATATTTGGGTGATTGGGTGTGCCTTTCTTCCTAAATTTCGCGGTGGTCGAACACGCGTTAAAGACAAAATAGGTAAAATTCTCGCGTATTTATCTACGATTACTAGCTTAATATTTTCTAAAATCATACGATAATTTATTGTCTACAAAATACTGAAATTTGACGAATTTTATTTTTCCGTAAAAAAAATTCTTTATTTATCTTATAAAAGTTACTGTTTTACCCTTGTAAATTATATGGGGTATTACATTCTCTCCCCCTTAAACAGAGCTTCGTCCTCGAAGATAAAATCAGCCAAATATCCTGATGCCAAAACTTTTTCCTCGAAGCTAAACTCAGTCAAATACTCTTGAGGCGAAAACTTTTATCTCGAAGCAAAATTCAGCCCTGTACCCTTGGTGCCGAAGCTTTCTAATAAGCAACTAATGATCACAGTCACGATCACATAACCAACAAGAAATTTCACATAGCAAGTAATGGCAAACATAGTTACTTCCTAATGCATGTAGTGCAACACGTACTTATGGACTACGTAGAGTCGTAGTCACGTCTATCTTACTTATGTGATTATAGTCTCATTTGGTTACTAAAGGCCAGGGTTAAACCTATCATAAGGGTACTAACGCGTAGTGGGTATTAATGTGTAATGGTACCAAATGAAGGGTTGCGTCCTCTCCCCCTTAGAGAGTGACGTTCCCGGAACTTAATTCGTCCTGGAGAAATTACTAGCCTCTTAGTATTGGGTCAAATAGGTCGTTAATCCGAGATATAGGGTATTTTTCAAATAGCATGGCAATAGGTTGTTCGTAGGTAGAGAAAGTACCCGTGACACTTCCATGAGCGGCTTCTGCCTCAGTCCTTGTTAACACAGCGATTCTTCCCATATTTCCATTATGACCTACTGCACCTCCTGCTGCACCAGCTCCGTTGCTGACATTCAACCCATATCCAGCATTGTTGTTCCCTTTCCTGGGTTGAGCCCCGTTCTGTCCTGCATATCCCGCGTTGTAATTCTGCTGCCTGCCATAGTAATTACCTCTATTGTCCTGGTAGTTGCGATTCCCGTTCTGCTGATTCTCAATCTGCTGGTTACGACCAAAGTTGTTTCCATTCTGCTGACGGTTCCTCTGGTTGTTGTTCTGTTGTGGCCTTCCAAAATTATCTCCCTGGTTCACTTGCTGGTTCCTGGCTGGTTGTGAACGACATTCGTAAGCTCGGTGTCCCCTCTTACCACAGTTATGGCATATGACTTGAATTCCCATGCAGTCAACTCCAGGGTGATTCTGCTGACACTTGTTACAGATGTAGCGGCGAGGTTGCTGACCTCCAGAATTCTGCTGATTGCCTTGGTATCGTCCCTGATTACCTTCTCCATTGTTGGGTTTAAACTTTTTATTTCCTGTGGCAGGGTTGTTCTTTCTCCCTTCTGCTTCTTCCATCTTGCGTTTCTTGCGTTTTTCATCTTGGGAGACACGGACTCGTCAGATGTCAGCAGCCCTGTCGTACGCTTCGTGGAGAGTAGAATAAGTTCGGCTCAGCAGAGACTCCTGTAGCCTTTCTTGCAATCCATCAATGAATCTAGAAATCTTGGAGTCTTCATCAGGCACCATAATACCTACAAATCGCGTCAACTCCGTAAATTTTCGGAAATACTCAGTTACAGAGTCATTTCCTTGCTGTAGGTTTTGGAATTCTATTTCCTTGCTCCTCTTCACATGGTGTGGGTAGAATCGAGATCGGAGAGCAGCTTGGAGGGATTCCCAGTTGAAGTTGGGATTGGCTAGCAGAGTTTCACGTGCATTTCTCCACCAAAGGTTTGCCTCGCTTTTTAAGTAAAAGACCACACAAGTGACTTTCTTCTCATCAGGGCATTCTACCGTCTCAAGAATCTTATCCATCTCCATAATCCAATCTTCCAATTCAACAGGATCCTCTTTTCCTGTGAATTCCATTGGTTTCATTTCTGCCACTTCTTTGGCCCAATTAGTCACTTCCTGACCTCCGTTATTTATCATCTTAGTCATTTGCTCGAAGAACTGTTCCATGGTGACGTTCTCAGCCATCTCTTCCTGTCAGGTTTTCCTAAAATGATATCGTAACGATCTATCAGTCACCTCCTATGGTATCTTTGGTTATGGTCGCAAAATCTTAACAACTATCTCGTAATATCACAACTAGTAATATACCTAACACAATTATCACATAAAACGGGCATCTTATGGCTAGTTCACAGTAAAACACATTATAACTCATCCATACAGAGAAGTTAATACATCAAGTACAATCTCAATATTTCCATCATCTTTCTATAATGAGAGTATCAAATATCCATAACCGAGTAAAATGCATTTCAAGTTAAACCAGATACGTAACACACCACACATCTCCAGACACGATGTGGGCCGGAAAAATCAAGGCCAACACCTAGGCTACCCATAACCCGAATGGCTTATCCGATTTTAATTATCTTGCCCTACGTACCTTTTAAGTTACCCTACAGGTTTAGTTCCCTTTACTGGATCAAATGCTCTGATACCACCTGCAACACCCCGCGATCCCCAAGCCTTCCGTTCCGGACCGGAAAGCCCAGGAGGGCGATGCTAAATTGTTGGTTGAAGTCATAAGCATAACATCCATATATTACAATACTATTACACATTACACAAGTCTTTATAAATTACATCTTATTGGACATTAGAAGTCGTTTTTGAGTTTTTCACACGTTACTAATAAAACATTACGCTAACGCTAGTCATACTAGCTTACTTTACTATTTGCGATGAAATTCTTCTTAGTGCGTCCCGTACCCAGCTACATCGTAGTCCTCAGCTTCTAAACCTGTGGTGGGAAGGAAAACGGAACCGCAGTTTCTAAAGTCAGCTATGAAATGCTGAGTAAATAAATACCCTAGCTCGTAAACAGATGATGAGGCATGTCTTATTCTCAAAACAGTAATATAAGAGGAAACAAATCTTAAGAGAGTAAACAAATCACACCAAAGTTATAAAGACGAAAACCAGAGTAAACTTGAAGAATGGAGCAGAAACTTGAATAAAAATCCTTTTCTTCTCAATTCTCTTTTTGGAATCTCAACGGGGAGTGTTAATCCCAATCTATTTCTTCTTTCCTTTCCATAAACATCCTTGTCTCACAGAACCCACATTTTAACTTAGTTGATACGGGGAAGATCTATCCATCTCGCATACTCCAAGACCTTAAGTGCCGGCACCCCCCTAAGACTTCTTGCGGCCAGAGAGGTGAGTACATGGAGCAAACCCGGCAGGTTGCGACCGGGTAAAATAAACGGGTCGGGTGACCGCAGCCAACCACGACCAATCTTATCGAAAAGTATATATAACGATCCCCGCACAACTCTTTCCACTTTATATTATTTACGGATTAAGATTTGCTCATGTGACGATATCAAAGCAAAGCAACATCTTTCAATTGTAGGAAAAACTCACATTGAACATGTAAATCATGAACGCATTTTGAGAAAAGTATCAAAATCAAATTTCGACACGAAAGGAGCTAGGGAAGCTAGGCTAGGCATATTTACTTACCTTGAGTCCGTAGCGTCGGATCGTCCTAGTCGTAGTCGTTGTCTACGAGTCCGTTACCTACAAATCGGAGCTTCTAGATCGTCACAATTCTGTGTATAGCTCTGCGAGTCTTATTAAGATTCCAATTTAATAAATCTTATACTAACTCGAGATTCACGTGTTACTTTCTTAAAGTCTCTTTATTTAACTATATTTCTTAGTAACCAAAAATTATAAAGCAACGAGTCTGTATTTGAAAAATTATTAAATAATATATTCCCAAAAATCTTATTTATTTATATATAGAAATCGTCTTCACAAACATCATGAATTACAAGTAAAACTAATAATAGTTTATATTTTATAACATATATGTATATATATTAGAATTAGCGAATAAACAATATTGAATTTTACGAAGAGCACTTCTCAATATTTGATACGACGCGGTTATTTTAGATAACTATTAAATTTTATATTTTGAAAAGTAATTATTTACTTTGAGTAGTGTTGGTTTATAAAGACGCGAAATAATAGTGAAACGATTATTTGTTATATTTATGAAAAATGCTTTATCCAACTATAACAATTTAAACGGTGTTTATAATATTAAGGTTTTAAGAACATTTTTCCCAAACACGACACTACAACGTTTATAAACTAGCCAATATAACTTTTTACAAGTATTACATAAACCGATTTGAAAACTATTTGTCTAAAGCAAAATATATGTAGTTTTTAAACGAAACATTCCTCGTTTAATTTGTAACGAGCGGCTCGTATACTATTTTGACGCCCGAATCACTTTTCCGTAACGGGCATGAAAACTACTATTTTTAGAAAATATTTTTAATCCAAAAATAACTATTTTATTTTTTGCGTATAATATAATGTTTAGATAAACGAAGTTTAAACCCCCCAAGTTTGTTTTAAAAGACCACATATAACCCTCCTACTCACAAAGTAATTTTAATAAGAGACACCTTCAACCTTCTTAGTTTCAGAAAGTACAACTAGCTTCCCCCCCTTATGTCAACATAACTTTCTGAAAATACACTTTCACCCCTTTTTACATAAACTTCAACTTTCATCAATCAAAGCATGGATTCAAGCATTCAAAATTGCATTTGGTCTATATAAAACAACTAATAAGAGGATTTAGATCATACCTAGGCCAAGAATCGTAAGAAACGGCCAAGAAACGCAACGGGTCAAGTTGTCGAAAACGACGCCGGAAGCTATGGCCGAGAGGGACTTCTCCGGTCGATTCTGAGCGTGGCTAAGACCTCCTAGAGGCTGGTAGGACCTTCTAGATGATAGAGAGACAAGTGGAGAGGTCTGGGTAACTCCTGTTTGATTGGGCCGAAATTGTCGCCGGAAAATATGGAGGTTGGTGGTGGCGGCAGTGGGTTGCTTCAATGGCTTCAGCTACTGTTATCTCCTCTGCTTTTAGATGGGGAAGAGGGTGAGACAGAGATATATAGAGAGAAATCGAGCAGAGAACAGAGAGTTGTGTGGGTGGCGGTGGTGCTCTGTTTCCCGACGGCGGCAGCGGCGGTGGTGGCTCCGGCTGCCTCTGCTGCTGCTGCTTTTCCTCTCTGTTGTCAAGTCGCACAGAGAGAGAGAGAAACAGAGGGAGATTAAAGAGGGAGATAGGGGCAGTGGGGTGTTGGTGGTTGTGGTGATTTCGCCGGCGATTTCGCCGGAGATGAAGAAGATGACGTTGGAGATGGTGGATGCTACTGCTGCTGCTGTGTGTTTGTACAGAGAAGAGAGTGAAAGAAAACAGAGGCTAGAGAATGAGATGGAGGTGGAAGATGGTGGTGGTTCTCTCGGTGGTGTGGACGGGGAGGAAGAAGATGAAGGGGAAGGAGGTGAAAATGATGAAGGTGAACTGATGATGATTGCTTAGTGATGACTCATTATATAGGGGACAAAAAGTGGGAGCATGATGATGATGGTGGAGGCGGCGATGGTGATTGTTTTGGCGGTGAGAAAAATCTCCGAAGGAGATGTTGTGTGGAAGATGAGTTCTTAAGAGGAGTTATAAGGTGTGGTTGATGCACCCAAATTTGGGTGATTGGGTGTGCCTTTCTTGCTAAATTTCGCGGTGGTCGAACACGCGTTAAAGACAAAATAGGTAAAATTCTCGCGTATTTATCTACGATTACTAGCTTAATATTTTCTAAAATCATACGATAATTCCTTGTCTACAAAATACTGAAATTTGACGAATTTTATTTTTCCGCAACTAAATTCTTTATTTATCTTATAAAAGTTACTGTTTTACCCTTGTAAATTATACGGGGTATTACACACGTGCTGGGGGTTTGTTGTAGGGACTTGGTAGGAGTCGGAACAACAAACAAACTTGTTGTAGGAACTCGGTGGGAGTTGGAAAAACAAGGGGATTCGATTGCAGGAACTCGGTCGTAGTTGGAGCATCGATAGGGTTCGATTGCAGGAACTATACGGGGGTTGGAGCATCGCTGGGGGCACACGTTGTAGGATCTCGGCGAAGATGGAACAATGTTGTGAATTTGGGAATATTGGAGAGAACCGACAATTCAAGCGCAAGCCGGCGAGAGGATTCAAGGCAAGGTGGAGATTTGTTGGGAATACAAGGTGCCTTGAATGTACTTGGGCTTGGCAAGGAGTTGGCTACGAAGAGGGGCCAAGAAGAGAGGCGAAGAAACGGATCAAGACGAAGGCAAGAAGACAAAGAAGAAGCAGCAATTCGACGGGTCTGGAACAGTTCGACGGGTCTGGAAACAGTTCGATAATGACAGACCCGAATAGTTCGATAGGGCGGCTGAATATTGTTTCCTTGTTTGTTTTGGTAACTTCTTTGTTTCTTGGGCACCAAGTCGGTATCCTAGGCCTATATAAGGACCTAGGGTCGTGGCTTATTGGATTGGGTTGTAATCGTGGGTTTCTCTTCAATAAATTGGGGTTTTTCGGGTCGTGGAGGTAGCTAGCTCATCGCTAGTGAACCACGTTACATCGTGTATGTTCTTGTGTTCTTGTTTTCATCAATTCATCGTTCTCTAAGCTCTGCCCGGATCATAACAGATACCATGATCGACAAATGGTAAAATGAAAGAGACAAAGTGTATTCACATTAATGGTGAAGAAGATGAATATAAAGTGTATCCTATAGAGAGAAGAGAGAGCATTAAATAAATATAGGAACCCTAACGGGTATAATCCAACGGGTAGAAGAGGATAAGGCTGTGATGAGCGGCTGATGAGGTTTTGGAGTTTCTCCAAAGGACCAGGGTTTTCACAATAGGGCCCTTATATCAATTGGGTTACAAAAATTATTATAATGGGCTTAAACTAGCTACGGGCTGAGCTTTGAGTAAAGAAGCTTTTTTTGGGCTTGGGCTTCTCTTCTATATTCCAATAGTTTGACTATTCTAATTTGGCTCTACATTTCCAAGTTTTTGAGTGTGCATAGAAATAATAAGTGAAAATGTAGTTAAGTGAACACAAAATGAGTCAAGATTTCTTACAGTTACTTTACAATGCTGTCAAAGAATTGTAGGTACTAACAACGTTTGGCTAATCAAATGACTACATTAAAATGATTAGTGTACTTAGGGTGAGTTTGGGAATGCTTTTGCTGCCAGCACAGCTGCTTTACTATAGCAGAAGCAGTTTTAGTGTGTTTGGTAAAAATAAAATTTCTGCTTTTTCGGACAGTTTCTGCTGTCCCACAGCAGTTTTCAGGAAGCAAGGGGGGAGATGCTTTTCCAAAAAGTGCTTTTGATTAATTTATCTTTAACCGATTTTGACCTTACAATTTTTTAAAATATCAATAATTATCTTTCCAGAAATGACACGTGTCATATATTTTTGTCATTTTACCCTCTCACATCAACTTCACAGTTGATTTTACCAAACACAAAATTACTATATCAATATTTCGCAGCAGCTTTTACGTAATATTTACCAAACAATATTTTATCAAGAATTCACAGCAGCTTTCTATTGTGTTTTCACACAGCAGCTTTCTACCACCGCCACAGCATTCCCAAACTAGCCCTTAGTCTAGAAAACAATATGTATTTTTTTTGTTGTCAATCATAATATGTAAAATTGGAGTATTTTTGTTTTTCGAACCAGGTGGAACCAGGTGTATTTCCATTTTTTTTATAAGAGGTGTATTTCCATTTGAAGTATATCAAACCGATTATTTCAGTTTATGTGTCTTTAATGGCCTAAAACTGACCAAACTGCCCTAGTCTCGAAACAACCTAGCATCTCAAGAACAATAGTCTAATGGGTAAAATACATTTTCCACTGACTATGGACAAAAGACATTTTGCCCCCTGATTTATGGGTTAGATCGAGATAACATCTTGTCACTTGAGAACCCAGAAACCTTCGATTGGGGTTTCTTGAAAAAACTCAGATTCGATTCGATCCGATCCACCACCAATGGAGGCGGAGAACGGCTGCAGTGGAAAACAGAGGCGGTGTTGTGACGATCCGGTGGAGGCGGTTCCGTACAAGAAGACAGAGGGAGAGGCGACGAAGAGTAGAAAGAGAGGAAGAGAAATTGGGTTAGAAGAGGATAAGACAACTTGTGGTCCGACGCGAGAGAGAGATAGATGGATCGTCTAAAAGATTCATTTTCACATTGACAAGTCTCCAACAGTTTTAGATTACCCAAACCTAAGTCTCCAACAGTTTGGTTTGAACTTCTCGACTAATCCATGTTAACAAGTCTCCTTTGTACTAACTTCCTTTCATTACCTTTGTGTCTCAAGTTTTAACAAGAAAAAAAGAGATGGTGGGAGTTGAGAAACTTGAGAAGAAGAGAGGAGGAAGAGATGATGAAGATAGAGGAGAGATAACGTTGTTAGGGTTGAGAAATGAGAAGGAAATGTTTTTATAGTGGGTAATTTCACAATATTTCAGGGGTGTTTTAGTCTTTTCAACCCTCCGGTAGTCGAACGTTAGTTTTTAACTCTGACAAGAGTGCAAAATATATTTTTCCATAAATTAGGGGGCGAAATGTCTTTTATCTATAGTTAGAGTGTGGAAGATGTCTTTTTACCCTAGTCTAATTAGTCATTGCCTTGCTCCTCTATTACGTTGTCATGATGATCATCAATGATCTTTGTTTAATAGACATCTAATCTTTCCATTATTAAACAAATAACTTCACTAATCCTTGCCGCCATAATCAACCAACCATATTAGGAAAGGTGTCACCCTATTAGCCTCACTCCCATTTATAGTTTTATTCTGATGCAGAACTAAAAACATTATTAAAAAGAAACTAACCAGAAAAGGCCTGCTTGCCTTAAAAGTTCAGATTGCTAGATAACATATTAAACTTATTAGGTTGCAGTTTTTAGTATCTTAATACTGTTTCTCTTGATTACATGACACCTATCCCATACTTTCAACTTATAATATTTTCTTCGTTTACTGAAACACCCCTGAAATGTTCTACCTAAATGGCTTAACCAATGATCTTGATAAGGTTAATTCTGTCTTTTTAGCTGATCGGTGCTCGGAATGAGTGATACCTAATTTAAACAAAACTTGATATCGTTTAATGGTATAATAATAGTGAACAATCATTACCAAGACAGAAAAAAGTTCAACGTTTGGTTCTATCGATATCAAGGGCCAGAAATGGAAGTCCAAATCCGTTCCTCAAGGTAAATTTTGAACTATAGTTGCCATATTAAGAAGCAAAACATAAAAAGCCAACTGGAGACGTAGAGACGTGACACGTAACAGAAAAATAAGATATGTCAGAAAGAAAAAAAAAAAAAAAAAAAAAGAATTATTGTATTCAAAATCTCGTGAAATGTATATAATATGGTGCTCAATGGAGTACTCTTTTTTTTTTTTCAAGAATAAATTGCAGCTTTTCATTAAATATGAACAAACATCAGATACAAATCATGAGGAAACCTCACAATCATAACAAGGAAGATTTGGCTAGCTCATGGGCCAAAACATTCCAGCAACGAGATACAAAGAAAAAATTACAACTCACAAAATGAGATTTAATATCCAAGCAATCATCAATCAATGTGGCACATTTAGAACTGGCAGGGGATTTAGAATTCAAACTTTTTACCACTCCTTCGCAATCTGAGAAGAGATTCACAGAAGTCCAATTCTGATTTTTGCACCAGAGCAGAGCGTTTCTCAGAGCCCAAGCTTCTAAAAGAGTAGGATCTGTGATGTTATTCATAGTGACTTTGAAACAATCCAGTTGCTTTCCCCCCTGATCAACACAAACAGCTGCAATCCCTCCTCTATTATTCAAAATGTCCACCGCAGCATCTGTAAATATATTAAAATTAGTTGTAAGAGAGGGAGGAGGAGACACTGACCGAGCTGAACACTCTGCTGCTGTATCATCCAAACAGTTGAAGCTAATGAATTCCTGAAATCTGGTAAGAGCTCTTTGAGCTATCTGATGCGGCATCCATTTAATTTTGTTAAAAATCCAATCATTTCTTGCGTTCCAAATACTCCAGCACACATTCAGGAACAGGCCCAGAAACCATTGTGGATCATCAAACTTGTCTGCACAGTCCACCACCTGCTCCCACCATTCTGACTGATTTCTCCCATTATAGAGTAATAAAGATGACCTGAATGGGGATAACCTCCAAATGTCTCTGACAAAGGTGCAGTCCCTTACAAAATGCAATTCACTTTCACTTTCAGTATCACAAAATCTGCATTTGTCATCATCAAGCAGACCTTTAAGCTTCAGAGCTGCATTGCAAGGGAGAGAACCACTCAAAAATTTCCAGAAAAAATGTTTTATCTTAGGCTGAACCTTCACTTTCCACAACCTCTTCCACAACATATATCTACTACATGAAACATTAGAGGCATTACCCAGGTTCTGCAAAAATTTATAAGCTGAATTCACTTTATAATTTCCATCATTAGAATAAATCCAAATTAGTGCATCTGGACATGAACTTCCTCCAACAGGTAATGACAAAATCAAGCCTGCCTCTTCCTCATTAAACATTCCATTTATCAAATTCACATCCCAACGCCTATTATCATGATCGATCAATTCTCTAACCAAACTGAGATTGCACTGGGGATGCTTACTAGATTCAACATAAGAATTACCTTCTCTTGGCAGCCATGGAGATTCCCAAATTTTGACCTTAGCGCCATTCCCTATTCTCCATCTTGAGCCCAGCTTGATGAAACCAGATGCAGCACACAGACCTCTCCACACCCAGCTGCAACCCTGAGGAGGGGAAGACAGACCAAAAGTGCCATTATGAAAGTATTTACCTTTGAAAATTTTAAAAAACAAAGAGTGATCTCCTTTGTAAAGCCTCCACGCTTGCTTGCCTAACAAGGCCAAGTTGAAGTTGTGCAGATTTTTGAAACCCAACCCTCCACTTTCTTTTGAATTACATAAGGACCCCCAGTTTCTCCAATGAATTCTTTTCTTGTCCAGATCCTTAGCACCCCACCAGAATCTTGCAAAGATGGAGGAGAGCTCATTACAAGTTCTCTTAGGGAGGAGAAAACAGGACATTGTGTATGCGGGGAGTGCTTCAAGAACTGCATTAATGAGCACACTTCTTCCAGCTGCACTAAGAAAGATTGAGTTCCATGCATTAAGCTTGCTGATCACCTTCTCCTTTAAGAAGCCCAGCACATTGGTTTTTGATCGACCAATAAGGGATGGAAGGCCTAAATAAGACCCATCCTTGAAGCACTTATCTATCCCCAAATAGAACTGGATGAAATCTTTGAGAAGCTTGCTAGTACATGGACTGAAAAATACCTGAGACTTATCTCTGTTAATGGCTTGTCCAGATGCCCTCTCATACATTTTAAGGACCGCATTAATTGCACTACATTCAGACATGGTTGCCTTACAGAAAAGGATTGCATCATCCGCAAATAAGAGATGGCTCAATGCTGGGCTACCTCTTGCAATTTTAACTCCTGTAATCCACTTCTTGGCTTCAAAGTGCTTGAAGAGAGAGGTAAGGCCGTCTGCGCAAATCACGAAAAGGAGCGGGGAGAGAGGATCTCCCTGTCTGATCCCTCTAGATGGAGAAATGAACTCGCCGAGCTCACCATTGATAATAAGCCTGAAGCTAACAGTGCTGACACATGCCATGATCCAATTTACCCATCTTTTGCAAAAACCCAACTTCAGCATAATACCTTCTAAATAAGACCAACTAACCCTATCGAAGGCCTTCAGCATGTCCAGCTTAATAGCCAATTCTCGAGAACCCCTTCTCTTGTTCTTAATATGGTGAATAAGCTCTTGCGCAATCATTACATTATCTACAATAAACCTTCCTTTGACAAAGGCTGACTGATTTGGCGAGATAATTTGATCTAGCACTTCTCTCAGCCTATTTGCCAAACATTTAGAGAGAATCTTATAGGGAATAGAACAAAGGCTTATAGGCCTATAGTCCTGAACTCTGGTGGGATTCTTAACTTTAGGAAGCAGCACCATGTGTGTCAGGTTGATGCTTTTGAGAAGCTTACCTGATCCGTGAAAACTCTTAACTGCTTTGCAAATGTCCGCCCCTACTATATCCCAGTAAGTCTGAAAGAAACGAGCTGAAAAACCATCGAACCCTGGAGACTTATCTGGGCTTAGCTCAAAACAAGCTTGCCTGATCTCTTCATTAGTGAAAGCTTGCGTCAAAAATCTGTTCATGCTATGAGTGACCCTCCTTTTAACTGTGCACAACACTGGATCAGTGTCCCTGAATTCACTATCGGTAAAGAGATTGGTGTAATAAGATTGGAAGATACTCTTCACTTCTTGTTCATCGTTGCACCAACTCCCGTGCTCATTAATAACCCCAGAGATTATGTTTCTTCTTCTTCTTTGTTTCACCAAAGCTTGAAAAAACTTGGTGTTTTTATCACCTGAGATTATCCAGTCCGCTCTAGCTTTTCCCTTCCATAGATTTTCCTCGTCGTTCCACAGGGATTCTAGTAAGGATTCCACTCTACACAACTCATCAATATCTGCATCTGGACCATCCTCCCTGATTTTAGTAGCCACAGCTTCATGCTTTCTTATAGAGTTTAGCAGACCCCTATCATTGATCTTACTCCATCTCCGCAACCTTTGTCTACAAATCTTAAGCTTAGTCTTGATGGTGAACATAGGGTTGCCATTCACTTCTTCTCTCCATGAATCAGAGATGATCTTCCTCACTTCCATGTGCTTCATCCATCTTTTGTCGAATTTGAAGAAAGGCATTGACTTATTGGTGGGATGAGGATCTGTGTCAAGCAGCAACATGCAATGATCAGAACCTGGAAAGTACAGATGTTCAAGCTTAGAGCTTCCCCAATAAGATAGCCAAGTATCCGAGGCCACCCCCCCTGTCGATTCTCTCTTCAATGCAGTTGGCTCCTCTTTTCCTATTCCACCAAGAATATGGGTAACCACTGTAACCAATGTCGGTCAATCCATTAGAGTAAAAGAAATTTCTGAGAGGTTTGCAAGAACCAGGGGATCTTGGGCATCCCCCTCTCTTCTCGTATGGAGCCACAATGTCGTTAAAATCTCCCCAAACAAATAAATTAGGACTGCAAGTAGATAAGTAAATGCTGATAGCATCAAGTTGGGAAGATCTAATAACATCATCCGAACAGAGATAAACAAACAATATTTGCCAAGGGTTCCAATCCGAAGAAGACAATTCAACATGAATGAAATATTTGCTGAACTTAATAAGCTTCACACTAATACAATCTGCCCACAAAATTCCCAAACCCCCTGACTTACCCAAAGGATCCACCCAGAAACTGTTCCAACCTCTCATACTACCATAATTATTCTTCATAAATTGTGCTTTCCTCTTCGTCTCACTCAGAAACCATATAACTGGAGAATGAAGAGCCGAAACCCTTCTAAATTGATGAATTGTCAGGGATCTACCAGCTCCCTGACAATTCCAAGCTAAAAGTTTCATTGGGCGGCTTGGGACCAGTTAGGGCTGGTTTCCTCCACCCATTCAGAAGTTGAATCAAGAGAAAATAACGAATTTCTTAACTTTTTACCTTCGACCATCCCTTCAGAGACATTGCTATCCACCTCCATGAAATCAATTTCTCTCCTCTTCAAACTCTTCTTCTCCGAGCTGGGTAAATTTGGCGCTGTTTCTGATTGTCCTCTTGCTTGTCTCTTCCATTTTCTTGTGCTGCTTTTCTTGTCTTCTTCTCCGACGAACTTCTTCTCTTTTACTAGGGTTTTTCCTTCATCTTTTTTCTCTTCGTGCTGTAATGGTTCAGGGGAGATGCTTTGTGACATAGAACTAACTGATGAAAAGTCCATCTTACCCCCGATTAATGAATCATCTTCATGCACCGTTGGACTTAAGGGGTTAAGTAAAACTGAACCAGGAACAAAGCTAGAGATTTGGGCCTCTGAATGTGGGCTAACCAGTTGGCCCATGCTAAATAAATCATCTTGAGCTGTAGAAGTGGAAGTCCGGCCCAGGTCCTCTAGGGTTGAAGTCTTTCCCGCCTTAGAACCACTTTCCTCTCCTGCCTCGGTACTCTGTTTCTTCTCGAGAAATGACTGCAATTTATTGCATCCGACAATCATCTCTTCCCCTAACATCTTCTCCACCCTTTTGTCATTTTTTTCTGTGATTTCCAAGACAGCATTAGGATCTACGAGCGTGCTGAGTTGGTCTGTGAGTGTGGACTGTATCGACAACGACCCTTTGGCTACCCTCGACCTTTCAGCTGCCTCTGCAACTTTCTCCGCTACCTTTGCAGTCTCCGACCACTTTTTCTTCCAAGATTCCGGCACCGGTGACGAAAGGGAATGGGAAATATGTTTCTTCGGTTCATTAGCGGACATGGAGTCTTCTTCGCTATGAGCTTCTGATAACCAAAGCTCCGAGGGGAGCTTTGCTCTAAGTCTTCTATGATCAAAACCTGATGAATCTTTTGCTGCCTTTAAAACACAAATTTTGTCATCATGCTCCAAAATACCACATTTTTCGCAAATGAAAGGGAGCCTCTCGTATTTAAATTCAACACTAATAAGAGTTTGCCCCTGCAACTTTAAGTTTGCATCTTTCAACAATGACTTTGAAATATCCAGCATCACTTTCAACCTTACTATTCTGCCTGATTCAGTAGCTCTGTTAATAAAAGTAGTCTCCAAAAGATTACCGAACTTAGCCGCTATCTTCTTGATGATTCTGTCCGTCATATACATGTTAGGAAGATTCCATACCTGAATCCAAAACGGCGAAAGTTTGAACATAGCGTCTTCAATCACCATGGAAGGCTCCCACTTGCTAAGAACAAGTAAGCAATTCTTAAAGAACCATGGCCTCCCTTTGAGAATTTTTTCCAGATCTTCTTCCTTGCCGAAAAAGAAGTGAAAAAACTTCCCTTTGATGTGCTCCACCTTAAATCTCTCTGGTTTCCCCCATATCTCAGACATCGTTCTCTTCAATCCCGTTAGATTAACTGGTTTTTGAGAGATTATCATCCCAACCAGACTACAAGAATACTCAGTAAATCTCTCTTCAACCTCGTCTTCGCTGAGATCGATATCCACCTCCTCCTCTGATTGGATATCAACCTGTTGCAATCCTTCGATCAAAGCTAACTCTTCCGCCGAACTCATTCTCCAAAAGAGAAACAGCACTCTGACAAAGCAGAGAAGGAACTTGCGAAAGCACAAGACAACTTTCTCTCTCTAGACACCTAGAAGAGAACAAACAACTGCTCAATGGAGTACTCAGGGTAGTTTAAAACAGGAATTTAGAATGAAGCATTCGAGTTGAACAATACAGATCAACATAGATAGAGCTTCGGCACTTTATGTCAAATGTTCTTTTTATGTCATACACCCTCTGTCCTACCTGATTGGTAAATAAGTTAATCATGTATTAATTGAATCTAGCGATTTGATTAGTCAAACAAGGCAAGAATGTGACAATTTTTGCATCTTCTTGTAGAGTAAACGACAACACACTCCGTCTCACCTCTTTCTCTATAGCACGACTTTTATATCTGTATCTGGGTCATTTTGACTGGGTGATTTGGATAGTAAAACGATGCAATTTTTTATCGTGTTTTGGAGCAATTTTTACTCAACAACACAATGAAAAAATTATCAAAAGACTGCATCATTTTGTTATTCAAATCACCGGGTCAACGTGACCCAGTGAATAGTGGTAAAAGTCTGGGGAGAAAAAGCTGGGACAGAATGGTAGTATGTGCTATAATAGTGATATACTTCCTCTGTTTCTTCTCTTGCTTACCACTATGATTCTTCTCTTTCCTATTAATTTGACTTTTACCACTATTCACCGGGTCATTTTCACCCGGTGATTCCGATAGCAAAATGATGCAATTTTTTGATAATCTTTTCACGGTGTTATAGACTAAACGTTGCTCTATTACACAACAAAAAAGTTATAAAAAATTGCATCGTTTTGCGATCCAAATTACTCTGTAAAAGTGAACCCGATACGAGTCAAAAAGTCAAATTGATAGAGTAGAATCAGAGTGATACTAATTCACTATTCATCGGCTCACTTTGATTCGGTGATTTGGTTAGCAAAATAATGTAATAGTTTCTTGTAATTTTGTAATCTTTTTATGGTGTTTTACAGCAAAGTTAAATCTACCACACAATGAATAGATTATCAAATTCTTGCGTCGTTTTATTAATAAAATTATCAGGTTAAAAGAAAGGAAGTATGACCAGTAGCCTAAGGACAACACCCTACTAGTAGTGATTTTTGGTTATTTTGATAGACCTTGTTCATTAAGGGTTCATAATTGATTAGAACAACGGTCCCAAATTGCATTTAGTTTTCCCTTTGCAAGAGGGAAAAAGAGCCAAAATTGAAAGTTTTAGTAATAGTAATAAGATAAAGATGTAGAACTTCCTGGATACTCCATCTACTTAAATGTCTTCATTTCCTAGAATGAATCTTACTATTAAAAAGTTAATCACTGGTTTAATCTAACTTTTCGAGATGCTATCTTTTCAGATCATGTTGTTATTTCTTAAAAAAATACCACAAACAATTAAGAATATTTTTATGAAATCTAACTAGTCAAAATACATAATTTATGCAGCTAGGGTGGTAGTTCAAGTGGTAGAGCGTTGGAAGCTCCTGCATGAGTTTCCGGGTTCAAACTCGGTTGACGACAAAACAATTTCTTAAAAAAAAATGCATACTTTATCTTCGGAAAGAGTACACCCAAACACTCAGTTCTGGACGGTGTGGGTTTGTGGATACCCGATTTCAAAACAAACTTATCCAACCCGTACATATTTTTATTTTTCGGGACTGAGGTGTAGCTCCTCTTGCGAGGTACGCACAATTGGTTAAGATGCAGTGAATAGTTTTCATAACATGTGAATTGTAGCATTTTGATTCATTTATGAATACCAGCTTAGCAATTGAATATGACGGAATGGGATTTCACATGAACATTGAGTTCACATTTTAACTTGGACTACCTTTTGAACATTGAGTTCATGAATAATTAGTGGTTAATCCGTCAAATGTTTTTGATTTGTTATTTCTTTTGTTTACATGGTCAATGGTCTTTTTCAACAAAACAATTGTTACTCTGACAAAGATTATCTTCACACATTTCTTAGCATGAGTTCTTCACCGTCATAACTAACCATTGTTCCTCATTTTTTTTGTTGCGATTTATCAATGCAATCGCCTTTCATGTGAGGAACTTGTATTTCAAAAGTACTACCTCTGTTTCGCCTGTTTCAGCCTACTTCACTTTTTGTCACTATTCACTGGGTTACTTTCATTCGATGATTTGATTAGCAAAACGATACAAGAATTTGGTAATCTTTGCATGTTGTTATAGAGGAAAGTTTATTCTAAAATACCATGAAAAAATTGTTAAAAAATTACATCGTTTTGGTACCCAAATCACCAAGTCAAAGTGACTCAGTTACGGGTTAAAAAGTCAAACGCAGACGAAACAGACGAAACGGAGGTAGTACTAGTTAGTGTGGTGATAATACATAATGCCATGAGAGGGCGAGTGATCATTTACTAGTATTCAATTACTACCTCTGTTTCTTTTATTTTAATTTATTTTATTTTTTGACACTATTTTTTGGGTCACTTTGATTTGATGATTTGATTAGTAAAATGATACTTAAATTTGATAATCTTGCATGATTTTATAGAATAAACTTTACTGTATAATATTTTGGAAACATTGTCAAAAAATTAGATTATTTTGTTATCTAAATTATCAAGTTAATATGACTCAGTGCTTGTTTGGTTCGAGATTAAAATCTCATTTGAGATTAAAATCTGCCAAAAAATTTAATCTTGTTTGTTTCGCAGATTTTTTGAGTCAGATTTTAATTTAAGTTGGCTAATAATCTGCAGATTATACAATCTCCGATTTTGAAGATTTTTTGAGTGAAAAGTATAAAATATCATACTCTATCATCCTGTTAATGCTTGAATTGTTAATTTGTGCAAACGCTTAGCATCTTAAACGTATTATAGTTCAAATAAATGCATTTATTGTAAATTTTGTTGTAAAAGCTACAAGTTTTGCCAAACGTAATTAAATTTAAGCTAGTTTTTGCCAAATTTTCAGCACATGCCAAACAGTTTTCATATTATAATTTCAGCCAGCTTATTCACTCCGGATTATTTTCATCGAATTATTGAGATTTTAAGCTGTAACCAAACAGGCTCTCAGTGGCTAGTTAAAAATATAAACGAATTTGAAGGAAAAGAAACGGAGCTTGAAATAGGAAAGTGGAAATCCATATAATTAGAGGTCAATTCTTTGAAGTATCCAAATACCAAGTACCAACAACCACCCATAATACCCCCTGAAGACAAGTGCACACAGGACATAAAATCAAAAGCTAGAGATAACCCTATCTATTAATCGAAACAAGACAGAATTGCAGATGACACACATTTACTTTGAAATTAAAACCCCCCACTTTTTCCTTGCCCAAAACCTGATAAATGCCAGTTTTGAACAACCACCCACTGGTCATAGCATTAACTAACATCCAAATACCTATACGCAATTGTAAGAATTCTTCCTCCACCTTGCTCCATCTCCCACTTCATCTTCTCTGAGTCTCTCCTTACCATAATTACCCAGTAACAGAACAATCAATAGTCAATATCATATTCTTATATTCATAGTCATATTCCTAACGAAACGAGACCTTAGTAAATATAATTGGGTAACCAAAAGACTAAATCACGAGTAACAACCTAAGTAAATTAACTTCGTTGTTCTGTCTTCTTCGTCTCCTCACCTCTATCTCTAGTTGAAGATTAGTCGAAAATATGAAACAAGACGTTCATCATCTCACTTCACTTCTGTTTTTGTCAAAGATCACACGGAAATATGAAACAAGATGCTCATTAACAAATATTAGTACTCATGGAACGAAGTAGGCTCTCCACGGTTAGAGATCACTCAAAAAATGAAACACATCAAACACATATTAGTACGCGTAGCCTGAACTAATCTCCATGTAGTAAAATCACTCGAAAAATGAAACAAGATGCCCATTAGTAAATGCAAATTGAACCCATCAACATAGTACTTATCAATAGATAGATAATGAGCTACTACATAATTCACATTATTGTGACATTAGTTTTCTCACTAATCACCATCTAGAAAAACTAGGGAACACCATGAAGATGAACAACAACTACAAGATCAAGATTTCCCCAATTCTCTCTCTCTCTCAATCATCACCATTCATCAAGCTGAAGAAGGAGACCCACTAGAGGAAACATGAGGATGATGGACCCCATTGTTATGTTCCTCTTGACCATTTATGTTGCTGTTTGATTTGGGACTGTTGTTGTTGCTGTTGTTGTTGTTGAGGCCATTGCTGTCAAAAATTGGTACTCTGTTGTTGTTGTTGTTGTTGGTGGTGTTGATCGTCTCTTTCCGACCAAATGTGTTCTTGTTGTTGTGCATCCACACCTTGAGCACCCCTCTCCGGACTCCGATCTCGTTGCAAAACTCTTGGACTCTGCCCTCGTCTGATCTCTGCATCTTCCAACCCAATTTCTCCGAGAAGGAACGCATCTTCTCCTTCTGCTCTGTGCTGAATCTCGTCCGGAACCGCTTCCTCCCACTTGGGTTCTCCGATTTCGCCCCCGTCGGAGTCACTGGAGTCAGACCCGGATGCTCCTCCGCCGCCACCGCGGTGCTGAGGGCCAGAAGCATGTTGGGTGCGGATCCGTAGCACGAAGCAAGCGGCGGGTGAGGCGGAGGAGAGGGGGAGGAGTACGGCGAGCTCCGGCGAGGTTGCGGCGGCGGCGGAGGGAGGAGGGCGGGGTAGCGGTGGTGGAATTCCAAGGAGAGATTGCTCGTTGGTGGGTAGTCGTCGTCGCGGCGGTGGAAGTTGCGGTGGCAGCCACAGGCGGCGCACTTGAAGGAAGTTGGGTCGGTGGGGTCGAAGGTCGGCGCAGGCATGAACTCGCCGCAGCCGTCCACGGCGTGTCCCCCCATGGCGGCGGCGTGGTTCTTCAGGCATTCCTTGTACGGAATTGATGCCGCGGAGGCTGGAATCGGCGGTGGGGGGAGGTTGAAGAGGTGGTGGAGTTGCTTCTGATTCTGACTCTGGCTCTGGCTCTGGCTCTGATTCTTCAGTGCTCCATTGGTGAATTGAAGAAGCGGCTTATGGGGTGGCGATGATGGTGGTGGTGGGGGTGGTGGAGCTGGTGGGGTTTCATTTTCTGTGTCTGGTGTATTGCAATTGTTGTTGGTGGGGGAGGTTGTTGGTGTTGGATCCATGAACAGTGAAGAGAGAAGGTCTTAGGGTTAGGGACTCTTTGCCTAATCTGTGAAGGTCATCACAAAACTAACTCTTCCAAATTCTCTCCCTAGATGGGTTTATAGAAAGAGGGTTGGCTTAATTTGGAGGAGATGATGAAGATGGTTGAGGAGGTGATTAATGATTTAAGAAATTTGGGATGGGGGAGGGAAGGGAGATGAGAGAGAGAGAGAACAGAGATTGGGCAAGTATGGAAGGGGGTGGTGGGCTAATCTTGTGAAATTAATTAAAGATGTTGAGATCAAATATATACAAACGAGTGATGAGGTTAGATGTGAGCAATAAATATGTCTGAAAAATGAGCTTCCACTTTGGTTTAAATTTGGGGCACTGTCCTCATCTCATGGGTAGTTATCTGCTGCTCATGGATCAGATGATATAGTCTAGCACCAATTACTTTTTGCCATAATAAGTTCGAAATTATAAGGTTGAACTACTCTCCCATTTCATGTGTCATGTCATTTTGACCAGGTGTGACAAAACTCTTTGATAATATTATTTGATTAGTCAAGCGATATAACAATAATGCATCTTTTTGTAATGTGTAGAGCTAGAATGTCTCTACAAAATTGTCATATGAAATATAAGTCTAGATAATTCAAACATGGTCATACCTTGCAGCCGCGTAGACTAATCAATAACTCACACATGACCACTATGTCGTGCTTTGTGCACACTAGGTCATGTCATGTCAGCACGCGGGGGACCTCGAGACTAGTGATGACAATATGGTCATCTGAGATCCGAGCGATCCGAACCGAATGGATCGGATGATTCGGAAAGCTAGACCCGAACGGATTTGGATCTGGATTTGGAGCTGAGGGTAGATCCACCGGGTTCCGATCCGATCCGATGTATATGTGTGCTTTACAAATATACCCCTATTACCTCACCACGTACGTTTACAAGAAGAATACTATAGTAACTCCAACCTACAATGCTATTTCTTTTCTTTTTTAGGCTTCATAACTTATGAATATGACTTAGCGTATGCAATAGTGTTTACTTTTTTATATTGTTATTTCTATTTTATTGCAAACTCGAGCCGGATCCGATCCGAATCCGATCCAACTATGTACTATATGGATCCATGGATCGGATTTGGATCAGCTGAATGAGACCCGATCCGATCTGATCCGAATCCGGTGATGATCCGAACGGATCTGAATCTCATTTCTCCTGGTTGGATGTGGATCGGATCTGGCCTGATCCGATTCGGATCCAAGCCGTTGCCATCCTTACTCGAGACAGGGTCCCTCGCATCTCAGCAGTTCACAGGGGAGGCAAGGAATTTGGTGGTTTGGAGGCTGGAATAAGGCTCGTCGCAAATGGTTCTTGTCCCATCTTCGACCCATGAACATTACAAAGGAGACTTATTGAAACAATTACATGTGATCTGATATTAATGGCAACAGTCTATATAGATCTCCGTATTAGCCACTTAATGGGGGGCGGGGTTGGATTCAATCCGCAACTCCCCCTGTCTATTATACTGGGTTTATATATATAAGGTTCACTTGCTTCATAGGAGTCTTCTAATTCATTCGAAAAACACATACCATACAAGTTAATTGTCTCTCTCCCCTGTAACGTCGTGGCTTATTTCCATCCTCACTCTCATTGGTCTCTCTGGACTTCTCCCCATTTGGTTTCTTGTGGTGTTTTTGGATTTCCGACAACACACACACCTCTCATCCTCATCAACATCTTAGTTTCATATTGCTGAACCCGATGTGAAACCCTAATAACCAAACAAGAGCTGTCCTTCTCTTTGGTCATTTTCTCTTTTGCAGTATTGGCAGTTAGTTCAAATTACACTTTCTTTACTCTCCCCCCTGTGGTATAATTTTTTTTTTTGTAGCTAGGGGGCGGGGTATTTCGTATAAGATTGTTAAAATTACGCCTCTTTTCACAAACTTTTAGCATTATTCTACTAAAATTGATTTTTATATTTTTTTATTTTGGAATTTCGGTCTCCTTAGTGTGTAATCCTAAAATTTTGACTTTTAGGTGGGACATATTAAATAACATTGTATATTCTTATTTTCTTTAGAATCATATCCTACCAGAATCCCAGATTTTACCTAGTTTAGTGTCCTACTTGGAGTTATGCTAAGTTTTTAAGAATCTAGTTTTGTAAGTATATTTCCTTATCTAGAATTTGAGTTTTGGTAGAATTGGCATCCCAAATTTGAGTTTAAAATGTCGAAGAATCATACTCAAACACCTACGATACCTAGAGTTTCCCATCTACAAAAAACCTAGGGGAAGCCTATATAGAGTGATTCGCGACCCTCCTCAGTAACGATCAACCTCCATTTTTGAGCTCCACTCCATTCTCTTCTTCTCTTCTTTGGTTCTTTGTAAATTTCATGGACCCTTCTAAACCATTTCATGTAGTTTTTTCGGCCAAATACAAGGATTGTCCACATAGTTTAGGCGCTTATGTCAAGGGTCCTGGCTCAAGGGAGACAAGAGAAGAATTGTTGGATACAAGTGAGTTTCGCAAAGTCTATGTTTTTAAGATATATTAGTGTCCAGATTTATTGGAAATTCTCTTTGTTCATCGCTTTCATGCTACAAGTACAAAGTGTAAAAAACGATTTGTTATGGTGCAAGAAAACTATCGGGGTGATGTTCCACCGTTTTAGCCTGATTCACCAAAAGATTTGGAGTACATTGTAGCCTTTTGTGCAGAACCTTCTTTTGTTCATTTTATGGGTCAAACTAGGATGAATGAATTGAAGGGTGAACCTACATAAGACTTCGTTTCTTATGAAACTGATCCTAGTGTACACGAGGTTTGTAATACAACTCAATCTGAAGAAGAAACTCCGCAACAGTTAATTTCAGACTATGAAAAGAAGTGAACTAGACGTTCGCTTCTTCTTCTTCTTCTTCTTCTTCTTCTTCTTCTTCTTCTTCTTCTTCTTCTTCTTCTTCTTCTTCTTCTTCTTCTTCTTCTTCTTCTTCTTCTTCTTCTTCTTCTTCTTCTTCTTCTTCTTCTTCTTCTTCTTCTTCTTCTTCTTCTTCTTCTTCTTCTTCTTCTTCTTCCGCTTAACTTTGGCAGTGAGGATGAGGCAAGGAGGTCACTGAAATCCTTTGATTGATTGACTATATTTCATAGTTCTGCTTATTTTAATTGAATGTTTAGCTCTTTTTTTAGTTCCGTTCAATTAAATAAATATAGTTTTTGTCGAATTCTTGTGATCAATAGGGGAATACTATTGAATTTAAATCCGTATGAGAATTGTTTCAATTGAAAGTGGAATAAAGTTTAGTTTTGTTTACGAGAATTGTTTAATTATTCTGCTTCGTTGTATCTCATGAATGTTTCCAATTTTGTTATGATAAATGTGATGTTTATTCACATTGATTAATCAATTGATGTATGTTGACTTATACCATATGCTCTATGCGACTCCAACTATGATTTGTATTTTGTTGGATTAGAGATTTAAAAAAAAAAATCATTCATATCTTGAATTTTTGCATTCTGTATGAATATGAGTAACAAACAAGTATATTGTCAATCATAAGTCATATTAATTGATATCGTGAATACTTGCTATTGTTCTTATGATTATATGTTACAAAAAGCATATTACACTTGGTCATTTTTATGGAGTAGTTGATATGCATGATCTAGAAAAAAAACAGATGAACGAGACAAGCTTTGAAGATAAAGTTAATTTATTCCTGGGTTACAAGTTGGAGAATTCATGGAGCAAGACAATGCAGAAAGATGAAAAAATATATTTTTTAATTAGAGATTCAAAATATGATTTTTCATTGAATTGACAACTGGGGAGATTGAAACAGGATGAGCCAGAATGTTTCAATCTAGTATCCCGCACTATTTCTTAGTGTGTCAATTGAAGAATAAAGTATATATAATCATGTAGTGCACTGTATATGAATATTATAAATGATACGAGTATCTTTATTTAGATAATGTGTGATGGTAACACATGTTCTTGCAAGCAATTTCGGCTTCTTGAATCTGGTCCCGCAATAAAATTATCAGAAATCTTTAGTTTTGTGATCCTTGATTTTCAGGCATTATCCTATAATTTTTGCATCATTCTTAGGTATGGGATTATTCATGCAGCATCATGTAGGGTTTTGATTCATGGATGCACAACGGAAACACAAACAATCATAACCCATGCAAAACCCTCCAAGGATCACAAGTCAAGAGACATAACGATGGTAAAGGAAGAAATCAATAACACACCTTAGGGTTCTCCTTTGATGACTTCAAACGCGAATTATGTCACATTCTCTATAATTGATCCACGCGTAGAGTTGAATAGTAGATTTTGCAATCCTTGGTGCTAGCCCGGAAAGAGGAAGAGGAAGAAGAATCACGCAAAACGAGACGAACAAGGAGGTGTTCGGCCTCCTTGTGGCCGACGGGGACGGGCGGCGGCGAGGGAGGGGCGGCGGCTCCTCTCTTGCTTGCTTGCTCTCTCGTTTTGTTCTCTCCCA
The DNA here is from genome assembly GCA_023055425.1 of Linanthus parryae. Lineage (NCBI taxonomy): Eukaryota > Viridiplantae > Streptophyta > Magnoliopsida > Ericales > Polemoniaceae > Linanthus > Linanthus parryae. Next base: position 159,296,795 of record JALGPY010000002.1, on the reverse strand, counting down.
CTCAAGTTATGTTCAATAAGGTCATAAGTGTGGGAAGGAAGGAAGGAAGGAGTGTCCTCTATATAGTCCAACAAATCCTTGCCAACTACCTAAATGACATATTCTAGTCCTACTTGAATTCAATTTAGTCCCTTCCTTGCAAATTAGTCCCTACTAAGTTTGCAAAGTATTGCAAAGTGATCCTTCTAATTAATTAATACAATTAATTAATTCCCAAATCTAGTTCAACTCTATATAGCGTGTGACCCCATAGGTTCTATCTAGTTGGTAGCAACAATTTGCTAATATGGAGCGGTTTCTAGCAAAACATCCATTCTAGCCAACTAATAGAATAGTCATCTTGACAAACCTTGTACAAGTAATTATCTCATCCCTTTGTCTCTATATCCGGATTGGACACGAGACATACAAGTCACACTCGTATATCCAATCCACAGTTTCTCGATCCATGGGAATAGCCTTATTCATGCAAATAACATCAATATTCCCATATTGATTTATTTGAGTCTGGCCAGACATTCTATAAGCACTATCCCTCGAGTGGCCTCGGATATTTGCTCCCGTTATGTGGGAGGGACAAATTCTATCTACATCCACTACGATCTCTAAGCTTGCTTCTAATTGTATCCGGTACACGCCTTTATAACTACCCAGTTCGGTGTAGCGTTTAACGCTACCAAAATCACAATAATCCACAACTAGAATATCTAGCGACTTCAATTCTAAGGATGACAATACCATTGCACCGCGAGAAGCACTTGTGACTTATCATAACATGTATGTAGCCTTCTCGGAGATGGGTCAATCCAGTGCGCCATTACCCTTAATGCACACCTATGTGTTGGATCATGATAACTCCATATCAATCCAACCCATACTAGTCTATAGATGATTGTCCTATTAATCATTATACTGAACTAGGGATATTTAAGATAAATAACACAATTGTAATCTAAGGACTTCATTATATTAAATATCCAATAAATAAAAAAAATGAATTTTCTAGCCACAAATAAATTCATACTAAACTAGATTGCCTCTAGGGCATCTATTCCAACAGTCTCCCACTTGCACTAGAGCCAATATGGCGCATCTCGTATGCCCATACTCCTAGTGTGCCCTTCATGATTCCACTGCGAAAGCGGATTTGTAAGTGGATCTGACAGATTCTCATCAGTAGGAATCTTGCATATCCGAACGTCTCCTCTATCGATAATATCTCGAATCAGATGAAACTTTCTGAGCACGTGCTTGGATTTCTGGTGCGACCTGGGTTCCTTTGATTGCGCGATCGCCCCAGTGTTGTCACTGTACAACTCAACTGGATCCGCAATTCTAGGAACCAAACCAAGTTCAGAAACAAACTTTCTGATCCAAACAGCTTCCTTTGCTGCGCTATTTGCAGCAATGTACTCAGCCTCTGTTGTAGAATCAGCCACCGTCTCTTGCTTGGAACTCTTCCAGCTCACCGCTGCTCCATTCTGGCAAAACACATATCCCGACTATGATCTAAAGTCATTTTTGTCGGTTTGGAAGCTTGCATCAGTGTAACCCCTTACACGCAACTCTTCCTCACCGCCAAACATCAAGAAAGCATCCTTAGTTCTTCTCAAGTACTTTAGGATGTTCTTGACTGCAATCCAGTGACTCTCACCCGGATTGGATTGGTATCTTCTTGTCATACTCAAGGCATATGACACATCTGGTCTAGTACATAACATGGCGTACATGATAGATCCTATGGCCGAGGCATAGGGAATTCTACTCGTGCATTCCTTATCAATCTCATTGGAAGGACAGCCACTCTTCGAAAGAGTGATTCCATGTGACATGGGCAAGAATCCCTTCTTGGAATCTTGCATGTTGAACCGCTTCAACACCTTGTTAATATATGTACTTTGACTTAGGCCTAGCAGTCTCTTAGATCTATCTCTATAGATCTTTATACCGAGTATATAGGCTGCTTCCCCTAAGTCCTTCATTGAGAAACACTTCCCTAGCCAATCTTTAACAGATTGCAGCATGGGAACGTCGTTTCCAATGAGTAGTATGTCATCCACATACAAGACCAGAAAAGCTACAGAGCTCCCACTAACCTTCTTGTAGACACAAGACTCATCTTCGTTTCTGATGAAGCCAAACTCTTTGACTACTTCATCAAAACGTCGATTCCAACTCCTAGAAGCTTGCTTCAATCCATAAATGGATCGTTGCAGCTTACAGACTTTGTTGGCTTGCTTTGGATCCTCAAAACCCTCCGGCTTTATCATATAAACGTCCTCGAGGAGATTCCCATGAATGAATACTGTTTTGACATCCATCTGCCAAATCTCATAGTCATGGTATACTGCAATCGCAAGTAGGATTAGGATGAATTTGGTCATAGCGACTGGTGAAAAGGTTTCATCATAGTCAATACTATGAATCTGTCTGAATCCTTTAGCCACCAATCGGCCCTTATAGGTAATCACACTACCATCCATGTCGATCTTCTTCTTGAAGACCCACTTGCACCCTATGGGCCGCGCCCCTTCGGGTGGTTCCACCAAAGTCCATACTTTGTTGGTATACATGGATTCCATCTCGGATCTCATGGCTTCTAGCCACTTCTGAGATTCTGGGCCTTTCATGGCCTCTTCATAGGTAGTAGGCTCATCATCTATGAGCATCGTGTCACCAGAATCGGTCACGAGAAGTCCATACCTCTCGGGTTCCTGGCGCACTCTACTAGATCTACGAAGCTCTTGTGTTACTTGAACAGGCTGCTCCACAACTCCTTGTGGTTCCTGTTCATGTTCCATAATCGGTTCAGTTATTTGTGGTTCTTGAATCTCTTCAAGTTCTACAGCCCTCCCACTTGCTTCTTTAGAGACAAACTCTCTTTCTAGAAACACGCCGGTCCGAGCAACAAACACTTTGTTCTCGGTTGGATTGTAGAAGTAGTAACCTTTAGTTTCCTTAGGGTACCCCACAAATTTACACTTATACGACTTTGGCCCTAGCTTGTCTGATAGAAAAAGACTAAAGAGCAGCAAAACCTTCCTCTAACGTGCCTAGGGCTTGCACAGATCCCTAGGAGGCCGTGCGCCTGGGTTTTCCAGGCTCTTTGACTTTTTGTCTAGCTCTTTTGGCAGTTTCAATCAGTCAGTTATTCTTCTTAGAGATTCTATATGATTTTATTCCTTTTCTTCAAGTAAAGAGAGTTTAATTAGGAGTAAAATATATATATTTTGTGAAAATCATATTTTATGTGATAATGATCACAATAAGATGTATTTTTCTATTTGAACTCTTTTGTGAACTTAAGTGGTTCTCTATTTAAAGTTAATTGGAGGAGTTTCACTATAAATAAAAAGAGAATCAATTACTTATTACCCACCTCCAATTAAGGGTAATGATCCTTATAACACGTTTAGTTTCAAAACTCTCTTGTTTGCCCCTCTGATTTGTACTCGTAGAAAATAGCAACCGGGGTTTTTCTATCTAAAATTTTCCGCTATTTAACGGTTTTCAGGGGCAATATTGTCCAATCAAGTAAAATATGAACTTGACGAATCCAGCAGTCTCTGCTGCCGCTCCACCGCCTTCTCCATCAACTTGACCCAAGAAACCGGCAACCAACAGTCTTTGTTGCCACACCACCGCCACCTTCTTCGTCCCCGTCTATTTCAATATCCTTCCAATTTGACCATTTTCAAAAGTCATGCAAACATTTATCTCATCACCATACCATACCAAAAGGAACAAAAATAAAACCCATAAATCCCCATTCGTCCTTCAAGGAGTCGAACAAAAAACAAACAGAAAAAATGGGACATAGAAATAGATTGGTGACAGAGGGATCCAAAGAGAGAATGAGAAAGGGAGAGATAAAATTGATGGACGGACAGAGAAACTCAGAGACTTAATCCTAATCAGGCCCTCTATCTCCTCGATCGAACCCAATTGAAAATGAGAGAGGCAAAGTGTGATGCCTCAACAAAATCATTGAGAGAGGGGGCAGAAAGATTGAGAGCTTGTCAATTGAGATATAGGGATCAACAGAGAGATGGGGTAAGAGGGAGGCAATATCAATCTTGTAAGCTCACAGGTTTCACAGGCTTGAAATACAGAGTTATTTCAAGGCCTTGAACCAGTTTTCAAAGCTTTGAATCAAAAGAATCACAGGCTTGAAATAGCTATTTCAAGGCCTTGAAACCATGTTCAAAGCCTTGAAACTGTCTCACCTGTATGCATACTTTAGGGGGAGTTTCTCTGAATACTCATGATCTTACTCTAAATCTCTCACCCCCATATTTGATTTGTTATTACTTGATGATGAAAAAAAAATCTCATGATTCACATAGATCTTTTTTTTTTTAACCTGCTTGACTTAGTTTTGCAGGGAAATTTTATTTCCTAGTTTGCAGGATTTGTTTCCTAATCTGGTTTTTGCAGAAAAGGAAACATGAAGAGAATATGATTATGTGATCAATCAGACACTCTTGATAGCTTCCCAACTGTTTAAAGACAAAATCAAATCAATATCTCTGAAGATTATGATAAACTACCCGTTGGAGAAGGCTGTTAAAAGAGTCAATGCTGTTGCTTACAAAATAGGAAGTTTGTTGTTGAAAATCAGGGAAGATTTGCAGAGCATCTAAGCTGTATAAATAGAGCTCATTTTGAAGCAACGAGACATACACTCAAAGGGCAAAAAAAAGATACATATTTCAGGATTGACAAGCATCAAAGAAGCACATCGTTCTCCCAATCCAACTCACAGAAGATCACTGCATTCTTTACTGCAGTTTTACACTTCCAGTGTTCTTCTACTCTGAGCTTTATTTGTATATCATTCTTATACTACTTCTATCTTTCATTATCAAGGATTTTTCAAAGTGAACAATAGAGAATTCTCAGTTAATCAGTTAGCTAGATCATGTACTAGATAGGTTAGAGAGAACCACAAGCTATAACAGAGTAAGGCATATCTCTGTGCTTGAGATCTAGGGCTTAGCTTTTGATTAATAAGAATTTTGTTGAAAATCATGTAGGGAGAAGATACCTGAGGTAGAAACGTAGGACCAAGTGGACTTAACTCTATAAATTCTGTGTCTCTTGCATTTACAGTTTCATTTGCGGACTTAGTTTTTACAGCATTCAAACTAGTCTATTTTCAAGGGTTTGAAACTCTTTTCAAGGCTTTGAAATAGACTTGTCTGTTTAATTACTTAGATTGTATTTCATCTCAAAGGCTTGAAACTGTTTTCAAAGCCTTGAACTGCATTTCTCTTCACAAAAATTTCTATCTTTGCAAGTTTTACAAAAAAGTTGACATACTCTATTCAACCCCCTTTCTAGAGTATCTCTACTGCATATCTACCTGCGTACTGCCCTTTAAATTGGTATCAGAGGTTGTATCACTGTATAAGATTTAATCATCTGGTGATCATGAGTACAGCAGGTGATGGTGGTTTCTCACAAGGAAGAGCTGCTAACAGACCTCCTCTATTTTGTGGAGATAATCTTGCTGACTGGAAAGCCCTGATGAAAATGTTCATCATTGATCAAGACATAGAGCTATGGATCATTATTCAGAATGGACTCATACTTTCTATACAGAGAAAGATGGGATTAGAACTCCCAAATCTGAGGACTCTCTCTCTCTTCATCTGAATTAGAACAATTCCCAAAGAATTTTGAAAGCTATTAACATCTTGTATTGTTCTTTGAGTATAGATGAATTCAATAGGATTTCAATTTGTAAGACTGCCAAGGAGATCTGGGATAAGCTTGTAGTGACATTTGAAGGAACTAGCCAAGTCAAGCAAACCAAGATTAACATCTATCTCAGGCAATATGAGCTATTCAAAATGAATGCAGATGAGTCAATTAGAGACAAGTTCAAAAGGTTCACAGATATAGTCAATAACCTTGATTCATTTGGAAATAGGTATGGCAACGGATCGAATTCGGATCGGATCCACCTATATCCATATGCGAATCCGATTAAAAAGAGTGGATCCATATTCGATCCAAATCCAACCGGATCTGAAACGGATTTGGATCGAATCTGGATCGGATTTAAGTTGCAATATCCGTATTCGATCCGACAACCAGAATCACCAGAAACGGATCTGATTCGGATCCAGATTCGGATCGTGATCAATTTTTTTCTTGTCATAAAAAATACGCAGCAAATTCAGAAAAATACATAAAAACAAGCCACCACACAAAATAAAACCTGCCTAAAAGAGTAAAATTATGCTAAAAAATTGTAATATGACAAACTTAAATCTACCAAGAAATATAAGAAATTCATTCAAAGGTTTAAGATACCAATAATGTCTAAGATCGTCTACAACTTCAATTAAAACAACCACTAAAAGTATCCATAACCATAGTGGAATATTTTCTTTACGCCTGAAAACATAATGTGTAGTCAATTGTGTAATGTATTTATATATATATATATATGTAGGTAAAAACATATATTTTTATACCTCTACGGGTATTTTAGTAATACTATGTGTGTTCGGATCCTTTAAGGTCGGATATCCATCGGATATCCTAATATATTTGGATCGAATCCGGATACGGATCGAATTTTGATTTTTAATATCCATATCCGATCCATTTTAAAATGGATCGGATTCGGACTCGATCCATTCGGATCGAATCACTCGGATTTCGGATCGGATCGAACCGTATTGCCATCCCTACTTGGAAAGCACATTCCCAATGAAGAAAAGGTGAGGAAAATTCTGAGAAGTCTTCCAAAGACATAATGGGAACCAAATACTACTGCAATTAAGGAAGCTCAAGATCTCTCATCACTCCAACTTGATGATCTACATGGGAATCTTTTGACACATGAAATATCCATGAATTAAGCTGATGGAGAGCTACCTGAAGGTGTCAAGAACGTAGCACTCAAGGCCAAAGAGAATGAGAAACTTCAAAACCTTGAAACTGAGGATAATGCTGAAGATCCATTTGCTTTGATTTCCAAAGCCTTGACCAAAATCATCAAGATGAAGAAAAAATTTGGAAACAAAGACTTCAACAGAGAAATACACAGATTATCCAGTAGCAAGGACTACAAAGGTAAGTCTTCTTCACAGAAAATAAGTTAGAAGTCATGAATTGCTTTGAGTGTGGTGATGCAGGACACTTGATTAGAGACTTTCCAGAAAAGAAAAGCAAGAACTTCCAGAAGAAAGACCATGACAGGAGAAAGAAAGCTATGATAGCTTCATGGAGTGATTCAGATACCTCAAGTGACTTTGAATCTGAAGAGCATGCCAACCTATGCTTCATGGCCAAGCATGATGAAATTTATGAAAAGAACAATGAGGTAATGGTAATTTGTTTGATTTCAAAACCAAAAGAATACCTATCTGATTATCTCTAAACAATGCTTTTAAATGAAGATGACTATCTGAAGGAGATTAAAGTTTTGAAAGAATAAGTTCATGAGCAAGAAAAAGAGAATTTACAACTTGTTTTTCTGAATCAGATTTTGAAATCTCCCAGAAGAAAACTGATAGTGATTTCAAGGCCTTGAAAACCAGTTTCAAAGCCTTGAAAACATAAGTCAAGGAAGTAGTCACTGAGAACTCTCTATTGAGTGATAGCCTTGTCAATGTGAGACATAAAGTTGATGAATTAGATAAACAAAAGACTACTCTTACTGAGAAAACTTCAAGAATCTGATTAGTCAAAGTCAAGCTTGCAGGCTCAGAACACAAGTTGAACTTGATTCTTGGAGAAAGTTCAAAGTCTGTTCACAAAACTGGTATTAGATACAATCCAAATTTTCCAAGAAAGAACAATACCAGATTTTTGAAAGCTGGAAACAAAACTTCTCGTAAGTGTCATTTTTGAAATAAAATTGGTCATGTTAAGATGACTTGTCCTTTCAGAAGAAGAGACCCTCACATAATGAGGAACACATTCCCATTTCAACTCAAAGGACAAGTCAGAAAGATTTGGATTCCTAAAGGGGTCAGACCACCCAACATGGTTGATCCTAAGTATGAGTCCAAATTCCACACTTGGTCTAACAGCTGGGTAAGGCAGTGATTGGTGTTTGCAGGTTGCTACCAATGTCAAAGAACAGAAGTGCTTTATGGACAGTGGTTGCTCCAGACACATGAGTCGAAAGAGATATCTATTCTCAAAATTGAAAGAGCAATCAGAAGGTTCAATTAAACTTGGTGACAAAGGCAAATGCAACATTCTTGGTATTGGTAAAGTTGGTACAGATTTTGAAAATTCAATTTCTGATGTATATCTAGTTGATTGTTTGAAATTTAACTTGCTTAGTGTATCTCAGCTTTGTGATAATGGCAATAAGGTCATATTTGATAAAGAGAAGTGTGTGGTGCAAAATGAGAAATCAGGCAATTGCACTCTCACAGCCTCTCGATCAAATAATGTTTATACTTTTTAGACTAATAAATTTGCAGGTAAGAGCTTGACGTGCCTCAACGCCTTGAAAGAGGATTCAAAAATTTGGCATAGAAAGCTTGGTCACATCATCTTGCATACCTTGAACAAACTGATCTACAAAGATCTGGTAAGAGGATTAACATCTATTAAGTTCAAAGAGGATGAAGTATGCATTGCTTGTGCTCAGGGTAAGGAGACCAGAAGCTCATTCAAGCCAAAGAAATTTATAAGTACTACTAGACCTATTGAATTACTTTATATGGATCTCTGTGGTCTATGAGGACTCCAACTCAAAAAGGTATGAGGTATAAGCTAGTTATTTGTAGATGACTATTCTAGTTTTACTTAGGTTTTGTTTTTGAAAGAAAAATCTGAAGCCCTCTCTGAATTTTCAAAGCTTTGCAGAGAACTTCAAACCTTGAAAAACCTACCTATTGCTTCAATTAGAAGTGATCATGACAGAGAGTTTTCTCAATTAGAATTTGATTTGTTCTGTGTTAAGCATGGTATTGCTCACAATTTCTCTGCTCCTAGAACTCCTCAACAGAATGGAGTTGTTGAAAGAAAGAACATGACTTTTGAAGATATGTTAAGAACAATGCTTCTGGAAAACAAGCCGCCAAAACACTATTGGGCAGAAGCTTTGAATACAACATATTACATTTTGAACAGGTTCTTGATCAGACCTATCTTGAAGAAGACCCCCTATGAAATTTTCAGAGGGAGAAAGCCAAACATTTCATACTTCAGACCCTTTGGTTGCACATGTTTTGTCCACAACAATGGAAAGGACAACTTGGGTAAGTTTGATGCAAGAAGTGATGAAGGTATCTTTATTTGTTACTCTCTTATTAGCAAAGCTTACAGAATTTATAAAAAAGAACCAAGCTGGTGGAAGAAAGTATTCATGTTATTTTTAATGAAAGCTACGACTTTTCTTTGAGTGAAAGTTTTGCAGACTTGAATCTGAACAAGCATGAATCAGATAAGAAACTGAGAACTCACTTGGTTTCAAGAAAGGTTCAGAGGGAAACAGAAGCCATTTTCAAGACCTTGAAAACAGCTCTCAATGCCTTGAAAATAGAGATCAAAGCCTTGATAAAGATGATCAGAAAGACTTGAGTGATCAAGCTACTACCTCAAGACCAGAGAAGCAATATGGAGAACATGAACTGTGGTCTCCAAGAAAGAGATTCAAATATCTTTCATCTCATCCAGTTTACAACATCATCTCTGATGCAATTACTGGTACACAAAAAAAAGATCAAAGTTGAGGAATCTTTGTGCTTTCAATGATTTTAATTCTCTTGTAGAACCCAAAACTGTGAAGGAAGCATTACAAGAAGCATACTGGATTATAGCTATGCAAAGTGAACTCAATGAGTTTGAAAGAAATATGGTGTGGAAACTAGTTTTCCCACCAACAAAACCAGTCTGTCATTGGTACCAGATGGGTGTTCATAAACAAACTGGATGAAAATGGCAAAGTGATCAGGAACAAAGCAAGGTTAGTTGCTCAAGGTTACAAACAAGATGAAGGTATTGACTATAAGGAAACTTTTTCTCCTGTGGCCAGGTTAGAAGCAATTAGAATCTTACTTGCTTTTGCATCTTACAAGAACATGAAACTATTTCAAATCGATGTGAAGTGTGCATTTTTGAATGGTTGCTTGCAAGAGGAAGTTTATGTTGCACAACGTCCTGGTTTTGAAAGTGATAAATTTTCAGATCACGTTTACAAACTTGACAAAGCTCTTTATGGCTTGAAACAAGCTCCAGGAGCTTGGTATGAAAGATTGTCATTTTTTTGCTTGAAAATGATTTCAAAAGAGGATTGGTAGAAAAAACCCTTTTCATAAAGACTCATGAGAAAGACTTACTTGTAGTTCATATTTATGTCGATGATATCTTGTTTGGAGTTACTATTGATCTATTATGCAAAGAATTCTCAAGTCTTATGAGCAGGGAATTTGAGATGAGCATGATGGGAGAGTTGAACTTCTTCCTTGGACTTCAAATACATCAGTTGAAGAAGGGCATCTTTCTACATCAAAGCAAGTAAACTAGGGACTTGATGAACAAGTACAATATGTCTCAATTTTGAAGAAAACAAGACCCCTATGAGTTCTACACTGTCCTTAGATAAGGTCAAATCTGGTAAGAGTGTCAATGTGAAAGAGTATAGAGGTATTATTGGATCATTGCTATACCATACTGCTAGTAGACCAGATATCATGTTTAGTGTATGTATATGTGCAAGATTTCAAGCTGATCGAAAGGAATCACACTTAAGTGCTATGAAGAGAATATTCATATATCTCAATGGTACCAAAGACTTAGGGATTTGTCCAAGAAATTTTAACTTTTCTTTGCATGGATTTTCAGATGCTGACTTTGAAGGTTACAAAGTTGATAGAAAAAGTACTTCAGGAACTTGTCATTCATTGGATCCTCCTTGATCAGTTGGCACTCCAAGAAACAAAACTCAGTTACTTTATCAACAGCTGAAGCTGAATACATAGCTGCTGAAGCCTGTTGCTCACAAGTATGGATTGCTCAACAGTTGAGAGATCTTGGATTTGATTTCATAAGTATACCAATCAAATGTGATAACACCAGTGCAATATCAATTACAAAGAATCCAGTTCAGCATTTAAGAACCAAGCACATTGATGTCAGACACCATTTCATCACAGATCATGCTGAGAAGGTGATGTTTTTCTTGAATTTGTTTCTACTAACATGAAACTTGCAGTTATCTTCACTAAAACATTGCTAGAGGAAAGATTTTCATCTCTAAGACTGGAATTGGTATGCTAAATGAAGATGCATTGGTTTAGGGAGTACAAGGTAAGGAAGGTAAGTTATTATGTGATTCAAAGGTTTGAACTGTTTTTCAAATCCTTGAAAATCTTTTCAAAGTTTTGATTTTATGTGTTTTAGTATTGCAGAGTTTCAAAACCTTGAAATTATTTCTAAAGCCTTGAAAATAAGTCTGATAACTGCTTAGTCAATAATTTTTGGATCTTTCAGTATTGGGTGCTCTCTTTGTAGATATTTTCTCAATATTGCCCCTACCCTTTTCAAAATATTTTTTCAGCCAAGTATAGTATTAAATTATATATTTCTAACGGCTTTAAAGATTTGAATCTTCTCTGATCATAAGAAATCTTTTGAGATCAGAAAGAAATTGTAGTTTCCTTTTTAAACTCAAACTCTTTAAGTATTTATCATCTTCTCTTATCCTTCTCTCAGTATCAATCCTATCTCTCTCTATTCTTTTCCAAACCCTAATGAGCACAAGAAGAGCCTCTGGCAGAATCAAGATGGCTGGTGATTCAAAGTCTGGTGCATAAAAGAAGAGAAAGACAGCTGAGGATGAAGTTCAAACAATCAGTGGGGATTCAAGTTCTAGGACTCCCAGTATATAATTAGTTACATAACTTCACCCATCTAAGAAGAAAGGTAAGAAGGTTGTGACACCATCTTCAGACAAGAAAAAGAAGAAGAAAGATAAGACTGCTGCAAAAAAGCAACCAGAAACACAGATCTCAATCCCCAAGAAGCTGAAGAAAAAGAAGGACTCCCAAGATGATAAGGGAAAAGAAAAGGTGACAGTAGAAGAACCAAAAGACAATGTGGAATGAGCCTTGCAAATCTACTCAAAGAACTCTTCTCCTGATGAATCTTGGTTCATCACAAACACTTCCAAAGGTCAGTGGTTGGATGGTTTTGCCTCTAGGCCTATTGCTTTCTGTAGCTTGGTCAATCTTCCTATGTTGCTTGGAATGAATATGAGTTGCATTACTATGTTAAAGAAAAGCTCTATGTGGTTCATGCTAAACCCTCCTGAGCTAGCCTACCCAAGACTTACCAGATTCTTCTATCTCAACATGAAGTAACTTAAGAACTCTCCACACTTAGTAATCAAGACTAGAGTTGCTGGTTTTAATATGGAGCTAGATCATGCTGAGTTTGCATCTGTCCTAGGCTGTCCTAAGAGGTATGACACACAGAACCATCCTCCTAAGAGTGAAGTTTTGAATTTGGCTAAAGAAGAGTTCTATCTACCGAACACCCCTGCCTCATCCAAACTGTTAACACACTCGGTGTTAAATGTTGAAGCCAAAGTTTTGTTCACTATCTTGATGAGATGTATCTTTCAAAGGGAACACTCCAAGGAGTTAATCACTGAGAGAGTGCTCTATATAATGTATCTGTTTATGCATGGGTATGACATTGACCTTCAGAAGCTTGTAATGGAACACATGCTGTTTAGCAAGACAGATCAGAGAAAGCATCCTTTTCCTTATGCAAATTTGCTCACACTTTTCTTCCATCACCTTGAGATCCCAAATGGTGGTGAGGAGACTATCACTTGTGGGTTTGGTTTGCTTAACGAGAAAGCATTTAAGAAGATTGGAGTGGTGAAGACTAAGGAACAAACTTGGAAGTTGTATTCAGACTTGACATAAGAGGAATTAGGTGCAAAGAAGTTTCTTAAGCCCAAGACCTTGACCCCTACTTCAAGCCAGACCTCACAGCCTCCTGATTTGTCTTCAAATCTTCAGAGACTTGATGGTTTAGAGATGGAATCTAGTGAAATCAAAGAGAATCAGCATGGGTATGAGACTAATCTCAGACAAGTGAAGTACATGGTGGAGACCATCTTTAGAAGCATGACTGTGTTTGATGTCCCTGAGGATGAAGAAGGTATCAAGAAAGATGGTTCTGACAAGAACTTTCCTAGTGAACACTCAGACCAGGAAGAGGCTGCTCAAGACAAAGACAAAGGAAAGAAGGTGGTAGATGAACAAGTTGCTCAAGAGGGAGATTAAGTAGACAGTCCTGATTCAGATGCTTTGTTGATAAACCTGAAGAAGAAGAAGAAATGTCCAAAGCCAACCATTCCAGAAATTGAAGAACAGGCTGAAGAAGAAACTCCTGGTGTGAATGAAGAGGCTGCAGAAGAACAGGCCAGGGTTGAAGACAATGATGAAGAAGAGGGAGATCAGGAAGGAGATGAAGACCCAACCCCATAAACTCTTGCCTACTCTTTCTTTCCCACTTATTTTAAGTTTATTTTCAAAATTTTAGGTTGTTATTTATGGAAGTATAAAAGGGGGAGAAATCTTAGGTTGTTATTTATGTTTTTAGTGACATGTCTTTGTGCTATGTGCGAATCAGTATTTTTTACAGAAACTAAGGATCAAACAGATTGAGGTTGTGTCTTTCATCAAGGGGGAGATTGTAAGTTCACAAGTTTCACAGGCTTGAAATAAAAAGTAACTTCAAGGCCTTGAACCAGTTTTCAAAGCCTTGAATCACAGGCTTCACAGGCTTGAAACAGCAGAGCTATTTCAAGGCCTTGAAACCATGTTCAAAGCCTTGAAATTGGCTGACCTGTATGCATACTTTAAGGGGGAGTTTCTCTGAATACTCCTGATCTTACTCTAACTCTCTCACCCCTATATTTGATATGTTATTACTTGATGATGAAAAACAAAAGCTTATGATTCACATAGATCTGTTTTGTTTAACCTGTTTGACTTAGTTTTGCAGGGAAATTTTATTTCCTAGTTTGCAGGAATGGTTTCCTAATATGGTTTTTTGCAGAAAAGGAAACATGAAGAGAATATGGTTCTTTGATCAATCGGACACTCTTGATAGCTTCCCAATATGCTTAAGACAAGATCAGATCAATATCTCTGAAGATTATGATCAACTATCCATTGGAAAAGGCTGTTAAAAGAGTCAAAGTTTTTGCCTACAAAACAGGAAGTTTGTTGCTGAAAATCAGGGAAGATTTGCAGAGCATCTAAGCTGTATAAATAGAGCTCATTTTGAAGCAACAAGACATACAATCAACGGGAAAAAGAGAGACACATTTTAGGATTGACAAGCGTCAAAGAATCACATCATTCTCCCAATCCAACTCACAGAAGAGCACTGCATTCTTTACTGCAGTTTTACACTTCCACTGTTACTCTACTCTGAGCTTTGTTTTTATTTCATTATTATACTACTTCTATCTTTGATTCTCAAGGATTTTTTGAAGTGAACAATACATAATTCTTAGTTAATTAGTTACCTTGAGCAGTTACTAGATAGGTTAGAGAGAACCACAAGCAGTAACAGAGTAAGGCATATCTCTGTGATTGTGATCTAGGGATTAGCCTTTGATTAATTATAATTGTGTTGAAAATCCTGCAGGGAGAAGATCCCTGAGGTAGAGACTTAGGTCCAAGTGGACTGAACTCTATAAATTATGTGTCTCTTGCATTTACATTTTCATTTGCATACTTAGTTTTTACAGCATTCAAACTAGTCTATTTTCATTACTTAAATTTCATCTCAAAGGCTTGAAACTGTTTTGAAGGCCTTGAACTACATTGTTCTTCACAAAAGCTTCTATCTTTGCAAGTTTTACAAAAAAAGTTTGCATACTTTATTCGACCCCCCTTCTAGAGTATCTCTACTGCATATCTACCTGCTTACTCCCCTTTCAAATCTCATCTTCATCACCCTGTTTTCGTTGTTGTTTTTTATTGGGAATATGCCTTGAATAGGCTCGAGAATCTTGGAGATGAGTTAGGCGACAAAGATGGGCAAATGAAATAAGGCCAAACGGAGGATCAAGACGAACATAAGTAAGACAAAGAAGAAAATAGTAGCTCACTGGTCAGGGAGGTCGCATGACCTCAAAACCAGGTCACATGACTTGGGAGGCAGGTCGCACGACCTATGTTCCAGGTCCCACAACCTGGACAGGGGGCTGGCAATTTTAGAATTGTTTCCTTATGTGATTTTTGTCCGTTTTGGTTGTTTCTTTGGGACCAGAAAGCATAGTAGGTCTATATAAACGTGTATAGGCGTAGGTTGAGTTCCTGGGTTGAAATCATGGTGTTTCTCTGTAATAATAAAAGGGCTTTGGGATCGTGGACGTATCTAGCATCGTTCTAGTGAACCACGTTACATCTTGTGTTCTTGTTTAATCGATTATCGTCGTTCTTGAGCTATGCCCATATCATAATAAACTGGTATCAAAGCATGGTTGGTGTTCTAGGATCAAGGTGGAGCTAAAGAGCTAGGGTTTCCCAATTCGTGAAATTCATAGCTAGGGTTTTGCGATCAAGGTGGAGCACGCGTTTAGGGGTTACGGATCTGGACTAGGAGCTACGGAGAAGATGGCCGGGGGATGACCAAGATCAAAAATTTCAAAGGGAGAGACAACGACAGGTGGCGAATTGAGATACCTGCTTTGTTGAAGAAGCAAGATCCGTGGTTGCCATGGGCCTCTAAAAAAGGAGGTGTGGATACAACCACCGCTGAGTACGAGGCTTGGAAAGAGGGGATGTGGCACAGAGCTGCGTGTACGGGTTCATACAGTTAGAGTTTCGGCGCGATGACAATGACCAATGGAAGATACAGTGACGTCTTTTCAAACGGTATAAAAAAGAGACACCAGTGGACGAAGGATAAACTCAGGATCTGCAGATTCGGCTGCAGGTGGAGGGTACTTCGGAGGATGATCTAGTTCTCTAGGCCCGGTTGGGGGGCATGGAATCCGTTCTCTTGACGAAGAGGCGGATTTGGAATAGTGGAGTCACTGACGAGGGACACGGAACGTGAAGGGGATGCGCACGAGACACGTGAAAAGGGGGACGTATGATGCTTGCAAGGGGGCGATATTGCAGTGATTTGGTGGGAATTGGAGCAATTTTGCAAAAAATGTTGCAGGAATTCGGTGGAAATTGGAGCAACATGTAGGGGGGTTTCTTGTAGGGACCTAGTGGGAGTCGGAACAACAAACAATTTTGTTGTAGGAGCTCGGCGGGAGTTGGAACAACAAACATGGGATTCGATTGAAGTAACTTGTCCATAGTTGGAGCATCGATAGGGTTTGACTCCAAGAACTTGACAGGATTCGGAGCATCGCTAGGGGAACTCGTTGCAGGAACTTGGAAAAGTTGGAGCAACATGTGGAATTAGAGAGAATCCGCTAATTCAAGCGCAAGCGGAAGAGGAAAATCAAGGCAAGGTGGACATTTGTTCGGAATATGCCTTGAATAAGCTCACAAAGCTTGGCGAGGAGTTAGGCAACAAAGATGGGCAAATGAAACAAGGCCAAACATAGGATCAACACGAAGGGAAGGAAGAAAAAGAAGAAAACAGCAGCTCACAGGCCAGGGTGGTCGCAAGGCCTCAAAACCAGGTCGCCGACCTAGACAGAGGGCTGGAAATTTTATAATTGTTTCCTTATGTGTTTTTGGTCCGTTTGGACGTTTCTTTGGGACATAGCAAGCATAATAGGTCTATTTAAACGTGTATAGGCATAGGTTGAGGTCGTGGGTTGTATTTGTGGTGTTTCTCTCTAATAAAACAAGGGTTTGGGGGGCGTGGACGTAGCTATAATCGTGCTAGTGAACCACGTTACATCTTGTGTTCTTGTTTCGTCGTAGGACAGATTGCCACTCAGCTCTCCTCTAGAGCACTAGGATCCTTACCGCCCAATCCATAGAATGTGCTCCAGGTTAATGCTGTTACTACTCGTAGTCGGATTGTTCTTGATGATCCCCCATATCCGAGCCAGGACAGAGCGGAAGCATCGAAGGATAGGTAGCATGAGATCTTTGACAAGACCCCTGCCATGATTCCCCAATCAAAGGGCGTGACTCCACACATGAATGATGAGGTAACACCACCACCACCTTCTTTCCATAAGGATCTTCCATATCCTCTTAAGGCGAGAAAGAAGAAAGATGACTCTGAGGAGTACATGAAGTTGTTGTCCATTTTTTCAACATTTCATATCAATGAGCCATTGATTGAGGCAGTCAAGATGATGCCTAAGTATGCCAAATACATGAGGGATGCAATTTTAGGGAAGAGGGCAGTGCCAGACTTTCAGACAGTGGATTTGACCGAGCAGTTGAGCTCATGTGTGACGCATGGTTTGCCTCAGAAACAAAAGGATCCGGTAAGCTTTGTGGTAGAAGCTAACTTGTGTGGAGCTTACACGGGACATGCCCTATGTGATTTAGGGGCCAGTGTTAATCTGATGCCACTTTCAGTTTTTCAGAAGCTGGGAGTGCAAGCTCGCTCCACCTGGATCAATCTTCAGTTTGCTCACAAGTCTTATAAGAGAGCCTATGGAGTGGTGGAGGATGTGATAGTGAAGGTAGGGAACTCTATTATCCTTGTAGATTTTGTGATTCTAGAGATGCCTGTGGGAGATGTTCCGATCATCCTAGGGTAGGCCCTTTTTGGCTACCGGTCGGACACTCATTGATTTTGAGAACGGTGAATTGATCACGAGGATCAATGATGCGTGGGAAACTTTTCGGGTATCCAAGGCGAATCCACAGCAGTTTCGAGAAAAGACACTGGTGCCAGTGGCAGTACAATAAAGTGCACGAGAGTTAAGAAGTGGTTAATGTTGAGCCACTAGATTCAAAAATCGAGGTTCACCGATTTGTGTTGAGGATCAAGTAGTGGAAGCTGGATGAGGAGGCACATGGTGCCAAGAGGCCTTTCTAGACGCGTGAGCTAACTGGGTCTTGCCGTCGACCTTAAATTACAAGAGCTGATTGGGGGGAAACCCAATGTAGTTAGTTAATTGTTTTTCGTATTCTGTTTTGATATTCATACATGATTTTGAGGGGTGCGAGAGAGTGGTTTTAATATATCCTATGAGTGTGTAGGACACATGTACCGAATACCACTCCAGATTCCCCTTCTTGAAGCATGTGCACGATGTTGCACGCAAAACGAGGAACCTCTAGCTATTGGGAAGAAAAGAGAAAAAAAAAGATATGTTACTCAAGTTTGAGGGGTAACTAATGAGTTTGAAGATCATGGCAGCGAGTTGTTGATTCGTGGTTGCACGCATCGGAATCCAGAGCGGAAGATGCGGTTTACGAGCTTAAGTGGCGAGATTCATGCACACAAGAGCAAAAACGAGAGGAAATGGGAAATTACACGGATTTTGGGAGTTTTAGCAGTTAATGGAGTCCATTGGTGCAAGAATCAAGGAAAGCATAGGACAAACGAAGAAATTGGAGCAAAAAAGAGCACGAGTAGCAGCCTATTGCGCGAAATAGGCCATTTTGTGCGAAATAGGGCAACACATAGAAAATTTTTCGTCCCCTATTTCACATGAAATGAAAACACCCATCTAATATATGGATTTTCGAAAAAAATTCGGTCCGAAATGACCCATTTCTTGCGAAATGCATTTCGGGCCGACATGGGCCAGGCTGCTCACTTATTTGGGGCATTTTGGTCAATTTGGGAGGAGTATATAAATCAAAAACCGGACAAGGAAGCCTCCATATCCCCCATTCGAATCAAATTTCACCCTCTTCATCTTCTTCCTCTCAAAACAAGAACACAAACCCACCAAAAACCCAAAACTCCTCCAAATCAAGAACTTTTTATTGGGTTTTGCTCTTTGCAAGATTGTTTGCAAGATTAATTCTCGGGGTTTTGAGAGATAGTGATTAGTTTGAGTGTGGGGGAGACTGAATAGGAAGAGCTCCAAGAACAAAAAATTTCTGATTCGTCACTTTGAGGTTGGATTCGGCCAAAGCTCAAGAAGAGACTTTCGACTGGGACACCAAGGAGCACAAGGGGGTATACTTGCCTTAACTTTCTCAAGTTTTTGAAAAATTGGTCGACTGATTCGATCCTTTCTTGACCAATTTTTTCGAAACCGGTCCCGTAAGAACGGTACTCTAGGACCGCAGGTATCTCACTTCTCTCTCGTTTTACTTCTTTCTTAGGCAGTTCTAGGATTTTTACTTGCTCTTTACTTGTACCGTGGGTTACTTGGTGTAGATCACTCTAGACCTCACTTGCACTCGTTTTTCATTTTCTTTAACATTATGTCTACATCGGCTGGTAATCTTAAGAAGAGACGAGGATTAGTTGTTGATTATCACCCCGTCTTCAATCCCGAGGAATATGTTGTTATGAGTGAGGGAGAAGATGTGAACGAGGGAGAAGGTTCTGGCTACCGCCGCCAGGTGCCTCCGTCTCCAATTCTATATGAGTTGAACCAGGATATGCCCCCCTCCCCCCCTTACGAAGATTGGTAGAAGGAATGAGGGAGTGAAGGAGGTCGACCTCGATGTTGTGAATTAATAAGTTCTGCAGCTTCAGGTTCACGAGTGCGAAAGCCCATAAGGAATTCTATTTGGATGCATCCTTAAAGAGGGAAGGGACTCCTGAAAAACCCTTCACGGAAAGAAAAATTATGCCTAAAAAACTTAAGGACCTCTTCAAGAACGAGTAGCTAGACAAGTGGTTTAAGATTTTCAAGAAGTATAGCTCCTCTCTTGCAAGAGAGATCCTTGTGAATTCTCATTTCTGTCACGAGAGGGGGGAGGGGGAGTGAGGATCAGAGGAAAGTTTATTGCCGACAAGCTTACATAGTTCTCACGCCTGAGGCTATAGGGGCTACCATGAACTTCAAGCCTCTGAAGGAGACTTGTTCCTACCATGAGACTATCAGGAGGTTGGATGCTATTGAGGTTGTGAGTGCCTTTTGTTTTCAGAGGGTGCCTGGAGCAGGGGGGAGTGAGTGACCCGCTTTACGTGAGTGGAGTGTTTCTAGGAAGGTTGTGCTTCCACATGCGAGGTGGTTGTGCGATTTCTTGAGAACTGGGTTTTTGGCGTCACGCCTCAACCCATGTACTCCTTCCAGCTGTGCACCATGGCTTACTGTTTGTGGAGCGGAAAGCGTATTAATGTCCCGTACTTCATTTATCGTTTTATCATGGAAAGGATTCGACGCGCTAACTTCTCCTGAACCTAGCAAAAGATGCTGGCACTACATTGAGTGGTCTAGAGTATGAACCTAAGACTAAAAATAATGACGGAGAGCGCAAGTGGGAGAAAGTGCCTGATCCCCTGAAAGTCCCACAACCTATCATACCCCTACTATAATATCCCGTCCCACATCGAGATAATATGGAGTAGATGTGTGGTATATATGATACCTTGTGGATTACTACTAGCACCTTCAAGGCTTAAGCATTTTTATCCGGTGGTACGAGTAAAGAAGTTGTTGGGACAGTAATCCACGAGTCTTACAAATGGTATCAGAGCCGACCCTGTTCCCGCAAGGGCTCCGTGGCGGTTCGCCGCCAGCCAAGGGGAAACGTGACTGGACAGTCTCGACGAGGACGTCGAGTATATAAGGTGGGGGGATTGTAATATCCCGTCTCACATCGAGATATTGTGGAGTAGATGTGTGGTATATATGATACCTTGTGGATTACTACTACCACCTTCAAGGCTTAAGGATTTTTATCCAGTGGTACGAGTAAAGAAGTTGTTGGGACAGTAATCCACGGGTGTAACACCCACAACCTAGGAGGAGCGAGGCTAGTAGCTCGAGCTACAACATGTTGGGACAACTCAACACTATCACACACATGCTTGAGTCCCATAGGCTGCAGGCAGGCATTGACAGAGTTAGGTCTCGGAGACATTTTGAGCATCTCCAGAGTAGTCAGCGCCAGCTGGGCCGCGGGTTAGAGCAGGTGATATTTGAGTGTGCCCAGCAGGGAGGGTGGATCCAGGACATAGCTCGAGCGAGAAATTTCCAATTGGAGCACCTACATACCTATGATGGACTGTTCTAATACCAGCCTGATGTATACCCAGAGTCGAGTCCGGATGTCTGAGTCGAGGAGGACGAGGAGACCCAATCCGACCAGACCCACCGGCCCTGCGCTTAGGCAGCCAAGTCCTCGTGATTTCATTTTATCTTTCGTTGAGGAAAACAAATCACTAAAGTGTGTGGGGGGGGGGGGGGATTTTCAGCTATCCGCTAGTTAGCCATTGCACCGCCTTGTCACATGTAGCTTAGTGAGTCGGTTTGCATGTAGATGTCAGTCTTTAGGTTTGCATGTGCACGTTTATTTATTGCATTATATATATTGTTGCAACTTTATTTATTGAGTCAACCTACCCATTATTTGTTGGTTAATCGAGTTGGCCCAAAACACATATAGAGTTAGGAATAATGAAAACAAAGAAAAAATTTAAAAATTAAAATCCTAAAAAATTGAAAAAATTGAGAAAAGGACAACTTAGGACCTAGAGACCGAAGAGAATCCAGTGAAAGAGCTCATGAGAGTAGGAAGCACCGTGGTAGGGAGACTTTAATTCTAGTATCTTGTGCAAGTCTCACGAAGGAATGTCCCGGGTACCTAGGGAAAGGTGAAGGTAGATTACGGGCATACTCTTGACTCCTTTATTGTGCCAGGAGAATTGAGTCTCTAAGTGATTCATTATTCCGTTTGGCATGGAAACTTGTGGAGTCTTAGAATATGGGTTGGACCTTCGTGTAGAGTTGGTTCCATGTGGTACGAGTATCTAGCCTAAGTGAAATTGGGGAGCGTACACCACCATACCTAAAGGTGCTTCTATGAGAAAATCCGAAAGAGCCCACACTCTTAAGCTCTATTGCACGGTTGTAAAAACAGTGGAGAATGAAAAAAAAAAAATTATTGAGGTTTAAAGGTGAAACAACCTAATGTTCTTTTGTTTGCGCGGAAAATTTGGATTCAATCCAACGTAGAGCTTAAGAGGGAAACTAAATTCAAGTCGTACCAAACATGAGTTGTGTCTCCCGTTAATGGGATAATTTTCATTCAAAGAAATATTGGCTAAGAGGGTCTGAAAACCTCAAATGAATTGGCAAAAACATATCACTTAGGAGCTTAGGATGCCTAGACTCTTTGAGTCAAAAGACGTGTCATATCTTGGTATGACTTGGGGGATGTTTGGGGACGCCTTAATGAGTTTGGGCATAGGATCATCATATCATATTCTTGCTACGGGTTGTGAAATTTCAAAATGAGCTAGTGAGGATTTGATGACTTTAGGTTTAGATAGAGAGGTTGCCCAATCTCGTAAAAAGAAAAAAAATATGTTCTTTCCTTTGTTGCATTGTACATACTTTAGTTGCATTGTACATATCACGTAGATTGCATCGTCCTGTCTTTGTGTATTGAGTCGCGAGTTGTGTTGGAGAGGGTAAATTAAGTAAGCAAAGCGGTGGAGGTACGCATTTCATGGTTGGTATGTATGCAATGTCTCAAGTGTGGGGGGTTTTTGAGTGTCATCGTTGCTCGGGACGGGCAAAGAGCAAGTGTGGGGGAATTTGATAGAGCCTTTTAGGAGCTATATTTCTTTAACATTTACCACATGTTTGATAGGTTTTTGGGAGAGTTTGAAGCCTAATTTTTATGTTTGATGCAAGAATTATCACTTGTTCCTTCTTGTACTTAATTCTAGTCCAGGCACGTTTTATGTGTTGATTTGTGCTTGATTTGTCAGATTTAATCGCTTGGTATAGTTGTTTTTTTTCTTTGACAGGAAACAGGACTTATGGAGCAATTGGAATCAAGAACGTGAGATTTGGAAGCAAGGAAGGACAAGGAAAGAGGTTTGGAACCAAGAATTTGAAGATTCAAGAACATAGTGTCGAGCAGCATCTTGCAGGAAATGGGGTATTTCGCAGGAAATCCATTTCGCGCGATGTACCCTGTTTCGACCCGAAATGGTCAGGAAACTTGTGCGGAATTTTGGGGAAAAATGCAACTTTTGAAGACTTTAGCTTTCCCACTTCGACCTAAGCAGCAAGGGACGGGAATGGAGCATAGTAGCGATTAAGAACACTAAAAATACGTCGTTGGGAGCATCAAGAAGCAAGGAGACGACCCTGGATCAAAGAGTTCATCATCTTTTTAGCGTTTTGATCAACTTTTCTTCCTTTCTCATTCTTGTATGGAATATTTTGTCATGAATACTTTTGTTATGAGTAGCTAAACTCAAACCTAGGCATCTATGGAGAGCCTAGGGTTTATGTTTTGAAGATGTTTTCCAGGATTTGATTAACTTTCATGCTTAGGGATTGTGGTTCAATGAAGATTGTTTTAGTTTCTATCATATTGAATTCTTCTCTTGACAAATTAGAATCAAGATGTGTGATGTTCATTATCTCTTCTTTCATTCAATCATGAACTTGGCTTAATGATTCATTCGTTTATTGTACTTAATCCTTAACAAGCTTGGAGTCATGACCCGACCTTGTTACATAACTAGTGAGTGTGTGAAAGCAACTCTACCCTAGTTGGGATGAGTAAACGGATGAAATCATAATCAATAAGACTGAGAAGTGAGTTGAGTAGGATTGGCTAGAAGAGGGTAGATTCGGTAAGTGAGGTGTTCTTGTGGTGATGGTCTGAAAGGACATTGTCCCATGCATTATTGTTAGCCTACTAGAATGTGTCGGTAGTTGGAGTTGGCATGAGAGGGACAAATCAATACCGGTGTGTAGAACGATAAGAGACAGTTAGGTAATTTTCAGTGCCCTTACCCAGCTTAATTAGCTATTGATTGATCGTGTTAGAACATGGAATCCGGAATCGTCAAAACTGCCCAGGGTAATCTATAGATTGCTTAGGCATCTATGGAGAGCCTAGGGTTTATGTTTTGAAGATGTTTTCATTGATTTGATGAACTTTCATGCTTAGGGATTGTGATTCAATGAAGATTGTTTTAGTTTCTATCATATTGCGTTCTTCTCTTGACAAAGTAGAATCAAGATGTGTGATGTTCATTATCTCTTCCTTCATTCAATCATGAACTTGGCTTAATGATGATCATAGTTAGTTAATCATTTGTTTATTGTACTTAATCCTTAACAAGCTGGGATTCATGACCCGACCTTGTTACATAACTAGTGAGTGTGTGAAAGCAACTCTACCCTAGTTGGGATGAGTAAACGGATGAAATCATAATCAATAAGACTGAGAAGTGAGTTGAGTAAAATTGGCTAGAAGATGGTAGATTCGGTAAGTGAGGTGTTCGTGTGGTGATGGTCTGAAAGGACATTGTCCCATGCATTATTGTTAGCCTACTAGAATGTGTCGGTAGTTGGAGTTGGTATGAGAGGGACAAATCAATACCGGTGTGTAGAACGATAAGAGACAGATAGGTAATTTTCAGTTCCCTTACCCAGCTTAATTAGCTATTGATTGATCGTGTTAGAACATGGAATCCGGAATCGTCAAAACTGCCCAGGGTGATCTATAGATTGCCCAGGCATCTATGGAGAGCCTAGGGTTTATGTTTTGAAGATGTTTTCCCGGATTTGATGAACTTTCATGCTTAGGGATTGTGATTCAATGAAGATTGTTTTAGTTTCTATCATATTGCGTTCTTCTCTTGACAAAGTAGAATCAAGATGTGTGATGTTCATTATCTTTCCTTCATTCAATCATGAACTTGGCTTAATGATGATCATAGTTAGTTAATCATTCGTTTATTGTACTTAATCCTTAACAAGCTAGGAGTCATGACCCGACCTTGTTACATAACTAGTGAGTGTGTGAAAGCAACTCTACCCTAGTTGTGATGAGTAAACGAATGCAATCATAATCAATAAGACTGAGAAGTGAGTTGAGTAGGATTGGCTAGAAGAGGGTAGATTCGGTAGGAGATAGTGAGGTGTTCGTGTGGTGATGGTCTGAAAGGACATTGTCCCATGCATTATTGTTAGCCTACTAGAACGTGTCGGTAGTTGGAGTTGGCCTGAGAGGGACAAATCAATACTAATGTGTAGAACGACTAGAGACAGATAGGTAATTTTCAGTGCCATTACCCAGCTTAAATATCTATTGATTGATCGTGTTAGAACATGGAATCCGGAATCGTTAAAACTGCCGTAGGTAATCTATATATTGCCTAGTCTTCTCTCCAATGGTTTAAAACAAATCATTTCTTTTGCTTACTTTACTTGTAGTTTCTAGTCACTTGATTGAGGGTGACAACACTCCAATAGATTTTTTTTTACCAGTTACTTGAGTAATTTCGATTTAATTGATAAACATAGGAATAGTAAGCACCTTCCCTTGGGTTCGATAACTCGGAGTCCAAAATACTCCATTATATTACTTGACCGTATACTTGCGTCTAAGCGTGTTAGGAATCCGCATCACTAATCCAAACAAATTCCTTTGCTACACCACTCGTAGCAATGTACTCAGCCTCAATTGTAGAATCTACAACCGTCTCTTGCTTGAAACTCTTCCAGCTCACAGCTCCTCCATTCAGGCAATACACAAATCCTGACTGCAATCTGAAATCATATTTGTTGGTTTGGTAGCTTGCATCCGTGTAACCCCTTACACGCAGCTCTTCCTCCCCTCCATAGATCAAGCACAAATCCTTAGTTTTGCTCAAGTACTTTAGGATGTTCTTGACCGCTATAAAGTGACTCTCATCTGGATTAGAATGATATATGCTGGTCATACCCAACGCGTATGAAACATATGGTCTAGTACATTACATGGCGTACATGATGGATCCTATAGACGAAGCATAGGGAACCCTACTCATGCGGTCCTTCTCAATCTCATTGAAAGGAAAATCATTCTTTGAAAGAGTGATTCCATGCGACATGGGCAAGAATCCCTTCTTGGAATCTTGCATGTTGAACCGATACAACACCTTGTCTGTATATGTACTTTGACGTAGGCCTAGAAGCTTTCTAGATCTATATCTGTAGATATTGATACCAAGTATATAAGATTCATCCCCCAATTCTTTCACTGAGAAACACTTTCCTAGCCAATCTTTCACAGATTCCAGCATGGGAATGTCGTTTCCAATGAGTAGTATGTCATCCACATACAAGAACAGAAATACAACAGAGCTCCCACTAACCTTCTTGTAGACACAAGACTCATTTTCGTTCTTGATGAATTCAAACTCTTTAAATTCTTAAGCTAAACGTTGATTCCAACTCCTAGAAGCTTGCTTCAATCCATAAATGGATCAATGCAACTTAGAGACCATATTTGCATGCTCTGGATCCACAAAAACCTCAGGCTGTGTCATGTACACATCCTCGAGGAGGTTTCCATATAGAAACACTGTTTTGACATCCATCTGCCAAATCTCATAGTCGTAGTGCAATAGCAAATATGATTCAGATGGATTTGGTCATCGCGACTGGTGAAAAGGTTTCATCATAGTCTATACCATGAATCTGTCTGAATCCTTTTTCCACCAATCGGCCCTTATAGGTAATCACATTACCATCCATGTCAGTCTTCTTCTTGGAGACCCATTTTCACCCTATGGGTTGCGCCCCTTTGGGTGGTTCCACCAAACTCCATACTTTGTTGGTATACATGGATTCCATCTCGGATTCCATCTCAGATTCCATGGCTTTACGCCACTTCTGAGAGTTCGGCCTTTTCATGGCCTCACCATAGGTAGTGGGCACATCATCTATGAGAAATGCGTCCCCAAAATCAGTCACGAGAAGTCCATACCTCTCTGGCTCCTAGCGCACTCTACTCGACCTACGAAGCTCTTGTGTTACATGAACATGTTCATCGACAACATCTTGTGGTTCATGTTCATGTTCCATTGTAGGATTAGTGTTTTGTGGTTCTTGAACTTCTTCAAGTTCTACATCCCTCCCACTTGCTTCCTTAAAGACAAACTCTCTTTCTAGAAACACGCCGGACCGGGAAAAAAATACTTTGTTCTCGGTTGGATTGTAGAAGTAATATCCGTTAGTTTCCTTAGGGTATCCCACAAACTTACACTTATCCAAATTAGGCCCGAGCTTGTTTAATTGTAAACGTTTTACGTAGACATTGCAACCCCAAATCCTCATGAAGGACACTGTGGGACGCCTCCCACTGCACATCTCATATGGGGTCTTCATGACTGATTTGGAAGGAACACGATTGATGGTGAAAGCTGCACACAATAGAGCGTAACCCCAAAATTATATTGAAGATCATTTTGACACATCATAGATCGAACCATGTCTAATAGTGTTCGATTCCTCCTCTCGGACACGCCATTCCATTGAGGCGTTCCGGGTGGAGTGAGTTGGGATATTATCCCACACTCATTAAGATAGTCATCAAACTCTTGGCTCAAGTATTCTCCTCCACGATCTGATCGTAGAGCCTTAATACTTTTGTCAAGCTACTTCTCTACTTCATTATTGATTTCTTTGAAATTTTCAAAGGATTCAGATTCGGCCTTCACAAGGTATAAAAATCCATATCTACTGAAATCATCAGTAAGCATAATGAAGTAGACATGACTACCCCTTGTAGGCGGGGCAAATGGCCCACATACATCAGTATGCACGAGCGCCAATTGCTCACTAGTCATCTCACATTTCTTATTGAAAGGGGACTTTGTCATCTTTCCTAACAAACAAGCTTCACATGTCTCATATGAATCATTATTAAATGAGTCTAGAAATCCATCCTTATGGAGTCTAGATACGCGTTTCTCATGTATATGGTCTAGAAAACAGTTCCATAAATAAGCAGGATTTAAATCATTCAATTTAATCCTCTTGGTATTTATGTTGTCAGACAGGATTTCTTAGATCAAGGGTATATAATCCATTAAATAATTGCACACTAAAATAGTGAATACTATCAAAATAAATGGAGTAACAATTGTCCTTTATTGAAATAGTAAAACCTTCCTTGTCCAAACAAGAAATTGAAACAATTTTTCTGCTCATGGCAGGCACAATATAACAACTATTTAATTCTAAAACTAATCTGGAAGGCAAAAACAGTTCGTACACAGCCACGACCACAACCACGACCAATGCAGCAACCTTTGCTCCATTCGCAACGCGCAGATCTATCTCCCCTGTAGTCAATTTTCTACTTCTCTTTAAATCCTGCACATTTCGAAAACTATGAGATCCACATCCAGTATACAATTCCCAAGATGAAGAGATAGTGAAATTTTCATCTGTAACAAAAATACCCTGTGGGGGTGGAATCACTATTCCAAGCCTCTTATACTCCAGATACTTTGGGCAGTTCCTCTTCCAGTGTCCAGATGACTACAGTAGTGACAATCACCCTTAGTCACGCCCTTGGCAACACCCACCAGCAGGTTTAAGGGCAGCTTCCTTAGGTTTGGCAACTGACTTGCCTTTTCCTTTGGAGGTAGAAGCAAACCTTTTGCTCTTTCCTTTGCTAACCATCATTATGGTTTTGCCCTTTCCATTGTTGATGCTTTGTTAAGCTGTCCTCAACATATCGAGTATATCTGGCAGAGGCTTGACGATCTCATTCATGTTATAGTTCATGATGACTGTCCATAACTATAATAAAACGATTACAAGATGAGATCAGTCGCCAACTCTTGGCCCACGGGAAATCCTAGGCGTGTGAGGCTCTCCAGGTACCCGATCGTACAGAGTACGTGAGGCCCCACAAGGTTTCCCTCTAAAAGATGACATTTGAACAATGCCTTGGAAACTTCATATCGCTCAACCCGTGCCTGCTCTTCAAAGAGCTTCTTCAAGTGAATGATCATATCAAACGCAACCATGTTCTCATGTTGCTTCTGGAGCTCAGAGTTCATGGTGCAAAGCATAAGGCAAGACACATCATTAGAATCGTCAACGAACTTCTGATGCACCTTTAGGGCTGCAGGGGTATTATCTTTTGGAACATCAGGAACTTCTTCCTCTAGAGGGTACAATTTTTTTCGTTCTTGAGAACGATTCTGTTCCTGTACAAGTCTAGAAAATTGGTTCCAGAAAGCTTGTCCTTCTCAAGGACGGCTCGTACTGAATGTGATGAGTTCCATGAATTTTTTGCCTTTGGAATTCTACAAATTTAAAATATACAAGTTTTAGTATTTGTGAACAAATAACTACGTTTAATAATGGCTAGATCATTAAAACATATCTCCCGCTATTTTTCTCGGATTAATAACCCTCAATATTAATGCGGAAAATATCATTATATTTTCTAGTGGGTCCAAGACTCATATTTCCCTTCCTTTTGAGCTTGCTTTGGCAAGTCACAAAAAAATAGTTATTTAGGTAGGAACAATACCAATTGCATCCTTATGAAACTCTTGGTTCAATTGGGCAAATAACTCATTATTTATCTATCCCATAGATAATCCCAATTGGTTGCCTCTAGGATTTTAATCTTATTAAAATCATCCAGTTGCATCAAACCTCTTACTCAAAGAATTTCACATTACTTGCTTGTGTCATCGTATCACATCATGATTAATCAAGTCACCCTGCTTAGGCACGCACGAGCTTGGTAAAGCATGATAGTGATGAGTGTTTAAGTAACGAGAACGCAAAATGCAATATTTAAATTTGAGGGATTTTTCCTATCAATTTTAATTGTTTTCTTGATCCATATCAACTGATCCACTTATTTTTAGTAGGGAAAACTTACAAATAAAAGATCCGGGTTGTTAATTATCTTATTATCAATTTTGCATGCATCATCCATACACCAACAATAAATAATAAGACAATGAATAACCAACCACAAAAAAATAAACGTGATAAGGATATGGCCTCTAAACTAAAATATTCCCAAGCCAATGACAATATCTATGAACCCAAAAATAGCAAGCTTATCTTCATGTGCCTCCATCTTTTGGTCCATACTCCATAGCTTGTGGAATGCTCCATCTTGTGGTCCTCTAATTCTTTAGGCTTCTTCTTCTTCTCCATATCTTGACTATCATTTATTTTATATAATTTTAGCTAGCATCTATACTAAATACTCACAAGTTGAAAAGAAGACCGTCTCGTACGCCGTAAAACCTAATTAACTATTACATTAATTTTATCAGCTCGCAGGACGTAAAAACAAACCAGAAAATTAAACATTCACCACATCCAAATCTAAGGCCATATCTAATCACCATGCTAATATCACATAAACAGTTAAAATCCAATTTTAACGCGCTTGGTCAATTTTAGTTGATTTTGGATGAACTAGGGTCAAAATAGTCCAAGAGGGCCCAGCATGACCATGGCCGAACAACTAAAGGACCGCCACAAGCCTTGGGGCTGGCCGGGCCCTAGCCCGCACGGCTAGGCCGTATGCTAGGGAGGCCCAACCCCTTGGCCGTGGCTTTCCTTTGGCAGCAAGGAGGAGAGGGGCGGTCTGGGGGGCGAACCTCTTTGGGAGGTTGTTTTCGAAACAACTTCCTCCTTGTTGCCCAAGTTTGGTTGTTTCCAAATTGGAAAAAAACGTTTTTCCAAGTTGTGCCCAAACCCTAGTTTTCTTGATCCAAAATTTTCACATCCTATGTGATCCAAATTCACTAATCCTTAATCCATTGTAATATTAGGTCTTTTTTGGTTGAATTATATACAAATCACATGAAATATGCTTGATTTGTCTGTTTTACGCGATAAAAAAAAAATAAAGTGTAAAATAAACATAATCATAACACGTAAACTGCATTATGCTCTACGACATGTGGCTCTGATACCACTGTAGGGTTTTGTAACGAATTATGCAGCAGAAAAACAATAATAATGATCCTCACAAGACCCTCCAAGGATCACATGAAGAGACATCATAACGATAGTGAAGTTGTAGTAACAATTACCTTGTTTGTGTCTCTATAGCTGGTCCATGCCGATGATCAAGAAATAGATTCCTCCACGTCTTGTGCTAGTAACCAGTGGAAGAATGAAGAATAATCACGCGAAACGAGCACCCAAGGCCGCGCCTACAAGAGGCCGGCGACAATGGAAGGGGGGGGGGGTCGGGTTCGACCCTTCCTTTTCTTAGCTCCCTCCTTACTTTTCTCTCTCTCACTCAGTGTGTTATGAGCATTAGTCTGAAAAATAAGCTAAGAGTGTCCTTTATATAGTCCAATAACTCCTTTTTAACTACATAAATACCCTATCCTAATCCTAGCCATACACTGATTAATCCAACTTGCAAATTAGTTGTACTAAGTTTGCAAGTAGTTTCGCATTGAACCTTC
Source organism: Linanthus parryae (assembly GCA_023055425.1). Lineage (NCBI taxonomy): Eukaryota > Viridiplantae > Streptophyta > Magnoliopsida > Ericales > Polemoniaceae > Linanthus > Linanthus parryae. The sequence goes on along the minus strand of JALGPY010000002.1, from coordinate 159,265,517 downwards.
TATTTAATTAATAATATTAATTAATTGCCAAGTCTAGTTTAATGCATATGGCGTGTGACCCCATAGGTTTCTATTTAGTTGGTAGTAACTATTACTAACATGGAGCGGTGTCTAGCAACACATCCATGCCACCCAACTAATAGAAATAGTCATTACTAATTTGACAAATCTTGTGCAAGTATTGTCTCATCCCTTTGTCTCTATATGCAAATCGGACACAAGACATACAAGTCACACTCGTACATCCAATCCATATTTTCTCGATCCTGGAAATACTTATCCGTGCAGATAACATCAATATCCCATATTGAATTATCTGAGTCGGGCCTGACATTCTATAAGCACCATCCCTCGAATGGCCGTGGATATTTGCTCCTGTTATGTGGGAGGGACAAATTCTATCTACATCACTACCATCTCTAAGATTACTTCCTACTGTGTCCGACTAACGCCTTTATAACTACCCAGTCACGGTGTAGTGTTTGACGATATCAAAACACAATATTCCACAACTAGAGGATCTAGTGACTTGAAGTCTATGGATGACAATATGGTTGTCACTATGAGAAGCACTTGTGACTTTACATAACATGTATATAGCCTCCTTGTTGTGGGTCAATCCATTATGCTATTACCCTTAATGCATACCTATGTGTTGGATCGTGATATCTCCATATAAATCCAAACCATACTAGTCTATAGTTGATCGTCCTATTTATGAGTATAATTGACTAGGGATATTTAAGATAAACAAACACAATTGGAATCCAAGGACTTCATTATAATAAATATATTCATAAATAATATAACAAATATTCTAGCCAAAAGAAATGTTCATACTAAATAAGATTGACTCTACGACATCTATTCCAACAGTGACCGTTTCACACGGCCGTTGGAGGGTATTTTCCGACATTTTCTATTTTTTCACTAATTACACTCACCCCCTCCCTTGCTCTTCACTATAAATACCATACACATCTCATACATTTTTCTTCACTCAAACCATTCCAATACTCTCCATTTTTTCTCACACTTCATACTCTCAAATTCTCTCAATCTTCCAACATTATGAATTGCGGATTTCTCTCATTCATCATCAATTGTGAAGCACCGATCAAGCAAAAAATCCAACTCCTCCATCCTACACATTCCTCCTCCAAGATTCATTCTTGGAGTTTGTAAGTTTTATTTTTCGTTCTTGTTATTTGTTACTTGTTTGCTAAACTTTATTTTATTTTTTCATCCAATCATTATAAGAAAAAATGTCTTCCTCTCGTAATAATATAGAAATTAATCCAAGTGACGTCGAAAAAGTAATTGGGGTAGGTGCCGGTCATGATTTCATTGTTGAAGAAAATAATCCGACACTAGGTGCGAATAAAAGAACTTGTAAAGGTACTAAAAAAGGCCCCATTTGGGATTTTATGGAAAACATAGAGGATGGGTTAGACGACGATGGTAATACCAAATATAAATCCGTTTGTAATGTTTGTCATAAAAAAATTTTATATCACAAAACCGGTGGATTAGAATCAATGAAAAAGCACTTACAAAATGCACACAAACTTTTGTTAGATACACCCGCCGTAGGTGACCCGCTTGTCCAAAACTAATTAGGATATGACGCACAAGGTAACATAGTTACTTTTATGTATGATCGTACAAGGGAACAAAAACCATTAGCTCATTACATAACCGCTACCAAAATTCCTATTAGTATGGCTGACGACCTCAAGTTTACAAAACTGATTACTACAATATTTTTTCCGAATTATAAGAAAATTAGTAAAAATACTACTAGGAACGATATAATTGCTTTATATAGTGAGAGGAAAGCGGAAATTATGCAAACTTTTTTTTATTCTAATTTTGAAATTGCTTGCCTATCCGATATGTGGACCGGTAGAGATGATAAATGGTATATTTGTGTCACCGCACACTACATTGACCCAAATTGGAATTTACAAAAACGTGTTATGCTTTCCGACAAGTCTCATATCCTCACAACGGTTTAAACATGGGAGATACTATAGTCGGTTTAAACATTGGCATGTGATAGTGCGATAGAACGTATACAAACGTTGACCTCAACACCCTGTGGCGAGTCTATTGGACACATGCGTTGTGTATGTCACATTATTAACGACAAAGTGTCGTGCTGCTTTACTCCTTCCGGAGGCCTCAGACAAGGCGACCCCCTGTCGCCCTATCTGTTCATTCTCTATCTGCTCATTCGCCCTATCAAGTTATCCCGAAATGGCTTCAAAACTTCCCATCTCCTTTTTGCGGAAGACTGCCCTCTTTTCTTCCAGGCTAACCTTAGAAGCTGTAATGAACTTGCCTGCATGTTGGATAAATTTGGGAAGGCCTCAGGACAACAAATTAATTTGTCTAAATCCTCAATTTTCTTCAGCCCTAACACACCAGCAGAACTTAAAGATTCCTACTTCGGGTTCTTCAGCCTTAACTATGTTTCGGAGGCCTCTATCTATCTAGGACTACCACTTGTCACAGGAGCAAAGAAAAAGGAAGTTTTTGGTTTCATTGAAAAGGCTGTTGACGACAGGGTTCAGGAAAGGAAAGGAAATATTCTGAACGGTGCTTGACGTTTAACCCTTGCAAAGGATGTTCTCTCAGCCTTCCCAACGTACGTTTCCTCCTCTTTCAGGCTGCCAAAAACCACATTCACTAAAATCTCTAAGTCAATACAAAGTTTCTGGTGGAAGCCCTCATCCTCTAGGCCAATCCAGTTTGTTCGAAGTAGTGTCACCCAACTCCCCAAATCCAGGGGTGGGCTCGGTCTTAGGAACCCTCTGTGGCTCAACCAATGGCTTCTTGCGAAACAAGCCTTGAGATTATTAAAAACCCGGATCTCATCATTTCCCGCTCTATGATCAACAAGCACAATCAGAAAAATTAGTTCATTGAGGTTAAAGCTAGCAGCTCCTCCTCTTGGGCTTGAAAAGTACACTCTATGGAAGATACTTGCTAAAGCTGGATCTTTCGTGGACCATTGGTTACGGTACGATGGTGGATATGTATAAATACAAACAAATCCCGGGCCTCAACCAACCTTTTTCGACCTACATGAATAGGCCTTCTCCATCCAGTCCCAAAGTTTGTTCTCTCATCGACGTTCGGGACCCACGACAGCACTGGAAGGAAAGCGAGGTTCCAAGATGTATCCCTAGGTTTCTTTGTAATCGCATCCTGTCAATTTAACTCCCATGGCCCCCTAAAAAGGATGAACTCTACTGGCCCTTCACAAAGGATGGATGCTATTTCGTGAAGTTAGGATACTTGTTCCTCGAACATATTCACAACAAACCATTTTCAACGACCGGAGATGTCGATCTTCAAGCCTCAATTCAAGTACAGGAAAAATGATGGGGCATCATCTGGGGCCTCCCAACCCAAGAAAAGTGGAAAATTTTCCTTTGGAAGTGCCACAGGTGTGCTCTCCCACTGCTCTCATCTTGTACGGAAAGAAATCTTCTTGCTGATGCCTCTTGACTCTGCAACAATAACAAGGAATGTCTACCACATCTCTTCTGGTTCTGCTTGTTTTCTAATAACATATGGACTGATTTGGGTTTATTGACGCTATCCCCACCAAGGTCATCAATTTTAGGGGATGGATTTAGAGGCAAATCTCGGACTTACTCATTGATCAAACCAGGCCTACCATTTTCATTGCTACTCTTTGGGAATTATGGTCTCCTCGGTGTCGGGTTGTTTTCAACGGTACTACCTCAAGCCCGGATAGTATAATTTCCTCCATCAAAATCAAGTCACGTTGGTCTGTGGTGCGATGATGAAGAAAAAGAACGTTCATCCTACGGAAGATGACCCCATACCTCTTGAAGGGCCTGTTATCTCCCTTAAAGGAACAAGGCCCTCTTGTAATGACATCATCTGGCGTGCGACAGTGGATGGAGCTTGGAATGCTTCCTCATCTAAAGGAGGAGTCGGTGTTCATAGTTTCAGTCCTCACATTGGTCAAGAAAATCACCTCTCCACTGCTACTTTTGCGGCTTCCCATTTTCAAGAAGAACTTCTGGCCATTGAGTGTGCTATTATTGATGATATTATATGTAATTGCTTATTACTTTATACTTTCTCTGACAGTCTAGTGGCTTGCCATTTTTTACAGGGATCTAGACTTTCTGTGATGGAAGATGCCCCCATTATTAGCAGGATTAAAGCCGAGGCCCAAGCTCTCACATTTTGCTCTCTACAGAAGGTGAATCGTTGTGCAGTCCAAATCGCGCATTCCCTCGCTCGAGACGCTTGCTTAGTTACCTCCTCTTTTGTTAGCTAGTTTGATGCGACATGTACTATATTAGGCTCCTGCCAGTCGCTGTTTTGGTGTTGTCTTGACGCTTGTTTGGTTTATTTACACTGTATCCCGACTTTGGGGCTCTTTCTTTCTATGTTTATTGATATTCTACCTTTGATAAAAAAGCACTATTTCATCATGTTCATCCTATTCGTGAAGCTATTCTCTTTATTATGTCTTCAACTCGTCGAACCGAATGATTTATGGATATGTGTTCTCAAAACGATAAGAAAAGAAGGAAATTTGGTATTAATTGTAAAAAAAGATGGAATTCACAACCATCTAAACCATATAATTAATTAGTAGCATAGCAGAAAAAGTTATATAAGATCACAACCATATAATCAATTAGTTATAAGAAGAAACAAAATCAATCTAAGCAGATAAAAGCATACTAAGAAAATAAGCAGTTTAGCTGTAAAACTGCCACATATCCAAAAAATGCAAAACTAGATCTCACTGCAACTCTAGTACCCCTAAAATTCTCCCCCTTTTTGATTTTCATCAAACAAGTGAGAAAATGTTGGATCAAACCTTATTGAGAAATAAAAAGTTTTAAGAGAAATAGAAGTTTTGAAAAGAGAAGGCTGGACACAAGGCTTTGGATCTTCAGCTGTCTTAGGTCCTGCAGCATCATCCTGATCATCTTCTTCCTCTTCCTCATCCTCTTCCTGATCTTCTTCTTGTGCATCTTCATCATGAGTAACTTCTTCACTAGGCTCATCAAGTGCCTCATCATCCTCAAAAAGGTCAGCTGAGGTGACAATTGCTGGAGCCTTTCCTTTATGTTTCTTCTTCTGTAGAGCTTCTGTGAGTAATTCCCCATAGTCAATGCTTCGTTCATGATCAGGTTCCTTGTCCTCAGCCACCTTTAACCCAGCTTCCTTATCCCCAAAATCCTTCTCCCCAGAACTGTTCTCATCAAATAAGTCTTTGGTAGACCCTGACTTCCTTGAGCCTTCTAGAACTGGTGTATCCTCTTCTTCCACATGAACCAGGTTGACACTCTTAAAAACACTTTCAATCATGTACTTCATTTTGTGTGCACTCGGTACCCAAGTGATATCGTCTTTTATTTAGCTCATCTAATTTATTCTCAATAAAGTCCAGCTTCTGAAGAACTCGAGATTGTCTTGGGTGGTGGAAGGTAGGGCTACTGGAGTGGTTAAGGATTTAGGTTTAGAGAACTTCTTGGCTTTCAACTCATCATCAGACAAATCAGAATAGAAATTCCATTCGCCTTCAATGGTTTTCACAATTTAAATCCTTTGAAATGACTTTTAATCAATCTTTCCGAAACCAGTAGTGATTGTCTCTTTATTGTTAACATGTATTTCTAGATGGTGAAAGAAAAGTGGGAGGAGGTTGGAATCGGGTAGAGAATGTTTCATGTTCTTGGTACAACTATAGAGCATGTGGTCCATTACAATGATTGGAATGATTTTCTTATTTCCCTCTTCTTTTTTTGTGGTCTGTATCTCTTTCCCTTTGCCTGAAATTTGAGCATCTTTAACCCTTTTTCTTCTTTGGACTACCAATCTGAACACCCTTTTGTTTCTCATAACTATGTGCTTGGTATGGCTTCTTCTTCTTGCTGGAATCTGCAGTCTAATCCTCCTTATCCTTATTGCTTTTCTTCTTATGAGGAGGAGAGGGGTTCTTTGGAGCACTGAAAGTCCTGGAACTAGAGCTGTCATGATGGCTTAAATTTTTTCTTCTTCTCCAGCTTTTATTTCCTGTGTTTTTTCATCTTCCAGCCATCATGATCCTTTCATAGTTTCTTCTTGAGTCCATTAGGGTTTATGGTTTTAAGAATATAGATGCAGTAGTGATAGAAGAGAGAGAGAGAAAAGAGAAAAGATAAATACTAAAGAGTTTGAGTTAAAGAAGGAAACTAAAAATTCCCAAATCTTTTGAGGAAAGACAATTTGTTTGAAATTCAAACTCGTTTGTGATGTTAATAATATTATTTTGATTTGAAAAATATTTGTTTCAAGACGGTAAAATAATGTTAGACAATTATCTACATAGATAACACCCAACATTATTTATCCATTCATTGAGCTATATTGTAAAAATATTTATTTTCAAGGCTTTGGAAAGGATTTCAAGACCTTGAAAAACTGTTATACTGCACAAAAAGATTTCAAGGCTTTGAAAAGCTTTTCAAGGATTTGAAAACCTTTTCAAAACATTGAAACACAGATAACTTAGCTGATGCTCCCCCTAAACCAGTGCTTCTTTATTCAACATCCCAAGTTCTAATCTCAGGGTTATGAATTTATCTTCTGGCAGTGGTTTAGTGAAGATATCTACAAACTGCATGTTAGTTGGAACAAATGATAGAGATACAACACCTTTCTCCACATGGTCTCTAATGAAGTGATGCCTAACATCGATGTGCTTAGTCCTTCAATGTTGTACTGGATTTTTTGTAATTGAGATCGCACAAGTGTTGTCACATTTGATGTGAATTCTTTGAAGTCATAACCTCGATCTCTCATCTGTTGAGCTATCCACAACACTTTTGAACAGAAAGCTCCAGCTGCTATGTATTCAGCTTCTCCATAGAATGCCAGCTAACCAAGGATGATCCAAGGAATTGGCAACACCTGATGTGCTTTTTCTATCTACTTTATATCGTGCAAAATTAGTATCTGAATAGCCACAAAAATAAAATTTAGACCTTTTAGGATACAAAATCCCCAAGTATTTGGTACCATTGAGATATCTGAAAATTCTTTTGACAACAACTAAGTGAGACTATTTCGGACCACCTCGGAATGTAGAACACTTACAAACACTAAACATAATGTATGGCCTACTTGCAGTTAGATAGATTAGTAAATCAATCATACATCTAAACTCTTTCTGGTTCACACTCTTACCATTTTGATCCTTGTTTAAGGACAGTGTAGAAATCATGGGAGTTTTGGCTACCTTGGATTGAGACATATTATACATGTTCCGGAAATCCTTGGTGTACTTACTTTGATGTAGAAAAAATTCTTTCTTCATTTGATGTACATGAAGTCCAAGAGAGAAATTTAACTCTTCCATCAAGTCATCGCGAATTCCCTGCTCATAAGACGAGAGAAATCCTTGTAAAGAGAATCATTAGTAGCACGAAATAGATTATCATCAACATATACTTGTACTAATAAAATGTCTTTCTCACGAGTCTTTATGATAATAGTGTTTTCAACTAAGCTTCTTTTGAAACTATTTTCAAGTAAGAATTTTGACAATCTTTCAGACCAAGCTCTTGGAGCTTGTTTGAGGCCATAAAGAGGTTTGCTTATAAGCATGATTTGAAAACTCATCATTTTCAAAACCAGGTCGAGCAACATATACTTCTTGTTGCAGATAACCATTTAGAAATGCACATTTAACATCCATTTAAAAAAGTTTGATGTGCTTATGTGATGCAAATGAAAGTAACATTCTTATTGCTTCCAACCTGGCTACAGGAGCAAAAGTATCCTCATAATCTATACCTTGTTCTTGGTTGTAGCCTTGAGCTACTGGTCTAGCTTTATTCCTGATAACTTTACCATTTTCATCCAGCTTGTTTCTGAATACCCACCTTTTGTCAATAACAGACTGATGTTTGGGAGGAGGAACTAGATTCCAGACCTTGTTACTCTCAAATTTATTCAGCTCGCTTTTGCATTGCAATGATCCAGTCTACTTCTTGTAGTGCTTCCTTCATATTCCTAGGTTCTCTGAGAGACACAAAAGCATTAAAAGCACACAAGTTTTTTAACTGAGATATTTTTTGTGTACCATTGGATGGATCAGAAATGATGTTCTTTGTTGGATGAGATGACATATATTTGAACTTCTTTCTTTGTGTCCGGGGTTCTGCTTCTCCTAGAATTTTTCAAAGCCTTGAGATCTTGATGTAGTCGCTTGATCACTCTTTGTTCCTTGAGGTCCTGTTTGAAGGCTTTGAGAGCCACTTTTAAGGATTTGAAAATTTCTTCAGTTTTCCTGCATGTTATTCTTAGAACTATTTTCTGGATCTGCTGACTCATGCTTGTTCAAATTTAAGTCCGCGAAACCTTCACTCAAAGAACCATCATTGATTTAATCAAATATGACATGTATACATTCCTCAAAAAGCTTGGTTCTCTTATTGTAAACTCTATAGGATTTGCTAGTCAAAGAATAACCAAGGAAAATACCTTCATCACTTATGGCATCAAACTTGCCATGATTATCCTTACCATTGATGTGAACAAAACAATTACATCCAAAGGGTATGAAATAAGAAATATTTGGCTTCTACATTTGAAAAGTTCATAATTAGCCTTCTTCAAAATAAGCCTAATCAGGCACCTACTCAAAATATAATTTATAGTGTTGACAGCCTCTGCCCAAAAAGACTTTGTAAATTTATTTTCCAAAAGCATTGTCTTAGACATATCCTCAAGAGTTATATTTTTCCTTTCAACTACGCCATTTTGTTGAGGAGTTATAGGAGAAAAAAAGTTGTGAGAAATACCAAACTTGGTGCAGAATAAGTCAAACTCTAGTTGATCAAAGGGATTATACAACACGGTAACATTGGTCACAGAGGTTGGCCAGATCACTGACATTCCTATTACTCGGGTAGCATTGATGTATATCTAGATACGTCTCAATATTTGTAATAATTCTTATTACTGGCAATGTAATTAGGAACCTACAGGGTCACATACAATAATTGATCAAGCTAGAATTATTGCTTATTAGTAGAACTAAATAGCAATAATGAGTTAATTGGACTAAAGTGTAAACTGTGCTCATTAGTTGGACTAAAGAGAAATTGTGGTCTAGAATGTATCTAGTCCCACATGTTGGATTTATGGGCAAAGATGAATTTCTCTAGATATTAATAGGATTTATAGGCTATGAGAATTCACTCTCAATTAATCCTACACCATACAGTACACTATAGAGAAATGAGGAAGAGTGAAAAAGGATTTTTTCACTCCTAGGGTTCGGCCACACAAGGAAGCTGCCCTTCTAGGAGCCGTCGACCTCCATGGTTCCGCCCCCTATGAAGCTCACGGCCATGGCAATCGCTGTCCGCCTATCTTGCCGACCAAGGACAAAGTGTTGGCCGTCCGTCTCCTCTTTTTGCCACGGGTTGGATGTGATCCATTCGCTGTGCTTGTCCATGTTCCTCCTTCTTCTCACGATTTCTAGCACCATTGGAGAAGAATACGGATTAAGTTCTATTCGTGTGGATACCGTAGAGACAAATATGCCATTCTTTGTATGAGATCATCCCAGCCTGGTATGGCTGAGGTAACCTTTCTTCATTCGTCATGATATGATGCTTCACCTGCGATTCAAGGAGGGTTTTGAGCTGAATAATTTTTTTTTGTATTTCCGCTGCGTAACCTGCATTAAATCCTTACAGCGGTACCAAAGCCACATTTCGTAGAGCATAACGTGATATTATGTGTTACTGTTTTTTAGTTTTTACACTGTATATGTTATTTTACGCGAAAACTGAAACTGACATATAGATGCAATTCGAAGATGATTCAATAAGGATTGGTCAAATTATTATCGTCGTATAAAATTAGCCGATTTCGGGCACATATGATGTGTCAATGGGGTTCTTGAAAAAATAGGCTTCATGGGCACATAATTGAAAAAGGGGATTTTAAATTATGGAAACAACCAAACTTGGGCAACAAGGAAGGAAGGGGAAGGAAGCTAGGGCCGAAACCCTAGCCGCCGCCCCTCCTCTTCCTTGCGCGCCAAGCAAGGGCACGACCACAAAGGAAGGCCATCCTAGGAGCAAAGTTGGACTGTGCGGGCTAGGCCTGCCCCGGCCTTGTGGTGTGTGGCGGCCTAAAAGGGTCCGACCAAGCTTGTTGGATGACGTATTGGACCGTTTTGACCCCAGGTACCCAATTAACAACTAAAATTGAACAAGCGCTTTAAAATTTTGTTTTTAACTGTATCATGTGCTTTGTTGCATGGTGGATGGATATGGCCTAGGTTGTGGATGTTTACTTTGTGGTTTGGTTTACGGCCTGCGAGCTGATCAAATTAATGTAATAGTTAATTAGGTTTTACGTCTGCGAGCTGATCATCTTCTCAACATGTGAGGTTTTATTTATTTATTTAACTTAGATTCTAGCTATAATTAGATAATTAGATGATAGACAAGAGCATGGAGAAGACGACTAAAGAACCAAGAAGCCAAAAAGACGATGGAGGACTTGTACACCTAGGACGCGCAGCTATGGTGGAGGCACATGGAGATGAGCTTGTCACTTTAAGGCACAAAGATAATATCTTTAGCTCGGTAATATCTTAGTTTTAGGGGCCATATCCATGCCAAGTTAATTTTATTTTTGTGGATTTTTATTATTTATGTCTTGTTATTTATTTTGGTGTATGGTTGATGCATGCAAAACGTAACAAAGATAATAATAAACAAGATTGGTCTTTTATTGTGGATTGCCCAATCCAAATAAGTAGATCATGTTGATGAGTTCAACCAAAAAAATTAAGTAATGACATTTACATCCCTCAAAGGAAATATTACATTTTGCCTTCTGTTATTTTAACACCCTTCACGATCAGGGTTTATTATTTTCGGGCTTGACAAAGCTAGGCGATTTTAATTTACCATGGTGTGATGCGGAGACACAAGCAAGTAATGTGTGGTTGTTTAAGTAAGAGGTTAAACGTAACTAAGTAGTTTCAATTGGATTGATGACTTAGAGGCATGGCAATTGGAATTATCTATGAGATAGATAAATAAGGAGTTATTTGCCCGGTTGCACCAAGAGTTGCAAATGGATGCAATTGGAAGGTGTTACAACCTAAATAACTAATTCTTAGGTGACGTGGTAAGAAGGCTCAAGAAGATGTGAAATATGGATCTTGGCCCACTAGAAAGTATATGATATTTTCCGCGTTAATGGTGAGGGCTATTAATCCGAGTATAATAATTGGAGCTATATTTAATAATTTAGGTCCTTATTAAATGTAGTTCAAACGTCACAATATTTTGCATAATCCTTTTTTGCTGAATACCCATGGCATTAAACCAACAAACTCGTCTTTATCGTTACGTCCTTGAGAAGGACATATTGTCTGGAATCTGTTTTATAAACTGGTATAAAATTGAGAATTGTTCTCAAATAAAAGGAAAATGCCGTATATCCTAGAGCATAAAGTTTCCTTCCACCAACTAACAAAACACACTAACAAACTAATGGAAGGAACATCCACGAATAGATCTTTGGATGTGACTTGCCTCTTGTTAGCTACCATGACCTTCGAGCTTTTGGCGCAAGATGAGAACATGGAGGCGTATGATATGATCATACATTTAAAGAAGTTCTTTTCAAGAGCCGGCTATACATGAAAGGTTTGAAGTGTTGCTCCATTTGCGTTTTACCTTCTCTTGATTAGCACTCGTCATGATCAAGATGTAATAAAGCTCGGGCTTGCCAAAGCAAGGCGACTTGATTCATCAAGATGTGACGCGACGACACAAGCTAGTAATGTGTGATTGCTGAAGCAAGAGATCAAATGCAACTAAGATATTTCGATAAGATCGAAAGCTTAGAAGATGTGAGATATCTATGAGATAGATAAAGAATAAGGAGTTATTCTCCCAATTGTTCCACGAATTGCATTGGATGCAATTAGAGTTTTTTTCAAAGGCAATCTACTCAATATGATTGAGGACCGCTAAACAAAGTGCTAGTCAAAAAGGGGGTGTAGTGGAAGAGGAACTGGCCCAAAGTACATGGAAGGAAAAGGGAATTATGAATTCCAATTTAAGGTATCTTTTTTATGAAATGCCAATGTGTCTATCTCATCATCGTAGGTATTTGATACTAGATGAGGATCTCATATTTATAGAAATGTGCAGGATCTCAAGAGATGTAGACAATTGGAAGAGATACACCTACACGTGTGGCAGTGAAGCAAGGGTTGCTGAATTAGCCATAGGAATTATCTCTACCTTTTGGAGTCATCCATGAATTAGAGAAGTACGATTATGTCCCTGCTATGAGTAGGAAGGTTATCACAATTTCTTGTTTGGAAAGAAAGGATTTTCCTACTAAAATAATGGACAAATGTTGTTCCATTTATTTTAATAAAATGCATTATTGTAATGCTAATTTTTCTAACGGATTGTAGATCCTTAATCAAGATAATTTCATCTATAACATTAAAGATATAATTTTGGAATTGTGGTTTATGCCACGTGAATGAGAACACATTTCTAGACTCCATATGGATGAGAACACATTAAAGATAAAATTAGTCGATCTCTAGATCACCTAGGGCTGTAGACGAATTCTGATTCAGCTATGTAACACGTCAATCCTATTCTAGTTCAGCTGGGTAATAGACTATGCCATTATCCTGTCGGTCTCATGTCATTTTACGTCTCGGTTGACTACAATCTCCTCTCGGTCTCATGTTGTCTACCGGTCCGTTCTAGCATGTCATCTACTGGTACAATAACGGGTCATGTCGGTCCACCGTTTCATGGAACAGCTAAATAATCCTACCGAATCTACCCACACTAGGCCAATCCTAACACTTCTCCTTTTCGGTCTCGGTGTTTCGGGATTGTGTTCAAGTTCTCTTCACAATTAGGTCGAGTCACTGTCGTCCACTCATCTAATTAGCTAGTACGTCTGGGTAGCTACTCCATTCATACTAAAGATTAAGCATAGAACAAGAACGTGTAACTAGAACGAATACTAACTTTAAGCAAGAAATTGATTCATGAAATAAACCCTAGTTTCGTTGAATATCAAATCATATCCTAATCGTGTCAATAGACTAAGATCAACAACAAGTTCAAGAAACTAACATTCATTTGAAGAATCAAATCCAAACGCATGAAAAAAAGTCTGTAATCCGGAAAATAACCGTCCACATAAACCCTAGGCTCTTGTAGAGATGCCTAGCAAATTATTTATTTAATCTTGATTAAACTACCAAAATACAATAGTCTCTCCATAACAAGATTAAGAGAGAAGAATACGAAGATAGAACCTAATTCTTCAAAGGAGGAGTCTTGAGTTCTTCAGCTTCGTTCTCCTCCTCTTTTCTTTCTCCGCACGTGAATCAATCTTCTCCCCAGCTCCTAGGTCACTTCATACCAGATTTCCCTTACTTCTTGCCCAAAAGTTCTTAAAAATTGCATTGAAGCCCCATCTTTCCGTTTATTGGGCGTCAGACTGGTCTTAAGACCAGCAGCGGGTGGTTTTAAGTGGATTTCGCCCAGAATTTTAAGTATAGACTGGTCTTACGACTAGTTTACTAGTCCTAAGACTAGTCTGGGGAAAAATCATTTTTTTTATTCTCTAGTCTTTTCTTCACCAGTATCCAACTCCATCATGCTCTTGAGCCTTCTCTTCCTTCCGAAGTTCATTCCACCTCCCATTCACATTCCCGAACCTCCGGTTCTTGAAACGCACAACACAAAACAAATACCGGAAGATCAAATGTGACAATAAAAGATCGAAATTTAAACAAAAAATACCCGGATTACACATTTATGCTCAAACGCTCAAGCATGCTGTATTTCTCCCAATTCATAGCATAAAACTAAGATTATCACCCCGTAAAGCACGCAAAATAATGTAAAACCTGCAAGAAATATAAATCTAATAGAGAGTTACCAAATCCCCCACACTACCATTTTGCGCATCCCGAGGAAAATAAAATCTTACACTACGTTTTAATCCACCGAATTGCATACAATCTCCATTAGCCATGTGACACAAACTACACACACACACCCAATGCAAACTACATGATTATACAATGCAACTCGATTATAGAACAATGCAAGAATTAAACAGCACAATTTTTTCTTTTTAGTTAGAGATTGGGCAATCTTGAAAAGTAAACCTGCAAGTCATAAGGCTCTCATATTCCCACGAAAATTATATAACTTTGGTGATCGGTAGAACTTGCGGCCAGTTTCATTAGACAGAATGGGCACAAACACTTAACATATTGCGCAAGAAATATAACTCTAATAGAGAATTATCAAATCCCCCACACTACCTTTTTGCGCGTCCCGAGCATAATCAAATCTCACACTACGTTTTAATCCACCAAATCGCATACAATTTCCATTAGCCATGTGACACAAAAAACACACACACCCAATGCAAACTACATGACTATACAATGCAACTCAATTATAGAACAAAGCAAGAATTAAACAACGCAATTTTTTTTCTTTTTAGTTAGAGATTGGGCAATCTTGAAAAGTAAATCGGCAAGTCATAAGGCACTCATATTCCCACGGAAATTCTATAACTTTGGTGATCTGTAGAACTTGCAGCCAGTTTCGTAAGACAGAACGAGCACGAACACTTAAGATATTGCTTCCGCACACTCATCATACATATCCCTATAACTTACCTTCCGAGCTATTTATCCACGGGTTCACACTGCTGACGGCTTGGGACTGGTAGGATAGGATATTTAGAAGCGTAATCCTAGACGTAATGATATACCTAAAAAAAACCCGATTCTCACACTCCCTCACCGAAATCTAAGGAACCTCACCGAATCTCACTGCTCCGGCCCTCATTCCCTCAATCTTGGTGCAAAGCCGTTCTCGCGGCCACGAATGTGAAAGAGTTATCAAGATCCATAGCTAATCTCCTCGGTTCTTCACGAAGTGTAAACAAGCTCCTTATTCCATTCACTTTCAATTTCTTAACAGTTTTTTTTCTTTTTTTTTATAAATATAACATTAACATGGAGCCAATAATACCATAGCAATATTCGAGGAGATCCAATATAAAAACAGATAATGTAGAGGTGGAATGTGTCAAATCAGTGATATAATCAAATATGCGTCGACACCCCCACACTCAATGTAAAGCAACTCTCACAACCCGGTAGTCAATGTAATTCGTGATTTTCCAACCGATCCTCCTCATCACCTAAGATATAGAGAATATAAATGAACATTAACGCACGACCTCCTATAAACTCAACCAACCCCACCCCATATAGTGCGTAAAAAATATAACGCACTACGACACTCCACCTGTGATCGTGGTGTAAGGACACGACTCACCGCCACACCGAAGTGTGCTGCCGTCTCTAACTCACCCTCACATCCCCGCAAAATATGACATGTAAGAGATCCATGTAAGGTGTATTAATTCACCAAACCCTCATCGAACCTCTCTATCTCGACTCCCTCTATCCTGACGCATAGGAAAGGGCCATTATAACAAGTGATGGAAGTCACAATGAAAGGCTTCCTAGGCTAGAGGCTGCCAATAAAAGGGGTAAACGGATCAATAGGGGTAACTAGTGGACCTAGGAGATGGATACGGGACGTGAGGCCCCCATAAAAATCACTCGCACAGCAGTTCCTTTGCCACCATGAGGAGGTTTGACGACTACATAAGTGACAATGGTATATCGCTAGTAGGATAACCAGTCTGAGAGGCAGCTACTCGCATTTCTAATATGAATTAGCCCTATAAGTCTTCGTACTACAGATTCTCGCGTCTACCTCACCTCCGATTTTCATACTCCTAAGGAATTCTAGAATTAAGCCCTCTCCACATTCACTCTATTCAATTGCCCTTTCTCAAAATTTTTCATTTTTTATGATTTTTTTGAATTTTTGAAACTTTCTTTTGTTTTCATTTTTTCCTAACTCTATATTCTTGGGCCAACTCCACTAAACACAAGTTTCGAGTAAGGGGACTCAATAAAGTACAAGTGCACACCAATATAGAAAATAACCTAACACAATACGACAATATATCAAAACTGATAAGTCTGAAGCTCATGGATATTATGATATGAAAAGAAAGGCAGAGAGCTTAGCTCCTTGATGATGAAAGCGAGAAACACAAGCATAAGAAATTGCTAAGTACCAAATCTGCAAAGCTTTGAGTTACTGTAGCAATTCCTATATGCTGTATTAACTAACTATTTTGTGCAGGTTTTTGGTTATGTTTTGATAACGATTGGTTTAGTTATATAATTATATTTGGCAATCTATGTTCTAAGATGATCACTGCAGGATTAAGTTGGATTGAAAAACCAATATACATTCTGTTGAAGTTAGCAGGCAAAGCTTCAAAGCTTTGAGATATTCTAGTCACTTATGTGCAGATGGATTCAGTGTTACTTGTATGTTGTTACATGCTATTTATTTTTTATTATCGTGGACTCTATATTGTTTATTTGATATATTCATGAGATTGAATATACTTGTTAACTCAGAACTATCAGATGACAAGTCTAGGATGATTTTCTCTTCAATGGTTAGCTGCTGTTTCAAGAAGATCTCTTTGCTAGATTGTATTGTTATTTGTTTGATCTTGTTTGCTAAGTATTTGCAGGTTTTTTGGACTCTCCAACGTCCATAAACAGGTCAGCAATGTTTTCAAATTGAGCTGTTAACAGGAGCTTATCAGATAGGAGATGTTTTAGGAATTATGTTCCTGAAATCTCTCAAGTTAGTTGCAGACTGAAAAACAACTACTTAAGTTTGAATTTCAGAGACTTATTAGAGACACAAAGGCCGTTATTTTGAAGAGGGCGATCATCTTGGAAGATCAATTACATACAACTCTTCAAATCATTCTGGGATTCAATTTAAGCAGGCTGAAGATCATTCAAATCTAGAAGAACTCTTCCAGGCTTTAAAAAACTTATTCTTTCTGAGTTCTTTTCTTTGTACTCAATTGTATCATTTATTCTTCATCTAAAAAACCTCACTAAACTTAGTAGTTCTGTTGTTCAAGTGAACAACAAGAGATTCTTATAGTTTCCACAGGTGGTAGCCTGTAACTAGATAGGTTGGGAACCACAAGCTATATAAGTGTAAGGTAGCTCACTTAGGCTTGAGATGTAGGGCTAAATCTGGGTGATTAATAAGAAGTTGTGTTTGAATCTTGGAGGGTTTAGATCCCTCAGGCAGAGACTAGGTCCAATTGTGACTGAACTCTGTAAAATATTTGTGTTCTTGCTATTTACTTTTACTGCTTTTAATTATAGTTTAAATTGGAAGTTTCAAAGCTTTGGAGCTTTCCAAGTCTCAAAGATTTGATGCCTCTGTACTCTGCTGTTATATCTTTAAGCTTCTCAAATCTCTTTCAAAGCATTGAGATATCAACAGATTGTTCTACTAAAGTTTCAAAAACTTGAGTTTTGGCAAAAGCTAGCATACTCTATTCACCCGCCCCCCTTCTAGAGTATTATTGTACCTGTTTACACCTACATTACACAATTTCAATTGGTATTAGATCTTTGGGTCACAGTTTAAAGATCTAACAATCTTGTGACAATGAGTTTTGTAGGTGAAGGAGGATTCTAACAGGGAAGGGAATCTAATAGACCTCCATTATCCTGTGGTGATAACTTTGTGCATTGGAAGGCATTGATGAAAGTGTTCATCATAGATCAGGACATGGAACTATGATCTATTATTGTGAATGGGCCAAACCTATTCTTTACTACTGTGAATGTTGTTAGAACTGTCAAACCTGATGAAGATCTCTCAGTTACTGAACTGAAAAAGGTATCAAAAAATTACAAAGCTTTGAACTTATTATATTGTGCGCTTAGTGTAGATGAGTTCAACAGAATATCCAAATGCAAAGGAGATCTGGGATAAGTTGACTGTTACCTATGAAGGAACTAGCCAAGTCAAGAAGACAAAGATCAATATCCTTTTGAGATACTATGAACTGTTTAAGATGAACTCTGACGAGTCCATCAAAGATATGTTCAAAAGGTTTACAGATATTGTGAACAACTTGGAATCTTTGGGAAAAGTTTTTTCAAATGAAGAAAAAGTAAGGAAGATTCTCATATGCCTGCCTAAATCCAAATGGGAGCCTAAAACTATTGCCATTGAATAAGCTCAGGAATCAAGCATTCTGGAACTGGATGATCTGCAATGAAATTTACTCACTCATGAGATCTCTATGAAGGAGGTTGATGGCGAACTGAGTGACAACATAAAGAATCTGGCACTCACGGAAAAAGACAATGAAAAATCCCAAAGCCTTGAACTAGAAGAAGATGATGATGAGGAGGAGTCCATAGCCTTTATTTCCAAAGCCTTTGCCAGTATTCTCAAGAAAAAGAGTAACTCTGGGAACAAAGATTACAACAAAGAAAAGTTCAGATCCTCAACTAGCAAGGATTAGAAGGTAAGTCTTCTTCACAATCATATAAATATAAAGTTATGAATTTCTATGAATGTGGAGATGCAGATCACTTGGTGAGAGACTTTCCTCAAAAGAAAAAGAACAGACAATTTTCAAAGAAAGAAAATGACAACAGAAGGAAGAAAGCAATGGTGGCCTCATGAAGTGACTCAGACTCTTCGGACTCAGACTCTGATGATGAGCAAGTTAATCTCTGTTTAATGGCTGGACATCAAGAGGACCATTCCACTGAGAAGCCAATTGAAGACATGGTAAAAAAATCTCTTATCTAGTCCATCTGATGTGTTACCTGAAATCCTCAAAAGCATGTTTTTAAATGAGGAGAGTTACAGGAATGAGATTGATTCTTTGAAAATGAAGGTTTATGAGCAGGCAGAAGAAAATTTAGATTTGGTTTTTCAGAATAAATGTCTTGAAGCTACTAAGTTAAAAATTGACAGTGACTTCAAAGCCTTGGACAGTAGATTCAAAGCTTTGAAATCTCAATTCAAATAAGTATTTGATCAAAACACTATTTTAACTGACAAGTTTGTCGATCTAAAAAAACATTATGATGATTTAGAACAATAAAACACTACATTGACTAGTAAGCTTCAAGAATATTAGAAAACTCTTTCAACTTTTGCTGGCTTAGAATAAAAGTTAAGTCTCATGCTTGAAAGAAGTCTGTAGTCTGTTCACAAAAGTGGAATTGGATATAATCCAAATTTTCCAAGAAAAAGCAGGAAGCAGACATTCACCAAAATGTCAGTATTGCTGTAAAATTGGAGATGTAAAAGTAACTTCCCCCTTTAGAAGGACAGAACCTCACATAATGAGGAACACCTATCCTTATCAGCTTAAGGAACAAGTGAAACGGATTTGAGTTCCAAAAGAAGTTAGACCACCTAACATGGTTGACATTGAGTATGAATCCAAATTCTACACTTGGTCTAATAGCCTGCTAAGGCATTGATTTATTTTTTCAGGATGTCAGCAAAGCTTTGAAAGATCAGAAATGGATTTTGGATAGTGGATGTTCCAGACATATGAGTGGGAAGAAATCTTTATTCTCAGAACTGAAAGAAAAATCAGAGGGAACAATCACACTTGGTGAAAAAGCAAAGTGCAACAAAATTGGTATTGAAAGTGTTGGCAACAATTCTGCAAATTCAATTTCTGATGTTTATTTAGTTGATGGTCTCAAGTATAATTTATTGAGTATCTCTCAGCTTTGTGAAAAAGGTAATAAAGTTGTTTTTGACAAGGGGAAATGTGTGGTGCAAGATGAAAATCAGAAAATTGCATTCTCACTGCTCCTAGGTCACATAATGTTTATGCACTATGTACTGACAAAGTTGCAGGTGATAATCTGAAGTGTCTCAAACCTTTGAAGGATGACTCAAAACTATGGCACAGAAAGCTTGGTCATATAAACATGCATTCCATGAATAAACTCGTCTCAAAAGATCTGGTAAGAGGATCTCCAATCCTTAAATTCAAAGATAATGAGTTTTGCAAGGCATGTACTCAAGGTAAACAGACCAGAAGCTCATTCAAGGAAAATAATTTCGTAAGTACGTGAAGACCCTTAGAAATGCTGCATATGGACTTGTGTGGTCCTATGAGGGTTTAAACACCCAGAGGTAAGAGATGTATTCTTGTTGTAGTTGATGATTACTCTAGATATACTTGGGTTATGTTTATTAGAGAAAAGTCTGAAGCATTATCTGAATTTTCTAAACTTTGCAAGGAGCTTCAAACTTTGAAAAACTTACATGTTGCATCTATTAGAAGTGATCATGGTAGGGAATTTGATCAACTTGATTTTGATTTATTTTGTGCAAAGCATGGCATCTCACACAACTTTTATGCACCTAGAACTCCTCAGTAAAATGGTGTAGTTGAGAGGAAAAATAGGACCCTTGAAGACATGTCTAGAACCATGTTAGTTGAAAGTAATTTTCCAAAATATTTGTTGGCAAAGTTGTTAATACTGCCATCTATGTGCTAAATAGATGTTTGTGTAGACATGCAAAATTTGCGGCCAATTAAATAGTGCCACGTGTCTATTATCACCTAATTAAAATGAGGGATCAAATAGCACTCGCTGCTAAATTACTATGCTTTAAAAATAATTAATAGATGACTAAATTGTAAATGAGACAAAACTTTATTTACAATCAAGGACTGCTTATGGCGATGCCACGTCACTGCATGACTTGGCTACAAGTAAGAAATTAAGGCCAATCAAATAGTGCCACTTGTCAAAATGATGCAGCTGTCAAGACTAGCGAGTTCGGCCAATCACATTGCGCCACTTGTCAAATTGATGCAGAAATTAAATAAATAATAAATATTATTTATTTTCTACCCTGGACAACAAGCCAGCCCATGCCTATATAAATGAGCCATCCCTAGGCATATGGGACACACAATTACATCTTGCAAGGAGAGAGCTCTGAAGATCAAGCTGCTAAAGCCCTGAAGAGTTCATCCATCCACAAGATCATCAACGATCTTTGAGACCTTCGAAGATCCTACCCACACACAATTACATCTTGTAAGGAGAGAGCTATGAAGATCAAGCTGCTAAAGCCCTGAAGAGTTCGTCCATCCACAAGATCATCAACGATCTTCGAGACCTTCGAAGATCCCACCCACACACAATTACATCTTGCGAGAGGGAGAGAGCTCTGAAGATCAAGCTTCTAAAGCCCTGACGAGTTCATCCATCATCAAGATCATCATCATCAAGCCCTTCGAAGTTCTTCATCAAGTTCATCAAGCTGTTGAAGATCATCATCAGCGTTCTTCATGACACTCGAAGATCTTCAAGTCGTTCTTCGTGTTCTTCAAGGCGTTCATCCAGTTCTTCATCAACATCGAAGAGATTCACCCGTCCGATCCGAGATCAAGACTCTAAATCCCTCGCTCGGCGTTTGTGTTCTTCGAGACCTTCATCGCGTTTTTCGTCAAAATCGCAGCCGCTCATCCGTTCGATTCGAGATCAAGCTGCGAAGCCCTCGTTCGAAGTTTCAGGAGAAGAATCAGGGGATTTAATTTCTGTTTAGAAATTATTATGAGAGATTGTAATCCACTTCATCAAATCATCAATATAATATATTTGACACGGAATTTCTCGCTTTTGTTTCCATTAGCATAAATTTGTGTGTACAAATTTTGGCACGCCTAGTGGGACATCTCTGCCCCTCATCTCTTTTCCTCAAGTACAAGTGTTCGTGATGTCTCCTATGAAGGATAACGAACTTCCATCACTCAAGGTTGGATACACCAAGTATTCAACTTCAGAAACCAACTCCGGAACCCAAGTCACTCGTCCAGTAACTCGCAGTATGTCTAAGGCTATGTAAACTGACGGGGGAAAGGAAGATGGTGCAGCCTTGAGGAAGTCACAATCACATGTGCCCACCCCTCATGACTCTCCAGCTGGAAACAAGTCTTGGGAGGAAAGTTGCGAAAGCAACTCTAAGTCCGGCACTAAGTGTACTTAGCATAATCCAACATGTGATCATGATGATGATATCAGCATGCACGTCATGACGACTAGTGCGGTCCCTCTCGAAGAGCAAGTAGCGAGCCTCACCAGGGCCTTGAAGAATTAAAGAAAATTGTTGAAGTTCGTGACGTTCAACTCGCAAAGCTGATTGCAAAACTCGACACCCACGAAGAAGCAAGTCAAGTGTTTGAACCTACTCTCAAGGTCGCACCAGAAGCTAGAACGACAGATAGTGGACAAGAAGCGCGACCAAGTGTGCAATTGTCAGCCAATGGCACCATTCCTCTTGATCAACTACAAGAGATCATCATGAACACCATGAATGGGAGGCATGGAGTACCGTTGAATTCATATAAGTCCTACACCAAGCCTTACATGGAGAGATTCGAGAAGTTAAGCATGCCGGATGGTTACAATCCACCTAAGTTCCAACAATTCTCAGGCAAAGGAAATCCTAGGCAGCATGTTGCCCACTTCGTCGAGACATGTAACAGCGCTGGAACCGATGGAGACCTTCTCGTGAAGCAATTTGTGAGGAATCTTAAAGATGATGCCTTTGAGTGGTATGGTCAGCTTGATCCGAGGTCCATTGATAGCTGGGGGCATA
Source organism: Linanthus parryae (assembly GCA_023055425.1). Lineage (NCBI taxonomy): Eukaryota > Viridiplantae > Streptophyta > Magnoliopsida > Ericales > Polemoniaceae > Linanthus > Linanthus parryae. The sequence goes on along the minus strand of JALGPY010000002.1, from coordinate 159,242,859 downwards.
TGGAGCAGGAGTTTCTCAACCGTTTCTACAGCACAAGGCGAACTGTCAGCATGGTCGAGTTGACTAATTCTCGTCAAAATAAAGGCGAGAAGCAATTGACTTTATAAATCGTTGGAGGAACCTCAGCCGTAACTGCAAGGATAGACTCTCGGAAGGCTCGGCTATTGAGATGTGCATCCAAGGCATTAATTGGGGTCTGCGATACATACTTCAAGGAATAAGGCCAACTTCCTTCGAAGAACTTGCCACTCGCGCTCATGACATGGAACTCAGCATCGCGTCAAGTGGAAGACAGGGACCACCTCCTTTTGAAGCATGGAAAGATGGAGGCAAACAAGATTATTATAAAGGCGGGAAGTTCACGCTTAAGGCTGCCAATCAAGAGTCCATGGTTGTCACCACCACGCCAATAAAGCTATCGGATATGGGAAAGAAGAATTATATGGTCAATTCTAATGCAGAAAAGACACCATCACGACCTACACTCAAAGAATTGCAATCAAAGGTGTATCCGTTTGCCGATGATGAAGTTCCTTCAATGCTCGAACAATTGGTGGAACAAAAGATCCTTGAGCCTTTGGAGTCAAAACGACCTGAAGAAGCAGACAAGGTAAACGATCCCAAGTACTGCAAGTACCATCATATCCTTGGTCATCCTACCACGAAGTGCTTCATACTCAAGGATAAGATCATGCAACTTGTCAAGGAAGGGAAGGTCTTGTTGGAAGAAGAAATTGGATCTGCTACAACAAATGTCACCTCCATCTCGGTTGAACCCTTCGAATGGCGAGTAGCAAAGAACTCATGCGAAATGATGCTAGGGGAATCACCTATCGGCGTCAAGAAGGGAGGAAAGAAACAAATTCATGCACAAAGAACCTCTTCTCAAAATGGGGGCAATCGTTGCATAAAGACAAAGGTAAACAAACCCAAGGATGAACGAAGGATGCAAGTTACTCAAAAGAAGAGGTGGGTCCAACGTCAAAGTAAGCCAACATTATATAATGATCGTCATACATGTTCATGTAATGACTCAAAGATGCGTGAGGTGGAGAAGGTATGGAAAAGGAAGAAACCCCAGCCAACGCAACTCTCTGAAGACAAGTCTTCTATCTCCTTAAAGCATGAATAAATTCAAGATGAAGGAGTCCTCCAAGGAATGAAGCTAAAGATGGCTACTCCAAGTGAAGTTAAAGCGACCCAATCACAGAAGAGAAAGAACTCAAGTGTGAAGACACTAATTCTTTCTGTACTTAAATGGCCAACAAAGATTCACGGGAAATCAAAGATGGGACGAGGTGAAGTGAAGGGCATGGATTTCACTTCTCCAGAATCAACAAATTGATACCAGAAAGCTCCTGGAAAAGAGCCTAAACTTTCTCCGTCTTCTCATATGAAGATTGGTCAATGCTCCTGGATAAGAGCCTAAACTTTCTCGATCTTCGCATGAGAATATTGTTTACAGCTCCTAAGGCATGAGCATAAACCGCTTCAACGCTCCTTTAGTACGAGCATAAACTGCTTCACAGCTCTGGCACGAGCATAAACTGCATCACCGCTCCTTTAGTAGGAGCATAAGCTGCTTCACAACTCCTAAGGCATGAGCATAAACCGCTTCACTACTCCTTGCACACAAGAGTATAAACTGTGAACGCAACCCAATTGAACTACGTTCGACTTGATCCCCAAAAGGGTACGTAGGCAACTTGAGGCATCGCCTCGAGTGCAGTCGTATCCACCAAAAAGAACCCATTCTCTAATGAAGCAGAAGCGTTGGATGTGAAAGAGTTTCCTTGCTTGAATGAGCTTCATGGCGGTTCCTTCGCTTGGTTGGTCTTCATGGCGATTCCTTTGCTTGAATGAACTTCATTGCGGTTCCTTTGCTTGGTTGGTCTTCGTGGCAGTTCCTTCGCTTGGGCATGGTTCCTTCGCTTGGACGGGCTTCGTGGCGGTTCCTTCGCTTGGACGCAGTTTCTTTGCTTGAATGAGCTCCATGGCGATTCCTTCACTTGGTTGGTCTTCGTGGCAGTTCCTTCGCTTGGACGCAGTTTTTGTGCTTGAATGAGCTTCATGGCGGTTCCTTCGCTTGGTTGGTCTTTGTGGTAGTTCCTTGGCTTGGGCACGGTTCCTTCGCTTGGACGGGCTTCGTGGCTATTCCTTCGCTTGGACGAGATTCGTGGCGGTTCCTTCGCTTGAACGGGCTTCATGGCGGTTCTTTCTCTGGAACGGGCTTCATGTATTTCCCTTTTCTTGGATGGGCTTTGTGGCATCTTCTTCATTTAGACGAGCGTCATGGTAACTCCTTCATCTCGGCGGCTCTTTGTCGCTTGAGTGACGTATGGTGGCTCTTTTGCTTGAATGGTCTTCATGGCGGTTCCATTTGCTTGAATTGTCTTCATCGAGGCTTCTTTACTTGGATAGGCTTCATGGCAGGTTCTTTTCTTGGACATACTTTATTGTGGCTCAGTTGCTTAAATAGATGTTACGTCCGTGAAGCAAATATTCCTTGAAAAAACACCATGGTGACGACACAGTGTGGAGTCGGTTTATTCCGATATTAACACGGCTCTAGCGCAAGTTGAACGAGTATGGAATCGGTTTATTCCGGTGTTCACACGGCTCTAGCGCGAGTTGATCAAGTGTGAAATCGGTTTGTTCCGGTATTAACACGGTTCTAACACAAGCTTAACACTAGTGTGGAGTCGGTTGATTCCGGTGTTAACACGGCTCTCGTAGAGAAAAAGTGTCGGACCGACCCGTTGAACATTGCGAAAACCCTTGTGAAGATACAAGTGTCGGACCGAGTCGTTGAACACTATGAACACCCTCACGAAGATGCAGGTGCCGGACCGAGTCGTTGAACACTACAGAAACCCTTGCGAAGATGCAGGTGCCGGACCGAGCCGTTGAACACTGTGCAAAACCCTCTAGAGATGCACGGGACAAGATGCTGGACGCTGTCTAAGCTTTCCAGATAAAACCTGACGAAAACAAATTGGGATAAAAGATCACAAAGATTGCAAATAATTCTCATTATGCAAGTGGTTAATAAATAAAAACAAAGTGTCGTGGGTATACTTGAAACTAAAAGAAACAAAAAATTATAAGCAGCGAATAGTCCACGTTTTTACTGGAGGTGGGGTTTTGTCCTTTGTGAAGATTTGGTACAGTATTTGCAAACAAATCAATGTGTTTGCATGTGCATATTTCTCTTCATAATTATTTTACCACCAACACTCTCACTTCACTTGATGATGTTAAGAAATCTCCAATTAATTCAAGAGTGACGAAACAAAGGCAGAAGGACGGTGCTAAAGAGAGAAGAGAAGTTACCTCCTGTTAACTCGAAGCAGTCCAGCGGCGATTGCAACAAGGCAGTCGAAAACCAGAATCCCGACGTAGGCGGCACTTACAAGAAGCTCATGACCATAGTGAACTCCGCCGCAAATAAAGCGACGTAGATCAAAGAGTTGAAACCCAGCAACAACGGTCCGTCCGATAATATAGCAAAAGCGTGAAAATAGCAACGCCCCAACAAGGACAAAGATTGGCCGTAGTAGTTTTTTTTTCACGCCAACATAGCAGCCAAGCAGTGACATGAAAGACCGAGAGGAAGACAGATGCAGCACAATCAAACTCCATCCATAATTAGCTTCTCCGTCGTAATTGAGAAGATAATATCCAATGTTTCTACTTCTTTCCCAGAAATATATATATGCAAAAAAATAAAAATAAATAGCATGTGTATACTACAATTTAGGAGCAGCATGTGGAAACAAGAAGGAAGTAAACTGTTACTTGACTTCTTGGAAGCTATTCTTTGTGTAGAGCCAGAGAAGAAGCTGAAATATCCGAGATTTGCGACATCATCATGTCACTCGGACATGGTTGCTCATATTTATAAGTGGGAAAACGAGGCAACAACTGCAAAACCATGGCAATTCAACTTGAGATCGCAATAGAGACCTCGAGCGCAAGAAGCACGGGAGAAGCAACAGCAGCTACAAAGACCATAGTAACAGCCGCAATAAAAGGCACTACGACTGCGCAAGTAGAGACAGCAACAAGTTAGCAGACATGAGAAAACAGCGGCATGTAAGTCGCAATGCCAGCCAGTTTTATTCAGGATCTCCAGCTAGCTCCGCCGCAAATAAAACAGCGCTAATAGTATCAAACACCGACTGAAACAACACCTGAAGAAAATTACAAAGCAGCGGAAGGGCAAGGTCGTACTATGAGAACCTGCAAAAAGAAGAGACGAGATGGCGGGATAGAAGCAGCAGCAGCAGCAGCTTCACAGTGAATGAAGAGGACGATTTCTCAAAAAAACAAAATAAAATAAAATAAAGAGGACGATTAAAGAGAAGAAAGAAATTACCTCAGTCATTAGTCCTGCCGCCTTTGGTGTATTGCTTCAATGTTTCTTGGGTGCTAATTTATACATGTGTATGAGATAGCTAAGAAGGTTCCAGTGGCTACTTCACAAAGGACTATAATCTACCTTTTATAGAAACAGTGAATATGTTTCCAAAATTGTGGATCCTTTTTCCACAAGAGAGCACGATTTCATTCTCATATTTTGCTCACTTTTTTTTTTAAAAAAAAAGGTAGTTGTGGACTTTTCCCAAACAGTACAAAACGGGGAAGGAGTCCATTTGGCTTTTCTTATGCTCTGGGTCTAGATAGTAAAACATAAAGAGAAGTCAGAGCAGTGATATTGTCTACTTTTTGAACATTATCAATTCCAAGCGTTTCCATCTCACACGAAATTGAGGAACTCAAAGTATAAAACTGATAGGTGCAAGTTCTTTAAAGGCAGAGACAACTATGAGTCCATCTCTCCTGGACTGATGCTTTAGGCTGAGATCAACAAATAAAATATTTATCGAGACTCGTCACGCCAACAAGCTTAAAAGCCGGCAAACAAGTCTCGAGGGGGCATTTGTAGACATGCAAAATTTGCGGCCAATTAAATAGTGCCACGTGTCTATTACCACCTAATTAAAATGAGGGATAAAATAGCACTCGATGCTAAATTACTATGCTTTAAAAATAATTAATAGATGACTAAATTGTAAATGAGACAAAACTTTATTTACAATCAAGGACTGCTTATGGCGATGCCACGTCACTGCATGACTTGGCTACAAGTAAGCAAGTAAGGCCAATCAATAGTGCCACTTGTCAAAATGATGCAGCTGTCAAGACTAGCGAGTTCGGCCAATCACATTGCGCCACTTGTCAAACTGATGAGCCATCCCTAGGCATATGGGACACACAATTACATCTTGCAAGGAGAGAGCTCTGAAGATCAAGCTGCTAAAGCCCTGAAGAGTTCATCCATCCACAAGATCATCAACGATCTTTGAGACCTTCGAAGATCCTACCCACACACAATTACATCTTGTAAGGAGAGAGCTCTGAAGATCAAGCTGCTAAAGCCCTGAAGAGTTCGTTCATACACAAGATCATCAAAGATCTTCGAGACCTTCGAAGATCCCACCCACACACAATTACATCTTGCGAGAGGGAGAGAGCTCTAAAGATCAAGCTGCTAAAGCCCTGACGAGTTCATCCATCATCAAGATCATCATCATCAAGCCCTTCGAAGTTCTTCATCAAGTTCTTCGAAGATCATCATCAAGTTCATCAAGCTGTTGAAGATCTTCATCAGCGTTCTTCAAGACACTCGAAGATCTTCAAGTCGTTCTTCGTGTTCTTCAAGGCGTTCATCCAGTTCTTCATCAACATCGAAGAGATTCACCCGTCCGATCCGAGATCAAGACTCTAAAGCCCTCGCTCGGCGTTTGTGTTCTTCGAGACCTTCATCGCGTTCTTCGTCAAAATCGCAGACGCTCATCCGTTCGGTTCGAGATCAAGCTGCGAAGCCCTCGTTCGACGTTTCAGGAGAAGAATCAGGGGATTTAATTTCTGTTTAGAAATTATTATCACAGATTGTAATCCACTTCATCAAATCATCAATATAATATATTTGACACCGAATTTCTCGCTTTTGTTTCCATTAGCATAAATTTGTGTGTACAGTTTGATCAGGCCAATTTTGAAGAAAACCCCTTATGAACTGTTTAAAGGCAGGAAGCCTAGTGTTGCTTACTTTAAGCCTTTTGGATGTACTTCTTTTGTGCATAACAATGGAAAAGATAATCTCGTTAAGTTTGATGCTAGAAGTGATGAAGGTGTGTTTCTGGGTTACTATCAAACCAGCAAATCTTACAGGGTTTACAATAAGAGATCTAAGATTGTAGAGGAGAGTATTCATGTTGTTTTTGATGAAAGTATTGATGATTCTCTTAGTGGAAGTTTTGCAGATCTTAGTTTGAATAAATATGAGGCTGATGAAGACCTTGCGAAAGTCAGCAAAAGTAAAACTAAGCATCAAAAACTTTAAGAAGAATCTCAAGGCCTTGAACCCCCTGTTGAGCCAGAATCTCAAAGCCTTAAGACAGAGCTTGACAGGAAATATGATGCTCCTTCAAATGTATCAAGAACTCAAATCCTTGAAGGTACATACACTTGGACACCCAGAAAGAAGTTCAAATATTTCTCAGACCATCTTGCTGAGAATATTATATCAGATCCAACAACTGGAACTCAGTCAAGAGGACAATTGAGAAATCTGTGTGCATTCAGTGCTTTTGTATCACTCATTGAGCCCAAAAATGCAAAGGAAGCACTAGAGGATGCAGAATGGATAATTGCAATGCAGAATGAGCTGAATGAGTTTGAAAGGAACAAGTTATGGAATTTGGTTCTTAGACCAAAGGATCAATCAGTGATTGGAACAAGATGGGTGTTCAGAAATAAGCTTGATGAAAAAGGTAAGGTTGTGAGAAACAAAGCAAGACTGGTTGCACAGGGATACAATCAAGAGGAAGGTATTGATTATGAGGAAGCATTTGCCCCTGTTACAAGGTTAGAAGCTACCAAAATACTTCTTGCATTTGCATCACATAATCACATAAAACTTTTTCAAATGGATGTCAAATGTGCTTTTTTGAATGGTTATATACAAGAAGAAGTATATGTTGCTCAACCACGAGGTTTTGAAAATGACACATTTCCTGATCAGGTTTACAAACTAGACAAAGCATTATATGGACTTAAGCAAGCCCCAAGGGCATTGTATGACAGAATCTCAAAGTTTTTGTTACAAAATGGTTTTAAGAGAGGTCTGGTTGATAAAACTCTTTTCATCAAAAATCAGAAAAAATTTATGTTAGTTGTTCAGATATATGTAGACGCATTCTTTTTGGTGCTACTAATGATGCTCTTTCAAAAGATTTTTCAAGTCTAATGTGCAGGGAATTTGATATGAGATTGGTGGGAGAACTGAATTTCTTTCTTGGACTTCATGTACATCAAATGAAGAAATGAATTTTCGTGCCTCAAGGGAAGTACACCCTGAACTTGTTAAACAAGTATAACATGTCACAATCCAAGGTTGTAAAGACCCCTATGAGTTCATCACTGCCTTTAGACAAGGACACAACTGGTAAGAGTGTAAATCAGAAAGAATATAGAGGTATGATTGGTTCACTTTTGTATCCACCTGCTAGTAGACCAGATATAATGTTTAGTGTGTGTATGTGTGCAAGGTTTCAGGTTGATCCTAAAGAATTTTTAGATATTTGAATGGAACCAAAGACTTGGGGCTTTGGTATCCGAGAAGGACTAACTTTTTGATGAGTGGATATTCAGATGTAGACTGTGCAGGATACAAAGTAGAAAGAAAGAGTACTCCTGGATGCTCCCAGTTTGTTGGATCTTCATTGATAAGTTGGCATTCAAAGAAACAAAATTCAGTAGCCTTGTCATCTGCAGAAGCTGAATATATTCCAGCTGGAGCCTCCTGTTCACAGGTTTTATGGATTGCACAGCAGCTAAGAGATCTTGGATATGATTTCAGAAATGTGCCTATCAACTATGACAATAAAATTGTCATTTCAATATCAAAGAATCCAGTACAACATTCAGGGACAAATCATATAGATGTGAGAAATCATTTTCTTAGAGATCACACATAAAAAGGTGACACTGTTCTATCTTTTATTTCTACTTCTAAGCAAATAGCTGATATTTTCACTAAACCACTGCCAGACGAGAGGTTTGCATCCCTATGTCTTGATTTGGGTATGTTAAGCAAGGATGCATTGGTTTCGGGGGAGTAATCAGTTACTATGTGTAGCATCTGTGAGATTTTAAAGCCTTGAGATTATATTTTCTGGAGCCTTGAAAATATAGCTCAAAGCTTTGAAGTTTTTGTGTTACTCTGAAACTTCTCAAAGCTTTGAAGTACTGTTTCACTGCTGTGATGAGTGGATTTGCATTATCTTTAAAAATAGTATCATGAAAAATTTTGTGTTATCTGTTTAGATAGTTACATAATCTTTTTAAATGTTCAGATATTTGATCAATATATCTACAAATATCTTGAAAATCTTATGAAACTCTTTGCATGCAAATCTCATACTTCTCGTTAAACTCATATACCTACTTAAGTCAGCTTCAGGATTTATTTTCTCTCATTCTCTACTTCAATATCTTCCTCTCTATCTCTCTCTCTCTCTCCCCATTCTCTCAATTTCTCAAACCCTAACCCAAATGGAGAGAAAATCGGAAAGGATCAAATAGCTAGGTCAGACCTCCAACAAGAGGGTGAAGAGAAAAGCTAACAGAAGGATCACCATTCATGGACCAGACTCAGAAAACACGGCTAGTGTTCATGAGACTTCACCCCCTGTAAAGAAGACCAAGAAAGGGAAGGAAGTTCAAGAAGAAACTAGGGCTGAGTCAGATTCAGAATCTGCAACAGAGGAGGAGGTAAAAGAAAAGGGGAACAAGGAGCATGAGGAGGATTCAAGAAAGAAAAGAAAGAAGTGATTGTTGAGAAAGAAAAGAAGAATGTGCCTTCTACAAAGGAGAAGAGGGCTGTTGACAAGAAAGCAGAAGCAACCCCAGAGAAGAAGGGTGAAGAAACCACTGAGAAGAATAGGGTCAAACACAGTGCAGGAAAAACTAAGAAAGCCACAAACTTTGGTAAGAATCTCTTGCCCGAATCTTTGTTTGTTAATTCTGATGTTAAGAAGGTATGGATGGATGGGTATGCATCATCAAATGTGTCTTTTTGTAGTATGATCAAGTCTGATTTATTGGAGATTTTAGACTTACAATACATCAAGAATTTGAGAAATTCATTCTTTGGAAGTATGTTGAATCCACCTTCTTAGGCCTACCCTAGGTTAACCAGACTGTTCTATTTGAATCCGGTTCAAGAGCTTGATGATAGTGATAGATATATCCTAACCTCAAAGGTGGATAGAGTGGACATTATGTTAGATCACATGGTGTTCTCCAAAGTTTTGGGAGTGCCTAGGAAGTATAAGGTTGGTGACTATCCTGATAGAAAAGAGATCATAGAGAAAGCCAAAGCCTTGTTTTTATTGGAGGGAGCCACTTCTGAACCCAAGCAGTACATAAAAGTTTTAATCTTTATGTACTTGATTTGTCAAGGGTTTGAGGTAGACCTTCCTACTGTGGTGATGGAACACATGGTTTGCTGTGGGACTAGAACTAGAAACCACTCTCTACCCTATGCCAATGTTTACCACTGTTTTTTCAAACATTTTGGAGTGTCTTTGAAGGATGAAGAGTAGATTTCTACTAGTTTTGGGGTAGTTTATGAAGCATCCCTTCAAAGGATTTGAATTGTGTATGCTGCTAAGGGAAAGTGGAAGTTCTATTCAGAGTTGAGTGTTAAAGAGTTGAGGGAAAAGGAGTTCATCAAACCTAGAGCTACTTCAACCCCTAAGGTGCCTGGTCATCTAGATTTCTCACAGATTATAGATAGGGTTGATCTTCTTGAAGATGGTGTGGAAGATTTGAGACACGGATTGTTTGACTTGTCCAATGATCTTACTAAGTTCAAAGGTTTGGTGCCTAACAAGCTTGACCTGATCATAAAAGGTTTGGATCTAGATAAAGTGCCTTCTTCAGAAAGCAGAGATACCAGCATTGATTCAAAAGAAGTTCTGGGAGAAGCTCTCAAGAAACAAAAGAAGAAGAAGAAGAAGAAATGTATTCCTGTTGTTCTGACATCAAAGGATCTATTTGATTAGTCTGAGGAGGAGGCATATTGTGAGGAAATTGCTGCAGAGAAAGCTGAAGAGGAAGCTGCTAATCTGGAAAAATTGGTTGATGAGGTTGTTGAGAAGATGCAAAATGAGTAAGCTCATGGAAATGGCTGAAGAGCAAGGAGAGCAAGCTGAGGAACATGCTGAAGATGCAGAAGTCTCAGAAGAAGAACAAGAGACTCAGGGCAAAGGCAAATGAACAACAAAGTCTACAGGATCTTCAAAGCCTTGAACCTTATCTATCTATTCTTTCTACTCTTTTCAGTCCTGAAGCTTAGGTTATATATTCCTATTTTCTTTTAAAACTCTGAACAGATCCAACATTTTCTTCAACTATTTTGATGAAAGTCAAAAAGGGGGAGAAGATTATGTGTTAGATATGGTGTTATTTTTATTTTAATGTTTTTTAAGTAGTTTTTATGATGTTTAGTATCTACTTTTATGGTGTGTAATAAATTATGAATGTGGTACATGTTTATCTATGCAATTTTGTGGTTTTCGAATTTATGATCTGTGATTTATTTACTGATGTTTGTAAGTTGCAGGATATCAATATTCAGATAATGTGTTTTGTCTTTCATCAAGGGGCAAATTGATAAGTCTGAAGCTCATGGATCTTATGATATGAAAATATCGGCAGAGAGCTTAGCTCCTTGATGATGAAAGCCAGAAACACAAGCATAAGAAATTGCTAAGTACCAAAGCTTCAAAGCTTTGAGTTACTGTAGCAGTCCCTATATGCTGTATTATCTAACTATTTTGTGAAGGTTTTTGGTTATGTTTTGATAATGATTGGTTTAGTTATATAATTATATTCAACAGCAATCTATGTTCTAATATGATCACTGCAGGATTAAGTTGGATTGAAAATCCAATATACATTCTGGTGAACTTAGCAGGCAAAGTTTCAAAGCTTTGAGATATTCTAGTCACTCTTTACTGCTAAGTTCTACGAACCATCTTTCTTTGTGCAGATGGATTCAGTGTTACTTGGATGTTGTTACATGCTGTTTATTGTCTATTATTGTGGACTCTATATTTTTTATTTGATATATTCATGAGATTGAATATACTTATTAACTTAGAATTATCAGAAGACAAGTCTAGCATGATTTTCTCTTTAATGGTTAGCTGCTGTTTCAAGCAGATCTCTTTGCTAGATTGTATTGTTATTTGTTTTATATTGTTTGCTAAGTATTTGCAGGCTTGTTGGACTCTCCAACGTCCATAAACAGATCAGGAATGTTTTCAAATTGAGCTGTTAACAGGAGCTTATCAGATAGGAGATGTTTTAAGAATTATGTTCCTGAAATCTCTCAAGATAGTTGCAGACTGAAAACATCTACTTAATTTTGAATTACAGAGACTTATTAGAGACACATAGGTCGTGATTTTGAATAGGGAAATCATCTGGGAAGATCAATTACATACAGCTCTTCAAATCATTCAGGGATTCAATTTAAGCAGGCCGAAGATCATTCAAATCTAGAAGAATTCTTCCAGGCTTTAAACAACTTATTTTTTCTGAGTTCTTCTCTCTGTACTCAATTTTATCATTTATTCTTCATCTAAAAAACCTCACTAAACTTAGTAGTTTGGTTTTTCAAGTGAAAAACAAGAGGTTCTTATTGTTTCAACAGGTTGTAGCCCGTAACTAGATATGTTGGGAACCACAAGCTGTATAAGTGTAAGGTAAGTCACTTAGGCTTGAGATCTTGGGTTAAATCTGGGTGATTAATAAGAATTTGTGTTTGAATCCTGGAGGGATTGATCCCTCAGGCAGAGACTAGGTCAAATTGGGACTGAACTCTGTAAAATATCTGTGTTCTTGCTGTTTACGTTTACTTATTTTACTTACAGTTTAAATTGGAAGTCTCAAAGCTTTGGATCTTTCCAAGTCTCAAAGCTTTGAAGCCTCTGTACTTCTCCGTTATATCTTTTAGCTTCTAAAATATCTTTCAGAGCTTTGAGATATCAACAGATTGTTCTACTAAAGTTTCAAAAAATTTGAGTTTTGGCAAAAGCTAGCATACTCTATTCAAGCCCCCCCCCTTCTAGAGTATTATTATACCTGTTTACACCTACATTAAACAATTTCAGATTAGATGGTGTTAAACATATCAAAATATTTTGTCTTTTATCATCAAGTAACATTAGATTAAGAACATGGGTTTAGGAGTTCAAACTGAAACAGAAAACATGCTTATAAGTCTTAGTCAGTTTCAAGGCTTTGAAAGCTATTTCAAGGCCTTGAAATAGATTAGCTATTTCAAGTCTTTGAAACATTGAAACAGATTTGATCTTACATGTTGCTAAATATAAAACATGACCAGTGGGTCAGTTTTTATTAGTCAGATAACGCAGAACACTAAACGCAGAAGGAGGGGCTCACGTTGGAGGCTTTGGAGGCTCAGGAGCGCGAAACAATTCGTTTGATTCCTATAAACCCTCGTTATCTCTCTCGTCTATCATGAACTTTAAGTATTTCTGTATTGTATTTGTTACGATGAGTAGCTAAAATACGTAATCAGGACCCGAGTTTGGGGTTGGGGTTTTCAAGTTAGTTATGTGTTTTATGATTTGAGATTCATGTTTTGCTAAACCTAATTGATAGAATTTACGTTTTCTATGATTGTTTTGTGATCTTCATCTAATCTTGTTAATTAGAGACGTCTTGTTAGCTAGAACTTAGTTTGCAATTATTTGGTAACTCGGTAATTGTTAAACCGGAAAAGCAAACAATCACCCGTACTTAGTGAAAGCAAGAATTGGGATCGTTAGAGTAGAATTCATCATTCATTCATGTTTAGGGATAGTTAGAACTTGGTAACTCGGTATTAATCTAAACTAGGCATAGGATGCGCACATGGTAACTCGGTGAGTTAGTATTGCTCGATTATCAAGGTAAACTCCGTCTGTGTTTCACAAATCGTAGACCGACGTCAATAGGAAAATCCTTGAAACCCCCAAGCGATGTGTCCTGGTTGTTTCTCCCATATAAATTCTCCATATCTAAATATTTTCTTTGTCTTTTCAATTATCTAGTTTAGAAAATTCTCTCAATTGCTAGTCCAGATAAAGTTAATCATACTAATGAGTTCACAACAGGTCCCTTCGGTTCGATAAACCCGTATTTACGGATATTACTACACACGACGGCCATACACTTGTGGTTAGATCATGTCACTTATGTCTGTGACATTTTGGCTAACACTTTCTCACTGCAGGGTGTTATATCAATCTGTATGCTTGATCTTTAATTTATTCTATGTTATTTTCTTGATCTTGATTATTATTTTGGTATAGTTATTTGTTGCTCATACTCATAATATAGTTCCGCGTATTGGTTTAAATGGCCTGCCAAACAGACATTATATTTATGCTATTTTCTCTTTGGATTGTATTTGATCTTCTGATCAAGTTTTATAGGGATGTTCGTTGGTCAAAACTTCATAACAAAATCAAATCAGCTATTAAAACATAGATGTTGAATGAAGTTGTTAGGGGTTGAGGATTTGTAGGAAGTCTGTTCCTAAAATCTCTCAAGTTGTTGCTGAAGTTTGTTATATACTGGATTTGAATTTCAAGCAAGTAGTGAAACTTATCTATAAAGAAACTGAAGAGAAAAAATTCAAGGGAGATCATTAATCAGCACTTCACTCATTCAAGGATTCATCATTTGCATAAGATCAATCAATCCAGATCTGAAGAAAACTTCCAAGCTTAACTGATTATCTGTTTTCTGTGTTCTTCTCTCATGTGCTTTCATTGTATAATTCATTAGATTTCATAACCTCACCAAATTTTGCAATTTAGTTGTTCAAGTGAACAACAAGAGGTTTTTTATTGTTTCACTAGATTGTAGCTAGAACTAGATAGGTTTGGAACCACAAGCTATATAAGTGTAAGGTAGTTCACTTAGGCATGAGATCTTAGGCTAAGTCTGTGATTAATAAGAATTTGTTCAAATCCTGGAGAGATAGTATCCCCCAAGTGGAGAGTAGGCCCATCGGTGGCTGAAATTCTTACAAAAACATTGTGTTCATCTCTTTACAAGTTCTGCATTTCATTTTGCACAACACAGGGACACTCCAAAGCTTTGGGGAAATTTCTGAATTTCAAAGAACATAAAGTGCTCCTGCTACTGCATCAAGTTCTCAAAGGATTGAAAAGATTTATGGAGAATAAGAACCCTAGATACCAAGGAAGAAGTTCAAATATTTTTCAGCTCATCCAACAGACAATATTATTTCAGATCCAACCACTTGTACACAAACCAGGGGACAATTGAAGAACTTGTGTGCCTTCAGTGCTTTTGTATCATTGATTGAACGTACGAATGAAAAGGAGGTATTACAAGATGCAGATTGCATCATTGGAATACAGAGTGAGCTGAATGAATTTGGAAGGAACAAGGTATGGAATCTAGTTCCTAGGCCAAAGACTTAATTAGTTATTGGAACCAGATTGTGTTCATAAATAAACTTGATGAAAATGCTAAGGTGGTAAAGAATAAAAACCAGACTTGTGGCACAAGGGTATAATCAAGAAGAAGTTATTGATTATGAGGAGACATTTGCTCCTGTTTCCAGGTAAGAAGCTATCAGAATACTTCTTGCATTTGCATCTCATAAAAATATAAAGGTTTATCAAATGGATGTCAAATGGTTCTTTCGTAAATGGTTATCTACAAGAAGAAGTATATGTTACTCAACCTCGTGCTTTTGAAGATGGCAATTTTCCTGATTTTTAAAAGTTATTAAAAGATCTGTATTGCCTCAAACAAGCTCCATGGGCTTTGTCTGACAAAATTTCAAAGTATTTAATTGAATATTATATTAAGAGAGGCCTGGTAGAAAAAAATCTTTTCATTAAGACTCATGAAAAAGACATCTTAGTAGTACAGATTTGTGTGGATGATATATTGTTTCGTGCTACAAATGATGCTCTATCAAAAGATTTTCAAGTCTAATGTGCAATGAATTTGAAATGAGCTTGATGGGAGAGTTAAGTTTATTTCTTGGAATTCATGTACATCAAATGAAGAAAGGATTTTTTGTGAATCAAGAAAAATATACCAAGGACTTGCTCAATGAGTACAATAGTCCCATTCCAAGGTAGCTAAAACTCCCATGAGTTCTTCATTATCCATAGATAAGGATATAAATCGTAAGAGTGTGAATCAAAAAGAATACAGAGGTATGATTGATTCATTGATGTACTTAACTGCTTGTAGACTAGATAATATGTTTAGTGTCTATATGTGTGCAAGGTTTCAAGAGGATCTTTAGATATCTAAATGGTACCAAAGAGTTGATTCTTTGGTATCCAAGAAGGTCCAATTTATTTTTGAGGGGTTATTCACATGTAGACTTTGCATGATACAAAGGAAGAGCACTTGAGGGTGCTGCCAATTCCTTGGCTCATCACTAATCAACTAGATTCAAAAAAGCATAATTCGGTAGCCCTATCAACTGCAGAAGCTAGATACATTGCAGCTGGAGGTTGTTGCTTACCAGTGCTGTGGATTGCTCAAAAACTAAGAGACCTTGGCTATGATTTCACAGAAGTACCTATTTATTGTGACAATACAAGTGCCATTTCAATTACAAAGAACCCTATGCAACACTACAAAACTAAGAACATTGATGTGAGAAACCATTTCATAAGGGATCAAGCTGAGAAAAGTGACGTGTCTTTATCTTTTATATCTACTGCTATGTAAGTTGCTGATATTTTCACTAACCCATATCCAGATGAGAGGTCTGCATTTCTAAGGCTTGAATTGGCCATGCTGAACAAGGATGCTTTGGTTTAGGGGAAGTATTAGATCATATATGTGCTATGTTTTAAAATCTCAAAGCCCTGGAATCATACATTCCTAGCCTTGGAAGTATGCTACAAAGCTTTGAAGTTTTCTGTTAAACCTGCAGTACCCCAAAGCTTTGGACCTCTACTTCAAAGTTTAGGAGATTAATCAACTTGTGTTTTTCAATAATTGGATCAGTAAATATTTTGTGTTATCTTAATATATAATTGCAGAATATTTTGATTGTCCAAAGATTTATTCAAATTATCTTAAAATATCTCAAAATATCCTCTAAATATGATTTTGCACGTACTTTCAAAAAAGAGTCATTTTTAAACATAACCAGTTCAGAAATTTCCTATTTTTAATCCACTACTTCTGGGATTTAAAATCAGTTAAAAAAAGAGTCATTTTCGTTTCTATCTCCTCTATATCTTTTAAAACCCTCAACCCAATGGAGCGCAAATCAAAGAGGCTTCAGCAGAAAGTTCAGGGATCAAAAATGGGAAAGAAGAGAAGGGCCAATAGGAAGACTGAGATAACAATCTCTGATTCAGATTCAGAGAGGACTGGGAGCATTCAAGAAGCTTCTCCTCAAGGCAAGAAGATCAAAAAGGAGAAGGGAGTGCAGGAAATAGAGTCTGAATCTGAGAAAGAACAGGGAGAAGTCATGAAGGAACAGGGATAGAGCAAGAAGGAAAGGGTGATAAAACTCAAGAGAAGAAGAAAGGAGGAGAAAAGAAGAAGAAGCCAGAGTATAAGAATAATGATCAGACTCCAAAGAAGAATCCAGATAAGAAGAAGAATGATCATACTTCAAAAAGAAGACACAAGTCAAGCATAGTGCTGTGAAGGCAAAGAAGAAAGTTTTTGGACATGGTAAGAACTTTTTTCCTGGGTCTTGGTTTATAAGTTCATAAGTTAGGAGTGTATGTATTGATGGTTATGCATCTTCAAAGATAGCTTATTTTAGTGTGATTTCCGAAGAGTTATTACATAAACTGCACATTGATTGCATGAGAAATCTTAGAGAATCATTTGTTTGGAAGCCGTTAAACCCTTCTTCTGAGGTTTATCCTAGGTTAACTGTAGGGTTTTGTAACGGATTACTCAGCGGAAAAAAAATAATAATGATCCGCACAAGACCCTCCAAGGATCACAGGAAGAGACATCATAACGATAGTGAAGGTTCTAGTAACAGTTACCTTGTTTGTCTCCTTTGATGACTTCAAACGCAAAATATTGTTTGCATCTCTACAGCTTGTGCACGCCTAGGATCAAGATCTAGATGCCTCAACGTCTTGTTCTAGAAATCGGTGGAAGAATGAAGAAGAAGAATCACACAACGGAGACCACAGGGAGGCTCGGTCTCCTCTTGTGGCCGACGGGTAGGGAACGATACAAGGGGGTTTCGTCACTCTTGTGTTTGTTTTGTCTCCTTACTTTGTTCTCTCTCACTCAATGTATGTTATTCGCATTAGTGAGACAAATAAGCTAGGAGTGTCCTTTATATAGTCCAACAACTCCTTACAAACTACATAAAGGCCCCAATCTTAATCCTCTACATACACGGATTGGTCCAACTTGCAAATTAGTCCTACTAAGTTTGCAAGAAGTTGCGTATTGATCCTTATATTTAATTAATCATATTAATTAATTCCCAAGTCTAGTTTAATCCATAAGGCGTGTGACCACACAAGTTTCTACTTAGTCGGTAGTAAAGATGACTAACATGGAGTTGTGTCTAGCAACACATCCATGCCACCCAACTTAAAGAAATAGCCATTACTTTGACAAAACTTGTGGAAGCATTGTAACATCCCTTTGTATCTTTATCCGAATTGGACACGAGACATACAAGTCACACTCGTATATCCAATCCATAGTTTCTCAATCCTGGGAATACTATTATCCATGCAGATAACATCAATATCCTGTATTGATTTATCTAAGTTTGGGCAGACATTCTATAAGACCCATCCCTCGAGTGGTCATGGAAATTTACTCTCGTTATGTGGGAAAGAAAAACTCTATCTACATAACTACAATCTCTAAGCTTGATTCCTATTGTGTCCGATGAGTTCCTTTGACGCTATCAAAAAACAATATTCCACAACTAGAGGGTCTAGTGACTTCAAGTCTAAGGATGATAATACCGTTGTAACTACGAGAAGAACTTGTGACTTTACATAACACGTATGTAGCCTCCTCGTTGTGGGTCAATCCAGTATGCTATTACCCTTAATGCATACCTTTGTGTTGGATCGTGATATCTCTATATCAATCCAACCCCCTGCTAGTCTATAGTTGACGTCCTCTTAATCAGTATAATTGACTAGGGATATTTAAAATAAAAAACACGTTTGCAATCTAAGGACTTCGTTATATTAAATATCACCATAAATAATACAATGAATAGTCTAGCAAAAAGTAATGTTCATACCAAATGAGATTGCCTCTAGGGCATGTATTCCAACAGTCTCCCACTTGCACTAGAACTAATCTCATGTATCTTGTATGCCAATAGATCTAGTGTGCCCTTCATGCTTGCGCTAAACAACCGGCTTCGTGAGAGGATCTGACAGAATCTCATATGTAGGAATCTTGCATATCTTCACATCTCCTCTATCGATGATATCTCGAATTAGATGGAATTTCTTGAGCACGTGTTTGGATTTCTGGTATGACCTGGGTTCCTTTGATTGTGTGATCGCTCCAGTGTTGTCACAATACAACACTATTGGATCCATAGTGAAAGGAACCACACCAAGCTCAGTAAGGAACTTCCTAATCCAAATAGCTTCCTTTGCTACGCCACTCGCAACAATGTACTCAGCCTCAGTTGTAGAATCAGCAACCGTCTCTTGCTTGGACCTCTTCCATCTCACAGCTCCTTCATTCAGGCAATACACAAATCCCGACTGCAACCTGAAATCATGTTTTTGGTTTGGAAGCTTGTATTCGTGTAACCCCTTACACGCAGCTCTTCATCCACTCCATAGATCTAGAACACATCCTTATTTCTTCTTAAGTACTTTAGAATGTTCTTGACCGCTATCCAGTGAGTCTCACCTGGATTATACTGATATTTGCTGGTCATGCGTATGACACATCTGGTCTAGTACATAATATGGTATACATGATGATCCTATAGCCGAATCATAGGGAACCCGAATCATGCGGTCCTTCTCAATCTAATTGGAAGGACAATCATTCTTCGAAAGAGTGATTCCATGCGACATGGGCAAGAATCCCTTCTTGGATTCTTGCATGACAAACCGATTGAACACCATATCTATATATGTAATTTGAATTAGGCCTAGCAGTTTCCTCGACTCAATCAATCTTGATACCAAGTATATAAGCTGCATCCCCTAAGTCTTTCATTGAGAAACACTTTCCTAGCCAATCTTTCACAGATTGCAGTATGGGAATGTCGTTTCCAATGAGTAGTATGTCATCCACATACAAGACCAGAAATACAACAAAGCTCCCACTAACCTTAGTGTAGACACAAGACTCCTCTTTGTTCTTTTTGAAGTCAAACTCTTTGACTGCTTAATCAAAATGTCGATTCCAACTCCTAGAAGCTTGCTTCAATCCACAAATGGATAGTTGCAACTTACAGACTTTTTTTCCATGCACTGGATCCACAAGACCCTCAGGTTGTTTCATGTACACATCCTCGAGGAGGTTCCCGTACAGAAATACTATTTTTACATGACATCCATCTGCCAAATCTCATAGTCGTATTAAGCTGCTATAACAAGTAGGATTCAGATAGATTTGGTTATTGCGACTAGTTAAAAAGGTTTCATCATATTCTATACCATGAATCTGTTTGAATCCTTTTGCCACCAATCGGCCTTATAGGTAATAACATTACCATCCATACTGGTCTTCTTCTTGAAGACCATTTGCACCCTATGGTCCGCACCCCTTAGGGTGGTTCCACCAAAGTCCATACGTTGGTATACATGAATTTCATCTCGGATTCCATGGCTTTGCGCCACTTCAGAGAGTCCGTCCCTTTCATGTCCTCTCTATAAGTAGTAGGCTCATCATCTGTAAGCAACCCGTCACCAGACTCAGTGACAAGAAGTCCATAACTCTATGGCTCCGGGCGCACTATACTCGACCTACGAAGCTCTTGTGTTACTTGAACATGTTCATCCACAACATCTTGTGGTTCATGTTCATGTTGCATAGCAGGATAAGTGTTTTTTGGTTCTTTCACTTCTTCAAGTTCTACAGTCCTCCCACTTGCTTCGTTAGAGACAACTCTTTCTAGAAACACGCCGTATCGGGAAACAAACACTTTGTTCTCGGCAGGATTGTAGAAGTAATATCCCTTAGTTTCCTTAGGGTATCCCACAAACTTACACTTATCCGACTTAGGCCCGAGCTTGTCTAACTGTAAACATTTTACATAGACTTCGCAATCCCAAATCCTCATGAAGGACACTGTGGGACGCCTCCCATTCCACATCTCATATTGAGTCTTCATGACCTATTTGGATGGAACACGATTACTGGTGAAAGCTGCACACAATAGAGCGTAGCCCAAAAATGATAATGGAAGATCAGTCTGACAGATCATAGATTGAACCATGTCTAACATTGTTCGATTCCTCCTCTCTGACACGCCATTCCATTGTGGCGATAAGGGTGGAGTGAGTTCGAATATTATCCCACACTCTCTAAGATAGTCATCAAACTCTTGGCTCAAGTATTCTCCTCCACGATCCGATCGTAGAGCCTTAATAATTTTATCAAGATGCTTCTCTACTTCAATCTTGAATTCTTTGAACTTTTTAATGGATTCGGATTTGACTTTTATAAGGTATAGAAATCCGTATCTACTGAAATCATCAGAAAACGTAATGAAGTAGACATGACCACCCTTGGCAGGCGTGGCAAATGCCCCACATACATAAGTATGCACGAGCGGCAATTGCTCCCTATTCCTCTCAACTTTCTTATTGAAAGGGGACTTTGTCATCTTTCCTAACAAACAAGCTCACATGTCTCATATGATTCAAAATCAAATGAGTCTAAAAATCCATTTCTATGGAGTCTAGATACATGCCTCTTTATAAGGCCTAGACGACACTGCCATAGATAAGCAGGATTTAAATCATTCATTTTAATCCTATTGGTATTTATGTTATCGACAGGATTGATTAAATCAAGGATATATAATCCATTAAATAATTTCACGCTACAATAGTGAATACTATGAAAGTAAATGGAGAAACAATTGTCCTTTATTGAAATAGTAAAACCTTTTTTGTCTTAACAAGAAATAGAAATAATGTTTCTTCTCATAGCAGGCAAAAAATTGCAAATATTTAATTCTAAAACTAATCCTTAAGGCAAAGACATATCGTACACACCCACGGTCAATACAGCAACCTTTGCTCCATTCCCAACGCGCAGATATATTTCTCCTTTAGCCAATCTTCTACTTTTCTTTAGATCCCTCACATTTCAACAAATGTGAGATCCACATCTAGTATCCAAAACCCAAGATGGAGAGATAGTTAAATTGACATCTGACAAAGATACCTGGTGATGGTGGAATCACTATTCCAAGCCTCTTATCCTCAAGATAATTTGGGCAGTTCCTCTCCTAGAGTCCAAGATGACTGCAGTATTGACAATCACCCTTAGTCATGCCCATGGAAACGCCAGCAACAGGTTTAAGGGCAGCTTCATTAGGTTTGGCAACTAACTTTCCCTTCCCTTTGGAGGTAGAAGCAAACCTTTTTTTCTCTTTCCTTTGCTAACCATAATTACGGTTTTACCCTTTCCCTTGTTGATGCTTTGTTCAGCTGTTCTCAACATATTGAGTTGATCTTGCAGAGGCTTGACGATCTCATTCATGTTATAGTTCATGATGAACTGTCCGTAACTATCAGTCAACGATTGCAAGATGACATCAGTCGCCAACTCTTGGCCCACGAGAAACTCTAGGTGTGTGAGGCTCTTTGGTTACCCGATCATACGGAGCACGTGAGGCCCCACAAGGTTTCCCTATAACAGATGACATTGATAGCTTGAAAATGGCATTAGTCAGGGACATCTTTTTACCATTGGTTCTAACCCTGTGAGAGTTGAGTTTGCCCATTTTCAGCTTATTTTCCACTTGATACGAGGCAGAAACTTATAGGACATGATTGTAAGATTTGAGTAATTTCATGTATAATTTTGTTTGTTGGATATGATCGCGGGTACATGTTATGATGTGCAGGTAACAGGTGCCGAGAAATGCATGGGATTGACTTGGATTTGGAGGCAGCGTATCAAGAAAGCTGAGCAGAAAAGTGCAGAAAATTCTAAGTTGTGCGTTCAAACGCAGGGGAGCTGCGTTCAGACGCACAACCTGGCAGCAGAAAGAAAAAGGCAGAAAAGAGGCTAAGTCTGTGTGTTCAGACCCACAGACCTGCGTTCAAACGCAGGACTCGACTCCAGGAGTGTGAAAGACCAAGTTGTGCGTTCAAACGCAGGGGAGCTGCGTTCAGACGCACAAGTCCGAGAAGCCAGAAGACAGAAGAGGAAAATTTGTTAAGGCCTGCGTTCAAACGCAGGAGATGTGCGTTCAGACGCACTGCGTGTGAACGTAGGAGAGCTGCGTTCGAACGCACATGTGGTTTCCAAAAGCTTCCAGGACGGGTTTTTTTAGGGTAAAACAGGAATTTCGTGCATCAGTTTGGAGACTGTGGCAGTATAAAAGGAGGTGTCCCAGCACAGAATTAGGGTTACACTCACACATACACAATCATCATCACAACAGCCAGTATCAGAGCCGTCAGAATTGGAGCAGAGCAGGATTGGAGCAGTTTTTCAGTATTCAGCCATAAACTCGTTTGATCTTTTCTTCTCTTTTTATGAAACAGTGTTTTTCAATAATGCAAGCTAGCTAAACCTTTTGCCTAGGTTCTTGGTGAACCTAGGGTTTATGAATTCAGCAGACTGGTTTGTTTGATTTTCAGATGCATGACTAGTTGAAGTCTTAATACAGGATGGATTGTTTATTATCTTGTCTTTGATTTTATGTACATACATGAATGGCTTGATCACCCAGGAGTGTTATAGACAGGATCTGGTGCGCGAGAGTGGCCACTGAGAGTTAGGAAGAGAAGACAGAATTTAATACCCTATCTTGATGGACCGAGAGGTGAAAAGAACCAGGGTGTTAGCCAGAAGCATTAGACCAACTGCTAGACGTTTAGGGGGAGACCGAGAGGAGATCCTGTAACCCTAGCAGACTTAGAACGAACCTGCAGATCTAGGTGGACCGAGAGGACCCGAAATCTGTAGGAGAGTGACAGGTACATGAGACCGAGAGGAGATTGTACTATTGGTATGCTGGCATAAACAAGACTACTGTGTGTTTCTGAAATCAAGTACACCAGGCAAGCTGGAAAGTAACCTTAGGGGATCCTGGGACCTAGAGTTTTATAATTATCAATTTTTACAACTACCACAATTCCTGAAAAATTACTTAACAGAAAAATAAAATAAGCTTTTCTAAATATTGTTTTTTTTACTGCAACTTAGCTGAGTATAATCACATCCCAACCTTCCTCCTTTTTACAAGCTTTGTGTCCAGTTCTATTTCTAATAAGTAAAACTTAAACTGTTCTCGAGGGTTCGACAACCAGAGTCATAAATACATACTCTATGTTACTGATCGTACACTTGCAAAAGAGTAGATAGGTTTACGCTGTCAAGTTTTTAGCGCCGTTGCCGGGGAACGGTTACAGTTTTTCTTAAAAAGACATTAGAATAAGTCTCAAAGCTTTTTCTTTTCTTTTTACGTTTATTTTCTTTTAACTCATTGCTCTTGAATTCTTATTTTCAGGCTATTCTAGTATATGTCCAGATTGCCTAGCAAACTGGTATCACCACTTGAAGATCCCGAAAAACTTTTCAGAGAGCAAAGTCGCAGACACCGAGCCGCGATGTCTGAGCACGGAGAAGACACGCCAACCGAAGCGGGAACACCCACAGGACAGCAGCAACGCACTCCAGCACAGATGGCTCTTTACATTGAGGAGCTGATAGCAGCAGGCTTTGCTGCCAGGAACAATCAGAGGACTTACAACAGGTCTGGAAGGGCGATAGTCGAAAGTTTTGAAGTCCCAACCGGAGGACATCAACCAGCTATCGTGGTGCCACCCATTACAGCAGAGCACTTCGATCTAAAATCATCCACATCCAAACCGCCCAGACTCATTGTCCTTTCAATTGGAAAGCAGATGAAGATCCGAACGACTTCCTTGGAAAGTTCGAAGACTACTGCAACAAGATTAAATACAGAGGAGTCAAAGCGACGCTAAATCTAATTCTATTCCCATACTGCTTGTTCGGAACAGCAAAAGACTGGCTGGAGGCAAGACCACCGAGGTCTATCACTACCTCGGAGGGGTGTGTTACTGATTTTTTGTCAAAATTCTACCCCGCATCCCGTGTTATCAAGCTGCAGAGTGAGATCTTATCTTTCAAACAGAAGATGGGGGAAACGGTGGTAGACGCATGGGACAGGCTGATGAGACTCGTTAAAAAATGCCCCAAATCATGGCTTCGGGGACGCAAAAATTCTGCAGGTATTCTACCATGCTCTTGACAGGGTGAATGCTGACAGGATTGACAGGGAAGCTGGGGGTAACTTTCTATACCATGTGGATAAAGATGGAGCCTACGAACTGATGAAACAATTGGCCAAACAGGATACTCGTCTGTTTGATGACCGCAGGCTCACAGCGCTAGCAGAACCAGTGGTTGATGACAGGATTGACAATCTCACAAAAGTAGTACAGGACTTGGTTAAAAAGGTGTATACAGAGAAGAAAATCGTGGCATCAGTGGATGAACCTGACCTCGACGCAGCAATTCTGGAGCTTCAGACCGAAGATGCCAATTATGTTCAGCAGCAGTGGGATCCTAGTCGCTAAAGACCGGGCACACGTGACCATCCGGGGTTCCGTTATGGAAACCCTAATGCAGCAGTCTATGCGCCTGGATTCCAGCACAGGCCTCAAGCACAAGAGACAGGCCCAGCACAGCACGCACCAGTAGCACCACCACAGCTAAATTTATCACAGCAACATTTTGAGTCCTATATGGAGAAATTTAATAAGCAGTGGGAAGCTAGATTTTCGCAGATGGAGTCATTAACTGCCGATGTAAGCCAAATGAAAATTGCTATCCGCAACTTGGAGGTACAGAATGGTCAGCTTGCACAGAACCAGGCAGAACGAGCCCCAGGGAATTTACCATCAAATACAGTGAACAATCCACGCGCTCAAATCAATGCTATCACAACTCGGGGTGGAATTGCACTGCAGGATCCGCCGTATCCCAGTCATGCACGTGCAGAAAATTCAAAGATCATTGAACACGAAGTGTTTAACAGGGAAGACAGCTCAACCGCTAACCCTCAAAAAAGGGGTTCGGTCGAGCAGGAAGGAGAGCAGACTAATGAGGGTAATCCAGAAACAGTGCCAATCTCTAAGGAGGTACCTTACCCTCTGAAGACACGTAAGAGAGATGACAGCAAAGACTATGCCAGATTTCTGGAGGTATTCAAGCAATTACAGATAAACATACCTTTCGCCGAAGCACTCGCCAAAATGCCTACTTATGCGAAATTTCTCAAAGACATATTGTATGGGAGAAGGCGGATGTGCGACTTCGAAACAGTGAATCTGACGGCAGAAGCGAGCAGTTGTGTGAAAAATGGTTTACCACTGAAAAAGAAAGAACCTGGCAGTTTTGTTATTCCAGTAACTCTGGGCAGTGCATACACAGGAAAAGCCTTATGCGACTTGGGTGCCAGCATCAACCTGATGCCACTAACCATCTTCAAAAGTCTGGGAGTCTGAGAACCACGGCAAACCAGAATTATGCTTCAAATGGCTGACAGATCTGTCAAACCTGCCTATGGAGTAATTGAAGATATCCTGGTAAAAGTTGGAGAGCTTATTTTTTCCAGCAGATTTTGTGATACTGGATATGGAGGTCGGAGAGGTCCCGCTAATCTTGGGCAGACCCTTCCTAGCAACTGGTGAAGCCATTATTAACTGCAAAAGTGGAGAGTTGTCCATGCAAATCAATGAAGAAAAAGTGAAATTCAACGTCTTCAAATCTCTCCAGCTTCCTGACCATTATGGGCATGAAAACTGTTTTGCAGTGGAAGTAATTGATGATCTGGAGAATGAGGAGATGGAAAAATTATGGGAGGAATTTGAGGACATGTATCCAGAGGAAACAGAGGAGCACCAGGCTGAGCAGATCATGGGAACAGAGAGCTGGGTCACTCTATATAACGATGAAGGAGGCGAGCAGAAAATGACACTGGTCCCATCACTCCAGGAACCACCAGTCCTGGAATTGAAACAGTTGCCAGACCACCTCAGGTACGCTTTTATTGGTGAAAATAATACTCTGCCGGTAATCGTTTCGTCTCTTCTATCTCAGGAACAGGAACAAAAGCTGCTAGAGGTACTTCGAGAGCATAAAGAAGCCATCGGATGGACAATTGCGGACCTAAAGGGAATCAGTCCTTATTACTGCATGCACAAAATAAGAATTGAAGAAGGAAAGAAGCCAGTCATCCAACCTCAACGGAGACTAAACCCAATTATGAAAGATGTGGTACGTAAGGAGGTCATGAAGTGGCTAGAAGCAGGGATTATATACCCCATATCAGACAGCACCTGGGTCAGTCCTGTCCAGTGTGTACCAAAGAAAGGGGGTATTATAGTAGTACAGAACGCTGATCAGGAGCAGATCGCCCAGCGCACTGTCACTGGCTGGCGAATCTGTATGGACTATCGGAAGCTGAACGATGCAACACTGAAAGACCACTTTCCGCTGCCATTCATGGACCAGGTGTTGGACAGACTGGCTCACCATGCTTATTACTGCTTTCTTGACGGGTACTCTGGCTACAACCAGATCTATATAAATCCAGAAGATCAAGAAAAGACGACGTTCACCTGCCCATACGGAACATTTGCCTTTAGACGAATGCCATTTGGATTATGCAATGCTCCAGCAACATTCAAAAGATTTATGATGGCCATTTTCTATGACATGATAGAGACAAACTTGGAAGTTTTCATGGACGATTTTTCGTTATTTGGGGACAGCTTTGATGATTGCTTATACCATCTGGCCAGAGTTCTGATTCGCTGCAGAAAAACTAACCTGGTACTCAACTGGGAAAAATGCCACTTCATGGTTACAAAAGGAATAGTGCTGGGACACAGGATTTTCAGCAAAGGACTAGAAGTAGACAGAGCAAAGATAGAGGTGATCAAGCAGCTACCATATCCAACCACAGTGAAGGCAATCAAGAGTTTTTTGGGCCATGCAGGATTTTACAGAAGGTTTATCAAAGATTTCTCAAAAATTACAAAGCCACTATGTAATTTGTTGGGAAAAGACGTGCCATTCATATTTGATGAAGCTTGCAAAGAAGCTTTGACGTGCTTAAAGACAGGCTGACAACTGCGCCCATTATCACAACGCCAGATTGGACCCTCCCATTCGAGCTGATGTGTGACGCAAGTGATTACGCAGTGGGCGCAGTACTGGGACAGCGAAAAGATAAAGTGTGCAGTGTCATTTACTATGCCAGCAGGGTCCTGAATGAGGCACAGATTAATTACGGTACTACAGAGAAG
The DNA here is from genome assembly GCA_023055425.1 of Linanthus parryae. Lineage (NCBI taxonomy): Eukaryota > Viridiplantae > Streptophyta > Magnoliopsida > Ericales > Polemoniaceae > Linanthus > Linanthus parryae. The sequence goes on along the minus strand of JALGPY010000002.1, from coordinate 159,215,203 downwards.
GAGCTGCTGGCAGTCGTTTTTGATCTGGATAAGTTCAGATCCTACCTGGTAGGTTCAAAAGTCATCATATTCACAGATCACAGTGCATTGAAATATTTGCTGGAGAAAAAGGATGCAAAGCCAAGGCTGCTCCGTTGGATTCTGCTGATGCAGGAATTTGATGTAGAAATCAGGGATAAAAAGGGAGTTGAAAATGTGGTAGCTGATCATCTATCTCGCCTGGAAAACCCTACAGAAGAATTGGTACCAATTCAAGAAAATTTCCCGGATGAGCATATTATGAAGATCAAGACCAACAGACGGCCCTGGTATTATGCCATAGCCAATTATTTGGTCAATGGAGCACTCCCTAAAGACATCACTCCTTGGAAGAAAAAGAAGTTTATTTCAGAATGCAGGCAATATTTCTCGGACGATCCTTATATATTCAAGCAAGGGGCAGATAATATTCTCCGTCGTTGCATCCCATGTCACGAGATTTTGGAGGTAATTCAGCACTGCCACTCAGCACAATGTGGGGGACACTTCAGCGGTCCGAGAACAGCCCACAAAGTGCTGCAGTCAGGATTTTTCTGGCCAACAGTCTTCAAGGATTGCCATGATTATGCGCAAAGTTGTGATCGTTGCCAACGGACAGGAAATATTTCCCAGCGAAATGAAATGCCCATGACACTTTGGCAGGAAGTCGAGCCTTTTGACGTTTGGGGTATTGATTTTATGGGTCCTTTCCCTTCGTCTCTGGGAAATCTCTACATCTTACTGGCAGTAGACTACGTGTCAAAGTGGGTGGAATCAATAGCCTGTCAGAAGAACGATGCGGCAGTCGTGGAAAGATTCCTCAAACGTAATATCTTTACCAGATTCGGAACGCCAAGGGCCATGGTCAGTGACGAAGGTTCTCATTTTATCAATAAGGTCTTCACCAAGGTTCTAAAGCAGTACGGGGTGTCTATCCATAAGGTGTCACTGCCTTATCACCCTCAGGCAACGGGCAAGCAGAGGTGTCCAACAGGGAGATAAAGAGCATACTGGAGAAAACTGTGAATCCTCGACGCAAGGACTGGTCATTAAAGCTGGATGATGCGCTCTGGGCATACAGAACTGCTTACAAAACCCCGCTGGGAATGTCCCCATACCAGCTGGTGTTTGGAAAAGCATGTCACTTACCAGTAGAATTGGAGCACAAAGCATACTGGGTAATCAAGCAGCTGAATATGGATCACAGCTTATCGGGAAACAAACGGAAGATGGCACTCCTTGAACTAGAGGAATTCCGTAAAACTGCTTATGAGAGTGCCACAATTTATAAAGAAAAAATGAAGAAGTGGCATGACAATCGCATTTTACCAAAGAAGATAGAAATTGGGCAGAAGGTTCTCCTTTACAACTCAAGGATGAAATTCTATCCAGGGAAGCTGCGCTCAAGATGGTCTGGACCATTTATTGTGAAAGACATTACATCATGGGGAGTGGTGGAGCTGGAGAACCCAATGGATAATACAGTTTTCAAGGTGAATGGGAACAGAGTCAAGCCATACAGAGATCCTCAGGAGATCATAGAGGTAGAGGCAATCTACCTTGACCTTCCTTGATCACAACAGAGGTAACAAAGTCGGGCTGTCGACTATAAATCACAAGCGCTGGTTGGGAGGCAACCCAACGTAGATTAGTTGTTTTTATATATTTTTTATAAAATGTTTATAATTTGAGAGAAAAGTGAGAAAGAGGGGTTTAATATTGAATTCAGTGTTTCAGGAATCAGAGGCGTGCGTTCAAACGCAGGAGAGATGGGTCTAAACGCACGTCTGCGTTCAAACGCAGACAGCTTGCGTTCAAACGTAGAACCGCCACCCAACAGCTGAAACACTAAAAAAAATGGCTAACACTTTTGCGTTCAAACGCAGATCACCTGCGTTCAAACGCAGATCATAAAATGAAGATTTCCAGCTAACACATGTGCGTTCAGACGCACGAGATGCGTTCAAACGCAAGAGAAAAAGAAGGACTGGAAAAGCCTAAGGACGTGCCTTTAAACACAGAGGGAGCGTTTGAACGCAAGAACCAATTAGCAGAAAATTTCTAGAGAGAAGGCATGCGTTTAAACGCACAGTGTGCGTTCAAACGCAACTCATCAGAAGAATTGCAGAAACAAGCAGTGCGTTTAAACGCAAGTCACGTGCGTTCAAACGCAGTTCACCAAACCCAGAATATTCATAGAACTTCAAGTCGTGCGTTCAAACGCACAGGGTTCGTCCAAACGCAGATCAACAAAATTTCAAACTTCCAGAAAAGCAAAGCAGTGCGTTCAAACGCAGAAGCAACGTTCAAACGCACAATCAAGCGGGATTAGAAAATTTTGGAAGAATTTTGAAAAAATTTGAATTTCAGGGGCCATTCTGCAATTTCTGAAAGTTTGCCTATATATACTGTACGGATGACAGTGACTCATTTTCACCCCAGTCAACCAGTTTTCAACTCTCTCTCTAGAAATTCTCTCTGCCCTAGCAGCCGCCAGAAGCAGTCAGCCGCCAGCAATCTCCGACTACCACCGCAGGAACACCAGAAAGTCAGAAACAGTGTGGGGGTGGTCAAACTCATCCAATCCAAACGTCTACAGATCCGCTTCACAGAGCAGTTTCCAGATTTGTACCCGTAAGATTAACTCCGGGTAGCCAGGTTCTGTTTTTTCTCTCTCTCTTTGAAGATTTCCAGTCTTTTTACTTGATTTTTTGAAATGGATGAGGACATACCGTATATGAGGCCTGATAGGGCAATCGCACCCTTGAACATCATAGATTGCAGACTGCTTAGGGTTGACCATTTCTTTGACCATAGTTTTGTCAATATGGAGGCTCACCGTTTCTTTCTGCAAGACAAAAAGATTAGGTATGACATACCCGCTGAGAGAACTTTTCCTCGTGATAGAGTGGCTATGGGGGACGACATGTTCAACTTTACTGGGCAGGATCATTTTGGGGACTTGTTTACCGGCTTTACCAATCTACAAGTCAGTTCTGTGCTGGCTAAGGAGACTTTCAGTAATCTCCAGCAGTGCATGAACAGTGAAGCCCAGTCAATTGACTGGATTTACTGCAGAAAGAGATGGATTCGGATCACCCCAGAGAGTATTCGAGAGAGTTTGGGTCTGGAATTAGTGTTGGATGATTGTCAGTTTCAGGAACTGAGGCGTCATCCCTCCGAACAGCTTAGCGAACAAATCCTAAACACCTTGTGTGCGGGTGTACCAGGCGCTGCTTGGTACTACCCTCACCGGAGTCCTTCCTACCGGAAACTCCCTGCTACCTATCTGATTCGAGAGGCGAGATGGTGGACTGAGTGGGTCAACAACAGGATTGTGGGTATTAAACACTTTACCCGTATAGATTATAATATTGCCCTTTTGGTGTACTGTCTGATGGACAGAGAGCCTGTGAGCCTCCCGGAGATTATTTGTGAGTTTTTCCGGGAACAAAGAGAGTCCCACAGTAAGAAGGGTTTAGGTCTTCTGGGGATGTTGACTAAAATGGCACAGGATTATCAGGTGGTCATTCCTGGTGAGCTGAGAGATATCCGACCAGTGCAGGTGCGCAAGTACCGAAACATGAGATGTGCTTTGCACGAGGCTCTGCATGGGCCTCCAGAATATGTCCAAGTGGACGATGATGATGATGATGGTGGTGGTGCTCCGCCTCATGGTGGAGGTGCTGGCATGCCACCTCCACCTCCACCCGGTGATGGGGGTTTTCCAGCCTTACCAGGTCCCCTTCGACTGCCACGATCTGCTAGTTCCAGTGAACATAGGCAGACCGAGCCCGACCTAGGGCAGTCCAGCAGAGGGGCCAGGCGCAGTTTTTTTTGGCGCCTGGAGAGGACTGAGCATGAGGAATGGGTCAGGATGAAAATTAAGGCCCGAGAAAAAATGCAGAACTACCTGGTAAGGACGGTCAAGAAAATGGCCAGGGGTCTTGTAAAGTTGTTCAAGACCCAGAAGCATATTTACCACGCTAACACAGCCGCATTGAGAGCTCATGAGGCGGCACTCGCTGAAATTCAGAGCAATATGCGTGGTAAGAAATTTAACTTCCCGGACCACTATTCTAGTGATAATTGTCCCAGTTGGACAATGGAGGATAGTAGGCCATATGACAGCTTCTCTGGCCATGACCCCACACCGAGTCCGGAACACGCAAACAGTGTTGGTGACCTCGGCAGACCCAGTACCCAGTACCCACCTAGGCAGCATGTAGGCCCAGGGGCCAGCAGTGCCCATCCCGGTGCCAGCCACGCTGGTAGCGCTGCCGCAGCACGACATGCTGCGAGGAAACGCACCAGAGGGCGAACCCCTGAACCATCTCTAGAGCCGACTGACCAGTCTACTCCGGAGAACTTAGATTCTAGTTACAGTCCAGATCAGTAGTGTCGCGAGGACGCGCCACCTCTAGTGTGGGGGTGGGGAATCGTGTCCTCCTGCATAGCCATGTCAGCATATTTTTGTCAATTTTATTTTAATTTTGTTTTCATTTTTGAGTCAGCACGTTTATTATGTTGAGTCTACCCACCGAGTTTTCTGACCTTGCATGTTTATAAATAAAAAATATAAATATAAATATGTAAAAACTTTTGAGAAAGGGCAACTTAGGACCTAGAAACTGAAGAGAATCCAATGAAAGAGCTCATGAGAGTAGGAAGCACCGTAGCAGGGATACTTCAACTTTTAAGTATTTTGTGCGCAAGTCTCACGACAGGATGTCCCGGGTATTCAGGAATGGTGAAAGTAGATAACAGGCATACTTTTGGCTTCTCTAGTGTGCTAGGTGGATTTGGTCTTTAGATAGTTGAATACTCCGTTTCCCGTGGAAACTCGAGGACTCTTGGAATCTGGGGTGGACCTTCGTGTAGAGTCGGTTTTATGTGGTACAAGTCTTCGGCCTAAGCGAAGTTGGGGAATGTACACCACCATCCCTTAAGGTGGTTCCAAGAGAAAATCCTAAAAAGCCCGCACTCTTAAAGCTCTACTGCACAGTTGTAAAAACAGAGGAGGTACAAAAAAAAAACAATCTGAAAAAAAAAACAAATAAATATTTTTTGTGCTTCAAGGAGAAACAACATAATGTGCTTCCGTTCACACGGAAATTTGGATTCAATCCAATCTAGAGCTTAGGAGGGAAGCTAGAGTCAAGCCGTATTACACAGGAGTTGTGTCTCCCAGCAATGGGACAATTCGCAATTCAAACGCAATAACGGCTAAGAGGGTCTGAAAACCTCAAATGACTTGGCGAAGAAAAATCATCTAGTGACTTAAGATGCCTGGACCCTCTGAGTCAAAAGACGTGCCTTATCTTGGTTTGGTTTGGTAAATGTTTGGGGACACCTTAGTGAGTTTGTGCACAGGATCATTTTATACCATTTCTTGCTTTGTTTTGTGGAATTTCAAGGTGAGCTTGTGAGGATTTGATGATTTCAGTTTATGATAGAGAGGTTGCCCAATCTCAGAAAAAAAATTGTGTGTCTTGAAACAGTTTGTGTATATTCTGCGTCTGAGTCAGTAATCTGTTGAGTCTTTTGGTCTGTAACATGAATCTGTGATAAAGGGGAGAAGTATGCAATTGAAGTATGCAAAAGAAGGGTCTGCAAGGCAGTATGCAAGGGTCTGCTCGGGACGAGCAGAGTTTAGTGTGGGGGTATTTTGATAGCTTGAAAATGGGATTAGTCTGGGACATCTTTTTACCATTGGTTCTAACCCTGTGAGAGTTGAGTTTGCCCATTTTCAGCTTATTTTCCACTTGATACGAGGCAGAGACTAATAGGACATGATTGTAAGATTTGAGTAATTTCATGTATAATTTTGTTTGTTGGATATGATCGCGGGTACATGTTATGATGTGCAGGTAACAGGTGCCGAGAAATGCATGAGATTGACTTGGATTTGGAGGCAGCGTATCAAGAAAGCTGAGCAGAAAAGTGCAGAAAATTCTAAGTTGTGCGTTCAAACGCAGGGGAGCTGCGTTCAGACGCACAACCTGGCAGCAGAAAGAAAAAGGCAGAAAAGAGGCTAAGTATGTGCGTTCAGACGCACAGACCTGCGTTCAAACGCAGGACTCGACTCCAGGAGTGTGAAAGACCAAGTTGTGCGTTCAAAAGCAGGGGAGCTGCGTTTAGACGCACAAGTCCGAGAAGCCCGAAGACAGAAGAGGAAAATTTGTTAAGGTCTGGGTTCAAACGCAGGAGATGTGCGTTCAGACGCACTGCGTTTGAACGCAGGGGAGCTGCGTTCGAACGCACGTGTGGTTTCCAGAAGCTTCCAGGACGGGTTTTTTAAGGGTAAAACAGGAATTTCGTGCATCAGTTTGGAGACTGTGGCAGTATAAAAGGAGGTGTCCCAGCACAGAATTAGGTTTACACTCACACATACACAATCATCATCACAACAGCCAGTATCAGAGCCGTCAGAATTGGAGCAGAGCAGGATTGGAGCAGTTTTTCAGTATTCAGCCATAAACTCGTTTGATCTTTTCTTCTCTTTTTATGAAACAGTGTTTTTCAATAATGCAAGCTAGCTAAACCTTTTGCCTAAGTTCTTGGTGAACCTAGGGTTTATGAATTCAGCAGACTGGTTTGTTTGATTTTCAGATGCATGACTAGTTGAAGTCTTAATACAGGATGGATTGTTTATTATCTTGTCTTTGATTTTATGTAGATACATGAATGGCTTGATCACCCAGGAGTGTTATAGACAGGATCAGGTGCGCGAGAGTGGCCAGTGAGAGTTAGGAAGAGAAGACAGGATTTAATACCCTATCTTGATGGACCGAGAGGTGAAAAGAACCATGGTGTTAGCCAGAAGCATTAGACCAACTGCTAGACGTTTAGGGGGAGACCGAGAGGAGAGCATGTAACCCTAGCAGACTTAGAACGAACCTGCAGATCTAGGTGGACCGAGAGGACCCGAAATCTGTAGGAGAGTGACATGTACATGAGACCGAGAGGAGATTGTACTATTGGTATGCTGGCATAAACAAGACTACTGTGTGTTTCTGAAATCAAGTACACCAGGCAAGCTGGAAAGTAACCCTAGGGGATCCTGGGACCTAGAGTTTTAGAATTATCAATTTTTACAACTACCACAATTCCTGAAAAATTACTTAACAGAAAAATAAAATAAGCTTTTCTAAATATTGTTTTTTTTACTGCAACTTAGCTGAGTATAATCACATCCCAACCTTCCTCCTTTTTACAAACTTTGTGTCCAGTTCTATTTCTAATAAGTAAAACTTAAACTGTTCTCGAGGGTTGGACAACCAGAGTCATAAATACATACTCTATATTACTTGATCGTACACTTGCGAAAAAGCAGATAGGTTTACGCTGTCAGACATTTGAATAATGCCTTGGAAAATTCATACCTCTCAAACCTTGCCTGCTCTTCAAAGAGCTGCTTCAAGTGAATGATTATATCAAACGCATCCATTTTTTCATGTTACTTCTAAAGCTAAGAGTTCATGGTGCATATCATAAGGCAGGCCGCATCATTAGAATCATCAACGAACTTCTGATGCGTCTTTAGGGCTGTAGGAGTATTATTTTCTGGACATGCAGGAACTTCTTCCTCTATAGTGTACAGTTTATTTTCCTGGTTGAGAATGATTCTCAAGTTCCTGTACCAATCTAGAAAGTGGGTTCCATGAAGTTTGTCCTTCTCAAGGAAGGCTCATAGGAAATGTGATGAATTCGATGAATTGTTTGCCATTGGAATTCTAAAAATTAGCAATACAAGCTTCAGCATTTTGTGAACAAATATCTACATTTAAAAATAGATAGATTATTAAACATATCTCCCACCATTTTCCTCGGATTAATAACCCTCAATACTAATTCGGAAAATATAGTTATAAATTCTAGTGGGTCCAAGATCCATGATTCACTTATTTTTTAGCTTGCTTTGGCAATGTTGAGTCAAGATCCCTGAATGTGCTTTGATTGATAATTGTTTTGAGTGATGAAAGACAAAAGGCCAAGACATTAGCAGCAAAGGGTTGTTAGTCATCTCAAGGCCTTGAGATTGACAGTAACTTTCAAAGCCTTGAGATTACTTATTTTGCTATGTGGTCTAACATCTTTGTGTTGCAGAATTGGATATCTGACTATTCAAATCAGAGGTTTATTGTATATATTTGTGGATTGTACTATATATACATCTAACACAATTGCAGATGATCAGAATAGGAAGAATCAAAGCTATATGGGTTTAATTTTGAAATGCTGTGAAACAGGTTCAGAGCTCCAAGGCCTTGAGATTTGCCTTGAGCTACTGACAGTTTTTACAGAACTTTATTGATTCTTTCTTGCAGGTTATGACTCTTAGTATTGTGATTATTCACTCACTTCTAAGTGTCTTAAACTTGTTTTTCATATCTAAATTGTTCTAGAGGATATGCAGATTGATGTTCTGAATTTATTAAACAGTTTTACCAGAAACTGTATAACCAAACAGTCTCAGTACTGTTAGTTGTTTGGATTTTGTTGTTGCAGTGATTATTTGCTGTTGCAGGTTTATTAAACGTGCAGAAGAAATCTCAACAAACTCCAACGGATATCCACCTGAAAGCTGTTTGAATTTAAGTTGAAAACAGAAGGAGGATTTTTAGGAACTGAGATCCTAAAATCTCTCAGTCAGTTGCAGCTGTGGATAAAAGAGACTGGTTTGAATTTTTGAAGGAAAAAATAGAGGCTTGGAGAATACTCTGAGAAGTGTGACAAATTCGTGGGAGATCATCCATTCAAACACACAATCATTCAAGCTTCATTCCTGACTTCTGAAGATCAAATCAATCCAGTCAATCATGAAGAACACTTCCAGACTTTCAACAGTTTTATCTTTATAATGTGTTCTTCATTTGTACTTCATCTGTGTATCTCTATATTATCTTAAACCTCACTTAACCTAGTGGTTGGTTGTTCAAGTGAACAACAAGAGGTTCTTGTTAGCTCAACAGTTAGTAGCTGGAACTAGATAGGTTTGGAACCACAAGTTGTATAGGTGTAAGGGAAATCACTTAGGCTTGAAGATCTAGGGATGTTTTTGTATGAGTAATAAGAAGTGTTTGCCCAATCCTGGTGGGATTAGATCCCTCAGGCAGAGGTTAGGTCCATTGGGACTGAACTCTATAAATTGCTTTGTGTTCTTTACCTTTCTGTTTGATTATTATCTCTGCACACAACTCAAATCAAACTAGGGTTTAAAAGCTGTTTAGTAATGTTCACAGCTCAAGGCCTTGAAGCTCACAATTTTGCCTTATTGAGTTTCAGAAAGTTTACAAAATCTCAAGGCCTTGAGATTTCAAGTTTCATACAAAGCTATTTTGTTAAACTTTAAGTCTTGAAAAGAGCTTCCATACTCTATTCAACCCCCCCCCCCCTTCTAGAGTATTTAGGTCCTGTATTTAGTCTACATTACACACTTTCAATTTGTATAAGAGCTTGTGTCACTGTTTTTAGATCTAACAATCTGGTGACTATGAGTAATGTAGGAGATGGTGGATTATCACAAGGAAGGGCTGCTAACAGACCTCCATTGTTCTGTGGTGACAATTTCATGCATTAGAAGGCTTTGATGAAGATGTTCATCATAGATCAAGACAAGAACTATGGTCAATAGTTCAGAATGGTCCTCATGAGTATTACACTACAATTGATGGAGTCAGAACTATCAAGTCTGAGGAAAATCTCTCAGTTACTGAACTGGAAAAGGTATCCAAAAATTATAAAGCTATGAATTTGCTATACTGTGCTTTGAATGCAGATGAGTTCAACAGAGTATCAAACTGCAAAAGTGCCAAAGAAGTGTGGGATAAACTGGTGGTGACATATGAAGGTACTAGCATGGTTAAGCAGACAAAAATCAACATACTTTTGAGGCAGTATGAGTTGTTTAAGATGAATTCAGATGAAACCATCAAGGAAATGTTCAAAAGATTCACTGATGTGGTGAACAACTTGGAGTCTTTGGGAAAGAGGTTCTCAAATGAAGAGAAGGTCAGAAAGATTCTGAGAAGCTTGCCAAAAGCAAAGTGGGAGCCAAAGACAACAGCCATTGAGGAAGCTCAGGACTTGAGTCTTCTTCAGCTAGATGTTCTACAAGTAAAGCTGCTCACTCATGAAATGTCTATGAAGGATGTGGAAGGTGATCTGAGTGAAAATATCAGGAACCTAGCTCTTAAGGCAAAAGACAGTGAAAAATCTCAAAGCCTTGAGACTGAGGAGGAACCTGATGATGAAGAGGCTTTAGCATTGATCTCCAAGGCCTTGGCCAGGATTCTTAGAAAGAAAAGAAACTCTGGTAACAGGGATTACAACAGGGAGAGATCAAGACCCTCAGGCAGCAAGGATTACAAAGGTATATCTTCATCACAGTCACATAAAACTAAAGTAATGAATTGTTTTGAGTGTGGTGATGCAGATCATTTAGTAAGGGACTGTCCACAAAAGAAGAAGAACAGAAACTTTCAGAAAAAGGATGGTGACAACAGAAGGAAGAAGGCCATGATGGCTTCCTGGAGTGATTATGATTCATCAAGTGATTCAGACACATACGAAGAGCAAGCAAACTATGCTTGATGGCAAAACATAATGAGGAAAGTTCATCAGACATTCACATTGAGGACATGGTAAAAAATTTACTTGCTAGTCCATCTGATGTACTTCCTGAAATTCTCAAAAGTATTTTTTTGAATGAAGAGAGTTATAGAAATGAGGTTTCTGCTTTAAAGATTAAAGTTCATGAGCAGGTAAAAGAAAACCTGGACCTTGTATTTTCAAACAAATATGTTGAAGTTTCTAAGACAAATATTGAAAAAGACTTCAAGGCCTTAGACAGCAGGTTCAAAGTCTTGAAGGCGCAGATAAAAGAGGTTGTTGATCAAAACACTCTTTTAACTGAAAGATATGCTGATCTAAAAGCTCATTCTGAGAATTTAGAACAACAGATCTGCACTTTGACTGAGAAACTTCAAGAATCCAAAAAGGTCCTAGCTAAGTTTACAGGCTCATAACATAATCTAAATCTCATTCTTGGAGGAAGTCTGAAATCAATGCATAAAAGTGGGATTGGCTATAATCCAAATTTTCCAAAGAAAAGCGAAACTACTTTTGTCAAATCTAGTAGTATACATTCTCCAAAATGTCATTACTGTGGAAAAACTGGTCATGTCAGATTAACTTGTCCCTTCAGAAGATCAGAACCTCATATTATGAGGAACACTTATCCTTATCAGCTTAAGGGACAGGTTAGGCAGATTTGGGTTCCAAAAGGAATTAGGCCACCTAATATGGCTGATTCTGAGTATGACTCGAAGTTCCGCACTTGGTCTAATAGCCTGTTGAGGCAATGATTTGTTTTTGCAGGATGTCACCAAGGCCTTGAAAGATCAGAAATGGATATTAGAAAGTGGTTGTTCTAGACATATGAGTGGAAAGAGGTCTCTTTTTACTGAACTTACAGAGAAATCTGGAGGAACAATTACACTTGGTGACAAAGCAAAGTGCAACATCATTGGCATAGGTAGTATTGGTAATGGTTCTACAAATTCTATATCTGATGTTTATCTGGTAGATGGACTTAAGTATAATTTGCTTAGTATCTCTCAGTTATGTGATAAAGGTTATAAAGCTGTATTTGACAAGGATAAATGTGTGGTGCAAGATGAGAAATCTGGTGATTGCATACTCACTGCTCCGAGGTCATATAATCTATATGCTATGAATACTAACAGTGTTGCAGGAGATAAGCTAAAATGTTTCAAGGCCTTGAAGTAAGATTCAAATCTCTGGCACAGAAAGCTTGGGCATATTAGTATACATACTTTGAATAAGCTCATCTCAAAGGACTTGGTAAGAGGTTTACCATCACAGAAATTTTCAGATGATGAGGTTTGCAAGGCATGTGTACAAGGTAAACAGACGAGAAGCTCTTTCAAGCCAAAGAACTTTGTATGTACTTCTAGACCCTTAGAATTGCTGCATATGGACTTGTGTGGTCCTATGAGAGTTCAGAACCCAAAAGGTAAGAGGTATATGCTTGTTATAATTGATGATTATTCTAGATTTACTTGGGTGATGTTTATCGGAGACAAAACTGAAGCTTTATCTGAGTTTTCTAAATTGTGCAAAGAACTTCAAACTTTGAAAAACTTTGTTTTAATTTTTCATTGTTTTGTTGTAATGCTTTACAGTTCATTTTCATGATCTCTTAAACACTATCTTGAACTAACCGAGTGCATGTATTACTACCTACTCCCGGATAGTGTTATCCTTCCGAGCCAAGGACCTTGACGATTATTGGAAAATCTAAGTCCAGGATCTGCTCCTTTCCTTTATTCTGTTTCTTTGAACGCCCTATGGTGAACAACTCAAACTCATCAAAGGGAGCTTGACACCTTGTATCTCGTTAGAGAGAGCTCCAATCTCAAAAATCTGTGAATAACCTGTTGCATCCATTAGAATTTGATCAACTTGACTTTGATTTGTTTTGTGCAAAGCATGGCATTTCACACAACTTTTCTGCACCTAGGACTCCACAGCAAAATGGAGTAGTTGAAAGGAAAAATAGGACACTTGAGGATATGTCCAGAACCATGCTGCTTGAAAGTAATTTCCCAAAGTTTTTACGGGCAGAAGTTGTTAATACTGCCAATTATGTGCTGAATAGATGCTTGATTAGACCTATTTTGAAAAAGACTCCCTATGAACTGTTTAAAGGGAGAAAACCTACTGTTTCTTATTTTAAGCCATTTGGTTGTATCTGTTTTGTGCATAATAATGGTAGAGACAATCTTGGTAAGTTTGATGCTAGAAGTGATGAAGGTGTATTTCTTGGATATTCTCAAACTAGCAAAGCTTATAGAGTTTATATTAGAAAAACCAAGATTGTGGAAGAGAGCATTCATGTAACTTTTGATGAAAGTACTAAAGATTATCTGAGTGAAAGTTTTGCAGAGCTAGATTTGAATAAGCCTGAATCAGATGATGATGTTGTGAAAGAAGACAAAAGAAAAACTAATGTACAGAATCAACCAGCAGAATCTCAAGGCCTTGAACCTCCTTCTGAACCAAAATCTCAAATCCTTGAGACAGAAGCTGAAACTTTCTATGATGCTCCCTCTATTGTTTCAAGGACTCAAAGCCTTGAAGGAGAATACTCCTGGGTACCAAGAAAGAAGTTTAAGTACCTTGCAGACCATCCAGCTGACAATATTATATCAGATCCATCAACTAGAACACAGACAAGAGGACAGTTAAAGAACTTGTGTGCTTTCAGTGCATTTGTATCCTTGATTGAGCCTAGGAATACCAAGGAAGCTCTTGAAGATGCAGAATGGACTATTGCAATGCAGAGTGAGCTGAATGAGTTTGAAAGGAACAAGGTTTGGAATTTAGTTCCCATACCTAAAGAGAAGTCAGTTATTGGAACCAGATGGGTATTCAGAAACAAGCTTGATGAGAATGGCAAAGTGGTAAGAAATAAATCCAGACTGGTAGCTCAAGGATATAATCAAGAAGAAGGTATAGATTATGAGGAGACTTTTGCTCCTGTTGCCAGGTTAGAAGCTATTAGAATACTTCTTTATTTTGCATCTCACAATCACATAAAGCTTTATCAAATGGATGTCAAATGTGCTTTTCTAAATGGATATTTACAAGAAGATGTTTTTGTAGCACAACCTCCTTGTTTTGAAGATGAAAAGTATCCTGATCATGTTTTAAACTGAATAAAGCTCTTTATGGTTTAAAACAAGCTCCAAGGGCTTGGTATGACAGACTTTCAAAATTTCTACTTGAAAACAAATTCAGAAGAGGATTAGTAGACAAAACACTTTTCATTAAACATCAATAAAGTGATTTGTTAGTAGTTCATATTTATGTAGATGATATATTATTTGGTTCTACTAATGATGCTCTTTCAAAAGAGTTTTCTAGTCTAATGTGCAGGGAGTTTGAGATGAGCCTAATGGGTGAACTAAATTTCTTTCTTGGACTTCATATATTACAAATGAAGAAAGGAATTTTTGTGCATCAAGAAAAATATACCAAGGACTTATTGAATAAGTACAACATGTCACAGTCCAAGGTGCTTAAGACCCCTATGAGCTCATCACTCTCTTTAGACAAAGATTCAACTGGTAAGAGTGTGAATCAGAAGGAATACAGAGGTATGATTGGATCACTATTGTATTTAACTGCAAGCAGACCTGACATTATAGTTAGTGTCTGTATGTGTGCTAGATTTCAAGCATATCCTAAGGAAAGTCATCTAACTGCAGTTAAAAGAATTTTTAGATATTTGAATGGAACCAGAGACTTAGGGCTTTGGTATCCAAGAAGATCTAATTTTATGTTGAGTGGCTATTCAGATGCAGATTTTGCAGGTTATAAAGTAGATAGGAATAGTATTTCTGGATGCTGTCAATTTCTTGGATCTTCATTGATCAGTTGGCATTCCAAAAAGCAAAATACTGTAGCATTATCAACTGCAGAAGCTGAATACATTGCAGCTGGTGCTTGCTGCTCACAAGTGCTATGGATTGCTCAGCAACTTAGAGATCTTGGCTACAACTTCAGAAATGTGCCAATTCATTGTGATAATACAAGTGCTATTTTAATCTCTAAGAATCCAGTTCAGCACTCAAGGACAAAGCACATAGATGTGAGACATCATTTACTTAGAGATCATGCAGAACAAGGTGATGATGTTTTAAATTTTATCTCTACTTCAATGCGAATTGCTGATATTTTCACTAAACCATTGCCACATGATAGGTTTTCATCTCTAAGGCTTGAATTGGGGATGTTAAACAAGGATGCATTGGTTTAAGGGGGAGTATTAGTACATATATGTGTATATGTGTTGGAATCTCAAAGCCTTGAGATTATACTTTCTAAATCCTCGAAAGTATAGCTCAAAGCTTTGAAGTTTCTCAATCTGCAGAAAATCTCAAGGCCTTGAGATTGTTCTCCAGGTCATGATAATATCTGCAATATTGTTTTTAAAAAATTGGATCATCAAATATTATATCTTATCTTTTTAGATAACTGTATAATATTTTAATTACTCAGAGAATTTTCTAAAATATCCCAAAAAGATTTTTCAAAATTCTATTTTTGCATGTAGATATTGCAGAGTCCTTTTATGACTCATCCTCTCAACCTACTTAAGCTGAAAGTCAGGGCTTTTTCTTCACATTCTCTTCCAATTTTCTGCGACTACTCTCTCTCTCTCTCTCT
The DNA here is from genome assembly GCA_023055425.1 of Linanthus parryae. Lineage (NCBI taxonomy): Eukaryota > Viridiplantae > Streptophyta > Magnoliopsida > Ericales > Polemoniaceae > Linanthus > Linanthus parryae. Next base: position 159,199,927 of record JALGPY010000002.1, on the reverse strand, counting down.
CAAATCCTCTCAATCACATTCTCTTATCAAAACCCTAAACCCTAAAATGGAGCGCAAATCAGCCACAATTCAGCAACAGGGGAAGCCCTCTGGCAGATCCAAGAAGAGAGCAAACAAGAAGGAGAACATAGTGATTTCTGATTCAGATTCAGAAAACATCCAAAGTTTGCATGAGGATACTGCTCCTGCAAAGAAGTCAAGAACATAGAAGGGAGATGAAGGTTCAAGTGTTGATCCACAACAGGAGACTCAGGGTGATCAACCTAGGTCAGAGAAGAAGAAAGGGGGAGAAAAGAAAAAGGCTACGGAAGAGAAAAAAGGGAACTCAACTCAAGAGAGCCAGAAGAAATCAACTGAAGAAGTACAAGAGAAGGCCAAACCCTCTGAGAAGAAGACTAGGGTTAAGACAGTTGCTGCTAGAACTAAGAAAGGATATCAAGGTAAGAATGTACTTCCAACTGAGTGGTTTATTAGTTCTGAAGTTAGAACAGTATGGATGCAAGGGTATGCATCAGCTAAAGTGGCTTTCTGTAGTATGATTTCTGATGAGTTGTTGGATAAACTGGACATAGAATGCATGAGAAAATTGAGGGAAACTGCTGTTTGAAAAGTTTTAAATCCTAGTTCAAAGGCTTATCCTAGGTTAACTAGGTTATTATATCTGAACTTGGTGTCTGAAGGTGATGAGAAAATGGTTTTAACATCTAAAGTGGCTGGTGTGGATTTGAGGTTAGATCATAGGACTTTTGCCAAAGTCTTGGGCATTCCTAGGAAATACAATGTTGGAGATTATCCTGATAGGAAGGAGTGTTTAGATAACGCAAAGGAGTTGTTTTTTGTTGATGGTGTTCCCTCTGGTCCAAAACAGTTAACACACTCTGTGCTGAACTATGAAGCCAATATTTTATTTACTATTTTGATGAGGAGTGTAGTTCCCAGGGAGAACTCAAGAGAGCTGGTAACTGATAAAGTTCTGATTTTTATGTATCTCATATCTCAAGGGTTTGAGATAGATCTGCCTACAGTTGTGATGGAGCATATGATTTATTGTGCAAACAGAACTAGAAACCATCCTCTTCCATATGCCAACCTGTTACCTCTTTTCTTTGAGTATTTTGATGTGCCTGTGAAAGGAGAAGAAAAGATTACTGGAGGTTTTGGGTTGATAGATGAGACTGCACTTCAGAGGATTGGGGTAGTTCAGACTGGGAAAGGGCATTGGAAATTCTATTCTGATTTGTCAAAGGAGGAACTTGCTGAGAAAGAGTTTGTGAAGCCTAAGGGGACTGCATCTGGGAAAGGACAAGCCAATGAGGATTACTCTCTGCTGGTAGATAAATTAGAAGATCAGCAAGTTGAGATTGAGGATCTCAGACAAAGGTTGTTTGACCTGTCAACTGAATTTCATCAGTTCAAGGGTTTGATGAATTCTATGAATGGAAAGTTAGATGTTGTCATCAAGGGCTTGAATCTGGAGAAGATACCTTCTGCTACTAGTCATGACACCAGTGTGGATTCAGATGAGAAGCTAGGAGAATTTCTTAAGAAGAAGAAGAAGCCAATTCCAGCAGTGCCAGCTTCAAAAGACTTGTTTGAGCAAACTGATGATGAAGATGCTGATGAAGACACAGGTGTTGATGCAGCTACAGAGGTAGATTCGGCACAGGCTAAGAAGAAAGTAGATGACATAATCCAAGAAGTGGTCACTGAAGTTGAAGCTGAAGAAGGTAACCAGTCTGCAGAAGAAGCTGCAAGTGAGGAAGAAATTGGGGATGACTCAGAGAAAGGCCAGACATCAAAGAAGAAGTGAAGATCAGAGACTGCCAAAGCCTTGACCATCCTTCTCATTCTTTTCTATCTTTTCTGTCTCAAGGCCTTGACTTTTTAGCAAGTTTTTTTTTGTTTTAAGTTTATTTTTAAACTCTGAGTAATGATCCTACATTTCTTCAGCCTTATTTGATGAAAGTCAAAAAGGGGAAGAATGTATTTGTGTTCTGCTTGCAGTAATTCAGGAAATAATAAGAGTTGGCCTTTAGTTATTTTGGTTAATTTTTGTTTCTTCTGTGATAATTCTGTGGTATTTGGTTATCTGTTTGGGTTCTGTATACATTTTTATCTGCAGATTGTGGTTATTTAATTTTTGTTTATGAGTGGCAGGAAGATCTATGCAATACTATAGGTTTTGTCTTTCATCCAGGGGGAGATTGTTGAGTCAAGATCCCTGAATGTGCTTTGATTGATAATTGTTTTGAGTGATGAAAGACAAAAGGCCAAGACATTAGCATCAAAGGGTTGTTAGTCATCTCAAGGCCTTGAGATTGATAGTAACTTTCAAAGCCTTGAGATTACTAATTTTTTGCTATGTGGTTTAACATCTTTGTGTTGCAGAATTGGATATCTGACTATTCACATAAGAGGTTTATGGTATATATTTGTGGATTGTACTATTTATATATCTAACACAGTTGCAGATGATCGAAACAGGAAGAATCAAAGCTATCTGGGTTTAATTTTGAAATGCTGTGAAACAGGTTCAGAGCTCCAAGGCCTTGAGATTTGCCTTGAGCTACTGACACTTTTTACAGAACTTGATGGATTCTTTCTTGCATGTTATGACTCTTAGTATTGTGATTATTCACTCACTTCTAAGTGTCTTAAACTTGTTTTTCATATCTAAATTGCTCTAGAGGATTTGCAGATTGATGTTCTAAATTTATTAAACAGTTTTACCAGAAACTGTATAACCAAACAGTCTCAGTACTGTTAGTTGTTTGGATTTTGTTGTTGCAGTGATTCTTTGCTGTTGCAGGTTTGTTAAACGTGCAGAAGAAATCTCAACAAACTCCAACGGATATCCACCTGAAAGTTGTTTGAATTTAAGTTGAAAACAGAAGGAGGATTTTTAGGAACTGAGATCCTAAAATCTCTCAGTCAGTTGCAGCTGTGGATAAAAGAGACTGGTTTGAGTTTTTGAAGGAAAAAAGAGAGGCTTGCAGAATACTCTGAGAAGTGTGACAAATTCGTGGGAGATCATCCATTTAAACACACAATCATTCAAGCTTCATTCCTGACTTCTGAAGATCAAATCAATCCAGTCAATCCTGAAGAACACTTCCAGACTTTCAACAGTATTATCTTTATACTGTGTTCTTCATTTGTACTTCATATGTGTATCTATATATTATCTTAAACCTCACTTAACCTAGTGGTTGTTCAAGTGAACAACAAGAGGTTCTTGTTAGCTCAACAGTTAGTAGCTGGAACTAGATAGGTTTGGAACCACAAGCTGTATAGGTGTAAGGGAAATCACTTAGGCTTGAAGATCTAGGACTGTTTCTGTGTGATTAATAAGAAGTGTTTGCCCAATCCTGGTGTGATTAGATCCCTCAGGCAGAGATTAGGTCCATTGGGACTGAACTCTATAAATTGCTTTGTGTTCTTTACCTTTCTGTTTGATTATTATCTCTGCACACAACTCAAATCAAACTAGGGTTTAAAAGCTGTTTAGTATTGTTCACAGCTCAAGGCCTTGAAGCTCACAATTTTGCCTTATTGAGTTTCAGACAGTTTACAAAATCTCAAGGCCTTGAGATTTCAAGTTCCATACAAAGCTATTTAGTTAAACTTTAAGTTTTGAAAAAAGCTTCCATACTCTATTCAACCACCCCCCCCCCCCCCTTCTAGAGTATTTAGGTCATGTATTTAGTCTACATTACACACTTTCAGGCAAGTCTCCAAAAAAATAGTTATTTAGGTAAGAACAATTCCGATTGCATCCTTATGAAACTCTTGCGTCAACTGCGTAAATAACTATTTATTTATCTATCCCATAGATAATCCAAATTGGTTGCCTCTAGGCTGTTAATCTTATTAAAATCACCCAGTTGCATCCAACCTCTTACTCAAACTATTTCACATTAATTTCTTGTTTCATTGCATCACATCATGATGAACCAAGTTGCCCTGCTTTGGAACGCACAATCTTGGTAAAGCATGATCATGATGCGTGTTTAAGTAACGAGAAAACACAATATTTAAATTTGAGGGATTTTTCCTTTTAATGTTAATTTTCTTGTTGATCCATATCAACTGATCTACTTATTTTGAGTTGGGAAAACTCACAAATAAAAGATCCGGGTTGTTAATTATCTTATTATCAATTTTGCATGCATCATCCATACACCAACAATAAATAATATGATAATAAATAAACAACCACAAACAAAAATTAAACGTGATATGGACATGGCCTCTAAACTAAGATATTTCTAAGCCAATGACAATATCTATGCATCCTAAAAATAGCAAGCTCATCTCCATGTGCCTCCATGTTTTGGTCCATGCTCCATATCTTGTGGAATGCTCGATGCTCCTTAGCTTTGTGTAATGCTCTGTCTTGTGGTCCTGTAATTCTTTAGGCTTCTTCTTCTCCATATCTTGACTATAATCTATTTTATCTAACACTAGCTAGAATCTATACTAACTAAAAAAATCTCACAAGTTGAGAAGAAGACCGGATCGCAGGCCGTAAAACCTAATTACCTATTACATTAATTTTATCAGCTCGCTGGCTGGAAAAAAATCACAAAAATTAAACATTCACAACATCCACATCTAAGGCCAGATCCAATCACCATGCAGATATAGAACATAAACAGTTAAAATCCATTTTTAACGCGCTTGGTCAATTTTAGTTGATTTTGGATGAAATGAGTCAAAACAGTCCAATAGGGCCCACCATCACTATGGCTGAACTCCTAAAGGACCGCCACAAGCCTTGGGGTCGGCCGGGCCCTAGCCCACACGTCTAGGCCGTGCACTAGGGAGGCCCGGCCCCTTGGTCGTGGCTTACCTTGGGCAGCAAGGAAGAGAGAGGCGGTCCCCTAGGGGGCCGAACCTCTTTGGGAAGGTTGTTTCCAAAACGACTTCTTCGTATGTTTCCCAAGTTTAGTTGTTTCCAATTTGAAAAAACCCCTTTTTTCAACTTGTGCCCAATCCCTAGTTTTATAGATCTAAACTTTTCACATCCTATATGATCCAAATTCACTAATCCTTACATCCAATGTAATATTAGGTCTTTTTTGGTTGAATTATATACAAATTGCATCAAATTTGCTTGAATTTTCCGTTTACACGATAAAAAGAAATTAAAGTGTTAAATAGACATAACTGTACACATAAACTACGTTATGCTCTACGACATCTGCCTCTGATACCACTGTAGGGTTTTGTAACGGACTACGCAGGGAAATAACAATAATAATGATCCGCACAAGACCCTCCAAGGATCACACGAAGAGACATCATAACGATAGTGAAGGTTCTAGTAACAATTACCTTGTTTGTCTCCTGTGATGACTTCAAACTGCTAGTCCACGCCTAGGATCAAGATCTAGATTCCTCCACGTCTTGTTCTAGAAACCGGTGTAAGAAGGAAGAAGAAGAATCACACAACAGAGACCAAAGTAAGGCTCGGCCACCTCTTGTGGCCGATGGTTAGGGGACCGCACAAGGGGGTTTTCGCCCTCTTTTGTTTGTTTTCTCTCCTTGCTTTGTTCTCTCTCACTCAATGTATGTTATGAGTATTAGTGAGAAAAATAAGCTAGGAGTGTCCTTTATATAGTCCAACAACGCCTTGTTAACTACATAAAGGCCCCTATCCTATTCTTGTCCATACACGGATTAGTCCAACTTGCAAATTAGTCTTACTAAGTTTGCAAGTAGTTACGTATTGATCATTCTATTTAATTACTCATATTAATTAATTCCCAAGTCCAGCTTAATCCATATGGCGTTTGACCCCATAGGTTTCTACCTAGTTAGTAGTAACGATTACTAACATGGAGCGGTGTCTAGCAACACATCCATGCCACCCAACAAATAAAAATAGTCACTACTTTGACAAAACTTTTGAAAGTACTGTCACATCCCTTTGTCTCTATATCTGGATTTGACACGAGACATACAAGCCACACTCGTATATTAAATCCATAGTTTCTCGATCATAGGAATAGTATTTTCCATGCAGATAACATCAATATCCTATTTTGAATTATTTGAGTCTGGATAGACATTCTATAAGCACCATCCCTCGAGTGTACATGGATATTTTCTCCCGTTATGTGGGAGGGAAAAATTATATCTACCTCACTAACATCTCTAAGATTTCTTCCTATTGTGTCTGATGAGTGCCGTTATTAATACCCAGTCACGGCTTCGTGTTTTACGCTACACAACTAGAGGATCTAGTGACTTCAAGTCTAAGGATGAAAATACCGTTGTCACTACGAGAATCACTTGTGACTTTAAATAACATGTATGTAGCCTCCTCGTTGTGGGTGACATCTCCATATCAATACAACCCCATACTAGTGTAGAGTTGATCGTCCTATTAATCAGTATAATTGAATAGGGATATTTAAGATAAATAGCACGTTTGCAATCAAATGACATATTTATATTAAATATCTCCATAAATAATATAATGATATTCTAGAAAAAATTAATGTTCATACTAAAGGATATTGCCTCTGGGGCATCTATTCCAACATTGACTAGGTTGTTCTATCTTAATCTTGTGAAAGAGGATGAGGATAGTTATGTATTTACCTCTAGAGTAGCCGGTGTGGATATGAGGCTGGATCATAAAGTTTTTCCAAGGTTTTGGGGATTCCTTGGAAGTAGAATGTTCATGAACATCCTGACCAGAAAGGAGTGTTTACAGAAGGAAAAATATGAGTTCTTTTTAGAGGATACACCAATTGGACCAAAGCAATTAACACATTCTGTGTTGAATTGTGAAGCTAAATTTTTTTTTTCTATCAACATGAGGTGTTTTGTCCCTAGAGAACACTCAAAAGAACTAGTAACTGATAGGGTATTGATTCTGATGTACTTGATCTGTCAATGATTTGACATTGATCTGCCTAGTGTGGTTATGATGTATATGGTGTATTGTGGTACTAGGACAAAGAATCATTCACTTCCCTATGAAAATATATTGCCACTCTTCTTTGATAACTTTAAAGTGCATGTTAAGGAAGAGGAGAATATAACCAGTGGTTTTGGGTTGGTGGATGAGAGTTCTCTCCAAAGGATTGGAGTTGTGGAGACTGGTAAAGGAAGCTGGAAGTTCTATTCTGAGTTGTCTGCAAGTGATCTTAAGGAGAAGGATTTCATCAAACCTATGTCTGCAACAACACCAAAGGCTTCAAAAAATCTGGATTTTTCTCGAATCATTGGCAAAATTTAAAGCTTGGAAGATGGTTTGGAAGATTTGAGGGAAGGTCTGTTTGAATTGTCCAATGAGTTTGGGAAGTTTAAGCCCTTGATGGTAGGGAAACAAGACTTGATTAACAAGGTTTTGAATCTGGAAAAGGTGCCATATGCTGAGAGTACAGAAAACAGCATTGATTCTGACATGGTCACTAGAGAAGCTTTAAAGAAGCAGAAGAAGAAGAAGAAGAAGAAGAAGAAGAAGAAGAAGAAGAAGAAGAAGAAGAAGAAGAAGAAGAAGAAGAAGAAGAAGAAGAAGAAGAAGAAGAAGAAGAAGAAGAAGAAGAAGAAGAAGAAGAAGAAGAAGAAGAAGAAGAAGAAGAAGAAGAAGAAGAAGAAGAAGAAGAAGAAGAAGAAGAAGAAGAAGAAGAAGAAGAAGAAGAAGAAGAAGAAGAAGAAGAAGAAGAAGAAGAAGAAGAAGAAGGAGAAGGAGAAGAAGAAGAAGGAGAAGGAGAAGGAGAAGAAGGAGAAGAAGGAGAAGGAGAAGAAGGAGAAGAAGGAGAAGCAGGAGAAGGAGAAGAAGGAGAAGAAGAAGAAGAAGAAGAAGAAGAAGAAGAAGAAGAAGAAGAAGAAGACCAAGAAGAAGAAGAAGAAGAAGAAGAAGAAGAAGAAGAAGAAGAAGAAGAAGAAGAAGAAAGTGCCTATCATTCTTACTTCAAAATATTTAAAGTGATGATGAAGGAGTTGGTGAGAAAGTTACTAAGGAAGCTACTAAAATAGTTGGTGATGAGACTGCTGCTGAAAAGGTTGCTGGTGATGTGAATGCCGAAGATGAGCCTGTATAGGCTGAAGAGAAGTCTGGTGATGATGAAACATCTGGTGATGAGGAATCAGCATGGGAAGAACAAGAGGAAGATGAGACTGTCAAGGGAAAAGGCAAGGAGAAGAGAAAGGAAAAGGAGGGAAAGAAGACAGTCAAGAAGGATGTTGATGTAGAAGACTAAGCTTCAAAGCATTGAACCTTGCTATCTTCTTTATGTCTATTTCTTTCTTCTTCTTCCTCAAAGCCTTGAAGTATGTTGTGTAGGATATTTTGATAATTTTTAGGATGTTTTTTATCTATGACAATTTTGTTCTGGGATGTATTTTTATGGAATCTGTATAGTGTGATATATGTTATGCTATGTGCTGTGATTTATTTTGGTTCTCCTGTGTATATCTATTGTTTTTTCAATTGCTATCTAGTTGCAGGAAAAATGGGTAAGCAAGAATATATTTTTTTATCTTTCATCAAGGCGGAGATTGTTAATTGAAACCCTTTGAACTAATAAGGTATATAAACTCAGCGGGAGTTTTACTGTGAAGATGATGAAATACAGAAGATTGTTAGAACTTTTTCAAAGCTCGAAAGCTTTGAAGCTTTCAGTTATTACATTCTTGCTGACAGTGTTTGTTTTGCAGGACTTATATTGGATTGGTTTGAAAGCTTAAGTCTGTGTTAATATTGTCTGACAAATATTTTGAACTTTTATATTGTTCTAATAATGCTAGCTAAGGTTACAGGGTGTTGTAGCTTAAGGAATAACTCAGTTGTTGGCCAAAGCTTTGAAAGGCATCCAAAGCTCCAATGCTTTGGAGGTTGTCTTTGGACTTATGTCTTTGACATATTGGCTAATAGTTTTTTGTTGCAGGGTCTTATATCAAGCTGTATGCTTGATCTTTGATTTATTTTAATTTATTTTCTTGATCTTGATTATCATTTTGGTGTAGTTATTTGTTATTATACTCATAATATAGCTATGCATATTGGTTTAAACGGTGTTCCAAACAGGACATTATATTTATGCTATTTTCTCTTTGGATTGTATTTGATCGTGTGATCAAGTTTTGCAGGGATGTTTGTTTGTCAAACCTGCATAACAAAGTCAAATTAGCAATTCAAACATAACTATTGAAAGAAGCTGTTAGGGATTGAGGATATGTAGGAAGTCTGTTCCTAAAATCTCTCAAGTTGTCATGTTTGTTATATACTGGATTTGAACTTCAAGCAAGTAGTGAGACTGATCTAAAAATAAACTGAAGAGAAAACATTCGAGGGAGATCATCAATCAACTCTTCACTCATTCAAGGATTCATTCTTGCAGAAGATCAATCAATCCAGATCTGAAGAACACGTCCAAGCTTAAATGCTTATTTTTTCTCTGTAATCTTCTTTCATGTGCTTTCATTTTATAATTCATTAGATTTTCATAAGCTCACCAACTTTATCAAGTTAGTTGTTCAAGTGAACAACAAGAGGTTTTTATTGTTTCACTAGATTGTAGCTGGAACTATATAGGTTTGGAACCACAAGTTGTATAAGTGTAAGGTAGTTTATTTAGGCTTGAGATCTAGGGCTAAGTCTGTGATTAATAAGAAGTTGTTTACATCATGGAGGGATAGTATCCCTCAGGCGGAGAGTAGGCCCATTGGTGGCTCAACTTTATAAAAATCATTATGTTCATCTCTTTACAGGTTCTGTATTTCATTATGCACAATACATGGAAGCTCCAAAGCTTTGGGGAAATTTCTGCTTGAAAGCTTTGCAGGTTCAGACATGTTTCAACTTGTTTCAAACTACTTTAAACCTATCCAAAGCCTTGAGATTCCATCATATCTTTGCTTTAAATTTTTAAACGGTCACTGTTAGCAAAACTTTGCCTACTCTATTGAACCCTACCCACTTTCTAGAGAATATAGATCCTGTCTTAGACCTGCATTACACAGTTTCAGGGACATCGTAAGCCATCGTCACGACTGCCTGAACTTTAGCATTGGGCTGGTTTAGGAAACTGGAACACTTGCTAATAGGCAGTCAAATCTCCTTCGCAGTCCGGTCTGCCACGAAAGTGTGAGTAGCCCCGGTATTAAGCAAAACTGTCATCTCTTGTCCGTTCAGTTTCACCCACACTTGCATCAGCCGGGTCTAAGCCTCGGTCTCACTATCTCCCACGTTGGACAGCACTTCTAAGTGATTCATGAGCTGAAACAATTTTCTCGACTCCCACACTTGGTGGTATTGCCTTTCATCGACAAAGATATCATTCACTTCCCCTTCTTAGGATAATCGCGTGCACGGTGTGGACCGTTCACACAAGTAGCAGCCTTGCTTCTTTTGATTTCCTGAATCCGTGGTGGAAGAGGCTTCACCAACTTTTCTTTTCCGTCTGTCAAGTCCCCCTTTCTTGTCCTGCTTTTTCTCATCATTCTTCTTGCCTTTAGTTCACTTCGACTTCGAACCAGCGACATTCATAGGGTTCTTTGTGGTTCTGAAATCAACCAAGCATCTGCGACCGTTATCGGATCTTTCAAGTCCTTCACACCTTGCCTTCTAAATTCCATTTGAGCCCACAGTTGTATTCCTTTAGGAAATTAAACAATTTATCTAGTTCAGTCATTTCTTTGACATCGAGCATGAGTAAACTGAACTCCCTCACATACTCATGACGTAGCCGGTATGCTTCAAATGTAGCATATTTTCACGAGCCAACGAAGACGAGTTTCCGGGTATGAAATGGTCTTTTAATTCCTTCTTGAAGGCATCCCACGAACCAATAATGCTTAGATGGCCAGCACTAGCATCCTCATTCTGTCTAGTTCGCCACCATATTTTAGCATCACCGGTCAAGTACATGCTCGTGAAATTCACCTTATCTTCTTCTGCAACATGAGCAGTGTCAAAGTACAGCCCCATGTCCCAGAGAAAATTTTGAAGTTCTTTTGCACATCTCATGCTAGCAAAAGACTCCGGTTCAGGGATAGCCACCTTCCGTCGTTCCCTTTCACCACCAACATGTCTACCTTCCAAATCCATACAAACCACCGTCAACTCCTTCCGCAACTCTTCGAATTGGGACTGGGATTCTTCATAGCGGGACTCAGTTTCTTCGCAGCGTTTGCAAAGTTCCTCGTAGCGGGACTGTTGGAGTGCTGCCTCGGCTTCATGAGAATTTCGTAGGTCATCTAAGCCACCTTCAACCGTCAAACTTCTCTCGCAATATGGCTCAGAGGGATCGTCATCGGCAGGAGTTCCCACTCTCGTTTCCAAACGGATCAGTCTTTGACGAATCTCTTGCGCCATGGAAGCAAAGCAGAATGAAACAGCAACGCACCGCGAAGCACCAAGCAACGCGGCTTTGATACAAGTTTTTACAGGACCAAACTTTCAAAAACAAATTTGGTTGTGTAATGGAACCATACACCAAGTCTGGTTCAGCCAAGTCTCACTCCATTCTCATGTTTGTTTAACGGACGTTATGTTATGAGTTTTTATGAACGAATGCAGTGATGTACAGGGAAATCCCCAACCTTATATTACTCGTGAACTAGAAGGAATGCTACAAATTTCGTCTAAGAACTCAGCAGCCAACAATGGTGCTGGTTCTGGCCCAAAATACAGCAAGTAGTTGCAGTGTAACCGCTAGTAACCGCCAATCATTGACATTCCCCATGATCACTATCCACAATCTATGCCCACTAAGCCACAAAGTGAGGCAGCATCATTGCACCAAGCCAAAGCCACAAACAAAGGGGAAAATCCATGAGCCAAAGGGACCACGATTAACCGAAGGCTCACCCCAACACCTAGCATGTAGCTGGACTAACGGTTCAACACCGTTAGCTAAATTCCTCGCCGTCAGCACGTATTGAACCATGAACATCGGACCAGCGAGCTATTCGATGCTTCCTATTGAAGAAATGGGGAGCTGGATGTATTTTATGAAAGTATTTTTTGATAAGCTCAGGGTGGTTTAGTGTAGTTTTATTTTCTTTAGTTGCTTTGTACTATTTTTGTATTCTTCTTTCTTGTAGCTGAGTTGGCACTCTGTGATTGGTTGATTTAGATCTTGGGAGGTTAGGGTTGTTATGTACTGACTTTCCAATTCTCTGTGAATTAATCGATTAATGGAGTTCTTCAATTTTCTTTCCTTCCATTTCTTGTGATCTCTTTGTCTTCTTTGTGTTGTGTTCATAGCTCGTTTGGAGCTTCTCTGTTATGGTATCAGAGTTCGGTTACGACGACTGGTTTCTTGTGTTTTTTTATTTCATCATTGTTTCTTTGATTCATCTTCACGATGGTGCTTACTGATGAATCTCCGGTGTCGCCGACTAGTTTCGGCGTCTCTCAGGAAGCGTTAGACAGCTCTTCGCCATATTTTCTCACGAACTCTGATCATCCAGGTATAACGCTTGTTTCTCAACCTCTTACTGGTGATAATTTCAACACCTGGTTCAAATCTATGAGTTTGGCGTTAGAAGCTAAAAATAAGCTAGAGTTTGTTAATGGAGCTCTCTCGATTCCTCTAATCTGTAGTCCTTTCTATAATCTATTGCGAAGATGTGATAGTATGGTAATGTCATGGATTCTCAATTCTATTTCCAAGGAGATTGCTGCTTCTATTGTTTATAGGGAAACTTCAGCTGAAATTTGGCAAGACCTAATTGAGAGATTTTCTCAGAAGATTAGACCTAGGCTTTATCAATTACGCAAAGCTCTTTCTGTGCTTAAGCAAGATGCCATGTATGTCACTTCTTATTTTACCAAATTTGTTCATTATGGGACGAACTTAGTCATCATAAATCTCTAGCTATGTGTTCCTGTGGTGGTTGTAATACCTGTACTTTCCAAGTGCTATCTCATGTGCTTTTGGAGCAACAAGAAGAGCTCATTATGCATTTTCTTATCGGATTGAATGATTGTTACACTGCTATTAGAGAGAAAATACTCTTAACAGATCCTTTGCCCACCATGAATAAGGTGTTTGCTCAGGTCTTGCAACAAGAAAAACAAAGAGAGATTAGTGCTACAATTTCTGTTTCTCCTATGGCTATGTACTCTCAGATTGATACTCATGATAATCAGCCAGATTATGCAGTTAACTTTTTCCAAGGACAACACAGGTTCGGAAACAGACCTAAGCCTGTTTGTTACCATTGTGGAGGGACAAGTCATATTAAATAAAAATGTTGGAAACTCATTGGTTATCCTCCAGGTTTTAAGGGTAAAGGATCACAGTTGTCAAGGCCATCTCAAGCTCACAATGTCTTTGTTGAGGGAAGCAATTGTTCTAATACCAATGTATCTACAAAGTTGTCTCAATCTCAGTGTGAACAAGTTATGCAGTACATCAATCAACAAAGACATGGAAGTACTTTCTTAGATACACACACTCTTGTGGAGTCCACTAATCATTCAGCACATATGACACAAATGAGTACTTCACTTCAGCAATATGCAGCAGATAGGTATGCCCAGTCTTCTCATTATTTTATGGCAGGTGTTATAAACTCCTATTCTTTTCAGTCTAGTGTGGCCACTAATATGGAATTGCCTAAGTCTTGGATTATTGATAGTGGAGTTACAGATCACATGTGTTGTTATTTGTCTTATTTTGTTTCATATATGCCTCTAAGCAGTACCTTTGTGCATCTGCCACATGGTGAGAAGATTGCGGTAGCACATATTGGAATGATCAAATTAAACAAAGACTTGACTGTTGAAGGAGTGCTGCACATTCCCAGTTTTCATTTCAATCTGCTATCCATGACTCAATTGACACAATCCCACAATTGTCAATTTCTTTGTGAAGCTAGTGGTTGTTCTATCATTCAGAAGAGTAATGGAAAGCTTTTAGGATATGGAAACAAGTAAGGTGGATTATATTTGGTCATTTCTCAAACTGCTGATGATAGTGTCTCTACTCGTATCAATTGTAATGTTCAAAGCACACCTTCATGTGCTATTTGGCACAACAGACTTGGACATGTTTCAGACAGGAAACTTAAACTGGTGCTCAAAAAAATTTCTCCCTCTTCAACACCTATGAATGGTCCTTGTCTTGTGTGTCCTCAAGCAAAGCAGAGAAAGTTATCTTTTCCACATCATAATCATGTCTATAAGGAATTATTTGAGCTCATACATGTGGACACTTGGGGTCCATACAACACACATACTTATGGAGGACATCAATACTTTATTACTATAGTGGAGGATCATTCTAGAACTACATGGGTCTATCTAATGGTTCACAAGTCAGAAGCTATCAATATTATACCTCAGTTTTGTTAAATGATTGAGACTCAGTTTCAGAGAAAGGTAAGAAAAGTTAGAAGTGATCAAGCACCAGAATTGAAGATGATAGATTTTTAAGAAAGCAAGGGTATCATACATCAAATGAGTTGTGTTGAGACTCCTGAGCAGAATTATGTAGTGGAAAGGAAGCATCAGCACTTGTTGAATGTAGCTAGATCTCTAAAATTTCAATCTAATGTGCCACTCAAGTTTTGGTGAGATTGTGTGATGACTGCAACTTACATTATCAACAGATTGCCAGCAAAACTTCTGCATTATAAGTTTCCATATGAGGTGATGTTTCAGTCAGTTCCTGATTTTAATTACTTCAACGTTTTTGGTTCTTTATGTTTTGTTGGGACATTACAACATGGAAGGAAAAAGTTTGATAGCAGAGCAGATAGATGCATTTTTATTGGCAATGTTTATGGGATGAAGGGTTATAGAGTTTACAATTTGGAAACAGGAAGAATCACAGTTTCAAGAAATGTGATTTTTCATGAAAATGCTTTCCCTTATCAAAAAAGCAATCCTTCTACAGTTTCTCACTTTCAAGATTTTATCTTACCAGTTCCTTCTTTGGAACATGACACAGTTTTTAGTGCTGATAATGGTGAATCAACTTCACCAACTTTGAGTATTGATGCTGACATCAATCAAGAAGTTGTTGATCATTCCACTTCTGTTTCTGATTCAACACTTGTTGATCCAGCTCCATCTATGACAAGGCCTACAAGAAGTGTTAGATTACCTATGCACTTACAAGATTATGTAGTCAACATACCAAAGTTGACTTCATTAGCACTTTTCAGTTCTCAATATTCATCTTTTTTGGCTTCTGTCACTAGCATCAAAGAACCTGTTACTTATTTTGAAGCTTCCAAGAACCCTCTTTGGGTGAAGGCTATGGAGACAGAGTTGAAGGCCTTAGAAGACAATAAAACATGGGAAGTGACTGTTTTGCCCCCAGGACATGATTATGTAGGATGCAAATGGGTGTATAAGGTGAAGCTCAGATGGGACTATTGAGAGATATAAAGCAAGGCTTGTGGCCAAGGGGTACACTCAAACACATGGTATGGATTACACATAGACTTTCTCTCCAGTTTCCAAGCTCCCCACTTTGAAATTCTTATTGGCATTAGCAGCTATTTAGTGATGGAGTTTAATGCAAATGGATGTCAATAATGCTTTCTTGCATGGAGATTTGCCAGAAGAAGTGTACATGGATTTGCCTCCTGGATATAAGGTAGCAACTTTTGCTTTTCATGATTCAGGTACCTTGGTTTGCAGATTAAGAAAATCTCTATATGGTCTTAAACAGGCCTCTAGGCAGTGGTACAACAAATTTTCTCATACTCTTTTAGACATGGTATTTACACAAAGTAAGTCAGATTATACTTTGTTTACACTAAAGACTTTTGATGCTTTCACTGTACTTTTAGTGTATGTGGATGATATTGTTCTTGCTGGAAGTAATTCCATTTTCTTGCACAAGTTCAAAGAAGAACTCAATGCTAAGTTTCAGTTGAAGGATCTGGGCTCATTACAATACTTTCTTGGGTTTGAGATTTCTAGAAATGACACAGGGATCTATTTGTGCCAAAGAAAATTTGCTATATATGTTTTGCATGATTCTGGATATAGTGATTGCAAGTCTGCTCCTACTCCAATGGAGGTGAATTTGAAATTGCAAAAGGAGTCCACTGAATATCTGAATGATGCTGCTGCACAGAATTATGGGAGCGTTGTTGGTAAATTACTCTATCTTTGTAGTTCAAGACCTGACTTGTGTTTTACTGTTCACAAGTTAAGTCAATATGTGTCTAAGCCTTCAGTGGAACATTTAAAAGCTCTGCATCATGTTCTAAGGTACTTAAAAGGGAGTGTTGGACAAGTTTTATTCTTTCCTGCTGCAAATGATGTTGTTTTGAAGGCATCTTCAGATGCAGACTGGGTTGGCTGCATTGGCACAAGAAGATCAAAAACTGGCTATTTGATTTATATTGGTGAGTGTTTGGTTTCCAGGAAATCAAAGAAACAAGCTGTTGTTTCTAGAAGTTTTGTAGAAGCAGAATACAGGGGTCTTGCAGCAACCACTTGAGAGATTCAGTGGTTTCTATTCTTACTCAAAGATTTGCACATCTGTGTTAAGACACCTCGAGTTCTTTACTGTGATAGTAATTCAGCCATCTGTATTGCTCAGAACCCTGTTTTTCATGAAAGGACAAACCACATAGAGTGTGATTGTCATATTGTCAGGGACTTGGTGAATTCTGGAGTTATAAAGCTTCTTCACGTTCCTTCTTCTCACCAGCTGGCTGATCATCTTACTAAACCACTTTCTTCTCCCATTTTCAAATTTTTGAAGTCCAAGTTGGGAGTGTTAGATCTGCACACTCCAACTTGAGGGGGCATATTGAAGAAATGGGGAGCTGGATATATTTTGTGAAAGTATTTTCTAATAAGCTCAGGGTGGTTTAGTGTAGTTTTATTGTCTTTAGTTGCTTTGTACTATTTTGGTATTCTTCTTTCTTGTAGCTGAGTTGGCACTCTGTGATTGGTTGATTTAGATCTTGGGAGGTTAGGGCTGTTATGTACTGACTTCCCAATTCTCTGTGAATTAATCGAACAATGGAGTTCTTCAATTTTCTTTCCGTCCATTTCTTGTGATCTCTTGTCTTCTTTGTTCTGTGTTAATAGTTCTTTTGGAGCTTCTCTGTTACTTCCGTTTCATCCATCAATTCAAGGGGCTAAGACCAGGCTCCTTAATAAATGCTTACAAACAATTTTCCATCAACTTGAGCAAAAACTAGCTTAAGGTAACGAGCAGTGACTTCTCCGTAGTCAAAGAGCCAGTTTATGTTAAGGTAGTGACCAGTGACTTCTCCATAGTCACAGTGACCTGACAATAGGGTCGCTGTTCAAAGAAACACGCCTAGAATATGTAGGACATGACCATAAGCTTGACCACAAAAAGTGGAGTGGATGAAAGATTCTCAAATATCTAGATTTGCCAAATCAACACCACCGCCCAAAATTATACATCGCATCCTATTTCACTATTCACCAACCCATCTTGACCTAGTAATTTACTAAGCAAAATGATATTAGATTTTAAAAAATCTTTTGACGGTGTTGAGAATAGAGTTCATTTTATAACATCATGACAAGATTGTCGAATTCTTACATTATTTTATTCACAAAATTGTCAGGTCAAACTGACCCGTGAAAGTCAAAATAGGAGGCGGTAAAGAGAACGGAGGACGTACTAACAATTCCATGCCAAGAGAAATCAGCAACTTGCTATCAACTCAGTAAAAATTTTGGGGCATTGGGAGAACTATGGCTGTTTAAGAAAGATCATGGGGAAGGGCCCGAAAAAATAAAACAGAACAGCCGGACGGAAATGTCCCTGCCAATGGTAATCCTACAACTGGTAAATTGGTAGTTTGTTGCAGCATCAAAGTCATTCAATTTAACTTTCAAAAAAGAAGCTCATTCAATTTATATTTTGTTAGGATGTTGCGGTAGCACCATCCACAAGTCATTATGTTTAAAATTGAGTTTCACAATACGCTTGTTTTTATGGTTTTACAGTTAAGATTAAATTTAGATTTTAGAATTTAGAATTTAGAGTTATAATAAGGTATAGAGTTTAATATCTAAGTTTAGGGTTTTAAATTTTTTTAGGTTTAATATTTAATATTAGAATTTTTCACAATGTATTACCCACAATGTGGAGCAGTCAGTGTAGGGTAACATTTCTCCATACCTTCTGTCAAAGTTTCTGTCCCTCCATTTCTGTTAGATTTTAGTCTTAGCAAAATCCGAATTCCCACCTTAAAACTAAGAAAGTATATTAAAACGACAGGTACATTTTTCTTTCTGTTTTTTTCAAAGAAAAACTCTTTTTGTTCGAATTTATAAACTAGAATAACTCTTATTCTACAAATCCTAAGAGCGTAATCTATTTTTTTTTTTTTTGAGAAAATAATCTGTTTTCTTTTGGCTAAAGGTGATTCACATTATTCGGACTTTTGATTACTTATTTATTTGTTGTACAAAAAAACATTTGGAATTTCAGGGATTATACCATAATGAACACGCTTTTAAAGCCACCCAATAGTCTTTTTTTCTCCATATAATTTTACGAAGATTTCATTGATAATGCATTTTAGATTCATGTTCACCACAATCAAGGTTCAAATCTCGGCACAATTAATGTACTGAAGATGTAGTTTTTCATTTAAATACTAGTTCAAAGTTCTTTGTATACGGCAAACAATAGAGATACGGTGGGATACAAACTAGAGCAAGCTTGTATAATTGAAGGTTACAAAGTGTCTTTTTTTCACCGGCAATGAAAGAAATTCATTAATAAGGGAAACGAAAAGGAGGCATACCTCTTAAAAGAAAACCAGCCCAATAGTACTGCAAACAAGTCAAAGGCCACCACCACCATAACAACTAGAAACCGAGTGAGATTTGCTCAATGGAACCCACATAAACAAACCCCAAAACAAAAAACATGCTCATTGGCACCACGAGCCTCCTATGCCCACAAGACAAAATGAAACACAAACAAAAACAGCCCAAGAGACAACAGGCTCAAACCCAGGACAAGACACTAAAACCAATGAAAGGCCCAAAACAACAAGCAACCCTTACTGCTAATGCAAAACCCGTAGCTTCCATGCTTGAGGATGGAGGTGGTAGTGACGGAGATGGCAGCGGCGGCGGACCTTGCCTCAACGAAAACCAGACCAAAGGGGGGAAGGGGGAGGAGACTTTGGGCTGCACCGGTCAATGGTACTTGTTATTCTTCCCAAACTGGCGAAACAAAATACGGGGAGGGGGAGAAGAAACAGAGAGCTTTGAAGGGTGCAGGAACAAATCCACGAAGACCCGTGGAGAGGAAGAGGAGTGGAGGGGCGCTGGGTTTCGAGGCGACGGTGGGGGGAGAAAAGGCGGCGGAAGGGAGGCAACAAGGAGACAAGGAGTAGCGATGGCTAGAACTTTAGATCTGGCGCGACGGGCATCATGGTGAACAGAGGTGGGTCGGCAGCACGGCGGGCAGGGACAGCTCACTTTGGGATGAGGGGGTAGTTGAATTGACCAACGGAATCCCCTCACCCTGCTTAGGGGAGGGGGGAAAATCAAAGATGAGATCTCGACTTTGATTCCGGAATCCCGGCGGTGCACGTGTGTTGATGAGAACCGGTAGGAGAAAGGCCCATGAGAGAATCGTCGGGGAGCAGGATGCTACTGGAGGCGGTGAGCCAGCAAGAGCTACGGTGGTAGGAGGCTGCTAACACAATGCAAGAGGGAGAATAGGAAAGGCCTGGAAACAACTCCATGGTGGAGGAGGACCCGGCGTCAGGGAAGGGGGTTTGCTAGGTTTTCTTGAGAAAAAAAGGTTTCGAGAGATAGAGAGAGACAGAGAGAGAGAGAGAGAGAATTAATTATTATCTCAATTACCAGGTGTCTTTAAGGAACATGAAATATATCACGAATTGTGATGATTTGGGTTCTTTAAGAAGTGCCATTCACAAAGAGGGTTTACTTCAACACATGTCCTGGCCGATAGAAGGTGCTCGAGAGGAGGACATAGTTTTGGAACGTAGCCTAAATAATTATGGAGAACATCGTCATTATCAGGTTACCACTGCCTTGAAAACTATCACTCGCCTTCTAGCATAATTAATAAGGGACTATTGGTCTTGTCAACTTAAATTCAACTTCGTTTGTCTCTTCTCTTGCTTCCTAATTTGATTTTCCCGAATCTCTTTGACAGAGGGATTTGATTAACAAAACAATGCAAACATTTGGTAATCTTTTCATGGTATTGTAGAGTAAACTTTGCTCCATGAAAGGATTATTTAACAGGTAAACCCTAACAAGCTAATAAATAAATGAAGCAATATTGGTTTACCTCTTGTAGCGTGATCGTTCCCAGACAATATCCCTGATATTGTTGTGCTGGTTGTTCAAGTGTTATCCCAGCAATCTGCATGCATCTCTTGGATGAACGCGATGGTTTACGGCCCGTCCTACTCCTTGGATGCTTGTGAGAGAGACAAAAGTGATTTACTGTGTACTGTATATAGACTCACTATATGATCTGTATGGAGAAGTCTCTTAAATAGAGAAAATTCCAAGATATTTGCAACATATACCCTGTAGTTTATGTTAATTGCAATGCAGGCCCATGGGGCTGCTTATAACTCTTGCAATTTCTCTCAATATCCAACCAATAAAATCAACAAGGATTTTGTGCGGTCATGCCCTGCGACTACTAAGAGTACCTGAATTGCGGGAGATCTGTACACCAAGCTCATCATGAGCCAGCGCAGGAAGGCTCAACCTTCAGAGCAATAATGCTCAGTTTAGCTCTCGTATTCCCCAGACTCGAATGTTTCTATTGTAATATTGTTTTATTCGTATCTTTCATGACCCCGTATGGGTCTCACAAGTGGGTCCAATGAAAAACAGGGAGTGATGTAATGAGAATATTCCCCTCATCCATCTCTCGTTTGGATCCGGATTGACTGCTTTCCCAGTGATATCCAGAAGGCTGTATCATTCATGACCATAAGTTGGCATGCCAAAGTAGCACAACCAACCCATTAATTCACGAAACATGTAAGGGTAATACGGGTATAAATTGTCAATCATACTCGGATGATCAACGAGTCTCACACAGAAAGCACTAATGGGACAACTCTATTCACAACCTCGTGTCGCACTTCAACACATGTTTTTAGAAACACGTGTCATAGTGTTTGAACTCCCATTGGAGCGCATGTCTTATCTCATAAGGACCACTATGCATATTCTAGTTCAGTAACCCTTTGGCGACTAACCCGAGCGCCGAAATATCTTATCTGAACTCGCCCCAAAAATCAGTTCTCGCACTTAGCTCTCTACACAGACTTACTTGGCTTAAGAGTATTCACCATGTTTCAGATAGTCCATGACCCAACTTTTCACTTTAAGTTAATTAATATTTTTAACAGATAAAACACGTTTTTGGCCTCGACAGAAATACGAACTGTGTTACTTTTCGATAAAAATAGCGGAAGCTAGAAATATACAATTTTTTTCAATCTTGAATAAAAACATCACTTTTTCTGTTCATTTCAACAATAATCTTTTACATCTATCAAAAGAATGAATCTTAAGAAATATTATAAATAATTTAGAGTATAAATTTAGCCCGTCTATAGTCTCCAATCGATCTGGCCCTGTACCTGTACATATTCTAGACTGAGCAACAATTTCTGTAGGTACCGCCTAACCACTCGTGTAGAAATATAATAATTAATTAAACTGTAACAGATTATCATACAATAGCATGAAACCCATATCACGAAAATATCATGCTTCAGAAACATCGTACGAATGGAATGCAATAATTGAAGGATTGATACATTAACATATAAAATCACGTCTAGACCGTAATTACGGTACATGTGAACACTATATATCCCCTACCTCATAGTACCTTCATGATAATAGCTTTGAAATGACAAGAGCACTTTTAAATATTTTATCTCAGAATATTCCAACTATCTCTCTATCTCACTTATAAGTTATTGAATTGAATCTAGAGTGAGAGATAACTAAATCAGTGGACCCTATTTATAAAAGTCGTCGACCAATCAGATCGCGCTGAGTCACAAGGAAACGTCTTGAGCATGCAACGAAAGGTTTGCCACACGCCAACACATGTCGCCTGTGTGTCACACAAGCACAATGATGGCCTTCGATCATTACACTACGACCCCCAATGTGTCACCCTTGCACAGACAGTCAAAGATGTTGTGACACGTGCCCCTCTGCGTGTCACACATTTATTTGGCCAAATCTGAATGATTATCCTCAACCAGCGCGTCATTTAAACATGTAATTTAGTCACGTCAAGCATATAACAAATCACATATCACAAGATGCATACATATGTACTGATTAGCACTGAAGCAACTAGTTAACACTAATTATGTCTAAATATTTATGTCTTTAATTTAGAAATAAAATAAGAAATTGTGACTTTCAGTGTCTTTCTAGACGAGCTTAACAATTCTACTTTAGCAATTATGAATACAACAATCAGGAAAGCTAAATTCTTAAACATGAAATTTACTCAAGTAATATAAGCTTAAGAAATTCGGTCATTACCGGTTAGCTTGCGAGCTACCCTCATATTGGCATCTATCCAAGGCGACAAGTGAATCCGTCAGGTCAGCATCTAGCTCAACCGG
This sequence comes from Linanthus parryae, assembly GCA_023055425.1. Taxonomy (NCBI): domain Eukaryota; kingdom Viridiplantae; phylum Streptophyta; class Magnoliopsida; order Ericales; family Polemoniaceae; genus Linanthus; species Linanthus parryae. The sequence goes on along the minus strand of JALGPY010000002.1, from coordinate 159,177,337 downwards.
GAATCTTTCCCATCTTTTCTCACTATCTATGGCGCAAAAGGCGATCGCACGTGTGAGTGATCTGTCTGCGTGACATGCTTAATGCTAGTAAATGATATAAATCATATCACGTACGTATCAAAACATAACTTGCTTACTAAAATAAAAATTTCATTATCCTATATCATGCTTGATACGTAGTCATTAGCTCAGAAGAACAGTAGCATAGACAAGAAAGAAGAAAATGTAGATGAAGAACTAGGAGCAAGTAGAGACAACTTAGACACATCCGAATTTAAATGTAAACCCTCTGAAATCGAGAGAGTGCTCAATTCATGCACATAAATATGCACTCCTCTAGTACATATATTAGACATGAAATTAATAAACACTTATGGTATTCCCTTACGAATATAGAGAATTAGGTTCAACCTCTATGATAAGCTCATTCCCATGTGCCAATTGATCAGTAATCTACTCGATTTTATCAAAGTAAGCAGTAACAAAAATTAATCCTTTATAGATAGAACACAAGAGAAGCTTTAAGTGATCTACATGTGATTGTGAGAAAGAAGCAATAAGAGTCTCTAATGCATTCGAAATCCAGTCTGAATAAGGAAGATGTTGTATAATTGGAAGCACCGCATATGAAATTTAAGCAAGGAAATCACTCACAAGGTGTTTATTAACCATAAACTTTAAGTTCACAGTTTGTTTCAAAGGCTTGAAAATGGCATTGAAAATGAAGCCCATGAACTAAGGACAAGTTATTACTCCTATGCTTCTTTAAACCCATGCACTTGATCATATTGTATTATATGATGAAAGAGAAATTAATTATGTGATCTAACATGCATTGATTTTATTATTTGCCTAAGTTATTTTACAGGAGCTGTTAACTTATTATGTGCATGCAGGTTTAGTAAGTTTCCTTATTTGCATAGATGTATAAGTGGCTATCAATGTCTGCAGATTCAGTGCTATTGTTAAGGAAGGTTGTATGAACATTCCTGAAGCTTGAAGATGTAAGATCAGATCAAAATCAAGTCTGAAAAGCAAGCAACTAGCCGTTGGAATAAAGTTGTTGAGAGTCAAAGTTATGCTGCATATTTTTAGGGATTTCAGTTTAAAGGTTGCTATATATTCTGCAGTTCAAACTAGCATAAAAAAAGAGAGACTTTTGAGAAAGATTACGAAGCACAGAGTGTTATAGAGATTCAAAAAACTCTCAAGGAGTTACAAGAATCACTGAGGAAGATCAAATCATCCAATCCAAGTTCCAGAAGAACACTTCAAGCTTAACTGCTTCACTATGTTACAATGTTCTTCATCTGAGAATTATTTGTATATCATCTTGTTATATTTCTTTATTACTTTATCTCATTTTGTTGTGAAAGAGGACAACAAGAGAGACTTATTGAATCAGTTAGCTACAGTACGTACTAGATATTTTAGAGAGAACCACATGTTGTAACAAGAGTACAAAAATTATCTTGGATTGAGATATAGGGCTTAGCTTTTGATTAATAAGAAGTCTTTTGACATCCTGAAGGGATTAGATCCCTCAGGCGGAGACGTAGGCATTGAGTATTGAACTCCATAAAATCCTTGTGTTCCTTGCCTTTACATTACAGTTCTTTACTTGTCTTTTTAACTGCTTCAAAGCAGATTTCAGTTCAAAGGCTTGAAAGGCATTTAAAGTCCTTGAAAACTATCAGTAACTTTTCTTCTATTTTTTTTTAAATTTCAAAGGGCTTGAATCTGAGCTCAAGGCGTTTAAATAGCTCTAGCTCTTCACACTTCATTTATAAACCACTCTTTTGGAAAAAGTTTCCATAATCTATTCAACCCCCTGCTAGAGTATTTGATCCAGTATTTGCATACCTACATACAAATTTCATTTAGTATTTGCATACCTTTCATTTAGTACATATCAAATAATCTTGTGATCATGAGTATTGTAGGTGCTTGTGGTTTCTCACAGGGAATAGCTACAAGCACGCCTCCTTTTTTTCTGTGGAGATAACATTGTACACTAGAAAGCCTTGATGAAAATTTTCATCATTGATCTTACATTTTCTATACAGAAAAGGATGGGATTAAAAATCCCAAAGATGAAAGCTCTCTCTACTTCCGAATTAGAAAAAAAATCTAAGAATTACAGAGCTATGAATCCCTTATATTATGCTTTGAATGCATATGAGTTTAACATGATATCTACATGCAAGACTGATAACGAGATATTGGAAAAACTGGTGTTTACTTTTGAAGGAATCAGCCAAGTGAAGCAAACCAAGATCAATATCTTCCTTAGACAGTATGAACTGTTCAAGATGAATGGAAATGAATCCATCAAAGACATGTTCAAAAGATTTACAAATATTGTCAACAATATGGACTCCTTGGGAAAGTATTTTCTATTGAATAGAAATTCAGAAAGATCTCGAGAAATCTTCCTAGAGCCAAATGGGAACGAAAGACCACAACCATTGAAGAAGCTCAAAATCTATCCTCCCTCCAACTAGATGATTTATAGGGAAAGCTACTCACACATGAGATCTGCATGAGTGAAGCTGATGGAGAATTACCAGAGAGTGTCAAGAATTAGGCACTCAAGGATTAAGTGAGTGAACAACATCGAAGCCTTGAAAAATAAGAAGATGATGATGAAGATCCTTTTGCTCTCATTACCAAAGCCTTGACAATGATTCTCAAGATGAATAATAACTTTGGAACAAAGACTTAAAAAGAGACAAATTCAGATCTTCAAATAGTAAGGACTACAAAGGTAAGTAATCTTCTCATGACAATAAATCTAAAGTAATGAATTGCTTTGAATTTGGTGATACAGGACACTTGATCAGAGACTGTCCTCACAAGAAAAGCAAGCACTTTCAAAATAAAGACCATGGCAGAAGGTAGAAGGCTATGGTAGCTTCATGGAGTGATTCTGATTCATCAAGTGACTCAGATTCTGATTTTGAAAAAGATCAAGCCAACCTGTCTTATGGCCAAGCACGATGAAGTTTCAGTAAGGAACATTGAGGTAATGGTGAAAAATTTAATGTCTAAACCTGTAGATGTTCTTCCTGAAATTGTGAGAACAATGCTTTTCAATGAGGAATATTATTTTAAATGAAATCAAGTCTTTAAAGGAGAAGGTTTATGAGCAAGAAAAAGAAAATTTGAAATTAATTTGTCAAAATAAGATTCTTGAAATTACTCAGACAAAAACTAATAGAGATATCAAAGCATCGGAAACTAATTTCAAGGCCTTGAGAACCGAAGTCAAGGAAGTAGTCACAGAGAACTCTCTTTTGAGTGATAGCCTTGTTTCTCTAAATCATCAGCATGATGAATTAGAGGAATAGAAGACTACTTTGACTGGGAAAATTCAAGACTCTAAGAACATTATGAAAAAATTTGTTGGCTCAGAACACAATCTCAACTTGATTATTGGAGGAAGTTTGCACTGTAATCACAAAACTTGTATTGAATATAATCCCAACTTTCCAAAGAAGAACAATACCAGATTTGTGAAAGAAAGTAACATAACTTCTGCAAAGTGCAATTACTGTGGCAAGATTGGTCATGTCAAAATGACTTGTCCCATTATAAGAAGAGAACCTCACATTATAAGGAACACTTTTACATTCCAAATCAATGGACAAGTGAGACAGATTTGGGTTCCTAAAGGAGTTAGATCACCTAACATGGTTGATCCTTGAATTTGAGCTCAAATTTCACACTTGGTCTAACAGCTGGGTAAGGCAGTGATTGGTGTTTGAGTGGCAAGATAGTGGTTGCTCCAGACACATGAGTGGCAAGATTTCTTTATTTATTGAATTGAAAGAACAATCAGGAGGAACAATCACACATGGTGATAAAGGTAAATGCAACATCATAGTAATCGATAAAGCTGTTAATGGTTCTACAGATTCTATCAGATGTTTATATTGTAGATGGTTTAAAGTTTAATCTTCTTAGTGTATCACAGCAGTGTAACAAAGGTAATAAGGTTGTATTTGAAAAGGAGAAATTTATGGTGCAAGATGAAAAATCTGGCAATTGCATCCTCTCTCCTTCATGGTCAAACAATTTTTACTGTTTGAATACTAACAAAGTTGCAGGAGAAACTATGAAGTGTCTCAAGGCATTGAAAGAGGATTCAAAGTTTTGGCACAGAAATCTTGGACATATCAGCTCGCATACACTAAACAATTGATTTCCAAAGACCTAGTCAGAGGTCTGCCTTCCATCAAGTTCAAGGATTAAGAGGTATGCGAGGCTTGTGTTTAACGTAAGTAGACAAGAAGCTCTTTCAAGCCCAAGAACTTTGTAAGTACAACTAGACCTATTGAGTTACTGCATATGGATATATGTAGTCCTATGAGAGTGCCGAATCCAAAGGGTAAGAAGTACATGCTTGTTATTGTAGATGATTTCACTAAATTTATTTGGGTTATGTTTCTTAGGTAAAAGTCTGAAGCTTTATCTGAATTTTCAAAACTTTGTAAAGAGCTTCTAACTTTGAAAAACCTTCATATTGCTTCAATAAGGTGTGATCATGGCATTGTATTTGATCAACTAGAGTTTCATTTATTTTTTGTCAAGTTTGGTATCTCTCACAAATATTTTTTTCCTAGAACTCCTCAACATAATGGTGTAGTTGAACGGAAGAACATGACACTTGAGGACATGTCTAGGACAATGCCTTTGGAGAAAAAGTTTCCAAATTATTTTTGGGCGGAGGCTGTGAACAAAAAATACTATATTTTGAATAGGTGCATGACTAGGACTATTTTGAAGAAAACTCCTTATGAACTTTTCAAATGGAAAAAGCCAAACATCTCTTATTTCAAACCTTTTGGCTGTACTTATTTTGTTCATGACAATGGTAAGAAGAATCTTGGAAAATTTGATGCGAGAAATGATGAAGGTATATTTCTTGATTATTCCTTCACTAGCAAAGCATATAGGGTTTACAATAAAAGAACCAAACCTGTTGAGGAAATTATACATGTTAATATTTGATGAAGGCTATGATGGTTCTTTGAGTGATCGTTTTGCAGACTTGCATTTGAATAAGCATAAGTCAGAGGATGAAGCAAATCTAGACAATGGTTCCAAGAATAACTTGCAGAAAAACAGAAGAAATTTTCAAAGCCTTGAAAATGAGTTTCAAAGCCTTCAAAAAAGATCTCCTGAAACACAGAGTGGTGAAGCCACTACATGAAGATCTAAAGACCTTGAAAGCTTCTTATAAAACAAGAACCCTGGACACTAAGAAAGAAGTTCAGATATATGTCATCTCATCCAGCAGAATACATCATTTCTGATCCATCCACTGGTACACTGACAAGATCGCAGTTAAAGAACTTGTGTGTTTTTAATGCTTTTGTGTCTCTTTTATAGCCTAAGAATGTGAAAGAAGAACTTCAATGAGCAGCCTCGATCATTGCTATGCAAAGTGATCTCAATGAATTTTAGAGGAACAAGGTTTGGAATCTAGTTCCTCCTCCCAAAGATTAGTCTGTGATTGGAACTAGGTGCATGTTCAGAAACAAGCTTGATGGAAATGGTAAGGTTATCAAAAATAAAGCTAGAGTGGTAGCTCAAGGCTACAACCACGAAGAAGGTATAGACTATGAGGAGACTTTTTCTCCTGTAGCCATGTTGGAAGAAATCGAATATTACTTGCTTTTGCATCTCATGAGAACATCAAACTTTTTCAAATGGATGTTAAATGTGCATATCTAAATGGTTATTTGCAAGAGTAAAATTATGTTTCTCAACCTCCTGGGTTTGAAAATTATGAGTTTCCCAATTATGTTTATAATCTTGACAAGGCTCTTTATGGTTTTAAATAGGCTCCAAGAGCTTGGTGTAAAAGAGTGTCAAAGTTTCTACTTGAAAATAGTTTCATAAGGGGCTTAGTTGAAAAATTATTATCATAAAGACTCGTGAGAAAGACATTTTCGTAGTACATATATATGTAGATGCCTTTTTTTGGTGCTACTAATGATTCGCATTTCAAAAATTTCTCAAGTCTTATGAGCAGGGAATTTGAGGTGAGCTTGATGGGAGAGCTAAATTTATTTCTTGGAATTCATGTACATCAAATGAAGAAAGAAATTTTTCTACACCAGAGTAAGTACACCAAGGATTTGCTGAAAAAGTATAACTTGTTTCAATCCAAGGCCGCTAAAACTCCCATGAGTTCTACACTATCCTTAGACAAGGATCAAAATGGTAAGAGTGTGAACCCGAAATAATTCATAGGTATGATTGGTTAATTGATCTATCCTACTGCAAGTAGGCCATACATCATGTTTAGTGTTTGCATGTGTGCTAGTTTTCAAGCTGTTCCTAAAGATTTTAACTTAGTTGTTGTCAAAACAATCTTTAGATATCTCAATGGTACAAAAAAAACTTAGGGCTTTGGTATCCTAAACAGTCTAACTTCTCTTTGTGTGGCTATTCAGATGCTGACTTTGCAGGATACTTAATTGATATAAAAATCACTTCGGGGTTTTGCTAGTTCCTTAGATCATCCCTATTAAGTTGGCATTCTAAGAAGCAAAATTCAGTAGCTTTCTCAATAGAAGTAGTTGAATACGTAGCAACAGGAGCATGCTGCTCTCAAGTGCTGCGGATAGCTGAGCATATGAGAGATTTGGGTTATGACTTCAGAGATATTGCCATTAAATGTGACAACACTAGTGCAATCTCAATTACAAAGAATCCAGTACAACATTCAAGGACTAAGCACATAGATGTTAGACATCATTTCATCATAGATCATGTGGAGAAAGGTGATGTATCTTTGACATTTCTGCCTACTAAGATGCAGTTTTCATACATCTTCACTAAACCACTCCCAGAGGATATATTCACAGCCCTGAGATTAGAATTGGGCATGTTAAACAAGGACGCATTGGTTTAGGAGGAGCAACAAGTATGTTTTATATGTATTTCAATGTTTTTGAAAGTCTATCAAATCCTTGAAAAGCTTTTCAAACCTTTGAAAATAAATCAGTATACTATTTTAGTCAACGAATGGATCACCAATGATGAGTGTTAACTTTGTAGTTAATTTCCTAACACTGTTTTTTACATTTTAAAACAAATCTTTTCGAAATCAGTATTATATTACTTCCTTCCACACGTCACAAACAAAATTTTATTTTCACAAAAACCTTCCTTCGACAAACATTTGGGAATATTCAGTTTCCTTTTAAAACTCAAACACTTCAATACTTATCTTCTCTCTTCTCTCTCTTGTTTCTATCACTCCTGCCTCTCTCTTATTAAACCCCCAAATCCTAATGGACTCATGAAGAACCTCTGAGAGAATCAAGTTGCTGGTGGCTCAAAGAAAAGCTCTGGGAAGAAGAGAAAAGCTGCATAAGAAGAAGTTCAAGCAATTAGTGATAGATCCAGTTCCAGAACTCCTAGTGCACCAAGGCTACCCTCTTCTCCGAACAAGAAGAAAAGTAAGAAAGATAAGGGGAATCAGACTGTTACTTCCAGCAAGAAAAGACAGATCCAACAGATGGTTTTAGAAATAGATAGGTATTCAAATTGGTGTTCAACCCTACCTCTCAATCTCGGGACCAATCCCTAGTCTTAAAAGTCTATGAACTTCAATGATAATGAATTGGATGAATTGAAGTAGGGTCAGTATGAGTTGGGTACTGACTTCAGTCAGATGAAGTATATGGTTTAAAGTGTCTTCAAACGTATCAACTTTATACATGTAGAAGAAGAAGTTTCACATGCTCTAGAAGGATCAAAGAAGGCAGGATATACAGTTGATTTGTTTGATGAAAAAAGTATTGAGGATAAAGCTATTGGGAATAAGGATACTGGGAAACAGGCTATTGTAGACAAGGATGCATGGGCAAAGACTATTGAGGATGATGAACATGATGAAGAAGACTGTGTGGAATCTGGGTTGCTACTCAAGGACTTGAAGGAGAAGAAAAAGAAAGCAAACATTCCATTGTCAGTTCAATTGATCTGTTTGAGGATGATGATGTGGCTGAAAAGAATGGTGAAGAAGTTGCACAATAAGAAGAACAACAAGAGGATGAGGAAGAAGAAAGTGATCAAGAGGCAGCTGCAGATCCTAAGGGAGATGAAGACCCAAAACCTCAATTCTTCTTTCAAAGCCTTAAAAATCCTTTCAAATCCTTGAAATCATCCTTCCTCTTTCAAAAAATTTCAGTGCTTCGGTTTTTTTAAAACAATTAGATCCAACATTTTCTCACTTTTTTGATGAAAGTCAAAAAGGGGGAGAAATTTAGGGGGATACTTTAGCTTTTTATTTGGTTTGGATATGTGAGGCAGTTGTTTGTTGAAATGGTTAGTGCTTTGGTTACTTGGTTTGATTTTGATTCAGTTTTGTTTAATTCTTATAACTGTTAGTTATGCTAATTGGTTTTGATCTTATATATTTTTTTTTTGATACGCTAGTAATTTCTATCTTTTGCACATAATTAGTTCAAACAAAATAATTGGTTTTGTATTTCATCAAGGGGGAAATTGTAAATTCACAGTTTGTTTTGAAAGGCTTGAAACTGGTTTCAAGGCCTTGAAACTGAAGAGCATGAACTAAGGGGGAGTTATTACTCATATGCTTATTTGAATCCCTGCACTTGATCATACTGTATTAGACGATGCAAGACAAATTATTATGTGATATAAGATGCCTTGATATCATTATTCGCCTAAGTTATTTTGCGGGAAGTGTTAACTAATTCTGCGCATGTAGGTTTAGTAAGTTCCTTATTTGAAGATATGTATAAATGTCAATCAATGTCTGCAGATTCAGTGCTATTAGTAAGGAAAGTTGTCTGAACATTCCTTAAGCTTTAAGATGAAATACAAGATCAAAATAAATCAAAAAAGAAAGCAACTAGCCGTTGGAATCAAATTGTTGAGAGTCAAAGATATGCTGCATATTTTAGGAATTTCTGTTTGAAGGTTGCTATATATTATGCAGTTCAAACTAGCAGAAAAGAACAGAGACTTTTGCGAAAGATTACGAAGCACAAAGTGTTAGGGAGATTCAAACAACTCTCAAGGAATTATAAGCATCACTGAGGAAGATAAAATCATCCAATCCAAGTTCGAGAAGAACACTTAAAGCTTAACTACTTCACTCTGTTACAGTGTTCTTTATATGAGCATTATTTATATAACATCTTGTTATATTTCTTTATTACTTGATCTCGTGGTGTTGTTCAAGATAACAACAAGAGATTCGTATTGAATCAGTTAGTTAGAGCAGGTACTAGATATGAGAAAACCACAAGTTGTACCAAGAGTAAAGCAAAAGTTGCCATACTCTATTCAAACCCCCCCCCCCCCCTCTATAGTATTTGATCATGTATTTGCATACCAACATACAACTTTCAATAACAATTCCAAATAAGAATAATTCAACAAAAGTACAAAAGAAGATTAACCAAATAAGTCTTTATAAACACCAAAGGAATCTCTCAGCCAAGAACATAATTAAGAATTCCATTTTCAGCAAGGAATGTACTTAAATATGGCTTCCATAATAGGTAAATTGAGCCGCTCAATTTGACCTAAAGAAGTGAATTCTGGTTCGAAATGAAGAACTTTCAGCTGGTAGAAAGTCTAGGTGGAGAACACGAAGTCGGTGAAGAATTTGTCGTGAGAGACAGAAAATTCAACACTCGGAATACAGATCGAGAACTGCAACGAGCATGAGAGGCTCTGATACCATTAACCGAAGATTATAACACAAAATGATGATGATCTAGATCAGAGACAAGAGGGAGCGTGTTAGAGAAGAAAAAGACAGAGAAGACAAATTGTTATTTCATTAATAGAATTAGAGCGCCTAACTGACCTTTAAGTAGGTTTTTAGAAACTCTTCTAAATTATACAATGACCCTTCAACTTAAGGCATACTACAACGGTGAAGGAAATCTTCACTCTCTGTCTCAATTGAAACCACCGCTTTTCATTTAAATCTCACTCGTTACTCTCTCTCTCTCACCACCCACACCCTCTCACTAGAGACGACGACGATGAAGGAAATCCAGTCTCTGTCTCTTTGAATAAACAACCCAAAATTATTCTGATAGCCACAACCATCATCATTGACGATGCTAACATCCCCCATGTCATCACCAACCTACCCTCCTCCCTCACATATTTGTCCATCATCCTCAACCCCTACTTGAACCAAAAAAATCACCAATCCGTAAAAGAACCATATGTTTTTTTGAAATTATAAAATGATTGGAACTTGCAATGGTTTGGTACCGTATTTTCCGATTAATTGAGAGTTTCAGCTCGTAAGACCAAGGTAGGGACAAAACATAAGAAATTTTGACGAGTAAATAAAATTTAATTCCTAAACTTTTAGATGTATGACTATTGCGAAAAGAAAGTTTGTTGTTTGAAAGAACATGAGTTCAACTCAAGAGTATTTAAGAGAATCTGGGTTCAATACAATTGTATAAGTTTTCGAATTGGAATTATTTGAATTAGTTGGATTGGGCTGGGTGAAGATGAATTTGATGGCGTATCGTTGGGTGCTATGTATTCGATTGAAAAGGTTCGTTCCGGTGTGAGGTTGGATTTTATTTAGATACGGAGAGGGGTGTGAATATGTTGTGGATCTGTTTTTTTTGCTAGATGTGAGTGGTATCGGAGATCGACGGTGGTGATTAGTGGTGGAGAATGTGGGTGGTAGATGAAATGACAAAAATCGCAGTCACATATTCTGACATGGCTAACAAAACGTCAATGTCATCAACAGTGTTGTCAAATTGAAATTGAAAATGAATGTCTCAATTTGTGATGGTGTGCGCAACTAAGTGCGAAAATTAATGCTCGTACATGAGTGTCGATTGGGCTAAATTGTAAGCTAGTTAATTGTTAGCTTATTCAAAACATGACATTAGCTTTATCATACAAATTCAATTTATACATTATCTAACTCCATTTAAATAATAAATATTGTCTGGTTAATATTTTTATTGATTTTTTTGACAGATGTGTACCTAAATCAAACACAAGATGTTATGATCTGGGCGGAGATCAAAATGATGATAAACGACGAAACAAGAACACAAGATGTAACGTGGTTACATAGCGATGAGCTTGCTACCTCCACGACCCCAAAGAACCCGTTTTTATTAGAGAGAAACAAAACGAATATCACTGACACAATGTAGAGCACAACCTATAGCCTTTATATAGGCCTACTATACAGCTTGTGCCCAAACAAATAAAAACTGAGCTACACGAACAAGGAAACAAATTTTTGCCGCCTTCAAGATTCTCTTAACATGAAGACAAATAGTCTTTTCACAAAGGCCTGTGCACTTCGCACGAACAATCTGCTTCTGCAGATTTCTTTCTCTTCGTCTTGCTCCTCCGTTTAGTCCGTTTCTTGCCCCGCTTCGTCGCCAGCTCCTCACCAAGCCTAAGTCCATTCAAGGCAACACTAGATTCCCAAAAAATCTCCACCTTTTCTTGCATCCTCTCATCGTAGCCCACTTGAATTAGCCAGTTTTCTCCAATAGTCCCAATATCACAAGTTGCTCCTACTTGGCCAAGTTCCTGCAACATGTTCCCCTTGCGATGCTCCAACTACCTTCAAGTTCCTACAATTGAACCCTATCCATGCTCCAACCACGTTCGAGTTCTTGCAGTTGAATCCCATGTATGTTGTTCCAACTCCCACTGACTTCCAACAACAAATTAGTTTGTTGTTCCGACTCCCACCGAGTCCCTACAACAAATAACCCCCCCTTCACGTGTCCCCTTCACGTGTCGTGTCTCTCGTTAGAGAATACTCTATTCCATCATCCGCCTCCTCATCAATAGCAAGGATTCCCCCTTGCCCCCCAATAGGGCGTAGAGAACAAAGTCACTGTCGCGCATGCAACCATGTCTCCAAACGCCTTCCCCTTCGAACACTCCCTCTTCTGGTGGCCCTTCTATTACACAGTGCATATACGTCTTTGAGAAACTTAGAACCCCTTTTACTCATTTTGATATAACCCCCATTGGATGTCGTGAATTCACCCGACTCTAGATCATTTGAACCCCCATATGCGGCCCTCTGCTGCATCCCCTCTTCCTAAAACTCGAACTCATTTGTGGTGGTAGAATCCCCCTCTTTATCTTCCGCCAAAGGAAACCACATTCCTTGATTCTTCAACAAAGCATGTACCTTAATTTGCCATATGCTGAAGCTGTTTCTCCCCGTGAACTTGTCGATCTTGTTCATCCCCCCGGTCATCTTCTCTGAAGCTCCTTTTCCAGATCTGTAACTGTTGGAATAGATGCCCTAGAGGCAATCTTATTTAGTACGACACTACTTTTGGCTAGAATATAAAGTTTGTATTATTTAAGGAGATATTTAATATAATGAAGTCCTTATATTGCAAACGTGTTGTTTATCTTAAATATCCCTAGTCAATTATACTAGTTAATAGGACGATTAACTAAAGAATAGTATGGGGTTAGATTGATTAGAGATATCACGATCCAACACATAGGTATGCATTAAGGGTAATGGCATGTTGGATTGACCCACAACGAGGAGGCTACATACATGTTATGTAAAGTCACAAGTGCTTCTCGTAGTGGCAATGGTATTGTCATCATTAGACTTGAAGTCACTCGATCCTCTAGTTGTCGAATATTGTGTTTTGATAGTGTCAAACACTACACCATAACTGGGTAGTAATAAAGGCACTCGTCGGAAAAAATAGCAAGAAAGCTTAGAGATGGTATTGATGTAGATAGAATTTGTCCCTCCCACATAAAGGGAGAAAATATCCACGACCACTCGAGGGATGGTGCTTTTAGAATGTCAGGCCATACTCAGAGAAATAAATATAGGATATTGATGTTATCTACATGGATAAGACTATTCCCTCGATCGAGAAACTATGGATTTGATTTTCCAGTTTGACTTCTATGTCTCGTGTCCAATCCGGATATAGAGACAAAGGGATGATACAATACTTGCGCAAGTTTTTTCAAAGTAATGACTATTTCTATTAGTTTGGTGGCATGGATGTGTTTCTAGACACCGCTCCATGTTAGTAATCGTTACTACCAACTAAGTAGAAACCTATGGGGTCACACGCCATATGGATTAAACTAGAATTGGGAATTAATTAATATGATTAATTAAATAGAAGGATAAGTACGCATATATTTGCAAACTTAGTAAGACTAATTTTCAAGTTGGACTAATCCGTGTATGGACCGGATTAGGATGGGGGCCTTTATGTAGTTAACAAGGAGTTGTTTGATTATATAAAGGACACTCCTAGCTTATTTTTCTCACTAATGCTCATAACATACATTGAGTGATAGAGAAAAAATCAAGGAGAAAGAACAAACAAAAGAGGGTCGCAACCCCCTTGTGCCTTCCCCTACCCGTCTGCCACAAGAGAAGGCCGAGCCTCTCTTTGGTCTCCGTTGTGTGATTCTTCTTCTTCCTTCTTCCACTAGTTGCTAGCACAAGACGTGGAGGAATATATATCTTGATCCTATGAGTGGACTAGCTTTAGAGACGCAAACAATATTTTGCGTTTGAAGTCATCATAGGAGACAAACAAGGTAATTGTTACTAAAAACTTCACTATCATTATGATGTCTCTTCCAGTGATCCTTGGAGGGTCTTGTGCGGATCATGATTATTTTTTTTTCGCTGCGTCATCCGTTGCAAAACCCTACAGTGGTATCTGAGCCACATGTCATGGAGCATAACGTAGTTCGTGTGTTACAATTATGTCTATTTTACACTTTAATTATTTTTTATCGCAAAAAACGGACATATCAAGCATATTTGATGCAATTTGTATATAATTCAACCAAAAAAGACCTAATATAACATTATATGTAAGGATTAGTGAATTTGGATCACATAGGATGTGATAATTTTGGATCAAGAAAACTAGGCTTTGGCCACAAGTTAAAAAAATGGTTTTTTTTTTCAATTTTGAAACAACTAATCTCGAGCAACAAGGAATAAGTTGTTTCGGAAAAAACCTCCCAAAGAGGTTTGGCCCCCCTAGGGGACGGCCCCTCTCTTCCTTGCTGCTAGACGTAAGCCAAGACCAAGGGGTCGGGCCTCCCTAGCGCACAGCCTAGCCCTGTGGGCTAGGGCCCGACCGGACCCAAGGCTTGTGGCAGTCCTTTAGGGGTTAGTTCATAGTGATGGTGGGCCCTCTAGGACCGTTTTGATCCTAGTTCATCCGAAATCAACTAAAATTGACCAAGCAAGTTAAAATTAGATTTTAACGATTCATGTGTTATTTGCATGGAGATTTGATATGGCCTTAGAAGTGGAATGTTTAATTTTTGTGATTTGTTTTTTATGGCCTGCTAGCTGATAAAATTAATGTAATAGTTAATTAGATTTTACGGCCTGCAAGCCGGTCTTCTTCTAAAAGTGTGAGATCTTTTTATATAGTATAGATTCTAGCTTGTATTAGATAAAATAGATGGTAGTCAAGATATGGAGAAGAATAAGCCTGAAGAATTACAGGACCACAAGATGGAGCATTCAAAAATGCTAAGGAGCATGGAGAATTCCACAAGCTATGGAGCATGGACCAAAAGATGGAGGCACATGGAGATTAGATTGCTATTTTTAGGGTTCAAAGATATTCTCATTGTCTTTGAAATATCTTAGTTTAGAGGCCAAATCCATATCACGTTTTTGTTGGTGGTTGTTTATTTATTGTCTTATTATTTATTGTTGGTGTATAAATGATGCATGCAAAATTGACAACAAGATAACTAACAACCCAGATCTTCTATTTGTGAGTTTTACCAACTCAAAATAAGTAGATCAGTTGATATGGATCAACAAAACAATTAAAATAAATGGTCATGCTTTACCAAGCTCGTGCATGACAAAGCAGGGCGACTTGGTTCATCATGATGTGATGCGATGGCACAAGAAAGTAATGTGCAACTGTTTGAGTAAGAGGTTGGACGCAACTGGGTGATTTTAATAAGATTAAACGACTAGAGGCAACCAATTGGGATTATCTATGGGATAGATAAATAAAGAGTTATTTGCCCAATTGAACCAAGAGATGTATAAGGATGCAATTTGAATTGTTTCTACCTTAATAACTAATTTTTGAGAGATTTGCCAAAGCAAGCTAAAAAAGAAGTGAAATATGGATCTTGGACCCATTAGAAAATATAATGATATTTTCCAAATTAATATTGAGGGTTATCAATCCGAGAAAAATAGTGGGAGCTATGTTTAATAATCTAGCCATTATTAAATGTAGATATTTGTTAACAAAAATTGTATATTGCTCATTTTGTGGAATTTCAATGGTAAACAATTCATCGAATTCATCACACTCCCTACGAAGGACAACATTTCTGGACCATCTTTCTAGACTTGTAAAGGAACTTGAGAATCGTTCTCAAGCAGGAAAAAAAATGTACACTCTAGAGGAAGAAGTTCTTTCAGGTCCAGAAAATAATACCCATGTAGACCTAAAGGCGCATCAGAAGTTCGTTAACGATTCTAATGATGTGGCCTGCCTTATGCTCTGCACCATAAACTCTGACCTTCAGAAGCAACATGAGAACGTGGCTGCGTTTTATATGATCATTCACTTGAAGCAGCTCTATGAAGAGCATGCAAGGGTTGAGCGGTATGAAGTTTCGTTCAAATGTCATTTGTCAGAGGAAAATCACGTGGGGCCTCACGTCCTCTGTATGATCAGGTAACTAGAGAGCCTCACACGCCTGGGCTTTTCATCGGGCCAAGAGTTCGCCACTGATCTTATCTTGCAACCGTTGTCTGATAGTTACGGACAGTTCATCATGAACTATGACATGAATGAGTTCGTCAAGTCTTTGCTAGAGCTACTCTGTATGTTGAGAGCAGCAGAACAAAACATCAACAAGGGAAAGGTCAAAGCCATAATGATTGTTAGCAAAGGAAAGATAAAAATGTTTTTTCTACCTCCAAAGGGAAGGGAAAGTCAGTTGCCAAACCTAAGGAAGTTGTCCTTTAACCTGCTGGTGGTGTTTCCAAGGGCGTGACTAAGGGTGATTGTCACTACTACAGTTAGCCTAGTCACTGGAAGAGGAACTGTTGAATGTATTTGAAGGATAAGAGGCTCGGAATAGTGATTCCACCACCACCAGGTATTTTCGTTATGGATGTCAATTTAACTGTCTCTTCATCTAGGATATTGGATACTGGATGTGGATCTCATGTTTGTCAAAATGTGCAGGATATTAAGATAAGTAGAAGATTGGCTAAAGGAGAGATAGATCTACCCGTGGGAATGGAGCAAAGGTTGCTGCATTAGTCGTGCGCGTGTACGAGGTGTCTTTGCTTTCAGGATTAGTTTTAGAGTGAAATAATTGATATTTTGTGCCTGCTATGAGCAAAAACATTATTTCTATTTCTTGTTTGTACGAGGAAGGTTTTACTATTTCAATAAAGGACAATTGTTGCTCCAATTATTTTGATAGTATTCACTATTTTAGTGTGCATTTATTTAATGTATTATATATCCTTGATCTAAGCAATCATGTCTATAACATAAATACCAAGAGGTTAAAATGAATAATTTAAATCCGACTTATATATGGCACTGTCGTCTAGGCCATTTTAATTTGAAACATGTATCTAGACTCCATAAGTATGGATTTCTAGACTCATTTGATTTTGAAACATGTGAGACATGTGAAGCTTGTTGGTTAGAAAAGAGGACAGTACCCTTTCAATAAGAAAGGTGACAGGACTAGTGAGCAATTGGCGCTCGTGCATACTGATGATGTGGACCATTTGCCACGCCTGCCAGGGGTGGTTATGTCTACTTCATTATGTTTACTGATGATTTCAGTCGATATGGATTTGTATACATTATGAAGGCCAAATCTGAATTCTTTGAAATGTTCAAAGAATTGAAGAATAAAGTATAGAAGTAGCTTGGAAAAATTATTGAGGCTCTACGATCGGATCATGGAAGAAAATACTTGAGCCAAGAATTTGATGACTATCTTAGAGAGTGTGGGATAATATCCCAACTTACTCCACCTGGAATGCCAAAATGGAATGGCGTGTCCGAGAGGACGAATCGAACACTGTTAGACATGGTTCGATCTATGATGTGTCATATGGATCTTCCGTTATCATTTTGGTGCTACGCTCTATTGTGTGCAGCTTTCACCATTAACGGTGTTCCATCCAATTAGGTCATGAAGACTCCATATGAGATGTGGAATGGGAGGCGTCCCACAGTGCTCTTCATGAGGATTTTGGGCTGCGATGTCTATGTAAAACTTTTACAATCAGACAAGCTCGGGCCTAAGTCAGATAAGTGTAAGTTTGTGGGATACCCTAAGGAAACTAAGGGATATTACTTCTACAATCCACCCGAGAACAAAGTGTTTGTTGCCCGGTCCGGTGTGTTTCAAGAATGAGAGTTTGTCTCTAAAGAAGCAAGTAAAAGGTATTTAGAACTTGAAGAAGTTCAATAACCACAAAAAACTGATCCTGCCAGGGAACATGAACAGAAACCACAAGATGTTCTGGATGAACCTATTCAACTAACACAATAGCTTCGTAAGTCGAGTCGAGTGCGCTAGGAGCCAGATAAGTATGGACTTCTCGTGACTTATTCTGGTGACCCGTTGATCATAGATGATGAGCCTACTACCTATGGAGAGGCCATGAAAGTTCCGGACTCTCACAAGTGGCATAAAGGCATGGAATCCGAGATGGAATCCATGTATACCATCAAAGTATGGACTTTGGTGTAACCACCCCAAGGGGCGCGGCCCATAAGGTGAAAATGGATCGTCAAGAAGAAGGCCTAAATGGACGGTAATGTGATTACCTATAAGGGCTGATCGGTGGGAAAATGATTCAGAAATATTCATGGTATAGAATATGATGAAATTATTTCACCGGTCGCAATGACCAAATCCATCTGAATCCTACTTGCTATTTCAGCTTACTAACGACTTTGAGATTTGGCAAATTGATGTCAAAAAAACTTTTCTATATGGGAACGTCCTCGAGGATATGTACATGACACAACCTGAGGGTTTTGTGGATTGAGAGCATGCAAATAAAGTCTGTCAGTTGCAACGATCCATTTATGGATTGAAGCAAGCTTCTAGGAGTTGGAATAGACGTTTTGATAAAGCAGTCAAAGAGTTTGACTTCATCAATAATGAAGATGAGTCTTGTGTCTACAAGAAGGTTAGTGGGAGCTCTATTGTATTCTGGTCTTGTATGTGGATGACATACTACTCATTGGAAACGACATTCCCATGCTGCAATCTGTGAAAGATTGGCTAGTAAGGTATTTCTCAATGAAAGACTTAGGGGATGCAACTTATATACTTGGTATCAAGATCTATAGAGATAGATCGAGGAAGCTACTGGGCCTAATTCAAAGTACATATATAGACAAGGTGTTGAATCGGTTTAACATGCAAGATTCCAAGAAGGGATTCATTCCCATGTCGCATGGAATCACTCTTTCGAAGAATGATTGTCCTTCCAATGAGATTGAGAAGGACCGCATGAGTAGGGTTCCCTATTCTTCGGATATATGATTCATCATGTATGCCATGTTATGTACCAGACCAAATGTGTCATACGCATTAAGTATGCCCTGCAAATATCTGTCTAATCCGGGTGAGAGTCACTGGATAGCGGTCAAGAACATCCTAAAGTACGTAAGATGAACTAAAGATGCATTCTTGATCTATGGAGGGGACGAAAAGCTGTGTGTAAGGGGTTACACGGATGCAAGCTTCCAAACCGACAAAGATGATTTCAGATCGCAGTCGAGATTTGTGTAATCCCTGAATGGAGGAGCTGTAAGCTGGAAGAGTTCCAAGCAAGAAACGTTTGATGATTCTACAATTGTGGCTGAGTACATTGTTGCAAGTGGCACAACAAAGGAAGTTGTTTGTATTAGGAAGTTCATTACTTATCTCGGTGTGGTTCATAGAATTGTGGATCCAAAAGAATTGTATTGTGACAACACTCGGGCGATCGCACAATCAAAGGAACCCATGTCACACCAGAAATTTAAACACATGCTCAAGAAATTCAATCTTATTCGAGATATCATCGATAGAGGAGATGTGAAGATATGCAATATTCTTGCAGATGAGAATCTGTCAGATCCTATCACGAAGCCGCTTGTTCAGCGCAAATATGAATGGAACACTGGATCTATTGGCATACGAGCTGCACCAAATGGCTCTAGTGCAAGTGGGAGACTTTTCGAATAGATGCACCTAGAAGCAATCTTATTTAGTATGAACATTACGTTTGGCTTAAATATTCATTGTATTATTTATGGTGATTTTTAATATGATGAATTCATTAGATTGAAAACGTGTTGTTTATCTTAAACATCCCTAGACAATTATACTGATTAATAGGATGATCAGCTATAGACTAGTATGGGGTTGGATTGATATAGAGATATCACGATCCAACACATAGGTATGCATTAAGGGTAATTACATATTGGATTGACCCACAACGAGGAGGCTACATGCACGTTATGTAAAGTCACAAGTGCTTCTCGTAGTGACAACGATATTTTCATCCTTAGACTTGAAGTCACTAGATCCTCTAGTTGTGGAATATTGTGTTTTGATAGCGTCAAACACTACACTGTAATTGGGTAGTCATAAATGCACTCATCAGAAACAATAGGAAGCAAGCTTATAGATGGTAGTGATGTAGATAGAATTTGTCCCTCCCACAAAGAGGGAGCAAATATCCACGACCACTCGAGGAATGGTTCTTATAAAATGTCTTGCCAGGCTCAAGTAAATGAATATAGGATATTGATTTTATCTGCATGGATAAGACTATTTCCAAGATCGAGAAACTATGGATTGGATATACGAGTGTAACTTGTATGTCTCGTGTCCAATCCGGATATAGAGACAAAGGGATTAGACAATACTTGCACAAAGTTTGTCAAAGTAATGACTATTTCTATTAGTTGGGTGGCATGGATGTGTTACTAGAGACCGCTTCATGTTAGTAATCTTTACTATCAACTAAGTAGAAACTTCTGGGGTCACACGCCATATGTATTAAAATTGACATCATAATTAATTAATATGATTAATTAAATAGAAGGATCAATACGCATCTACTGCAAACTTAGTAGGACTAATTTTTTATGTTAGACTAATCCGTGTATGGACAGGATTAGGATAGGTGACTTTATGTAGTTAACAAGAAGTTGTTGGAATATATTGTTGGGTTTTGAAGTAGGTAACGCAGCGGAATAACAAAATTTAATTCCTACTTCAATGCCCACCACAGATCGTCAGGAGGAGATATCAAACATGATAAGAGACATAGTATTGTGTACCTTTTGATTTGTGAGATCACACGAAGAATGATGTCCTCGTCTCTACGGTTGATCCACGTCTAGAGGTGAGATCTAGATTCCTCCTTCAAACAAGTGCTAGATTGAACCCGTAGGAAGAGGGAAGAAGATCAAAGCAACAAAGGAACAAGAGGAGGGCGGCCTCCTCTTTGAGCCGACGGGAAGGGGCGGACGGGGCTAGGGTTTCAACCCTAGCTCTTGTCTTGTTCTCTTTTGCTCTCTCCCACTCTCTTTTGTTATGTCTAATAACATTAGTGTGGGAAGGAAGCTAAAGCCTCTTTATATATACTCCAACAACTCCTTATTGTTTCCATAAAAGAGTTTTCTAATTCTAGATGAACTAGAACTATTCCCTTCCTTGCACATAAGTCCTACTAAGTTTGCAAGGTGTTGCAAAATGATCCTTATATTAATTAATCAATATTAATTAATCCCAAATCCAGCTCTACTCTATTTGACGTGTTACTCCATAGGTTTCTATATAGTGGGTAGTAACTCTTACTAACATGGAGCGGTGTCTAGCAACACATCCATGCCACCCAACCAATAGAAAGAAATAGTCAGTGATCCCGACAAACCTCTTGTGCCGAATATGTCATATTGCACTATCCCTTTGTCTCCATATCCGGATCGGACACGAGACATAATAGTCACACTCGTATATCCAATCCATAGTTCCTCGATCCTGGGAATATGTTTATGCTTGCAGATAACATCAAAATCTCCATATTGATTTATCTGAGTCGGGCCAGACATTCAATAAGCCTCATCCCTCGAGTGGCCGTGGATATTTACACCCATTATGCGGGAGGGACAAATCCTATCTACATCACTACGATCTCTAAACTTGCTTCCTACGACGCCCGATAGCCATCTTTATGATTACCCAGTTACGGTGTAACGTTTGATAACATCAAAGCGCAATATTACACAACTAGAGTATCTAGTGACTTCAAGTCTAAGGATTGCAATTATATTAGCACTACGAAAAGAGATTGCGAGTTGACATAATCTAATGTATCCTTTTCGTTGTGGGTCAATCCAGTATGCCATTACTCCTAATGCATACCCATGTGTTAGACTTGATATCTCCATATCAATCTACCCACATACTAGTCTATATTTGATCATCCTATTAATCAATATAGTGGACTAGGGATATTTAAGATAAAAAACACAGTTTATCTAAGGACTTCATTATATTAAATATCACAATATATAATAAATGAATATTCTAGCAAAAAACAATGTTCATACTAAATCTATGATTGCCTCTAGGGCATCTATTCCAACAGTCTCCCACTTGCACTAGAGCCAAGCTGGCGCATCTCGTATGCCTATAGATCTGGCGTTCCCTTCATGCTTTCGCTGCGCAAGAGGTTTTGTGAGCGGATCTGAAACATTGTCATCCGTTGGAATCTTGCACATCTTCACATCTCCTCGATCGATCATATCACGAATAAGATGGAATCTCCTAAGTACATGCTTTGATTTCTGGTGTGGTCTTGGTTCCTTTGCATGTGCGATTGCCCCAGAGTTGTCACAGTACAATTCTATGGGATCCACGATGCTAGGGATCACACCGAGCTCAGTGATAAACTTCTTTATCCAAACTGCCTCTTTTGCTGCTTCCGCTGCAGCAATGTACTCAGCTTCTGTTGTAGAATCAGCAACTGTCCCTTGCTTAGAACTCTTCCAGCTTACAGCTCCTCCATTCAGGTAAAACACGTATCCAGACTGCGATCTGTAGTCATCTTTGTCGGTTTGGAAGCTTGCATCAGTGTAACCCTTTACACTTAGCTCTTCCTTACCTCCAAATATCAAGAACACATCATTAGTTCTTCTTAAGTACTTTAGAATGTTCTTGACAGCAATCCAGTGACTCTCACCCGGATTGGACAAGTATCTGCTCACCATACTCAACTCGTATGATACGTCTGGTCTAGTACATAGCATGGCGTACATGATGGATCCTATGGCCGAAGCATAGGGTATCCTACTCATGCGGTCCTTCCCAATCTCATTGGAGGGACAGTCATTCTTAGAAAGAGTGAATCCATGCGACATGGGCAAGAATCCCTTCTTGGAATATTGCATGTTGAACCTCTTCAACACCTTGTCTATTGTGCACAAGAGATTCCGGCGGGGAGACCTCCGTGTACACCGTATGTAGAGGATCAGAGATCGCACAGAAAGAGTGGGGTTGTGTGTAGGGAGAGAGTAAGGCAGTAGTAATGTATGAGAGAGAGACAGAGGCTTGGCAGAGCTTCCGCGTATGGCAAGTGTGTTCTCCTTTGTATGGAAAGGTTAACATCCTATATATAGCAGGGAACGTGACCGTTGTAGTGTGGTTAATGCGCCCATTGATGGCGGCTTAATTAGCTTAACCATAACGGCACGTTTGTCTGAGTATATAGGGACCGTTACAGCACGTTGTGCGCGAATACCGGAACCGTTACGAGGTTGACCGGGTTTAACCGGATTGACAGGGTTTATGGAGCTCGTGCCATAAATCTCTCAAAACAGTTACTAAAGGTCGCGTGCGGGCTTGGCTCGCACGCGACAGGGCTTACTCTAGCCTCCAAACCACTAAGTCCCTACAGGTCCCGTGCATTGGTATGCGAGGGCTCTGTCTCGCAGCCCCCACAGACCAGCTCGGCTGGTGATCCGGTGTGTGTGGAGCACAATATGGTGTGCTGGATGGTTGCCACGTGGCCAAGATCTGTCAGCTCAGAAAGCACTATCTACATCTATATATGTGCTCTGACTTGGGCCGAGCAACCTCTTAGATCTATCCCTATATATCTTTATACCAAGTATATAGGTTGCGTCTCCTAAGTCCTTCATTTCAAAGCACTTTCCTAGCCAATCTTTAACAGATTGCAAAGTAGGAATATCATTGCCTATGATTAGTATGTCATCCACATACAAGACCAGAAATACTACAGAGCTCCCACAAACCTTCTTGTAAACACAAGGCTCATCTTCGTTCTTGATGAAGCCAAACTCTTTGACTGCGTCATCAAAACGCCAATTCCAACTCCTAGAAGCTTGCTTTAATTCATACATGGATCTTTGCAGCTTACAGACTTTATTGGCATTCTCTGGATCCTCAAAACCCTCTGGTTGTGTCATGTACACGTCCTCAAGGAGGTTCCCATAAAGGAGCGCTGTTTTGACATCCATTTGCCAAATCTCTTAGTCGTAGTATGCTGCAACAGCAAGTAGGATTCGAATGGATTTAGTCATGGCGACTGGTGAAAAGGTCTCATCATAGTCAATACCATGAATCCGTCTATACCCTTTGGCTACCAATCGCCCCTTATAGGCAACTACCTTGCCATCCATGTCGGTCTTCTTCTTGAAGACCCATTTGCACCCTATGGGCCGAGCCCCTTCCGGTGGTTCCACCAAAGTCCATACTTTGTTGGTGTACATGGAATCCATTTCGGATCTCATGGCCTTTATATCCATGGGGTCGGCGCAAACTATTTGCCCTTACCCATGTTGTTATCCATTAACAACTTTGCCCATGCCCATTATTAGTGTTTTGTTTAGTGATTTTTCAATCATATTGAGTAAATCAACTTTAAAACAAAACTATAATTGCATCCAATGCAATTCTTGGTCCACCTGGGTGAATAAACTTTTATTCTTTATCTATCTCATAGATAATGCATATTCACTAATGTTTCAATCATATTGAATTAGTATATTTGCATAAACCAAAGTGGAGCAACACTTCAAACCTTTCATGTTTAGCTTGCTCTTTTGAAAGAGCTTCTGTTAATGTATGATCATGTCATACTTCTCCATGTTTCTCTTCTTGCTTCCAAAGCTCAGAGTTCATGGCAGCTAGCATGAAGCAAGTCACATCTAAAGAACCATTCTTTGATGTCCCTTCCATTACGTTTTAGTGTGTTTTGGTAGTTGGTAGGAAGAGATCTTTATGTTCTACGATGTACAACAATTTCTCTTTTATTTGAAAACAATTCTCAATTTTATACCAGTCTAGAGAAAGATAAAGTCGTGTTTTTGTTTGTTTAATGCCATGGGTATTCAACATAATAGGATTATGCAAAGTTTGTGACGTTTAACTATATTCAACAAGGATTTAAATTGTCAAATATAGCTCCCACTATTTTACTATGGATTAATAACCCTCAAGATATTAATGCGGAAAATATCCTTATATTTTCTAGTGGGCCAAGATCCATGTTTCATCTCCTTATGAGCTTGCTTTGGCAAGTCACCCATAATTTGACTACTTTAGGTAGGAACAATTCCAATTGCATCCCATATGCAACTCTTGGTTCAATTGGGCAAATAACTCCTTATTTATCCATCCATATGGATAATACCAATTGATTGCCTCTAGGTTTCTTAATCAAATTAATAGCCTAGTTGTGTTCAACCTCTTATCTATACAATTGCACATTGTTACGTGCCATCGCATTCCATCATGATGAATCAAGTCGCCATGCTTTGGCACGCACAAACTTGATAAATAATGATGATAATGAGTGTTTAAATAAGGAGAAGGCAAGAACACAATATTTGAATTTTGAAGGATTTTAAATTCAATTTTAATTGTTTTGTTGATCATTATCAACTAATCTATCTATTTGAGTTTGGGCACAACTCCAAATAATAGATCCAGGTTGTCTAATTATCTTATTATCCTAATTGCATGCATCATCCATACACCAACCATACAATAATAAGACAATAAAGTAAACAACCACAAAACAGAAATTAAACGTGATGTGGATATGGCCTTTTCTAGACTAAGATAATTCCAAGCCAATGGAATTATCTATGAACCTTAAAACAAACACATCTCCATGCGTCTTGATCTTTTGGTCCATCCTTCATAGTCATGTGGAATGCTCCATGCTCCATGCTCCATCTTTTGTGGCCTCTTTGGCTTTGGGCTTCTTTTCTTCAATCTTGGCTAACAATCTACTTTATCTAGAACTAGCTAACTTCTATACTAAATAAAATAAATCTCACAAGTTGAGAAAAAAAATGGCACGCAGGCCATAAAACCCTAATTAATTATTACAATTAATTGATCAGCTCGCAGGCCGTAAAACCAAACCACAAAACTAAACATCCACATCAAACCACATCCTAAGGCCATATCCAATCACCATGCGATTTGCACATAAACAGTTAAAATCCAATTTTAACGCGTTTGGTCAATTTTAATTGATTTTAGGATTTCTAGGGTTAAAACGGTCCATGGCTCAACCAATCAAATTGCCCGGGCCCAAAAAGTGAACCGCAAGGCCCTAGGGCCGGCCCGGCCCCTAGCCCACGCGGCTAGGCCGCGGGCTAGGGCTGCCCCGGCACCTAGGGCGGCCAAGGCTTGGGCGGCAAGCAAGAGGGGGCGGTCCCCTAATGGGGCCGAACCTCTATAGGGAGTTATTTCCAAAACAACTCCCTTGCTTGGTGCCCAAGTTTGGTTGTTTCCTTGTTTTGAAAGAACTCCTTCTTCCCCAAGGATGCCCAAACCCTAGATCTAAGATCCTAAAATTTCTCAAACTCACTAATTCATGCATCCAATGCAAAAATTAGATCTTGTTATGAAAGTTTGTTGACAAATTGCATCCCATGCTTGATTTGTCTTGTTTTACGCGATAAACAATCAATTTAAGGTGTAAAACAACTAAAATGTAACACATAAACCACGTTTATGCTCTACGACCTGTGGCTCTGATACCACTGTAGGGTTTTGATTCATGGATGCGCAACGAAAACACAAACAATCATAAAACCATGCAAAACCCTCCAAGGATCACAAGTCAAGAGACATAACGATGGTAAGGGAAGAAATCAATAACACACCTAAGGGTTCTCCTTTGATGACTTCAAACGCGAATAGTGTCACGTCTCTACGGTTGATCCACGCCTAGAGGTGAGATCTAGATCTTCCAATCCTTGGTGCTAGCCCGGAAAGAGGAAGAGGAAGAAGAATCACGCAAAACGAGGAAAGCCAAGGTGGGCGTCACCCCTTTAGGCCGACGGGTGGGCCGACAATCCCAAGGGGGGTTCGGCCCTCTTTTTGGGATTTCTCACTCTCTCCTTTTCTCTCCCACTCACTTATGTTATGAGCATTAGTTTGGGAAGGAAGGAAGGAGCATCCTTTATATAGTCCAACAACTCCTTGTTAACTACCTAAAGGCCCTATTCTAGTCCTACTAGAATTCGGATTAGTCCCCTTTTTGAAAAATAGTCCTTATCATGTCAATACATGGATTAGTTCTATTTGCAAATTAATCCTAATCATGTCTCTACATGAATTAGGCCACCTTGTCAAATCCTAATCATGTCCCTACATGAATTAGGCCAACTTGCATATTAGTCCTACTAAGTTAGCAAGTTGTTGCGTTTTGATCCTTTTAATTAATTAATCATATTAATTAATTAATTCCCAAGTCTAGTTCACCCCTATATGGCGTGTGACCCCATAGGCTCTATTTAGTTGGTAGTAACTATTTACTAATATGGAGCGGTCTATAGCAAGACATCCATTATAGCCAACAAATAGAATAGTCATCATGACAAACCTTGTGCAAGTAATTGTCTCATCCCTTTGTCACAATATCCGGATTGGACACGAGACATACAAGTCACACTCGTATATCCAATCCATAGTTTCTCGATCCTGGGAATAGCCTTATTCGTGCAAATAACATCAATATCCCATATTGATTTATTTGAGTCTGGCCAGACATTTTATAAGCACTATCCCTCGAGTGGCCTAGGATATTTGCTCCCGTTATGTGGGAGGGACAAATTCTATCTACGTCCACTACGATCTCCAAGCTTTCTTCTTATGGTATCCAGTACACGCCTTTATGACTACCCAGTTACGGTGTAGCGTTTAACGCTACCAAGATCACAATAATCCACAACTAGATAATCTAGTGACTTCAAGTCTAAGGATGACAATAAAACTGCACCGCGAGAAGCGCTTGTGACTTAACATAACGTGTATGTAGCCTTCTCGGAGATGGGTCAATCCACTATGCCATTACTCCTAATGCATACCCATGTGTTAGATCATGATATCTCTATATCAATTCAACCCCATACTAGTCTATAGATGATTGTCCCATTAATCATTATAATTGACTAGGGATATTTAAGAATATAACACTTATATTCTAAGGAATTCATTCATGTTAACATATCTCTATATCTATAACATAATGAATCGCAAATCCATAAATGTCACAATTAATTGATTGCCTCTAGGGCACAATTCCAACATATATAAACAATATAGTGGACCGGGGATATTTTAGACTTGATATCTCCATATCAATCTATCCACATACTAGTTTATATTTGATCGTCCTATTAATCAATATAGTGGACTAGGGATATTTAAGATAAACAACACATTTTATCAAAGGACTTCATTATATTAAATATCACAATATATAATAAATGAATATTCTAGCCAAAAACAATGTTCATACTAAATTTATGATTGCCTCTAGGGCATCTATTCCAACATATATAAAGGACACTCATAGCTTATTACTCTCACTAATGCTCATAACAAACATTGTGTGAGAGAGAAAAAAGTAAGGAGAGATAATAAACAAAAGAGGGCCGAAACCCCCTTGTGTCGTCCCCAACCCGTCGACCACAAGAGGAGGTCGAGCCTCCCTTTGGTCTCCGTTGTGTGATTCTTCTTCTTCCTTCTTACACTGGCTTCTAGCACAAGACGTGGAGGAATATAGATCTTGATCCTAGGCGTGGACTAGCTGTAGAGACGCAAACAATATTTTGCGTTTGAAGTCATGAGAGGAGACAAACAAGGTAATTGTTACTAGAACCTTCACTATCGTTATGATGTCTCTTCCTGTGATCCTTGGAGGGTCTTGTGAAGATCATTATTATTGTTTTTCGATGCGTAATCCGTTACAAAACCCTACAGTAACCTTCAAACGGGTGCTCCACCTTGATCGCGAAACCTTAGCTTCGAATTTCACGGAAATGTGAAATCGACGCCCTTAGCTCTACCGTGATCTTGGAACACCGTACCTAGGCTCTGATATCAGTTTGTTATGATCTGGGAAGAGCTCAAGAATGATGAAAACGACAAAACAAGACCACACCCGATATAACTTGGTTCACGAGGACGATGCTAGCTACCTCCACGACCCGAAAACCCCGTTTATTGGAGAAAAACACTAAGAATACAACCACACAATGTAGAGCACGACCTATAGCCTTTATATAGGCCTACTACATAGCTTGTTCCCAAATAAGTACCAAAACCGAGCTAAACGAACAAGGAAACAACTTTTGGCCGTCTTCTAGATTCTCTTCGCACGAAGCCCTTCGCACGAAGGCCCATGCACTTCGTACGAACAGTTTGCTTCTGAAGATTGGTGTCTCTTCGTCTTGGTCCTCCGGTTGGTCCGTTTCTTGCCCCACTTCGTCGCCAACTCCTCGCCAAGCCTAAGTCCATTCAAGGCACCCCAAGATTCCCAACACAAGAAAATGAAAAAAAGAATGACAAAGAATAATTTTTCTGATACTAGAATGAGAAAGAATATTGACACAGTATTCATAACTGTTGAAAAATATATTATCGCGTTCCTCAATATATATATATACTTACATTACAAACTTTCAATATATATATATATATATATATACAAACTTTCAATATATATGTGTATATATATATTGAAAGTTTGTAATGTAAGTATATCAATAGGATCTAAATACTCTAGAAGGGGGGGGGGGAGGTTGAATAGAGTATGCCAACTTTTTCTTAAAAAATAGGCTTTTGAAACTTGGAGAGAATATGCAGTTGATATCTCAAAGCTTTGGAAGATTTGAGAAACTAGAGATATAACTGCAGAACACAGAAGCTTCAAAGCTTTGAGATTTGGAGAACTCCAAAGAATTGGAACTTCCTTCTTAGGCTGGAATGTAAATATAATAAAAGTAAGCAACAAGAACACAAGGATTTTATAGAACTTAGTCACAATTTGACCTTGTCTCTGCCTGAGGGATCTTATCCCTACAGAATTCTAACACAAATTCTTATTAATCACCCATTTTAGCCCTAGATCTCAAGCGTAAGTGAGCTACATTTCACCTATACAGCTTGTTGTTCCTAACCTATCTAGTTCCAACTACAACCTGTTGAAATAATAAGAACCTCTTTGTTGTCCAATTGAACAACTAAACTTCTAACTTTGTGAGGTTTAAGAACGAAGAATGATAATACAATTTCAGAACAAGTGTGAAGAACACAGAATGGGAAAAAATCAATATAGCTTAGAAGATTTCTTCATTCTCCAATGAATGATCTTGCTTCGCCTGATGATTTGAAGAATTGTATGATCTGATCTCTCCTGTTTGTAATACTCTTCAATATCCACGTAGATCAGCCTCTCCATGTGCATCTCTTTTGAAATTCAAAGAACTGATCTCTTAGGTAACAACCTGCAACAACCTGATAGATTTTAGGAACTAAATGCATAAAAATCCTCTCCCCTGATATGCTTCTTTCAACGGCTATGCTTGGATAGCTATCTGATTTGTTTATGGACTTTGGAACGCCCAACTACCCTGCAAACACTCAACAAACAAGATCAAACAATGTACAGACAAACTAGCATTAAGATATGAGCAGTATTATGCTGACAGTTCATGAAGATGTTAGGCTAAGTTTTTTATGAAAATAAAAACAATTTATCCATCCAATTAATGGATTTACCAATTAACCATTATAGAACAAGTAATAATAGACTAGTATAAGTTAATAAAAGGTTATAAAACCAAATGAATTGACCTGCATACACAGATCTGGTTAGATGTACTTAGCAGTAAGAAGTACTCAGAAATTCTCAAAGCTTTGAATCTTTGACTGCTAGTTGATCAAAATAAACTTGGATTCCCAATCCATCTCAGTCCTGCACATTGTGTTGTACCACCAAAAACATAATTCCATATTATTTGCACAACATTATAGAGAATGACAAAATCATTCCAAACAATAACTTATAGACCTGCAAAAAACAAAACAGTTAAAAACATATAAGACAACTACAGTGTCGCAAAGCTTTGAAGCTTTGACACTTGTGTTTCTAGCTTTCATCATCAAGGAACCAAAGCTCCTCCTTTGTATATATCCACATATTAATACCAAAGAGTTTTGATCTATCACACATATGTATATATATACATATATATATATTATCACATTTTCTTAAACAGTTCTGGCTAAGTTGTTTGAAACAAAAACTAAAGGTATGAATCCCTAAATTAGTGTCCATAACCAGAAGCCTCTCCTACCTGGGGGAAGTGCATGGGAATTCTCCTCTAACCCGAGGGATTCTTTCCCCTTCTCTCAAAGGATTAGAGACAATTACCTTTTTTTATTCTTGCACTTGCCTTCTGACGCCGGGTTATTCGCCCAACGAGGGATCACAACGGAATCAAGCTATGGAAAAGGGTACGAAAACTAGTGCACAAAAGCTCTCTAGAGTTTCAGAAGTAATAATATCATAAAAACTATCTAACTTTTCCCACAAGACGGGTATAAATAGCTGCAAAGCCTAATTTTGCAAAAAATAGCAAAATTACAAAACTGGCCCAAAACTATTGGCCTTATTGTGTAAATGAAAGTCTGACCCAAATCGGGCTAAATAAAGAAGTCAAAATACGAAAATTGAAAAACTGCCAAAAATAGCAAAAAATATCTTCGAAGTCTCCGTTGACTGGTCGAACGTCCGTTTTTGGGGCTGAAATCTTGCATGACGGGGATTCATGCCCAAAACAGTATAATCTTGCGAGAGCTTTCCGAAAACATATTATAATAGTCATTATGATCCCTGTAGCTCAAGTTACGCCCAAAACAGTATGTCATGACCAAAAGTGACCTCGCATTTCTCTTGCGCCTGTCTTTCATGTCGTGATAGTGAAGCGCAAGATAAGTCGCGTCTGACAGCTCGGCCCCGTCTAGCTTATCTCCGAGATTAGTCGCAACTGGTTCTGGATCATCTGCTCCTGCATCAGTCTCCCCTGGTTGGAAAAAACGCGTCCTCGAGTTCACTCCATCGTCTTCAGAATCCACAAAGCACCGTGTGAGGTGTTTCACATTAAACACGCCAGACGTCTTCAGGTGACTTGGTACCCGCAACAGATAAGCATTATCATTGATCTTTTTGCACAATCTCGCAAGGCCCGATCTTCCTGTCCTCCAACTTACTGTATTCTCCCACATTAAAGCGATCACGGGTCAAAAACAGCCCAAACATAATCACCAACATCATAAAGTACCTGACGACGATGCTTGTCGACCCGGGCTTTGTACTTGCTATTGCTTTCCTCAATCTTGCTCTGCACTTGGTCCTGTATGTCCTTCAAATGATGAGCGAGTGCCAAATCCCACTGCTTGGGTTTGGAACCTGCCAAACACCTGAGAAGATTCCCTAGGCTGCGATTTACCACCTTCGTCTGCCCATCGGTCTGCGGGTGATACGCACTGCTGAAGTTCAACTGAGTACCCAATTTCTCCCAAAGGCTCTTCCAGAATTGGCTCATGAAATTCGTGTCAGGATCGGACGTGATTGACCGTGGTACTCTATGCAGCTTCACAATTTCCCTAACATAAAGATGGGCTATTCGCACAGCATCCATCGTCTTCCTACATGGTACAAAATACGCCATCTTGGAAAACCTGTCGACAACAACAAGGACAGAATCTGCCGCCCTCTGCGTGCGGGGTAAGCCAAACACAAAATCCATGCTAACATCAAACCATGGCGCCTCAGGGACAGGTAAAGGAGTGTAAAGACCTGCATTAGTGAGAAATTCATTCGAACGCTGACACACATAGCAACGGTCCACATAGTGTGCCACATCAGCACTCAATTTTGGCCAATAAAAATCAGCAGACACAAGAGCAAAAGTCTTGTCTCGGCCAAAGTGCCCTTCCTGGTGGAGCTCCCTGATAATCTGCTGTCGCAAAGAACAATCCGGAACGCACAAACGCAGTCCCCGAAACAGATAGCCATTAAACAAAAAAAAAATCATGGTGCTGGCCGGAAATTACCTCCGCAACGATCTTTCCAAAGGAAGGGTCAGCCTCGTACAGATCTGCAAATGCTTCAAATCCAGGCCTGGTTGCTCATGGATGTAAGAAGCATATTACGTCTACTCAAGGCGTTGGATACCCGATTCAAACTTCTTGCTTGGTGCTTTAATGCAAAAGTAAATTCCTGCAAATAGGTGACCCACTTGGCATGTCGTCGACTAAACTTGTGCTGCCCATTGATGTACTTCAACGCTTCATGATCGGTGAACAAGATGAACTCTTTCTGCAATAAGTAATGACGCCAATGCTTCAACGTCTGAACAATGGCATAGAACTCCAGATCATACGTCGAGTAATTATTTTTGGCCTCGGAGAGCTTCTCGCTAAGAAATGCAATCGGACGCAATGACTGACTTAGAACACTGCCAATGCCCAAACCTGAGGCATCACAGTCAACCTCGAACATTTTGTCAAAATCTGGTAGTGCCAGAAATGGTGCCTCTGTCATCATCTTCTTGACCTGATTGAATCTGGCCTCTGCTTCATCCGTCCACTTGAAATCACGCCCTTTCAGACACTCAGTGATGGGTTCCACCAAAGTGCTGAAATCCTTGATAAACCTGTGATAGAAAGATGCCAACCCATGGAAACTGCGCACATTGTGCAGTGTCTTAGGCCAGGGCCAGTCCACAATGGCCTCAATCTTCGAAGGATCTGCATGCACACCATCAGTAGACACTGTGAAACCCAAAAATTGCACATAGGTAGTGAAAAAGAAACTCTTCTTCCTGTTAATGAACAACTTCTCCGCCTTCAATGCTTCAAAGACTGCTCGAAAATGATCAAAGTGAACATCCCACGTGGGACTGTAAATAAGAATGTCATCGAAATAAACGACAACAAACTTTCCCATAAAAGGCCAGAGAACCTGATGCTTGAACCGCACGAAGATGCTGGGCGCGTTGGAGAGACCAAAAGGCATCACCATCCACTCATACAACCCATGTTGTGTCATGAACGCGGTCTTCCACTCGTCCCCTTGCTTGATCCGAATCTGATGGTATCAACTCTTGAGGTCAATTTTTGAGAAGACCTGAGAGCCGGACAGTTGATCTAGCATGTCATCAAGTCGCGGAATGGGAAACATGTACTTCACGGTGATCCAATTAATGGCTCTGCTGTCTACACACATGCGCCAAGAGCCATCCTTCTTTGGAACTAGCAAAGAGGGCACTGCGCAAGGACTCATACTCTCCGTGATGCAACCCCTCTCAAGTAATTCAACCACCTGCCTTTGTAAATCTTATGCTTCCTTGGGACCGAGACGATAAGAAGGTCGGTTTGGAAGACTAGAACCAGGAACCAGGTCTATCTGATGTTGGATGTCCCTTATTGGTGGCAAACCAGGAGGGGGGTCCTCTGGCATCAAGTAGGAGAACTTATCCAAAACCTTCTGCACCTCAGGAGGTAATTCAAAATCCTCACCACTGGCACTATTATCAGAAGGTATCAACGCATAAACAAACTTTTCCCACTGAATCTCCCCCAAAAACTGGGATCGAGAAAGCAGGTTGGCCGGCGCGGTTCGAGCTGGAGTGGAACCCTCTCGTCGCGGAGCTAGTACGATTTTCTTCCCCTTCATCACAAACGAATGGGTATTCTTGTACCCATCATGGAACACACGTCTATCATATTGCCATGGACGACCCAAAAAGACATGACATGCAGCCATCTTTACCACGTCACACCAATGACTATCATGATACTTATTACCAATTGAAAAATAAACTAGACATCTTTTATCAACTATTACCTCAGAACCTCTGATTAGCCATGACAGCTTGTAAGGCGCAGGATGTTGCTCCGTCTTCAGCTGCAATTTCTTGACGGCTTCTTCAGAGACGATGTTGTCGCAATTGCCTCCGTCTACGATCATCTTGCAAACCTTCTTCCTAATCGTGCATGTAGTGTGAAAGATATTGTTTCTCAACCAATCATCCTCCGAATCACCCTTGGGAGTTAGCAAGTTCTTACGGACAACCAGATTCTCATCACCATCCCCGTAAAGCACATCTTAGTCTTCGTAGTCATCATATACGGGATCTCCCTAGTACCCAACTTCTTCGACCTCGTAAGTAGTACCCTCTTCGATGAATAAGCTCTTCGGCTTTTGCACGACCGGCTTCCTGCACTCTGTCGCCCTGTGCCCTTGTTCACCACACTTGTAGCACTTAAAGCCGCTACTCGATGCATCAGGGTTGCCTGGGTGGTTGGTCGGGACGCCTGAGATCGAGTCGATCGATTGGTATGATCGGCCCTCGATGCAGGTTTTCTGCTCCGTTGCTTCTCCAAAGTAAGAGCCCTTTGGTAAACTTCTGAAACCGTCCAAAAAGTTTGCAGGCATAGAACATCCTGCAGGATTGTCGTAAACCCGACAAGTATCGCGCTACTAGCTGCTCTTCTGTCTCGGATAAGTCATTTCGGGCGATCAATTGGTAGAACTCCTCGGTGTAATCTTCCACAGATTTGACACCCTTCCTCAACGTGTGAAGACGCTGATATAGGGTTTGGGTATAGCCGAAGGAAGAAAGTGAGCCCTCATCTTCTTCTTCATCTTTTCCCATTCAACAATCTTCGGTTTTCCCTGTTTCTCACGAGAACGTCGTAACTACTCCCACCATGCTGAAGCTCGACCCTTGAGCTTGATTGCGACCAACTTCACCTTCTTACGTTCAGAAACTTCCTTGTACTCAAAGATCCGATCCACCTCGTTCAGCCAATCGATGAATCCATCGGCTTAAAGGGTACCGGAATAGCTAGGGATCTCGACCTTGAAGGCTAGACCGCTGCAGTGATCGTCACGACCACGGTACTCAAGAACTCTTGGTTCGCGATTGTACGGGTTCTCAAGGGACGCCACTGAGTCGTCGTCTGAGTCTTTCTGATCATCCACATCTTGCGCCGCCAGGCGCCGTGTTAGCTCTTCGATCCGTTGCTGCTGAACCTGGTTCTGACGCTCCTGATCTTCTATCCTCATCACGTCTTCGAGGTTACGTTCTCTATGGGGGGCATCTTCAGCAACATGCTGCCCACGACCACGAGTACGTCCACGAGGCATCGCGACGATGATCTTCCTCCCAAGTCGAACTTGCTCTGATACCAACCTGACGCCGGGTTATTCGCCCGACGAGGGATCACAGCGGAATCAAGCTACGGAAAAGGGTACGAAAACTAGGGCACACAAGCTCTATAGAATTTCAGAAGTAATAATATCATAAAAACTATCCAACTTTACCCACAAGCCGGGTATAAATAGCTGCAAACCCTAATTTTGCCAAAAATAGCAAAATTACAAAACTGGCCCAAAACTATTTGCCTTATTGGAAATATTGCGTAAATGAAAGTCTGACCGAAATCGGGCTAAATGACGAGGTCAAAATACGAAAATTGAAAAACTGCCAAAAATAGCAAAAAATATCTTCGGAGTCTCCGTTGACTGGTCAAACGTCCGTTTCACCCCGGTCATTCGTGTAGGCCTCGTCGAATGCTTTCAGAAAATATATTATAATAGTCATTCTGATCCATGTAGCTCATGTTACGCCCAAAACAGTATGTCATGACCAAAAGTGACCTTCTCGCACTTCTCTTGCGCCCGTCTTCCATGTCGTGATAGTGAAGCGCGAGATTAGTCGCGTCTGACAGCTCGGCCTCGTCTAGCTCATCTGCGAGATTAGTCGCACCTGGTTCTGGATCATCTGCTCCTGCATCACCTTCCCTTCAAAGGGGTTTGAGTTGCTCTAATCAAGTCATGCAATTTATGAGAAAGGGAGGGGAAAGGATTTTTACACTCCAATGATTAATGAGTAGCACTAGATTCCTGGCCCAAGTGCCCTCAAAGTGGTCATCTCTCCAAAAGAAACGAGTTAATCATGTATTTAGTGCATCCAAACCCTTTGGTAGTTTGTGACACTATGTGAAAAACGAATTTGGTTTAGAAGATAAGGTTAAAGTGAGAAGCTAATATCTTCAAAGCCTGATATAAATAAAAAGAAAAAGAAAAGACGGATAAAACAAAATAGATAAGAACGTTATTCTCCTATTACCATACAAATCGTGAGATCATTGTAAGAGCATAAAATAAAATGGTTCTAGCTGAATATCTGATCCTTTGTTCCTTTAACTTTATCAAATTTCATATCTTATTATTATTTTGAAGTTGTTCCAAATCATGTGACAATCATGAATTTGATTCTTTGTAACCTAGAAAGGGACACCAAAGTTTCTGTGCTCATTTTGTTTAATCCCGAATTTGTTCTCGTTACAGAAACCCATGCTCTTATCTTTTAGCGTTCTTTTTGGGTAAAATACAATTTCACCTTCTCTAGTTTCAATGAAGGACAATTATACCACCTCTAGTTTCATTGAAGGACACTTTTACATTTTCAGTTTGAGAAAAGTCATTTTTCACCCCTTCAATTTGCCAAACTTCTGAAAAATGACACCCTGTATTGTTATACCGTAAGTTTGGAGTTCGGAACGTTCAGTAAAAATAATTTATGGGACAAATTTTCACTAATGTTATGAAAATTGTAAGTGTTATCATTAGACTTTTTGAATGATATGGGGGTCAAATTTGTCTCTAAAATTATTTACAATGACAGACTACACTCCCATATTAAAGGCGTCACAATCAAAGAGTGTAAATCACTTAAAGTTTGGCGCACTGAAGGGGTATAAGTGTCCTTTTTCAAACTAGAGGGGGTGAAAGCGTCCATCAATGATGATAAAGGGGGTGAAAGTTTCTTTTACCTTCTTTGTTCCTTACTGACTGAAATAATTTATATTGGTAAGAAGAGCAGGAGAAAATAATTGAGCTCGCATATTGAACAAAATAAGAGTATGGGGAGGGGAGATGCATGTCTATGGGGAAATCCCCCTCCAACATCCCACTCCCAAGATAAATTTCTCCCCATAGCACCACCTCCCCATCCCCATCCCCTCATGGGGTTGGACTTGAACAGTAGTTATTGGGAAATCAAGGTGTCTTGAATGTACTTAGGCTTGGTAAGGAGTTGGCGATGAGGCAGGGAAGAAACGGACCAAACAGAGGAGAACGAGTCGAAGAAAGCATGCTGCTCGCATGAGGGTCTTCATGCGAAGACATCGCTGTAGGCGGCCATGTTTTGTTTCCTTGTTCGTTAGCTCGGGTTTTGGTATTTATTTGGGCACAAGCTGTATAGTCGGTCTATATAAAGGCTCTAGGTCGTGCTCTACATTGTGTGGGTTCTATTTGTGGTGTTTCTCCCCAATAAAAGGGTTTTTTCCGGTCGTGGAGGTAGCTAGCTCATCGCTAGTGAACCACGTTAGATCTTGTGTTCTTGTTTCATCGTTTTATCATCGTTCTTGAACTCTTCCCAGATCATAATAAACTGGTATCAGAGCTTAGGTTGCGGTGTTCCAATATCAAGATAGAGCTACAGAGCTAGAGTTTCACAATCCGTGAAATTCATAGGTACGGTTTCGCGATTTAGGTGGAGCACGCATTCGGAGGTTACAGATTCAGGCGCAAGCGGACGAGAGGATTCAAGGTAAGATGGAGATTTCTAGGGAAATCAAGGTGCCTTGTACTTGCGCTTGGCGAGGAATTGGCGATGAAGTGGGCGAAGAAACGGACCAAACGGAGGAGAACGAGAAGCAGAAAGCAAGTTGCTGGCATCAGGGTCTTCGTGCGAAGAGCACGGGTCTTCATGCGAAGACATCGCTGGTTGCGGCCAGATTTTGTTTCCTTGTTCGTTAGCTCATTTTTTTAGATTTCATTGGGCACAAGCTGTATAGTAGTCCTATATAAAGGCTATAGGCCGTGCTCTACATTGTGTGGGTCGTATTCGTGGTGTTCCTCTCCAATAAAAAGGGTTTTCTTCGCTAATAAACCACATTACCTCTTGTGTATTTGTTTCATCGTTTATCATCGTTCTTGAGCTATGCCCATATCATAACAATATTTTCATACGGTTTTCTTCATCTCCCTCGCCTATGGGGTTGGAGATGCTCTTATGTGACTGTGGGTCTGCCCATGGTCCCACTATTCATGCATGTAAAAACGGGCGAGTTCTATTGACCCTATTTTCATATCTAATGACATTAAGGAAAGTGAGGAAAAGCTCTTTACAGATCAAAGTACTATAATTTGCAACATCTCTTTGTATTACTTCCTCCTTTTTCATTAGAAAGTTTTCAGTTTGACTTTTTCATCCATAACCATGTAATTTTTACCCGGTGATTAGGAACCAAAACGATGCAATTTATCGATAATCTTTTCATAGAGTTGTAGAATTTGTTATAAAGTCAAGGCACGTGGATGATGTGTCAAGGAAAAAAAGTTCGGATAAAAGATAAATGGATTCCAAAGTAGCGAAGAAGCTCTATCATTATCCGAGAAGAGATGGCTGAGAAAAGGTAGATGCCTTGATCAATGAAAGTACGAGAAATTGGAAGTTCAGCTGTGTTAAAAACCATTTCAATCCTCAAACAACAGATTTAACTCAAAATCCCACACTTCTAGAAAGATGATGAACTCATTTTTCCTGCCAGAAGAAAAGGGGATTACACACTTAAGTCTGGATTTTGTGCAGTTGTGCAAATGAAAAGATTCTAAAATATTGAAAGCAACTTAGCAAGCTTCTAATCGTACTCTCTCAATGCTACTATTTGGAAAGAGAGTTGGCTGATGAAGTTTACCCCGAGAATTGCCCACTTCATATGGAGGCTTGCTCATGATGCCATATCCACAAAGGTCTTCTGAAAAGACAGTGAGCAACTGCTGCTTTTGTGCCCTATTTACAAAAACTGCATTATAACGAGCTCCCATCTGCTCTTCTAGTGCTCATGGAAACTTCCAGTTTGTTTTGGCCTACTACGTATTAGAGATATTTATATTCAACAATTCCCTACTGTGCAACATTGGCTGAAAGATTTCTTGGAGAGAAGGAGAGTTGATAATCTCTCAAGAGACTTTGTAGGAAAAAAGGTCTTTATCTGAAGCTGGATGATTTGGAAGGCCACTAACAATGAAGTGTTTGATGGAGAAAGATTCAACGATGGTGCAGTTGTTGGAAAGATATAGGTGTATTTAGAAGAATCTGAAAACAGAAAGATTAATAGAAATGATGAAAATACAGAAACAATAGACACTTACAGATGGTTAAATTGTCGAATGCTGAAGCAAGATAGAAGACAGTCGTTGTTCATGAAACGATCTCCGTGAAGTAATATTTGCCCCCCCCCACAGTTGGTTGTGCTTCGTTTTATTTATCTACAGACACGGGAAAATTTACTCCCCAGAATGAAAGTCTTCACGTACTGCAGACAAAAGCACAATCTGCAGTACCGGCGAACCAAACTTTGTTTTGAGAGAAACTGGTAGTGAGTGAGAAAGAGAGAGAGAATTGTTGCTGGAGTTCGGATGGGAAAAACTGAGGGAGGAAGGTTCCTTTTATAGGCAGGTCGAGGAGCGGTTACAAAACCATTTGTGACTGTTCAAATTTGAACAGTAACGGTTGTAACTGTTCCAAAAGTTACAACTGTTGAAATTATTAACGGGCTGGATTAAAAGTTATTTTCTGGCCCAAAAAGATAAAGCCCAACCAACCACCACCCACCCGCACCGTGCCACGTCACGGCCCGAACCCAAACCCGAGACCGAGACCGAGCCGGCCGGACGGACGGCGGCGACGGCGCGCGCGCGCTCGTGTGGTGGTTCGACCATTGTCTAGGTCCTCTCTCCTACACAAAATGTGTATCACCCGAAGGGCGTTCCCTTAGTACTAAACCTTTGAGTAGATGAACTACTCTTCTCTTCCTCATTTCCAAGATGTGGGTGCATTTAAAATTGAGCAATTGAAGTGGCCAACTTCAACGCCTAATTTCTCATTCACCCGTTAATGGTTTTTGACGTTTGGGATCTTGAATCGATCCCTTGTTACCTAGTTTAATAATATGTTAACGTTGATCCAAGTTCTTAGTTATAACTTGACCGAAATTGGGTAACAAAAGCATGGTTCGAAAACCATTTTACAACAATCCCCCACATGAATAACAAATTAGCGTTTATGCTGAAAGTGTCGATCTCATTTGTGGATTTCTCTCAGTGGTAATTAATTGCCTAAGGAAAGGTGGTCATAGAACTTGAACCTTTACCTTAGTGAGATACTATAGGGTATACTGGCTAGACAGTGTGTGAAGCGCTTTGAACTGCTTTGCCGTGTCGTATACCTTGTCGATAGTAACCACACAAATAAATACCGAAACATAGTTGGTTCTCATGGTTGTGTTCATTTCGGCCTTGAAACACTTTGCCTGGTCTTCATGAGTAGTCTTTAGAGGAGTGTAGCCTTTTTCATCCTCCTAGAACCGGCCCCAGTTCCTACTCCCATAGGTGAGACACATTTAAGGGTATAAATCCATACTCTTATTAACATGTGACCTCATTAAAAGCATTGCTTACCCTGGTCCTATCACTCTTCGTCCTAAGAATGGGATTGAAACGTTGTTTCATTTTTATGAGTGATTTTATATTTGCACAAATAGGTAGGTTGTCCCTTTTGAACCTAGTTCTTGGGATCTCCAGTCACCTAGGTTGGGTTTGCCGCTATTGTGCAACTCTTACAAGATAGGCTTTAGCCCCATTCCTCTCGACGAAATTGCAACCAATTCCCTCGATAGACCTTTGGTCAGCGGATTCGCTATATTTTACTTTGACTTTACGTAATTGATCGATATTATCCCTTGTGAGAGAAGTTGCCTTATAGTATTGTGTCTTCGACGCATGTGTCGAGACATACCATCATATATACTATTTTGTGCCTTTGCTATTGCCGACTGGCTATCGCAGTGAATGCATATAGCAGGCACCGGTTGCGGCCATATTGGAATGTCTTCGAGGAAATGAATAAGTCATTCTGCTTCTTCCCCTGCCTTGTCTAATGCTATGAACTCTGATTCCATCGTAGATCTTTCAATGCACGTCTGCTTTGAAGACTTCCAGCATATTGACGCTCCTCCGAGTGTGAATACATAACCACTCGTGGACTTGGAATCTTTTGTATCAGATATCCAATTCGCATCGCAATATCTTTCTAGAACAGCAGGATAGTTTGAATATTGTAATCCTAAGTTTTTGGTGTATCGTAGATACCTTAATACTCGGATCAATGCTGTCCAGTGATCCTTTCCAGGATTACTAGTAAAACGACTTAGCTTTCCAACTGCTTGTGCGATGTCTGGCCTTGTACAATTCATTATGTACATCAGGCTTCCTATTATTTGCGCGTACTCAAGTTGTTTGATTGCCGAACCGCGATTTTTACCGAGATGCATGCTTGTGTCGACTGGTGTTTTTACTTGTTTGCTACTATCTTTGTCAAACTTTTCGAGAACTTTCTCGATATAGTGAGACTGAGATAATGCATACCCTGAGGACGTCTTAGAAACCTTGATTCCTAAAATGACGTCATCCACCCCTAAATCTTTCATATCAAAGCTTGTCGACAATAACACTTTGGTGGCACGTATTACTTTCTCGTTGTTTCCAAAAATCAACATGTCATCAACGTATAGGCATATGATGACACACCCATCAGCGTTTGTTTTAGAATATACACACTTGTCACATTCATTGGTTTTAAAACCATTTGTTGACATAACTTTGTCAAATTTTTCATGCCACTGTTTGGGTGCTCGTTTTAATCCGTATAAGGATTTCTTTAGACGACAATATTTGTTTTTGCTTCCTGAAACTTGGAACCCTTCAGGTTGTTCCATATAAATTTCTTCTTCTAGTTCTCCATTTAGGAATGCCGTTTTAACATCCATTTGATGAATTTCAAAATTAAAAATTGCTGCAATTGCAACTAGCATTCGAATGGATGTTATTCTAGTGACCGGGGAATATGTGTCGAAGAAGTCTAAACCTTCCTTTTGTTTGTATCCTTTTGCGACAAGTCTAGCTTTATACTTGTCGATGGAACCATCCGATTTAAACCCATTTTCAACCTAATGGTTTGCATCCTTGAGGAAGATCAACTAATTCCCACGTATTATTATGGAGAATTGATTCGATTTCGCTTTTTACCGCTTCCTTCCAATAGGGTGCTTCAACACTTGACATAGCTTCTTTGTAAGTCGCAGGATCATTTTCTACCATATAGGTAAGAATCTCCGGACCAAATGTTTTAGGAGCCTTTTGTCTTTTACTTTGTCTAGGCTCTTCTTCTAAGTTTTCTTCAAAAGCTATGTCATGCGCCCGCTTATTAGATAATTGCGTTTTCATTTCTTTATAAGGAAAGATATCCTCAAAGAATGACGCATGAGCCGATTCGATGATGGTATTCTCATGAATATCCGGAATTTCCGATTTATGAACCATAAAGCGGTAGGCGCTGCTATTTAATGCGTATCCAATGAAGACGCAATCAATTGTATTTGGACCTAACTTTACCTTTTCAGGCAATGGAGTAGCCACTTTTGACAGACATCCCCAAGTTCTTAGATGCTTGTATGCGGGTTTACGCCCTTTCCATAACTCGTATGGAGTTTTGTCCAATTTTTTTAGGTATTCTATTAAGAATATAATTGGCTGTTAATAGCGCTTCCCTCCACAAGTTTTGTGGTAGACCCGAACTTAAGAGTAATGCGTTAAGCATTTCTTTTAGGGTCCTATTCTTCCTTTCCGCCTCTCCATTTGTTTGAGGCGTATACGGTGCTGAAGTTTGATGGATTATTCCATTTTCAGCGCATGTAGTTGCGAATGGAGAATCGTATTCTCCTCCTAGAACTTCGAAGTATTTTAATCTTTTTGTTGAGTTGATTCTCTACTTCGGCTTTGAATTGTTTGAAAGCATCCAATGCTACATCTCGGCTATGTAACAAATAAACATAGCTATATTTGGTACAATCATCAATGAAGGTAATAAAATACTTTTTGCCGCTTCTTGTTTGGATAAACTTTAAATCACAAATGTCGGTGTGAATAAGTTCAAGAGGACATGTTGTTTTTGTACCAATCGGTTGAAACGATTGTCTTGTCATTTTTGTCTCTACACAAATTTCACATTTGTGATTTTCATCGATAGAACTTTTTGGAAGATGATCGGTATTCATTAATTTACGAATTGAGTCGTAAGTAACATGTCCTAATCTTCCATGCCATAAACAAGAAGAAGAGAGAGAAGACTCCGACAAATAGTTAAATATTGCTTTCTTATTCATTGCGGAAACAACCATTACATTTAGCTTGAAAAGCCCATCCTTCAAGTAACCCCTTCCTACATACTCCCCATTTTTGGTTAACACAAACTTGTCGGATTCAAAGACAAGTTTGAAACCCTTTTTGCTAAGTACAGAACATGAAACAAGGTTTTTCCTAATGTCGGGGACATGTAATACATCATTAAGTACAAGTTTCTTTCCGGACGTCATTTTGAGAATCAACCGTCCCTTTCCTTTGACTAAAGATGTGGCCGAGTTACCCATGTAGAGTTGTTCCTCGTTCTCGACTTCTTCATATTCGGCAAACATGTTCTTGTCGGCGCAAATGTGGCGAGTAGCCCCGGTATCAACCCACCATTCGTTTGGATTTCCTGCGGCGAGATTGACTTCGGAGATTACGGCGGCAAAGTCTTTATCATTGTTGCCTTCGGTGAGGTTTGCTTCCGGCTTCTTGCCCTTGAAAGTGTTTCTCCTTTTGCGGCAGTCCTTCTTCATGTGACCGACTTTCCCACAAATGAGACACAAACCTCTTTTTCTTGTAAGGGGCACTTGCCTTCCTCCTTTTGTGATTGTTCTTTTCTGGGCCTCCCTCCACAATGTTGATCCTTGAATGGTAACTTGTTGAGGGTCTTTCGTTGGCGATCCGGTTTCCTTCCTCAATGCGTAGGCGGACAATTAGTTCCTCCATCTTCATCTCTTTGCGCTTGTGTTTCAGGTAGTTCTTGTATGCTTTCCATGCCGGTGGAAGCTTGTGAATCATGACTGCAACGAGAAATTTCTCAGGCAGAATCATGCTTTCGGCTTGCACATCATGGATGAGGAATTGGAATTCCTGAACCAGTGACATAATAGATTTAGAATCCACCATCCTAAACTCCATAAAATTTTCTACTACAAATTTCTTGGCTCCCACATCCTGTGTTTTATATTTCTTTTCTAGGGAAAGCCATAGTTCTTTTGCAGTTTTTACAGAAAAATAGACATTGTACAGTTGATCATCTAAGCTATTGAGAATGTAATTTCTGGCAAGGAAGTCAGAATGCTTCCAAGCGTCAACTGCGACGAGTGCTTCTGCATCTGCGTTTGATGGAGTTTTAGGCGCATCATCCCTTAGGTATTTCTC
The DNA here is from genome assembly GCA_023055425.1 of Linanthus parryae. Lineage (NCBI taxonomy): Eukaryota > Viridiplantae > Streptophyta > Magnoliopsida > Ericales > Polemoniaceae > Linanthus > Linanthus parryae. The sequence goes on along the minus strand of JALGPY010000002.1, from coordinate 159,132,459 downwards.
CAAACCTAAGGTGGTGAGATAGAAGAGCATTTTTTGCTGCCAACGCTTGAAATCAATCCCCGTGAATTTTTCGGGTTTTTCTGCCGTCACTGCGTTGAGCGGAACAACCTGGTTGGCAGCCGCTGTCGCCATGTTGGACGGATTAGCCGGACGAGTTTCAGTCCTAGTTTATGACATTGCTGAAGATACAAATTTCTCAGCAAACAGAAAGAAAGTAGAAGAAGAGAAGAGTACAGAATAATAACAAAGCTGTAAACTAATCTGAAAAATGATACTGTTAAAAATTTTGTGTAAAACAGATTCTTTTAAACACCTATACAAATATTACTTCAGGTTTGTTGGAAAGATATAGGTGTATTAAGAAGAATATGAAAACAGAAAGATTAACAGAAATGATGAATATACAGAAACAATAGACACTTACAGATGGTTAAATTATCGAATGCTGAAGCAAGATAGAAGACAGTCTTGTTGTTCATGAAACGATCTCCATGAAGTAATATTTTCACCCCACAGTTGGTTGTGCTTCGTTTTATTTATCTACAGACACGGGCAAATTTACTCCCCAGGATGAAAGTTTTCACGTACTGCAGACGAAAGCACAATCTGCAGTACCGGCGAACCGAACTTTGTTTTGAGAGAAACGGGTAGTGAGTGAGAGAGAGAGAGAATTGTTGCTGGAGTTTGGATGGGAAAAAATGAGGGAGGAAGGTTCCTTTTATAGGAAGGGAGAGGAGCGGTTACAAAACCGTTTGTGACTGTTCAAATTTGAACAGTAACGGTTGTAACTTTTCCAAAAATTACAATTGTTGAAATTATTAACGGGCTGGATTAAAAGTTATTTTCTGGCCCAAAAAGATAAAGCCCAACCAACCACCACCTACCCGCACCGCGCCACGTCACGGCCCGGCCCGGCCCGAAGCCGAACCCGAGACCGAGCCGTCCGGACGGACGGCGGCGGCGGCGCGCGCACGCGCGTGTGGTGGTTCGACCATTGTCTAGGTCCTCTCTCCTATACAAAATGTGTATCACCCAAAGGGCGTGACCTTAGTACTCAACCTTTGAGTAGATAAACTACTCTTATCTTCCTCATTTCCAAGATGTGGGTGCATTTAAAATTGAGCAATTGAAGTGGCAAACTTCAAGCCTAATTTCTCATTCACCCGTTAATGGTTTTCAACGTTTGGGATCTTGAATTGATCCCCTTGTTACCTAGTTTAATAATATGTTAACGTTGATCCAAGTTCTTAGTTATAACTTGACCAAAATTGGGTAACAAAAGCATGGTTCGAAAACCATTTTACAACAGCAGTAACTGAAGAAAGTTTGAAATGTATTCAAGGGTGTAGTGAAGCAAGAGCCCAAGAGGGTGTTCCCCTATCTAATAAAAGAACATATCAGGGAGAAGTAAGCAATGTTAACATATGTCTTCCTCTTCCTAATGGATGGATAAAAAGTAACAAGGCTGCAATTTGGGTCAGAGAAAGAAAGAAAGCTCATCTTGGCTGAGTAGCTAGAAACAGAAGTGGTGAAATTTTAGAAGGTCAATCGAGCTCACAATACATTGAAAATCCATAGATGGAAAAAGCTATAGCCCTTAAAATGGCTTTTGTTGGAGGTCACGATATGTGAGAGAGTATTGACAGTTGGGGAATTCTTCCGTAGTCTTTCCATTCAGTAATCACAACTGTATAAAGTAATTACAATGACTAATTACACTAATTAAAATACTAGTCCTTTACTAAGTACGGTATATACAAAACTGTCCTAAGACTATTACTCCCCCGCAGTCGAAACTGTGGGCTCGCCAAAACTAAGATTGGAACGAAAGCGCTGGAACAAGGGGCGAGGGAGATCCTTGGTGAAGATGTCGGCGTACTGATAATCTGCAGGGATGTGCAACACGCAAAGCTGACCCAAACAAACCTTCTCACGAACGAAGTGGAGGTCAATCTCAACATGTTTAGTCCGCTGATGAAGAACAGGATTACCAGAAAGATAGACAGCATTCTTATTGTCACAATACACCATTGTGGCCCGAGGCGGGGAGACAGGCAGCTGAAGTAGTAAATTTCGGACTTAACATAGTTCGGAGACGACGTTAGCCACACCACGATACTCAGCCTCAGCACTAGAGCGAGAGACCGTATCTTGACGCTTGGACGACCAACTGAGAAGATTGTGTCCGTAGAAGACAAAGTAACCAGAAGTAGAGCGACGTGTGTCTGGGCAACCAGCCGAATCGACGTCTGTGTAGGTGGTGAGGGAATCAGTAGTGGAAGTAGAAAGCCGTAGACCGTTCTCAAGTGACCCACTGATGTAGAGTAAGATACGCTTCGGGGCATGAAAGTGCGGCTCACGGAAATCATGCATGATGAGACAGACCTGCTGGACCGCATACTGGATGTCTGATCGAGTGAACGTGAGATACTGCAGGGAGATACTCCGGAGTGGGACGAGTCTGCTGAATGATCATGGCAACCCTCCTGTAGGCAGGAGTGAGACCATTGGTTAGTTGGATAAATAGCCATTGGTTCGAGACTAGAGAGCCGACATTCCCTATACGATTCGCCAGGTTCTTCAACCGGGTGCAATATTCGTCGAGAGACGAGCAGTATTCCATGCGCATATTGACGAATTCCAATTCCTGTTCTGCCATCCGTGATCCCGTATTGTCGTGGAAGAGGTTTTCCAACTTCACCCACGCCTCTCTAGCAGTTTGACCGGGGGTGAGGATTGCCAGGGCTAACCTGTCGCTTATCGTTTGGTATATCCATGACAGGATTACCGAGTCAATAGAGCTCCAGAGAGGATCAGTGTCAGCAGGTGGAGGGGCTTTGTCGAGATGATCCGAAATGCCGCTTGTGCGGTGGCGTGAGGCCGGCGATGGGAAGATTAAGAGAGCTAGGGTTTGGAGAAGAGCTCTGATACCATGAGAGTTGGGGAATTATTCCGTAGTCTTTCCATTCAGTAATCACAACTGTATAAAGTAATTACAATGACTAATTACACTAATTACAATACTAGTCCTCTACTAAGTACGGTATGTACAAAACCGTCCTAAGACTATTAAGTATGACATTTGAAACTGATTGTAAAGAAGTAGTAGATTGGGTTCATGGCCCATGAAAATCCTCCCGGAAGATGAATACACTTGTTCAGGACATAAGCAACTATCTTCAAGAGAAGAAACATTGTGTGAGATGGATTGGAAGAGATGAGAACAAGGCAGTGGATTAGATAGTAAGAATTGGTAGTGTAAAAGGGCTACACTAGAATGGGAAACTTCCCCCACCCAAAGAACCAGATCGTTGTAAACGGGGAATAGAGATATATCTAAATAGTTGTGCTCTTATTCTGGGTTAAAAGGGTTACAATATAAAAAGTACTTTGGTATTAGAGATGAAAACTAGAGAGACTCATAGAAAAGGGGAAGAAAATAAGTTGTGTATATCATAGAGGAGAGAGAAAACTTCAATTATGGTTTTTTAACTAGGGATGGCAACTGGTCATACCCGTATCGGATCAGGCCCTTCTCGATCAAGATCCGACCGGGAGAAATGGGATCCAAATCCGGTCCAGATTCGTTCGGGTCATCACCGGATTCACATCGCGTTGTTCAGCCGATCCATAGATTCACATAGTATGTTGTCCGATCGGATTCGTATCCGATCATGCTAGGGTTTGTAATAATATACAAAAATAATATAAAAATAAACACTATTTCATACGCTCAGGCACGTTCGTAAGTTATGAAGCCTAAAAGACATAAGAAAGAGCTTCGTAGGTTGGATTTACCATTGTATTCTTCTGGGAAGTGTAAGTGGGGAGGTAATATGGTTATATTTGTACAGAACAAATATTTGTCGGATCGGATCAGGTAATAACCCGTTGGATTTTCCATCAGATCCAAATCCAGATCCAACTCCGATTGGGTTTTGCTTTCTAGATCCAAATTCGATCCATTTTTAATTGGGAAGAATTTGGATACGATCCATTCGGCTCGGATCTCAGACCGGGTCAGACCATATTGAATGGAGAGTGACCCTTCTTTTTATACAATTTCGATTACGGCAGCAAATTGGTGATGATGTGGTTGTACGAAGCAGCACGCCCCATGTGAGGCGTTATGCCAATGACCTCAGCAAATCGTAGCCAGCAGTACCAAACTTGTGTATACACTGGGTCAGGAAAGTGAAATCCACAACATACAAGGGTCAAAGATTGGACGAAAACCATCTGCGACAAGCCTTATTCTAGCCTCCAAGCCACTAGATCCCCTAGTTCCTGTGCGAGCTGCAATATGTGAGGGGACCATGTCTAATGGTCCCCATATGTTGACATGGAATAATCTGGTGTGCATGGAACACCATAGGGTATCCAGTTGTAGGCTACTGATAGATCCACATAGCTACAAACCAGGACCATATTTTGGACTATCTACATTAGCCCCATTGTCCATGTGCACTAGCAAGTTACTGAATGGTTAGAAGTTTTGTGAGGATTAGACGCATCTTTGTAGCTGATAACGCCCAAATAGGGGTTATCTTTTAGCCTGATTTGACGTGTCTTTGTGCTGGAAAACCACGTTTTAGCCAGAATTCACCCTCGGAAAGCCTCGGTTTTAGGAACGAGACGTTTATTTGCTCTTCGTGAATTTCTGCATGTTTCGTACTTTTATTGGATATGATCGCGGGTTTTTTCATGTTTTTACAGGAACAGGTACGGAAAGTGCATTGGGATGCGTGCCGAGTCAGAACCGGGATCGCCTCGGGAATCGTGCAGAAAATGCTCGGAGCAGGATTTGACCGAGACTGGTACGAGGGAGAGTGGAATGGAAAACGGAAAGACTGGAGGAAAAAACGAGCCGTGAAACCGACCGAGGAAGCTGAAAACGCCAAAACCGAGAATCACCGGGATGCGCTCGGTTGACAATATCTTGAGCTTGACTTGGAATTTTGAAGTGAAACCGGGGGCAAAAGAACGGAGATGTCAAGGGCTTTCCGAAAAGAGGTTATAATTCTGAAACGGAGTCCGGCCAAAAAACCGACTCCCGTCAAGTGTGGGTCCAAGACAGGCCACGCCCAAGTAAGGAGTCTCGGTTCCCGTTGTCCAGAGTCAGGAGCAACTATTTCATGTTCGTGACGATTTCCGGGACAGTTTTGGCCTAGGGGTATTTTGGTCATTTTGGCACCGGGCCCGGGTTTCCGGAGTCAAGTTCAGATTTTGTCTCCCAAATTCAGTCAGCAGTTTTCCTATGGCCAGAGTCAGGATTGAACAGAATTTGGAGCGGTTTTGACCCAGGGGTATTTTGGTAATTTTGACAAGTTTCGGGTCAAAACGCTGGACGGGAACACGGGAAAGCAGGAAGACACCTCGAAAGGAAAACCGGAGATTTCAGGCAGAAGTGTGGGACCCGGAAGACCCAACCGGGCCCACAAGAGGACCAAGCCGGGCCAGGACACAGCCCTGCCTGCGTATATACGCAGGGCTGCGTATATACGCAAGGCTGCGTATATACGCAGGCAGGGGGGTGGGGGATGATGATTTTTTTTTGGGCCCTGGTTGCGTATATACGCAACCCTGCGTATATACGCAGCCAGTTTGATTTTTTTTTCTCGAGTCGGTGGACCGATGGCAGTTTTCGTAATTTCTGGCGGAAGCGTTTTGGGAAAAAACAGCACTATTTAGAGACTCGTCCAGACTCGTTTTGATCATCAACACAAGACAGCACAACCGGAGGAGTCGGAGTATCCCGGAGAGCACGGAAACGCGAATCCAGATTCAAGACACCCGTTTGCTCTTCTTCTCTCTTATTCAAAAACTGTGTTATTTACGTTATGAATTTAATTAGCTAAACTTTTACCTAGGTTCTCGGTGAACCTAGGGTTTCGTTTCAGAGATTAGTTCTACGTTTTAACTATGAATTCATGATCGTACTATCTTAATATCAGCAGCTTTATTCGTTATTCTGTCTTTGAATTTTACTGTTTATGCATGATCGGAGTCGCGAACCAGAATTGCTACAGACCCGAGCCGGTAGGTGAAAACGTCCGGTTAGGGTTAGGAAGAGAAGACAGAATTTAGCACCTTACCCCGATGGGCCGACTAGCGAAGGAGAGTTAGGACTAGCCTGAAATCGTTGAGACCAACTGTTAGAGAATCTGACCCGGGCCATCAGGACAGGTTAGAAACCCTAGCAGCCTTAGAACGAGACTGCAAAATTTAGGCAGCTTAACAGGAATCCGACAGATTGCAGGATTGTGATAACGTGCAGGAAAAGAAAAGATACTGCACAATTGGTACGTGGCACGGATAACGAGACTGCTGTGTGTTTTCATGTCAAACAAAGAACGAAAATCTGAAGAACCCTAGGGGATCCCGGGACCTAGTACCTCAAACCCTAGATTTACAACACGCACAATTATTCAGAAAATTCTCACAAAAAGATTTACGTTTCAGTTATTTACTTTCAGTACTTAGTTAGTAAGCAGAATCTCAAACTACTCCTCCGTTTTACACTCTGTTTGTTAAAACTGGTTACTAGAAAAACCTGCAAAGTCCCTGTGGGATCGATAATCCGAGTCGAAAATACTCTCTATACTACTTGATTTGTATACTTGCGAATAGTACGCTAAATTGCGCATCAAGTTTTTGGCGCCGTTGCCGGGGACTTTTTAGGGTATTTAGTAATCCGAATTAATTTTCAGAGTTTTTATTTTTATTTTATTTTTTCTTTTTTTTTCGTAAACTGCTCTTGAGAACTCTACTTTTTCAGGATGGGCGACAATACCGAGAGAACGCCAGAACTGCCCGAGACACGTACTCCAGCCGAGATGGCTCGGTACATCGAGGATCTGATCGCAGCAGGATTCACAGCCCGGAGCAACCAGAGGACATACAACCGGTCTGGGAAGGCGTTGGTGGAGAATTTCGAAGTCCCCACGGGGGGGCATGAGCGAGCTATTGTGGTGCCCGAGATCACCGCAGAATACTTTGACATCAAACCCTCCACCATCCAGACGGTGCAGACCCTCTGTCCATTCCATGGCAAAGCTGACGAAGACCCGAACGACTTCATCGGGAAATTCGAGGACTACTTCAACAAAGTCCGGTATAAGGGAGTTAAAGCCGAGGCACTCATGCTAATACTCTTTCCATACTGCCTGTACGGAGTGGCCAACGACTGGCTCGAATCCCGACCACCCAGGTCCATCATAACATGGGAGGGGTGTGTCACCGATTTTCTGGCCAAATTTTACCCCGCCTCCCGGGTCATCCAGTTACAAAGCGAGATTCTGTCATTCAAGCAGAAGACAGGGGAGACGGTGGTAGACGCATGGGATAGATTGATGAAATTAGTGAAAAAGTGCCCGAACCACGGTTTTGGAGACCCGAAGATCCTGCAGGTATTCTACCATGCCCTAGACAGGGAGAGTGCTGACAGGATTGACCGAGAAGCCGGAGGAAATTTTCTGTACCATGTGGACAAGGACGGTGCCTATGAGTTGATGAAGAAATTAGCCAAACTGGACACTCGCCTGTTTGACGATCGCAGGATCACGGCCCGAGCCGAGCCAGTGGAAGACGACCGGATAGACAATCTGGCCAAGATCGTTCAAGATTTGGTCAAGAAAGTTTACTCAACTGATGCAGTAGGAAAACCAGATTTGGACACAGCCATCGAGGGGCTCGGAAATGAAGATTCCAATTACGTACAGCAGCAGTGGGACCCGAGCCGGTACAGACCGGGTACGAGAGATCATCCCGGATTCCGGTACGGAAACCTGAACGCAACAGTTTATGCACCGGGTGCAACGACCCCCTTATCCGACTCGGACGAATCGGGGAGGACGAGGCTAAAAGTAATGGCGGAGAATCAAAAGCACAACATCCAACATATATATTACATGCTATTAAACATTACAAAACGTCCTCGAGTCTGTCATACTTTCCTATTATACATTATGCTAACGTTATTCATACTATTTTACAGCGTGTGACTAAACCTCCTTAGTGAGTCTCGTACCCGGTCATGCCGTAGTCTTCTTCATCTAAACCTGCGGGGGAAGGAAACAAAGACCGCAGTTTTCTAAAATCAGCATAAAGTACTGAGTAAGCAACACCCAAGCTCGTAAAACGGAAGACGAGGCATGTTTACTTTTCATGTAATAACAAAGAGGAAGGAATTATAATACAGTAAACTTGAAGAGTAAAGTATGACTCAAATGTAATCTTCTCTTTCTTTTAATCTCCTTTTTCAACTTGTAAACGGGGAATACGATTCCCAATCTCTTCTTCTTTTCTTTTATAACTGTCCAAATCTCATAGAAAACTGTATTATTAACTTTGTTGACACGGGGAAGAATCTACTATTCTATCACTAGCTACCATGACCTTAACTACCGGCAGCCCCCAAAGACTTCTTGCGGCCAGAGGGGTGAGTACATGGAGACACCCGGCAGGTTGCGACCGGGTTAAAATAAACGGGTCGGGTGACCGAAGTCAACCACGACCAATCTAAATCACGGGCCGAGTGACTGAAGTCAACACGACAATAATGAGCTTCTCCCGTACAACTCTTTTCACTTTACGTTATTACGCATTATTATTTTTGTGTGTGACAGTACCAAATCAAAGCAACTTCTGTAAAATATAAAGTAGTCACAAATAAGACATATAAATCACAAAATACAATTTTGAGACAATTATTGAAAATCACATTACGACACGAAAAGGAAGCTGGGCACACTAGGCTTGGCATATTACTTACCTCGCTTCTCAATGACTAGCACGTAGCGTTCCCCTAGAAAGACACGTAGTCTTCGTCAACTGATTCGTCACCTACGCGTTTATCGATACACGTGTTAAAGTATGATTTCTATAAACTTGAAGAGTTTCATTTAACTTTCCTATACTATACTTATATTTTCTTTTCTTAATAACATTTTTAAATTATACTATTATTATATGGAAATATATAAATTAATATTTACTAAATGTTATTTTAGCCAATTTATTTATTTTCTAAGTAGCTAAAATTCTTTAAAGAGTATGCCATTAAAATAACCATTTAGTTATCAAATTCATAGAAACTAAATATGGAAACTATTAAAAATATATAATAAACAAAATTGATTTTTAAGTTAGGAGGAATTATTCTTCTTACAAATAATTGCTTCTTTATAACTTGAGAAAATCGTTAAATATATAAAATAATTACGACTTATATTTCTAGTTCAATTTATTGTCAAGAGGACAACTTCTATTTAAATAGAAATTATTTTTGCATAGATTATCTATATATTTAAATCACTTTTACTTAATTAAACTAATAACTGTATTTTGTAGAAATGGATTTAAAAACATAAAATAATCATGTTTTATTTTCAAACAAAATCTTATTTAACTAGACACTATTTTTTTATCTTAACTTAATTTTATTTTATTATAATTATTACTATTATTATTTCTATTATAACTACCATTATTATTATTGTCATTAGTATTATCACTATTGTTATTATTATTATTATTATTATTATTATTATTATTATTATTATTATTATTATCATTATTATTATTTATTAAAATTACTACTACTATTTTTATTACTATTATTACTACTACTATCATTATTATTATTATTAGTATTAATTCTATTCTTATAATTGATATTATTATTATTATCATTACTACTACTACTACTACTACTACTACTACTACTACTACTACTACTACTACTACTACTACTACTACTACTACTACTACTACTATTATTATGATTAATTTTATTACTACTATTGTTATTATTATTACTATGGCTATTGTTTTATTTTTTTTTTATTTTTTTTTATTTTTTTTTTGAAATAACTATGGCTATTATTAGTATTATTATTATTATTATTATTATTAAAATAATAGCTATAAAGTGTATGAATTAATTTTAACTTTAAAATCATAATTTTATTTATTTTTATATTTTCAGATTGCTAAATAACAAAGAAACCCCCATAGTTTACTGAAACAACAGAAATACCCCCCTCTTATAGCTAAAATAGTTTCTGAAAATGACAACTACCTCCCCCCTTAGCATGAATTTACAATTTTATCAATCTAAACGTGAATCTAAGCTTCTAGATATGATTTTGATTATGTAAATCAACTCAAGGCGAAGATTAGAGCGTACCGGTACCAAAGATCGCAAGAAACGATCGAGAAACGGTCCGGGTCGAGTTTCCCGTCGATGGCCACGGTGGTGGTTCTCGAGTCCGGCGAGTAGAGCGTTGCTGGGTTCAATTGGGCCTTCTACTGGCTTAGTCGAGTCCCTAGGAGTGGTTTAGTGTCAATTTCAGGGGGGTGGGTGCTCTGTTTTAGCTTGGCGGAGCTCCTCGCCGGCGACAATGGTGGACCGGCGGCGGTGGTGGTCGTGCTCTGCTTTTGGGTTGCTCAGCTGCTGTTATTTCTTCTTTTACTCTGTTCAGATCGTGGTAGAGAGGAGTGTGAGAGGGACAGAGAGGGGAAGTGGGAAGAAAACAGAGGAGGTGGTCTTGGTGGTCGTTCGGGTTTCTCGCCGGAAATTGCAGCGGCGACGGTGGTGGCTTCTAGCCACTGTTCCTGCTGTTGTTGCTTCTCAGTTTCTGGGCAGGGAAGAGGGTGAGGCAGAGAGAGAGAAAAACAGAGAGCTAGGTGGAGGTGTGGGTGTTGGTGGTGCTCTCGGTGGGTCTCCTTGGTGGCAGCAGCGGCGGTGGTGTTGGTGGTTCCGTCTAGCTACTGCTGCTGCTACCTTTCTGCAGAGGAGAGAGTGAGATAGAGGGAGAGCTGGAGGGGGAGAAAGAGTGATGGAGGTGGTCGCGGCGGTGGTTGTTTTCGCCTGAGGCGTTGGTGGTTGGTGGAGGTGAAGAAGACGAGGGTGAGGACGATGATGATGATGATCATGAACTGGTGATCGTGAGGTGTTTAAATAGGAGGGTTAAAGTAGCGGTGATGTTGATAGTGGCGGTGGTGTTGTCGGGGGTTGGTTGCCGCAAGAAGAAAAGTAGAAGAAGAAGAAGAAGAGAAATTGAAAGTGAAGAAGAGAAAGAAAACAAGAGAGAAAAAGACAAATGAGGAAAAACAAATCTGATGAAACTTCTCTATAAAACTATTGGGTGTGGCTAGTCACACCAATTAGTGTGTGGCACAATTACGAAGCTATGCGGTGGTTTTACCCGTGCTACGATTTAAGGTTAATAAATCGTTCGCGTAATTATTTACAATACTATTTTAATATTTCTTAAGATTTAACGAAACTAAAAATAATGTACACAATTTTATTTTATTTTTCTTTTACGGATAAATTTTATATATAACCTTGTTAAGTTTACTACTTTACCCCTAAGTATTTTACGGGGTATTACATTCTTCCCCCCTTAAAGACAGCTTCGTCCTCGAAGCTAAAATCAGACAAATAATCACGATACTGAGACCACTTGGCGACCAACTTATTTTCGAAGTAATGTTCCCCCAGGTAAGAAATCTTTATCCGACAAATCTTTATTTGATACTCCCTACACATATGGAACGTACTTGTAATATTAAGTAATGTTGTAACTTATTTCAGTTATTACAAGTTAATGATGTGCCTGATATGACGATACTGCTGTTCTTGACATGAAGCGATTTTAAACGAAGGGTGGCATCCTCTCCCCCTTAGAGAGTGACGTCCCCGGAACTCCTTATGAATATATCTTCTAACATTACCCTGATCATTCAGTCGGAGGTCGACTTACCCGAACACAAAGTAAGATATGACTTCAACTAGTCTTTTACTTCACAGTCCTGCGAAACCTTTGATACAATCGAATTATGTAATTAACCTCTAGAAATAACTGGTAAGAAAATCAGCATCCCATGGGCTCAAACATCTATTTAGTGATGGACTCCAATTCGCACATTTTCACATATGAATCTTACCAACTGTCAGACACCTCATTGTATACCATAATCCCAAAGGCGAAGTCTAAACACTCCAAATGATAGTAAGATCTTCCAAATCCTTGATAAACAACATAAGCCACCTTTATTGCTCATTTTATTTTAATAGTAACTCCAGATGTAAATCAACAAAGAAACTATAACATGTTCCCATCATACAGAGCACATAGTTATACGGGTTCCCGGGCTCCAAAGGTATATTCATACTAACATTTATGCTCCTCTAGTAAAAATTTAGTAACAAAGCTCCAAGTAATAATGCCCCAAACAACTATTAACCTTTTAGCCACACAAAGCGCTCTATTCATCATAACAAAGGATCGACAACAATAGATAACAAAACCTCATGATACTATAGATTGTAACCACCGATTCCATAACTGAGTTGTCACTTCCAAAATTCCCGAGACTTTGTAATAATTTGTGATGACCAGACTCCCAAACAATTTATTTTAAGAATGTATACTCCAATACGAGGTTAACAACAAGACTTCAAATAGAATTTATGTGAACAATACGTACCACCAGAAAAGGAACGTATATGACCGAGACATGTTATCATATCATATAATCCCAAAAAGAGAACTCCCGACAATATCAATAACTAAATCCTTAGGGTAGTTGCTCTTACAATATACCTCCAAATGGAAATTCCAAACTGTTGCAACACCTCAAATCGGTCTAGTTGAAAGCATCTAGGATCTAATGGGTGAACCCTACGTCATTCGATCAATTTCCCAACGTCTCCTCAATTTACCCTTATTACAAATTATTTATTTATTTATTTATTTATTTATTTATTTACTTTTATTTATTTATTTATTTATTATTATTATTATTATTATTTTGCGCCTGATATCCAAATCTCACTCATATCTGGTTGATCTCTTGTAAATCGCACTTCCCTTGCTTAATTGGTAACAGACTGTCTAAAAATCTATCCTTGAACCCCACTGATCCAGATATTATACGTGACCACTTGCCATACTGATGTATTCTGACCTCAATTAAAATTATCTCGAAGTATATTCGCTATCTTGTCCCTTTTGCATATCTACCGACTTTGATTGATTTAGTGAGGAGGACACATAACAAGAATGTGCACACATGCATGCAATATAACTCATGGTTCATAATCACAATTATTTCTAAAATATAATTAGCTATGAAATTTCCACGTAAGCTTGTTAAGCTATGCAACTTTCCTTTTTCTTGAAAACTAACTTTGGCCCAATCAGGCGATCAGATTCTTGATGCCATGTCCTCGGATTGATCTTGTCAATTAAGCCTGATATGTTATCACAATATTATGATTTCAATACTACGACAATGAATCATAGAGCATACATTTTCATGCTACCATATACCACATTACACCTCACATACTGCTACCACACTATGAGAAGTCAAATATTCAAGCTGATAGAAGTTTTATATTTTATAGTTGGTAATTTGTGCAGATCTACTACTGAGCTAACTATTCCTTGAGGTTTTTAGCTGCTTCTCTTGTTCGTATCTGGAGTTGAATGTCTCACAGTAAGTTCTTATAGGAATCCAGTATGGACAAACTTAGGGTTGTACTTCAATAACTGTTTGTTGCACACAGCGATAAATAACGTGCTTTCGTTTCATCGAAGTGACAACATTCATACGTTTCCCTTTAATATTTTAGTTTGACCCCGAACAACTATTTAAGTCCATCACTCCTCGTAGTCCAAATTTGATACTGCAGAGTCCAATAAAAAAAATGCTCCTTGACCTCGGATTCTAACAAGTCTCCAAATTCAAAGTTAGAATATACCTCCAGTTTCAAACATTTAACACAAACTCCAAATTCATTGTAACCTCTTGTCTCAGACTAATTCAATAAAGTTCGTTCCGTAAAACGTAAGCTCGTCCGACAGAACTCCCAAGTGACATACGCGAACACACCTAAGAATAAAATCATAATTGAACACATACTGTAGCTGTAAACAAAGACTTCGTAACAGTACTCCAAGTATTCCTCAATAGCTCAGATAGTTACCCAATATAAGAAGCTGCTAATATTTTCTATAGCGGAATAGTAACTCCCAAGTCAATGTAATGAAATAAGAAACTCTAAATATAAACTTAACAGATTCCAAACAAGACTTCCAAAATTTTATGTTACCACTCCAGAAAATTTGATATACCCATCATGCAAATTTTAGAGTAACCCTGATTAAATGTGTCACTTGATACATCTAAGTCTTGTAGGAGAACATTGATACTCCACAGTTTAAACGTCAACCCTCTCGAGTTAGTCCCACAACTCCAAAAGTTATATATAGTCAAACAGACATCCCAACCTTCAAGCAGCACTAGGATAACAAGACTCCAAGTAACGCCATAATTACTTAAGTATTATTAAAGAGCCCAAATCATTTAGAATGGAACAACCTAGATAGTCCTTTGATTACAAATTATGAAGAAGTAAACTCCAATCAACCATTAACACATCAAACCCTTTAATAAATAAGGCCGCAAAATTATAGTTGAAACAGGTTGAAACTCTGTGGGTTGACCTCGTTGATTCTCAGGTGAGGGTGGGTGGGACCTACCTCCAAAATATACTATTTGATTTCCTGAAAAGACTCCCAAAATTAATTCATTATTGACTCCAAATTTCAGATTACAATCCCAATCAGTGTCTAGAGTATGTCACCAAATTTATGTACAAATATTGTAAGTGAAACTAGGATTCGCCAGTCAAGTACCTCAATGTTCGTATCACATCTCTATCCTCATATTTCTCATGAAGTCACATACCCTTTCAACATCACTATCGACTGAAGGTTTGCCCCGAGTGATTAATGTTCTACGCAGTCTGTTCACGTTGGACCTTGCTAGTGTGGTATTATATTGGTATGATAATCACTTTCTATAATGCCCTTGGTTATGCTATCATTTTCTCAGGGATTGAGATGTTTCATCTTTTAAATGCGCAACTACAAGTATATACCACACAACCATCATCACATAGCAACTTTACATTAAAGCACATATAAAGTGTGTCTGCAAATGAAATGATGCATCTAGTATGAATCAAATACTGTTCTTATCTTTCTTTCAATCGTGTAAATGAAGATCATTCACAATTAATAAAACTGATTCACATAATAGTGTAACACACCGCGCTTCTTGAGGCAGGTTGCGGGTGGGCGGGAGAATACCAAGACCTATGCCTAAGCTACCCATACCCCAAACGGCTTTTCCAATTTTAATTATCTTGCCCTATGTTCATTTTAAGTTGCCCTACAGGTTTTAATTCCCATTTAATGGATAGCCGGCTCTGATACCACCTGCAACGACCCCCTTATCCGACTCGGACGAATCGGGGAGGACGAGGCTAAAAGTAATGGCGGAGAATCAAAAGCACAACATCCAACATATATATTACATGCTATTAAACATTACAAAACGTCCTCGAGTCTGTCATACTTTCCTATTATACATTATGCTAACGTTATTCATACTATTTTACAGCGTGTGACTAAACCTCCTTAGTGAGTCTCGTACCCGGTCATGCCGTAGTCTTCTTCATCTAAACCTGCGGGGGAAGGAAACAAAGACCGCAGTTTTCTAAAATCAGCATAAAGTACTGAGTAAGCAACACCCAAGCTCGTAAAACGGAAGACGAGGCATGTTTACTTTTCATGTAATAACAAAGAGGAAGGAATTATAATACAGTAAACTTGAAGAGTAAAGTATGACTCAAATGTAATCTTCTCTTTCTTTTAATCTCCTTTTTCAACTTGTAAACGGGGAATACGATTCCCAATCTCTTCTTCTTTTCTTTTATAACTGTCCAAATCTCATAGAAAACTGTATTATTAACTTTGTTGACAAGGGGAAGAATCTACTATTCTATCACTAGCTACCATGACCTTAACTACCGGCAGCCCCCAAAGACTTCTTGCGGCCAGAGGGGTGAGTACATGGAGACACCCGGCAGGTTGCGACCGGGTTAAAATAAACGGGTCGGGTGACCGAAGTCAACCACGACCAATCTAAATCACGGGCCGAGTGACTGAAGTCAACACGACAATAATGAGCTTCTCCCGTACAACTCTTTTCACTTTACGTTATTACGCATTATTATTTTTGTGTGTGACAGTACCAAATCAAAGCAACTTCTGTAAAATATAAAGTAGTCACAAATAAGACATATAAATCACAAAATACAATTTTGAGACAATTATTGAAAATCACATTACGACACGAAAAGGAAGCTGGGCACACTAGGCTTGGCATATTACTTACCTCGCTTCTCAATGACTAGCACGTAGCGTTCCCCTAGAAAGACACGTAGTCTTCGTCAACTGATTCGTCACCTACGCGTTTATCGATACACGTGTTAAAGTATGATTTCTATAAACTTGAAGAGTTTCATTTAACTTTCCTATACTATACTTATATTTTCTTTTCTTAATAACATTTTTAAATTATACTATTATTATATGGAAATATATAAATTAATATTTACTAAATGTTATTTTAGCCAATTTATTTATTTTCTAAGTAGCTAAAATTCTTTAAAGAGTATGCCATTAAAATAACCATTTAGTTATCAAATTCATAGAAACTAAATATGGAAACTATTAAAAATATATAATAAACAAAATTGATTTTTAAGTTAGGAGGAATTATTCTTCTTACAAATAATTGCTTCTTTATAACTTGAGAAAATCGTTAAATATATAAAATAATTACGACTTATATTTCTAGTTCAATTTATTGTCAAGAGGACAACTTCTATTTAAATAGAAATTATTTTTGCATAGATTATCTATATATTTAAATCACTTTTACTTAATTAAACTAATAACTGTATTTTGTAGAAATGGATTTAAAAACATAAAATAATCATGTTTTATTTTCAAACAAAATCTTATTTAACTAGACACTATTTTTTTATCTTAACTTAATTTTATTTTATTATAATTATTACTATTATTATTTCTATTATAACTACCATTATTATTATTGTCATTAGTATTATCACTATTGTTATTATTATTATTATTATTATTATTATTAATATTATTATTATTATTATTATTATTATTATTATTATTATTATCATTATTATTATTATTTATTAAAATTACTACTACTATTTTTATTACTATTATTACTACTACTATCATTATTATTATTATTAGTATTAATTCTATTCTTATAATTGATATTATTATTATTATCATTACTACTACTACTACTACTACTACTACTACTACTACTACTACTACTACTACTACTACTACTACTACTACTACTACTACTATTATTATGATTAATTTTATTACTACTATTGTTATTATTATTACTATGACTATTGTTTTATTTTTTTTTATTTTTTTTTATTTTTTTTTTTGAAATAACTATGGCTATTATTAGTATTATTATTATTATTATTATTAAAATAATAGCTATAAAGTGTATGAATTAATTTTAACTTTAAAATCATAATTTTATTTATTTTTATATTTTCAGATTGCTAAATAACAAAGAAACCCCCATAGTTTACTGAAACAACAGAAATACCCCTCTCTTATAGCTAAAATAGTTTCTGAAAATGACAACTACCTCCCCCCTTAGCATGAATTTACAATTTTATAAATCTAAACGTGAATCTAAGCTTCTAGATATGATTTTGATTATGTAAATCAACTCAAGGCGAAGATTAGAGCGTACCGGTACCAAAGATCGCAAGAAACGATCGAGAAACGGTCCGGGTCGAGTTTCCCGTCGATGGCCACGGTGGTGGTTCTCGAGTCCGGCGAGTAGAGCGTTGCTGGGTTCAATTGGGCCTTCTACTGGCTTAGTCGAGTCCCTAGGAGTGGTTTAGTGTCAATTTCAGGGGGTGGGTGCTCTGTTTTAGCTTGGCAGAGCTCCTCGCCGGCGACAACGGTGGACCGGCGGCGGTGGTGGTCGTGCTCTGCTTTTGGGTTGCTCAGCTGCTGTTATTTCTTCTTTTACTCTGTTCAGATCGTGGTAGAGAGGAGTGTGAGAGGGACAAAGAGGGGAAGTGGGAAGAAAACAGAGGAGGTGGTCTTGGTGGTCGTTCGGGTTTCTCGCCGGAAATTGCAGCGGCGACGGTGGTGGCTTCTAGCCACTGTTCCTGCTGTTGTTGCTTCTCAGTTTCTGGGCAGAGAAGAGGGTGAGGCAGAGAGAGAGAAAAACAGAGAGCTAGGTGGAGGTGTGGGTGTTGGTGGTGCTCTCGGTGGGTCTCCTTGGTGGCAGCAGCGGCGGTGGTGTTGGTGGTTCCGTCTAGCTACTGCTGCTGCTACCTTTCTGCAGAGGAGAGAGTGAGATAGAGGGAGAGCTGGAGGGGGAGAAAGAGTGATGGAGGTGGTCGCGGCGGTGGTTGTTTTCGCCTGAGGCGTTGGTGGTTGGTGGAGGTGAAGAAGACGAGGGTGAGGACGATGATGATGATGATCATGAACTGGTGATGGTGAGGTGTTTAAATAGGAGGGTTAAAGTAGCGGTGATGTTGATAGTGGCGGTGGTGTTGTCGGGGGTTGGTTGCCGCAAGAAGAAAAGTAGAAGAAGAAGAAGAAGAGAAATTGAAGGTGAAGAAGAGAAAGAAAACAAGAGAGAAAAAGACAAATGAGGAAAAACAAATCTGATGAAACTTCTCTATAAAACTATTGGGTGTGGCTAGTCACACCAATTAGTGTGTGGCACAATTACGAAGCTATGCGGTGGTTTTACCCGTGCTACGATTTAAGGTTAATAAATCGTTCGCGTAATTATTTACAATACTATTTTAATATTTCTTAAGATTTAACGAAACTAAAAATAATGTACACAATTTTATTTTATTTTTCTTTTACGGATAAATTTTATATATAACCTTGTTAAGTTTACTACTTTACCCCTAAGTATTTTACGGGGTATTACACCGGGGTTCTAGCACAGGCCACCAGCCCAGCAGGCTGCACCGACGCAGCAGGCTCTGTCGGGCCCATCTGCACAGCAGTACGACGCTCAGATGAAGGAGATCAAGTCCATGTTCCAGACCAAGGAGTCCCGGTTCAAGCACATGGACGCCCTGACAGCCGACGTGCAGATGACCAAAACGTCACTGCGCGCTTTGGAGGTACAAGTTGGACAGTTAGCACAGCAGCTAACGGAGAGACAGCCAGGAAACTTGCCCTTGAATACTGTGAATAATCCACGTGCTCAGGTCAATGCCATCACCACTCGGAGTGGATTAGCACTACAGGATCCGCCGTATCCTAGCCATGCACGTGCAGAAAAGTCGAAGGAAATCGAGCGCGAAATATTTGGCCAGGATAACAGCTCAGCTGACCGCCCCCAGCCGAAGGGCTCGGTTGAGCAGGATGTAGTGCATAACGAGAAGGAAGCAGAAACGGTACCTGTTTCCAAGGAGGTGCCATATCCTTTGAAGACACGAAAGAGGGATGATAGCAAGGACTACGCCAGATTTCTCGAGATTTTCAAACAGCTGAAGATCAACATACCCTTTGCGGAGGCATGGCAAAGATGCCCACTTATGCCAAGTTCCTCAAAGATATTTTGTATGGACGGAAACGTATGAGCGATTTTGAGACAATAAATCTGACGGCAGAAGTGAGCAACTGTGTGAAGAATGGGCTACCGAGGAAGAGGAAGGACCCTGGCAGTTTTGTCATCCCGGTGACCCTAGGTGATGCTTACACAGGAAAGGCTCTGTGTGACCTAGGGGCCAGTATCAATCTGATGCCGTTATCAATTTTCAAAACTTTGAAAATTGGTGAACTCAGGCCCACCAGAATCAAGCTGCAGATGGCGGACAGATCCGTGAAGCAGGCTTACGGAGTTATTGAAGACATTCTGGTGAAAGTCGGAGAATTAATTTTTCCGGCAGATTTTGTGATTCTGGACATGGAGGCAGGAGACGTACCACTCATTCTGGGCAGACCGTTTCTGGCCACTGGAGAAGCCATGATAAACTGCATGAGCGGAGAACTGGCTATGCAGATTAATGAAGACAAGGTGAAGTTCAACGTTTTCAAAAATCTGCAACTACCGAATTATTACGAGCATGAAGATATCTTCGTAGTGGAGGTAGTCGAAGAAGGCAGGGAAAACAAGGAGATGGATGAGCTATGGGCAGATATTGATAGAGTGGACAGAGAGAACGAGGAGAGATTCCAGGAGGAGCAGGCCATGCAAGTTGAAAACCGGACCAGTTTACAGCTGGACGAAAAAGGTGGACAGAAATTGGCCCTGGTCCCGTCACTCAAAGAGCCACCGACCCGAGAGCGAAAACCGCTCCCAAGCCTTCAAACTTCAGCACAGCCAACGCCGTTTCAAGTAGGGCATAAAGCACTTCTCAGCGAGTCTCGGAAGCAGCTTTTCCCAGGAAAATTAAGATCCCGGTGGTCAGGACCGTATATCATCAAAGAAGTACTTTCATGGGATGCGGTCGAATTGGAGAATCCGCATGACATTACAACTTGCAGGGTGAGCGGAAACCGGGTCAAGCCATATCTGGGCCCGCAAGCAAACGTCAAGGTAGACCCTGGCGGTTTTGACGTCCCTTGAGCAAACATGAGGTAACTGGGTCAGGCCGTCGACCGTAAATTACAAGTGCTGGTTGGGAGGCAACCCAACGTAGTAAGTTAGATTAAATTATTTCAGTTTTATTTTCAGTTTTGAATTTTGAGAGAGGTAAGATGAGTGGGTATTGACTTTGAATTGAGCATGTGCAGATACAGCAGAGCAGAAAACGAGAACAAAAAGGAGTAGAGAGAGAAAAAAAATTATGTTTGAAAAAAAAAAATTACCTGCTGGTTGCGTATATACGCAACCCTGCGTATATACGCAATCAGCAGCGAAAATTTCAGAATTTAAAAAAAAAAATATATTTTTTTACCTGCTGTCTGCGTATATACGCAGGGTTGCGTATAAACGCAGCCAGCAGCGAAAATCTGGAATTTTGAAAAAAAAAATCTTTTTCAAAATGCTCCCTGTTTGCGTATATACTCAGTCCTGCGTATATACGCAGACAAAAGTTAAAAAAAAAAACACACTTTTTTAAAATGCTCCCTGTTTGCGTATATACGCAGTACTGCGTATATACGCAGGCAGAAGAAGAAATTTTTTTTTTTTTTCGGACAACAGCATGTTTTTGCCACATTTTTCTCTCTCTACCTCCATACACAGATTCGTGGAGTTTGAAGCGACTTCAGAAAAGTTCGTAGAAGGAAAGGCAGATTTTCAAAATCTTGAAGAATCGACCCCGGTGTGTTCTGGCACACTTGACCATCACAGGGACTCGTACGAGTTGGGGATTTTTCAGGAACGGTTTTTCTGCCGATTAGAGCAATCGACCCCGGTGTACGAAAGTATACTCGACTATATGGGAGCACATTTTCACACACAATGGTGCTCGGGGATTGCACATTCGCAGAGCGCATATAGAGCCCGGAAGGTTGACAACTTCCGTCGAGAAATTTTATGGCGATCGGTCAACGGTCCTGCTCCACCGGAATCTGCGAAAAATTCCGCACCTGTAAGAACTGACTCCGGGTGCACAGGTTCAATTTCTGTCTCTCGCTTTATTTTTCTGCGTATGCTGCCAGGTTTTCCCATTCGATGAGGCAAGCCAGCTCATCCAATCCAGATTATATGCCTAATGATTAGTACCATGAGGGCATGGCACCATCCAGTGTGGGGGTGGTGGCGTTGTAACTGCATTACTTTTTATAAAAACTAAAAAAAAATATATATTAAAAAATTTAAAAATTAATATTTTGAGACTGGGTGAACAATTTAGCTTAAAACTGGAGAGAGCTTAAAGATAGAAAATTTCCCGAAGTGGACGAACTTTGGTGAGGAAGAGCTGCGAGAATCTGTCTAGGGGAGTTAATAGAGCCAATGCACTCCAGAAAACGCAAGTAGCTGTCTCTCGAGCAATGTATCCGACTAGCTGCCAGACCACCGTCACCAGGTAGTCGTCAACCCGCCATCACGGTCACCACATCATTTGGTGGAGTGATAGGCCATAGGGGACCTCACGTCCTGTCTCGCACCTTAGGTCCACTAGTGAGCCCCGTTGATCCATTAATCCTTTTCTTGGTAACCGTTTGACCTAGGAAGCCGTTTTTTGATACTCACATCATTGTTAGTATTTTTACCTTTCCTACGCGTCATGGCACGAGGGAGTTGAGTTGAGGGGGATTTTCGGGGGTAGAGCAGAATTGTCATATTTGATAGTGGATGAGCTTTATTTTTATATTTGAGGGTGTGTAAGGGTGAGATAGTGACGGCAGCACACTTCGGTGTGGCGGTGACTCACGACATTACACCGTGAGCACAGGAGGAGAGCTGTAGTGCGTAAATATTCCGCACGACATGGGAAACTTGGGGTTGACAGGATTATTGGAGGACGCGCTGTGCGATTTAGACATCCTTGGAGTGAGGAGGATCGGTTGGAAAAGCGCGAATATTTTACAGATTGACTACATGGTTCGAAATTAGTGTGGGGGTGGTCGTTTCATATTTTATTTCAGTATTTTTCTGCCACCCCACGTTTTTGGTTTATCATAGAATTGGCCTGGTTTATATTATTGGTGTTTATTGTGTTGCCCCGCAAAAAAAAAAAAAAAAAAAAACACAAAAAAAAACAACCAAAAAAAACAAAAATAAAAAATAAAAAAAAAACAAAAAAAAAAACAAAAAAAAATAAGAAAAAAAAACGAAAAAAATTATCAAAGGCAGAAAATTCAGGGTGCTTGATTGATTTTATTTCAAAACACCGGGCCGGCAATTTTTATCACAGTTTCACATTCGTTCACAGTTGTGGCCGCGAGAACGGCAGTTACGCCGGGACTGGGGAAATTGAGTGTCGAGAATCTTAGGTGATTTGGGTCAGTTTCTATCATCTTGGTGAGGGAGTGTGAGATTGGGGTGTGTGTGAGTGTGCTGTGACGTTTAGGACATCGCTTCTAAATGACTTATCCTATCGTCCCAAAACCGGCAGATTTACATTACACCCGGAGTAAAAGCACGGAAGGTGTGCGCTAGGGATACGTTCGGTTTGCGTGCAAAAGCGGAAGTAAGTGGTGTTCGTGCTTGTTCCTAACCTAGGCTGGGAGCGAGTTCTTCCGATCACCGCAGTTTCTGAAATCAAGGGGAATATGAGAACTTGATGATATTCAGTTTGAGTTGAAGAGATTGCCCAGTTTGACCAAAAAAAAAAATATCAACTGTTTTTATCATAATAAATATTGTTTTTAAATAAGTGCAGTTACACCGCTCTGGATTGATTCGGGATAGTATGCATTGGTAGTATATTGCTGGAATTTGCTCGGGACGAGCAAGGTTTAGTGTGGGGGTATTTGATAACGCCCAAATAGGGGTTATCTTCTAGCCTGATTTGACGTGTCTTTGTGCTGGAAAACCACGTTTTAGCCAGAATTCACCCTCGGAAAGCCTCGTTTTTAGGAACGAGACGTTTATTTGCTCTTCGTGAATTTTTTCATGTTTCGTACTTTTATTGGACATGATCGCGGGTTTTTTCATGTTTTTACAGGAACAGGTACGGAAAGTGCATTGGGATGCGTGCCGAGTCAGAACCGAGATCGCCTCGGGAAACGTGCAGAAAATGCTCGAAGCAGGATTTGACCGAGACTGGTACGAGGGAGAGTGGAATGGAAAACGGAAAGACTGGAGGAAAAAACGAGCAGTGAAACCGACCGAGGAAGCTGAAAACGCCAAAATCGAGAATCACCGGGATGCGCTCGGTTGACAATATCTTGAGATTGACTTGGAATTTTGAAGTGAAACCGGGGGAAAAAGAACGGAGATGTCAAGGGCTTTCCGAAAACAGGTTATAATGCTGAAACGGAGTCCGGCCAAAAAACCGACTCCCGTCAAGTGTGGGTCCCAGACAGGCCACGCCCAAGTAAGGAGTCTCGGTTCCCGTTGTCCAGAGTCAGGAGCAACTTTTTCATGTTCGTGACGATTTCCGGGACAGTTTTGGCCTAGGGGTATTTTGGTCATTTTGGCACCGGGCCCGGGTTTCCGAAGTCAAGTTCAGATTTTGTCTCCCAAATTCAGTCAGCAGTTTTCCTATGGCCAGAGTCAGGATTGGACAGAATTTGGAGCGGTTTTGACCCAGGGGTATTTTGGTAATTTTGACAAGTTTCGGGTCAAAACGCAAGACGGGAACACGGGAAAGCTGGAAGACACCTCAGAAGGAAAACCGGAGATTTCAGGCAGAAGTGTGGGACCCGGAAGACCCAACCGGGCCCACCAGAGGACCAAGCCGGGCCAGGACACAGCCCTGCCTGCGTATATACGCAGGGCTGCGTATATACGCAGGCAGGGGGGTGGGGGATGATGATTTTTTTTTGGGCCCTAGTTGCGTATATACGCAACCCTGCGTATATACGCAGCCAGTTTGATTTTTTTTCCCGAGTCGATGGACCGATGGCAGTTTTCGTAATTTCTGGCGCAAGCGTTTTGGGAAAAAACAGCACTATTTAAAGACTCGTCCAGACTCGTTTTGATCATCAACACAAGACAGCACAACCGGAGGAGTCGGAGCATCCCGGAGAGCACGGAAACGCGAATCCAGATTCAAGACACCCGTTTGCTCTTCTTCTCTCTTATTCAAAAACTGTGTTATTTACGTTATGAATTTAATTAGCTAAACTTTTACCTAGGTTCTCGGTGAACCTAGAGGTTCGTTTCAGAGATTAGTTCTACGTTTTGACTATGAATTCATAATCGTACTATCTTAATATCAGCAGCTTTATTCGTTATTCTGTCTTTGAATTTTACTGTTTATGCATGATCGGAGTCGCGAACCAGAATTGCTACAGACCCGAGCCGGTAGGTGAAAACGTCCGGTTAGGGTTAGGAAGAGAAGACAGAATTTCGCACCTTACCCCGATGGGCCGACTAGCGAAGGGGAGTTAGGACTAGCATGAAATCGTTGAGACCAACTGTTAGAGAATCTGACCCGGGCCATCAGGACAGGTTAGAAACCCTAACAGCCTTAGAACGAGACTGCAGATTTAGGCAGCTTAACAGGAATCCGACAGCCTGCAAGATTGTGATAACGTGCAGGAAAAGAAAAGATACTGCACAATTGGTACGTGGCACGGATAACGAGACTGCTGTGTGTTTTCATGTCAAACAAAGAAAAAAAATCTGAAGAACCCTAGGGGATCCCGGGACCTAGTATCTCAAACCCTAGATTTACAACACGCACAATTATTCAGAAAATTCTCACAAAAAGATTTACGTTTCAGTTATTTACTTTCAGTACTTAGTTAGTAAGCAGAATCTCAAACTACTCCTCCGTTTTACACTCTGTTTGTTAAAACTGGTTACTAGAAAAACCTGCAAAGTCCCTGTGGGATCGATAATCCGAGTCGAAAATACTCTCTATATTACTTGATTTGTATACTTGCGAATAGTACACTAAATTGCGCATCAGTAGCCCCCTAGTCCTAGTGAGTCATCGTTTCACTAGCTGCCTATAATTGATGATAGCCCCTTTTAGGAGCTATATATTATTATCATTTTTCACAACTATTATGACATATTTGATCATAATTGTAGGGAATATGAGTCATTTTATCACTTTGTGCTTCATATGGGCTATATTGTTAGTCCGGGCGTTTCTATGCATATTTAGTTGTTACTTTGTCAAATATGATCACTTGGTATGTTTTTTGATGTTGTCTTGACATAAACGGATGCTAATCGGTTGATAGGAGACATTAAACAAACTTCGGAAACAACTGGAGCTCAAGTGGAGTCAAGAGAAGTAAAGTTGCAGAAGCTATAAGGACCAGTCTGCACTTATTTGATGATATTTGGAGCTATACAATGAATTTGGTAGTCAGACTGGTTCCATATGAAAATAGTCTCAAAGAGCTTCCAAAAATATGTCATGGAGCTTAATCAGGGATCGGACGATGAAGTTATGGCCTGGAGAAATCAGAGTCCAGATTCCATTTCGCAAGAAATGGAACTGTTTCGCACGAAATGCACCGATGCTGGACCAGACTTCTGGGGTTAAGATGCAAATATTGAAGACTTATGATGGGAATTGACTCAAGAACGACCGAGGGGACTGGAAATCACAGATTGACACATTGGGGGCAAGAGACGAAGACTTGGAGCTAAGGAGATCGCTAGGGATCATCTCCAAACCTGAGATTTCCCCGTTTGATTTCTTTCTCGCCTCTTTTCATCAGTTGTATGGAGAAACTCTTTTTGTTTAGTTTCTTTATGCGTAGCTAACTACTTTTGCTAAGTTCTATGGAGAAGAACCTAAGGGTTTATGAAATAGACTTGTTTCCGGATTATAAGATTGATTTGATTCTTTTCATCATATTATTCTTCATTATTAATCGAACATCTTGATTACTTAGGACTATTGACACATGTAGGGTAAAAGAACAACTTTGGGAAGATTCTCAATATGTTAGATGAATCGTAGCTTAAAGACTATTGTCGTGATAGTTGTATTCCTTTTTCTGGACTTAGTACATAGCGTAAACGGAGTTGCGAACCGGTTAAGCTAGCGTTCCAGGTGGGTTCTCGAGAGAGACTTTACCTAGATACGAACGAGAACAAGAACTAGTCTCGAATCATTGAGACTGAGAGGTGAGATGATAAGAATATTCGTGTGAGGGTAGATTCGATTATGTAGCCTTGGTTATTGGTGGACCAAGAGAAACTAGTGATCGACTTAACGTTAGGTGGTTAGTATCATATCAGTAGACGTTGGTGGACCGACAGGAACCGTAGTCGACTGATAGGTAGAACGACATGAGACCGAGAGGAGATTGTCAATGCTATTACCCGACACAACTAATTAGTTGGTAACGTGTTTCAATGCATTATTCAGAACTGTCTAAAACCCTTGGGGATCCGTAGATCGCCTAGTTGTTCTCTATATTTATCAGAAAAATACAAAAATAGTAGTTTAGTTGTAAGTTTACTTTAGTCACTTGTTTGAGGGTGACAACGATCATAAATCACAATTCTTTCCTCCCTATACAGTATTCTAAGCTAATGACTAATTAAAAAATCTCAAGTTTGTCCTCGTGGGACCGATAACTCGGGCTTGAAGTACTACCCTATATTACTTGAACCGTGCACTTGCGGTAACATGTAAGAAAATCTTGTCAAGTTTTTGGCGCCGTTTCCGAGGAAAGCGGTAGATTATTTAGTTAGGAATTAGGCTAGAGTACTTTTCTTTTCATTTGTTTTTTTCTATCTCTGTGCGTCACGGGTATCTTGTGAGTTTGTTTTTGCAGGAACACATGAAGCAGGAGATACAAGGAGAATGAAGAGCAATCACGAATATGAGGGGATCTCTGATTACCCCTACTACTCTGCTCAATGCAAAGTTTAGCACACAGATGATTCATGCTCTATGATTTGGTTCTACAAATGCAAGAGAAAACATAAGTATGAAGACGCGTGCATATTCCATCCACCCCAACTTCAGCAGCACTATTAAGGGGACTCACCACCCAGTATGGCAGACTTGTGTAGTATTATGGAGGAGATCCAAGCGCGCATCATTCGGATGTCCCTGGTGTAGATAGTTCTTTCCAGACAGACGGATCACAGCCACATGGCAATCATCCAGCACACCTCGCTGTGCTCCACACACACTAGATCACCACCCGCGCTGATCCACGTGGGGGCTGCGAGATAGGGCCCTCGCATACCACCACACGGGACTTGTAGGGACTTAGTGGTTTGGAGGCTAGAGTAAGTTTTGTCGCGCGCGCGACACCCAAGCCCGCGCTCGACCTTTAGTAACAGCTTTGATCGATTTATGGCACGGGCTTCACAAACCCGGTCAGCCTCATAACGGTTCCGATATACGCGGACGAAGTGCGTAACGGTCCCTATATATGCAGGCGAACTTGCCGTTGTGGTTAAGGTAATGAAGCCGCAATTAATGGACGCATTAACCCACTACGATGGTCATATTCTCCACTATATATAGGATCGTTAACTCTTCCTTACATAGACTAATCACCTGAACTACGCGGAATCTCTACCAAAATCTGTCTCTCTCTCATACAGCTACTACCGTCTTACTCTCACCCTACTCACAACCTTACTCTTCTTGTGTTCCTTATCCCCTATTCTTGGTGTACGTTGAATATTCCTTAAAGGATTCTCCTGTACACATTTGGTGAACCCGACGTGAAACTTACACTTGCAAGCAAACATGTCTCATGATGAAGATTTCAGCAACTGATCTCCTTCAACCGAGACAACCTCAGTAGAGGAAACCCGCAACAATTCTACGGCAGCCGCCAGTACTCCAACCTTGGAGGCGTTGAATGCAACCCTCCAGAGCCAGGCGAAGGCTCTTCAAGCTCAATCTGCACAGATGGCTCAGATAATGTCCTTTATGGGATCTCTTGCTCAGAATTCGGCATTGCGAACTGCCGTCTCTCAAGGAACTGGTACCCCTGTCTCCCAGGGAACAGAGGTAACTCCTACACCACCTAACTCTAATTTGCAAAGTCCACCAGCAACGGTCCAACCACCTACTTTCCAGGGACAAACAGTAAAAATATCGTCCTTTGCTACACCTGTTTCCCAACCCATGGTTATTCCCTTCAATATCCAGCCGCAATATCCTTTGTCTTCTCTACTAGCAACCGTAAACAAAGTGGCTTACACCTCTAACCCAACTGCTGTATATGTGTCTCCGCCGGCTGCACCCCTTCCTCCTGCTCTGGGAGGGAGTGCACCAGCAAGCATGACGGCTTTAGAGCGGCGCATAGAGACCTTCCTGAAAAACCAGCCTTTTGCGGACACCATCTTTCCGAAGGTTGACAATGCCCCTCCTATCCCTCGGGAGATCTACTGAATGCCAAACCCCGTAGGGTATAAGCCCCCTAAGTAGGAAAAAATTGATGATGTTAATGGGAATGCCCAGGAGCATGTCATGCGCTTCATTGATGTGATGGGGCCATATGGGGTTGACCCCAATTTGTTGATGCGTGAGTTCTCGAAGTCTTTGGGAAACGTGTCTTACAAATGGTACAGAACGCTGGAGGATGGATCTGTCCAGACTTGGGATGACATGGTTCTGAAGTTCTATACCAAGTTCTTCCATGTAGAGGAGAAGGTTACGATGATACATCTTTCGCGTACGTATCAGAAGCCTGACGAGGATGGCGTCACCTTCATCAAAAAGTTCAAAGCCAAATCGTTGGAATGCAGGGACCAAGTGCTCGAAGGCAGACTTGTTGAGATATGCCTACAAGGCATGCAAGACGAAAACAAGGGTATGTTAATTAGCTTGCAAACTCCTACTTTTCCGAAGTTAATTGAATGTACCAAGAACATAGAGCCTATAGTCGAGAGGCAAAAGAAGAAACATGCTCCTGAGCGATCTCCTGGGGGTTTCACTTTCAAGATTGGGAGGTTTAGCTACAAGAGGGGGCGCAAGGCTGAGGTTAATACAATTTTGCCACACAAGGAACCCAGGGTTTCGACTTCGGACGCGCCGCCTCTGCCATGTTCCTTGGAGGAGGTGATCGAATTATGAAAACATTGGCACAAGGATGGGGTGCTACCTCCGCTTGAAAGAACACCCTCCAGGGAGATGGTGAGCGATCCGAAGTGGTGTGAGTGCCACGGGAAGGTTATGCACCCCACGGCTGATTTCATGAAGCACAGGCACCTTGTGAGCAGAAAAATGAAAGAAGGGGAGCTGATTGTCAGCGACCAGAGACAAGATGTGCGCAAGAATCTACTACCAGCCCATGCAGAGCAAGAGCCGAAAGACAAAGATGTAGCTATGATCGCAATCATGGACCTCGAAGAGATTGCGGAAGATGGCCTGCCCATCATTGGTGAAGTCCATGACGAGGAGGACTACAACATGGATATCGAGGACTCGCGTGCCGACAGGATGAAAGGGTCGCACGGCTTCAGAAAATTCTTTGACGATATGAACTTTTCAGAAAAGTGCCGGAAAGAAATGACAAAGGAAATCCTCAGGGTAGCGGAGGACTTCGAAGAGGACATTGTCGTCTCCAATGGAAGAGTGGTTAGGGAATCTCGCTCGACAGAGAACATAATGACCTTCTCTGAAAGCGACAAAAAGACAGACTCGAGCCACCAGAAAGTCCTTGTATGTAATGAAAACAATCAACGACTTTGAGTTCAAAAGGGCATTTGTCGATGGAGGAGCGGCTGTCAATGTGGTCTCACTCAATACCTTGAAGTTGGCAGGGATTCCTAAGAAGAAGATCGTCACACGCCCGTCTTTGCTGATGGGATTCGGAAGTGACTCCAGCATGACGATGGGTTGGATCCGCCTTGGCCTCCAGATAGGGAAGATCAAGTTTTCCTCAAAGTTCTATGTCATTGATGCGAATACTATGTATCACATGATCATAGGCCGGGCATGGATCCATCGTTTCGATGCAGTTCCTTCAACAGCTCACCAAGTAATGAAGGCCATTTGGAGTGGCAAGGTGGTCGAGATACCAACCTCGACAAATCCCTTTAACCTGAACGAAGCGCATCTTACCGATGCAGTGTGGTTCACTGAAATGGCGGATGAACAAATTACGGGGCCATTCAACCCAACTCCTTTGCCTCGATGGGAAGACATCAAGGACCAGTCACCAACGGGAGTGATGGTGACAAGAGAGGACGTCAAGGAAAAGGTACCCGCATGCTGCGAGGTGCCACAAGTTGCTTATCAAAAGAAGAATGTGTACACTCTGAAGAGGGTGGTAAAGCATGACAATAAAGGCAAGGAGATAGAGAGCTTCTACTCCAATGGGAAGAAATGCTATCGCATATGAAGGTATGCGGGGGTACCGCCATCCAAACATGGGGATATCCCTGGGAAAATCAATCAACTTGAGCGTGGCCTGGAGAAAGACAAGCTGAGATCAGAGGTTCGGAGGACAAGTTGAAAGAAGCACCCGAGTGTATGGAGGACAAGCCGAAGCCACAAAAGCAGGAACTGAAAGAAGTGTTCCTTAGTCCAAATGAAGAAAAGAAAAGGCATGTCTTCCTGAGCGCGGACCTCACAAGGGAAGAGGAAGCAAGATTGCTGCAATTGCTAACAGAGTATAGGTACGTGTTTGCTTGGGAATATAATGAAATGCCTGGTCTAGACACGAGTGTAAGAATGCACAGATTGGATGTCGCCCCGGGGTCCAAACCGGTGAAGCAAACTGCGAGAAGCTTTAAACCAGAGATAAATATGAAGATCAATGAAGAAATAGTCAAGTTGCTGAATGCGAAATTCATTGAGCCAAATCATCATCCCACCTGGTTGGCCAACATCGTGCCAGTGGTAAAGAAGAATGGGAAGCTTCGTATCTGCGTGGACTTCAGGGACCTAAATCGTTTCTGCCCAAAGGACGACTTCCCATTGCCAAACATCGATTTCCTCATCGAATCTACTGGAGGAAATAGGATGTTCAGCTTCATGGATGGTTTCAGCGGATATAACCAGATCAAGATGGATCCTGAGGATGCAAGAAAAACTGCGTTCATCACGCCAGTTGGGGTATTTAACTACACAGTTATGCCCTATGGACTCAAGACTGCGGGTGCGACTTATCAGCGAGCAATGATGGATCTTTTCCATGACATTATGCATCAAGAAGTAGAGTTCTATGTCGATAATCTGGTTATCAAGTCAAGAATGGAAGCAGACCACCTGGGAGACCTATGAAAGGTTTTCGAAAGATGCAGAAGTTTCCAATTAAAGATGAACCCCATGAAATGCGCGTTCGGAGTGACTTCATGGAAGTTCTTGGGGTGTGTGATCCATCGCCAGGGAATTGAACCTGACCCTGCAAAAATTTCAGCTATCACTAGCATGACAGCACCGCACAATCAAAGCACTCTGAAGACGTTATTGGGAAAGTTGTCTTATCTGTGGAGATTTATCCCAGCAATTGCAGAACTGACCTTCTGTTTCGGCGATCTCCTCAAAGAGAATGCTGTGTATAACTGGAAAGAGGAACATGAAGCCGCATTCGAGAAGATGAAGGACCTAATGACATCACCAAGAGTAATGATGGCACCACAGTTGGGATCACCACTTTTGCTGTATCTGATGTCGACCACGAAATCCATAGGGGCATTGCTAACCCAAGAACATGAAGGGCAGGAAAGGCCAATTTATTATATCTTTCGCGTGGTACAACCGACTGAGTCAAGGTACAACGATATTGAGCGTCATTGCCTTGCTTTATTTTTCTTGATAGAGAAGTTAAAGCATTATTTTGCCTCACACAAAGTTGTGTTAATCACGAAAAGCGACCCCATACGGTATTTCTTGAGTGACTCCTCTCCCCGCGGAAGGTTAGCAAAGTGGTATATGACCATCTCGCAGTACGACATAACATGTACTCGACCAAAAGCAATCAAATCGCAAGCACTGGCAGATCATTTAGCACAGTTCCCAGACAATAGTTATGAACCAATGATAGAAGAGGAGCAAGAAGGTCCTGAGATCTATGCCATTGAGTTTCCATACTGGAAGCTTCATTTAGATGGGTCATCAACGAGGAAAGGTTGTGGAATTGGCATTGTACTTACTAAACCAGAGGGGGAGGTCATCCAAATGTCCACCAAACTAGATTTTCCAGTAACAAACAATGAAGCAGAGTATGAGGCTCTAATCGTAGGGCTCCGCGGGCCAAGGCATTGGAAGTTAGCAATTTAACAATCATGGGGGACTCCAAGCTAATTGTCAAGCAAGCTTCGCGCGAGTATGGATTGAAGGAGGTCAATTTTTTACCATACAGGACTATGGTGCAGAAGCTGGTGCCGCAATTTCACGACGTCAAGTACGAGCACACGCCTAGAGCTGATAATCAGCACGCGGACGCTTTAGCCACTCTAGGATCAAAAATAAGTCCGGACAAGTGCCCGACAAGGATCTTGATTGAGGTTAGGACAACTCCATCCTTGACAGAGGAAG
This sequence comes from Linanthus parryae, assembly GCA_023055425.1. Lineage (NCBI taxonomy): Eukaryota > Viridiplantae > Streptophyta > Magnoliopsida > Ericales > Polemoniaceae > Linanthus > Linanthus parryae. The sequence goes on along the minus strand of JALGPY010000002.1, from coordinate 159,099,488 downwards.
TATGCGAAGAAGAGCCTGCAGAAGACGAAGACTGGAGAAAGCCAATACTGCACGCGATTGTTGAGGGAAAAAGCAAAGAAAATTGGGCATCCACAAAGGGATACTGCGTGCACGACAATTCCCTTTACTTTAAAGGGGCAGGAGGAATGCTCATGCGGTGCGTCTCATAGAAGGAAGGGCAGACATTATTGGAAAAGATCCATCAACACTCTTGTGGGGAAAATGAAGTTTCCGTCTACTAGAAAAGCCCCGAGATAGGGGATTCCTTGGCTGGATATGTCGGCGGCCGCTGCGATCATTCAAGGGAATTGTGAGAGCTGCACATTGATTAAATATTCCTTGGAGATTGCTACAATCGATGATGACACGGATTGGAGGAAGCCACTCGTTGATTACTTGACAGAAGGAATCGATCCAACTCATAGAAAAGAGACTGAGAAGCTTAAAAGAAAGGCAGCTCGATATGTCGTGCGGAAAAACATACTTTGGCGAAGAGGTCACGAGGGCAATCTACTAAGATGTGTGGATAGCCAAGAAGCGCAAGAGGTGATGGATCTGTCTCACCAAGTGGAACATCAAGGGGTGCGAAGCTGTGCAGACAACTCCTTACCGTTGGCTATTTCTTTCCTACAATGGAAGCAGACTGCCGCACCAAGGTCAAGAGATGTCAAGAGTGTTAATTCAAAGGAAATCTCGTGCATGCTCCCGCCGTAGATTTACACGTATTGGGAACACCTTGGCCATTCCACACTTGGGCTTTAGACTTTATCGGCCGCATTCGACCAGCCTCACATGGAAATCAGTTCATCTTGACTGCAACGGAGCTATTTACTAAGTGGGTGGAAGCAGTGCCGCTCATAACAGCAAATGCGCTCGCAGTTGTTAACTTCGTTCAAGAGAACATCATATAGCGGTTTGGGATCCCCAACACTATCCTCTCAGATAACGGTACTCCTTTTGTGAATCTCCAGGTGACTGCGAAACTGGCAGAATACAACATAAGACAGATTTGCTCCACACCTTATTACCCGAAAGGGAATGGACAAGCAGAAGCAATGAACAAGACACAGCTAAGGATCTTGAGTAAGATGGTTGCGGATGATCACAAAAGTTGGGCAGACTCTTTAAACTTGGCTTTATGGGCATATCGCACTTCTCCGAGGACCCCCACAGGAGTTTCCCCGTTCCTTCTATGTTACGGAGCCGAAGTCGTTGTACCATCAGAAATAAAAGTGAACTCTTCAAGGATAGCTTTACATGCCTTGTACGAAAATCAACATGATCACGATCTAATTCTTCTTGAAGAGAGGCGTGAATAGGCTAAGAGGGCTAACAAAACATACAAGGAAAGGATTGCTCGCGCACACAACAAAACAGTCCAGCACTGAGATTTTGCAGTTGGAGACTTGGTTCTGCGAGCTTCAGATCATTGCACGAGCGAGGCAGCCCATCCAAAATTCGCAACTAACTGAGACGGACCATTTGAAGTCAAAGAAGTCTTCGATAGTGGTTACTGCACAATCTAGCGACTTCATGGGACTGCAACAACTCCAAGCCCAATCAATATGCGATGGATTAAAAATTATTATCCTTAGCTCATTTCTTTATTTTGATCCCAAAAGTTGTTGATTTCATTACTTTTGAGTTAAAAGTCTAGTTGCCTCATGTATCTTGCACTACTTCCTCCCATATGAGGAATTTGTTCTCATGCTCCTCCCATATGAGGATACTTTAATAATAATGACTCTCCCTATGAGAGAACCTTACCAAATTATCGTCGCGATTGATTTATTTACTTGTCTGTTCATGTTATTTAAATATGTCAGCTTCTCCAAAGCCTATCTGCCGAGATAGCAGCTATAACAAAAAATGATCCCCTGCGATCAAAAGCCTATCTGCCTAGATAGCAACTACAACAAAATATGATCCTCTGCGATCCAAAGCGTATCTGCCTAGATAGCAACTAAAACAAAATTTGATCTCATGCGATCCAAAGCCTATCTACCTAGATAGCAGCTATAACGAAATATGATCTTGAGTGATCCAAAGCCTATCTGCCTAGATAGAAGCAATAACAAAAACGCTCTCATATGACTCAAAGCCTATCTGTTTGGATAGCAGTTTATTCAAAATATTATTTGGATGCAACTGCGACAGAAATACAAAGCTTGTTTCTTCATACAACAAGTCCATACGCGAATTTAAAATCTATTGTAAAAGACAAATTGGCAAATGAAAAAGCGTACTTTCATAACAGTCAAATATGGCTTACAATTTATCTATCAATATAGCAGCTTACAAGCAAGAGCTTACGTTAAGGGAAATTTCTAATCTAAAGCTTGAATCTACGAGATCTAAAACTACGAGACAAGATGCTGTCATCGACGTCCTCGATCAAAACAGAGCTCTTATTTGTACTCCGGCCATGGTAAGATGCCAGATGAACATCATGCCATGAAGGCTACAAGCGTGAAGAACAAATGGGAGAACAACTCATGGGGCAGGAAGCTGATTGTGCACAAGAGATGAGCACAATCACTCGTTATACCTTGTTTAAGGCAATGGTGAAAAATAGTTCTCTGCCGGAGAACCGGCGGAGATGCACACCATTCATTACTCAATAGTAGTGGAACTGGTACAAGACTGTGCTTTACCAGAAAGTCAGCAGAGACAGTACCTACAAAAATAATGAAGGAGAAATAATCTTTGTTCAAGCAGGAAGCCTTATGCAATTGATCATCAAAAAGATTAAGAGGATCAAAGGACTCTACGGAGAATTTCTTGGGAGCTATTTCTATAGCACAAGGCACAAACTCAGGTTTCAAAGCCCGGATCTGATATGAATCAACAAAGGTCAAGGGCCGAGACCGGCAGCTGTAAGGACTCACGAGAAACAACATTTTGATGAAGTATTAAATAGCAAGAAGGGAAATTTATATAGAACTCAAAAACGACTCTCTGGTTTCCTTGCTGAGTCAGCAACGCCATGGAAACGGGTAAGAATCAATTACCTACGCCTCGGAATCGGGTAGGAATCAATTACCCTACGAAAGGCTACGCCGATACAGTAGCACGCCCTATTTAATGATGAAATGTCACGATAAGGATGGGGCCCACTGCACGGTAATCACGCTTATCTAATAAATTAATAGCTCAATAATCAAGGAAATTACGTCAAAACATGACATCACAGTTAATATAGCATTAAAGTGCGAATACAAAATCCTCAAGGGAGCAAAACGTTAACATAGAATTCCTGGTGTTTGAAAAAGGGGGGGGGGAGGAAGCATTAGCATTACAATATGCGCAACTCTCAAAATAAATCCTTGATTAGAGGGTCTTCTGGTGATAACAGGAGCGACGTCTCTTTTGCTTGGTAACTTCTTGTTTAAGCTTTTCATAGATAGCCTTCATCCCGTAAAAGAGATTGGAAGCTTCCTCAGCCTTCTTCTTTTGCGCTTCCAATTTCCTCTTTTGAAACGCGAGGTTGCGGTAGCCATACTTCAGCATTGCAGATGTGAGGATTTGGGTAACCCTATTGAAGAGGAATCCAAAGTCCAACCTGCCTTGAGCTTTAACTTGAAGTCTCTTGCATGAATCCCAGAGCGACCGCGCATTATTAGTTGAGATGGTAGCAGGGGTTGTCGTAGGTAATTGCTCCAAAATCCAAGTGGCTTCAGTCAAGAAAAATCTTCTGTCAAAAGGATCCAACTCTAGAGCTCTCGCAAACGACCACGGATATGAAAGACGCATCTTTATGAGCCAATCCACATCAGGCTGTCTCATTCCTGAAGAATTGGCAAGTTTAGGAATGCAAATTGCTAAAAAAAACATAGAGTATGACATATGGTAACACTATATTATACCTGTTCCTTCGATGATTTCATGTAAAGAGGGAATGCGCATTACAGGGAAAGCTGAAGCATCTCCTCGCTGCATTACTTGCATGTCAGCTTGAACCTCGCGTCCATTGTAGTCAGCAGGAATAACACAAGTAGTTATAGGTGCGATGGCAGCTCGTACATGCGAACCCCAAAAACTCCATGTGGTGGGAACTTGGGAAAGATCCATCTCAGCAGAAGAGATAGAAGGACTTTTTGGAGGTCCTGGAACATTGACAGGAGCAGAAGTGCTTGAAGAAATGGATGGAATATTAGCACCACTAACTTCACCAACAGTTGTGATAATGGGAGGACCGCCGCTTCTGCCGCCAACTGCGATCCCTGCTGGGACGCCCGCATCCGTGTGCGATGGCTGCAGGATGCCTTGGTGGGTTTTTGCTTGCACAAGGACTTCTTCATCCATGAGAGATTCTTGTTGCTCAGGAGCATCCATTGGAGCATCGACACTTTAATGCGATGTTATGTCTTCCACGACCTGTTCATTTCCATGAACTTCTGCTCCAGCATCCTCTTCTTCCATCTCCTCGATTACACCTGTCTCTCCTACATGCTCAACTTCAGCATCTCTCTCCCTCATTTCGGTGTCGAGTTCGACATCATCAGACACATCAATAACATCTTCCAGAGGATCTCCTGCATCTTCGACAACCACCAGAGGTTTCTCTATGTGCGAACTACGTTCTGGAACATGCGATATGGGAACCTGACTTCTCTGCTCCAACATGTTCTCATCAGAATTGCCAACACCAACCTCATTAGCGACCTCCCTCGAAGCTGTAACATTAGCAGCGATTCCCTGTGTGATGGCAGCATCACTTGCAGGGGCGGCAGGATCAACATTAGCAGGTTCGCTTGATGGGGCACCACCTGCAAAACAAAATTGTAAGAAACATGTTGAGGTAACTCGCGTTATGAATTATGTATTGTATTATTATGTTAGATCAAAATCGAGCACCTCCACACTTATGTGGGATCGCAGCACCAACATCATATGTTATAGATGCGACACCATATCCTACAGAAGTATCTTCATTTATCACATCTTTAAGATGAGTGTGACCTGATGGTGTGAAGAAACTCGTTACAATAGGGAATGAGTTATCAAACTTGGTTTACAAACATTGTTCAAATGTTTACCTGAGGGTTCGCGACATTGGCTTACAAACCATCGACGAATATCATCTTTTGATAAGCCGTGCTTTAACGCAACAAAAATTACCTCTTGATAAGTCACAGCAAGGTGAAAAATTGTACCTTCCTTATTGCCTGCGATCTCCTCAAATTCTTCCTGAGCACGTTTCAAGGCGGACAAACTTATGCTACCAGCATGCTGTTCTACCAGACTCCTTCTCTTCATAAGCTCAATGTCATCTTCCTCGCGCTTTCGCCTTATCTCTTCTGCCTCAGCAGCAATTCTTTTAGACTCATTGATTATAGCTTCGTCTATAGGCTCACTAGATGCATCTGAGCGAGACCCCTTTGTTTTCCTCTTTTCTTTGGACAAAAGGACACTGATGGTTTTTGTATCATCATCTGCGAAGAAAATTTTAGCTAAAAAACGCTAATGCGAAAGCCATGATTTAAAGAAGACAAGTTCATTTGAGTTACCTTCTGAACTTTCTTCTCATATCTCCTCTCTTTCTTCTTCCTCTCTTTCGTCTTCCTCTCTTTCCTCTTCTCCACTTTTTTCTTCCCTTCCTTCTTCCTCCTCAGCTTCTTCTTCCTGATCAAAGGGGATGAATTTCTCAACCGCGAGATCTTTATGTGTCTTGCCCTGCATGCGACCCTTGTCTTTACCCTTGGAAACGGGGGACTTCGCAGGCGTTGAAGCCGAAGCGTCCCTGGAAGGCGAAGAGATCACAATTCTCTTTTTCTTTTTGCTTTTTAGTTTTGGGGGCAACCTCTGCGTCCACCTCAACATCGTTGTCTATCAGGGAGCGAGCAAATACGTCCATCTCCTCGCGTATCCGAGCCTCCACCTTGGGAGCCAATTCCATTTCCAGAAGGATTTCCCTCTTTTCCCTCTTTGCTTTGACAATGGAATTGACCAATGATGGGCAACGGTCTCCGGATGCGAATATCCTCAAGCAGCACTAGAAAAGAAAATCTTTAAGTCTCAACATTTTGAAATGATAAGTCCTTCAAGCATGAAGGAGAATTGTTACCTTGGCAAAATCTTCGCTGTATTGGATCACACGTACAACTCCGCCCCTAACAACGGTCATCTTTTCCTCAAGAATCGTGGATGGACACAAATGATTATCAGCATCGATTAGGGAATATAATCCATACTTTGAGTCGTCCAAGCTGCAGTTTTGACGAAACATGAAAGTATTCCTATTGATCCAAGGAGCCTTATTGAGGCGGGGAGGCGGAGATGAATCAAACCTTGCTTTTTGAGCGTTCCAATAAGCAATCCAGTTCTTGGTAAAGCAACCTACACGTTTCCCCGTAGGTTGGGTGAAAGGGAGGTTGCTTAGCAGGATAGTTTTACATTTCCTTGTCAGCAATCGCTTATAGCAATCTCTGTTCACTGACCTATGCCAAATAGAGGGCGCCACTGCGTTTAAACCAAACTGGGGTGAGACGCGAGTTGGGTCAACATAGACTGTGATATGCTCATATTTAGAAGTTATTTCGGGGACATTTTTGGCAAGGGCAGGCAGTGAACCTCTCAAGCACCAGCAGAGGTATTCCCTGTAGCAATCATCCCCCCTGAGGAGAGTATCTTCGGAGATGGAACCATCCTTAATAGGGTACAGCCTCGGGAAGAATCGCACATTCTCAATGCGAGTTGTGTAGGGCCTTGCTGTAAATTTTGTCTGATCATCGCAGACCATACTCCATGAACACATAGGGGGGTTGGTCATATACCTTCGAGCAGCTCTTCCACTGCGAAGTGCATTCTTCGCACCTAGAACGTTCCACGAATTGGGTCTCGAAGGGACACGAGCATTAGACGGCCATCTTTCAAATACCCACATGGTAAGAATGAAATGTTGACAAGAGTGAACACATCAAGACGCCCGCGCGACTCCTCAATTGCAACTACAAGCTGGTCTAACCGATGATACAGGGTTCCTAGCACTAGAGGCCCGAGTGCGACCTTCTGGCTGAGAGTCAACTTGATAGCAAGGGGCAAGACATGATAAAATACCTCGTCATGAGGATGACTATCGATCAATTATCTCGACAGCCAGGCACATAGGAAGCCGCACAAGTTTAAATGATAACACTTTCCCTCGACATAATTTTTAGCTTTAGGAACCTTCTTCAGTATCTCCTTGGTGATTTTACCATTCGCATAGTCGCGAAAGAAATATTGCACCCATTTTCCCCAAGTATTCTTCGCAGAGGTCTCAACCAACTGCCATGTGGGAAGAACTTCTACAGATGTCCAGCGGGTGGAAATTTTCTGTACCGCGGTCAAACACTCCTCCATATGCGCATAAAGAGCGAGTTCTGGACCAGATTTCAAGGAAGCCAAGGGATCGATTTCGCCCATGGGTGAAAGCTCGTACATTTTTTGCACATCTTCCAAAGTGGGGGCGGCCTCAAACTCAGCAAAGTGAATAGTATGATTCGCAGGTGAGTATCGAGAAAAAAGGTTTAGAAGCATGGTCTGAGCAAGCTTCACGGCAGCACCCTTTGTAGCCCCAACAGCATAATAAATCCCAGCTTGGTCTAACATAATGGCGTGGTGAGTCAGCACATGGTCAATCCATTCATCCATTAGATCCATCTTCTGCACGAAGGCCTGGGTAGAAATGTAAGTATGGGGAAAGTACCCATTTTCAACACCCAATCTCACTACATCCTTGGCGTCGATTAATTCCAACCTAGCTTGAGTAGTGAGAGGGTTCAAAAGTAGCAGATCTTCAATAGCGGGATCTGGTAGATTCCTTACTTCAGTCCTAGCATGATAGAAGTCTTCTTCACCTAAATATGGAGCTTTCTTCCACAAGGTCTTGGGAAGATCAGGGATTTTTTCGGGTTCTTTCACATAATTGGTCGCTTTTGTCTTGGCCATTCCTAAAGTAAGGCAAGAAAAAAGGGGGAGAAATATATCCACTTTTAGTTCAAATTCAAGAAGCAGATTCTACAAGTTTCTGGTTTTTGAAACTGTTAAAGTGGGAAGATGAACAATTCCGGGTCAATTACAGGTTCGGAATTTCAGAATTGCAGAAAATCATTGTCTTAAGTTGTTTCAATATTTTAGAATTTTAGAAGAAACCTCTTCAACAATATCAAGCAATGGCGTATTTTAACGATTATGGGTTTCCCAAATTCAAGATAGTTCAAAGGCATGGAGTGCATTAATTTAAATCGAGCAAGGCCAACCTTGTGATGATGAAGCGATTTGAAGAAGACGATTTGCAAGGAAGAACTGATGATTGATTATCTGGATTTGATCTCGGAGGATTTCAGAAAACATCCACTTTAGAGAGAGAAGTAATACTTTGCAAAAATGGAGGAAGAAGAGTATTTATTCAAAAAACACTGAAGAGTCGTGCCTTTTCAGTGGTCGAATCCCATCCGTCACCGCCAAATCGCGCCATCACAGGCCAACGCTGGTGTCACGCCATAACCCTAGAAGAACAGAAGGCACGAATCAAGGGATCCTAGGTCATAATGACACGCACGGGGGCTGATTTTGCGTGTATTTGAATTGGTGCGTGGCAACGACGCGCGCGCTGGTTTTTGCTCATTGAAGTCTATCCGATTAGGTGTCTTCACACGCAAAAAGGGGCTAATGTAGATAGTGCTTTCCAGACAGACGGATCACAGCCACGCGGCAATCATCCAGCACACCTAACTGTGCTCCACACACACTGGATCACCACCCGCGCTGATGCACGTGGGGGGTGCGAGACAGGGCCCTCGCATACCACCACACGGGACTTGTAGGGACTTAGTGGTTTGGAGGCTAGAGTAAGTTCCGTCACGCACGAGCGATACCCAAGCCCGCGCGCGACCTTTAGTAATTTCTTTTAGAGATTTATGGCACGAGCTTCATAAACCAGGTCAACCTCATAACAGTTCTGATATACGCGGACGAAGTGCCTAACGGTTTTCCCTATATATGCGGACGAACGTGCCGTGGTGGTTAAGGCAATTAAGCCGCCATTAATGGGCGCATTAACTCACTACAACGGTTATACTCTCCACTATATATAGGATCGTTAACCCTTCCTTACATAACAATAATCACCTGAACTACGCGGAAGCTCTGCCAAAACTCTATCTCTCTCTCATACAGCTATTGCCGTCTTACTCTCTCCCTACTCACAACCTTACTCTTCTTGTGTTCCTTATCCCCTGTTTTAGTGTACGTTGAATCTTCCTTAAAGGATTCTCCTGTACACACCTGGATACACAAGAGCCACAAGACGAAGCCATTAAACACATTGAACCCTTAATCGAGCCTCTATGGTCACCATCACAAGAAGATTTAGATGAACCTCATTGGCTACCAGCTGTCTGAGAGATGAAAAGGACACTGATAGCTAGGATGGAGCAAGAACGAGAATCTGCACCGCACGCTACAGTTTTTGAATAAGAGGTACATGAGCGGAGAATAGAGTGCATGCCTATGATCCAGTTGTGTACTTTTCCATTTATGATGACTTGGAATCTAATTCAGGTGGACCTGTGTTTATGAGATGGGAGATTTTTCGTATTGCGAGCCAAAGTCTAGGGAGATCTCACATACTTGTCATGAACGGGAAGACACCGACATTGGGAGCTTGTGGTGCGTTGATGATGAAGTTGATGAAGAAATAGTGTCCATTGGTATTGAGGTAAAAGCCCCTACTCTACTTTTTTAATAATTCTCCATATCTCATATAAATCAAGTCCGCAATGAGTTGGAAATACTTGTGTATGGAGAGTATTTTTGGGAAGAACGTGATGGGAAACATTCAATTTATTGTTCTATTGGCTATCCTATTGAGGATCTATATGCCATAGTCAAGGAGTTGGAAATCGTCAAGTGTGGGGGAGTGGATGAAGTGTTGTGTCTTTTGAAGAGCACCAAGCACCAACGAGTATTACTAGGATGATTTCATGTCGTTTGAAGAGCATCAAGCACCAACATATCATCACATGGATGCTCGTGAGAAAAGGCTTACTGAGAATAGTTAGTGGAAGAAGAAGAAGTGGAGAGTTAAAGTAGCCTCCACTATCCTTGCCGGTTCAGATAACCGGGTAAGGCCGTCGACCTCAAATTACAAGCTCTTCTTAGGAGGCAATCCAATGTAGAGTAGAATATTTGATTTTATGTTTTGATTTTGTATATAGTTCTCCATACTTGATTTTGAGAGATGAGAGGGAGAGTTCTAATACTTGAACTGAGTGTGCATGAGTGAATTGGATGCTGGATTCCCATTCTTGAGGTGTAGAGTGCGCCTCGGAGTTGAATACTTGGAAGAAAAATGCATAAAAAGAGGTAAGTGCCAGTGCATTTCGTGCGAAATTCCCTATTTTGCACGAAATGGCTGGACACTTAGGAAAAAATTCATCCCGATTTCGCGCAAAATAATACTAGCTCGCTGTTTTGCTTTTTCCAAATCATTTAGCACGAAATGAACTTTTTCGTACGAAATACATTTCGCGTGAAATGGCTTTTTTCGCGCGAAATGCTCTGCAGCACTTGAATTTTTTGCTCTTTACTCCTTGCAATTGGGTATTGTTTCCTTTGGGGTACTCTTTAAAGTCATTGAGGACAATTAATATCTCAAGTGTGGGAGGGTTTTATGTCTAGCTATGCTAGCGATGTCCGTCTTGCATACACCTTATTACATGTAGTATGTGTAGTATTATGTCGTATTCGTGGTTAGTGTTGAGTATTTTATATACTATCGTATTGTGTTAGATTGTGTAGATTATGCAGTTGTTTTCACTTTTATTTATTGATTCCACCTACCCAAAAGTTGTGTGATTAATCGAGTTTGCCCAAGCGTATAGCGTTAGGAAAAATTAAACAAAAAGTAAATTAAAAAAAAATGAAAAAATCCTAGAAATGGTAGTTTTTTTAGAATGTTCAATCGAAGAGAGTAATTGTTGCAAGGGTTCAACGATAGAATTCCTGACGAGTATGAAAATTTGAGGTGATGTAGACGCGAGAATTTGGAGTAGGAAGGCTATAGGGCTAATGCACTTTAGAATTGTGAGCAGCTGCCTCTCAGACTAGTTATCCTACTAATACTACACCACCGTCACTTAGGTAGTCGTCAACCTCCTCGCAGTGAAAACAGAACAACTGTGCGAGTGATGTTTATGGGGGCCTCACGTCTCGTCTCAAACTTATAGGTCCACTAGCTACCCCTATTGATACGCTTACCCCTTTTAATCACAGCCTCTAGCCTAGGAAGCCTTTTAGTGTGCCTTTCATCACCAGTTACAATTGCCCTTTCCTATGCATCATGATAGAAGGAGTTGAGTTAGGGAGGTTTGATGAGGGTGAGTTGATATGATACATCTTCTAGATTCTCTTAGATGTCATCTTTTGAGGGAATTGTGGGTGAGTTAGAAACGGCAGCACACTTCGGTGTGGCGTTGTGTCGTGTCCCTACACTACGATCACAGGTGGAGTACCGTAAAGCGTGATATTCTTTCCGCACGTCGTGTGTTCGGGGTTGATTGAGCTTATAGGAGGTCGTGCTTGGTTTTTCACGTATATTATCTATATATTTGGGTCTTGTTTGGGTAGAGGATATGGTATGTAGGGATAAGACTTATGATGGGATATGAGTAAGGATATGAATGCTGTCTGATAAGTCCTGATAAGATATGCTGGCTGTCTGTGTTCTGGTGCTGTCGGATATGATGCAGGATATGTGCAAAACTTATTGTAATACCCTCGGTGCTGTTATTTTTTATAAAAGGTTGTATATTTCAAATTGATGAGAAAAAATGTATACAAAATGTATAAGTATTTATGTTTATTATTTTTATACTATTTTTTCTACATAGTAGTGCTGTTGTCAAAATGAATACAAAATGTATATTAATACGCGAAATAAACTTGTAGTATGATGCAAACATAAAAAATATTCATGAATACAACATGGCCATAGCAAAATATGGTGTATAAATTACTTGTACTTATTGCCATATTGGCATGTTGTTACAAAACCTACGGTAAACAAGTTAAATTAAACCAACGAAATTTCAGCAAGCACGTTAAAATGTCTTCATATTGATCTCAACCATACATACTCAAATTAAGTTATTAAATCCCAAAATAATAGTTTTCAAATCCATGCGGACCTCCTCTGAAATAAAGGTACCAAAACGTTGAGCTACTTCACATAGTCATGCAATCCCAAAATACAGTTACAAACTTAATGAATCATAGTAAAACCCCACAAATGATAAACATTACTCGCCATTATTTAGAAATATTTTGATAAAGTCAAGTTCACGTCGCTGCTCTCTCCCTCTCTCGGGTGCCGCTGTGTGAGAATGAGAGCGAAGGAGGAACGTGAAACACTAAAATAGCTAATAGAGTTAGGGGACAAGGGTAGGAAGTTAGATAGTATGTGGGGGTGTTTTTGTTAACAAAATTGCATCCTAATATGCTACATTTTCTTATCCGAGCTTATACCTCCATGTTGGTGGTATAAAATTTATTTATGAAAAGCTCCATCTGCATAAGGAAACATAACTTATCCCCTCTTTTATCCGGCACCCAAACACTTCATAAAAAACATAAATCCATCCTTATCCTCTACCCAAACGAGGCCTAGATGATGAGGAGGATCGGTTGGAAAAGCACGTTTCATATTGGCTACCGGGTTGCGAGAGTTGGTTTACATTAAGTGTGGGGGTGTTGACGATTATTGACTTTGTTCTACGATTTGAGACATTCCACCCCCCACATTATCTACTTTGATATTTTACATCCTCGGATATTTCTATTGTTACTATTGGCTCCATGTGTTGATTGTTTGTAAAAAGAAAAACAAAAAAAAAAAAGAAATAGAAAGTGAAGGAAATAAGGAGCGTGTTTTGAAATTCATGAAGACCGAGGAGATTAGCTATGGATCTTCATCACTTCTTTACATTTGTGGCCGCGAGAACGGCGTTGCACCAAGATTGAGGGACTGAGGGCCGGAGTAGTTAGATTCGGTGGGGTTCCTTGGATTTTGGTTAGGGAGTGTGTGAATCGGGTTTAGTGAGTTTTATCGTGACGTCTAGGACTACGCTTCTAAAAATCCTATCGTACATGTCCTAAGCCGTCAAAAATATTAACCCGTGGATAAATAGCTCTGATGGTAAGTGCCAGGGATACGTTTTATGAGTGTACGGAAGCAAATTATTAAGTGTTTGTGCCCTTTCTGTCTAATGAAACTGGCTGCATGTTCTACCGATCACCAAAGTTATAGAATTTCAGAGGGAATATGTGAGCCTTATGACATGCCGGTTTACATTTCGAGATTGCCCAATTTCTTAGAAAAAAAATTGTGTTGTTTTAATATGTGCATTGTATTATAATCGATTTGCATTCTACAAAGCATGTACATTACATAGTCATGTGTGTGGTTCGTTTGTGTCAGATGGCTAGTAAATGATCTACACAAATCATTGGGCAGTAAAGTAAGTGTTGCTCGGGACAGGCAAGAAGTTAGTGTGGGTGAATTTGATAGCGCCTTTTTGGATCTATATATTATTGTCATTTTCCACAACTATTATGAGATATTTCAGCATAATTTCAGGTAATACGAGTCGTTTTATCACTTTGTGATTCATATGCGCAATATTGTTAGTTCGAGCGTTTCTATGCATATTTATTTGTTATTTGTCAAATATGATCGCTTTGTATGTTTTTTCATGTTGTCTTGATAGGTACGGATGCTAATCGGTTGACAGGAGGCATGAAACGAACTTCGGAAACAACGGGAGCTCAAGTGGAGTCAAGAGAAGCAAAGTTGGAGAAGGTACAAGGACCTGTCTGCACTTATTTGACGATATCTGGAGCTATACACTGAACTTGGGAGTGAGATCGGTGCTTTATGAAAATAGACTCAAAGAGATTTCCAACGGTAGGTGACAGAGCTTAATGGAGATCGGAGGAAGAAGTTACGGCCTCGAGAAGTCAGAGCACATATTCCATTTCGCAAGAAATGGAACTATTTCGCACGTGTATTTCATCTGCAATGCACCGACGCTGGACCATACTTTTGGGGTTAAAATGAAAATATTGTAGAATTATGATGGGAATTGACTCAAGAACAACCTAGGGGACTGAAAATCACAGATTGACGCATTAGGAGGCAAGATACGAAGACTTGGAGCTAAGTAGATCGCTTGGGATCATCGCCAAACCAGAGATTTCCCCGTTTGCTTTCTTTTTCTTCTCTTTTCATCAATTATATGGAAAAACTCTTGTTGCTTAGTTGCTTTATGCGTAGCTAACTACTTTTGCCAGGTTCTATGGAGAAGAACCTAGGGTTTATGAAATAGACTTGTTTCCGATTATAAAATTGATTCATGTTTTGATTCATTTCATCAAATTGTTCTTCTTTGTTTATCCTACATCTTCGTTACTTAGGACTATTGACACATCTAGGATAACAAGAACAACTTTGGAAGATGATCAATAGGTTAGATGAATCGTGGCTTAAATATTATTACCGTATTAGTTGTATTCCTTGTTCTGAACTTAGTACTTAGCGTAAACAGAGTCGTGAACCGGTTATGCTAGTGTTCTAGGTGGGTGCTCGAGTGAGACTTTACCTAGATTTAAACGAGAACAGGAACTAGTCCCGAATAATAGAGACTGAGAGGTGAGATGATAGGACTAGTCGTGTTTGGGTAGATTCGATTGAGTAGTGTTGGGTATTGGAGGACAGAGTGGACCCAGTGATTGGATGAACGTTAGGTGGTTACAACCATATCGGTAGATGTTGGTGGACCGACAGGACCCGTAGTCGACTGATAGGTAGCACGACATGAGACAGAGAGGAGATTGTCAGTGCTATTACCCGACATAACTAATTAGATGGTATCATGTTTCAATCTATTGTCTGGAACTGTCTAAATCCCTAAGAGATCCATAAGTTGCCTATTTGTTCTCTATATTTACCATAAAAATACAAAAATAGTAGTTTACTTGTAAGTTTAATTTAGTCACTTCTTTGAGGGTGACAAATATCATAAATCACAATTCTTTCCTCCCTATAACGTATTCTAAGCTAAGAACTAATTAAATAATCTCAACCTGTCCTCGTGGGATCGATAACTCAGGGTTGAAATACTACCCTATATTTTTTGAACCGTGCAGTTGCGGTAGCACGTAAGAAAATCGTGTCAATATACTAGACTTTATGGCAGGTGGTATGGTGGAATACCTATGTGCACGCGATCTTTCACCGATTACTCCAAAGTGGACACATGTTGTCATATGATAACACACATGATGTGACAAGGGTTCTAACTGTCGTTTGGTAATTCAATTGAGAGGGGGTTCTCAAATAATAGATTGGAATTTTGGAGGTCACTCTTTTCATTTAAATGTCAAAATACTTTGTACATATGCACAAATTTTTGACTAGGAGTTGGTGCACAACTATTGATAATCCGGTGTTTGCTAACTCTAAAAAATACATGGATGTGATTGGTGATGTACTTATTCAGGGACTATGACGGATGAGAAACCATAGATACTTTAGATAGTTAAAAGCTTCTTACTTTTTTCGTAGGTGCTTGTTTTAAAGATACTCTCTGCACATTATCACCATTTGGTTATCAAGGTTTATTATCGATGGTCACCCTCCATGTCCCCTGGATCTTCTTTCTACTCTGACTCATGCAAACCATCTGGAAATTGCACAAGTAGATCAGTGACAGATTGGAAATTGATTGCCTTAGGTCGTGCGCATGTGATATCAGATACCGATAACATAAGTAGCTATTTTGTGAGTCTTTTCATAGGCGCTGGATACGCTAGAAGATACCTTATGGGGTCACCTTTGATTATCACAACTACTTTTGTGAGGCAAAATAATGTTTCAACTTTTGTACCACGATTACCATTGGCAAGCACTGTCTTTCATAGAAGAGTATCTCGATTCTGATCCCTAAACCACCCTTGAGATGTAGTAGAAGACCTCTCCATTCCGTCCACTTCATGAGCAAGCAATGCATCAATAGACTTGGTCGTTGAGGTAAGATACAAAATCAGTGGGCTTCCAATATGAGGAAAATCATAACCCGTGGTGAGGCCATAAGATTCTTCATCTTCTTAAGACTCTCCTGATGCTTAGGAAGCCATTGGACGATGGCACCCTTTGTTAGTAGATCGTTGAAGAGATGGGTGAGCTCTGCTAACGCGTGTATGAATATTATCATGTGAGAAAACTTTGCTATAAAGCTCTTAATTTCACTTTAAGATTTTTGGGTAGGCATGTTGGTGATCGAAGATACGTTGGGGGGGGGAGGCTTGGATCGATCCCATGTCTATGGATAAGGCATACCAATAACTTTTCGGACGTATTTCCAAACGCGCATTTTATTGGCCTCATCTTTAGTTGGAACTTCTTGCAACTTCCGAACACACTTTGCAAGTCTTTAAGATGGTGATCCCTTTTTTCCAGAATTGACAACCAAGTCATCCACATAGAACACCACTTTATGGTGCATCTGATCATGGAAGATATTCTTCATGGGTTGCTCCCCCATTTCGTAGGCCATATTGAATGAATGTGTAATGGAATGACCGCAGAGGGGTGATAAATGTAATATTTTTTGTCTTTTTAAGCCATCTTGATCTGGTTGTAGCTCCTAAAACCATCCATGAAACTAAACATTTTGTGTCCTTATACGGACTCCACTAACTGGTTAATGTTTGGCAACATGGTGTTGTGCTTTGGGAAAAAATTGTTGAGATCTCTGAAGTATACACAAATGGGAAGTTGTCGATACTTTTTTATTACTAGGAAAATGTTTTTCAACCAAGTGGGATGATGTAGATGTTGGATATATGACCTAGTGGCAATCTATTTCTTCTGACATTTATATGGACTTACTATTCAATGTGTTTTGGAGATATGTTAACATGAATGAGGTCCTTAGAATATAAATGTTATATTCTGAAATATCCCTAGTCGAGTACTATAGTAAATAGGAAGACTGTATTGCAGAGAGACTAGTATTGGGTAGATTGGTATGGAGATATCAAGTCTAGCACATGGTATGCATTAGGGGTAATGACATACTGGAGTGACGCACAACGAGAAGGCTACATAGAAGTTATGTAAAGTCATAAGTGCTTCTCGTAGTGACAATGGTATTGTGGTCCTTAGACTTGAAGTCACTAGATACTCTAGTTGTGGAATATTGTGTTTGTGTATCGTCAAACACTACACCGTGACTGGGTAGTTATAAATGCGTTAATCGGATACGATAGGAAGCAACCTTCGATATTGTGGTGATGTAGATAGGATTTTTCCCTCCCACATAACGGGAGCAAATATTTACGACCACTCGAGGGGTAGTGCTCATGGAATGTCTGGCCAGACTTAGATAAATCAATATAGGATATTGATGTTATCTGCATGGATAAGACTATTCCAAGGATTGAGTAACTATGGATTGGATATATTAGTGTGACTTGTATGTCTCGTGTTCGATCCGTATATGGAGACAAAGGGGTTATACAATAAGGTTACATTGTTCACAAGGTTTGTTGGACTACTGACTATTTCTATAAGTTGGTTTGCATAGATGTGTTACTAGGGGTCGCTCTATGTTAGTTATTTTTACTACCAACTAAGTAGAAACCTATTGGGTCACACTCCTTATGGAATAGACCGGACTTGGAAATTAATTAATATGATTGATTAAATAGAAGGATCAATACGCAACCACTTGCAAACTTAGTGGGACTAATTTTCAAGGTGGACTAATCCATGTATGGACATGCTAATTTGTAGTTAACTAGGAGTTGTTAGAATATATAAAGAGACTTATAGCTTATTTTTCTCATAAGTGCCATAATTTTTATCACACAAGAAAGAGAGAACAAGGCAAGGAGAGAGACAAGACCTAGGGCCGAACCCCTAGGTCATCCGCCCCCCTCACCGTTGGCCACCAAGAGGCGCGGCCTCTTGGTCTGGTTTTGCGTGATCTTCTTCTTCCTCCTTCCCTAGCTAGCAGAAAGGTGTTGGAGATTCCGGATCAGTCCTAGGAGTGGACATGCATAGAGATTTCGACACTATTTCACGTGAAGTCATCGAATGAGACAAACAAGGTATTTGATGTTCTCATCCTTTACCATCGTTATTATTTCTAGTCATGTGATCCTTGGAGGGTCTTGAACGGATATTTATTCTTTTTTATCCCGCTGCAAATCCATATCGAAATCCTACAGTGGTATCAGAGCCACAGGTCGTAGAGCATAACGTTGTTTATGTGTTTACACCTTAATTGTGAATTATCGCGTAAAACTAAATCTGGCATAAATATGCAATTTGAATATGATTAAAACAAGAATGATCTAATTTTACATATTGGGCTCGTTTGGCAAAGCTAGATTATCGGATAAATAAATTATCCAAAATCTAGCAAAACATCCAGATTTTAGTAGAAGACCACCCGGATCCTGATGGGTCTGACCCGGATCCGGTTGGGTCCGACCCGGATCCGGATTGGTCTGACCCGGATCCGGCTGGGTCCGACCCGGATCCGGCTGGGTTTTTCGCTTACGTGTCATTCTCCTATTGGTTAATATGTGATCAGCCGGGTCTTACCCGGATCCGGTTAGGTCCTACCCGGATCCGGTTATGCGGTTGTAGAGTGAGAAATATTTTTAAAATAACCGGATCCGGCTTTTAAAATATCCGGATCCGGGTAACCCCAAAAATCCTAAAATCTATCCGCTCATCCAAACAGGTCAGATTAAAATTCAAAATTTCATCTATCTATCACTTAATCCAGCTTTGCCAAACTATGCCATTATGTAAAGATTTTTGGATTTGGATCACATATGATGTGAATTTTTTGATCTAGAAAACTCAGGTTTGGGCACAATTTTAATAGAAAAAGAGTTTTTCTATTGGAGACAAGGAAAAATTGGGAAGGAAGGAAACAACCCTAGGGCCGGAACCCTAGGGACGTACGCCCCTCCTTAGGCGGCAAGCAAGCCACGGCCAAGGGCCGTGCCGGCCTAGCGCGCGCAGTCCATAAGGGGTTCGTCTAAGTAGTTGGTGGGCCCTCTTAGACATTTTGACCCTAGTACATCCAAAAATTAACTAAAATTGACTAAGCGCATTAAAATAGGATTGTAACTGTATTATGTGATTTTTCATGGTGATTGGATATGACCTTTAGATGTGGATGTTGTGAATGTTCAATTTTTTTTTTGGTTTTATTGTAATAATTAATTAATTATGTTTTACGGCCTGCGAGTCAGTCTTCTCCTCAACTTGTGAGGTCGCTCTATTTAGTATAGGTGCTAGATAGTATTATATAGAGTAGATGATAGTAAAGACTTGGAGAAGAAGCCTAAAGAATTGAAGACATCAAGATGGCGGCATTCTACAAGCTACGGCGCATGGAGTAAAAGATGGAAGCACATGTTGATGTGCTTGCTATTTTTAGGGCTTATATATATTCTTATTGGCTTGGGAATATCTTAGTTTTAAGAGGCCATATCCACATCACATTTATTTCTTGTTTGTGGTTGTTTATTTATTGTCTTGTTATTTATTGTTGGTGTATGGGATGCATGCAAATTGGTAACAAGAAAATACAATCTCGATCTTTTATTTTGGGATTTCCCAAACCAAATAATTAGATCAGTTGATATTGATAAACAAAACAATTAAAATTAGATGGGAAATCCCTCGAATTTAAATATTGTGTTTTTTTCATTCTTGTTATTAAACACTCGTCATAATCATGCTTTATCAAGTTCGGGATTGCCAAAGTAAGGCGACTTGATTCATCACGATGTGACGCGACGACACAATCTAATAACGTGTGACTGTTGAAGTAAGAGGTTGGACACAACTAGGCTACTTCAATAGTATTGAAAGCCCAGAGGTAAACCGTTGGGATCTATGGGATAGATTAATAAAGAGTATTTTGCCAAATTGAACCAAGAGTTTCATGTGATGCAATTGGAATTGTTCCTACCTAAATAACTATTTCTTGGTGATTTGCCAAAGCAAGCTCAAAAGAAGTGAGATATGGATCTTGGCCCACTGAAAAATATATGATATTTTCCATATTAATATTGAGGGTTATTAATTCGAGAAAAATAGTCTGAGCTATGTTTAATAATTTAAGTCCTTATTAAATATAGTGCAACGTCACAATATTTTCCATAATCCTTCTGCGTTAAATACCTATGGCATTAAACAAACAAACTTGGCTGTATCTCTATGTCCTTGAGAAGGACAAATTATCTGGAATTAGTTTTCTAGACTGGTATAAAATTGAGAACCGTTCCTAAATGAAAGGCAGAAATGATGTATATCATAAAGCATAAAGTTTCTTCCAAAACTACCAAAACCACACTAAAGCCTAATCGGAGGTACATCGAAGAATGGTTCTTTGGATGTGACTTTCCTCATGTTAGATACCATTAACTCTGAGCTTGATAAGCAAGATGAGGACATGGAGGCGTATGATACTATCATAGATTTAAAGAAGTTCTTTTCAAAGAGCTGGCTAAACATTATTGCTCCATTGTTGCGTTTTGACTACTCTTGCTTAGCACTCGTCATGATCAAGATGTAATGAAGTTCGGGCTTGCCAAAGTAAGGCGACTTGATTCATCAAGATGTGACATGACGACACAAGCTAGTAATGTGTGACTGCTAAAGAAAGAGGTCAAACACAACTAAGGTATTTCAATGGAATTGAAAGATTAGAGATTGGGAGTTATCTATGAGATAGATGACGAATAAGGAGTTATTCGCCCAAATGGACCAAGAATTGCATTACATGCAATTGGAATATTAAGGCTTTGTTCAATGGAAATTTACTCAATATGATTGAGAACCATTGAATAAAGGGCTAATATGGGCAAAGGCAAAACCATATTGATGGTTGAAGGGGAAGAGACAAAAGGGTTGCTTAGAAGCCCAATGATATAAGTAAGTTTTTTGCTAAAACCAAGTTGCCTTAAAGCCCATAAATGTGGCATAGTGGAAAGGAAAACTACTTAATGTACCTGGAAGGAAGTAATAATGGAATTATGAATTCCACTTTAGGCATTTTTGTTGTAGAATTCAGTGTGTCTATCTCATCATCATGGGAATATGATACTAGATGAGGATCTGACATTTATGGAAATGTGGAGGATCTCAAGAGATTTAGACAATTTGATAAGGAAGAGATGCACCTACACGTTGGGCAATGAAGCAAGGGTTGCTGAATTAGCCATAGGAACTTATAGCTACCTTATGGAATTATCCGTGTATTCGAAAAATGAGATTATGTCCCTACTATGAGTGGGAACATTACTTCAGTTTCTTGCTTGGAGAAGAAAATGTTTTCTCATCACAATAAAGGGACAAATGTTGTTCCATTTATTTTGGTGGTATGCATTATTGTAATGCAATTTTGTCTAATGGATAGTGTATCCGTCATCTTGATAATTCAATCTATAACATGAATACCAAGAGTTTTGCATATAATGATATGAATCTCACTTAAAATATAGCATTGTCGTTTAGGCCACATGAATAAGAAATACATTTCTAGACTCCATAATGATGGATTTCTGGACTCTTTTGATTATGAAACACATGAGACATGTAAGAGTTCTTTACTGAGAAAAGATACGATCTTTTGGATTCTTACATACCAATGTATCTGGACCAGTAAGCACAAGTCCTAAAGATGTTTTTCAATACTTCATCATATTTTTATACATGGCATCAGAGAAATATGGATTTGTGTATCTTATGAAGAAACAGATCATGATCCTTTGTAAAGTTCAAAGAATTCAAGAATGAAGTAGAGAATTATTTTGGCAAAAATATCAAAGCTCTAAGATATGATCATAGAGGCGTGAGTACTTAAGCCAATAGTTTGAGCATCTAAGGGACTATGGGATGTGATCCCAACCCACTCTACCAAGAACACCATTAAGGAATGGCATGTTTGAGAATAGAAAACGGACCTTGTTGGACACGGTTCGGTCCATGATATGTCAAATAGAACTTTCAGTTTACTTTCGGGGTCATGCTCTATTTACAATAATTTCTCCCTTACACGTTGTTCTATCAAAATCGGTTATGAATAAAACCATATAAGATATGGACTAGGAGGAGTCCTAGTATGTACTTCATAAGGATTGAAGATTGTGAAGTTTATGTAAATTTTTACGGTTAAATAAACATAGACCCAAGTCAGATAAATGTGTTTTGTTGAATATCCTAAAGGAAACGAAATGATATTATTTCTACAATCCAATCGAGAACAAATTGTTTGTTTCTCAAACCGGTTGTTTCTACAAAGAGATTGTCTCTAACAGAAACGGTGGGAGGACAGTAGAACTTGAAGGAGTTCAAGAACCACAAATTAAAATTAATCATTTGATAAAACATGAGCAGGATCATAAGCTGTTGTGGAGCAACCTTCTCTGGTAACACAAGGACCTCGTAGGTTAGGTAGGATATGTCAAGGGGCTAGAGGAATATTGATTTCTCATAACCCGATGATGTATTTGTTGGGTTTTGACGTAGGTAACGCAGCGGAATAATAAAATTAATCCTACTCAAAGCCCACCACGGATCGTCAGGAGGAGACATCATAACATGATAAGATACATAGTATTGTGTACCTTTTGATTTGTGAGATCACACGAAGAATAGTATCTTCGTCTCTACGGTAGATCCACGTCTAGAGGTTATATCTAGATACTTCCTTCCACAAGTCCTAGCTTGAAACGGAGGAAGAGGGAAGAAGGAATCACACAACGGGAACAACCCATGGCCGTGCCTACAAGGGGCCGACGGCATGGGAGGGGGGCGGACAACACCTAGGGCTTCGACCTTGGTGTTTTTTCTTGCTCTCTCTTTTTTCTCTCTCCCACTCTCTTTGTTATGTCTAATAACATTAACATCAAGTGGGAAGGAAGCTAGAGCCTCCTTTAAATACTCCAACAACTCCTTGTTGTTTCCATGAAAGAGTTTCCTAATTCTAGATGAACTAGAATTATTCCCTTCCATGCAAATTAGTCCCACTAAGCTTGCAAGGTGTTGCACAATGATCCTTCTATTAATTAATCAATATTAATTAATCACAAATCTAGCTCTACTATATTTGACGTGTGACCTGACAGCATAAACCTATCTGCTTTTTCGCAAGTGTACGATCAAGTAATATAGAGTATTTATTTATGACTCTGATTGTCGAACCCACGAGAATAGTTTAAGTTTATCTTACCAGAATAAGAAATAAATACAAAGCTGTACAAAAGGAGGAAAGTTGGGGTGTGATTGTACTAAACTAATTTGCAGTAAATAAAGCAGTACTGAGAAAATCTTATTTTCTTTGTAGCAATTTTCTAGGAATTGTTGTAGTTGTAAAAGTTGATGAATTAATAATCTAGGTCCCAGGATCCCCTAGGGTTACTTTGCAGCTTGCCTGGTTTAATTGATTTCAGAAACACACAGCAGTCTTGTTTATGCCATCATACCATTAATACAATCTCCTCTCGGTCTCATGTACCTGTCACTCTCCTACAGATTTTGGGTCCTCTTGGTCCACCTAAATCTGCAGGTTTGTTCTAAGTCTTCTAAGGTTACAGGTTCTCCTCTCGGTCTCCCCCTAAACGTCTAGCGGTTAGTCTAATGCTTCAGGGCTTACACCCTGGTTCTTTTCACCTCTCGGTCCATCAGGATAAGGTATTAAATCCTGTCTTTTCTTCCTAACTGTCACTGGCCACTCTCGCGCACCAGATCCTGTCTATAACACTTCTGGGTGATCAAGCCATTCATGTATGTATATAAAATCAAAGACACGATAATAAACAATCCAATTATGTATTAAGACTTCAACTAGTCATGCATCTGAAAGTCAAGCAAACCAGACTGCTGAATTCATAAACCCTAGGTTCACCGAGAACCCAGGTAAAAGGTTTAGCTAGCGTACATTATTGAAAGACAATGTTTCATAAAAGAAAGAAGAAAGATCAAACGCTTTATGGCTGAATACTGAAAAACTGCTCCAATCCTGCTCTGCTCCAATCCTGACGGCTCTGGTACTGGTTGTTGTGATGATGATTGTGTATGTGTAACCCTAATTCAGTGCTGGAACACCTCCTTTTATACTACCACAGTCTCTAAACTGATACCCGAAATTCCTGTTCTACCCTTGCAAAAAAACCCGTCCTGGAAGCTTCTGGAAACCCATCATGCGTTCGAACGCAGCTTCCATGCGTTTAAACGCCGTGCGTCTGAACGCATGTTTCCTGCGTTTCAACGCAGGCCTTAGCCGATTTTCTCCTTCTTCCTTCTGGCTTCTCGGACTTGTGCGTCTGAACGCAGCTTTCCGGCGTCTGAACGCACCCCTTGGTCTTCACGGTTCTAGAGTCAAGTCCTGCGTTTGAACGCAGGTCTGTGCGTTTGGACGCACAGAGTTAACTTTTCTTCTGCCTTTCTTCCTCTGCTGCCATGTTGTGCGTCTGAACGCAGGTCCTGCGTCTGAACGCACAGAGTTAAACTTTTCTGCATCTTTTCTGCTCAGCTTCCTTGATACGCTGCCTCCAAATCCAAGTCAATTCCATGCATTTCTCGGCACCTGTTACCTGCACATAATAACATGTACCCGCGATCATATCCAACAAACACAATTATGCATTAAATTACCCAAATCTACCGATCACGTCCTAAAAGTCTTTGCTTCGTATAAAGTGGAAAATATGTTGAAAATGGGCAAACTCAACTCTCGAAGGGCTAGAACCAATGGTAAAAAGATGTCCCAAACTAATTCCATTTTCAAGCTATCAAAATACCCCCACATTAAACTCTGCTCGTCCCGAGCAGACCCTTGCATACTGCCTTGCAGACCCTTCTTTTGCATACTTCAATTGCATACTTCCCCCTTCCACAGATTCATGCTACAGACCCGAAGACTCAACAACTTAACTGACTGAGACAGAGATTATACACAAACTGACCCAAGACAAAAAAAAAAATTCCTGAGATTGGGCAACCTCTCTATCATAAACAGAAATCATCAAATCCTCACAAGCTCACTTTGAAATTTCACAACACATAGCAAGAAATAATATATGATGATCATATGCACAAACTCAATAAGGCGTCCCCAAACATCCACCAAACCAATCCAAGATACGGCACGTCTTTTGACTCAGAGGGTCTAGGCATCTTAGGTCACTAGGTTGTTTTTCTTCGCCAAGTCATTTGAGGTTTTCAGACCCTCTTAGCCGTTATTGATTTTGAAATGCAAATTGTCCCATTGCTGGAAGACACAGCTCCTGTGTGATACGGCTTGACTTAAGTTTCCCTCTTAAGCTCTAGATTGGATTGAATCTAAATTTTCCGCGCGAACGGAAGCACATTATGTTGTTTCTCCTTGAAGCACAAAATTTTTTTTCTTTCAAATTTTCATTTTTCTTTTCCTTCCTCCTTTGTTTTTACAACCGTGCATTAGAGCTTAAGAGTGTGGTCTTTTTAGGATTTTCTCTTGGAACCACCTTAAGGGATGGTGGTGTACGCTCCCCGACTTCGCTTAGGCCGAAGACTCGTACCACATGAAACCGACTCTACACGAAGGTCCACCCCAGATTCCAAGAGTCCACAAGTTTCCACGGGAAACAGATTATTCAACCACCTAGAGACTCAATCTTCCTAGCACACTAAAAAAAGCAAAAGTATGCCCGTTATCTACTTTCACTATTCCCGAATACCCGGGACATCCTTTCGTGAGACTTGGGCATAAAATACTAAAATTAAAGTATCCCTACTACGGTGCTTCCTACTCTCATGAGCTCTTTCACTGGATTCTCTCCGGTTTCTAGGTCTTAAGTTGGCCTTTCTCTAAAGATATTAAGTTTTATTTTATTTTATTTTTTTTTTATGCAAGGTCAGAAAAATAGGTAGGTAGACTCAAAAGAATAAAACGTGCTGACTCAAAAAATAAAACAAAATTAAAAAGAAAATTGAACAAAAATATGCTGACATGGCTATGCAGGAGGACACGATTCCCCACCCCCACACTAGAGGTGGCGCGTCCTCGCGACTCTACTGATCTGGCCTGTAACTCGAATTTGTGTTCTCCGGAGTAGACTGGTTAGTCGGCTCGGGAGATGGTTCAGGGGTTCGCCCTTTGGGACATTTCCTCGCAGCCTGTCGTGCTGTGGCAGCGGTACCAGCGTGGCTGGCACCGGGATGGGCACTGCTGGCCCCTGGGTCTACATGCTGCATGGGTGGGTACTGGGTACCGGGTCTGCCGGGGTCACCAACACTGTCTGCGTGTTTCGGACTCAGGGTGGGTTCATGGCCAGAGAAGCTGTCATAGGGCCTACTATCCTCCATTGTCTAACTGGGACACTTATCACTAGAATAGTGGTCCGGGAAGTTAAATTTCTTACCACGCATATTGCTCTGAATCTCAGCGAGGGCAGCCTCATGAGCTCGCAATGCAGCTGTGTTAGCATGGTAAATATACTTCTGGGTCTTGAACAACTTTCCAAGACCCCTGGCCATTTTCTTGACCGTCCTTACCAGGTAGTTCTTCATTTTTTCTTGGGCATTAATTTTCTTTCTGACCCACTCCTCATGCTCAGTCCTCTCCAGGCGCCCAAAAGAACTGCGCCTGGCCCCTCTGCTGGACTGCCCTAGGTCGGGCTCGGTCTGCCGGTGTTCATTGGAACTAGCAGATCGGGGCAGTCGAAGGGGACCTGGTAAGGCTGGAAAACCCCCCTCACCGGGTGGAGGTGGTGGTGGCATGCCATCACCCCCACCATGAGGCGGAGCACCATCATCATCATCATCATTATCATCATCGTCCACTTGGACATATTCTGGAGGCCCATGCAGAGCCTCGTGCAAAGTACATCTCATCTTGCGGTCTTTGCGTACCTGAACAGGTCGGATATCTCTCAGCTCACCAGGAATTGGCACCTTATAATCCTGTGCCATTTTAGTCAACATCCCCAGAAGACCCAAACCCTTCTTACTGTGGGAATCTCGTCTTTCCCGAAAAAACTCACAAATAATCTCCCGGAGGCGTAAAGGCTCTCTGGTCATCAGACAGTACACCAAAAGTGCAACATTATAGTCTATACGGGTCATGTGCTTAATGCCCACAATCCGATTGTTGACCCACTCAGTCCACCATCTCGCCTCTCGAATCAAATAGGTAGCAGGGAGTTTCCGATAGGAAGGACTCCGGTGGGGGTAATACCAAGCAGCGCCTGGTACACCCGCACACAGGGTGTGAAGGATTTGTTCACTAAGCTGTTCACAGGGATGACGCCGCAGTTCTTGAAACTGACAATCGTCCAACACTAATTCCAGACCCAAACTCTCTCGAATACTCTCTGGGGTGATCCTAATCCAGTTCTTTCTGCAGTAAATCCAGTCAATTGACTGGGCTTCACTGTTCATGCACTGTTGGAGATTACTGAAAATCTCCTTAGCCAACACAGAACTGACTTGCAGATTGGTAAAGCCGGTAAACAAGTCCCCAAAATGATCCTGCCCAGTAAAGTTGAACAGATCTTCCCCCATAGACACAATATCACGAGGAAAAGTTCTCTCAGCGGGTATGTCATACCTAATCTTTTTGTCTTGAAAAAATAAACGGTGAGCTTCCATATTGACAAACCTATGGTCACAGAAACGGTCGACCCTAAGCAATCTGCAATCTACGATGTTCAAGGGTGCGATTGCCCTATCAGGCCTCATATATGGTCTGTCCTCATCCATTTCAAAAAAATCAAGTAGAAAAAATGGAAATCTGCAAAGAGAGAAAAAAAAAAGAACCTGGCTGCCCGGAGTGAATCTTACGGGTACAGATCTGGAAACTGCTCTTTGAAGCGGATCTGGATGTGTTTGGATCGGATGAATGTGATCACCCCCACACTGTTTCTGGCAGTCTGGTGTCCCTGTGGTGGTAGTCAGAGATTGCTGGCGGATGACTGCTGCTGGCGGCTGCTAGGGCAGAGAGAGTTTCTAGAGAGAAAGTTGAAAACTGGATGACTTAAGTGAAAATGGGTCACTTTCACCCGTACGGTATATATAGGCAAACTTTCAGAAATTGCAGAATAGCCCCTGAAATTCAAAATTTTTCAAAATTTTCTGAGCCCGCTCGATTGTGCGTTTGAACGCATCTTCTGCGTTTGAACGCAATGCTTTACTTTTCTAGAAAATTGCGAATCTTCTTGAACTGCATTTGAACGCACAATGTGCGTTTGAACGCATGACTTGTAGTTTTTTGAATTTCTGGGTCTGATGAACTGCGTTTGAACGCATATGAACTGCATTTGAACGCACCGCTTGTTTATGCAATTCTCGGATGAGTTGCGTTTGAACGCACCCTATGCGTTTGGACGCATGCCTTCTCTCTAGAAACTTCTGTTGATTGGTTTCTGCGTTCAGACGCAACTTCTGCGTTTAAACGCACTTCCTTAGATTTTCTCAGTTTTTTATCTGCTGCGTTTGAACGCACCACTTGCGTGTGAACGCACATGTGTTAGCTGGAAATCTGCTTCTTGTTGTATGCGTTTGAACGCACCGCTTGCATTTGAACGCATAAATGTTAGCCCTTTTTCTGAGTTTCTGCGGTGGGTGGTGCTTCTGCGTATGAACGCGCCTTCTGCGTTTGAACGCAGGTATGCGTTTAAACGCATATCACCTGCGTTTGAACGCATGCCTATGATTCCTGAAACACTGAATTCAATATTAAACCCCTCTTCCTCACTTTTCTCTCAGATTATGAACATTTTATAATAAATAACTAAATATATAAAAAACAACTAATCTATGTTGGGTTGCCTCCCAACCAGCGCTTGTGATTTACAGTCGACAGCCCAACTTTGTTACCTTTTTTATGGTCAAGGCAGGTCGAGGTAGATCGCCTCTACCTCTATGATCTCCTGAGGATCCCTGTATGGCTTGACTCTGTTTCCATTCACCTTGAAAACTGTATTATCCCTTGGGTTCTCTAGTTCCACCACTCCCCATGATGTAATGTCTTTCACAATGAATGGTCCAGACCATCTTGAGCGCAGCTTCCATGGATAGAATTTCATCCTTGAGTTGTAAAGGAGAACCTTCTGCCCAATTTCTATCTTTTTTGGTAGAATGCGATTGTCATGCCACTTCTTCGTTTTTTCTTTATAGATTTTGGCACTCTCATACGCTGTTTTACGAAATTCCTCTAGATCGAGGAGTGACATCTTCCTTTTGTTTCCAGATAAGCCGTGATCCATATTAAGCTGCTTGATTGCCCAGTATGCTCTGTGCTCCAATTCTACTGGTAAGTGACATGCTTTTCCAAAAACCAGCTGGTATGGGGACATTCCCAGCGGTGTTTTGTGAGCAGTTCTGTATGACCAGAGCGCATCATCCATCTTTAATGACCAGTCCTTCCGTCCAGGATTCACAGTTTTTTCCAGTATGCTCTTTATCTCCCTGTTGGACACCTCTGCTTGCCCGTTTGCCTGAGGGTGATAAGGCAGTGACACCTTATGGATAGACACCCCGTACTGCTTTAGAACCTTGGCAAAGACTTTATTGATAAAATGAGAACCTTCATCACTGACCATGGCTCTTGGTGTTCTAAATCTGGTAAAAATATTGCGTTTGAGGAATCGTTCCACAACTGCTGCATCATTATTCTGACAGGCCATAGCTTCCACCCATTTTGACACGTAGTCTACTGCCAGTGAGATGTAGAGATTTCCCAGAGAAGAAGGGAATGGACCCATAAAATCAATACCCCAAACGTCAAAAGGCTCAACCTCCTGCCAAAGTGTCATAGGCATCTCATTTCGCTAGGAGATATTTCCTGTACGCTGGAAGCGATCGCAACTTTGTGCATAATCATGGCAATCCTTGAAAACTGTTGGCCAGAAAAACACTGACTGCAACACTTTGTGGGCTGTTCTTGGACCGCTGAAGTGTCCCCCACACTGTGCTGAACGGCAGTGCTAAATTACCTCCAAAATCTCATGACATGGGATGCAACGTCGTAGAATATTATTTTCCCCTTGTTTAAATAGATAAGGATCGTCCCAAAAATAGTGTCTACATTCTGAAATAAACTTCTTTTTCTGCCACGGGGTGATGTCTTCAGCGAGTGCTCCATTGACCAAATAATTTGCTATTGCGTAATACCAGGGTCGTCTGTTGGTCTTGATCTTCATGATATGCTCATCAAGGAAATTTTCTTGAATTTGCACCAATTATTCTGTAGGGTTTTCCAGGCGAGAAAGATGATCAGCTACCACATTTTCTACTCCCTTTTTATCCCTGATTTCGACATCGAATTCCTGCATCAGCAGAGTCCAACGCAGCAGCCTTGGCTTTGCATCCTTTTTCTCCAATAAATATTTCAACGCACTATGATCCGTGAATATAGTGACTTTTGAACCTACCAGGTAGGATCTGAACTTATCCAGAGCAAAAACGACTGCCAGCAGCTCCTTTTCTGTAGTCCCATAATTAATCTGTGCTTCATTCAGGACCCTGCTGGCATAGTAAATGACACTGCACACTTTATCCTTTCGTTCTCCCAACACTGCGCCCACAGCGTAATCAATGGCGTCACACATCAGCTTGAATGGGAGGGTCCAATCTCGCGTTGTGATAATGGGTGCAGTTGTCAGCCTGTCTTTGAGTACGTCAAAGGCTTCTTTGCAGGCTTCGTCAAATATGAAGGGCACATCTTTTCCCAACAAATTACATAGTGGCTTTGTAATTTTGGAAAAATCTTTCATAAATCTTTTGTAAAACCCTGCATGGCCCAAAAAACTCATGATTGCCTTTACTGTGGTCGGATATGGTAGCTGCTTGATCACCTCTATTTTTGCTTTGTCTACTTCCAGGCCTTTGTTGGAAATCCTGTGTCCCAGAACTATTCCTTCAGTAACCATGAAGTGGCATTTCTCCCAGTTGAGTACCAGATTAGTATTTCTGCATCGAATCAGAACTCTGGCCAGATGGTATAAGCAATCATCAAAACTGTCCCCAAATAACGAAAAATCGTCCATGAAACTTCCAAATTTTTCTCTATCATGTCAGAGAATATGGCCATCATACATCTTTGGAATGTCGCTGGAGCGTTACATAATCCGAATGGCATTCGTCTAAAAGCAAATGTTCTGTATGGGCAGGTGAACGTCGTCTTTTCTTGATCTTCCGGATTTATGTAGATCTGGTTGTAACCGGAGTACCCGTCAAAAAAGCAGAAATAAGCATGGTGAGCCAATCTGTCCAACATCTGGTCCATGAATGGCAACGGAAAGTGGTCTTTCAGTGTCGCGTCGTTCAGCTTCCGATAATCCATACAGATCCGCCAGCCAGTGACAGTGCGCTGGGCGATCTGTTCCAGATCAGCGTTCTGTACCACTGTAATACCCCCTTTCTTTGGTACACACTGGACAGGACTAACCCAGGTGCTGTCTGATATGGGGTATATAATCCCTGCTTCTAGCCACTTCATGACCTCTTTACGTACCACATCTTTCATGATTGGGTTTAGTCTCCGTTGAGGCTGGATGACTGGCTTCTTTCCTTCTTCAATTCTTATTTTGTGCATGCAGTAATCAGGACCGATTCCCTTCAGGTCAGCAATTGTCCATCCGATAGCTTCTTTATGCTCTCGAAGTACTTCCAGCAGCTTTTGTTCCTGTTCCTGAGATAGAAGAGATGAAACAATTACCGACAGAGTATTATTTTTACCAGTAAATGCGTACCTGAAGTGGTCTGGCAACTGTTTCAACTCCAGGACTGGTGGTTCCTGAAGTGATGGGACCAATGTCATTTTCTGCTCGCCTCCTTCATCCTTATATAGAGTGACCCAGCTTTCTGTTCTCATGATCTGCTCAGTTTGGTGCTCCTCTGTTTGCTCTGGGTACATGTCCTTAAATTCCCCCCATAAATTTTCCATCTCCTCACTTTCCAGATCATCAATTACTTCTACTGCAAAACAGTTTTCATGACCATAATGATCAGGGAGTCGGAGAGATTTGAAGGCGTTGAATTTCACTTTTTCTTCGTTGATTTGCATGGACAGCTCTCCACTTTTGCAGTTGATAATGGCTTCACCAGTTGCTAGGAAAGGTCTTCCTAAAATTAGTGGGACCTCTCCTGCCTCCATATCCAGTATCACAAAGTCTGCTGGAAAAATAAGCTCTCCATCTTTTACCAGGATATCTTCAATGACTCCATAGGCAGGTTTCACGGATCTGTCAGCCATTTGAAGCATAATTCTTGTTGGTTGCGGTTCTCCGACTCCCAGACTTTTGAAGATGGTTAGTGGCATCAGGTTAATGCTGGCACCCAAGTCGCATAAGGCTTTTCCTGTGTATGCACTGCCCAGAGTTACTGGAATAATAAAACTGCCAGGGTCTTTCTTCTTCAGTGGTAGACCGTTTTTCACACAGCTGCTCGCTTCTGCTGTCAGATTTACTGTTTCGAAGTCGCTCATCCGCCTTCTCCCATACAATATGTCTTTGAGAAATTTCGCATAATTAGGCATTTTGGCGAGTTCTTCGGCGAAAGGTATATTTATCTGTAATTGCTTGAATACCTCCAGATATCTGGCGTAGTCTTTGTTGTCATCTCTCTTCCGTGTCTTCAGAGGGTAAGGCACCTCTTTAGAGATTGGCACTGTTTTTGGGTTACCCTCATTAGTCCGAACCCCTTTGTTGAGGGTTAGTGGTTGAGCTGTCTTCCCTGTCAAACACTTCGTGTTCAATGTTCTTTGACTTTTCTGCACGTGCATGACTGGGATACGGCGGATCCTGCAGTGCGATTCCACTCCGAGTTGTGACATCATTGATTTGAGCGCGTGGATTGTTCACTGTATTTGATGGTAAATTCCCTGGGGCTCGTTCTGCCTGGTTCTGTGCAAGCTGACCATTCTGTACTTCCAGGTTGCGGATAGCAATTTTCATCTGGCTTACATCGGCAGTTAATGATTCCATCTGCGAAAATCTAGCTTCCCACTGCTTATTAAATTTTTCCATATAGGACTCAAAATGTTGTTGTGATAAATTTAGCTGTGGTTGTGCTGCTGGTGCTTGCTGTGCTGGTGCTGTCTGTTGTGCCTGTGGCCTGTGCTGGAACCCTGGTGCATAAACTGCTGCATTAGGGTTTCCGTAACGGAACCCTGGATGGTCACGTGTGCCAGGTCTGTAGTGGCTGGGATCCCACTGCTGCTGAACATAA
The DNA here is from genome assembly GCA_023055425.1 of Linanthus parryae. NCBI lineage: Eukaryota > Viridiplantae > Streptophyta > Magnoliopsida > Ericales > Polemoniaceae > Linanthus > Linanthus parryae. Next base: position 159,066,202 of record JALGPY010000002.1, on the reverse strand, counting down.
TTGGCATCTTCGGCCTGAAGCTCCTGAATTGCTGCATCGAGGTCAGGTTCATCCACTGCTGCCACGGTTTTCTTTTCTGTATACACCTTTTTAACTAAGTCTTGTACCACTTTCGTGAGATTGTCAATCCTGTCATCAGCCACTGGTTATGCTAGTGCTGTGAGCCTGCGGTCATCAAACAGACGAGTATCCTGCTTGGCTAATTGTTTCATCAGTTCGTAGGCTCCATCTTTATCCACATGGTACAGAAAATTACCCCCAGCTTCCCTGTCAATCTTGTCAGCATTCTCCCTGTCAAGAGCATGGTAGAATACTTGCAGAATTTTCGTGTCCCCGAAGCCGTGATTGGGGCATCTTTTAACGAGTCTCATCAGCCTGTCTCATGCGTCTACCACCGTCTCACCCATATGCTATTTGAAGTATAAGATCTCACTCTGCAGCTTGATAACACGAGATGCGGGGTAGAATTTTGCCAAAAAGTCAGTAACACACCCCTCCCAGGTTGTGATAGACCTTGGTGGTCTTGCTTCTAGCCAGTCTTTTACTGTCCCAAATAAGCAGTATGGGAATAGAATTAATTTCAGCGTACCCGCTTAAACTCCTCTATACTTAATCTTTTTGCAGTAGTCTTCGAACTTTCCGAGGAAGTCGTTTGGATCTTCATCTGCATTCCCATTGAAAGGACAATGAGTCTGGGCGGTTTGGATAGTGGATGACTTCAGATTGAAGTGCTCTGCTGTAATTGGTGGCACTACGATAACTGGTTGATGTCCTCCAGTAGGGACTTCAAAGTTCTCTACTATCGCCCTCCCAGACCTGTTGTAAGTCCTCTGATTGTTCCTGGCAGCAAAGCCTGCTGCTATCAGCTCCTCAATGTAAAGAGCCATCTGTGCTGGAGTGCGTTGCTCCTGTCCTGTGGGTGTTCCTACTTCTGTTGGCGCATTTTCTTCGTGCTCAGACATCGTGAATCGGTGTCTGCGATTTTGCTCTCTAAAAAGTTTTTGGGGGTTTTCAAGTGGTGACACCAGTTCGCGAGGCAATCTGAGCATATACTAGAATAGCCTGAAAATCAGAGTTCAAGAGCAATAAGTTAAGGGAAAATAAACGTAAAAATAAAAGAAAAAGCTTTGAAACTTATTCTAATTTCTTTTTAAGAAAAAACTATAACCGTTCCCCGGCAACGGCGGCAAAAACTTGACAGCGTAAACCTATCTGCTTTTTCTCAAGTGTACGATCAAGTAATATAGAGTATGTATTTATGACTCTGATTGTCGAACCCACGAGAATAGTTTAAGTTTATCTTACCAGAATTAGAAATAAATACAAAGCTGTAAAAAAGGAGGAAAGTTGGGGTGTGATTGTACTAAACTAATTTGCAGTAAATAAAGCAGTACTGAGAAAATCTTATTTTCTTTGTAGTAATTTTCTGGGAATTGTTGTAGTTGTAAAAGTTGATGAATTAATAATTTAGGTCCCAGGATCCCCTAGGGTTACTTTGCAGCTTGCCTGGTTCAATTGATTTCAGAAACACACAGCAGTCTTGTTTATGCCAGCATACCATTAATACAATCTCCTCTCGGTCTCATGTACCTGTCACTCTCCTACAGATTTTGGGTCCTCTTGGTCCACCTAAATCTGCAGGTTTGTTCTAAGTCTGCTAAGGTTACAGGTTCTCCTCTTGGTCTCCCCCTAAACGTCTAGTAGTTAGTCTAATGCTTCTGGGCTAACACCCTGGTTCTTTTCACCTCTCGGTCCATCAAGATAAGGTATTAAATCCTGTCTTTTCTTCCTAACTCTCACTGGCCACTCTCGCGCACCAAATCCTGTATATAACACTCCTGGGTGATCAAGCCATTCATGTATGTATATAAAATCAAAGACAAGATAATAAACAATCCAATTCTGTATTAAGACTTCAACTAGTCATGCATCTGAAAGTCAAGCAAACCAGACTGCTGAATTCATAAACCCTAGGTTCACCGAGAACCCAGGTAAAAGGTTTAGCTAGCGTTCATTATTGAAAGAAAATGTTTCATACAAGAAAGAAGAAAGATCAAACGGGTTTATGGCTGAATACTGAAAAACTGCTCCAATCCTGCTCTGCTCCGATCCTGACGGCTGTGGTACTGGTTGCTGTGATGATGATTGTGTATGTGTAACCCTAATTCTGTGCTGGAACACCTCCTTTTATACTGCCACAGTCTCTAAACTGATGCCCGAAGTTCCTGTTCTACCCTTGCAAAAACCCGTCCTGGAAGCTTCTGGAAACCCATCATGCGTTCGAACGCAGCTTCCCTGCGTTTAAACGCCGTGCGTCTGAACGCATGTTTCCTGCGTTTGAACGCAGGCCTTAGCCGATTTTCTCCTTCTTGCTTCTGGCTTCTCGGACTTGTGCGTCTGAACGCAGCTTTCCTGCGTCTGAACGCACCCCTTGGTCTTCACAGTTCTGGCGTCAAGTCCTGCGTTTGAACGCAGGTCTGTGCGTTTGGACGCACAGAGTTAACTTTTCTTCTGCCTTTCTTCCTCTGCTGCCATGTTGTGCGTCTGAACGCAGGTCCTGCGTCTCAACGCACAGAGTTAAACATTTATGCATCTTTTCTGCTCAGCTTCCTTGATACGCTGCCTCCAAATCCAAGTCAATTCCATGCATTTCTCGGCACCTGTTACCTGCACATAATAACATGTACCCGCGATCATATCCAACAAACACAATTATGCATGAAATTAACCAAATCTACTGATCACGTCCTAAAAGTCTCTGCCTCGTATCAAGTGGAAAATAGGCTGAAAATGGGCAAACTCAACTCTCGCAGGGTTAGAACCAATGGTAAAAAGATGTCCCAAACTAATTCCATTTTCAAGCTATCATGACTCCATAGGTTTCTACTTAGTTGGTAGTAACTCTTACTAACATGGAGCGGTGTCTAGCAACACATCCATGCCACCCAACTAATAAAAATAGTCAGTGATCCCGACAAACCTCTTGTGCTCAATATCTCATATTACACTTATCCCTTTTTCTCCATATCCGGATTGGACACGAGACATAAATAGTCACACTCGTATATCCAATCCATAGTTCCTTGATCCTGGGAATATGCTTATGCAAGCAGATAACATCAATATCTCCATATTGATTTATCTGAGTCTGGCCAGACATTCAATAAGCCTCATCCCTCGAGTGGTCGTGGATATTTACTCCCATTATGTGGGAGGGAAAAATCCTCTCTACATCACTACGATCTCCAAGCTTGCTTCCTATCATGCCCGATAGCTATCTTTATAATTAACCAGTTACGGTGTAACGTTTGATAACATCAAAGCACGATATTTCACAACTAGAGTATCTAGTGACTTCAAGTCTAAGGATTGAAATATTATTAGCACTACGAGAAGCGATTGTGACTTCAACATAATCTAATGTATCCTTCTCGTTGTGGGTCATCCAGTGTGCCATTAATCCTAATGCATACCCATTTGTTGGATCATGATATCTCCATATCAATCCAACCCCATACTAGTCTATAGATGATTGTCCCATTAATCATTAAAATTGACTAGGGATATTTAAGAATATAACACTTATATTCTAAGGACTTCATTCATGTTAACATATCCCCATATCGATAACATAATGAATCATAAATCCATATATTCGTCACAGTTAATTTATTGCCTCTAGGGCACAACTCCAACAGTATTGCTCATGGAGATGAGCCTACAACCTATGATGTGACCACAAGTGGGCCAGACTCGTCTTGGAGTCATGAGATACAAAATGGAATCCTTGTATACCAACAAAGTATGGACTTTTGTGGAACCACCTGAAAGGGTAGGACCCATAGGGTGCAAGTGGATTGTGAGGAAACCAACATGGATGGTAATGAGATTACTTTTAAGGGACGATTGGTGTCTAAAGGTTTCTTGTGAGTTCATAGTATGGACTATGACGAAATATTTTCCCCATTTGTGATGATAAAATCCATTTGCATCTTGCTTGCAATTGTAGCTTGCACAATTTGGCAGATGGATATAGAAACCTCCTTGATGTGTACGACACACCTAAAAGGGTTTTGTCGATCTAGAGCATGCTCAAAAGATGTCTAAGTTACAACGGTCCATTTTTGGATTAAAGCAAGCTTTTATAGTTGGAATCTTTGATTCAATGATGCAATCAAAGAGTTTAGTTCCATCACGAATGAAGATGAAGCGTGTGTTTACAAGAAGGTTAGTGGGAGCACAATTATATTCATGGTCTTGAATGTGGAGACATACTAATCATCGGGAATGATATCCCTACCCTGCAATCTTGTAAAGATAGGGTAGGGAATCGCTTTTCACTGAAGGACTTGGAAGAATCAACCTATAAAGATCTTATGGAGATAGATAAAGAAAATTGTTTAGCTAAGTCAAAATACATATATTCACAAAGGTGTTGAAGTGGTTCAACATGTAAAGAATATGAATTCTACCTATGTCACATGGAACTAGTCTTTCGAAGGCTAATTGTCCTTCCAAATAGATTGAGAAGGACCATATGAATGAGATTCATGAGATACGCCCTGTTATGTACTAGGCCAGACATGTCATATGAGTATGATACAGTTACCAACCAAATCCGGGTGAGCGTCACTGGATAATTATCAAGAATATCCTTAAGTACTTGAGAAGGACTAAAGGATGAATACTTGATATATGGAGGATATGAAGAGTTCACTGTAAGGGGTTACGCTGGTGCCAACTTCCAATAGGAAAAATATTTCAGATAACAGTCAAGTTTTATGTTTTTCCCTAATGGAGGAACTTTGAGCTGTAAGGGGTTCCAGGAAAGATTCAGTTGCTCATTCTATCACAAAGGAATTCGTGTAATAAGATGCACATACTCAGGATATTAAATCTCATTTGATTGTCGATAGAGGAGATATTAATATATTCAAAGTACCATCAGATGTCTCTCTTACCTTGCGCACCATAGGCATGAGGGCCGCGTTAGATTGATAGGCATACGATGCACAAGATTGACCCTAGTGCAAGTGGGAGACTGTTGGAAATATGCCTTAGAGGCAATCTATTTCTTGTGACATTGATATGGAATTACTATTCGTAGTGTTATCGATATGGGGATATGTTAACATGAATGAAGTCCTTAGAATATAAATGTTATATTCTAAAATATACCTAGTCGAGTACTAATTTTAATAGGACGACTGTATTGCATCAAGACTTGTATGTGGGTAGATTGATATGGAAATATTAAGTCTAGTATGGGTATGCATTAGGGGTAATGGCATACAGGATTGACCCACAACGAGAAGGCTACATACAAGTTATGTAAAGTCACAAGTCCTTATCATAGTGGCAATGGTATTGTGGTCCTTAGACTTGAAGTCACTAGATACTTTAGTTGTGGAATATTGTGTTTTGGTATAGTCAAACACTACACGTGACATGATTTATAAAGGCGTTCATCGAACATAATAGGAATCAAGCTTAGAGATGGTAGTGATGTAGATAGGATTTTTCCCTCCCACATAACGGGAGAAAATATCCATAGCTACTCGAGGGGTAGTGCTTATAGAATGTCTGGCCAGAGTCTGATAAATCAATATAGGATATTTATGTTATCTGCATGGAAAAGAATGTTCCAAGGATTGAGTAAATGTGGATTGGATATACGAGTGTGACTGGTATGTATCGTGTCCAGTGAGGATATGGAGACAAATAGATTACATAATACGTTAACATTGGTCACAAGGTTTGTCGGATTACTGATTGTTTCTATTAGTTGGGTTGCATAGATGTCTTCCTAGGGGCCGCTCTATGTTAGTAATTGTTACTACCAACTAAGTAGAAACCTATTGGGTCAAACTTTCTAAGAATTATACCTGACTTGGAAATTAATTAATATGATTAATTAAAGAGAAGGATCAATACGCAACCACTTCCAAACTTAGTGGGACTAATTTGCTAGGTGGAAAAATCTATGTATAGACATGATTAGGAGAGGGGCTAATATTTAGTTAACAAGGAGTTGTTACACTATATAAAGAGAATCCTAGCTTATTTTTATCATACCTGTCATAATTATTATCACACAAGAAAGAGAGAACAAAGCAAGAGGTGCAGCCTCTTGGTCACAAGAGAGAGAGAAGACCTAGGGCCGAATCCCCTAGGTCGTCCACCCCCCTCACCATTGGCCACCAAGAGGCTCAGCCTATTGGTCTTTGTTTTAGAGATCTTCCTCTTCCTCTTCCTTCCCTAGCAAGCACAATCGTGTTGGAGGATCCGGATCAGTCCAAGAACTGGACTTGGATAGAGACGTGGACACTATTTCACGTGAAGTCATCGATGGAGACACGTGAAGTCATGAATGTTTATTCTTGTTTATTCTGCTGTGATTCCGTATCAAAACCCTACAGTAGAGACTTAGTAAATTTGGAGTTTAGCATCTTCTCCAATTCTTCTTTAATTTTGACCTGCACTTATGTGCGAAAGACTATTGTGTTTTTGTTTACTGGTTTTATACCTAGAAGGATATTAAGCATATGCATGGTCACCTCTATATCTAGCCATGGTCATTTATCATAATCTCGTGCTCAGTTTCTTGCAGCAGATTTATGTGTTCGCTATTTTCATCTCGTTCACGGCTTGCAACAATGAAAATGGTTATTCTTTTACTCTCATCTCGTTGTAGATCCACTTGATCGAGTTCCTCCTTATGTGGCTTAGGGATGTCCTTGAAGCATTATAGGTATTCTTGGATTTTGACTTCTGCAATCGCGTGGTATTCTACGATGAAATGCATTTATGGAATCTCAGGGACACCCTCTTCCCAAGAAGTGGGTGATCCCACACACCATCAGATGCGGTAGAACCTTTTCGTCGTTCTGACTTCATCTTTCCCTAAATCATCCTCTGCATACCTATTGAGAGAGTATATGCCCTTTCTTGTTCGAGTCGGACCCTTCTACCTGGTTTCCGATTTTCTCTGCAAATTATTAGTCCTTTAGTCTATTTATCTTTGAGAGTCTCCCAATCTGGCAAGGAAGCGGGGTAAAAAGTGTAACACTCTTAAACTTCTATAGGGGTTAAAGTGTGACAATAATTTTTTTGAGTTTGTATTGTAATTCGCTTGTTCAGCTGTGTTTGCTAACATTGGCATAGAAGGGAACATTTAAAATGTGATTTAACGTTGGGAAGTTATGTAATTTCCAAAATTTGAATTCCTGGCTGAAACTTGGCCATTCTAAGATTATTGGGAATTGTGGGTCTCTTGGAGATTTTGGTGTCTGAGTGGAAATTCCATAAACTCTAAATTTCCCCCAATTCTACACTGACTCTAGTTTTTGTGAAAATATCACATGCACCCCGAATATGCATTCATGCCACTTGGCAAGCCCAATTTGAAACCTCTCTCATGAGGTTGCAACAATCAAGCATTTCCTTCTCCACTAGCTGACTATTGAGAGTATGACCATCTTAATCCCCAATCTTCTTCTTGAAGCTCAAGTGATAATTCAATTCCTCTAGATGAATGAGAAGCATGAAATCAGGGAAGTTTATATTTTGAAGATGATGAAAGACAATTTCTAAAGAGAGAAGTCTCAAAGCTCCAAAGCTTTGAAGACACTATTGCCTACTATGAACTTGCTAACTATTAACTAATAGTTTCTGTATTGCAGGCTCGGAATTGAATTAGATAATGTTTAAATGTCTCTTGAAAATATTCTTAAGCTATTTTATTATGTTTTTAACACTAACAGATCTCTCAGTATGAATACATCTTGGATCAGGGCCAAAGATTTGAAGGTTATTTGAAGCTCCAAAGCTTTGGAGGATTATATTAAGCCTCTGACAGTTATTCTATTTCGTATTGCAGGATGTTACAACTATTTATGTGATTGATTATTTACTTTTATGAGTCTTAATCATGTTGTTATTATTATTTTGTCACAGGTTACTTATCTTGGAATTAATCTCGAGATTATTCTGAAATTGTCAATTCAGTTTATTAACTAAACAGATATGCCAAACAGTCAGCATTCTTAATGCTATATTATCTTGATTTCGTGTGATCATGTGTTTGATTTGTTGCAGGATGGTTCGTAGTTCAAAACCATTCAAACAAATCTGAAAAGCTATTCAAACATAGCTGTTGAAAGAAACTGTTAAGGGAGAGGATTTTTAGGAAGGTTGTTCCTGGAATTTCTGAGGTTGTTACAACCGTATGTGTTTAAAAGGAAGTTTGAATTTCAAAGTGATAGAGACGCACATAGAGAGGCCTTATCACTTGAAAGGAAGAGTTATTCATTCGTGGGAGGAAAACACATACTACTATTCAAATCGTTCAAGGGATTCAACTGCTGAACAAGATCATATCATCCACAATCTAAAGAACACTTCTGAGCATTATCTTCTTATTTGTATTATGTGTTCTTGTTTAAGCTTTCATTTTAATATTCTTAGGTGTTACTAAACCTCACCAACCTTAGAAGTTAGTTGTTCCAGTGAACATCAAGAGGTTCGTATTGTTTCATCATGTTTTAGCTGAAACTAGATATGTTGGAAACCACAGGCTGTATAAGTGTAAGGTAGCTCACTTAGGCTTGAGATCTAGGGCTAAATCAGGTTGATTAATAAGAAGTGTTTTCAAATCCTGGAGGGATAAAGTTCCTCGGGTAGAGAGTAGGTCTAATTATGACTAAAATATGTAAAAAAATTAATGTGTTCTTTACTTTACTGCATTGTTCTTTCTTTCTGCAAACCAGGTTGCTCCAAAGCTTTGGAGAATTTTCCATCTCAAAGCTTTGAAGATTCAGTTCGTTCTAAACTATTTCAACTCTTTTCACTATTTTCCAAAGCCTTGAGATTTCATTAAATCCTCATGTTAGAGTTTTAAAAGTTCAATTTTAGCAAAAATTTCCATACTCTATTAATCCCCCCCCCCCTCTAGAGTATTAGATCCTGTGTTTACTCTACATTACACACTTTCATCAAGAACACCATCACCACCAAGAACAACCACCTTCAATCTTTCATCATTCAATTAACTGTTGTAGCTAGAAGCTCTAGGGAGGGACCCGGATTCAAAGCCCTCAAGAAATTTCAATATCAGGGCTATACCGAAAGAGAAATCCTAGTAATGTCGCAATAGCCCTAATTTAGTTCTCTATGTATTTTGTGAATCAGTAGCTCTAACCCACGCCATGATTCGCGAGGGAAAGGCAAACTTAGGAAACCCTTCATCATCACCTAACTGGATGGAATTTTTGGAGGTTCCCATATTCTAAGCTTGCAGCGCCGGAAACTGAATGAGCTTGTCGTAGTTTCGGTAAAGCCCTCGTTCTTTGCTCATTTTTTATGCTTGCAGCATAGCCGTGAATCCTGGGAGGTATAAAGCACCTTTAGAACATGCTCTCTTTCCTAGAACGTCTAGTAAACCAAGTTTGATGTTTGTAACTTTTGTTTTCGTGCGGGTATTCTGCCAGGTCCCTGGCCATGTACTCCATCCGTTCCTCCAAGTTATTCAAAATTTCCTAAAAAAGAAACTTTCACCAGTAAAATTACCAGCTTACCCTTAATAGAAAAAATAAATATCTTCTTAAGCGGACTTAACTAATCAAGATTACCAAGGTAATCTAGTTAATTAAGCCCAAACACATGTTAGTTGACTAGATAACTGAACCCTAATATTTTACCCACCAAAACCTAGTAATCTACCCAGCCCAACACATCATTTATTATGTTCTTCATGCTACACATACAGAGAGATGGAGAGAGAAGAAGAGATGGAGGGAGACAGAGAACAGATCGGTGGGTCGGCCCCAACGGTGGTGGTGAGCGGCGAATCTTATTGTCTTCAACCCTAAAATTCGCCGAAGCTCGTCGGTAGCTACCCCACCAGATTCTACTCGTGGTCACCGGAGGCCGTAATGGCGTTCTGCGAGGCGCATAAGAGCGGGGAGGATATAGAGGCCCGTCATCTTGTACAAACCTAAAGAAGCATCCATTACAGTGATTGATTAGTTGATGATGATGAAAAAGATGAAGCCCTATAGAAAGCTTTGGTCTATTCTCTCTCTCTGGATTTGCATTGTTTCAGCCATTCTCTCGTTTCATTTTGTTCTTTCTTCCTCTTGTTCTTCTTATTCTCCCTTTTTCTCATTTTTTCTTTTGTACATATATCTCAGATCTGCAAATTGATTTCTACAGGTCTGCAAATTTTTGATTATTTATTTACGGATTCTCTGTCCATATATGAAATTTCTTATATTTCATGCTTTTTGTTATTATTATGGCCTGTTCCAATGATTATGCAATTTATTTATTTTTTTTTGTTATTTGATTATGCTCATGGAGATTCTTGGTTGTGATGTTCATGGTGATTCTTGGTTGTGATGTTCATTGTGATGGCGTTCATATCAGTGATAAACGAGATAGTGTGAATGATTCTGTTAAACTCGAGAAAGACAACAACCTGGGATCCAATCACCCATATTTAGTCGAATCACCCTGGCTTTAGTTTCATTTGGCTGGGTTTCTTAATCTGTGTGTGTAGATACTGCTTTCTGACATGACAGATCTTGGCCACGTGGCAGCCATCCAGCACACCATATTGTGCTCCACACACACAGGATCACCAGCCGAGCTGATCCATGTGGGGGCTGCGAGACAGAGCCCTCGCATACCACTGCACGGGACTTGTAGGGACTTAGTGGTTTGGAGGCTAGAGTAAGCCCTGTCGCGTGCGAGCCAAGCCCGCGCGCGACCTTTAGTAACTGTTTTGAGAGATCTATGGCACGAGCTCCCTAGACCCGGTCAATCCGGTCAAACCCGATCAACCTCGTAACGGTTCCGGTATTCGCGCACCACGTGCTCTAACGGTCCCTATATACTCGGACGAACGTGCCGTTATGGTTAAGCTAATTAAGCCGCCATTAATGGGCGCATTAACCACACTACAACGGTCACGTTCTCCAGTATATATAGATCGTCAACCTTTCCTTACAAAAGCGAACAACACTGGCCATACGCGGAAGCTCTGCCAAACCTCTGTCTCTCTCTCAGACATTGCTACTGACTTACTCTCTCCCTACACACACCCCCACTCTTCCTGTGCGATCCTTGATCCACTACACACAGTGCACACAGAGGTCTCCCCGCCGGAATCTCTTGTGCACATTTTGGTGAACCCGACGTGAACTTACCAACAAAAGCAACCATGTCTCAGGAGGATGATGTCAGCAACCGATCGCCTTCCACCGAAACTCCCTCAGGAGACGAGACCCGCCGTACTCCGACGACTCCCGGCGAGGCACCGACTTTAGAGTCTTTGGACGCCACTGTCCAAAGTCAGGCGAAAGCTCTCAAGTCTCAATCTGCGCAATTAGAACGAATCTTGGCCGTTCTGGGCACCCTTGCGCCAAATCCTCCACCAGCCACCGCTATCCCTCAGGGAGGAGGAACCCCTACCGCTCCAGGATTGGGAGTGTCAGCCACGCCTCCCAATCCTCATCTGCAGACTCCACCGTCGGCTACGCAGCTGCCTTCAGTTCAGGGGTCAACGGCACAGATGCTGCCTCCTGCTGCTCACGCCTCTCAGCCCTCGGCTTTGGCGTCCAACCCAACTCTGCAGTACACTCTGCCTCCACCAACGACGATCTGGGGAAATGCGGGTAGTCAATATGCTCCCAATCCTCCGGCGGCGTACGTGTCGCCACCGCCTACGGCAACCCCTCCGTCAACTACCGAGGGGAGTATTCCAGAATGCATGACGTCTTTGCAAAAGCGCGTGGACACCATCCTGGCTCATCAGTCATTCGCGGATACCATTATCCCGAAGTTAGACAATGACCCACCTATTCCGCGAGAGATCTATCTCATGCCTAACCCGGAGGGGTACAAGGCTCCCAAATGGGATAAGTTCGAGGACGTCAATGGAAACGCTCATGAGCATGTCATGCGTTTCATTGATGTCATGGGTCCGTACGGAGCCGATCCCAAACTGCTGATGCGAGAGTTCCCAAAATCTCTTGGGAACGTAGCATACAAATGGTACCGAACATTGGAGGCCGGATCCGTGAAGACTTGGGACGACATGGTCCAGAAGTTCTATACCAAGTTCTTCCAGATGGAAGAAAAGGTGACGATGATCCATCTCTCGCGGATGTACCAGAAGCGCGAGGAGGACGGAATCACCTTCATTAAGAAATTCAGGGCGAAATCCTTGGAGTGCAAAGATACAATGCCCGAAAGCCGTCTCGTAGAGATATGCCTGCAATGCATGCGAGATGAAAACAAAGGTATGCTCATCAATCTGCAAACACCTACGTTTTCGAAGCTTATCGAATGCACTAAGAACATCGAGCCCATAGTCGAGAGACAGAAAAAGAAGAGCGCTCCAGAGCGACCTGCGAGCGGCACCACTTACAAGATCGGAAGGTTTAGCTACAAGCGGGGACGCGAAGCTGAGGTCAATACAGTTTCGCCCCAGAAACAAGCGAAGGTTGCGAACTTCGATGTACCGCCTCTGCCATGCTCGGTAGAGGAAGCAAGTGACCTCTGCAGACAGTGGCGCAAGGACGGCGTCCTGCCACAGCTCGAGAAAACACCCTCCAAGGAGATGGTGAGGGACCCTAAGTGGTGCGAGTACCACGGCAAGGTCATGCACCCCACAGCGGAATGTAAAAAGCTCAGGTTCGCATTCGACCAGAAGATGAAGAATGGCGAGCTGATCGTCAGCGACAACAGGAAGGACGTGCGCAACAACCCGCTTCCTTCCCATACAGAGCCAGGCTCGAAAGGCAAAGAGGTCGCCGTGATCTCGATAGTAGACTTGGAAGAAGTCGCAGAGGATGGTCTACCCATCATTGCTGAGGTCCATGAAGACGAAGACTATAGCATGGACACGGAGGATGAACGTGCCGACTGCATGAAAGAGTCGCACGGCTTCAACAAATTCTTCGACGAGATGAACTTCTCTGAAAAGTGCCGAACAGATATGACGAAAGCAATCTTAAGTATAGCGGAGGACTACGAGGAGGACCTCGTGGTCTCCAACGGGAAAGTCATCAGGGCGTCTCGTTCCATAGAAAAGAACATGACCTTTTCTGCCAGCGACAAGAAGACGGATGCGAGCCACCAGAGGCCCCTGTACGTCACCGCCATCATAAACGGCGTCGAATTCAAGCGAGCATTCGTCGATGGAGGAGCAGCGGTCAACGTCGTTCCCCTCCACACACTGAAGCTAGCAGGGATCCCCGAGCACAAGGTAGTCAAGCGTCCATCTCCGCTGGTGGGATTCGGAAGCGACTCTAGAATGACGATCGGATGGATCCGCCTGGGCGTTCAGATTGGCAAGATCAAGTGCTCGGCGAAGTTCTATGTCATAGACGCGAACACCACATACCACATGATTATAGGTCGAGCCTGGATTCATCGCTTCGACGCGGTCCCTTCGACGGCTCACCAGGTTATGAAAGCTATCTGGAACGACAAAATAGTTGAGATACCGGCCTCGATTAACCCGTTCAACTTGGACGAAGCACATCTCAGCGAGGCGGTGTGGTTCACTGAGATGGCGGACGAGCAAACACCCGGACCATTCAACCCTACTCCTTTGCCTCTCTGGGAGGACATCAAGGACCAGTCACCTGCGGGCGTGATGGTGACAAGGGAAGATGCCAAGGGAAAGCCGCCTACACGCGAAGAGGCGCCACGTATCGCATATCATCGAAAGAATGTGTACACTTTGAAGAGGATCGCAAAGCATTACCCCGAGGGCAAGGAGATAGAGAGCTTCTACGCCAATGGGAAGAAGTGCTATCGCATATGAAGGTGCGCGGGGATGTCCCCACACGGGCATGGGGATATCCCTGGGCAAATCAATCAAATCGAGCAAGTTGCGCTGACAAGAGAGCCAACACACGGCGCTCCAGACGAGAAACTCAAAGAAGCGCCTGAATGCATGGAAGACAGGCCAAGGTCACAAAAGCAAGAACTAAAGGAAGTGTTCCTCAGCCCGAACGAGGAAAAGAAAAGGCCAGTCTTCCTGAGTGCAGACCTCACAAGCGAAGAGGAACAAGGACTGCTACAGCTCCTAACTGAGTACAAGGACGTGTTCGCATGGGAATATGATGAGATGCCAGGTCTGGATACAAGCATCACCATGCACCGTTTAGACATCATCCCAGGTTCTAAACCGGTCAAACAAAGCACCAGAAGCTTCAGGCCAGAACTCAACGTGAAGATCAAGCAGGAGATTGTCAAACTCCTAGATTCCAAGTTCATAGAGCCGAATCACCATCCCACATGGCTGGCCAACATCGTGCCGGTGGTGAAGAAGAACGGACAGCTCCGCATCTGCGTGGACTTCCGAGATCTCAATCGCTTCTGCCCTAAGGACGATTTCCCACTGCCCAACATCGATTTGCTTATCGATTCAACAGCAGGCCATCGCATGTTCAGTTTCATGGACGGTTTCAGCGGGTACAATCAAATCAAGATGGATCCCGAAGATGCGCGGAAAACTGCATTCATCACTCCTGTGGGGGTATTCAACTACACGGTGATGCCGTTCGGTCTTAAGAACGCGGGCGCGACTTATCAGCGGGCCATGATGGCTCTATTCCACGACATGATGCACAAAGAGGTGGAATTCTATGTGGATGACATGGTGGTTAAATCCAAACACGAAGCGGATCACCTTGCAGACCTGCGAAAGGTGTTCAACAGATGCAGGAGCTTTCAACTGAAAATGAACCCCATGAAATGCGCGTTCGGCGTGACCTCGGGGAAGTTCTTGGGATGTGTAGTCCATCGCTAAGGGATCGAGCCTGACCCTGCGAAAGTGTCAGCCATCACCAGCATGACGCCACCCCATAACCAAAGTACCTTGAAAACATTCTTGGGAAAACTGTCATATCTGCGGAGATTCATCCCAGCAATTGCCGAAATCACATGCTGTTTCAGCACTCTTCTCAAGAAGGACGCCGCGTACAACTGGGCTCCGGACCACGACGCCGCATTCGAAAAGCTAAAGGAGCTACTCACGTCCTCAAAGATAATGATCGCGCCTCAACTGGGATCACCGCTTCTGCTATATCTGACATCAACAAGGAGATCTATAGGAGCACTCTTGGCTCAGGAGTACGAAGGCCAAGAGAGGCCCATCTACTATATCTCTCGCATTGTGCAGCCTGCTGAATCAAGGTACACAGACATCGAACGTCATTGCCTTGCTTTATTCTTTGTGATAGAAAAGTTGAGACACTATTTTGCATCACACAAAGTAGTGGTGGTCACCAAGAGCGATCCCATAAGATACTTGCTAACTCACACTACTCCGGGCGGGAGACTGGCGAAATGGTACATGACCATCTCTCAATACGATATCACATGCGTGAAACCAAGAGCGATCAAGTCGCAGGCGGTAGCGGATCTGTTGGCACAATTTCCCGACAACAGCCACGAACCCGTGATCGAAGAAGAGCTCGAAGGCCCTGAAATCTACGCAATCGACGTGCCCTATTGGACCCTCCACTTCGACGGTTCGTCAACCAGGAAAGGCGGAGGCATTGGGATAGTCTTGACAAAGCCAGACGGGGAAGTCATACAGATGTCCGCAAAGCTCAACTTCGCAGTCACAAACAACGAAGCGGAATACGAGGCTCTCATCGCGGGGCTCCGCGCGGCGAAAGCTTTGGAAGTGAGCAACTTAACGGTCATGGGAGATTCCAAACTGATTGTTAAGCAAGCCTCGGGCGAATATGGTTTAAAGGAGATCAACCTCCTGTCCTACCGCACCCTAGTACAAAAGCTGGTGCAGCAATTCGGCGATGTCAAATACGAGCACAAACCCCGAGCGGACAATAGGCACGCAGACGCCTTAGCAACCTTGGGATCTAAGGTCAGCATAGACAAATGCCCCGCAAGGATTTCCATCGGAGTGCGAACATCGTCGGCATTAACAGAAGATGCGTGCGACGACGAACACATGGATGACGCAGACTGGCGAAAAGCAATCCTGCAAGCTATTGCTAAAGGCACCAGCAGCGAAAGCTGGGCGCTCACAAAAGGATACTGCATCCACGACAACACTCTTTACTACAAGGGTCCTGGAGGAATACTCATGCGATGCGTCTCCGAGCAAGAGGGACAACAGCTGTTAGAAAAGATTCACCAACACGCTTGCGGAGAAAGCGAGGTGTCAATCTACAGAAAGGCTCAGAGATATGGCATTCATTGGCCAGACATGTCAACAGCTGCAGCCTTGATACAAGGGAAGTGCGAAAGTTGCGCACTAATCAAAGATTCTCTGCTCGTCGCCCTAACCGATGACGACACGGACTGGACAAAGCCACTGTTTGATTTTCTCACCCAGGGCACCATCCCCGAATCGAGAAAAGAAGCCGAAAAATTGAAAAGGAAAGCATCTCGATATGTGGTACAGGAAAACCTGCTTTGGCGAAGAGGTCACGAGGGCAACTTGCTGCGATGTCTAGACGGCAGAGAAGCACAAGAAGTCATGGACCTTTCTCATCAGGTGGAACACCAAGGAGGTGCGAAATTGTGCAGACAGCTCCTCTCAATTGGATATTTCTGGCCCACGATGGAAGTCGATTGCCGCACCAAGGTGCGACGCTGCCAGGAATGCCAATTCAAAGGAAACCTAGTGCACGCTCCCGCCGTGGATCTACATGCATTAGGGACGCCATGGCCATTTCACACATGGGCTCTGGACTTCATCAGTCCCATCCGACCGACGTCGCATGGGAACCATTTCATTCTCACCGCAACCGAGCTGTTCACCAAATGGGTGGAAGCAATACCACTGAAGACGGCAAACGCGTTGGCTGTGGTCAACTTCATCCAGGAAAGCATCGTATGCAGGTTCGGAATCCCAAATACCATTCTTTCAGATAACGGTACTCCTTTTGTTAATCGCCAGGTAGCTGCAAAACTAGCGGAGTACAATATCAGGCAGATATGCTCTACCCCCTACTACCCAAAGGGAAACGGACAAGCCGAAGCGACTAACAAAACGCTGTTGAGAATTCTGAGCAAGATGGTCGCAGATGACCACAAGAAGTGGGCCGACTCCCTAAGCATAGCTCTATGGGCCTATAGAACTTCTCCAAGGACACCCACAGGGGCCTCGCCATTTCTACTATGTTATGGGGCCGAAGCTGTAGTACCCGCGGAGGTTAGAGTCAATTCGGCAAGACTGGCCTTCCATACACTCTATGAAAATCAACGCGATCATGACTTAGTCTTGCGGGAAGAAAAGCGAGAACAAGCTAAAAGAACCAACAAGCGATACCAGGAAAGAATCGCTCGCGCCTACAATAAGACAGTCCAGCGAAGAGATTTCGCAGTCGGAGACCTAGTCTTGCGCGCATCTGACCACTGTATGCGGGAAGCAACTCACCCAAAATTCGCAGCTAATTGGGAAGGATCCTTCGAAGTCACAGAAGTCTTCGATAGTGGCTACTGCAGCATACGAAGGTTGCACGGCACAACCTCAACTCCGAGTTCAGTCAACATGCGCTGGATCAAGAAGTACTATCCCTGACTTCTCTCATTTCATACGTTCTATGATAACGTTGTTTAATGTCTCATGTGGCTACGATCTACGCAATCTCCTCTCCCATATGAGAGGATTGTAATCTCATCTCTCCCATATGAGAGCATTGTAATAAAAGAATTCTCCCAAATGAGAAGTTCACATTTCTAGCTGTTTATGTTGCTCTATTCAGTTTGTTATTACTTTTAACAATGGTTTATTCGCCGCAATAGCAGCCAATGCAAACGCGATCTTAAGTGATCATCTAAAGCCTATCTCTCACGATAGCAGCCAATGCAAATGCGATCTTAATTGATCATCTAAAAGCCTATCTTTTACGATAGCAGCCAATGCAATGCGATCTTAAGTGATCATCTAAGCCTATCTCTCACGATAGCAGCCAATACAAACGCGATCTTAAGTGATCATCTAAGCCTATCTCTTACGATAGCAGCCAATGCAATGCGATCTTAAGTGATCATCTAAGCCTATCTCTCACGATAGCAGCCAATGCAAACGCGATCTTAAGTGATCATCTAAGTCTATCTCTTACGATAGCAGCCAATGCAATGCGATCTTAAGTGATCATCTAAGCCTATCTCTCACGATAGCAGCCTGTACAAATGCGATCTTAATTGATCATATAAGCCTATCTCTTACGATAGCAACCTGTCTAAATGCGATCTTAATTGATCATATAAGCCTATCTCTTACGATAGCAGCCTGTACAAATGCGATCTTAATTGATCATATAAGCCTATCTCTTACGATAGCAACCTGTCTAGATGCGATCTTAATTGATCATATAAGCCTATCTCTTACGATAGCAGCCTGTACGAATGCGATCTTAATTGATCATCTAAGCCTACCTCTCACGATAGCGGTCTATACAAGTGCGATCTTAATTGATCGCCTAAGCCTATCTGTCACGATAGCAACTCATAAGCAAAACGATCTTACCTGATCTTCTCAAGCCTATCTGTTATGATAGCAACTTATACGCAAAACGATCTTACCTGATCTTCTCAAGCCTATCTGTTATGATAGCAACTTATGTGCAAAGTGATTTTAGTTGATCACCCAAGCCTCTGTTACGATGGCAACGCATGCGCAAAATGATCTTATAGAATCTTCTAAAAGTCTATCTGTTGCGATAGCAGCTTATGCGAGAAACAATCTCAAGCAATTCTCTAATAAAGCCTATCTGCCATGATAGCAATTCGCACTACTTAACGATCTCAACTGATCTGCTAAAGACTATCTACTACGATAGCAATGTTGTGAAAATGATCTTAAATGATCCACAATGGCCAACCAAAAGCCCATCAGCCGGGATGACACAGCTGCGAAGATACGATCTCGAACGATCTAGCGAAGCATCAACAAATTAATATATCGCAGATGCGAAACAATTACATAGCACTATGCAAGGCGAAATATGCCGAGACGCATGTGAAATTGTATTTTGTTGCAAAGAGACAGCAGATAATACAAAGGCTATATATCATTATGAGTCAAATGACTTACAATTTATCTATCTAGATAGCAGCTTACAAGCGAAAGGCTCGAATCTAACTACGCAGCCAACATGGCTTACAATACATTCGAAAAGTGGCTGAGAAGCCAGAAACACACTGCGGGAATTCCGACTAAAAAAGGATGAACCCACCGGTTTCAACACCGGCTACGCAACACGCAGATCTGCGGGTGAACATCTGTAGCAGGGGGGATCTTGCTCTAAAAGAGCCACATGAAGCCATACGCTCAAGATTCCGGTATCCGACAAGACCGTTGTCAGATATGCACCCCATAACATTTGCCCAAGGAACCACCGGTTCCGGCGATCCACAGGCAAGCAGAAGCTCCAAAGGGCAAGGGCTCCTTGTAGACGGGGATGAACGCGACGGTTCGTCACCCCGAGCTCACAAACATGAAGGTGACGGACTCTCCTCCAAGGATGCTGGAGGAGAATTCCGCCGTTCATTACGAGACGCTAGCACGGTAACTTCGGCGCTGCACCTCACCACGAGGCGGCCGGAAACATGACCTGCACGCATAATACACGAAGAAATTTCTTCGAACACACATGAGATATTATCTGCATCTTCTTTATGATGGTTATAAAGAGCAATAAGCCTCATAAAGTGGATCTTGGAAACTATTTCTATAGCACAAAGCGCAAACTCAGGATTCAAAACTTGAAGTTGCCATGAATCAACGAAAAACAAGCGTTGAAGCCAGCAGTCGTAAGGACTCACGGCAAAGCACATGTTTGGGATGAAGAACCCAAATAGCAAAGACAGGGTTTATATAGACCCTGTACAGACTCTTCGGTTGCCTAAGATGAGTCAGCAAAATTCAAAAAGAGGGTAAGTTCAATCACTTACGCCTTGAAAAGCGGTAACAATCAATTACCCTACTAAAGGCCACGACGATTCAATTGCGTATCCTAATAAATGACGGATGGTCATGATTCGGATGGACTTCCCAACGAAAGCGTGCTTATCTGCCGAGAAATTAGCGCGAAAATCAAGCAGAGAATCAATTGCTGATGTCATAATTGGATATGCACAGAAATATCCAATCAAATCCCGGAAAAGGGCAAAACGGGAAAATTCATTGTTTTTGTTAAAAATAAAGGGAGAAACCCTAGCAACATTACATTAATGTTCAAGACATTACATTAATGTTTCAGCTATTTTTCTTGCTATTTTTGTGCAAAATTCGAAAAATCAAAGCAAATTCTTGATCAAGGAGTCTTGGGGCTCGAACTGCTCGCTCAGCTTCTCCACTTGTTTCACTTCTTGCTTCGATAGCTCGCACCTGGCATTCATCTCATGATACAGCTTCAGAGCTTCATCAACCTTTTGCTTCTGCTGCTCCACCTTCTGCATCTCAGCTGCAAGATTCTGGTGACCGAGTTTCAAAGTTATGGCTGCGCGAATCAGCGTGACTCTGTCCTTGAGAAACTTGAAGCCCATTCTACCTTGGACTTTGGTCACGAGATTTTGGCACATGCCACATAGCAATTCAGCACTCTGGACCGAAATGGTCGCAGGTGTAGCCGCAGACAGCTGCTCCAATATCCAAATGGCTTCAGTAAGGAACAGTCTCCTGTCAAAAGGCCCCATCTCCAGAGATCTCACAAATGATCGGGGGTAGGTCAGACGCATTCGAACCACCCAGTCTACATCGGTTTGCTTCAAACCTAAAGTGGTTTCAAAAATAAGTTATGATACCAAAACTCGCAAACAAACAATGCAACGTGCGAACAGTAAAGCTCTACTTACCAGTGCCTTCCAAAATCTCATGAAGAGAAGGAATGCGGGCTGCCGGGTTGTTCGAAGACTGCCCTCGCTCCATGGCTCTCCTATCAGCTGCGAGCTCCATCCTCTCATAGTCAGGAGGAAGAGTGTAGGCCGCACCAGCTGCGACTGCATTCCCAGCCTGCGAGCCCCAAATGCTCCATGCAGGAATAGGTGCCTCTCGCTCAGTCATCGTCGGAGGCGAAGGGACAGCCGCAGTCGCTTGTCGAAGGACACTCTCAGATGCGGAAGCATTAGCAACACTTGTCCTTATCTCTTCAGCACTAGCATGGACATCTTCATCCATCAACACAGTGTCAGCTCCAGCATCGTCGGAAAGCTCGATGATGTCCTCACGAGGCTCACCCGTGTGGTCAGCAGCTGCGACGGGCTTCTCGGTATGGGAGCTCGGAATCGGAACATAGGACGCAGAAGGCTGACTTCTCTGCTCCAGCGCAGGTTCCTCAGCATGACCTGCGACATTAAATGCGATGATATGAGGTAACTTGTGTTATAAGTTATTTTCGCTATCTTTACTAAAGCTAAGAGTAAGCACCTCCACGCGAAGGTGGGATTGAGGTATCCTCGTCATACACTAAGGACGTGGAACCATGCCCTATCAGTGTGTCTTCACTAAGCAGGTCCTTAAGAGAAGCGTGACCTGAGGTGCGAATAAACCAGTCATGATTCTGCCTCAAGTGGCTAAAGCCTAGTACGTGCATATCACTCAAATAATTACCTGAGGGTTCTCCGCATTTGCCTACTAACCAACGGCGAATGTCAGCTTTTGACACACCATGCTTTAACGCACCCACAATAACATCTCCATAAGTTACTGCGAGATTGAAGATCTCACCTTTATCGCCGCCTGCGATCTCTTCGAAGTCCGCTTGGACTTGCTCTAGTGCTGCTGCATCCTCTCCGGGAACCTCATCTTCCTCCTCCACATGAGGAGCCACTTCTTCGGGAAGCTCGTCTTCCTCGCCAACTGGACGCACTAAGTCGTCAACATGCTGCTCTTCGAGGCTCCGCTGTTTCACACGCTCGAGCTCCTCTTCCTCTCGCCGCCTTCTTCTTTCAGCAGCCTCCGCGGCTGTCTTCCGGGACTCAGCAAGAACGTCCTCACTTATGGGCTCATCTGGAATGCCAGAATGGGCATCTCTCTTTTGTCTCTTGGCCACAAGGCCACCAATGGTTTCATCATCATCGTCTGCGAATACCCAATTGGTTTAAAGAAAAGAAGTGCAAAGAAGTTACGATAACGGGAAAGGAAATGCGACGGAGGTACCTCCTGATTCTTCCTCATGCATCACAACTGTTACTTCTTCTTCATCACTCGCTTGGGGCTCCTGCCTCTCTTCTTCTTCCTCTTGATTGAATGGAACAAAGGTCTCAACTGCGAGATCTTTCCGCACTTTGCTGGGCATGCGACCTTTGCCTTTTTCCTTGATAGAAAGGGACCTCACTGGGGGAGAAGCTGGGGCCTTCCTAGGGGAAGAAATCGTAATTCCCTTTTGCCTAGGTCTCTTCACTCTCGGCGCCGCAGTCGCTGGAGGAGACAGGTCATCTATGGGAGGAGACGGAGCCGGAGGATTGTCTATCAGCGAGTCGGCAAAAGCCTTCATGACTGCGCGAACCTTTGTTTCGATCTCGGCGTCCATCCTCCATGCTAGCCGGAACGACTCCCCTTGCCTTCTGGTGGCAACAATGGTGTTAACCAGCGATTTGGAGCGATCACCAGCTGCGAACCTCCGCACATGACACTGAAATAGTGCAGAATGAAAATATCAGCGTAAGCAAATCAAGAAGCTTAACGCACGCGAAGAAATTGCTTACCTCAGCAAACGCCTTGCTATATCTGACGACATGCGTGTCACCCTTCTTGACTGCGGCGACTTGCTCCTTCAGAATGAAATCAGGGCACAAATGGTTCTCACGGTCCCACAGTGAGTAGCAACCATACTCAGACTCGCTCAGACTGCAAGTGGGGCGAAACGGAAAAGATTTTCTTTTGATCAAGGGAGCTCTACCTGGCTGCGCCGCCGCCTCCGTCTCAATCCTCGTTTGCTGGGCAACCCAGTATACGAGCCAGTTCTGGGAACAACCACCCTCGCGGGTTCCCGCAGGCTGCTCAAAGGGAAGATTGTTCATAAAGACCGTCTTGCACTCCTTTGTCAGCAAGCGCTTGTAGCAGCCTCTGATGATAGACTGGGGCCAGATTGATGGGGCCACTGCATCAAAACCAAACTGAGGAGAAACTTGAGTGGGGTCGACGTCCACGGTAAGCTTTTCATACCTCGGCGCGAGCTCACGAACATGCTCTGCAAGGGCAGGAAGGGAACCTCGCAGACACCAGCAAAAGAACTCACGATAGCGCTCGTGGAAATGCGGCCCCTTTTCAAGGAGAAGTTCTTCTGAGAAAACCATACCTTTGGAGGGGCATAGCTTTGGAAACCATCGTACATTCTCGATACGCGTGGCATAGGGCCTGGCAGTAAACTCCTTTTGTTTGTCGCATATCAAACTCCAAGCGCACTTGGTGTTGCTTGCTCCAAACCATCTCGCAGCTCTTCCGCTGTTGCGTGCTTCTCTCTCGCCTGGGGGACACCACTTATCAAGTTGGAGAGCAGTTGGAGCATAAGACGGCCAGCGCTCGAACACCCACATTGTCAAAAAGGAAATATTGACAAAAGTTAGTACATCGAGGCGGCCACGCGACTCCCTCATAGCCAGAACCAGCTGATCAAGCCTATAGTACAGCGTGCCCAAGACCAAGGGTCCGAGTGCAACCCTCTGGCCAAGAGCGAGCCTCACAGCAAGTGGCAACACATGGTAGAAGACTCCGTCATGGGGGTGACCATCAATCAAGTACCTCGACAGCCAGGCACAGAGAAAAGCACAAAGGGTCAAGTGATAACCCTTGCCCTCTACGTAATTCTCGGCCTCTGGATCTTCACTCAGGAGTTTCTTAGTAATGCTGCTGTTCGCATAATCTCGAAAGAAGTACTGCAACCATTTGTTCCAGGTATTCTTCGCGGATGTATCAACCAGCTGCCAGTTAGGAAGAGGCTTCGTAGTAGTCCACCGAGTGGAGATTTTCTTTACCTCTGCTAGGTGTAGATACTGCTTTCTGACATGGCTAATCTTAGCCACGTGGCGATCATCCAGCACACCATATTGTGCTCCACACACACAGGATCACCAGCCGAGCTGATCCATGTGGGGGCTGCGAGACAGAGCCCTCGCATACCACTGCACGGGACTTGTAGGGATTTGTGGTTTGGAGGCTAGGGTAAGCCCTGTCGCGTGCGAGCCAAGCCCGCGCGCGACCTTTAGTAACTGTTTTGAGAGATCTATGGCACGAGCTCCCTAGACCCGGTCAATCCGGTCAAACCCGGTCAACCTCGTAACGGTTCCGGTACTCGCGCACCACGTGCTCTAACGGTTCCTATATACTCGGACGAACGTGCCGTTACGGTTAAGCTAATTAAGCCGCCATTAATGGGCGCATTAACTACACTACAACGGCCACGTTCTCCAGTATATATATATCGTTACTCTTTCCATACAAAGAGAACAACACTGCCATACGCGGAAGCTCTGCCAAACCTCTGTCTCTCTCTCAGACATTGCTACTGACTTACTCTCTCCCTACACACACCCCTATTCTTCCTGTGCGATCCTTGATCCACTACGTACGGTGTACACGGAGGTCTCCCTGCCGGAATCTCTTGTGCACATTTTGGTGAACCCGACGTGAACTTACCAGCAAAAGCAACCATGTCTCAGGAGGACGATGTCAGCAACCGATCGCCTTCTGCCGAAACTCCCTCAGGAGAAGAAGTCCGCCGTACTCCGACGACACCCGGCGAGGCACCGACTTTAGAGTCTTTGGACGCCACTGTCCAAAGTCAGGCAAAAGCTCTCAAGTCTCAATCTGCGCAATTGGAACGGATTTTGGCCGTTCTGAACACCCTTGCACCAAATCCTCCACCGGTTACCGCTATCCCTCAGGGAGGAGGAACCCCTACTGCTCCAGGATTGGGAGTATCGGCCACGCCTCCCAACCCTCATCTGCAAACTCCACCGTCAGCCGCGCAGCTGCCTTCGATCCAAGGATCAACAGCGCAAATGCTACCCCCTGCCGCTCACGCCTCTCAGCCCACGGCTTTGGCGTCTAACCCAACTTTGCAATACACTCTGCCTCCACCAGCAACGATCTGGGGAAACGCGGGCAGTCAATACACTCCCAATCCTCCGGCGGCATATGTGTCGCCACCGCCTACGGCAACCCCTTCGCCAGCTACAGAGGGGAGCATTCCAGAATGCATGACGTCTTTGCAGAAGCGCGTGGACTCCATCTTGGCTCATCAGTCGCTGGCGGATACCATCATCCCGAAGCTAGACAACGATCCGCCCATTCCACGGGAGATCTATCTCATGCCTAACCCGGTGGGGTACAAGGCTCCTAAATGGGATAAGTTCGAGGACGTCAATGGAAACGCCCATGAGCATGTCATGCGTTTCATTGATGTCATGGGTCCGTATGGAGCTGACCCCAAACTGCTGATGCGAGAATTCCCAAAGACTCTTGGGAATGTAGCATACAAATGGTACCGAACACTGGAGGCCGGATCCGTGAAGACCTGGGACGACATGGTCCAGAAGTTCTACACTAAGTTCTTCCAGATGGAGGAGAAGGTGACGATGATCCATCTCTCGCGGATGTATCAGAAACGCGAGGAGGATGGGATCACTTTCATCAAGAAATTCAGAGCGAAATCTCTGGAGTGCAAGGATCCCATGCTCGAAAGCCGACTCGTAGAGATATGCCTGCAGTGCATGCGAGATGAGTACAAGAGCATGCTAATCAATTTGCAAACACCCACGTTCTCAAAGCTCATCGAGTGCACGATGAACATCGAGCCCATCGTCGAGAGACAGAGAAAGAAGAGCGCTCCAGAACGACCTGCGAGCGGCACCACCTACAAGATCGGCAGATTCGGCTACAAGCGAGGACGCGAAGCTGAGGTCAACACGGTTTCGCCTCAGAAACAAGCAAAAGCCGGCAACTTTGATGCACCGCCTCTGCCATGCTCGGTGGAGGAAGCAAGCGATCTCTGTAGACAGTGGCGTAAAGACGGCATCCTGCCGCCGCTAGAGCAAAAACCCTCCAAGGAGATGACGAGGGACCCCAAGTGGTGCGAATACCACGGCAAGGTCATGCACCCCACAGCCGAGTGCAAGAAGCTCAGATTCGCGTTCGACCAGAAGATGAAGAACGGCGAACTCATTGTCAGCGACCACCGGAAGGATGTGCGCAACAACCCACTGCCTGCCCATACGGACTCGGGCTCAAAAGGCAAGGAGGTCGCCATGATCTCAATAGTGGACTTGGAAGAAGTCGCAGAGGATGGTCTACCCATCATTGCTGAAGTCCATGAAGAGGAAGACTATAGCATGGACACGGAGGATGAGCGTGCCGACCGCATGAAAGGGCCGCACGGCTTCAACAAATTCTTCGACGAAATGAACTTC
The DNA here is from genome assembly GCA_023055425.1 of Linanthus parryae. NCBI lineage: Eukaryota > Viridiplantae > Streptophyta > Magnoliopsida > Ericales > Polemoniaceae > Linanthus > Linanthus parryae. Next base: position 159,039,796 of record JALGPY010000002.1, on the reverse strand, counting down.
TCCGAAAAATGCCGATCGGATATGACAAAGGCAATCTTAAGGATAGCGGAGGACTACGAAGAGGAACTTGTAGTCTCCAACGGGAAGGTCATCAGGGCATCCCGTTCCACAGAAAAGATTATGACCTTTTCTGCCAGCGACAAGAAGACAGATGCGAGCCATCAGAGGCCCCTGTACGTGACCGCCATCATCAACGGCGTCGAATTCAAGCGAGCATTCGTCGATGGAGGAGCAGCGGTCAATGTTGTTCCACTCCACACACTGAAGCTAGCAGGGATCCCCGAGCACAAAGTGGTCAAACGTCCATCCCCGCTGGTGGGATTCGGAAGCGACTCTAGAATGACGATCGGATGGATCCGCCTAGGCGTTCAGATTGGTAAGATCAAGTGTTCGGCGAAGTTCTACGTCATAGATGCGAACACCACATATCACATGATCATTGGTCGGGCCTGGATTCATCGCTTCGACGCAATCCCTTCCACGGCTCACCAGGTGATGAAAGCTATCTGGAACGACAGGATTGTCGAGATACCAGCCTCAACTAACCCGTTCAACTTGGACGAAGCACATCTCAGCGAGGCGGTGTGGTTCACCGAGATGGCGGACGAGCAAACACCCGGACCATTCGACCCTACTCCTTTGCCTCTCTGGGAGGACATCAAGGACCAGTCACCTGCGGGCGTGATGGTGACAAGGGGAGATGCAAACGAAAGACCGCCTACACACGAAGAGGCGCCGCGCATCGCATATCATCGGAAGAATGTGTACACTCTTAAGAGGATTGCAAAGCACGACCCCGAGGGTAAGGAGATAGAGAGCTTCTACGCCAACGGGAAGGAATGCTATCGCATATGAAGGTGCGCGGGGACGTCCTCACACGGGCATGAGGGTGTCCCTGGGCAAATCAATCAAATCGAGCAAGTTGCGCTGACAGAAGAGCCAACACAGATCGTTTCGGACGAGAAACTCAAAGAAGCGCCCGAATGCATGGAAGACAGGCCGCGACCGCAAAAGCAAGAGCTAAAGGAGGTGTTCCTCAGCCCGAACGAGGAAAAGAAAAGGCCAGTCTTCCTGAGTGCGGACCTCACAAGCGAAGAGGAACAAGGGCTGCTACAGCTTTTAACTGAATACAAGGACGTATTCGCATGGGAATACGATGAAATGCCAGGTCTGGACACGAGCATCACCATGCACCGTTTAGACATTATCCCAGGGTCTAAACCGGTCAAGCAAAGCACCAGAAGCTTTAGGCCAGAGCTCAACGTGAAGATCAAACAGGAGATTGTCAAACTCCTAGATGCCAAGTTCATAGAGCCAAATCACCATCCCACATGGTTGGCCAACATCGTGCCAGTGGTGAAGAAGAACGGACAGCTCCGCATCTGCGTGGACTTCCGCGATCTCAATCGCTTCTGCCCTAAGGACGATTTCCCACTGCCTAACATCGACTTACTTATCGATTCGACGGCAAGCCATCGCATGTTCAGTTTCATGGACGGCTTCAGTGGGTACAATCAAATCAAGATGGATCCTGACGATGCACAGAAAACTGCATTCATCACTCCCGTGGGGGTATTCAACTACACGGTAATGCCATTCGGTCTCAAGAACGCAGGCGCAACCTATCAGCGAGCCATGATGGCTCTATTCCATGATATGATGCACAAAGAAGTCGAATTCTATGTGGATGATCTGGTAGTCAAATCCAAGCATGAGGCAGATCACCTTGCAGACCTGCGAAAAGTATTCAACAGATGCAGGAGCTTTCAATTGAAAATGAACCCTATGAAATGCGCATTCGGCGTGACCTCGGGGAAGTTTTTGGGGTGCGTGGTCCATCGCCAAGGGATCGAGCCTGACCCTGCGAAAGTGTCAGCCATCACCAGCATGACGCCACCTCACAACCAAAGCGCCTTGAAAACATTCTTGGGAAAATTGTCATATCTGCGGAGATTCATCCCAGCAATCGCCGAAATCACATGCTGTTTCAGCACTCTTCTCAAGAAGGACGCCGCGTACAACTGGGCTCCTGACCATGAGGCCGCATTTGAAAAGCTAAAGGAGATACTTACATCCCCAAAGATCATGATCGCGCCTCAACTGGGATCACCGCTGCTGCTATATCTTACATCAACAAGGAGATCTATAGGAGCACTCTTGGCTCAGGTGTATGAGGGCCAAGAGAGGCCTATCTATTACATCTCTCGCATCGTACAGCCTGCTGAGTCAAGGTACACAGACATCGAACGTCACTGCCTTGCCTTATTCTTTGTGATAGAGAAGTTGAGACACTATTTTGCATCGCACAAAGTAGTGGTGGTCACCAAAAGCGACCCCATAAGATACTTGCTAACTCACACTGCTCCGGGCGGGAGATTGGCGAAATGGTACATGACCATCTCTCAATACGATATCACATGCGTGAGGCCAAGGGCGATCAAGTCGCAGGCGGTAGCAGATCTGCTGGCACAGTTTCCCGACAACAGCCACGAACCTGTGATCGAAGACGAGCTCGAAGGCCCTGAAATCTACGCGATCGACGTGCCCTATTGGACCCTCCACTTCGACGGTTCGTCAACCAGAAAAGGTGGAGGCATTGGGATAGTCTTGACAAAGCCCGACGGGGAAGTCATACAGATGTCCGCAAAACTCAACTTCGCAGTCACGAACAACGAGGCGGAATACGAAGCTCTTATCGCGGGACTTCGTGCAGCAAAAGCTCTCGAAGTGAGCAACTTAACAGTCATGGGAGACTCCAAGCTGATTGTTAAGCAAGCCTCGGGCGAGTATGGTCTGAAGGAAATCAACCTCCTGTCATACCGCACTCTAGTGCAAAAGCTGATGCAGCAATTCTGCGACGTGAAATACGAGCACAAGCCCCGAGCGGACAACAGGCATGCAGACGCCTTAGCAACTCTGGGATCTAAGGTCAGCATAGACAAATGCCCCGCGAGGATTTCCATCGAAGTGCGAACATCGTCGGCATTAACAGAAGATGCGTGCGACGACGAACACATAGATGACGCAGATTGGCGAAAAGCAATCCTGCAAGCTATTGCGAAAGGCACCAGCAGCGAAAGCTGGGCACTCACGAAAGGATACTGCATCCACGACAATACCCTTTACTACAAGGGTCCTGGAGGGATACTCATGCGATGTGTCTCCGAGCAAGAGGGACAGCAGCTGTTAGAAAAGATTCACCAACACGCTTGCGGAGAAAGCGAGGTGTCAATCTACAGGAAAGCTCAGAGATACGGCATTCATTGGCCGAGCATGTCTACAGCCGCAGCCCTGATACAAGGGAAGTGCGAAAGTTGCGCACTAATCAAAGATTCTCTTCTTGTCGCTCTAATCGACGACGACACAGACTGGAGAAAGCCTTTGTTTGAATTCCTCACCAAAGGCACTATACCCGAATCGAGAAAAGAGGCAGACAAATTGAAGAGGAAAGCTTCTCGATATGTGGTTCAAGAAAATCTGCTTTGGCGAAAAGGTCATGAAGGCAACTTGCTGCGATGCCTAGACGATAGGGAAGCACAAGAAGTCATGGACCTCTCCCACCAGGCGGAACACCAGGGAGGTGCGAAATTATGCAGACAGCTCCTCTCAATCGGATACTTCTGGCCCACGATGGAAGTCGATTGCCGCACCAAGGTGCGACGCTGCCAAGAATGTCAATTCAAAGGGAACCTAGTGCACGCTCCCGCCGTGGATCTACATGCATTAGGGACGCCATGGCCATTTCACACATGGGCTTTGGACTTCATTGGCCCCATCCGACCAACGTCACATGGGAACCATTTCATTCTCACCGCAACTGAGCTGTTCACCAAATGGGTGGAAGCAATACCACTGAAGACGGCAAACGCGCTGGCTATGGTCAACTTCATCCAGGAAAACATCGTATGCAGGTTCGGAATCCCGAATACTATTCTTTCAGATAACGGTACTCCTTTTGTTAATCGTCAGGTAGCTACGAAACTTGCGGAGTACAATATCAGGCAAATATGCTCTACTCCCTATTATCCAAAGGGAAACGGACAAGCCGAGGCGACTAACAAAACGCTGCTGAGAATTCTGAGCAAGATGGTCGCGGATAACCACAAGAAGTGGGCCGACTCTCTTAACATAGCTCTGTGGGCCTACAGGACCTCTCCAAGAACACCTACAGGGGCTTCACCATTTCTATTATGTTATGGGGCCGAAGCTGTAGTACCTGCGGAGGTCAGAGTCAATTCGGCACGGCTGGCCTTCCATGCGCTTTATGAAAATCAACGCGATCACGATTTAGTCTTGCTGGAAGAAAAGCGAGAACAAGCCAAAAGGACTAACAAGCGGTACCAAGAAAGAATCGCTCGCGCCTACAACAAGACAGTTCAGCGGCGAGATTTCGCAGTTGGCGACCTGGTCTTGCGCGCATCCGACCACTGCATGCGAGAAGCAACTCATCCGAAGTTCGCAGCCAATTGGGAAGGACCCTTCGAAGTCACAGAAGTCTTCGATAGTGGCTACTGCAGCATACGAAGGTTGCACGGCACAACCTCAACTCCGAGCTCAGTCAACATGCGCTGGATCAAGAAGTACTATCCTTGACTCCTTTTATTTCATACGTTTTATGATAACGTTGCTTAATATCTCATGCGGCTACGATTAATGCAATCTCCCCTCCCATATGAGGGGATTGTAATTCTACCTCTCCCATATGAGAGCGATGTAATAAAAGAATTCTCCCAAATGAGAAGTTCATATTTCTAGCCGCTTATATTGCTCTATTTTATTTAAGTATCTCCGTTAACAATGATTCATTCGCTGCAAATAGCAATTCATGCAAATGTGATCTTAATTGATCATCAAAGCCTATCCCCGCGATAGCAACAAACGCAAGTACGATCTTAATTGATCATCAAAGCCTATCCCCGCGATAGCATCAAACGCAAGTACGATCTTAATTGATCATCAAAGCCTATCCCCGCGATAGCAACAAACGCAAGTACGATCTTAATTGATCATCAAAGCCTATCCCCGCGATAGCAGCAAACGCAAGTACGATCTTAATTGATCATCAAAGCCTATCCCCGCGATAGCATCAAACACAAATGCGATCTTAATTGATCATCAAAAGCCTATCCCCGCGATAGCAACAAACGCAAGTACGATCTTAATTGATCATCGAAGCCTATCTCTACGATAGCAGCAAACACAAACACGATCTTAACTGATCATCAAAAGCCTATCTCTACGATAGCAGCAAACACAAATGCGATCTTTATTGATCATCAAAAGCCTATCTCTACGATAGCAGCAAACACAAACACGATCTTAACTGATCATCAAAAGCCTATCTCTACGATAGCAGCAAACACAAATGCGATCTTTATTGATCATCAAAGCCTATCTCTACGATAGCAGCAAACACAAATGCGATCTTAACTGATCATCAAAGCCTATCTCTTACGATAGCAGCATACACAAATGCGATCTTAATTGATCACTAAAGCCTATCTCTTACGATAGCAGCCAAACACAAATGCGATCTTAATTGATCACTAAAGCCTATCTCTTACGATAGCAGCCAGATACAAATGCGATCTTAATTGATCACTGAAGCCTATCTCTCACGATAGCAGCCAGATACAAATGCGATCTTAATTGATCACTAAAGCCTATCTCTCACGATAGCAGCCAGATACAAATGCGATCTTAATTGATCACTAAAGCCTATCTCTTACGATAGCAGTTACACGCAAATGCGATCTTAAGTGATCATTAAAGCCTATCTCTTACGATGGCAGCCACCACAAATGTGATCTTAAGTGATCATTAAAGCCTATCTCTTACGGTAGCAATCAAATGCAAATGCGATCTTAAGTGATCATCTAAAGCCTATCTCCCATGGTAGCAATCAAATGCAAATGCGATCTTAACTGATCATTAAAGCCTATCTCTTGCGATAGCAGCCAAATGCAAATGCGATCTTAAGTGATCATTAAAGCCTATCTCTTACGATAGCAGCCAAACGCAAATACGATCTTAAGTGATCATTAAAGCCTATCTCTTGCGATAGCACCCAAACGAAAACACGATCTTACATGATCATCCAAAGCCTATCTTTTGCGATAGCAGCGAAGTACAAAAATGATCTCAATCGATCATCTAACGCCTATCTCTTGGGATAGCAGGTTATACAGATGCGATCTTATAATGATCTTCTCAAGCCTATCTGTTACGATAGCAATTTTGGTTAATTATCCAAACCCGTCTTATATGATGGCAACACGAGTGCAGAGTTATCTTATTAGATCTTCTAAAGATCTGTCTGCTATGATAGCAGTTTATGCGAGAAACGATCTCAGACAAAGCCTATCTTCTATGATAGCAATTTGCACAACGATCTTGATTGATCTCTGGAAAATTATCTGGAACGATAACAACGTTGTGAACGTGATCTCATACGATTTACAACGACCAACTACAAGCCCATCCGTCAAGATGGCAAAGCTGCGAAATTACGATCTCAAATGATCTAGCGAAACGGCTGTGAATTGACATCGCATATGAGAAATCATTATATGGAATTATGCAAGGCAAAACAAGCCGAAACGCGTGCGAAATTGTATTTTGTTGCAAAGAACAGATAATACAAGAGCTATTTATCATTATGAGTCAAATGACTTACACTTTATCTATCTAGATAGCAGCTTACAAGCGAAAAGCTCGCATCTAACTACACAGCCAACATGGCTTACAATACATTCGAAAAATGGCTGATCAGCCAGGGATGCACCAAGGAAACTCTCGGCTAAGAAAAGAGAGAATCCACCGGTCTTGATACCGGCAGCACAGCGTGCGAATCTGCGGCCAAAGACTTATAGCAAAAGGGATGCAGCCGCGAAGAGATCAACTCGCCATTCGCTACATCCCTAGCAGCAAGGTCAGGGATACAATATGCCCAGGACCCCAAAGAATGACTAAAGCCTCTGTCTGATCAAGATAGGCGCCGGAGGAGCTTCCTGTTCCGACAGATGCTACTCCGCAAAACAGGCGAAGCAGTCATTCCTCTGGTGATGGACTCCTTGTCATGTTGGACAAGGGCATTGACGAGCACCCCGACCTCACAAATTTGAGGGCGAGGGATTCTTCTCTGGAGATGCTGAAGAAGAATCCCGCCGATCATTACGAGACGGTAGCACGGTCACTACGGCGCTGCACCTCGCCACGAGGCGGCCGGAAACATGACCTGCACACATAATACACGAAGAAATTTCTTCGAACACACATGAGGTATTATCTGCATCCTCTTTATGACGGTTATAAACAGCAATAAGCCTCATAAAGTGGATCTTGGAAACTATTTCTATGGCACAAAGCGCAAACTCAGGATTCAAAGCTTGAAGTTGCCATGAATCAACGAAAAACAAGCGTTGAAGCCAGCAGTCGTAAGGACTCACGGCAAAGCACATGTTTGGGATGAAGAACCCAAATGGCAAAGACGGGGTTTATATAGGCCCTGTGGAGACTCTTCGGTTGCTTAAGATGAGTCAGCAAAATTCAAAAAGAGGGTAAGTTCAATCACTTACGCCTTGAAAAGCGGGTAACAATCAATTACCCTACTAAAGGCTACGACGATTCAGTTGCGTATCCTAATAAATGACGGATAGTCATGATTCGGATGGACTTCCCAACGGAAGCGTGCTTATCTGCCGAGAAATTAGCGCGAAAATCAAGCAAAGAATCAATTGCTGATGTCATAATTGGATATGCACAGAAAAAGTCCAATCAAATCCCGAAAAGGGCAGAACGGGCAAACTCATTATTTGTTGTCAAAAAAAAGAGGGGGGAGAAACCCTAGCAACATTACATTAATGTTTCAAAACATTACATTAATGTCTCAGCCATTTTCCTTTCTTTTCAAAAATACGAAAAGTCAAAACAAATTTTTGACTAAGGAGTCCTGGGGCTCGAACTGCTCGATCAGCCTCTCCACTTGTTGCACTTCTTGCTTTAGCTGCTCGCACTTGGCATTCATTTCGTCATACAGCTTCAAAGCTTCATCAACCTTTTGCTTTTGCTGCTCCACCTTCTGCATCTCAGCTGCGAGATTCTGGTGCCCAAGATTCAAGGTTACAGCTGCGCGAATCAGTGTAACTCTGTCCTTGAGGAATTTCAAACCAAGTCTGCCTTGGACTTTGAGCACGAGATTTTGGCACATGCCACACAGTAATTCAGCACTCTGGGCCGAAATGGTCGCAGGTGTAGCCGCACATAGCTGTTCCAGTATCCAAATGGCTTCAGTAAGGAATAGCCTCCTGTCAAAAGGAACGATCTCCAGACACCTCACGAACGAGCGGGGGTATCTGAGGCGCATTCGAACCACCCAGTCTACATCGGTTTGCTTCAAACCTGAGACATCAAAAACGAGTTGTAATGTCAGAACTCGCAAGCAAATAATACGACGTGCGAATGGTAAATCTCTACTTACCAGTGCCTTCCAGAATTTGGTGAATAGAGGGAATGCGAGCCACCGGGTTGTTCGAAGACTGCCCTCGCTCCATGGCTCTCCTATCAGCTGCGAGCTCCAACCTCTCATAGTCAGGAGGAAGAGTGTAGGCCGCACCAGCTGCGACTACGTTCCCAACCTGCGAGCCCCAAATGCTCCACGCAGGAATAGGTGCTTCTGGCTCAGTCATTGCCGGAGGCACAGGAACAGCCGAAGTCGTTGGGCGAAAGACATTCTCAGGTGCGAAAACATTAGCATCACTTGTCCTTTCTTCCCCACCACCGGTACGGACACCTTCGTCCATCGGCACAGCATCAGCTTCGACATCATCGGAGAGTTCAATGACATCCTCGAGATGCTCACTTGCGTGTCCAGCAGCTGCGACGGGCTTCTCGGTATGGGAGCTCGAAATTGGAACATGGGATGCAGAAGTCTGGCTTCGCTGTTCCAGCTCAGGTTCCTCAGCATGACCTGCGATACCGAATGCGATAACATGAGGTAACTGGTGTTAAAAGTTATTTCGCTACTTTTTACTAAAGCCGAGAATAAGCACCTCCACGCGAGGGTGGGATAGAGGTATCCTCATCATACACTAGGGACGTGGAACCGTGCCCTATCAGTGTATCTTCACTAAGCAAATCTTTAAGAGAGGCGTGACCTGGGATGCGAATAAACCAGTCATGATCTTGCCTCAAGTGGCTACAGCCTAGCATGTGTATGTCACTCAAAATAATTACCTGAGGGTTCTCCGCATTTGCTTACCAACCAACGGCGAATGTCAGGCTTTGACACACCGTGCTTTAATGCACCCACAATTACATCTCTATAAGTAACTGCGAGATTGAAGATCTCACCTTTGTCGCCACCAGCGATCTCTGCGAAGTCCGCTTGGACTTGCTCTAGCTCTGCTGCATCCCCTCCGGGAACCTCATCTTCCTCCTCCACATGAGGAGCCACTTCTTCGGGAAGCTCGTCTTCCTCGCCAACTGGACGCACTAAGTCGTCGACATGCTGCTCTTCGAGGCTCCGCTGCTTCACACGCTCGAGTTCCTCTTCCTCTCGCTGCCTTCTTCTTTCAGCAGCCTCCGCGGCTGTCCTCCGGGACTCAGCAAGAACATCCTCGCTTATAGGATCATCTGAAATGCCAGATTGGGCATCTCTCTTTTGCCTCTTGGTCACAAGGCCACCAACGGCTTCATCATCATCATCTGCGAATACATTTTTGGTTCAAAGAAAAGAACTGTATGGAAGTTGTGATAAAGAACAAAGGGATGCGACGGAGGTACCTCCTGACTCTTCCTCGCGCATTACAACTGTTCCTTCTTCTTCTCCATTACTTGCCTGGGGCTCTTGCCTCTCTTCCTCTTCCTCTTGGTTGAACGGAACGAAGGTCTCGACTGCGAGATCTTTTCGCACTTTGCTGGGCATACGACCCTTGCCTTTGTCCTTGACAGAATGGGACCTCATTGGGGGCGAAACTGGAGCGCTCCTAGGGGAAGAAATTGTAATCCCCTTTTGCCTAGGCCTCTTCGCTCTCGGCGCCGCAGTCGCTGGAGGGGACGGGTCATCCCTAGGAGGAGACGGAGCCGGAGGGTTGTCTATCAGCGAGTCAGCAAAAGTGTTCATGACCCCGCGAACTTTTGTTTCGACCTCGGCATCCATCCTCCATGCTAGCCGATACGACTCCCCCCTTCTTCTGGTCGCAACAATGGTATCCACCAGCGATTTGGAACGGTCACCAGCTGCGAACCTCCGCACATGACACTAGACAATACAGAACAAAAAGCATCAGTGCAAGCAAATCAAAGAGCTCAAAGCACACAAGGAAACTGCTTACCTCAGCAAACGCCTTGCTATATTTGATGACCTGCGTGTCACCTTTCCTGATGGCATCGACTTGCTCCTTCAGAATGAAATCAGGGCACAAATGGTTCTCGCGGTCCAACAACGAGTAGCAACCGTACTCAGACTCGCTCAAACTGCAATTGGGACGAAACGGAAAAGAGTTTCTCTTGATCAAGGGGGCCCTTCCTGGCTGTGCCGCCGCCTCGGTCTCCATCCTCGTTTGCTGGGCAAGCCAGTATGCGATCCAATTCTGGGAATAACCACCCTTGCGAGTTCCCGCAGGCTGCTCGAAGGGGAGATTGCTCATGAGCACCGTCTTGCACTCCTTTGTCAGCAAGCGCTTGTAACACCCTCTAACGATAGACTGGGGCCAGATTGATGGGGCCACCGCATCGAAACCAAACTGAGGAGAGACCCGAGTGGGGTCAACATCCACTGTAAGCCTTTCATATCGTGGCGCGAGCTCACGAATATGCTCTGCAAGTGCAGGAAGAGAACCTCGCAGACACCAGCAAAAGAACTCACGATAGCGCTCGTGGAAATGCGATCCCTTTTCAAAGAGAAGGTCTTCTGACAAGACCATGCCTTCGGAGGGGTATAGCTTCGGAAACCACCGCACATTCTCAACACGTGTGGCGTAAGGCCTGGCAGTGAACTCCCTTCGCTTGTCGCATATCAAGCTCCAAGTACACTTGGTGTTGCTTGCCCCAAACCATCTCGCAGCCCTTCCGCTGTTGAGCGCTTTCGTCTCGCCTGGGGGACACCACTTCTCAAGTGAGAGGGGAGTTGGTGCATAAGATGGCCAGCGCTCAAAAACCCACATTGTCAAAAAGCTGATATTAACAAAGGTCAGAACATCGAGACGGCCGCGCGATTCCTTCATCGCCAGAACCAGCTGATCCAGCCTGTAATATAGCGTGCCCAAGACCAAGGGTCCAAGTGCGACTCTCTGGCCGAGAGCGAGCCTCACCGCAAGTGGTAGCACATGGTAAAAGACCCCGTCATGGGGGTGACCATCAATCAGAAATCTCGACAGCCAAGCACAAAGAAAAGCACAAAGGGTCAGGTGATAGCCCTTGCCCTCTATGTAATTCTCGGCCTCCGGGTTCGCGCTCAAAAGCTTCTTAGCGATGCTGCTGCTCGCATAGTCTCGGAAGAAGTACTGCAACCACTTGTTCCAGGTATTCTTCGCAGACGTATCAACTAGCTGCCAGTTCGGAAGAGGTTTTGTACTGGTCCACCGAGTGGAGATTTTCTTCACCTCTGCTAGGCACTCCTCCATCTGCGCGTACAAGGCTAATTCCGCAGATGTCCTTAAGTGACTCAAGGGGTCCACCTCACCCATGGGGAAAGCTCATACAGCATTTGAACGTCCTCGAGCGTGGGGGCAGCCTCGAACTCAGCAAAGTGAAACGTGTGAGTCGCAGGCGAATAGCGGGACAGAAGCTCTAGAAGCATGGACTGATCCAACTTCACGGCAGCACCCTTCATAGCACGAACAGCGAAGAAAATGCCGGCCTCATCAAGAGTTTCGGCGTAATTACCCAACACGTGGTCAGTCCACTCATCCATATAGTCCAACTTCTGGACAAACGCCTGAGTAGAAATCGCAGTGTATGGGAAGTGCCCGTTCTCGATTCCCAATCGAACCACATCCTCGGAGCTAACTAACTCGAGCAAGGCTGAGTTAACTGGGCGAGTCAGTGTTAACAACTGCTCAACGGGAACAGGATCAGGCATCCTCTTCGCCTTCACCCTCGCGTGGTAAAAATCTTTCCCACCCAGAAAGGGGGCTTTTCGCCACAGAGACCGCGGAAGCTCCGGCATCTCTTCATCTTCCTTGACAGGTCTGGTTACTCTCGTTTTGGCCATTCCTGCGAAAGGGCAAAAAAGGGGGGGAGAAATACCACACCAGTCAGTTTGAATTTTGGAATTCGAGATCTATGCAACAGGAAGCAAACAGTTGCAGTGCCGATTTCAGAAATTAGGAAGTTGCAAGATCCAATATTGTTGAAAGATTAAGAACGAAGCAGGTTTAAAGATCAAAGCCTCTTCACACACTTCATGGGTTTACAGATTCAATGCGATTCAAGGCGAACACTGGTAGTTTAAATCAAGAGTAAACGAGGCCAACCTTGTTTCCTTGAAGCCTGCTTGGAGATGCACAATTGAAGAATACGATTTGCAGTCTTGAACTGATGATTGATTATCTGGATCTGCTCTCGAAGATCTCCGGGTACCATTCACTTTAAGAGAAAGAAGTGATGCTCTGCAATAATGGGATACAAGGTATTTATCCAAAAGAATGAGGGGTTGCGTCCCTTCAGTAGTCGAATCGCAACCGTCACCGTCGTGTCGCGCAATCACAGGACGGGCTGACGTCACGCCTAAAACCCTAAAGGTCAGACGGCACGACTCTAGGGGTTTTAGGTCATAATGACACGCACGGGGGCTGAATTTACCCGTATTTGAATTGGTGCGTGACGACGACGCGCATGTTGGTTTCCGCGCATGGAAGCCTATACAGCTGCAAGCCTTCACGCGCAGAAAGGGGGCTAATGTAGATACTGCTTTCTGACATGGCTAATCTTAGCCACGTGGCGATCATCCAGCACACCATATTGTGCTCCACACACACAGGATCACCAGCCGAGCTGATCCATGTGGGGGCTGCGAGACAGAGCCCTCGCATACCACTGCACGGGACTTGTAGGGATTTGTGGTTTGGAGGCTAGGGTAAGCCCTGTCGCGTGCGAGCCAAGCCCGCGCGCGACCTTTAGTAACTGTTTTGAGAGATCTATGGCACGAGCTCCCTAGACCCGGTCAATCCGGTCAAACCCGGTCAACCTCGTAACGGTTCCGGTACTCGCGCACCACGTGCTCTAACGGTTCCTATATACTCGGACGAACGTGCCGTTACGGTTAAGCTAATTAAGCCGCCATTAATGGGCGCATTAACTACACTACAACGGCCACGTTCTCCAGTATATATATATCGTTACTCTTTCCATACAAAGAGAACAACACTGCCATACGCGGAAGCTCTGCCAAACCTCTGTCTCTCTCTCAGACATTGCTACTGACTTACTCTCTCCCTACACACACCCCTATTCTTCCTGTGCGATCCTTGATCCACTACGTACGGTGTACACGGAGGTCTCCCTGCCGGAATCTCTTGTGCACACTAGGCATTCCTCCATCTGCGTGTACAAGGCAATCTCCGCAGATGTCCTCAAGGGACTCAGAGGGTCCACCTCGCCCATGGGGGAAAGTTCGTACAGCATTTGAACATCCTCAAGTGTCGGGGCAGCCTCGAACTCAGCAAAATGGAACGTATGAGTCGCAGGCGAGTAACGGGACAGAAGGTCTAGAAGCATGGACTGATCCAACTTCACGGCAGCACCCTTCATAGCATGGATAGCAAAGTATACGCCGGCTTCATTAAGAGTCTCGTCGTGATGATCCAACACGTGGTCAATCCACTCATCCATATAGTCCAATTTCTGGACGAACGCCTGAGTAGAAATCGCAGTATATGGGAAGTGCCCGTTCTCGATCCCCAATCGAACTACATCCTCGGAACCAACCAACTCGAGCAAGGCTGAGTTAACTGGGCGAGTCAGCGTCAGCAATCGCTCAACTGGAACAGGATCAGGCATCCTCTTCGCCTTTACCCTCGCATGGTAGAAATCTTTGCCGCCTAAAAAGGGGGCTTTTCGCCACAAGGCCTGCGGAAGGTCGGGTATCTCTTCATCTTCCTTCACGAGTCTGGTTACTCTTGTCTTGGCCATTCCTGTGGAAGAGCAAAAAAAAAAGGGGGGAGAAATACCACACTTCAGTTTGAATTTTGGAATTCAAGATCTATGCAAAGGAAGACGAACAGTTCCGGTATCGATTTCAGAAATTGGGTTCGAAGATCAAAGCCTCTTCACAAATTTCATGGGTTTACAGATTCAACGCAGTTCAAGGCAAACACTGGTATCTTAAATCAAAAGTAAACGAGGCCAACCTTGTTTCCTTGAAGCCTGCTTGGATATGCACAATTGAAGAATACGATTTGCAGTTCTGAACTGGTGATTGATTATCTGGATCTGCTCTCGAAGATCTCCGGGTACCATTCACTTTAAGAGAAAGAAGTGATGCTTTGCAATAATGGGGAATACAAGGTATTTATCCAAAACAATGAAGGGTTGCGTCCTTTCGATAGTCGAATCGCAACCGTCACCGTCGAATCGCGCAATCACAGGACAAGCTGACGTCACGCCTAAAACCCTAAAGGTCACACGGCACGAATCTAGGGGTTTTAGGTCATAATGACACGCACGGGGGCTGAACTTACCCGTATTTGAATTGGTGCGTGGCGGAGACGCGTATGTTGGTTTCCGCGCATGGAAGTCTATACGGCTATGAGTCTTCACGCGCAGAAAGGGGCTAATGTAGATACTGCTTTCTGACATGACAGATCTTGGCCACGTGGCAGCCATCCAGCACACCATATTGTGCTCCACACACACAGGATCACCAGCCGAGCTGATCCATGTGGGGGCTGCGAGACAGAGCCCTCGCATACCACTGCACGGGACTTGTAGGGACTTAGTGGTTTGGAGGCTAGAGTAAGCCCTGTCGCGTGCGAGCCAAGCCCGCACGCGACCTTTAGTAACTGTTTTGAGAGATCTATGGCACGAGCTTCCCAGACCCGGTCAATCCGGTCAAACCCGGTCAACCTCGTAACGGTTCCGGTATTCGCGCACCACGTGCTATAACGGTTCCTATATACTCGGACGAACGTGCCGTTATGGTTAAGCTAATTAAGCCGCCATCAATGGGCGCATTAACCACACTACAACGGTCACGTTCTCCAGTATATATATATCGTTAACCTTTCCATACAAAAGAGAACAACACTGGCCATACGCGGAAGCTCTGCCAAACCTCTGTCTCTCTCTCAGACATTGCTACTGACTTACTCTCTCCCTACACACACCCCCACTCTTCCTGTGCGATCCTTGATCCACTACACACGGTGCACACGGAGGTCTCCCCGCCGGAATCTCTTGTGCACAGTGTGCCTCCAGGTTTTTTGAAGAACCTGGAAGAACGAAGGGAGTACTCTCTTATTAAGGGTTCATTTTGAGAAATATTTGCACTTCCTATATCAAATTCCATTTATAATATATATTGTGATTTGATCTCTAAAGCACCTGAAATCTGAATTAAACTTACTATGAAAGGTTTTTCATGAACAACCATGATAAGGCTGTGTTTTGGACCATCTCGTGATCGGTATATCTCGTTAATCACTTCATGAAAATGGGATATTGTTGCTTCTTCTTATTAACAACATCAAGTACTACAAATTTAATTTGAATTTGTTCTTGAGAATCAATCATTTAGTCACCTGAATTTGGAGCGAAAGATGACTGCAAAATGTGTGTTCATTTGACAACTAAAATTTGGCTAAGTATGAAAATGAGGGCTGAAATCACCCAACTATGTGAATCAATATCTTGAGATGTAGTTAGAGAAACCATATTTCTTTTTCTCCTACTTGAAGCTGGTGGTAAGGGCTTCATATCCATAAAAATATATCCTTACGAAAAATGCCCTGTGTGATCCTAAAACTCATGTTAGAGTTGCAGCCAAATTGTACAACCTTAGACATTGTTCATGACTCGGTGATTTTTTCCAACTTTCAACTTGTGTATCTTACTTGTTACTTCACATATTGAAATTAAGTTTTCTCTTGTTTATAGATGGTTATGAGAACTTCAAAACAATATGTTGCATGTATTAAATCACATTCTCAGTCTCCTTGAAATTTGTTTTAAAAGTTCTGCTCATATGAACTTGGAAACTTGTATGTACTTCAAATAATTCTTAGCGGTGGAACATAAACATCCAGTTTCAACCGATCATATCTCCTTGATTATCTATTGGAACTTTGATCTGTTATATTATTTGAAAATCCAGTTCTAAATACTTTAAATCGTCCTCTATGAGTCTCTTTCTGATTCCTCATGAATTTTCCTCAGTTCTAGCTCAAAGTATCTAAGTAATTGTTAAAGAATTAAGAAATTGATCTCAAACTGTGAAATATTGTAAGTTATAACTCTCTGAATTTATATTGAAACTGCAGTATGCTTTCTTCTACGAGAAGCTGATTAATAATACTCAAAGTCAATCTTAGTGGAGAACATCACATATCTTACATAGATTGCACTGAAATCAAGTCCAAAGTGACTAGCTTGAAACTGTGAAATCTTAATTATACTCTAAGTGTGGCTGCTATCTTCTATACAACTTTTACCGATCTTATTTTCATGAATTCCTAAGCTCAAGGGAGTACAAATATGATCATGAAACCTCAATCTTTAATCTTCAAAATCATGTTTCTCACTTTCTCAAATCTCTTCCTCATTTGACTAGAAATTATTTGTGAAGTTGACTGATTGAAAAGACCTCTTCTCAACTACGACTATCTGTTTGGACTCACTTGATAACTTAACTCTTCAAATCATCCTTCCGGAAAGTGGTATGGTGTTAAAGTAGATGTCATAGAGGCAATATATATTTAGAATGAACATTTTTTTGGCTTCCATATTCATTTATTATTTTTTGGATATATTTAATTTAATGAAGTTCTTAGATTACAATTGTTGTTTATCGTAAATATATTTAGTCCAGTATATTGATTAAAAGGACGATCACTATAAAATAGTATGTCGGTAGATTGATATGGAGATATCAAGTCTAACATATGGGTATGCATTAGGAGTAATGTCATACTGGATTGACCCACCACGAGAAGGCTACATATAAATTATGTTAATGTCAGAGGTGCTTCTCGTACTGACAATGGTGTTGTAGTCCTTAGACTTGAAGTCACTAGATACTGTAGTTGTGGAATAAAATGTTTTGATCTCGTCAAATGCTACACCGTGACTGGGTAGCAATAAAGGCAGTTATCGAACATAATAGGAAGCAATATGAGATATGGTAGTGATGTAGAGAGGATTTTACTCTCCTACATATCAACAGCCACTCGAGGGGTAGAGCTTATGGAATGTCTGGCCAGACTCAGATAAATCAATATGAGATATTGATGTTATCTACATGGATAAGTCTATTCCCAGGATTGTGAAATGGATTGGATATACGAGTGGCAATTATTGTTGGAATTGTGCGCTAAAGACAATCTATTTCTTGTGACATTTATGGATTTACGATTCATTATGTTATCAATATAGAGATATGTTAACATGAATGAAGTCCTTAGAATATAAACTTTATATTCTTAAACATCCCTAGTCGATTAAATTGATTAATAAGAAATCAACTATAGAGTAGTATGGGGTTGGATTGATATGGAGATATCACGATCCAACACATGGGTATGCATTAGGATTAATGGCATACTAGATTGACCCATCTCCGAGGATATTTGAAGTCACAAGTGCTTTCTGCGGTAACAACGTTATTCTCATCCTTAGACTTGAAGTCACTAGATCATCTAGTTGTGGAATATTGTGTTTTGGTAGCGTCAAACACTACACCGTGGCTGGGTAGTCACAAAGGCGCGTATTGATACAATAGGAAGAAAGCTTATATCGTAGTGATGTAAATAGAATTTGTCCCTCCCACATTACGGGAGCAAATATCCCAGGCCAGTCGAGGGATAGTGCATATAGAATGTCTGGCCATAATCAAATAAATCAATATAGGATATTGATGTTATTTGCACAAATAAGGCTATTCCCAGGATGGAGGAACTATGGATTGCATATATGAGTGTGATTTGTATGCCTTGTGTCCAATCCGGATATTGAGACAAATGGATGAGGCAATAGTTGCACAAGGTTTGTCATGATGACTATTTCTATTGGTTGGCTACAATGGATGTCTTGCTAGAGGCCGCTCCACATTAGTAAATAGTTACAACCAACTAAGTAGAAACCTATGGGATCACACACCCTTCTTGCATCAAACTTACCAAGATTGTCCTTACTATTATTGTGGACAAAACATGTACAGCCAAAAGGTTTGAAGTAAGAAATGTTTGTCTTTCTTCCTTTGAACAGCTCATAGGGGGTCCTTTTCAGAATAGGTCTGATCAAGCACCTAGTAAGAATATAGTTTGATGTATTTATAGCTTCTGCCCAATAATACTTTGGCAACTTGTTTTTCCAGAAGCTTTGTCCTTGACATGTCTTCAAGAGCCTTGTTCTTTCTTTCAACAACTCCATTATGTTGAGGAGTTCTAAGAGCAGAAATTTGTGAGAGATGCCATGATTTGAACAGAAAATATCAAATTCAAGTTGATCAAACTCTCTACCATGATCACATATAATTGAAGCAATAGGTAGGTTTTTTAATGTTTGAAGTTCTCTACAAAGTTTTGAAAATTCAAATAGAACTTCAGATTTTTCTTTTCAGAAACATTACCCAAGTATATCTAGAGAAGTCATCAACAATAACAAGCATGTGCTTCTTACCCTTTGGAGTTGGAGTTCTCATAGGACCATCGAGATCCATATGCAGCAGTTCAATGGTTCTAGTAGTACTTACAAAGTTCTTTGGCTTGAATGAGCTTATAGTTTGCTTGCCTTGTGCACATGCCTTGCATACTTATTCATCTTTGAACTTGATAGAGGGTAATTCCATTACTAAGTTATTGAAAACTAACTTGTTCAAGGTATGCAAGTCCCAACTTTCTGTGTCAGAGCTTTGAATCTTCTTTCAAGGCCTTGAGACACTTCAAGTTTTCACCTGCAACTTTGTTAGTCTGAAAAGTATAAACATTGTTTGATCTAGAGGCTGTGAGGATGAAATTTCCAGATTTCTCATTCTACACCACACACATCTCTTTATCAAAGATAACTTTGTTGCCATTGTCACGAAGTTGAGATACACTAAGCATATTAAATTTCAAGCCATCAACTAGATATACATCATAATTGGAATTTTCAGAATTTGTACCAACTTTACCAATACCAAGAGTATTGCATTTGCCTTTTTCACTAGGTGTAATTGAACCTTCTGAATGCGCTTTTTATTTTGAGAATAGAGATCTCTTTCCACTCATGTGTCTTGAGCAACCACTGTCCATAAACCACTTCTGCTCTTTGATCTTGGTGACACCCTGCAAACACCATTCACTGCCTTACCCAGCTGTTAGACCAAGTGCTAAATTTATATTCATATTCAGGATCAACCATGTTAGGTGGTCTAACCCCTTTAGGAACCCAAATATGTCTAATTTTCCTTTGAATTTGAAGGGAAAAGTGTTCCTCATTATGTGAGGGTCTCTTCTTCTAAAAGGAAAAGTCATTTTAACATAACCAATATTATTGCAGTAATGGCATTTAGGAGATGTTTTGCTTCCAGCTTTCACAAATCTGGTACTATTTTTCTTTGGAAAGTTTGGATTGTATCCAACACTAGTTTTGTGAACAGACTTCAAGCTACCTCCAAGAATCAAGTTCAAGTTGTGTTCTGAGCCGGCTAGTTTGACTTTGACTAATTCATGTTCTTGAAGTTTCTCAGTATGAGTAGTATTTTGTTTATCCAATTCATCAACTTGATGTCTCAGATTAACAAGGCTGTCACTCAAGAGAGAGTTCTCAGTGACTACTTCCTTGACTTGTGTTTTCAAGGCTTTGGTACTGGTTTTCAAGGCCTTGAAATCACTCTCAGTTTTCTTCTGAGAGATTTCAAGATTCTGGTTTAGACAAACAAGATGTAAAATTTTTTTTTGCTTGCTCATGAACTTTTTCTTTCAAAACTCTAATTTCTTTCAGATAGTCCTCTTCATTTAAAAGCATTGTTCTAAGATAATCATAGAGGGTTTCTGTTGGTTTTGAAATCAAACAATTCACCATTACCTCAATGTTCTTTTCAGATCTTTCATCATGCTTGGCCATAAAGCATAGGTTGGCATGTTCCTCTTCAGATTCAGAGCCACTTGAGGTATCTGAATGACTCCATGAAGCTATCACAGCTTTCTTTCTTCTATAATAATCTTTCTTCTGAATGTTCTTGCTTTTCTTGTGTGGACAGTCTCTGATCAGGTGTCCTGCATCACCACACTCAAAGCAATTCCTGAATTTAGGCTTATTATTGTGTGAAGAATACTTATGTTTGTATTCTTTGCTACAGGAGGATCTGTGTCTTTCTCTGTTGAAGTCCTTGTTTCCAAAGTTTTTCTTCATTTTAAGAATTCTGGTAAAGGCTTTGGAAATCAAAGCAATATCTTCATCATCATCCTCAGTTTCATGGGTTTGCAGTGTCTCATTCCCTTTAGCCTTGAGAGCCAAGTTCTTCACACCTTCTGGTAGCTCTCCATCAACTTCATTCATGGATATTTCATGTGTGAGGAGCTTCCGTTGTAGGTCATCAAGTTGGAGTGATGAGAAATCTTGAGCTTCCTCAATAGAAGTAGTCTTTGGTACCCAATTTGCCTTCGGAAGACTTCTTAGAATCTTCCTCACCTTTTCTTCATTGGAAATATGTTTTCCCAGTGAATCAAGGTTGTTGACAATGTCAGCGAACATTTTGAACATGTCTCTGATTGAGTCATCTCCATTCATCTTGAATATCTCATATTGCCTGAGACATATGTTGATCTTGGTTTGCTTGACTTGGCTGGTTCTTTCAAAGGTCACCACAAGCTTATCTCATATCTCTTTGGCAGTTTTGCAGCTTGAGATCCTGTTGAATTTATCTGCACTCAAAGCACAATATAAGAGATTCATAGCTTTATAGTTCTTTGAAAATTGCTCTAATTCAGATGAAGAAAGAGAGTCTTCATATTTGGGAGTTCTAATCCCATCCTTATCTATGTAGAAAGTATGAGGATCATTCTAGATGATATTCTAGATTTCCATATCTTGATCAATAATGAACATTTTCATCAATACTTTCTAGTGGACAAAATTGTCTCCACAGAAGATAGGAGGTCTGTTAGCAGCTCTTCGTTGTGAGAAACCACCATCACCTACAGGAATCATAACCACTAGATGTTTAAATTTATACAGTGATACAAGTTCTGATACCCATTGAAGGGGTGTACAGTAGGTAGAAATGTAGGATCAATACTCTAGAAGGAGGAGGGGGGGGGGGTTGAATAGGGTATGCAGACTTTTGCTAAACTTTGCAAGGATAGTGGTTTCAAAATATTTGTAAAGAGATTCAAGGCGTTGAAATGAGTTTCAAGCCCTTTGAATAAAATAGTTCGAGTGAATAAAAGAATAAGTCTATTTCAAGGCCTTGAAATGAGTTTTAAACCCTTCAAATGAAACTGTTTTGAATGCTGCAAAAGTTCTAAGTTTGTAACAGAAAAGTAAATGCAAGAGACACAAGATATATAGAGTTCAGCCCACTTGGACCTACGTCTCTACTTCAGGGATCTTATCCTGCAGGATTTTCAACTCTATTCTTATTAATCAATAGCTAAACCCTAGATCTGAGGCACAGAGAGATGTCTAACTCTATTATAGCTTGTTGTTATCACTAACCTATCTAGTACCTTCTCTAGCTATCTGATTAACTAACTTTCTCTATTGTTCACCTTGAAACATCCTTGATAATGTAAACAGAAGTAATATATGAAAGATATACAAATGAAGTTCAGAACATAAGAACACAGAAAGTGAAACTGCTGTGAGAGTGCATTGTTCTTCTGAGAACTGGATTGAGAAATTGATATGCTTCTTTGTTGCCTGGCAATCCTTGAATGTATTTGAGAGTCTCTAGCTTTTTTCCCGTTGAGTTGTGTCTTTGATGCTTCAAACTAAGCTCTTTATATACATCTCATTTGATCTGCAAATCTTCAAGATTTTCAGCAACAAGCTTTCCTATATTGTAGGCAACAACTTTGACTTCTCTAACAACCTTCTCCAACGTATAGTTGCTCATTATCTTCAGGGATACTGATCTGATCTTGTCCATAAAGATGTTGAGAAGCTGCTAGAATAATTAGATTGATTGCATAATAAAATCAACCCTGAAATTACTTCCCTCCAAAACTCAGGTTAGGAAACAAATCTTACATAGTAGGAATTAAATTTTATAGCTTTCTAGCTATGTGTTGACTGTCTGGTAATTGATAAATCACGTGGTTTGTATATTTGGTGTCGCATGCTGATGTGTAATAACTGGCTGTTGTGTTAAGTAGATTTAGATTTCTACGCCACTGGTTAGGCGGTACATGCTGAGCTGTTTGGCTCACCCCTCTGTTTTACAGGTTGAGCCAGAGCATGACTAATCGCGGAGTAGTTGCTAAAATTTGTATTTTTAGTTAACTATGTTGTTTTTAGCTGTTTGTTATAAATTATTATTTTGGGTCAGATATTTATAAAATTGTCATTTTTGACGAGCTGTTGTAACTTTTTAGTAAATCCAGTCACGTGTCAATTTTTCAGAAATTTGATTAAAAATGCTGTTTCGGAGGACTGTGTGTCCTGCTGGTTGAGTTTTGGACGTCTGAAAGTGTCAGACGGGTTGATGATAAATTGTGATTTTATCTTAAATCGATAAATTTGATATTAAAAGTGTGACGGGTCGTCACAAAAGCATCCTTGTTTAGCATGCCCAATTCAAGCCTTAGAGATGCAAACCTCTCATCTGGCAATGGTTTAGTGAACATATCACAAACTTGCATAGCAGTAAATATAAAAGATAAAGACACATCACCTTTTTCAGCATGATCCCTTATGGAATGGTGTCTTACATCAATGTTCTTAGTTCTCGAGTGTTGCACAGGGTTCTTTGTAATTGAAATGGCACTTGTACTGTCACAATAGATAGGAACTTTTCCAAAATCATAGCAAAGTTCTCTTAAATGTTTAGCAATCCACAACACTTTGAGCAACAAGCTCCAGTTTCAATGTATTCAACTTCTGCAGTTGATAAAGCTACTGAATTCTGCTTCTGTAACTCCAGCTGATCAGTGATGAGCCAAGGAATTGGGAACACCCTAAAGTGCTGTTCCTATCAACTTTATATCCTGAAAAGTCTGAATCTGAAATAACTACTCGAAAATAAGTTAGATCTTCTTGGATACCAAAGCTCCAAACCTTTGGTTCCATTCAGATATCTAAAGATCCTCTTGACATCAATTAAGTGACATTCTTTAGGATTTGCTTGAAACCTTCCACAAATACATACACTAAACATAATATTTGGTCTACTAGCAATTAAGTATAACAATGAAGCAATCATACCTTTGTATTCCTTTTGATTCATACTCTTACCATTTGTATCCTTTTTCTAAGGATAATGAAGAACTCATTGGAGTTTTAGCTACCTTGGACTGATAGAAATTGTACTTATTGAGCAAGTATTTGGTATATTTTCCTTGATGCACACAAATTTATTTCTTCATTTGATGTACATGAAGTCCAAGAAAGAAATTACTCTCCCATCAAGCTCATTTCAAATTCCCTGCACATTAGACTTGAAAACTCTTTTGATAGAGCATCATTAGTAGCAGCAAACAATATATCATCCACCAAAATCTGCACTATTAAGATGTCTTTTTTATGAGTCTTAATGAAAAGAGTTTTGTCTACTAAGCCTCTCTTAAAATTATTTTCAAGTAGAGACATTTAATGCCTGTCATACCAATTCCTTGGAGCTTGCTTGAGGCCACATAGAGCTTTGTCTAATTTGTAAACATGATCAGGAAACTTTTCATCTTCAAGCCAAGAGGTGGAGCAACATATACCTCTTCTTGTAAATAACCATTTAAGAAAGCACATTTTACATCCATTTGATTAAGGTTTATATGTTTATGAGATACAAATTCAAGAAGTATTCTGATAGCTTCTAACCTGGGACCACGAGCAAATATCTCCTCATAATTAAAACCATCTTCTTGGTTATACGTCTGTGCCATAAGTCTCGCTTTGTTCCTTACCATCTTACCATTTTCATCAGGTTTGTTTATGAACACTCATCTGGTTACAAAAACATATTGAGTTTTTGGTGTAGGAACCAGGTTCCGAAGGTTGTTCCTTTCAAATTCATTCAGCTCATTCTGCATTGCAATGATCCAATCTGCATCTTGTAATGCCTCCTTTGCATTCTAGGGTTCAATCAGTGATACAAAAGCACTGAATGCACACAAGTTCTTCAATTGTCCTCTGGTTTGTGTACCAGTGGTTGGATTTGAGATAATATAGTCTGTTGTGTTGAGTCCAGATCCCTGAATGTGCTTTGATTGGTAATGTTTTTGAGTGATGAAAGACAAAAGGCTAAGATACAAGCAGCAAATCATTCCAGTAATCTCACGGCCTTGAGATTGACTGAACTTCAAAGCCTTGAGTTATCTTATCCTGCTATGTGTTCTAACATTTTTGTGTTGCAGAATTGGATATCTGATTATGCAAATCAGTGGTTTATGGTATATACTTTTGGTTTATACTATTTATATATCTAACACAATTGCAGATGATCATGACAGGAAGAATAAAAGTTATCTGGATTTAACTTTGAAATTCTGTGAAGCTGGTTCAGAGCTCCAAGGCCTTGAGATGTGCCTTGAGCTGCTGACAGTTTTTACAGAACTTAATTGATTCTTTCTTGCAGGTTATGACTCTTAGTATTGTGATTATTTATTCACTTCTAAGTGTCTTAAACTTGTTTTTCATGATTCATATGGTTTAGAAGATATGCAGGTTATTGTTCTTAGTTTATTAAACAGTTTTATCAGAAACTGTATATCCAAAAAGTCTTAGTACTGTTAGTTGTCTGGAATTTGTTGTTGCAGTATTTCTATGCTGTTGTAGAGTTTTTAAACGTGCAGGAGCAATCTCCAACGGATATCCACTTGAAGTTGTTTGAATTTAAATTGAAAACAGAAGGAGGATTTGTAGGATCTGAGATCCTAAAATCTCTCAATCAGTTCAGCTGTGGATAAAAGAGACTGGTTTGAATTTTGAAGGAGTGAGAGGCTTGCAGAATACTCTGAGAGGTGTGACAAAATCGTGGGAGATCATCCATTCAAACACACAATCATTCAAGCTTCATTCCAGACTTCTGAAGATCAAATCAATCCAGTTTTCCAGAAGAACACTTCAAGGCTTTAACAGCTTATCTTTATACTGTGTTCTTCACTTGTACTTCCATCTGTGTATCTTTAAACCTCACTTAACCTAGTGGTTGGTTGTTCAAGTGAACAACAAGAGGTTCTTGTTAGCTCAAAATTTAGTAGCTGGAACTAGATAGGTTTGGAACCACAAGCTGTATAGGTGTAAGGGAAATCACTTAGGCTTGAAGATCTAGGGCATTTTCTGTGTGAGTAATAAGAAGTTTTTGCCCAATCCTGGTGGGATTAGATCCCTCAGGCAGAGATTAGGTCCATTGGGACTGAACTCTGTAAATTGCTTTGTGTTCTTTACTTTTCTGTTTGATTATTATCTGCTGCACACAACTTAAAACCGATTAGGGTTTAAAAGCTGTTTAGATTTGTTCACAGCTCAAGGCCTTGAAGCTTACAATTTTTGCCTTAGTGAGTTTCAGACAGTTTACAAAATCTCAAGGCCTTGAGATTTGAGTTTCACACAAAGCTTTCCTGTTAAACTTTAAGTTTTGCAAAAAGTTTCCATACTCTATTCAACCCCCCCTTCTAGAGTATTTAGGTCATGTATTTAGTCTACATTACACACTTTCAATTGGTATCAGAGCTTGTGTCACTGTTTTTAGATCTAAAAATCTGGTGACTATGAGTAATGTAGGAGATGGTGGATATTCACGAGGAAGGGCAACTAACAGACCTCCATTGTTCTGTGGTGACAACTTCATGCATTGGAAGGCATTGATGAAGATGTTCATCATAGATCAAGACATGGAACAATGGTCAATAGTTCAGAATGGTCCTCATGAGTACTACACTACAATTGATGGAGTCAGAACTGTCAAGTCTGAGGAAAATCTCTCAGTTACTGAACTTGAAAAGGTATCCAAAAATTACAAGGCTATGAATTTGCTATACTGTTCTTTAAATGGAGATGAGTTCAACAGAGTGTCAAACTGCAATAGTGCCAAAAAAGTGTGGGATAAACTGGTAGTGACATATGAAGGAACCAGTCAGGTTAAGCAGACAAAAATCAACATTCTTCTGAGGCAATATGAGTTGTTCAAGATGAATTCAGATGAGACCATCAAGAAAATGTTCAAAAGATTCACTGATGTGGTGAACAACCTGGAGTCATTGGGAAAGAATTTCTCAAATGAAGAGAAGGTCAGAAATATTCTGAGAAGTTTACCAAAAGCCAAGTGGGAGCCAAAGACAACAGCCATTGAGGAAGCTCAGGACTTGAGTCTTCTTCAGCTAGATGATCTACAAGGAAAGCTGCTTACTCATGAAATGTCCATGAAGGATGTGGAAGGTGATTTGAGTGAAAATATCAGGAACCTAGCATTTTAGGAAAAAGATAGTGAGAAATCTCAAAGCCTTGAGACTGAGGAGGAACCTGATGATGAAGAGGCTTTAGCATTGATCTCCAAGGCCCTGGCAAGGATTCTAAAAAAGAAAAGAAACTTTGGTAACAGGGATTACAACAGAGAGAGATCAAAACCTTCAGGCAGCAAGGATTACAAAGGTAAATCTTCATCACAGTCACATAAAACTAAAGTAATGAATTGTTTTGAGTGTGGTGATGCAGATCATATAGTAAGGGACTGTCCACAAAAGAAGAAGAACAGAAACTTTCAGAAAAATGATGGTGACAACAGAAGGAAGAAAGCCATGATGGCTTCTTGGAGTGATTCTGATTCATCAAGTGACTCAGACACAGAAGAAGAGCAAGCAAACTTATGCTTCATGGCAAAGCATAATGAGGAAAGTTCATCAGACAGACACATTGAAGACATGGTAAAAAATTACTTGCTAGTCCTTCTGATGTACTTCCTGAAATTCTCAAAAGTATGTTTTTGAATGAGGAAATTTATAGAAATGAGATTTCTGCTTTAAAGATTAAGGTTCATGAGCAGGTAAAAGAAAACCTTGACCTAGTATTTTCAAACAAAACTGTTGAAGTTTCTAAGACAAAACTGGAAAAGGACTTAAGGCCTTGGTCAGCAGGTTCAAATTCTTGAAGGCACAGATAAAAGAGGTTGTTGATTAAAACACTCTTTTAATTGAAAGATATGTTGATCTAAAAGCTCATTCTGAGAATTTAGAACAACAGATCTGTACTTTGACTGAGAAACTTCAAGAGTCCAAGAAGGTCCTAACAAAGTTTACAGGCTCAGAACATAATCTGAATCTCATTCTTGGAGGAAGTCTGAAATCAATGCATAAAAGTGGGATTGGCTATAATCCAAATTTTCCAAAGAAAGGCCAAACTACTTTTGTCAAATCTGGTAGCAGACATACTCCAAAATTTCATTACTGTGGAAAACTTGGTCATGTCAGATTAACTTGTACCTTCAGAAGATCAGAACCTTACATTATGAGTAATACTTATACTTATCAACTTAAGGGACAGGTTAGGCAGATTTGGGTTCCAAAAGGAATTAGGCCACCACATATGGCTGATTCTGAGTATGACTCAAAGTTCTGCACTTGGTCTAACAGCCTGTTGAGGCAATGATTTGTTTTTGCGGGATGTCACCAAGGCCTTCAAAGATCAGAAATAGATATTAGACAGTGTATGTTCCAGACATATGAGTGGAAAGAGGTCTCTCTTTACTGAACTTACAGAAAAATCTGGAGGAACAATCACACTTGGTGACAAAGCAAAATGCAATATCATTGGTATAGGTAGTATTGGTAATGGTTCTACAAATTCTATATCTGATGTCTATCTGGTAGATGGACTTAAGTATAATTTGCTTAGTATCTCTCAGTTATGTGATAAAGGTTATAAAGCTGTATTTGACAAGGAGAAATGTGTGGTGCAAGATGAGAAATCTGGTGATTGCATACTCACTGCTCCTAAATCATATAATCTATATGCTATGAATACTAACAGTGTTGCAGGTGACAAGCTAAAATTCCTCAAGGCCTTGAAGGAAGATTCAAAGCTTTGGCACAGAAAGCTTGGGCATATTAGTATACATACTTTGAATAAGCTCATCTCAAAGGACTTGTAAGAGGTTTACCATCACAGAAATTTTCAGATGATGAGGTTTGCAAGGCATGTGTACAAGGTAAACAGACCAGAAGCTCATTTAAGCCAAAGAACTTTGTAAGTACTTCTAGACCCTTAGAATTGCTGCATACGGACTTGTGTCGTCCTATGAGAGTTCAAACCCCAAAAGGTAAGAGGTATATGCTTGTTATAATTGATGATTATTCTAGATTTACTTGGGTGATGTTTATTAGAGACAAAACTGAAGCTTTATCTGAGTTTTCTAGATTGTGCAAAGAGCTTCAAACTTTGAAAAACTTACCTGTTGCATCCATTAGAAGTGATAAATGTAGAGAGTTTGATCAACTTGACTTTGATTTGTTTTGTGCAAAGCATGGCATTTCACACAACTTTTCTGCACCAAGAACTCCACAGTAAAATGGAGTAGTTGAAAGGAAAAACATGACACTTGAGGATTTTTCCAGAACCATGCTTCTTGAAAGTAATTTGCCAAAGTTTTTATGGGTAGAAGCTGTTAATACTGCCAATTATTTGCTGAATAGATGCTTGATCAGACCTATTTTGAAAAAGACTCCCTATGACCTGTTTAAAGGGAGAAAACCTACTGTTTCTTATTTCAAGCCATTTGGTTGTATCTGTTTTGTGCATAATAATGGTAGAGACATCTTGGTAAGTTTGATGCTAGAAGTGATGAAGGTGTATTTCTTGGATATTCTCAAACTAGCAAAGCTTATAGAGTTTATAATAGAAAAACCAAGATTGTGGAAGAGAGCATTCATGTAATTTTTTATGAAAGTACTAAGGATTCTCTGAGTGAAAGTTTTGCAGATCTAGATTTTAACAAGCATGAATCAGATGATGATGCTGTGAAAGAACACAAAGGCAAAACTAATGTACAGAATCAACCCGCAGAATCTCAAGGCCTTGAACCTCCTACTGAACCAAAATCTCAAAGCCTTGAGACAAAAGCTGAAACTTTCTATGATGCTCCCTCTACTGTTTCAAGAACTCAAAGCCTTGAAGGAGAATACTCCTGGATACCTAGAAATAAGTATAAGTACCTTGCAGACCATCCAGCTGACAACATTATATCAGATCCATCAACTAGAACACAGACAAGAGGACAGTTAAAGAACTTATGTGCTTTTAGTGCATTTGTATATTTGCTTGAGCCTAAGAATACCAAGGAAGCTCTGGAAGATGCAGAATGGATTATTGCAATGCAGAGTTTGCTGAATGAGTTTGAAAGGAACAAGGTTTGGAATCTGGTCCCCAGACCTAAAGAGAAGTCAGTTATTGGAACCAGATGGGTATTCAGAAACAAGCTTGATGAGAATGGCAAAGTGGTAAGAAATAAAGCCAGACTGGTAGCTCAAGGATATAATCGAGAAGAAGGTATAGATTATGAGGAGACTTTTTCTCCTGTTGCCAGGTTAGAAGCTATTAGAATACTTCTTGCATTTGCATCTCACAATCACATAAAGCTTTATCAAATGGATGTGAAATGTGCTTTTCTAAATGGATATTTACAAGAAGATGTTTTTGTAGCACAACCTTCTGGTTTTGAAGATGAAAAGTTTCCTGATCATGTTTATAAACTAGATAAAGCTCTCTATGGTTTAAAACAAGCTCCAAGGGCTTGGTATGACAGACTTTCGAAATTTCTACTTAAAAACAATTTCACAAGAGGCTTAGTTGACAAAACTCTTTTTATTAAACACCAACAAAGTGATTTGTTAGTAGTTCAGATTTATGTAGATGACATATTATTTTGTGCTACTAATGATGCTCTTTCAAAAGATTTTTCTAGTCTGATGTGCAGGGAGTTTGAGATGAGCCTAATGGGTGAACTAAATTTCTTTCTTGGACTTCATATATTACAAATGAAGAAAGGAATTTTTGTGCATCAAGGAAAATATACCAAGGACTTATTGAATAAGTACAACATGTCACATTCCAAGGTTCTTAAGACCCCTATGAGTTCATCACTTTCTTTAGACAAAGATTCAACTGGTAAGAGTGTGAATCAGAAGGAATATAGAGGTATGATTTGATCACTATTATATTTAACTGCTAGCAGACCTGACATTATGTTCAGTGTCTGTATGTGTGCTAGATTTCAAGCAGATCCTAAGGAAAGTCATCAAACTGCAGTTAAAAGAATTTTTAGATACTTGAATGGAACCAGAGACTTAGGTCTTTGGTATCCAAGAAGATCTAATTTTATGTTGAGTGGCTATTCAGATGCAGATTTTGCAGGTTACAAAGTAGACAGGAAAAGTACTTCTGGATGCTGTCAATTTCTTGGATCTTCATTGATCAGTTGGCATTCTAAAAAGCAAAATTCTGTAGCATTATCAGCTGCAGAAGCTGAATATATTGCAGTTGGTGCTTGTTTTTCACAAGTGTTATGGATTTCCCAGCAACGTAGAGATCTTGGCTACAACTTCAGAAATGTGCCAATTCATTATGACAATACAAGTTTTATTTCAATCTCTAAGAATCCAGTTCATCACTCAAAGACAAAGCACATAGATGTGAGACATCATTTCCTTAGAGATCATGCAGAAAAAGGTGATGTTGTTTTAAATTTTATCACTACTTCAATGCAGATTGCTGATTATTTCACTAAACCTTTGCCAAATGATATGTTTTCATCTCTAAGGCTTGAATTGGGGATGTTAAACAAGGATGCATTGGATTAGGGGGAGTATCAGTACCTATATGTGTATATGTGCTTGAATCTCAAAGCCTTGAGATTATACTTTCTGAAGCCTTGAAAGTATAGCTCAAAGCTTTGAAGTTTCTCAAACTGCAGAAAACCTCAAGGCCTTGAGATTGTTCTCCAGGTCTTGATGATATCTGTATTTAAAAAAAAAATGGATCATCAAATATTATATCTTATCTTTTTATATAACTGTATAATATTTGAATTACTCAGAGAATTTTCTGAAATATCCCAAAAAGATTTTTCAAGATTCTATTTTTGCATGTAGATATTGCAGAGTCCTTTTATGACTCATCCTTTTCAACCTACTTAAGCTGAAAGTCTGGGCTTTTTCTTCTCATTCTCTTCCAATTTTCTGCGACTACTCTCTCTCTCTCTCTCAATTCCTCTCAATCACATTCTCTTCTCAAAACCCTAAACCCTATAATGGAGCGCAAATCAGCCAGAATTCAGCAACAGGGGAAGTCCTCTGGCAGATCCAAGAAGAGAGCAAACAAGAAGGAGAAGATAGTGATTTCTGATTCAGATTCAGAAAATACTCAAAGCTTGCATGAGGATACCCCTCCTGCAAAGAAGTCAAGGAGAGAGAAGGGAGATGAAGGCTCAAGTGTTAATCCAAAACTAGAGACTCATGGTGGTGATCAACCTAGGTCAGAGAAGAAGAAAGGGGGAGAAAAGAAAAAGGCTACTGAAGAGGAAAAGGGAAATCAACTCAGGAAAGCCAGAAGAAACCAACTGAAGGAGTACAAGAAAAGACCAAACCTTCTGAGAAGAAGACTAGGATTAAGCAAGTTGCTGCTGCAACTAAGAAGGGATATCAAGGTAAGAATGTACTTCCAACTGAGTGGTTTGTTAGTTCTGAAGTTAGAACTGTTTGGATGCAAGGATATGCATCATCTAAGGTAGCTTTCTGTAGCATGATTTCTGATGAGTAATTGGATAAACTGGACATAGAATGCATGAGAAAATTGAGGGAAACTGCTGTTTGGAAAGTTCTAAATCCCAGTTCAAAGGCTTATCCTAGGTTACCTAGGTTATTTTATCTGAACATGGTGTCTGAAGGTGATGACAGAATGGTATTAACTTCTAAAGTGGCTGGTGTGGATTTGAGGTTAGATCATAGGACTTTTGCCAAAGTCTTGGGCATTCTTAGAAAATACAATGTTGGAGATTATCCTGATAGGAAGGAGTGTTTGGATAAGGCAAAGGAGATGTTCTTTGTTGAAGGTGTTCCCTCTGGTCCAAAGCAGTTGACACACTCTGTGGTCAACAGTGAAGCCAAGATTTTGTTTACTATTTTGATGAGGAGTGTAGTTCCCAGGGAGAACTCAAGAGAGTTGGTAACTGATAAAGTTCTGATTTTGATGTATCTGATATCTCAAGGGTTTGAGATAGATTTGCCAACAGTTGTTATGGAGCATATGATTTATTGTGCAACCAGGACTAGAAACCATCCTCTTCCATATGCCAACATGTTACCTCTTTTCTTTGAATATTTTGATGTTCCTGTGAAAGGAGAAGAGAAGATTACTGGAGGTTTTGGGTTGATAGATGAGACTGCACTTCAGAGGATTGGGGTAGTTCAGACTGGGAAAGGGCATTGGAAATTTTATTCTGATTTGTCAAAGGAATAACTTGCTGAGAAGGATTTTGTGAAGCCTAAAGGGACTGCATCTGGGAAAGGACAAGCCAATGAGGATTACTCTCTGCTGGTTGAGAAGTTAGAAGATCAGAAGGTTAAGATTGAAGATCTCAGACAAAGATTGTTTGACCTGTCAACTGAATTCAACCAGTTCAAAGGTTTGATGAATACTATGAATGGGAAGTTGGATGTTGTCATCAAGGGCTTGAATCTGGAGAAGATACCTTCTGCTACTAGTCATGACACCAGTGTGGATTCAGAAGAAAAGCTAGGAGATTTTAAGAAGAAGAAGAAGAAGCCAATTCCAGTGGTGCTAGATTCAAAAGACTTGTTTGAACAAACTGATGAAGAAGATGCTGGTGAAGACACAGGTGTTGATGCAGCTACAGAGGTAGATTCAGTACATGCTAAGAAGAAAGTGGATGAGATAATCCAAGAAGTGGTTGCTGAGGTTGAAGCTGAACAAGAAAATAATCAGTCTGCATAAGATGCTGCAAGTGAGGAAGAAATTGGAGAAGGCTCAGAGAAAGGCCAGACATCAAATAAGAAGTGAAGATCAGAGACTGCCAAAGCATTGACCCTCCTATCTTATTCTCTTTTATCTTTTCTGTCTCAAGGCCTTGAATTTTTAGTTAGTTTTTTTTTTTAAGTTTATTTTCAACTCTGAGTAATGATCCTACATTTCTTCTACCTTATTTGATGAAAGTCAAAAAGGGGGAGAGTTATTGGTGGTATTTGTGTTTTGTTTGCAGTATTTGGACTAGTAATAATAAGAACTGCCTAGTTATTTTGGTGAATTTTTGTTTCTGTGGTAATTTGTGTTATTTATTCTCACTGGTTATCTGTTTGGGTTCAGTTTATATATTGTATCTGCAAATTGTGGTTACTTAATTTTTGAATATGAGTGGCAGGAAGATCTATGCAAGACTGTAGGTTTTGACTTTCATCAAGGGGGAGATTGTTGAGTCAATATCCCTGAATGTGCTTTGATTGGTAATTGTTTTGAGTGATGAAAGACAAATGGCTAAGAGACGAGAAGCAAAGCATTCCAATAATCTCAAGGCCTTGAGATTGACTGAACTTCAAAGCCTTGAGTTATCTTATCAGAAGATAAGTTGACTAAAACAAAAACGAAGGTGACTTACTGGTAGACTCCCACTCCCACTTTACTTAGGGGTGGTTTAGGGTTATAACAACACAATAAAGTGAGTAATCCGGAGATGGGGAGGCAAAAACGCTTTTCAGGTCTTTTCAGTAGATAACTAATAGTAGAAGTAGAATACGTGTAGGCACCTCAAGAAATCCCCACCCCAGTGAAGCCGTATGCTTTGGTCCCTTGGTTTCTTTCCTCGAAGGAGGTTTTAGTGCGCAAGTATGGTCTTCTTAGGTCGCAGGGCTCCATTCATTGGACTAAGGGATAATGTCGCTTCGCCTCTTACTTAGAGAGGTATAGATGCCGAACTAAGCTTCATCCAATAGGGCTCTTTATCACTTCACTTAAAGAAGGGATTACTCCTGGAGGGGCACCGGAATCCGATCTGGGCTACTAGGCTAGGAACTGGGATTTAGGTTTTCAACAGGTTCCGTAGTTGGGTTGGTTCTCACGCCCTTAGCCCGCACCTGTGAAATAATCGAGCTTGGATGAGCGGTTCTTTTGACCCTGCTATGTGTTCTAACATTTTTGTGTTGCAGAATTGGATATCTGATTATGCAAATCAGTGGTTTATGGTATATACTTTATGTCTATACTATTTATATATCTAACACAATTGGAGATGATCAGGACAGGAAGAATCAAAGTTATCTGGATTTAACTTTGAAATCCTGTGAAGCAGGTTCAGAGCTCGAAGGCCTTGAGATGTGCCTTGAGCTGGTGACAGTTTTTACAGAACTTAATTGATTCTTTCTTGCAGGTTATGACTCTTAGTATTGTGATTATTTGTTTACTTCTAAGTTTCTTAAAATTGTTTTTCATGATTCATATGGTTTAGAACATATGCAGGTTATTGTTCTAAGTTTATTAAACAGTTTTATCATAAACTGTATAACCAAACAGTCTTAGTACTGTTAGTTGTCTGGATTTTGTTGTTGCAGTATTTCTTTGCTGTTGAAGGGTTGTTAAACGTGCAGGAGCAATCTCAACAAACTCCAACGGATATCCACTTGAAGCTGTTTGAATTTAAATTGAAAACAGAAGGAGGATTTGTAGGAACTGAGATCCTTAAATCTCTCAATCAGTTGCAGCTGTGGATAAAAGAGACTGGTTTGAATTTTTAAGGAGTGAGAGACTTGCAGAATAATCTGAGAGGTGTGACAAAATCGTGGGAGATCATCCATTCAAACACACAATCATTCAAGCTTCATTCCAGAAGATCAAATCAATCCAGTTTTCCAGAAGAACACTTCCAGGTTTAACAGCTTATCTTTATACTGTGTTCTTCACTTGTACTTCCATCTATGTATCTCTAGATTTTTATTACACCTCACTTAACCTAGTGGTTGGTTTTTCAAGTGCACAACAAGAGGTTCTTGTTAGCTCAACAGTTAGTAGCTAGAACTAGATAGGTTTGGAACCACAAGCTTTATAGGTGTAAGGGAAATCACTTAGGCTTGAAGATCTAGGGTTGTTTGTGAGTAATAAGAAGTGTTTGCCCAATCCTGGTGGGATTAGATCCCTCAGGCAGAGATTAGGTCCATTGGGACTGAACTCTGTAAATTGCTTTGTGTTCTTTACTTTTCTGTTTGATTATTATCTACTACAAACAACTTAAAACAGATTAGGGTTTAAAAGCTGTTTAGTTTTGTTCACAGCTCAAGGCCTTGAAGCTTACAATTTTTGCCTTAGTGAGTTTCAGACAGTTTACAAAATCTCAAGGCCTTGAGATTTGAGTTTCACACAAAGCTTTCCTGTTAAACTTTAAGTTTTGCAAAAAGTTTCCATACTCTATTCAACCCCCCCCCCCCCTTCTAGAGTACTTAGGTCCTGTATTTAGTCTACATTACACACTTTCATGTTGGATGAGATGATAAATACTTGAGCTTCTTCCTTGGTTTCCAGGGTTCTGGTTCTCCAGTAATCTTTTCAATCCTTTGAGCACTTGATGTTGTAGCAGGAGCACTTTGTGTTCTGTGAAGTTCATTCTCAAAGATTTGAGATTTTGATTCCGGTGAATGGCCAAAGCGTTGAAATTCTTCAGGCTGTTCCTGCAGAGTAGTTTTGCTTCCTTTTTCTTTCTCAAAATCATCATATGTATCATACTTATTTAGATTTAGATCTGCAAAACTTTCACTCAAGGAATCATCAGTACTTTCATAAAAAACAACATGAATGCTCTCCTGTACAAACTTAGTTCTCTTATTGAAAACTCTATATGCTTCGCTAGTTAGAGAATAACCAAGAAGTACACCTTCATCACTTCTACCATCAAATTTTCCAAGATTATCCTTACCATTATTATGCACATAACAAGTACAACCGAAAGGCTTAAAATAAGAAACACTTGGCTTTCTACCTTTGAAAAGTTCATTGGGAGTTTTCTTCAAAATAGGTCTAATCAAACATCTATTCAGAACATAATTGGAAGTGTTTACAGCGTGTGCCCAAACATCATTGGCAAATGACTTTCAAGTAGCATTGTTGTAGGCATATCTTCAAGTGTCCTATTCATCCTCTCAACTACTCCATTCCGCTAAGGAGTTCTAGGTGTAGAAAAGTTGTGTGAGATGCCATGCTTGGCAAAAAATAAATCAAAATCAAGATGATCAAATTATTTTCCATGATCATTTATAACAGATGCAACATGTAAGTTTTTAAAAGTTTGAAGCTCTTTACAAAGCTTTGAGAATTCAGATAAAGCTTTAGATTTTTCTCTAATGAGCATAACCCAAGTAAATCTAGAAAAATCATCTATCACAACAAGCATATATCTCTTACCTTTGGGTGTTTGAACCCGCATAGGACTACACAAGTCCATATGCATCAATTCTAAAGTCTATTAGTACTTACAAAGTTCTTTGGCTTGAATGAAATCAATTTACCTTTGGGAACATGTCTTGCGAATCTCATCATCTTTGAATTTCATAGTTGGTAATCCTCTGACCAAGTCCTTTATAATGAGCTTGTCATTGTATGTATACTTATATGCCCAAGTTTTCTATGCCAAAGATTTGAGTCTTCCTTCAAAGGTTTGAGACACTTCAGACGTTCTCCTGCATCTCTGTTAGTACTCAAAGAATAAACATTGTATAACCTAGGAGCTGTGAGTATGCAATTGTTAGATTTCTCATCTTGCACCACACATTTCTCCTTGTGAAATACAACTTTATTACCCTTATCACATAGTTGAGATATACTAAGCAGGTTATATTTCAAACTTTCAACTAAGTAAACATCAGAACTAGACCTTGCAGAATTATTACCAATACTACCTATTCCAATGATATTGCATTTTGCTTCGTCACAAAGTGTGATTGTTCCTCTAGATTGCTCTTAGACTGTGAATAAGGATTTCTTTCCACTTTTATTACTGGAGCAACCACTGTCCAAAATCCATTTCTGATCCTGCAAAGCTTTGGTCAAAGCCTGCGAAATTCAATCAATGCCTCAACAGGCTATTAGAACAAGTGTAGAATTTGGATTCATATTCAGAATCAAACATGTTAGGTGGTATAATTTCTTTAGGAACCCAAATATGCCTCACTTGTCCCTTAAGCTAATAAGGATAAGTGTTCGTCATTATGTGAGGTTCTGTTCTTCTAAATGGGCAAGTTACCTTCACATGACCAAGTTTTCCACAATAATGACATTTTGGAGAATGTATGTTTCCTGCTTTCACAAAAATGGTTTGGTTCTTATTTTGGAAATTTATATTTTATCCAATTCCACTTTTGTGTACCATATGCCGACTTCCTCCAAGCATGAGATTGGGTTTATGTTCTGAGCCAGCAAAACATGATAAACTTTTTCTTGATTCTTGAAGTTTCTCATTCAATGAAGTTTTCAGTTGTTCTAAATCATATGAATGATGTTTTAGATCAACCTATTTATCAATTAAAAGAGAATTTTAATCCACAACTTCCTTGACTTTTCCCTTGAACTTGTTGTCCATGGCTTTGAGGTCACTATCAATTTTTGACTAAGATGCTTTAAGAGTTTTATTCAGAAAAACCAAATTTAAATTTTCCTTTTCTTGCTCATGAACTTTCACCTTCAAAGATTCAATCTCATTTCTATAACTTTCCTCATTTGAAAACATGATTTTGAGAATTTTAGGTAAAACATGAGAAGGACTAGCAAGAAGATTTTTACCATCTCCTCAATATGCTTGTCTGACCTGTTTTCTTCTTCACGCTCGGCCATTAGGAACAAATTCGCTTGTTCTTCACCTGAATCTGAATCATTTGATGAACCAAAATCACTCTGTGATGCAATCATATATTTCTTGCATCTGTTCTCATTTTCTTTATTGGGAAAATGAATGTTCCTCTTCTTTTGAGGGCAATCTCTAACTAGATGATATGCATCTCCACATTCGAAACAAATTCATTACCTTGGATTTATGTGAATGTGAACAAGTCTTACCTCTGTGATCCTTGCTGCTCGAGGATCTGGATTTTTCCTTATTGTAATCCTTGTTTTCAAAGTTTTTCTTCATTTTCAGAATTCTAGTCAAAGCTTTGGAGATCAAGACTAAGGCTTCCTCATCATCATATTCTTCCTGTTCAAGGCCTTGAGATTTTTCACTATCTTTTGCCTTGAGTTCCAGGTTTTTTATGTTGTCACTCATGTCACCATCCATTTCCTTCATAGAAATCTCATGAGTGAGCATCTTGCCTTGCAGATCATCTAGATACAGGAGGCTGAAATCTTGAGATTCCTCAATTGCAGTGGTCTTTCGCTCCCACTTGGCTTTTGGTAGACTCCTTAGAATCTTTCTGACATTTTCTTCATTTGAGAATGATTTCCCCCAAGGACTCTTAATTTATTCACAATAGGTATGAACCTTTTGAACATGTCCTTGATGGATTTATCAGAAATCATCTTGAACAACTCATATTGCCTCAGAAAGATGTTGATTTTAGTCAGCTTGACCTGACTAGCTCTTTCATAAGTAACAATCAGCTTGTCCCAAATCTGCTTGGCACTTTTGCAGTTGGAGATTATGTTGAACTCATCTGCACTAAGAACATAATGTAACAAGTTCATAGCTTTATAATTTTTTGATACCATTTCCACTTCAGTAACTGAAAGATCTTCAGTTTTGGTAGTTTTTTTATCCCACAGAAGTAGTATAGTACACATAGGGATCATGAGAATGATTGACCACAGTTCCATGTCTTGATATATGATGAACATCTACATCAATGCTTTCCAATGCACAAAATTGTCACCACAGAACAATGGAGGTGTGTTTCCTGCTCTTCCCTTTGAGAATCCTCCATCACCCACATTTCTCATTGTCACAATATTGTTAGATATTTACAGTGACCCCAAGCTCTAATATTAATTGAAAGTGTGTAATGTAAATATAAAATAGGATCTTAATACTCTGTAAGGGGGGTTGAATGAGTATGAAAAATTTTGCTAAAATTGAACTTTTAAATCTCTAACACAAGGAACAAATGAAATCTCAGGCTTTAGAAAGGTTTGAAAAGAGTTGAAATAGTTTAAGATTGTCTGGAGCCTCAAAGCTTTGAGACGGGAAATTTCCCCAAAGCTTTGGAGCTTCCTTGTGTTGTGCGGAAAGAAATGGAGAATTTATACAGAGATTAACACAATAATTTTATACGAAGTTCAGCTACCAATGGGCCTACTCTCCGCCTGAGGGATACCGTCCCTCCAAGATTTGAAAAACTTCTTATCAATCACAGATTTAGCCCTATATCACTAGCCTAAGTGAACTACCTTACACTTATACAACATGTAGTTCCAAACCTATCTAGTTCCAGCTATAATATGGTGAATGAATAAGAACTCTTGTTTTTCACTTGAACAAGTAACTTACTAAAGTTAATGAGGTAATAAAATTCTAATTTTAATTACACAATATAAGCAGAAAGAAGGACACAGAAACACATAAGCAATAATTCTCAGAAGTGTTCTTCAGAATCCTGGATGACTGATCTTCTATTTTTGATGAATTCTTGAATGAATGAGTAAAGAGTTCAATATAGATCTTCCACGAATGAACTCTCTTCTCTAACTCAGTTGAAAAGCTCTGTCTTGCTCTTTGAAATTCAAATTTTTCTTATAACAAAATGCAAAACCTGCTTGAGAGATTTCAGGAATAAAATCCCTCAAAATCCTAAACCCCCAACAACGTCATTCAACAGCTATGTTTGAATGGATAATTTCATTTGTTAGGCAGGTTTGAATAATGAACAGCCCTGCAAAACTCCATCACAAGATCAAACACAGTCTAGATAATATAGCCCTGATATAAAGATCAGTTTGACAGATCAGTTTCAACAATAAACTAAGCTAAAAAAATGTTTCAAGATTTAATTCTATACATAAAACTTGTACATATATAGCCAAATAAAGATCAATGGTAAGATTATGACTCATAACAAGTCAATAATCAAATACATAACCAGCTGAAATAATTTGCATCAAAAATGGGTTAGCCAAAATAGTTCCTCACAAAAGTTTAAATGCAACTCCAAAGCTTTGGAGCTTTGGATGACTATCAAAGCTTTGACCAGCAAAGCTAATCCTTAAGAAAAATCAC
Source organism: Linanthus parryae (assembly GCA_023055425.1). Classification (NCBI taxonomy): domain Eukaryota; kingdom Viridiplantae; phylum Streptophyta; class Magnoliopsida; order Ericales; family Polemoniaceae; genus Linanthus; species Linanthus parryae. The sequence continues at coordinate 158,999,259 of JALGPY010000002.1, read as the reverse complement.
TTCTTACATTTTTTTCAGCATTATAAGCACAATATAGCAGTTCAAGAATATTTGTAAGAGACAATATAAGGCTTCTTAACAATATCAAATTCAATCCTAAGCCTGCAACACAAACATTGTTAGCTAGAAATTAACAAGTTCATAAGCATAAATGGACTTATTCATAGCTTTGGAGCTTTGAGAAAACCTATATTTCATCATCTTCCAAATAGGACTCCCCCTGAGTTCATGCATGCCATTAATTCAAAGGGATTAAATTATCAACGAGATCAACAAAATCCTGCCATACTTGCTTAATATGGTTAACAAAGGAAAAGAGAAAGCGAGTTTCTTCGACCTCCAAAGGGAAGGGCAAGGCTGTAGCAAAACCCAAGGAAGTTTACTTGAAACTTGGTGATGGGGTTGTCAAAGGCGCATGTCACTATTGTAGTTAGACTGGCCACTGAAAGTGGAATTGCCTAAAGTATCTAGAAGATAAAAGGCTTGGAAATTCCACCACCACCAGGTATTTTTGTTATGGATTTCAATTTGTTTATCTCTTCATCTTGGGTACTAAATGTTGGATGTGGATCTCATATTTTTTAAAATGTGCAGGATCTAAAGAGAAGCAGACGACTAGTTAAAGGGGATATAGACTTGCGCGTGGGAAATGGATCAAGAGTTGCTGCATTAGCCGTAGGCGTTATGAGTTAACTTTACCTTCAAAATTTATTTTATAATTATACAATTGTTATTATGTGCCGGCTATGAGCAGAAAAATTATTTCTATTTCTTGTTTGGAAAGGAAATGTTTTTGTCACAATAAAAGGTTTTTATACAAGTGTTGATCCATTTATTATGATGGTTTGCAATATTGTAATGCTCTTTTGTCTAATCGATTATATATCATTGATCTAGATAATTCCTTCTATAACGTAAGTACCAAGAGAATTAAAACTTATGATTTAAATCCTACTGATCTATGGCATAGTCATTTACGCCACATAAACGAAAATCGCATATCTAGACTCCATAAGGATGAATTTCTAGACTCATTTGATTACGAATCATATGAGACCTGTGAGGCTTGTTTATTGGAAAAAGTGACTAAGTCTCCTTTCAAAAAGAAGTGTGAGAGGACTAGTGAGTAGTTAGCACTCATACATACTGATGTGTGTGGGCCATTTGCCAAGCCTGCCAGATGTGGTTATCTTTATTTCATTACATTTACTGATGAATTCAGTAGATATGGATTTGTGTACCTTATGACGTCCAAATCTGAATCCTTTGAAAATCAAAGAATTCAAGAATGAAGTAGAGAAGCAACTTGGCAAGAGTACTAAAGCTCTTCGATCGGATCATGGGAGAGAATACTTAAGCCAAGATTTTGACGACTATCTTCGAGAGTGTGGGATCTTGTCCCAACTCACTCCACGTGGAACGCCACAGTGGAATGGTGTGTCCGAGAGGAGGAATCGCACCTTGTTGGACATAGTCGATCTATGATGTGTCAGACAGATATTCCGATATCATTTTAGGGACTTGTTCTTTTAACTGCGGCTTTTACCCTTAACCGTGTTCCATCCAAATCAGTCATGAAGACCCCATATAAGATATGGACTGGGAGGCGTCCCTTAGTGTCTTTTATTGATATTTGGGGTTGCGATGTCTATTTAAAACGTTTAAAATCAGACAAACTCGGACCTCAATAGGATAATGGTAAGTTTGTGGGATATCCTAAGGAAACGAAAGGATATTACAAAGTGTTTTCTTCTCGGACCCGTGTGTTCCTTGAAAGAGAGTTTCTCTCTAAAGAATCCAGTGGGAGGAGTGTAGAACTTGAAGAAGTTCAAGAACCACAAAACCTCTAATTCTACTATGGAACATGATCAAGAACCACAAGACGTTGTGGAGCAGCCTGCTCAAGTAACACAAAAACTTCGTAGGTCGAGTAGGGTACGTCAGGAGCCAGAGAGGTATGGACTTCTTGTTAATGAGCCCAGTAACGTATTACTCATGGATGATGAGACCAATAACTATGGAGAGGCCATGAATGGGCCAGGATCTCAAAAGTGGCTTGAAACCATATATACCAACAAAGTGTGGACTTTGGAGGAACTACCCGAAGGGGCTCGGCCCATAGGGTTCAAGTGGGTCTTCAAGAAGAAGACCGACTTGTATGGCAATGTGATGGCCTATAGGGGCTGATTGGTGGAAAAAAGATTCAGACAGGTTCATGGTATTAACTATGACGAAACCTTTTCCCCGGTCGCAATGACCAAATACATTCGCATCTTACTTGCTATTGCAGCTTATCACTATTATGAGATTTGGTAGATGGATGTCAAAACAGCGTTTTGATATGAAAACCTCATTGAGTATGTGTAAATGACACAGCTAGAGGGTTTTGAAGATACAGAGCATGCCCGTAAAGTGTGTAAGTTGCAGCAATCCATTTATGGATTAAAGCAATTAAAGCAAGCTTCTAGGAGTCGGAATCTGTGTTTTGAGGATGCAGTCAAAGAGTTTGGCTTCATCAAGAACGAAGATGAACCTTGTGTTTATAATAGGGTTAATAGGAGCTCTCTTTTGTTTCTGGTCTTGTATGTGGATGATATACTGCTCAATGGAAACGATATCAGTACCGTGCAATTTGTTAAAGATTGGCTAGGGAAGCGTATCTCAATTAAAGACTTAGGGAATGCAGCTTATATACTAGGTATCAAGATCTAAAGGGATAGATCAAGGAAGTTGCTCGGCCTAAGTCAAAGTACATATATAGACGATGTGTTGAAACGGTTCAACATGCATGAATCAAAGAAAAGATTATTTCCCATGTCGCATGGAGTCACCCTTTCGAAGGCTTACTTTTCTTCCAATGAGAATGAGAAGAACCGTATGAGTAAGATCCCATATGCATCAGCCATAGGATCTATCATGTACGCTATGTTATGTACTAGACCAAATGTGTCATACGCGTTGAGTATGGCAAGATGGTACCAGTCCAATTCGGGTGAAAGTCACTGGATTGCTGCCAAGAATATCCTAAGTAGTTGATTAGGACTAAGCATGCATTCTTTATATATAGAGGGGAGGAAGATCTAAGTGTAATGGGTTACACTGATGCAAGCTTCCAAACCGACAAGGTTGATTTCAGATCATAGTCGAGGTTTGTGTTTTGCCTCAATGGAGGAGCTGTGAGCTGGAAAAGTTCCAAGCAAGAGACGGTTTCTGATTCAACATCTGAGGCTGAGTACATTGCTCCATCTGATGCAGCAAAGGAAGCTGTTTGGATTAGGAAGTTCATTAGTGAGCTGGGTGTGGTTCCGAGTATTGTGGATCCAATTGAATTGTATTGTGACAACACTGGGGCAATCTCACAATCCAAGGAACCCAGGTCACACCAGAAATCCAAGAACGTACTCAGGAAGTTCAATCTAATTCGAGAGATCATCGATAGAGGAGATGTGAAGATATGAAACATTCCAACAAATGGCAATCTTTCAGATCCACTTACAAAACCGTTTGTTTAGCAAAAGCATGAAGAGCACCATAGATCTATAGGCATAGGAGATGCACCATATTGGCTCTAGTGCAAGTGGGAGACGGTTGGATTAGATTCCCTACATGAAATCTATAACACCCCCATCCCAGAGTAATAGAGAACTAAACTTGGATCCCCCATACTCTTCGGAGATGCCCTCCGCTATGCGCGGGAATGCTCAGCAAGGAGTCTAATCCTAAATGTTATGTAACAAGAAAGATTTAAAGAAACGAAAATTTAAAAGAAATTTACTTTTATAGCTTGTAAATATTGTTAAGATAATCCTCTACATGATGAACTATCTCCCAATCTCCCACGTACTCGTCTGCCAAGTATAGAAGGCGATGACGTCACCACATCAATTTATAACAACCAACATAAAATTCACAATAAAATAGATATAAGCAGATTTGAAATTTCATAACATGTACTTGTAACGCTTATACCTAGTAACCTGACCCACGTCAGATATTAAGGAAACATTAAACAAAGTCATTCAAGTTATCCAATATCAAAGTTGTGACAAATCCATTCGCTTTTCTCCATTCATGTACCACCCATTAATCCACCAAGACAAACTGAAATTAAGTGTGCACACCCACTACTGGATCTTCAGTCCAGAGGGTAGTACTAGTTACCTACCAGTTGGGAGCTAGCAATGTACCGACAGAGCCCGTAGGCCATGAATGTAAAGCCCGAAGAATGGGTCCCATAAATGTATCAAGCCTGGTGTCCGGGTCCCATAATATTTGACCATAATATTTGACCATACAGAGGTCTAAGACACATGAATCAGTTCTCAAATAAGGATCCTTATGCTTACCTGGTACCCTGCATAGTACTCCTGATCAGTGCAGTTGATTCCTTATCCCCATAACCTCTACAAATACAAGTGTATAAATAATTGTTATGATATCTACTCATTAGTTAGGTACAATGCATAAGTAGTATATCGTTAACTGCCTATCCCAGAGTTACTATTTTCCCCCCTGAAGTCTCATTCTTATCAGTACAGACCTTGACTATTCCGAACCCCTCAGTCATGCATATTTGGCTAGTCTCCATAGTTACAAAGTATCGAATTGGTACTAAGATAGTCTCTCAATTTTAGATTATTTACACTCAAGTCCTTGAAGTTTGATTAAGTTGCACTTTAGCCACTGTTAAAGTCTCAACTTTCCAAACTAGCATAATTGTGCTCAACAGTATGAAAGCACCTTATTAACATTCTCAATTAGTCAACACAATGGAAACTACAACTTTTAGTTATCTATACTTAGGCCCCTAGAGTTTAGCTACATTCCAGAACCCCCCCCCCCCAAGCAGTTGACTTGGTCAGCTATACCCCAAAACAGCCTACTAAGACTCCAATTATCCATATAGTCATGTTTATTACTCCCATACATTGATTTCGACTTGAAATATCTTTTATGTGAAGTTACAATTTTTCCCCTCTTATACAGTTTCGGTAAAAACAGCTTTCCCTAGAAGATAACCCTGGTCAAATTTGACAGTCAGGTTCAGAATAGCAACGTGAGAAACTTTTCAAGAATGTGAAGGCCAGAAAGATCATTTTGACTATGTAATTGAAAATCAAAAGCCTGTAGGAATCGACACAAACAGCTAACTTTGAAGCTAAATTATGACCAATTGAGGAAGAATTTAGAAAATATGAGAATAGGATCTTGTAGCTCGTTGAATAAGGATACAAGAACATATTCAAGTTCCCATAGACAAAAGTTATTCAAAGAGATATAGTTAGACAAAGTTGGATGGAAAAAAATTTCCAACACTTATAGAAATTTAAGAGATATTCGTTTATGAAGAACAACATTCTAAAGCATCTTTGAACAATGAATTAAGTGACTTTAGGGATTGAATTTCATCCTGGAATCTACATGAAAGTTGAAGTGTTACTAACAGTAACCAGGTTAAATTTCATATGAAAACATCAAATGATGAGTGAGATATGTTTCTTCAAAGTTTAACAAAATCATTGTGTGAAGAACATCTTCCAAGTTCCACACATTTTCAGCAGAGTTTGGCCCAATTTTCAGGTAGTATAGACAACAATTAAAAATAGCTAATGAACTTAGAATTTAAGAGTATTGTGCACGGACTCAAAAGATCTATCAAGCTTAGCAAGAGGTTACACATAGAGGGAGTACTGGAATGATGAACAGGGTACGGTTGTGTTGCCGGAAAAACGAAAAACACCGAATCAACTCCATAAAATTCTTGTTACAGTCATGTCTAAGTGGTTGAGATGAATTCCTATGATTTCAGGGAGCATGCCTATGAAATTTGGAGATGAAATAAATCAAAATGAGGGCTTACCATTACTTCCGGGAACAAGTGCTGAATCCGGCGAAGGACCGCCGACAAAACGAATAACAGCGGCATAAAAATCACTCCAGAATGTATTCAGGATTTCCTAGATGATGGTATTGCACTTGTGAGTCAGTAAGGACCGAACCTGGGAAAAATTGATTGAAAATCAAGCAAGAATCGAATTTTTACTGCATCGTCGCCGCAACTGCAGAATTCGGCGTCCCGGACTACAGAAACCAACGACCGGAGCTCAAAACCTCGGTTTAAGGCCTCCACCACACACCGTTGGGTTAGCCTGAGGAAGAAGATTACGATTCTACAAAATTTTTTCAATGATTCACAGTGAAGGAGGTGAATTTGTTTGATTTCCGAGTTAGGGTTGTAACTTCGAACTCTATTTTTCTCCCTCAATTTTGAATGAACTCCTTAATTAACTTGGGAGTTTTACTTCAAAAATTCTCTTCATCTCCTATTCACAAAAGCTCTCGAGTTGGTGGGATATTGGTGGTTGTTTGGTGGTAGAGGTGATGTGAAGATATGCAAGATTCCAACAGATGGCAATCTTTCAGATCCACTTACAAAACCGTTTGTTTAGCAAAAGCATGAAGGGCACCCTAGATCTGTAGGCATAGGAGATGCACCATATTGGCTCTAGTGCAAGTGGGAGACTGCTGGATTAGATGCCCTAGAGGCAATCTGTAAAACCCCCATCCCAGAGTACTAGAGCACTAAACTTGGATCCCCCAGACTCTTCGGAGATGCCCTCCGCTATGCACGAGAATGCTCAGCAAAGAGTCTAATCCTAAACGTTATGTTACAAGAAAGAATTAAAGAAACGAAAATTTAAAAGAAATATACTTTTATAGCTTGTAAATATTGTTGTGATAATCCTCTACGTGATGAAATATCTCCCGATCTCCCGCGTACTTGCCTCTCAAGTATAGAAGGCGATGACGTCACGACATCAATTTATAACAACCAACATAAAATTCATTATGAAATAGATATAAACATATTTGAAACTCATAACATGTACTTGTAATGCTTACACCTAGTAACCTGACCCACGTTAGATATTAAGGAAACATTAAAAAAAAAAAGTCATTCAAGTTATCCAATATCACAGTTGTGACAAATCCATTCTCTTTTCCCCATTCATGTACCACCCATAAATCCACCAAGACAAACTAAACTTAAGTGTGCACACCCCTTACAGAATCTTCAGTCCAGAGGGTAGTACTAGTTGCCTACCAGTCGGGAGCTAGCAATGTACCGACTGAGCCCGTAGGCCATCAATGTAAAGCCCGAAGAATGGGTCCCATAAATGTATCAAGCCCGCAGTCCGGGTCCTATAATATTTGACCATACAGAGGTCTAAGACACATGAATCAGTTCTCAAATAACTATTCTCACAAAATAATGAAAAACACATACCTATTTTATGTACATACATAAATGTCCAAGATTGGCTTTCCGTTATTCCATGATTTTGTATCCATTAATCATACACATGCATACACATAATACGGTAATCTTTAGTAGCAAATAAGCATTCATATGCTTACCTGGTACCCTGTCTAGTAATCCTGATCAGTGCAGTTGATTCCTATCCCGACAACCTCTACACATACAACTGTAAATAATTATTATGACATCTACTCATTAGTTAGGTACAATGCATAAGCGGTATCTCGTTAACTGCCTATCCCAGAGTTACTATTTTCCCCCTGAAGGTCTCATTCTTATCAGTACAGACCCTGACTATTCCCGAACCCCTCAGTCATGCATATTTGGCTAGTCTCCATAGTTACAAAGTATAGAATTGGTACTTAAGATAATATCTCAATTTTAGATTATTTACACTCAAGTCCTTGAACTTTGATTAAGTTGCACTTTAGCCATTGTTAATTTCTGAACTTTCCAAACAAGCATAATTGTGCTCAACAATATGAAAGCACCTTATTAACATTCTCAAGTAGACAACAAATTGGAAACTACAACTTTTAGTTATTTATACTTAGGCCCCTATAGTTTAGCTAGATTGAAGAAAGACCCCTCCCCCCAAGCAGCTAACTTGGTCACCTATACCCCAAAAAAGCCTACTAAGACTCCAATTATCCATATAATTCATGTTTATTACTTTCAACTTGACATATCTTTATGTGAAAGTTACAATTTTTCCCCTCTTATACAGTTTTGGTAAAAACAGCTTCCCCTAGAAGATAACCCTGGTCAAAGTTGAAAGTCAGGTTCAGAATAGCAAGGTGAGCAACTTTTCCCAAGAATGTGAAGGCCAGAAAGATCATTGTTGACTATGGAATTGAAAATCAAAAGCCTGATAGGAATCAGCACAACAGCTAACTTTGAAGCTAAATTATTATAATTGAGGAAGAAATTAGAAAATTTGAGAATAGGATCTTGTAGCTGGTTGAATAAGGATTCCAGAACATATTCTAGTTCCCACAGACAAAAATTATTCAAATAGATATAATTAGACAAAGTTGGATGGAAAAAAATTTCCAACACTTACAGAAATTTAAGAAATCTTCGTTTATGAAGAACAACATTCTAAAGCATCTTTGAAAATGAATTGAGTGACTTTAGGGATTGAATTTCATCCTGGAATCTCCATGAAAGTTGCAGTGTTACTAACTGAGAGTAACCAGGTTAAATTTCAGATGAAAACATAAAATGATGAGTGAGATATGTTTCTTGAAAGTTTAACAAAATCATTGTGTGAAGAACATCTTCCAAGTTCCACACATTTTCAGCAGAGTTTGGCCCAATTTTCAAGTAGTATAAACAACAATTCAAAATAGCTAATGAACATAGAATTTAAGAGTATTGTTCACGGAATCAAAACTGCTATCAAGCTTAGCAAGAGGTTACACATAGAGGGAGTACTGGAATGATGAACAGGGTACGGTTGTGTTGCCGGAAAAATGAAAAACACCGAATCAACTCCATAAAATTCTTGTTACAGTCATGTCTAAGTGGTTGAGATGAATTCCTATGATTTCAGGGAGCATGCCTATGAATTTTGGAGATGAAATAAATCAAAATGAGGGCTTACCATTATTTCCGGGAACAAGTGCTGAATCCGGCGAAGGACCGCCGACAAAACGAATAACAGCGGCATAAAAATCAATCCAGAATGTATTCAAGGATTTCCTAGATGATGGTATTGCACTTGTGAGTCAGTAAGGACCGAACCTGGGAAAAATTGATTGAAAATCAAGCAAGAATCGAATTTTTACTGCATCGTCGCCGCAACTGCAGAATTCGGCGTCCCGGACTACAGAAACCAACGACCGGAGCTCAAAACCTCGGTTTAAGGCCTCCACCACACACCGTTGGGTTAGCCTGAGGAAGAAGATTACGATTCTACAAACTTTTTTCAATGATTCACAGTGAAGGAGGTGAATTTGTTTGATTTCCGAGTTAGGGTTGTAACTTCGAACTCTATTTTTCTCCCTCAATTTTGAATGAACTCCTTAATTAACTTGGGAGTTTTACTTCAAAAATTCTCTTCATCTCCTATTCACAAAATCTCTCGAGTTGGTGGGATATTGGTGGTTGTTTGGTGGTAGAGGTGGCGGTAGCTAGTGGTGAAGAAGGAAAAAGAATGAAGCTAATGATGGCGGTGGTAAAATTTGTCTCTTAACTCAGTTGTTGAGGAAATTTTAAGAGGAAATGCCACCTCAATGGGTGAGGTGGCAATATGGGTAAGTCACAAGTGTCATTTCTTGGGTAATTTACACAAATTACCCTCGACTTTTAATAAATAGGCATTGAACAACCTTAATGTTTGTGAATCTTCAAGGGGCACCCTTATCTTTGATGGAACGTTATGTTTATGTTGAAAAGACTTAATTGGCTATCCGCAATTCAACTCTTTCTCTAGGATCTACTGTTGATTTTCTCCTCAACCACACCCACAACCACAACCACACCCACAACCACAACCACCCATCAACTCTTGACCTTGCGCTCAACAATCCCCAAATTGACAGACCCAAAATTCCATGTAAAGTAGGCCGAATCCAAACCAAACAAACCTAACACCATACTCTCCATGGGTGAGTTTCTAATTGAAACAAAGTGTTCCAACTTCCAAGGATGGGTTTATATTTTAAAGAGAGATCGAGGACATCAAGAGGAACAATAAGTGCTCTACTTGAAACCCACGAGCAACCAGCAACATCAACGATGTTTTTATCTCCACCCTCCCCATCTCTCTCCTCCTTCTGACTCACCGCAAGCACCACTAATAGATAAATCTCTCTCTCAACTCACAATCACACAGCAAATCGACCACAATCAAACTCACCAATAATACCGTTGTACACCTTCAAACCACTTTTCCTCAACGCATCGCTGCACGACAAACTGGGATTGCAAAAAATTGGGTTCGCCTCACATCTTATATTTGATTTCTTTTTTTATTCTTGATAAATCATTTTAGTGTATTAGACCCTATTTCAACATGTTTGGAATTTAAATCGAGCAATTATTCCCCATGGAGGCTATGGTAGGTTGTGGTGGTTCTATCGACTGTAGGGTTTTGATTCATGGATCGCGCAACGGAAGCATAATCAAACATAAAAACCATGCAAAACCCTCCAAGGATCACAAGTCTAGATGCATAACGATAGTAAAGGTAAGAAATTATAAACACACATTTGGGTTCTCCTTGATGACTTCAAACGCGAATAATGTCACGTTCTCTATAGTTGATCCACGCCTAGAGTTGATCCTAGATCTCCCAAACTCCTTGGTGCTAGCCCGGATTAGGAAGAGGAAGAACGAATCACGCAAAACGAGACAAAAAGAGGGCTTCGGCCTCTTTTTTGGCCGACGGGGACGAGGGCGGCGGCAAGGGGCGACGTCGGGCTCCTTGTTGCTTGCTCTCTCTCCTTTTGTTCTCTCCCACTCTTGTTATGTTCACTAATGAGCATAAGTTATATGAGGAAGGAAGGAAGGAGGGTCCTTTATATAGTCCAACAACTCCTTGTTAACTACCTAAAGGACTTATTCTAGTCCAACTAGAATTCAATTTAGTCCCTTCCTTGCAAATTAGTCCCTACTAAGTTTGCAAGGGTTTGTAAAGTGATCCTTCTAATTAATTAATCCAATTAATTAATTCCCAAATCTAGTTCAACTCTATATAGCGTGTGACCCCATAGGTTCTATCTAGTTGGAAGCAACTATTTGCTAATATGGAGCGGTTTCTAGCAAAACATCCATTCTAGCAAACATCCATTCTCGATCCATAGGAATAGCCTTATTCGTGCAAATAAAATCAATATCCCATATTGATTTATTTGAGTCTGGCCAGACATTCTATAAGCACTATCCCTCGAGTGGCCTAGGATATTTGCTCCCGTTATGTGGGAGGGGCAAATCCTCTCTACGTCCACCACGGTCTCTAAGCTTGCTTCTCATTGTATCCAGTACACGCCTTTATAACTACCCAGTTACGGTGTAGCGTTTAACGTTACCAAGATCACAACGATCCACAACTAGAATATCTAGTGACTTCAAGTCTAAGGATGACAATACCATTGCACCGCGAGAAGCGCTTGTGACTCAACATAACATGTATGTAGCCTTCTCGGAGATGGGTCAATCCAGTGCAACATTCCCTAATGCACACCTATGTGTTGGATCGTGATATCTCCATATCAATCCAACCCCATACTAGTCTATAGATGATTGTCCCAATTAATCATTATACTTGACTAGGGATATTTAAGATAAACAACACAATTTTAAATCTAAGGACTTCATTATATTAAATATTCAATAAATAATAAATGAATTTTCTAGCCATATACAAATTCATACTAAACTAGATTGCCTCTAGGGCATCTATTCCAACAGTCTCCCACTTGCACTAGAGCCAATCTGGCGCATCTCGTATGCCCATACTCCTAGTGTGCCCTTCATGCTTCCACTGCGTGAGAGGCTTTGTAAGCGGGTCTGACAGATTATCATCTGTAGGAATCTTGCATATCCGAACGTCTCCTATATCGATAATATCTCGAATCAGATGAAACTTCCTGAGTACGTGTTTGGACTTCTGGTGCGATCTGGGTTCCTTTGATTGCGCGATCGCCCCAGTGTTGTCACAGAACAACTCCACTGGATCCACAATGCTAGGGACCACACCAAGTTCAGAAACAAACTTTCTGATCCAAACAGCCTCCTTTGCTGCGCCATTTGCAGCAATGTACTCAGCCTCTGTTGTAGAATCAGCTACCGTCTCTTGCTTGGAACTCTTCCAGCTCACCGGTGCTCCATTCATGCAAAACACATATCCCGATTGTGATCTAAAGTCATCCTTGTCGGTTTGGAAGCTTGCATCAGTGTAACCCCTTACACGCAACTCTTCCTCACCGCCAAATATCAAGAAAGCATCCTTAGTTCTTCTCAAGTACTTTAGGATGTTCTTGACTGCAATCCAGTGACTCTCACCCGGATTGGATTGGTCTCTACTTGTCATACTCAAGGCATATGACACATCTGGTCTAGTACATAACATGGCATACATGATAGATCCTATGGCCGAGGCATAGGGAATCCTACTCATGCGTTCCTTCTCAATCTCATTGGAAGGACAACCACTCTTCGAAAGAGTGATTCCATGTGACATGGGCAAGAATCCCTTCTTGGAATCTTGCATGTTGAACCGCTTCAACACCTTGTCAATATATGTACTTTGACTTAGGCCTAGCAACCTCTTAGTTCTATCTCTATAGATCTTTATACCGAGTATATAGGCTGCTTCCCCTAAGTCCTTCATTGAGAAACACTTTCCTAGCCAGTCTTTAACAGATTACAGCATGGGAATGTCGTTTCCAATGAGTAGTATGTCATCCACATACAAGACCAGAAAAGCTTCAGATCTCCCACTAACCTTCTTGTAGACACAAGACTCATCTTCGTTTCTGATGAAGCCAAACTCTTTGACCACTTCATCAAAACGTCGATTCCAACTCCTAGAAGCTTGATTCAATCCATAAATGGACCGTTGCAGCTTACAGACTTTGTTGGCTTGCTTTGGATCTTCAAAACCCTCCGGCTGTATCATATATACGTCCTCGAGGAGATTCCCATAAAGGAATGTTGTTATGACATCCATCTGCCAAATCTCATAGTCGTGGTATGCTGCAATTGCAAGTAGGATTCGGATGGATTTGGTCATAGCGACTGGTGAAAAGGTTTCATCATAGTCAATACCATGAATCTGTCTGAATCCTTTAGCCACCAATCGGCCCTTATAAGTAATCACATTACCATCCATGTCGATCTTCTTCTTGAAGACCCACTTGCACCCTATGGGCCGCGCCCCATCGGGTAGTTCCACCAAAGTCCATACTTTGTTGGTATACATGGATTCCATCTCGGATCTCATGGCTTCCAGCCACTTCTGAGAGTCTGGGCCACTCATGGCCTCCTCATAGGTAGTAGGCTCATCATCTATGAGCATAGTGTCACCGGAATCGGTTACGAGAAGTCCATACCTCTCGGGTTCCTGGCGCACTCTACTAGATCTACGAAGCTCTTGTGTTACCTGAACAGGTGGCTCCACAACTGTTTGTGGTTCCTGTTCATGTTCCATAATCGGTTCAGTGATTTGTGGTTCTTGAACCTCTTCAAGTTCTACATTCGTCCCACTTGCTTCTTTAGAGACAAACTCTCTTTCTAGAAACACGCCGGTCCGAGCAACAAACACTTTGTTCTCGGTTGGATTGTAGAAGTAGTAACCCTTAGTTTCCTTAGGGTACCCGACAAATTTACACTTATCCGATTTAGGCCCTAGCTTGTCTGATTGTAAACGTTTTACATAGACATCGCAGCCCCAAATCCTCATGAACGACAGTGTGGGACGCCTCCCACTCCACATCTCATATGGTGTCTTCATGACTGATTTAGATGGAACACGGTTAATGGTGAAAGCTGCACTTAATAGAGCGTAGCCCCAAAATGACAATGGAAGATCTGTTTGACACATCATAGATCGAACCATATCCAATAGGGTTCGATTCCTCCTCTCGGACACGCCATTTCATTATGGCGTTCCGGGTGGAGTGAGTTGGGACACGATCCCACACTCTCTAAGATCGTCGTCAAACTCTTGGCTCAAGTATTCTCCTCCACGATCCGATCGTAGAGCCTTTATACTTTTGCCAAGTTGCTTCTCTACTTCATTCTTGAATTCTTTGAACACTTCAAAGGATTCGGATTTTGCCCTCATAAGGTACACAAATACATATCTACTGTAATCATCAGTAAATGTAATGAAGTAGACATAACCACCCCTGGCAGGTGTGGCAAATGGCCCACACACATCGGTATGTATGAGCGCCAATTGCTCACTAGTCCTTTCACCTTTCTTATTGAAAGGGGACTTTGTCATTTTTCCCAATAAACAAGCCTCACATGTCTCATATGATTCAAAATCAAATGAGTCTAGTAATCCATCCTTATGGAGTCTAGATACATGTTTCTCATTTATGTGGCCTAAACGAGAATGCCATAAAAAAGCAGGATTTAAATCATTTATTTTAATCCGCTTGGTATTAATGTTGTAGACATGATTGCTTAGATCAAGGACATAAAGTCCATTAAATAATTGAGCACTAAAGTAGTGAATATTATTCAAATAAAAGGAACAACAATTGTTCTTTATTGAAATAATAAAACTATCCTTGTCCAAACAAGAAATAGAAATAATGTTTCTGCTCATAGCAGGCACAAAATAGCAATTATTTAATTCTAAAACTAATCCTGAAGGCAGAGATAGCTCGCACACGCCTATGGCCAACGCAGCAACCTTTGCTCCATTCCCAACGCGCAGATCTACCTCCCCTTTAGCCAATCTTTTACTTCTCTTTAGATCCTGCATATTTCGACAAATATGAGATCCACATCCAGTATCTAATACCCATGATGTAGAGACAGTTAAATTGACATCTACAACAAAAATACCTGGTGGTGGTGGAATCACTATTCCAAGCCTCTTGTGCTCCAGATATGTTGGGCAGTTCCTCCTCCAGTGTCCAGGCTGACTGCAGTAGTGACACTCACCTTTAGTCACGGCCTTAGCAATGCCACCAACAGGCTTAAGGGCTGGATCCTTGGACTTGGCAACTGACTTGCCTTTGCCCTTGGAGGAAGAGGCAAACCTTTTGCCCTTTCCTTTCTGCACCATCATAATGGCCTTGCCCTTACCCTTGTTGATGCTCTGTTCAGCCGTCCTCAACATGTTGAGCAAATCTGGCAGTGGTTTAACGATCTCGTTCATGTTATAGTTCATAATGAACTGTCCATAAATATCGGGCAACGATTGCAACACGAGATCGGTTGCCAACTCTTGGCCGACCGGGAACCCTAGTAGGGCGAGATTCTCCAAGTACCCGATCATTCGGAGTACATGGGGTCCCACCGGGTTCCCTTCTGCCAGATGACATTTGAACAGTGCCTTTGAGACCTCATACCTCTCTACCCTCGCCTGCTCTTGGAAGAGCTGCTTTAGATGTTCGATCATATCGACAGCATTCATGTTTTCGTGTTGCTTCTGAAGCTCAGAAGTCATGGTGCAAAGCATTAGGCAGGCCGCATCATTAGCGTCATCAACACGCTTTTGATACGCCTTTAGGGCAGCAGGTGTTTGGTTCTCTGGACCTTCTGGAACATGCTCCTCTATTGCGTACAGTTTCTTCTCTTGCTTGAGAACAATTCTCAAGTTTCTGTACCAATCAAGAAAGTTGGTTCCAGAGAGCTTGTCCTTCTCAAGGACAGATCGTAGGGAATGTTGTGAACTCGATGAGTTGTTTGCCATTTGGAATTCTACAAAAAGGAAAATACGCAAGTTTTAGTATTTGTGAATTTTTGACTATATTTAATAATGGCTAGTTTATTAAATATAGCTCCCACTATTTTTCTACGGATTAATAACCCTCAATATATTAATGCGGAAAATATCCTTATATTTTCTAGTGGGCCAAGATCCATCTTTCATCTCCTTATGAGCTTGCTTTGGCAAGTCACCCATAATTTGACTACTTTAGGTAGGAACAATTCCAATTTCATCCCATATGCAACTCTTGGTTCAATCGGGCAAATAACTCCTTATTTATCCATCCATATGGATAATCCCAATTGATTGCCTCTAGGTTTCTTAATCAAATTAATAGTCTAGTTGTGTTCAACCTCTTATCTAAACAATTGCACATTGTTACGTGCCATCGCATCCCAGCATTATGAACCAAGTCGCCATGCTTTGGCACGCACGAGCTTGATAAATAATGATGATAATGAGTGTTTAAATAACGATAAGGCAAGAACACAATATTTGAATTTTGAGGGATTTTAAATTCAATTCTTTTAATTGTTTTGTTGATCAATATCAACTAATCTATCTATTTGAGTTTGGGTACAACTCCAAATAATAGATCCGGGTTGTCTAATTATCTTATTATCCTAATTGCATGCATCATCCATACACCAACCACACAAATAATAAGACAATAAATAAACAACCACAAACACAGAAATTAAACGTGATGTGGATATGGCCTTTTCTAGACTAAGATAATTCCAAGCCAATGGAATCATCTATGAACCCTAAGCAAACACATCTCCATGCGTCTTGATCTTTTGGTCCATCCTTCATAGTCATGCGGAATGCTCCATGTTCCATGCTCCATCTTTTGTGGCTTCTTTGACTTTGGGCTTCTTTTCTCCAATCTTGGCTAACAATCTACTTTATCTAGCACTAGCTAATATCTATACTAAATAAAATAAATCTCACAAGTTGAAAAAAAATTGGCCCGCAGGCCATAAAACCCTAATTAATTATTACAATTAATTGTTCAGCTTGCAGGCCGTAAAACCAAACCACAAAATTAAACATCCACATCAAACCACATCCTAAGGCCATATCCAATCATCATGCGATTTGCACATAAATAGTTAAAATCCAATTTTAACGCGCTTGGTCAATTTTAATTGATTTTAGGATTTCTAGGGTTAAAACGGTCCATGGGCCCAACAATCCAATTGCCCGGGCCCAAAAAAGTGAACCATAAGGCCCTAGGGCCGGCCCGGCCCAAAACCCGCAAGCTAGGCCCGCGGGTTAGGGCCGCCCGGCCCCTTAGGGCGGCCAAGCTTGGGCGGCAAGCAAGGGGGCGGTCCCTAGGGGGGCCGAACCTCCTCATGGGAGTTGTTTCCAAAACAACTCCCTTGCTTGGTGCCCAAGTTTGGTTGTTTCCTTGTTTTGTGAGAACTCCTTCTTCCCCAAGGATGCCCAAACCCTAGATCTAAGATCCTAAAATTTCTCAAACTCACCAATTCATGCATCCAATGCAAAAATTGGATCTCGTTATGATGAATTATTGACAAATTGCATCCCATGCTTGATTTGTCTTGTTTTACGCGATAAACAATCAAATTAAGGTGTAAAACAACTGAAACGTAACACATAAACCACGTTTATGCTCTATGACCTGTGGCTCTGATACCACTGTAGGGTTTTGATTCATGGATCGCGCAACGGAAGCATAATCAAACATAAAACCATGCAAAACCCTCCAGGATCACAAGTCTAGATGCATAACGATAGTAAAGGTAAGAAATCATAAACACACCTATGGGTTCTCCTTGATGACTTCAAACGCGAATAATGTCATGTTCTCTATAGTTGATCCACGCCTAGAGTTGATCCTAGATCTCCCAAACTCCTTGGTGCTAGCCCGGATTAGGAAGAGGAAGAACGAATCACGCAAAACGAGACAAAAAGAGGGCTTCGGCCTCTTTTTTGGCCGACGGGGACGAGGGCGGCGGCAAGGGGCGGCGTCGGGCTCCTTGTTGCTTGCTCTCTCTCCTTTTGTTCTCTCCCACTCTTGTTATGTTCACTAATTAGCATAAGTTATATGAGGAAGGAAGGAGGGAGAGTCCTTTATATAGTCCAACAACTCCTTGTTAACAACCTAAATGACTTATTCTAGTCCAACTAGAATTCAATTTAGTGCCTTCCTTGCAAATTAGTCCCTACTAAGTTTGCAAGGGTTTGAAAAGTGATCCTTCTAATTAATTAATCCAATTAATTAATTCCCAAATCTAGTTCAACTCTATATAGCGTGTGACCCCATAGGTTCTATCTAGTTGGTAGCAACTATTTGCTAATATGGAGCGGTTTCTAGCAAAACATCCATTCTAGCCAACTTATAGAATAGTCATCTTGACAACCTTTGTACAAGTAATTGTCTCATCCCTTTGCCCCCATATCCGGATTGGACACGAGACATACAAGTCACCCTCGTATATCCAATCCATAGTTTCTCGATCCATGGGAATAGCCTTATTCGTGCAAATAACATCAATATCCCATATTGATTTATTTGAGTCTGGCCAGACATTCTATAAGCACTATCCCTCGAGTGGCCTAGGATATTTGCTCCCGTTATGTGGGAGGGGCAAATCCTCTCTACGTCCAGCACGATCTCTAAGCTTGCTTCTCATTGTATCCAGTACACGCCTTTATAGCTACCCAATTACAGTGTAGCGTTTAACGCTACCAAGATCACAACGATCCACAACTAGAAGCGCTTGTGACTCAACATAACATGTATGTAGCCTTCTCGGAGATGGGTCAATCCAGTGCAACATTCCCTAATGCACACCTATGTGTTGGATCGTGATATCTCCATATCAATCCAACCCCATACTAGTCTATAGATGATTGTCCCAATTAATAATTATACTTGACTAGGGATATTTAAGATAAACAACACAATTGTAAATCTAAGGACTTCATTATATTAAATATCCAATAAATAATAAATGAATTTTCTAGCCATATACAAATTCATACTAAACTAAATTGCCTCTAGGGCATCTATTCCAACAGTCTCCCACTTGCACTAGAGCCAATCTGGCGCATCTCGTATGCCCATACTCCTAGTGTGCCCTTCATGCTTCCACTGCGTGAGAGGCTTTGTAAGCGGGTCTGACAGATTATCATCTGTAGGAATCTTGCATATCCGAACGTCTCCTCTATCGATAATATCTCGAATCAGATGAAACTTCCTGAGTACGTGTTTGGTCTTCTAGTGCGATCTGGGTTCCTTTGATTGCGCGATCGCCCCAGTGTTGTCACAGAACAACTCCACTGGATCCACAATGCTAGGGACCACACCAAGTTCAATTTGTGTTTGATCATGTCGAGGTTGATAGATTGGTCTAGTGGGCTACGATTTGTAGTGTGTCAGTGGTAAAAATGGTAGTGATATGGTGGAAGAGTCGTCTAGCAATATTGTGGTGGCAGTGATGCAGGGTGGTGGTGGTGGTGATGGGAAAGATGTGTGTTGATGGGATAATCGAAGAGAGAGAAAAAGGGTAAATGGACGGTTATTTGAAAAATACTGTTGACATCATCAATTACCAGCCAATAACTAACTTCCCGTTAGTCAAGGGGTACTTTGTGAAATTATTTCAACACAAAATAGGGGCGCCTCCTGATGATTCACAAACAGTAAGGATATCCACTGTTTCTCAATAAATGCATATTTTCCCCATCTTGAGTAAGGGGTACTTTGTGAAATTATACCCCCAGTTTCTCAATAAATGCATATTTTCCCCATCTTGATTTCTCATTCTAGATACTCATGTTGAACATATGTCAGCAATTGCTACTGAGAAAGTAATTTTCACAACAAACGCACAATTTTATTTAGTTGCAGTTTGACCCCCTATAAAATTCTAGGGTGTTAAACAATCCATATTTAGTGTGAACATTGTTTAGGCTAGAATATTCATTTATTATTTATGGAGATATTTAATGTAATGAAGTCCTTAGATTAAAATGGTTGTTTATCTTAAATATCTCTAGTCCTGTATATTGATTAATAAAACGATCAATATAGACTAGTATGTGGGTAGATTGCTATGGAGATATCAAGACTAACACATGGGTATGCATCAGGAGTAATGGCATACTAGATTGACCCACCACAAGAAGGCTACGTATAAATTATGTTAATATCACATGTGCTTCTCGTAGTGACAATGATGTTGTAGTCCTTAGACTTGAAGTCACTAGATACACTAGTTGTGGAATATTATGTTTTGGTCTCGTCAAACGCTACGCCGTGTCCGGGTAGCAATAAAGGCGGTTATCGGACATAATAGGAAGCAAGATGAGAGAAGGTACTGTAGAGTGGATATTCCTCTCCTACATAATGGTAGTAAATATTCACGGCACTCGAGGGGTAGAGGTTATGGAATGTCTGGCCGGACTCAAATAAAACAATATGAGATATGACGTTATCTGCTTGGATAAGTCTATTCCATGATCGAGAACAATGGATTGGATATATGAGTGTGACAATTATGTCTCATGTTTAATGTGGATATAGAGATAAAGGGACATACACAACAAGGAAACATTTGGCACAAGGTTTGTCATATCACTGACTATTTATATTTATTGGATGGCATGGATGTGTTGCTAGACACCGCTCTATGTTTGTAATTGTTACTACAAATTAAATAGGAACCTACAGGGTCACACACCAAATGGATTGAAGTGGAGTGGGATATTAATTAGTTGGACTAATTAATTAAAAGGATCAATACGCAACCACATGCAAAGTTAGTAGGACTAGTTTGCAAATTTAAATAATCCGTGTATGGACATGATTAGTATTGGGGCTATTTTGTAGTTAATAAGAAGTTATTAACTATAAAAGGGGTATCCTAACTATTATTTCATAATGAGCCTTCATTAAGAAATAAGAGAGCAAGGAGAGAGAGCCCTAGAGTCGTCTCCCCCCCCCCATACTCGTCGGTGAAGGTGGTTCAGCCACCTCTTGTCCCTTTTGCGTGATTCTTTTGCCTCCCTCTTCGACATAGCTAGCAAGACACGTGACGGGAATTCCAACTGGAAATCCAAGGTGTGGATACGGGTAGAGACGAGGACACTATTCTTCGTTGTGATCACACAAGCCCAAAAGGTACACATCGTCTTCCTTTATCAAGTTATGATGGCTTGTCCTACGATTCATGGAGGGTCTTGATCAAGAAAGTTTTATAGTATTTCCGCAGCGTAACCTGCATCAAAACCCTTCACATACAACCAAATTTGGTTAAGGTTCATGTTTGACCAAATTTGACTTTCTGAAAACCCTAATTTAATTGAGTTGTCTATGAGGTGTAAAACATTAATTATACAATTTTCTCAATCAAACACTTAGATAATGATGCATGACATTACCTCATGTCTTTGTGACAGTTTCATAACATCAAGAATCCAATTGTGTCTATCTTCACTTAAAACTGATTTATGAGACTGAAATAGGAACTAATATGCAATTTACCAATCTTTAGGGGCTTAAGTGAAATAATAAGAGTTTTAGATCTCAACCCGATGACTACCTGAGAGCGCTAAGAAAGGTGTTTCTCATACTTTAGCATAGATTCTCTTATCTGGAAATTCAGGCACAATCAGGGACTAAAGTGCAGATTAATCAAACTTCAGGGAGTTGATCGTAAATAACTTGAACTTGAAATTCAATATTTAGTGGGAAGTTTTGTGACTTGGAACTCATGATACATCTCAATTGGAGCATAACTAATAGAAAAAGTCAGACACTGTACTGATAAGACTGTGACTTCATGGGCAAATGGTATGTTTGTGCTAGTCAGTCACTATCACATCTGCAAATGCATTCTAATTCAATATTGAGGATATGTATTGATATTATATTTATATTTGGACGTGTAGAGATTTCCGAGATAGAGAATTAGCATCTCTAATGAAGAAAACTAGGCAGACCATCATGTAACCATATGTATGCTTAATTTCCTGTTGAAGAATGTCGGCTCATGTATATGTCTACATGTGGAACATGTGAATTTGGAATGAATTATATTTTTTTTAGATACTTGACCGGATATTGATCCATGTTTACCTCTGGACCCTTTTGTTTTCATTTCTTTCTTCAGACATCTGGATGCGATAATCGAAAAAGGCACCCGATCTACGGGCTTCTTTTACTCATGAGGAGCTAACACCGACTATAGGTAGCTAGCATTACTCTATGGACTGATGATCTAGTAGGGGTGCACACTTAAGGTCTAGTTTTTCATGGGAGAGGTGATGAATTGGTTCTTGTCTTGTCTTCTTGTTGGAAGTAAAATATGGTCTTCAACTAATATTATATGTGTTGTAACTGATATTTAAATAGCTAGTATAATCATCTTTGTGATATGTGCTTTGAGCCAAGTTATGTGGATGGTGCATATCTAAGTAAAGGTTAAATATATATTTTTAAAGACAATATGTATATTTAATTTTGTCATAAATCATTTATCACTTATTGTAATATGACGTTGTGACATCTGTGTAGTTGATAACATAGAAGTGTACTCAACGAACTATGCAAACTATGATAGTAAGTTTTATTTAAGCTTCAACTTCTATTATTTTGTCTTGTAACAGTTTGGTTAGGTATACACTGCTTGCTAAACACTCTCGTTCATAGCGGAGGACATCTCTGGATAGTTAAGGGGTTCCATGTGTAGTTCTACAGTACTCCAGGATTGTAAGTTCACAGTTGGTTTCAAAGTTCAAAGCCTTGAAAAACTCTGAACATGAACTGAGCATGAACTGAGGGGGAGTTTCTACTCCTATGTCTTTCCAATCTTCTGCACTTGATCTTGACATGTTGTATGATGAAAGACAAACATATTATGTGTTATAACTTGCATTGATCTTATTGTTTGCTGAAGTTATTTTGCAGTGACTGTTAGCTAACTCTATGTATACAGGTTTAGCTATTTTCCTTATTTGCTGGATTTATGCTTGGAAAATAAAGTCTGTAGATTGATCCTATTACTATGGAATGTTGTCTGGACCTTTCTTAAGCCTGCAGATGGAAGATCAGATCAAAATCATTGAGGAAATCAAGCATCTAGCCGTTGGAATTGAGCTGTTGAGATTCAAAGATCCCTTGAGAATTTTTTAGGGATTTTTTTTTAAAGGTTGCTATATATTCTGCAATTAAAATTAGGAGAAGAAGAGGAGTCATAGAGAGTGATTCACGAATAAAGAGCATAACAGAGATTCAAACACTCTCACATGATTGACATGCAACATTGAAGAAGATCAAACACTCATTTGATCCATTCCAGATTCCAGAAGAACACTTCAAGCATCATTGCTTTATTGTTTTCATAATGTTCCTCTCTTGATCTTTATTTGTATATAATTTTTCTATACTACTCTAACATCTATTCTCGTGTGTTGTTCAAGAAGAACAATAGATAATTCTTTTTGTATCAGTTAGCTTGAGAGGATACTAAATAGGTTAGGAAGAACCACATACTGCACATAGTAAGGCAATTCTCTGAGTCTGATATCTAGGGCTTAGCTTTTGATAAATAAGAAGTTTGTTGAAATCCTGGAGGGATTAGATCCCTCAGGCGGAGAGTATGTCATTGAGGAATGAACTCCGTAAAAATCACTGTGCTCATTTCTTTACATTTCAGTTCTTTACTTGTCTTGGTAACTGCTTCAAAATAGATTTTAGTTTAAAGCTTTGAAAGGATTTTTCAAGGTCTTGAAAAATGTGAATAAACCTCAGACAGTCTGTTTTAGTTTCAAAGCCTTAAAATTGAGTTCAAATCTTTGAAAATCCCTTCAGTTCTTCACACTTTTTTTAAAACCACATATTTGGCAAAAGTTTCCATACTCCACTCAACCCCCCCCCCTTATAGAGTTGATCATGTGATATGTTTTTTTCGCATCTATCACGTGGAACTTGGTTGATCTGTTTACGTTTCTCACATGCAAGTTCACCCTTACAAATACCAGGGTCATTTTGGAATCACTTCTAAAGCTACATAGTGCCGCGAGGTGCCTCACAATCTTTTGTTCTGATATCCTTGCGAGTCTGCAACTGCTCAAGGGGAAAAAACTTATTGAGGCTACTCCATCGACTAGACCTCTAATGAATTTTAATCCGTTGTTGCGGTTGTGACATACAAGGGTGTGTTGTGTTGGACTTCCTATTTATTATCTTCTTCTGGAAAAGCACATAGTGGTTGATGCCGTATGCATGGCCTTGACCATCGAACAATATATGGAGGAACATTTTTTAAATTTCTTCTTCTACCCGGAATATGGACTTGGACATTTCCAGCAACAAGCATTCAGAAAAGCCATATGGTCATAGAAGTTTGGAACTTCGATGTGTGCATGATTCTGGCTGCACGCACGTCTTCAGTGTCCTTGCCGTAGTCTTCTAATGTATTCACTTCCGTTGCAGTACTTTCTTATTTTGTTTATCCACATAGTTGATCACCATAACTTCTTTTCCTCTCATTTCCGCAGTTGAGTGCGAGGAGAGGAGATTATCTCGCATTTGTTTAGCTCGTTTGTTTTTATTTCAAGCTCTCTTTTTCTATCTTTCCGTCCATCAACCAACATAACTTTCTGCACTCCCTGGTGGGGTGGGAAACGTACCCATGACATTCACACTACTTGGGGTCTCGCAACTGATTTATAGCTTGAGTTTTCCCTAGCGCATGGAGTACTTCGCCTTTCCTCCACTATTTGCAGAGCTTCACAATCTCTCATGTTTGGCATATAAGTGGCGAAAATGGTTGGACTACTGTTTGCTTGTCCCTTTGCAATTTGTGGGAGGAGACTGCCTTCAAGTACTTGTGAGGAAAGTTAGCAGCATGGACTTTAGAACCTCTCTCCATTTTGTAGTTATTGTACCTTGAAATCTTGAATGCAGGCAATGGATGTGCATTCTTCCTCCTTGTGCTTTCCTTAATGGGCTTAACGTTTCTAGTGCTCTCATGTAGCCTAGAAAAATTTGGTAATATTTCATTGATGAGAATCTCTTGGTACCCCACTAGCATTCTTTGGACGTAGATCTCCACAAGCCTTTTCTCAGGAACTTCTTCTACACATTCCAGTGACTTCAGGTGGAACTTCCTGACGGATGTGGTACTTTTTCCTTAACTTGTCTTTGGATTATGCGAGAGATTTGGAAAGTTGTGACTTTCTCTTCAACTTGGAATAACTTAACGTATAATTTTTTCACTATGTCCTCCCATGAACGAACACAGTTGAGTTATGACAAGCTATACCACTTGTATTTCACTTTTAAAGCCAAAAATTGGTAAGTTTAAGGAGGTTTGTACAACAAAGAAATTCTCTAGCGAGCAAATCATTCTCTTCGCGTTTGAAGATGCCTTATGGTTCATGGTGTGTTTCATCTGGTTCAGTTGGATCTGCACAAAGGTTCCCAACGCTTGTATAGTTGCGACCGTGAGATCCACTGTGTTTCGTGGATCTGAATCCACTGGTAGATCGCGTAGAGATCTGTACCCAATGTGGCATTCCTCTCCAGTCATGGTGTTTGATTAAAGGTGTTTTTTATTGGTAAAGACCATTTTCACGTAACCATATATTAAACGGGGAATAGAGATAGATCTAAACAGTTGTTCTCTTGATATGGGCTACAAGGGTTACAATCTAACAAGTACTTGGAATCAAGATTACATTTATGGAGATTCAGAGAAAATGGAAAGGAAATAAGTCGTGTATGCTGTAGAGGAAAGAGACAGCTTAACTTATGGTGTTGTATCCTGAATGGAGGGTGACACCTTTATTTATACAAATTTGATTAGGTATGTGTGTACGAGAGAATCCTGCAGAGAGAATTCAATATACACCAAGAGTAGGGGATAGAAAAGACACAAGAAGTGTAAGGTTGTGTGTAGGGAGAGAGTAAGGCAATAGCACTGTATGAGAGAGATACAGGATTTTGGCAGAGCTTCCGCGTAGTTCAGGTGAGTCCGCCCTTGTATGGAAGGGTTAACGATCCTATATATAACGGGGAATGTGACCTTTGTAGTGTGGTTAATGCGCCCATTAATGGCGGCTTAATTAGCTTAACCACAACGGCACATTCGTCCGCGTATATAGGGACCGTTACGCACGTTCGTCCGCGTATACCGGAACCGTTACAAGGTTGACCGGGTTGACCGGGTTTATGGAGCTCGTGCCATAAATCTCTCAAAGCAGTCACTAGGGGTCGCGCGCGGGCTTGGTTGTCGCTCGCGCGCGATAGGACTTACTCTAGCCTCCAAACCACTAAGTCCCTACAAGTCCCGTGAGGTGGTATGCGAGGACCCTGTCTCGCAGCCCCCACGTGGATCAGCGCGGCTGGTGATCCAGTGTGTGTGGAGCACAGCTAGGTGTGCTAGATGATTGCCACGTGGCTAAGATCTGCCTGTCCAGAAAGCACTATCTACATTAGCCCCTTTCTGCGCGTGAAGACGCATGGCCGGATAGACTTCAATGCGCAGGAACCAATGTACGCGTCGCCGCCACGCACCAATTCTAATACACGCAAATTCAGCCCCCGTGCGTGTCATTATGACCTAAAATCCCTAGAGTCGTGCCGTCTGGTCTTTTAGGGTTTTAGGCATGACGTCAGCTTGTCCTGTGGTTGCACGATTCGACGGTGACGGTTGCGATTCGACTACTGAAAGGACGCAACCCTTCATTGTTTTTGGATAAATACTCTTTACCCTCTATTGTTTGTAAAGCATCACTTCTTTCTCTTAAAGTGAATGATACCCTGAAGCCTTCAAGAGCAGATCCAAGTGATTAATCACCAATTCTTTCTTGTCAATCGTCTTCATAAACTGGCTTTATCCAAGCAAGCTTTACCAAAACAAGGTTGGTTTTGCTCAATTCCCTTTAATGTACTGATATATGCTTTGAACAGCATTGGATCTGTAAACCCATAACTATCTGAAACATGACATTCGTTGGAAACTTCAAAAGAACCCTAGTTGTTTAAACTCAGAATTGATTTAATCCCCAGATTGTAAGTTTTCTGAACGTGGGGTTTCTGAAATTCCCAGCAATGCAAACGATTCTGAACTTTCAATCCCGAAATTGACACTGAACTGTTCATCTTTTCTTTGACAAAGCAACGTTGCTTCAAACTGAACTGAAATTCGAACGGATTCTTGAAATTCAAACTAAAGTATGTGTGTTTCTCCCCCCTTTTTTCTTGCTTTTTCGCAGGAATTGCAAAGACAAAAGGAACAAAACCCGTTAAAGAGGTCGAAGAAATACCTGATCTTCCCCAGACCTTATGGCGGAAAGCCCCCTATTTGGGAGGAAAGGACTTTTTACCACGCTAGGGTTAAAGTGAAGAACCTTCCAACCCCCGCTCCTGCTGAAGGGTTTCAAACACTGCCCCTCCTGTTAATGCAGCCATGCTTGAGTTAATCGATTCCAAGGATGTGGTTCGATTAGGGGTTGAAAATGGGTTTTTCCCCCATAATGCAATTTCTACTCAAGCATTTGTTCAGAAATTGGACTTTATGGATGAGTGGATTGACCATGTATTGACCCACCATGCCATCGCATTGAACAATGCCGACATATATTTCGCAGTCCGTGCTATGAAGGGTGTTGCCGTGAAGCTAGACTAGTCCATGCTTCTAAACCTTCTCTCGCGCTACTCGCCTGCGACTCACACATTCCACTTTGCTGAGTTCGAGGCTGCTCCCACTCTCGAAGATGTACACATGCTGTATGATCTTTCTCCTGTTGGTGAGGTGGATCCTCTGAGTCCTTTGAGGACTGATCAACTTGCTCTGTACAAGCAGATGGAGGAATGCTTGTCAGAGGTAAAGAAAATTTCCACCCGGTGGACACCTGCGAAGCTTCTTCCCGACTGGCAACTGGTTGATACATCTGCGAAGAACACTTGGGGCAAGTGGGTGCAGTACTTCTTTCACGATTATGCGAACAGTAGAATTACCAAGAAACTCCTGAGCCAGGACCCCAAGGCGAAGAATTATGTGAACGGGAAAGGTTACCATCTGACCTTGTGTGCTTTTCTCTAGGCCTGGTTATCGAGGTATAATTAATTGATGGTCATCCTCATGATGGGGTTTTCTACCATTTCCTCCCTCTTGCTGTGAAACTGACCCTTGGTCAAAGAGTCGCACTCGGGCCTCTAGTCTTGGGCACCCTGTACCATAGACTGGACCAATTGATTGTGGCAACCAAAGACTCTCGCGGTCACCTCGATGTGTTGACCTATGTCAACATCGCATTCTTGACTATGTGGGTCTTTGAGCCATGGCCCTCTTATGCTCCTGTTCCTTCTAAGCCCAGTAAGTGGTGTGTCCCAGGTGCGGAGGTGGAACTTTCTAGTGGAAGGGCTGCTAGATGGTTTGGAACTCATTTCCCTAAGTGTACCTTGAGCCTGATATGCGATGATCGCAGCGAGTTTACAGCTAGGCCTTATGCCACGCGCATTGAGAATGTGTGATGGTTCCCAAAGTTGTATCCTGCCAAACCTGTTGCCTTCTCGGAAGAACTTCTTTTCGAGGGTCATAAGTGTTTCCATGAGCGTTATCGCGAATTCTTCTGCTAGTGTCTAAGGGGTTCTCTTCCTGCTCTTGCTGAGTATGTTCGCGAGCTTACTCCCAAACACGAGAGGATCACAGTCGATGTCGATCCCACTCGCGTTTCTCCCCAGTTCGGGTTTTATGCGGTGGCGCCATCAGTCTGGCCCAGATCCATTGTGCGAGGCTGCTACAAGCAGTTGCTGTTTGGGGAATGCCAAACGATTCTGAGGAGCAACCTTCCCTTTGATCAACTTGCAAGTAGTCGCGCAGGTGGCTATTCCAAGAATTGGGTTGCTTACTGGACCACCCAACAAGCCAGATTCGAGACGCAGTCGACTCCTCCTCCTAGTAGAGCACCTGTGATCAAGAGAAATTCCTTCCCCTTCCGTCCTAACTGCAGCTTGGATGACTCCCAGTACGGCTGCTACTCATTGCTGGATCATGAGAATCACTTGTGCCCCTCCACCATCCTTGAAGAAAAGATGGCCGCAGTTAAGAAAGGTGATTCGCATGTCATCAAATACAGCGAAGATTTCGCCAAGGTAAACAATCTCCTTTGCACGCGTTGAGTTTCTTTACTCCGATGTGTCGAAACTTATGCTCCATTTTCTGTTGTAGTTCTATGTGAGGAGGTTTGCATATGGTGAGCGCTCCAAGTCGCTGATTAACACCATTGTTGCTGCGAGAAGGCAGGGTGAACCAATTCGGCTAGCAATGAGAATGGCCCCCTCAATCGAGACACGAATTCGCGAGGTAATGGACGCATTTGCTGATTCACTGATAGACAATACTCCAGCTCTGTCTCCTCCCAAGGACGCCCCGTCTCCTCCCGCAGACATTGCTCCAAGGGAAAGAGACCAAGGCAAAAAGGAATCACAATCTCTTTCCCTAGGAGCGCTCCAGCTTCCTCTCCTGCAAAGTCCCTTACTTCCAGGGACAAAGGCAAAGTTCGTATGCCAAGCAAGGCGCAGAAAGAGCTCGCAGTCGAGAACTTTGTTCCGTTTGATCAGGAGGAATAGGAGGATGAGAGAAGGGAAATGAGAGGGAGAGTTGATGATGAAGAAGAGGGGAGAGTCAAAGATGACAGGGAAGAAGGAAGAGGTGAGATACATGAGGAAGATTCGGAAGGTATCTCTAA
This sequence comes from Linanthus parryae, assembly GCA_023055425.1. Taxonomy (NCBI): domain Eukaryota; kingdom Viridiplantae; phylum Streptophyta; class Magnoliopsida; order Ericales; family Polemoniaceae; genus Linanthus; species Linanthus parryae. Next base: position 158,969,806 of record JALGPY010000002.1, on the reverse strand, counting down.
CAATCTTATCTTCTTACTATCTTAGCTCTCGCCGCCTTATTGAACAGTTTGTTCTTTCGCAGATAATGATGCAGAAACTATCAGCGGCCTTCTGGCCAAGAGGCAGAAGAGGGGTTCCCACTCTGGTGTTTCCAGTGAAGCCATTGATGAGGACATCCTTGCTGAGTCCAGGAGAACAGCTGCGGAGGCTGCTGAGAGAAGAAGGAAGCGAGAAGAAGATGAAATTGAGCGCATAAAACAAAGGATCTTAGAAGAGCAACATGTTGACGACTTGGCGCGACAATCCGATGAGGAAGATGCGGCTCAAGTTGACGAAGAAGATGCGGCTCAAGAGGAAGGTGCTGCTCAAGAGGAAGATGCGGCTGCTCTGGAGCAGGCTCAAGCTGATTTCAAAGAAATCGTAGGTGGTACACAAGGTGAGATTTTTAACCTTGCTGTGACTTATCAAGAGGTGATTAGGGGTGCATTAAAACATGGCTTCTCAAAAGCTGACATCCGCCGTTGGCTAGTAAGCAAGTGCGGTGAACCTTCAGGTAATCATTTAAACGGTGTTTGTGAACTATACTTAGTAACCCAAACATCACCACAACTTTTTCTTCGCACCCCAGGTCATGCTTACCTTAAGGATATGCTTAACGAAGATACATTAATTGGACATGGTGTCGCGTCCTTAGCATATGACGAAGATGCTGCAATCCCACCTTCGCGTGGAGGTGCTCGCTCTTAGTTCATCAAAATAAAATATTGTATGACACAAGTTACCTCACATTTTCCTGTCTTATATCGCAGGTGATGCTGATGAGGCCATGCTGAAGCAAAGGAGCCAACCCTCTGCATCTTATGTCCCAGAGCGAAGTTCTCATGTCGAGAAGCCTGTCGCAGCTGCTGAGTATGCAGGAGAGCCCTTGGTGGATGTCATCGAAGTTTCTAATGATGACGAAGCTGACACCGTGCTGATGGAGGAAGATACCCATGCTGCGGCCGAGGAAATGGATACAGACGCTGCTGAAACTGAGATCCATGAGCAGGTCGCGGAAGATGTAGCATCACATGAAAATGTGAATGTTCAGATGGGGGTTCCTGAGCCTCGCGAGCCCCTCACACCTGAAGGAGGTCCTGATCGAGCAGCGGCTACTGCTGTTGCCATTCCTCCAGTAGAGATAGAACCTCCAGAGGTCCCCCAAGCATGGAGTTTTTGGGGTCCACAGGCGGGAGCTGCAATCGCATCTGATGTGGCCTACACCCTTCCTGCCAACTATGAAGAGCTAGAGCTCGCAGCTGATAGAAGACCAATGGAGCGAAGGCAATCTTCAGCTGCTTCAGCAATGCGCAACCCCTCTTTGCGCGAGATCCTTGAAGGAACTGGTATGTTACCCTTTTCCTCATTCGCATCTTGCACTTTTCACTTACAAGTTATATGCTCTAAACCTGAATCATCACTATCAGGGTTGAAGCAAGCTGATGTGGATTGGCTTGTTCGGATGCGTCTGTCCTATCCTCGGTCATTTGCGAGGTCTCTAGAGATAGAACCTTTTAACAGGAGGCCGTTCTTGACTGAAGCCATCTGGATTTTGGAGCAGCTATCTGCGGCCACTCCTACGACTATTTCTCCTCAGAGTGCGCAGCTGCTCTTCAGCATGTGCCAAAGCCTTCAAGCCAAAGTTCAAGGCAAACTAGGCTTCGGGTACCTTATCAACAGAGTCACCCAGATTCTTGCAGCTGTGAATTTGAAGTGCGGCTTCCATAACCTCGCAGCTGAGGGGCAAAAGGTAGAGAAGCAAAGGCAGAAGGCTGAAGAGGCTGTCAAGCTCTTCCATGAGATGAACACCAAGTACGAGCAGCTGAAGCGAGAAGTGGACCAAGTGACAAATACATCACTTTAGTTTTCTCCTGATGACTCCCTGATCAAAGATTTATTTTGAACAATAGCAAGTATTTTTTTTGGACAAAATGTTAAAACATTATTGTTAATGCTGCTAGGGTTTCTCCTCCTTTTTTTTATTCAAGGCTTGAATGCCCATTTTGCCCTTCCCGGGATTTGCTCGAATATTTTATGTGTATTAATTATGACGTCAGCCAGTGACATGTCCGCCTTGATTTTCGCGCTAACTGCTTATCAGATAAGCACGCTTTCCTTGGGAAGTCCATCCGTATCACGACCTTCCGTCATTAATTAGGGTACGCCACCGAATCGTCGTAGCCTTTAGTAGGGTAATTGAATGTTACCTTTCTCAAGGCGTAAGTGATTGATTCTTACCCCTTTTCCAAGCTTTGCTGACTCAGCTACAGAACTGAAGGGTCTCCGTAGGGTCTATATAAACCCTGCCTTCTGCTACTTGGGTTCTTCATCCCAAAATGTGGCTTACCATGAGTCCTTACGACTGTTGGCTTCAACGCTTGTGCTTTGTTGATTCATGGCAATGTCAAGTTGTGAAACCTGAGTTTGTACTTTGTTCCATAGAAATAGCTTTCAATATCTTCATTATGAAGCTTATTGATCTTCATAACCACCGTAAAGAAGATGCACATAACACCTCATGCTTTTTCGAAGAATTTTCCTCGTCTATTATGTTTGCAGGTCGTATCTCTGGCCGCCTCCCGGCGAGGTGCAGCGCCGTACTGACCTTCTTACCAATTTGTAACGAACAGGGGGTTTCTCCTCTAGCTATCCCGGAGGAGAACTACTTTCCTCCTCCTTCTTGAACTCGGGGTGGCGAGCCATTGTGCTCGTCTCCGTGGACAAGGAGCCTCCTGTCCCAGGAGTTGCTGCTTGCCTGTTCTTCACCGCCGCATTCGCCTGAACAGGTGGTTCCTCTGGCACGTCTCTTGGGTAGAAGACCAGAAAGAGGCCTTGTCAGATCCTGAGATCTTGAAGGTGGCATCGCATAGATTCTTTCTTTGTAACTTTTGCCTGTAGGCTGCTATTTAGATGAATTGTAAGTCCTTTTGACTATGTAATTAGTTCGGTCTGAGCTTTTGCTTGTAAGCTGCTATCTATACAGATAAATTGTAAGTCATCTTGACTCATAATAAAGCGTTTTGTATCATTTGTTGTTCTTGTTACAACAAATTGTAATATCGCATGTACGTTGGAAAACTTTGCCCTGTGTGCTAGAACGTGCGCTTGACAAATTTCGCATTCACGTGATGTGTTGTCACTATAGCTGGCTATCTATTAGATAGATTCGCAGATCATAAAGATCATACATTAGAACTGCTACTTTAGCAGGTAAGTTTTTAGATTGTTTGAGATTGCATTCGCATAGTGCTGCTATCCCAACAGATAGTCTTGAAGTTCACTTAAGATTGGACTCAAGTATGGCTGCTATCTCGGCAGATAGGCTTGAGATTAATTAAGATCATATTCGCATATTGCTGCTATCGCGGGAGATAGGCTTGGGATCACTTAAGATCGTGTTTCAAGTATGGTTGCTATCTCGGCCGATAGGCTTGAGATCAATCAAGATCATATTCGCATAGTGCTGCTATCGCGGCAGATAGGCTTAGGATCAATTAAGATACTATTTGACTAATGTTGCTATCTCAGCAGATAAGCTTTCGCTCATTAAGAAATGTAGAAGCAAATGAAGCAATAAAGACAGCTGAAATCATAAAATTCTTCCCATTTGGGAGAAGTCTTTTATTATAAACACCCTCATATGGGAGAGGCAAAATTACAATTCTCTCATATAGGAGAGAAGACGCATGAGTCTATGACAATACAAAGCATAAAGTATGCATTGTAATCTAATGCATGACATGAGAGAAGTTAGGGATAATACTTCTTAATCCAGCGCATGTTGACCGAGCTTGGGGTTGTGGCTGTCCCATGTAGTCTTTGTATGTTGCGGTAGCCACTATCAAAGACCTCTTTGACTTCGAAAGGGCCTTCCCAGTTGGCTGCGAACTTAGGGTGAGCTGCCTCCCGCATGCAGTGATCCGATGCGCGCAAGACCAGGTCCCCAACTGCGAAATCTCGACGTTGGACTGTTTTATTGTACGCGCAAGCGATCCTCTCCTTGTACCGCTTATTAGTCCGTTTGGCCTGTTCTCGCTTTTCCTCCAATAGGATCAAGTCATGATCGCGCTGGTTCTCGTATAGTGCATGGAAGGCCAACCTTGCAGAGTTGATCTTTACCTCCGCCGGTACCACAGCTTCAGCTCCATAGCATAAAAGAAATGGGGAGACCCCTGTGGGAGTCCTTGGCGAGGTTCGATATGCCCACAATGCTAAGTTTAAAGAGTCAGCCCATTTCTTGTGATCGTCTGCCACCATCTTGCTCAGGATCCTCAGTAGTGTTTTGTTGGTTGCTTCTGCTTGGCCATTCCCTTTTGGGTAATAAGGAGTAGAACATATATGCCTGATGTTATACACCGCTAGCTTTGCGGCTACTTGGCGATTAACGAAGGGGGTACCATTATCCGAGAGAATTGTATTAGGAATTCCGAACCTATATATGATGTTCTCTTGGATGAAATGGACTACAGCAAGCGCGTTTGCTGTCTTCAGCGGTATTGCTTCTACCCACTTAGTGAACAGCTCGGTCGCGGTGAGAATAAACTGATTCCCATGCGAGGTTGGTCGGATAGGGCCAACAAAATCAAGAGCCCAAGTGTGGAACGGCCATGGTGTTCCCAACGCATGTAGATCTACGGCAGGGGCATGTACGAGGTTGCCCTTGAATTGATACTCCTGATATCTTCTTAGTTTAGCGCGGAAATCTGCTTCCATGGTAGGCCAAAAGTAACCGACTGTGAGAAGTTGTCTACATAACTTCGCACCTCCCTGATGTTCCACTTCGTGAGAGAGGTCCATCACCTCTTGTGCTTCCTTGCTGTCTAGGAATCGACGTAGGTTACCCTCGTAACCCCTTCGCCAGAGTATGTCTTCTTACACCACGTACCGGGCTGCTTTCCGTTTTAGCTCTCGATTCGGGCTCGACTCCCTGTGAGAGAAAATCAAAGAGTGGCTTCCTCCAGTCCATGTCGTCATCGACCAGAGCAATTTCTAAAGAGTCCTTGATCAGTGAACAACTCTTGCAACTTCCTTGAATCAACGCCGTAGCTGCTTACATATCCGTCCAGTGAATCCCATACCTTTGGGCCTTTCTGTAGATTGACACCTCACTTTATCCGCAAGTATGCTGGTGAATCTTTTCTAACAGCATTTTTCCCTCCTGATGCGAAACACATCGCATGAGTATCCCACCTGGGCCTCTGTAATAGAGAGCGTTGTCATGTCTGCAGTACCCCTTGGTGGATGCCCAGTTTTCTTTGCTCGTTCCTTCTGCGATGGCGCGCAATATTGGCTTCCTCCAGTCTGCATCGTCCATGCATTCATCCTCACATGCGTCCTCTGTCAATCCCGAGGACGTTCGCACTTCAATTAAGATTCTCGCGGGGCATTTATCCGTACTAACCTTGGATCCCAGGGTGGCTAAAGCATCAGCATGCCGGTTATCTGCCCTGGGTTTATGCTCGTACCTGACATCGCAGAATTGTTGCACCAGCTTCTGTACCAAGGTTCGATAGGGAAATAGGTTTACCTCCTTTAAACCATACTCGCCCGAGGCTTGTTTGAAGATTAGCTTGGAATCTCCCATAACCGTCAAATTGCTTACTTCTAGTGCCCTTGCTGCGCGGAGACCTGCGATGAGAGCTTCATACTCTACTTCGTTGTTGGTGACTGCCAAGTCGAGTTTTGTGGACATCTGTATTACCTCTCCATCGTGTTTGGTCATGACTATTCCAATTCCTCCGCCCTTCCTTGTCGACGACCCGTCGAAATGGAGCGTTCAGTAAGGCAACTCAACTGCATAGATTTCAGGTCCCTCCAGTTCTTCCTCAATCACAGGCTCATGACTATTATCAGGGAACTGTGCTAGAAAATCCGCCACCGCTTGCGATTTGATTGCCCGGGGTCGGACGCATGTGATGTCGTACTGAGAGATGGTCATATACCATTTTGCTAGTCTTCCACCAGGAGAAGTGTGAGTCAAGAGATATCGTATGGGGTCACTCTTTGTAACCACTATCACTTTGTGAGAAGCAAAATAGTGCTTCAACTTTTCTATTACAAAGAATAGAGCAAGGCAATGACGCTCGATGTCCGTGTACCTTGATTCTGCTGGTTGCACTATGCGGGAAATATAGTATTGGCCTTTCTTGCCCTTCATATTCCTGAGCCAAGAGTGCCCCTATAGACTTCTTTGTCGATGTAAGGTATAGCAAAAGTGGAGATCCGAGCTGTGGTGCGATCATTACCCTTGACGATGTCAGCAACTCCTTTAGCCTTCCGAATGCGGCTTCGTGCTCTGTGGTCCAATCGTACACAGCATCCTTCTTGAGAAGATCGCTGAAGCAGAAGGTGATTTCTGCGATCGCATGGATGAACCTTCGCAGGTAAGATAGCTTCCCCAAGAATGTCTTCAAAGCACTTTGGTTGTGCGGTGCCGTCATGCTGGTGATGGCTGATACTTTTGCGGGATGAGGCTCGATGACTTGGCGATGTATTACACATCCCAAGAATTTCCCCGAGGTTACTCCGAATGCGCATTTCATGGGGTTCATCTTTAGCTGGAAACTTCTGCATCTTTCGAAGACTTTCCGCAGATCCTCCAAGTGGTCCCTTTCTTCCTTGGATTTGAAAACCAGGTCATCGACATAGAATTCTACTTCTTTATGCATCATGTTGTGGAACAGAGCCATCATAGCTCGCTGATAAGTCGCACCTGCATTCTTGAGTCCGAAAGGCATAACCGTGTAATTGAAGACTCCCACCGGCGTGATGAACGCGGTTTTCTGTGCATTTTCAGGGTCCATCTTGATGTGGTTGTACCCACTGAAGCCGTCCATGAAGCTAAACATGCGATGACCCGCGGTCGAATCGATGAGTAGGTCGATGTCGGGGAGCGGAAAATTGTCTTTGGGAAAGAAACGATTAAGGTCTCGGAAGTCCACAGAAATGCGAAGCTGCCCATTCTTCTTCACCACAGGCACGATGTTAGCCAACCATGTAGGATGGTGATTCGGCTCGATGAATTTGGCAGTCAGCAGTTTGACAATTTCTTGCTTGATTTTCACGTTGATCTCCGGCCTAAAGCTCCTTGTGCTCTGCTTTACTGGTTTAGACCCTGGGATTACATCTAACCTGTGCATGGCGATGCTCGTGTCCAGACCGGGCATCTCATCGTACTCCCATGCGAACACGTCTTTGCACTCGGTCAGAAGTTGCAACAATCTTTCCTCTTCCTCGCTCGTGAGGTCTGCACTCATAAAGACTGGCCTTTTCTTTTCTTCGTTTGGGCTTAGGAATACCTCCTTCAGGTCCTGCTTTTGCGGTTTGGGCTTATCCTCCATGCATTCCACTACAACAAATACTGCCTCCGTTGACAGCAAAATTTGTCGGTAGATAACCCAAATTTGTCGGCAGATGTTCTACCGACAGAAATTGGTTTGTCGATCCGTAGTCACAATAACTCCGTCGTTAGAGTGATAGCCGACAAGCGTCTGTTTGTCGGCAGAAAGAGTAAGCAGCGACATAAATTTCTGTCGGTAGTTTCGTTTTACTGACTATGTCCTTTTGTCGCCTTTAAAACTGGCGACAAACATATATTCATGTGTAGTTAGATAGATGACATCCAGAATAGTCACTAAAAGAGAAGTTTGTCGGTACTTCATCTTTCTTATGAAGTTCGTGCTTGTCACCTTTATCACAACTTAATAAAAAAAAAAAGCACTTTTGAAGACCATCAAAACATGCTGCCAAACATTTACAAGATGACATAAATTGACATTTTACATCAGAAATAAGTTGGCCACAGACACTACTTGCATTCAGAAACATGTCATAGATTGCCAAAACTACATAAAACTTAGCATCACAACCCAGTTCAAACAATTCAAAGTCGCAGCAGATTCGAGCTCAGTTCAAAAACTACACAAGATCTTAGTTTTCATATCAAACAAAATATAATACATATATATTGCACATTAGTTATACAACATGTTCCAAGTTCTACTTAGAAAAATGTGTAACTTCAAAAATTATTGAGTCTTAGTACTCCACTATATGTTGCCAGTTGTACTATTTATGCCTTGAACTGTCATACTACCAACATCCCCAAAATCCTTGCTCCATTCACGAAATCTTGCAAAATATATATATATATATATATACAAAAACAGAGACAATCTTTTAGCATGTTGAAACTAATTGTGAAATAGTTGATCAAAAAAATAATGTTTCGGTAATGCTGGAAGAACAAACTCTGGCTTTCAATGAACAAATCGACCCACATGTTAAAATCTAGTGGCTCCTATAAGATCAATAACTTGACTCCAACAAGGGCATGCTAGTATAACAAGTGGACGACAAGACTTCTCATCTTAAGAACTTAACCTATATGCCCAAAGGAACTATATGGAGGATGATAAACATCCAAGAAACCTACCAAACCCAAAACCTTATGATCAGTAAGTCTTTCAACTAGTTTGGTAGACTCAGAGGTACAACTAGATCACCTAAGACCTAGTAACCTACTCAAAAACCAAAGGAGCAACATAGAAAAGAGATACTACATAAGTAATTCAATGTATTGACCAATGTTTGGTGAATGCATAAACCAAAAATGTTCTATCTTCATCAAATTTTCAAGGTCCAACTTATCCTTTGAAACAGCAATTGAATAAACATATGTATAGATAAGTCTCATAGTTTTTCCCATTCAACCTAATGTAGCCTACATCTAGCAGGGTCATAGAGCTAGCACCATTTTCAAAGAGATCTTAGTTTAAAAAACACAAAATGATATTTAAAGTCATAATTTTACTTACATAGAAATAATATAACCTAATCTAGCCTACATCTAGGAGGGACATAGAGCTAGCACCATTTGCAAAGAGATCTTAGTTTAACAAACACAAAATGACATTTTAAAGGCATAATTTTGAAATCAGCTCAATCTACTAATGGCTTGTTTAATATCCAACTTTTTTAGTTCAATCTGTGTTCACAAATGGGTGTCCAGCTTAGTTGGTAAAACGCATGGGTAAACACCTTACTGTCGAGGGTTTGACCCCCCTGAATGCGCATTTTTATTTCTTTTTCTACAAAAAATTAAAAGACAAAAACTTTAAAACGCGCCTAACGAGCCTCAAACCCACTACCAGATTGAGTGAAGTATATTATACCAATCACCACTAACAAATTGTTCTCTACCTATTTGAATCTATGAAGATTAATAACAATTTTTTTTTTTAGAATTACATCAGACCAAGAACAATTGAAGAACAAAAATAGCTTTGATTTCCAGCAAGGTTATTATGACTACTAATGGAAACAAAAGTCCAAGAATTAAACTTAGAATCTATAGCCTTAATATACTCAATCCCAACTCAAATGGAGACCATACTGACAAGTTCAAAATTAGAATCCAAAAATTGAAAATCACCCTGACCCCAAATCGATTCCACACAAAGATATTGTGCTGATCAAAGAAGAAGAGAAATAGATCATTAGAAAGAGATCTTGTCTATGTCCATTTGGCAAAAATTAGATCAAAAACTCCGGCTCTGACTACAAGAGATGTCTTCTTGAACCCATAATTTTTTCGGCTGGATTTTGACTTCTCTTTTTACGCTGAAGGAAGGCCCTAATTGGTAGAACTGGTAATTGTTAGTCGGAACACCGAACAGCACTGAACACGTGATGCCATTGTTTAATAAGGTTCGGTACGCCAAGAGAATGCATTTACTTGGGTTTAGTAACGGGGCTATACTCTAAAGTGAGAAAAACCCAACCCATATCGACCCCATACAAATCCCCATTCGCTATCGAGAAGGTTCAATCCATGAAGTGTGAGAAAAATGGACTCGACAAAAAACCCCTAGAAATTGTAAAAGATCGAAGACAAAGAGAAATATGTGAATCGCGAGAACGAGTAATGTAGAACGACATACCAGGTTTGAGAGAATCCAAAGATTTGGTGGAATAATACAGCCAGGGGCGATCCTTAATTCTGCGGTGACGATTCAATATTGTAGGATTAACGCAAACCGATCTATCTATCAGTAATAAGACCAGGAACAGAAATCAAAAAACATGTACAGGACAAACCCACCAAGATAAATGCACAGAGAATGAACTTGACAGCTACCCTCAGGAGCAAGGAGTGAATGATTTTTCTCTTGGGACTTTTCACAAACATCTTACAAGCATACATATGGATCCCTCATATCATGGCATTAACAGCACAATACTTATGAGGGATTCAACTCAAACCGCTTTTAGTCAAAACTGGAATATGAAGGATGAGTATTAATTGATCTCTAGAGGGGTTTCGTTTTGGAGCAGTTGTTCATTAACTATGATTCTTCATATGTCAATTATGGTACTATGTTTCGGATTTTAGGAAAACGATGGAATCCGATAAGAATAAAAGAGAATTGAACACGTTATCGTAGTAGCTTGTACCTGAAAACCAAATGAGGCACTTGATAGATACACGAGAGTGTTGGAATAGATGCCCTAGAGGCAATCTAGTTTAGTATGAATTATTTGTGGCTAGAAATTCATTTATTATTTATTGGATATTTAATATAATGAAGTCCTTAGATATACAATTTTTTTGTTTATCTTAAATATCCATAGTCAAGTATAATGATTAATGGGACAATCATCTATAGACTAGTATGGGGTTGGATTGATATGGAGATATCACGATCCAACACATAGGTGTGCATTAGGGAATGTTGCACTGGATTGACCCATCTCCGAGAAGGCTACATACACTTTATGTTGAGTCACAAGCGCTTCTCGCGGTGCAATGGTATTGTCATCCTTAGACTTGAAGTCACTAGATATTCTAGTTGTGGATTATTGTGATCTTGGTAGCGTTAAACGCTACACCGTAACTGGGTAGTTATAAAGGCGTGTACTGGATACAATAAGAAGCAAGCTTAGAGATCGTAGTGGACGTAGATAGAATTTATCCCTCCCACGTAACGGGAGCAAATATCCTAGGCCACTCGAGGGATAGTGCTTATAGAATGTCTGGCCAGACTCAAATAAATCAATATGGGATATTGATGTTATTTGCACGAATAAGGCTATTCCCGTGGATCGAGAAACTATAGATTGGATATACGAGTGTGACTTGTATGTCTCGTGTCCAATCTGGATATAGAGACAAAGGGATGAGACAATTACTTGTACACAGGTTGTCAAGATGACTATTCTATTAGTTGGTTAGAATGGATGTTTTGCTAGAGACCGCTCCATATTAGCAAATAGTTACTACCAACTAGATAGAACCTATGGGGTCACACGCTATATAGAGTTGGACTAGATTTGAGAATTAATTAATTGGATTAATTAATTAGAATGATCACTTTGCAAACCCTTGCAAACTTAGTAGGGACAAATTTGCAAGGAAGGGACTAAATCGAATTATAGTAGGACTAGAATAAGTCCTTTAGGTAGTTAACAAGGAGTTGTTGGACTATATAAAGGACCTTCCTTCCTTCCTTCCCACATAACTTATGCTCATTGTTTAACATATCAAGAGTGGGAGAGAACAAAAGGAAAGAGAGCAAGCAACAAGGGAGCCGACCGCCCCCTTGCCGCCGCCCCGTCCCCGTCGGCCATAAAGGAGGCCGAGACCCTCCTTTTGGGTCTCGTTTTGCGTGATTCTTCTTCCTCTTCCACTTCCGGGCTAGCACCAACGACTTGGGAGATCTAGGATCAACTCTAGGCGTGGATCAACCATAGAGAACGTGACAAAATTCGCGTTTGAAGTCATCAAAGGAGAACTCTAAGGTGTGTTTATGATTTCTAACTCTTACCATCGTTGTGTCTCTTGACTTGTGATCCTTGGAGGGTTTTGCATGGTTTTATGATTGTTTATTCTTCTGTTGCGCAATCCATGAATCAAAACCCTACAGAGAGAGAGAGAGAGAGAGAGATCGATGAAATCAGAAGGGTTGATGAATCACTGACCTGGGTTCTCAACGGATCGCTTGAAATGAACTCATTTCACCAACCCTATACACTACCGTCTGCTTCCCATTCAATTCGGAAAACGGTCCTCGATTTAGGGTTTATGTTCTATCTCACCTAAAAGAGTCAAAGGAGAGTGAAGATGGGATAGATTCATACTCAGGAAATGAAGGAGGAGGAGGAGGAGGAGGACATACCTGGTTTAGAGAGCGCCCTGGTGTGAGATCTTGAGATCCATCTTTCGTTGTTCTTCGATGAGAGAGGAGAGAGCACGGAAAGTCCTTGTTTCTTTTGGTGTGTGTGTTTTGTTCTGAAGGAATTGACAACGTGATGGCCCCCATATTCTAAGCTCTCATGACTAGCAGCCGTGGATTTATCTCAAATCCTACGGTTTGTATTCAGCCAACAAAACCTTTATGTACAGTAAGACCCCTTGTTGCCTTACCATGTAGAGCGATTTCAATTTGGTTTCCCTCTTTTAATTTCAGTTCCCTCTCTCTAAATTTAATAGTGCGGGAATAGTTGAATATAACCTTCTAAATTATTCTGTTTTAAATATTGACAAGTTTGTATGTCACTAAAATATAGTGATTGTCACCCTATTTTATAATTCGCGGCGGGCATTTATGGCGCCTAAAATGTTCGACTACTTTTTTATGCAAAATGCATAACTAGTCATAATGTTGACAATCGCCAACAAATATATCGACAAACAAAAATATGGTCGATATATCATGTAACTAACGACACAAAATTGCTTGTCGACAAAAAAATTGTCAAGAAAGGTCATAATTGTTGTAGTGTTCGGGCACTTCTTTTAGCTTCTCCACCAAAACGCCCGGTGTTGTTTTATCCAATTCCATAACCTGCTCGATTTGATTGATTTGCTCAGGGATATCCCCATGCTCACGTAGGGGTATCCCCGCGCACCTTCATATGCGGTAACATTTCTTCCCGTTAGCGTAGAATCTTTCTATCTCTTTGCCCTCGGGATCATGCTTTGCTATCCTTTTCAGGGTGTAAACATTCTTTCTTTGGTAGGCAATCTGCGGTGCCTCTTCTCGCGCAGACGGCTTTTCCTTGGACTCCTCCCTTGTCACCATCACTCCTGCGGGTGACTGATCCTTGATATCCTCCCATCGAGGCAAAAGAGTGGGGTGAAACGGCCCTGGCGTTTGCTCATCTGCCATTTCGGTGAACCATACTGCCTCGGAGAGGTGCGCATCATCCAGATTGAAAGGGTTTACCGAAGCTGGTATCTCCACCACTCTGTCGTTCCAGATAGCTTTCATCACCTGGTGAGCTGTCGAGGGGATTGCATCGAAGCGATGAATCCAGGCCCGACCGATGATCATATGATACGTAGTGTTCGCATTTATGACATAGAATTTGGCTGAACACTTGATCTTGCCAATCTGGACACCCAGACGAATCCATCCTATTGTCATCCTGGAGTCACTTCCAAACCCCATCAACGGGGATGGACGTCTAACGATCTTCTGTTTCGGGATTCCCGCCAGCTTCAGAGTGTTGAGTGGGACCATGTTAATTGGTGCTCCGCCTTCGACAAATGCTCGTTTGAACTCGACACCATTGATTACTGCTGTCACATACAAAGGCTTCTGGTGGCTCGCATCTGTCCTCTTGTCGCTTGCAGAGAAGGTTATGACATTTTCTGTGGAGGGGGATGCTCTGACAACCTTCCCATTGGAAACCACGATATCCTCCTCGAAGTCTTCCGCTATCCTCAGGATCGCTTTCGTCATCTCTTTCCGGCATTTCTCCGAGAAGTTCATTTCATCAAAGAACCTGCTGAACCCGTGCGACCCTTTCATCCGATCGGCACGCTCTTCCTCCGTGTCTATGTTGTAGTCCTCCTCATTGTAGACTTCGGAAACGATGGGTAGACCATCTTTCGCAATCTCTTCGAGGTCCATTATTGTGATCATGGCAACCTCTTTGCCCTTCGGCTCTTGCTCCGCATGGGCAGGCAGTGGATTGTTTCGCACATCCTGCCTTTGATCGCTGACAATCAACTCGCCATCCTTCATCTTTCGGCTCACCATGTTTCTGAGCTTCTTGCAGTCAGCCGTGGGATGCATGATCTTTCCGTGGCATTCACACCACTTTGGGTCCCTCATCATCTCCTTGGAGGGTATCCTTTCGAGCGGCGGCAAGATACCATCTTTACGCCATTGTCTGCACAAGTCACTCGCTTCCTCTACCGAACATGGTAAAGGTGGCGCATCGAAGTTTGCGACCTTTGGCTGCTTTTGGGGCGAGACCGTATTCACTTCAGCCTCACGTCCCCTCTTGTAGCTGAACCTCCCAATTTTAAAGGTAGTCTCGCTCGGGGATCGCTCAGGGGCGTGCTTCTTTTTCTGCCTCTCCACTATAGGCTCTATGTTCTTTGCGCATTCGATCATCTTTGAAAATGTAGGAGTTTGTAGGTTGATAAGCATACCTTTGTACTCGTCTCCCATGCCTTGCAGACATATTTCCACGAGCCTGCCCTCAAGCACTTCATCCCTGCATTCCAAGGACTTGGCTCTGAACTTCTTAATGAATGTCACTCAATCCTCCTCGCGCTTCTGATACATGCGAGAGAGATGAATCATTGTCACCTTTTCTTCCACCTGGAAGAATGTAGTGTACAACTTCTGGACCATGTCGTCCCAGGTCTTCACGGATCCGGCCTCCAACGTCCTGTACCACTTGTAGGCCACATTCCCTAGAGATTTCGGGAACTCGCGCATCAACAACTTGGGATCAGCCCTGTATGGCCCCATCACATCGATGAAGCGCATGACATGCTCGTGGGCATTTCCGTTGACATCTTCGAACCTATCCCATTTAGGAGCCTTGTACCCGGCAGGGTTAGGCATGAGGTAGATCTCACGTGGGATAGGGGGATCGTTGTCAACCTTCGGGATGATGGTATCAGCGAATGGTTGATTAGCCAAAATGGTTTCTATGCGCCGTTGTAGCGACGTCATGCACTCGGGTGCACTTCCCCTAATTGCAGGAGGAAGAGTTGTCGCAGGTGGAGGCGACACATATGCCGCGGTCGGGCTTGGAACTTACTGTGAATTCGCATTGCCCCACGCCGTCGGCGGAGGAGGCAAAGGGTATTGTGAAGACGGATTGGGTGCCAGGGTTGGCGGTTGGGGAATATGAGCGGTAAGAGGCAATATTTGAGCTGTTTTCCCCTGAACTGAGGGCAACTGCACTGTTTCCGGTGGAGTTTGAAGGTTACGGTTAGGTGGCGTGGGTAATACCCCCAACCCTTGAGTGGTGGAGGTTCCTCCCTGAGAGACGGCAGTGGCTGATGTGGGATTCGGGGCGAGAGTCCCCAGGATAGCCATTATTCGTTCCATCTGTGCGGATTGAGCCTTAAGATCCTTCGCCTGCTTCTGGATGGTGGCGTCCAAAGCCTCTAGCGTCGGAGCCTCAACGGCGGCCGTAGTAGTGTGACGGGTCTCCTCTCCCGAGGTGGTCTCCGTGGAGGGCGATCTGTTACTGACATCATCTTCATGAGACATGGTTGCTTGCAGTGGTAAGTTCACGTCAAGTTCACCAAATGTGTACGAGAGAATCCTGCAGAGAGAATTCAATATACACCAAGAGTAGGGGATAGAAAAGACACAGGAAGTGTAAGGTTGTGTGTAGGGAGAGAGTAAGGCAATAGCACTGTATGAGAGAGAGACAGGATTTTGGCAGAGCTTCCGCGTAGTTCAGGTGAGTCTGCCCTTGTATGGAAGGGTTAACGATCCTATATATAACGGGGAATGTGACCGTTGTAGTCTGGTTAATGCGCCCATTAATGGCGGCTTAATTAGCTTAACCACAACAGCACGTTCGTCCGCGTATATAGGGACCGTTACGCACGTTCGTCCGCGTATACCGGAACCGTTACGAGGTTGACCGGGTTTATGGAGCTCGTGCCATAAATCTCTCAAAGCAGTTACTAGGGGTCGCGCGTGGGCTTGGTTGTCGCTAGCACGCGACAGGACTTACTCTAGCCTCCAAACCACTAAGTCCCTACAAGTCCCGTGAGGTGGTATGCGAGGGACCTGTCTCGCAGCCCCCATGTGGATCAGCGCGGCTGGTGATCCAGTGTGTGTGGAGCACAGCTAGGTGTGCTAGATGATTGCCACGTGGCTAAGATCTGCCTGTCCAGAAAGCACTATCTACAGTCTGCAAATGGAGGATGACGTGGTTGTACGCAGCAGCAGGCCACCATATGAGGCGATTATGGCCAAGATCTCCGGAGATTCTTGTCAACAATACAATACTTGTATATACAGTGGGTCGGGCAAGTCATCCCCACATCATACACGGGTCGCATTTGGGACGGCAACCATCTGCGACGAGCCTTATTTCAGCCTCCAAGCAACTAGATCCCCTAGTTCCCGTGTGAGTTGATATATGGGAGGGGACCCTGTCTCTTGGTCCCCATATGCTGACATGGCGTGATCTGGTGTGCAAGGAGCACCATCGAGTATCCAGCTACAGGCTACTGAAATGTCCATATGGTTGCGCACATTGACCATATTTTGGACAATCAAAAACCGTGTACTTAGTTTTGATTCAAATAATGTAACGGATGCATGAGTATTTTTTTTAATACAAGAGGATAAAAGAGTAGACTCTACTTTACAACCCTACAAAAAAATTATCAAAAACGTGTATCGTTTTTCAATCCAAATTATCGGGTCAAAGTGATTCGACGAATAAAAGTCAAAGTAAGAATCTTCTCGCTAAATGGAGTATGTACATATATTCACGGGAAAAAAATTTACTGAAAGGGTAGAACTTCATTATAATAAACCAAAAGTACATGAGTTCATATAGCTAGCATACAAACTACAACACCATACAACATAGCATCAACAGCATAGCAGCAACAAAGAGGAGATTACAAGCCCTGACGAGACTACAAAAGAGCTGCTACTAGACTACTTCTATGTAAAAATCTGTAAACAGCCATAGCAAAAGCAAACTGAGTAGTTGAGAAAGCCTAGGAACCAGAGCAGTCATAGTCATCAGAAGAGATAACTTTGTAAATACATGTCAGCTGCAAAAGAGAAAGACCATAGTAAGAACCATCAAAGAACCATCGAAGAGATAATAAGCTGTTAAGTAAAAGTAAAATGTGGCGTGGCAGAGGAAGATTGGTGGCAATTCCATGCAGATGTGGACATTTCCTTTGCTTCCAAAAGTTTTTGCTCCAAATGGACGAGTTCGTTCTTAAAGAAGTAGGTGTTACGAGCTTTCCAAATGATCCATAAAAGACAAGCTGTGTAATACCAATGAATGTTAACTTTTTTCTTTTTAAACTTCCTTAGCCAACTTTTGATCCAATTGTCAATGGAGAGGGAGTAGTTTGGTTTGAAGATGGTGCTTGTTCTTCTGAAGATCAATCTAGCTCGGAGGGGACAGTTTAGAAAGATATGACTAGCTGTTTCAGGTGTGTTTGGGCACAGAGCACAATTTGGAGAGAGGGATGGGATTATTTTGTGAAGGTTTTGGCGTGTGGGAAGAGAGTATGTTAGAATTTTCCAAAGAAGAAAGATAATCTTGGGGGGAAATCCTGAACTCCAGAGTTTGTTCCATGGACAATTGAGTGACAATTTTTTGAAAGAAAGAGGAGCGGAGGACAGGTTGGGAGAGACATTGGCCGAGTATTAAGAAAGATAAGCTTATTTAATAGTAAAAGCTCCATTAGAAGTAAGCTTCCAGTAAGGTTCGTCAGTAGAAAGAGTATTATGAATAGGGGTATTTGCAATGAGTTGAGAAATCCAGTTGGGAAACACAGTGTGAATGATCTCCATCTTCCAAATGCTCTGATCCAGGTTAATGAGATCCACAACAAAGGATTAAGAGCCCTCATGAGTGTGCTGGTTGAGATAGGACAAAACTGTATGCGAAGGAACATTATCAAGCCAACCATTACATTTTACAGGGACAAGATTCCCATTTGCAAGCCTCCAGCCCAGACCCAAAAACAGCACTTCCCTCCCTTTACAGATAGCTTTCCAAGCAGAGGAGGATTGGGGAGTGGCTTTAAGAGAGAGAAAATGATGTAAACTGGCATACTTAGTTATAAAATATATAGAAAACAAAGAGGATGGTTGAGAAAGCAGACGCCAACTATGCTTGGCAAGCATAGCTGTATTTAAAGTATGAGGATTAATCAAACCAAGACCTCCTTTACTTTTGGGGTTGCATAAGAAGTTCGAGGGAAGCCGATGAATGCTTTTCTTATATTAACATCGCCTGACCAGAAATAATAGTAAAGAGAGACATGATTTTAGAGCAAGCAGATACTGGAAAACAAAAAATGGACATTAGATACACTAAGTAACTAGAAGCCACAGATTTGAGAAGAGTAATACGTCCAACTTTATTAAGCAGTTTACTTTGCCATCCTAAATAAGAGGTTCTAATATTTTCCAAAGTATTAGAAATATTAATGTTATGTCGATTATCAGAAAGTAAGTGCACTCCTAAATATTTCCCTAAATCAGTTCCTTCGGTTGTAGATAAAAAGGAGGAAATCATGTTCCTAAGTGTTTCACGACAATTGGTACTAAAAACGAGAGAAGATTTTTGGAAATTAACTTTTTGTCCCGATTGTTTGTTGTATTCAGATGGAAGATTACGAAGAAAATGCCCCGCAGTAAAAGAAACTTGAAATAAAAGAAGGCTGTCATCCGGAAATTGAAGGTGGGAAATAGAGGAGTTTTGTGGGCCATAACGAATTCCATAAATAGAACCGTCCTCTTTTCCCCTAAGCTGAGAGCTAGAAAGAACTTCCGCCACTATAGTGAAAAGAAAAGGCGATAAAGGGTCCCCTTGCCAGAGGCCACGATGAGGAATAAAAAAATAGTAGGAGAACCATTTATTAGAGTAGACTACTAGACAGTAGTAATACACTGCATAATTAAATTTATAAAAACAAGAGGAAACAACATTTGATGCATGGTATGAAAGATGAAATCCCAACGAACACTATCAAAAGCTTTGGAGATATCCAGTTTAAGGAGCCTTAATAAGGATGACTAGAAGATTTACAGCGATGCATTTGGTGGACTAAATCTTGAGCAATTAAAATATTATGATAAATGGAGCGTCCTGGCACAAACCCATTTTGGAATGGTGAAATAAGGGAGGGAAGGATAACTTTAAGTCGATTAGCAAGAACTTTAGAAATGATTTTATAGAAAACGTTACATAGGCTTATGGGACGGTAATCATGAATCGTAGAAGGATTTTTTATTTTTTGAATAAGAACAATAAAAGTTTTGTTAACTTATTTAAGAATATGGCCCGAGTTTAGAAAGTACAAAACAGCGGTAGTTATATTAGTAGAGATTATAGGCCAGTATTTTTGAAAGAAAATGGGAGAGAAACCGTCAGGGCCCGGAGATTTAAGCGGGTGCATGGAAAAAACTGCCCTTTTGACTTCGTCAGCCGAGTAGGGGGAACGTAAAAATTAATGTTGTTGGGGGATAACGTGGAAGTCACATTAAAGAGTAAATTGAACGCAATGTCATTTTGATTTTCTCGTAAAAGGTCTTTTAAAGAGGGGGAGATGAGAAAACCAGTTTGAAATGATTGACAAAATTGGAGCTAATGCTGGGGAAATCTGAGTGTAAGTTGCCATTTGAGTCCTTAATAGACCAAATAGTGTTCAATTTATGTTTGTATTTCACAAAAGAGTGGAAGTATTTAGTGTTATGGTCCCCATGTTTAAGCCAAAAACATGTTGCACGTTCAGCCCAATAGGTTTCTTGGCACTGAAGAAGATGGTTAAGAGTACGTTTATTTTCCAAGAAACTTAAAGCGCCGTGAGGTCTATGTATATTCCTAAGGTCAAGTTGCAAAGCATTCTTTAATTGAAAAAATCTATTAGAAAGAATGGGTCTATGACGAGCCCAGCAACGTAGCGCAACAAGGGTAATTTTGAGGAAATTCATAACACGATAACAAGGGGAACCAACCATAGGTAATGACCAAACAAAATGAATGAGATCATAAATTTCATCATTGTGCAACCACCAAGCTTCAAGTCGACAGAGAGGAGCAGAATTATTAAATCTGGGAGTCAAAGAAAGTAAAATAGGTGCATGATCGAAACAAGTAAAACCAAGATTTATGAGTTACTAGGTTGGGAAAAATATGTAGCGTACTAGCGGTGCACCAAGCCCTATATAAACGTTCAAAAGTAGGGGAACAACTAGAGCGATTATTAGTCCAAGTATGCCATGCCCCTAGGGAATTAATTTCAAACATACCCTAAGATTTAAGAAAATACAACAAAGAATCAATGTCAGATTGAGGGCCAATCTTATCTTCAGCAAACAAGATTTGATTAAAGTCACCAATAATGATCAAATTCATGTGGGGTGAAATAAGATTATTAATTTCTTGCCAAACCGAAAGTCTATGTTGCAAATAAGGAGAACCATATAGAAGACCTAAAAACAAGACTTGTTGGAAAGGATCAGTAACATGCAGGAGAATAAAATTAGAGATCATTGAAATCAAAGTGCAATGAAAAACATCATCCTTCCAACCGAAAAACAGACCACCAGCAGACCCATTAGCATCAACACCTAAGTAAGAAGAGAAGTTTAATTTGCACAGTTTGTTAATAACACAGGAGAAAGAGGATTTAGTTTCATAAAGGAAAAACAGGGAAGGTTTATGCTTCTTGGTCAGAGAAAAAATTTTACGAACCGTAGAGGGTTGACCTAATCCTGTACATTTCCAGCTTAAGACATTCATGGACCCTGTGGGGTTTGTTTTGGGACAACCACTCGAAACCTGTAATCAAAACTGAAACTAAGACGAGGTTGAAAGTGGTTTGTTCAAAAAACAGGGGATCACAACAAGAAAAGTTTCTTTTTTTAAGATGATTAGCAAACATATAAGTATAAGGATCAGATTTGGACAGAAGTTGTCGAAAGATACCTGAGGACTGAATAGGGTCTTGCTCAAGGAGAAAGCGAAGTTGCTTACCCTTTCTCTGAGAAGAAGAGCCAATCTGTAGAGGATGAAGAGCTCGCTTTTTGGGCGAGAGATGTTTCTGTAAGTACTCTATGAAGTTTCAAATTCTTCGAAAACCTTCATGTGTCGGAGGTAATGGAGCCTGTGAAGATCATCGTCCTCGGAGTCAGAGTGCAGGAAGTCATCATAATCTGGAGTGGTCATAGTGAATCCTTGTCCCTGTGTTTCCATTGTTGCATTCCAACTCATTACCACAACAGGCTGATGGTCTTGGGGAGTCTGGTTTCTAGCAAACTCAACATCGTGAATGAATGAAAGAGACTTGGCTCTTTTGCCTCCTGAATGAATCCCGTCTTCAAACCTTGGCACAAGAAGTTGACATGAAGGTGCTGAAGCCTGTGATTGTGGTGTCCCGCTGGTCTGAATTGCTGAGGAGGACAGTAGAGTCTTGAGTTTTGGCAGCTTGTTGAGAGCTTGTTGAAGTTAAATCTCAAAGCAAACCCCTAGATGAGTACCCACTACATGATCAGAAACCAGAGATGCTTTCCCCTTGTTCAAATATCCCTCTGACTGCTTCTCCAAAAATCGAGAAGAACCCTCATGCATGAACATCGGTGGAAGTGAAGTGGTAAGTGGGGAAAGCGAAGCGGTTTGAGGAAGCAGCTGAAGGGACGATGCCTCGATATGTGTACAATATTGATTTTTTAAAGGGATGGGTTCAGAGAATGAAGGGTTTGTCAGTAACTCTGGTGGTGTGAAGAAACCTTCTTCTCGAGTAGAAAATTCATCAAGATCAAGAAGAAACTCATCATCCGAAGGCTGGAGTTGAACCTGAGGAATAGGATGATCATAACGTTCTTGAGAATTCGGGGATGTGGGTTTGGTAGAGTCTAAACTCATGGTTCTAAAATTCCCAAATGGACTGTGAGATTTGATTAAAGAAGTGTAAAGAGGCATCCTTGGGGTAAAGTGAAAGGGGTTGTTTCTAAAGAGAGGGGATCTGGCATAACGCGCCTCCAGCTGCTCCAAAACTTGAACAAAGCTTTCAGAGCAAGATCGATTGGAGTGACCCATCTTCCCACATCGGTAGCAAACCCTGAAGATACGTTCGTATCCGAAGTGTGCCCAAGTAGGGTTTTCTTCAAGAGCCCTTACATAAGTCCCCGAGATTAGTGGATTAGAGAGATTCACCCTAACTTAAATCCTGAGACCCTTCATGTTGAGAAGAGGGTCCAGAGACCAATTGGATTTCCAGGAAATCGCCTGCTAGACGCCCAAGGTCTTCTGCATGTTGATGGTAGTAGCCTTCCATGGGGGTATCCTGAACTTGGAACCACAGATCTGCAGTGGTGATGGTCTGATCAGCTAGGGCAACTGTGTTCTTCCTCTCAGCAAACACCATGGAGAGACCATGAAAAGTAGCAACTGACTCTTCAAGGAAGAAGTTTTTGTCCCGTGGATCTTGAAAGTGGAAGAAGAAGAAGTATGATTTCTTCTCAACCCAAACATTCCCATATAGAGTCCAGTGGGTGTTGATTGCATGCTGAATCACTTGAGGGGAGAGTGATTTGGGACCTATAAATTGGCCGAGAAGAGAGTTTTTCCAGAGGTTTTTGAAGGAGAAGACCCTAGCCGGATCCAAAGTGAGAATGGATCCTCTTTCTTCCAATCGTTCATGACGATAATCATTGGATGACCCTGAGGTTGGGTATCCCAGAGCAAGATTTGAAGCCATGAAGGAGGGAGATCAGAGGGTAAGACGGATAATAAAGAGAACTTGAAGTGAGTGGATGAAGGAAAGAAAACACCAGAGAAAGAAAACGAGGAAGAAGCTAAGGAGAAGTAAGAGAGAGAAGATCGAAATGAGAGAGAGAGAGATGTGATGAGGATTAAGAAAAAGTAAGGCCATAGAGCCGATAAAGAGGTGATGGGAAGCACAGATTCAATGATGGCGTACTTTCGGAAGACGCAAGAGAATGAAGGAAGGTGGAGTGTGTAGGTGAAGAAGTGATTAGGTCTTATTGCGAGATAGGCTCAGAGCAGAACAAAGAAGGCTCTAGAGAGAAAGAGCACCATTCAATAAACTAGCGAGTTACGGGAAAAAGTTTGAAAAATTCTTCCATATTTCCACTCTTTTATAGTGTATGACCGCATGTGAACATATATGCTTCCTTAATCATGTCAGCAGAAGTGCTCTTGATTTCCACCTCAGCAAGAAAGATGTTTTTTTTTTTGGACAAACAAGAAATTATTTTAAGAAACAGCAAGAACATTACAATCTTTAACCAAAATTTCTGCTAGACTCCCTGGGAGACATGTTACCCAGTTTGTGTCTAAACTCCTATTCTGCTCTAATTTGGCTATCTCATCTCCAACCCTATTAGCTATTCTAGGTATCCAGGTGAGTGTCACCTTCTTCTTCCTTAGTAAGCTTTTATATCTTCAATAATTGTCATCACCCCTTCACTGCATCCTCTCTTGGCATTGGCCATCTCTTGGACCTCTTGGCTATCGACTTCAACCACAATGTTTTGATGTCTATCGCAAGCAGCTTGTACAGCTTCATGTAAAGTAATAGCTTCAGCATGAGCACTAGACAAGACTATGCTCCTTCCTTCTTTTCCATCCACAACATTTCCAAAATCATCTCTTAAGATCCAAGCAAAGCTCATACAACTAGTTATTTTATCCCCGCAAGCATCTGAATTCATCTTTAGAATACCTGCATTAGGAGGTACCCAATGTTTAACGACATTTTTTGAGACCTTACTGCCCTTACACACCTGCACATCAGTCTTGTGAGCTGAGATGTTGAGTTGCGTCTAGAAGAGTCATTTGTTACAGTAATCTTCTAATATACAGCGAGGCCCACTAGATTTATTGAATTGGTCAAGAACAATTCACTATGCGGGCTCAAAGTAATGACGTCAAGCCCATCGTGATCATCGGGCTGTGCTGATGTTTTATTTTAAATCAACAAGCTTTAGGTAGTGATCAGTGAGCCTACAGCACACTACACCACACTACACACATGAGAATGGTATATGGGCGAGTTTGGTAGAATGATTTTTGGTGGCAAAATTTGTTTATAGTTTGAGCTTTGGATCTCTATTCTCCGTTTCTCTCCAATGTCTCCGAATTTTTCGTGTCTTCAGCCTTCTAGGTCAAATAAGAGCTCTTTCCCTCGTTTCTTGGCTTAAAGTTTGAGAATTTCCACTTCGTTCTCGATCTGACTGCACTGTTCCTCTACCATAGCTTGTGCGAGCTCCAAGGTAGCTTGTGTGAGATGTTCTCTGTCTACGCAGCTCGTGTTAGCTGCTGGTAGCTCGTGAAAGACCCCTTGGTTTCACCACTTTCTCTTTCTATTTTCTTTATCTTGTTTGCTCTCCTCAACTCCTCCCGACTTCTTTTATGAGTTTTCAAGTTTTCAAAATTCACTCAAGACTCCATATCGATACTCTACCTTCCGATTCTTGTCAGAGACAACACAAAACACAAAACGTGCGATCATGTCCATTAAAAACACTTGAATCAGTGCACGAAACGCCATGATTTCACACTATGTTCAAGAAAATCATATTATGAAATATGTTAGGGATTTTTAAGAAAATTCCAAAACATTTATGATAAATCATTATTGTAATTATATTTCTAAAATAGTCTTAAAGATGTTGGTTATTACATATTTGTAACTCCCCCATTATTAGAGTATTAAACATGAAATATTTGGTTTAATGTAGCATTATTGGGAGGTGGTTATTTTGACCATAACTCCAATATTAATACTAGGGGGTTACTAGTTTCTATGCACATCTATATATATGTGAGTGACATTTTGTATGAGAGATGGATGGAAAAATAAGAACTATGACATGGTGACATGAGAGAAAATAGGTGTTTTGTGACTCTCCAATATACACATATTCATATATGGTACTTGAGTACTTTCTTATATATTTGGGCAACTACGGTTCGTGACGGTTCACAAGTCCTACAATCGACGTGACGCTTGTAGGAGCTGGCTGGAGTGTGGGTTGAATCCTATTGCGTAGCATACCGGTAGCACCCTCACGTGGAAAGGATCTACGTTGTCGGACAATGCCCTACATAACATGATTATCACACCCAGACCAGCGTTATTATATATTTGTTACTTTGTTTTATTCTATTTGATCATTTTATGAGTTATGTAAATTATTTTAATTGTTATCTTATTTGTGTTGTTTTTGTCGCAGAGGACTAATAATCTACAACGTAGATCCTTTAACAATATGTGTTTACAATTGAAGTTGCTATGTAGATATATCGATCAAAGGAGTGCTACGATATTTTCATATAAATTTTTGAGATCTTTTACAGTCTTGATCATATACCTCTTCTACGTTAATTATTAGATCGGTTATCTTTTTGTCTTATATAACAACATGATTATGTGAAATGCATCATCTTTTGATCACTTTACCAATATGGGACTTTTGCAGTGGTGACTAGTTTAAAGTACAACTTCACCAATATGGGACTTTTGCGGTGGTGACTAGTTTAAAGTACAAAAAGTGATTATAAAATTTATGCATAGGAAATGTTGGGGTCCTGTTAGATCTCCTATGAACCATTGAGGTAACGGAGCTTCTTTTCATTTCCAATTTAGACATGCTTAAACATATATTATGTTAACTTTGATGTGTTTATAATCAAGACCTTTTTGTTTTCTTGTTGCGTACTAATGAATGTTTTATTTCTTATTCTAATGGTTGAATGTAGAAACACATTCATAAATTAGTATACCCATCACTTTATTTTGAGAGATAACAAGTCAAACACTATGTCTAGAGCATGTAAATATTCTTTTAAGAAGATAATTGCATATAGAGTATTACATAATTCATTTCTTATAATAATTTTGATGTTAGTTGAAATTGAGTTTTCTTCCAAATAGTATGGATACTCGGGGTCGATGTCTATTTGGAAATGTGTTGCTTGGAGCACTAGAGTCTAGTTTTCAATTCCAGTAAATGTAATTTTCTTCTTTGTTTCAAAATTAATTAGATTGATATTTCTTATAGCCTACTTTTCCAGGGTTCTTCATGGAGTTCTATTAAGCTATTGGGACTTCATTGCTATGATGGATGATATTGATATGTGGATGTCATCGATTTTATTGGATTTATTATTCTCATATGACGAGACATTCTCATATTTTTTGGCGAAAGTGAAATGGATCTTTAAGAAGAGTTATATAGTTCTTAATCTTGGTAGCTTACGGAGTACATATGTTATGGAGTCATTATTTCTTGGAGTAAATGGAAGATATTTATTCTTGAAGACAAAGCATTTGGAATACGTGGTTTACTATGGCGCCCATGAATATTCTTATTGGTCTTCCATATACGGGTTCTTAACAATTTTTGAGGAACTCCATATTATTCTCATAATGGCGAACTTCTATATTCTCAAAGATGATGATATTTACGTGGATGTAATTTGACAGGCTCGGTTTCTTAAACTCTTTCCTTCATATATTTATTTCTATTGTTTTCGCGTAGCATTCTATAATAATCATGTCGTGAGAAAATATTGTTTCGCGTCAATGACAAATTATGTTGGTATATTTTATTTAATGAGAAATTATAATATAACGTTTAGAAGTGAGAATGAAAAACGGGCGTTGACATAAAATTAAAATTCAGTAAATGGTTCGTAATGAAATTTCACAAGTTAGAAATGATTTATTAGATGATGGAATATATTTCTAGAACATGAAAAAATTGTGATTATTTTCCTTTTTTGAGGATCATTGTTTAAATATATTTTGCTCATTTGTGAGGTTTGAAATGTGGGGGTTACTAGATTACATTTAATTATACCTTTTATGAGCAATTGATATTGGGGGTTACATGAGAAAAAGTATAGTGTATAGTTGTATGTGATCCTATGCATCATGAATTAAACGTGTTTATTGCGATAGTATAACATATGAATACCAATATATGAAAATAATATGGTAATAAAAAATATTATTATTGTGTCTTAAAATTTATATTATCATTACTATCTTCATTCTCCTTGTCTGTTGAATTTTGTATGTAGTGCAATTTATGTGACTCCATGTTAAGGACAAATGTGGGGGATAAAAATGAAAATTATTTACCATAATCTTATACATATGTGACTTAACTAATAGCAATCTTGTGGAGATGTAACATGTTATCATTTTGTGGATTCTATAGTCATCCTTTAGTGTTTTTTTTAGGGGAATAAAAATGTCATCATTTAGTGTCATCGCTAAACATGTCTATTTGACGAAATTATTTTTCAATAAGTGCAATTATCGGTCTCAATAAATACGAGATAATGTGGGGGTCATAAGATGATAATCTCTAAACATGATCTTAATTAAGTGATTTTAGTAGTGTTGTTGTTGATGACGTGATAATATTTTATGAGCTTATATTTCTAACCCCTCAAATTAATAATTTTGCATCTAGTGCAAATATTTTTTATTCTCAGGTGAAATTTGGTGTACATCAAATGTGACATATAATTGATGGTGAAAACATAGCAAGATGGGAAGCGCACATTTCACGATGCACGATAGTTAGAATGATTAAATAAAAATATATAAATGCATATCATTGGTTCCATAGTCCCTAAGTCTTGGGATGGAGTTTGAAAACTCTTGATGGATTCCACCGTTGATAAACGGAAGATGCCAAGTTGGCCAACGGAAAATGCCTAGTTGGCCTATAAGAATATGCCTTAAATAAAGTAAAAATGACCATTGAGGGTCTAATTAATCTAGGAGCAGAGTCCTAGATATGTCGAGGGGGATGGGCTAAGCCCAAAATATAGTCACCGCTGGAGGTAACCCAATCTCTGTGACTGGAGATCCGATGAAAGAGACTCAATGGGTAGAAACAATTTACGATGAGTGACTGAGATTTCCAGCACTTATTTATAGGAGAAGTCTAAGACTCTCCTCCCATCCCATGGAGGATCCACCTAAGTGAGAGTTGCCTTGAGGCCGGGGCTATGGGATTGGGCTATTCCCTATAAGCTATCATGATTTGATTCGAGTGCATGGCCGTAATGCACTAACCCACGAACTATGTCCGATGCCGGTACTGTGTGTGTTTCAATTTAACTCGGGCTTAAAGGGTCTAGTTCAAGGTTTAGTCCACTATGATCTTTCCGGGTGAGATTTTCATCACTAAGTGAGGTTCAAGTCGGAAGACACCTCACCTATTGCACAGTATGAAAGTTTTCCTGTTATTATTTTTATATATACGTATATTATATGTTATTTATTTTATCTCTATTTGAGTTTGTGGTCATTTTAAATTTTTGAAATTTTGTGGGGGATTGTTAGGGATTTTTAAGAAAATTCCAAAACTTTTATGATAAATCATTATTATAATTATATTTCTAAAATAGTCTTAAAGATGTTGGTTACTACATATTTGTAACTCCCGCATTATTAGAGTATTAAACATGAAATATTTGGTTTAATGTAGCATTATTGGGAGGTGGTTATTTTGACCATAACTCCAATATGTGAGTGTCATTTTGTATGAGAGATGGATGGAAAAATAAGAACTATGACATGGTGACATGAGAGAAAATAGGTGTTTTGTGACTCTCCAATATACACATATACATATATGGTACTTGAATACTTTCTTATACATTTGGGCAACTACGGTTCGTGACGGTTCACAAGTCCTACAACCGACGTGACGCTTGTAGGAGCTGGCTCGAGTCTGGGTTGAATCCTACTGCGTAGCATTTCAGTAGCACACTCACGTGGGAAGGATATACGTTGTAGAAAAATTTCCTAAATAACATGCCTCTCACACCCAGGCCAGCGTTATTATATCTTTGTTACTGTGTTTTATTCTATTTGATCATTTTATGAGTTATCTAAATTATTTTAATTGTTATCTTATTTGTGTTGTTTTTGTCACAGAGGACTAACAAAATACACCCCAAAACACATTCGGGATGACGATAAATACTCCATTTTACCTCGCAAAAGTTAATTGATTGTAACAAATCAGATGACTCTAATTTAGCGTCATCAGATACGAGTTTGGACCCATAGTATATATTTATTGAACTTATCATGTCCTTTTATGGTGGAAGTGACAGTACATGGTGGTGGATTTTTGTGTCCAGCTGGTCGGAGCTTATGTGGTAATGGAGGTGGCTCCAATTGGTTTGTGTTAGGTGGTAGCACTCAGTAGTGCGGACTAGCTCCAGGTGGTGGTGTATTGGAATATAAGCATATTTGGAGAAAACTCTTCTATACAATAGTCATAAGTTATACCTTTACTTATTTATCTCATTTCTATTTTGAACCAATACAGAGGAGATACTTGATGATATGTAATTGGCTGTCTTCTCTTGTATTTGCTGTCAAAGCATGAATAACGTGTGCCTTCATTCGGTTGAATCTACGAGAAATAGTTATTCTTCTTCTTCACACTTCATTCTTCATATTTTTTCTTCAATAATTCAATATGGTATCACACCCAGGTTTGTTTTTTTTTTTAAAAAAGAAGTATCACAGCCAGATTCTGATAATTAATCGATTACAGCTCTTTATTTGAGTTTGTAGATCTATTTTTCTCTGGAGATTTGTTTTTTGCTTGTTTATGGGTTTTTTTCCATCTCTCGCTCTTTCTTTGAACAATAAGTCATCTGTTCTTCGCTCATTTATGGGTTTATTTCCCATGTTCTGCTCTTTATTTGAGAAATTTGCTATTAATGGCTCTCAATGGAGTTCTGCATAATCAGGATCTCAAGGGTTTGGATCAATCATCCCCATATTTCTTATCTACAAGTGATAATCCTGGGCATTTGCTGGTAAGCCAGATCCTTACTGGTGATTATTATTATCCATGGGTACGACAATGAAGGTGGCTCTAGTGGCGAAGCATAAGCTTTTGTTCGTTGATGGTTCTCTGCCTTGTTCAGAACCTGGTTCTGTCAATTTTCACCTATGACTAGGTGTGACAGTATGGTAATGTCTTGGTAATGTCTTGTCTCTTAAATTCCGTTTCTAAAGAAATTACTGGAAGTGTAGTTTATCGATCTTGTTCCCATGAAATCTAGATAGATCTTCAAGAGCGATTTTCTCAAAGAAATAAGCCCAGAATATTTCAGCTATCTAGCAAAATTTCTTCTCTTAAGCAAGGTGATATGAATATAACAAACTGCTACACAAAAATAAGGACACTCTGGGATGAACTTTCCAATTATAGGTGTCTACCAGCATGTCAGTGTAATGCTTTGAATGCATATATGCTCATGATGGGAGGAGACAGGATAATGCAATTTCTAATGGGTCTAAATGACCAATACCCTCAATTTCGAGAGCAAATTTTATTGATGGATACACTTCCTCATATGAAACATGTTTTTGCCAAGATTCTACAGCATGAATGTCAATTAGAAATCAGTGTAATGCTTTATATGCATATATGCTCATGATGGAAGAAGACAGGATAATGCAATTTCTCATTGGTCTAAATGACCAATACCCTTAAGTTCGAGAGCAAATTTTATTGATGAATCCACTTCCTCATATGAAACATGTTTTTGCCAAGATTCTACAGCATGAATGTCAATTAGAAATCAGTGCTTCTTCTCATAATGTGGTTCATAATGTTGCCATGCTTGCTGGTAACTATTCTGGAAACAGCAATGTTGTTTATGGTCCACCCTCTGCTTCAATCTCCACTCAACATAGTTCTCACCACACTGCTGCATATTCTGGAAATTATAAGAAGCAAAATAAGTCTACACTCATTTGTACTCATTGTGGGAATACTTGTCTTGTGAAAGATAAGTGTTGGAAGTT
This sequence comes from Linanthus parryae, assembly GCA_023055425.1. Classification (NCBI taxonomy): domain Eukaryota; kingdom Viridiplantae; phylum Streptophyta; class Magnoliopsida; order Ericales; family Polemoniaceae; genus Linanthus; species Linanthus parryae. Next base: position 158,938,934 of record JALGPY010000002.1, on the reverse strand, counting down.
AAATGGATATCCACCTAACTTCAAGCACAAATATTCTTTCAAACCTCAAGCACACAATGTGGGAAGCACATCACAACGCACAAGCCCAGAGAAGTCAAACTCCAGCATTGAACTGATTACTGCACAATGTCAGCAAATAGCTTCTCTTATGAGCTCACAACTGGAAGGAGTTAAAATAAGCACACAAAGTGATGCATGATCTGTGTATTCTTTTGATCATGCCTCTGTGGCAATGTGAACTATGACATGCAACAATACCACAAGACAGATTCATGTCACGTTTATGGGAGGAGTTACTAGCACATATTCACTTCAATCTAACTTTTAAAGGACACGACTGTTCACATGAGTCCTCAATTATAGACAGTTGTGCTACTAACCACATGTGCTCTTAGCTTTCCTATTTCCGCACAGCTGAACCAATTCAAGAAACAAATGTACATTTACCAAATGGAAGGAAAGTTGAGGTAACACATATTGGTTCAGTACAACTTAGTGACAAACTTCTGCTTCAAGGAGTACTCCGTGTTCCAAATTTTAAGTTCAATTTGGTGTCAATGTCTCAATTGACAAAAACACATGGTTGTGTTTTTATTTGCAACGCTGAGCTCTGTAGCATGATTGATACAAAGAAAATTATTCTTCTTGGACAAGGGATCATGAGTGGTGGCTTGTATATTATTCAAGAAAATACATATGCAGCCATGAATGCAAATACAGAAATGCTCACACCACCAAAGCTGAGTAAAGGAGATGTATGGCACATGAGACTTGGTCACATTTCACACAAGAAATTTAACAATTTGAGCTCAAAATTAAATTTTTCAGTTGTTTCCCCTAATTCCTGCTGTCAGATTTGTCCCATGGAAAAACAAAAGAAGCTCAAATTTCCCAATACGAACCATATCTGCACAGAACCTTTCACTTTGGTTCACATTGATACTTGGGGACCTTATAGAGTCCCAACTCATGCAGGACACAAGTATTTCTTGACTCTAGTGGATGATTCCACTGGAACTACCTGGATTTATCTTTTGAATGGAAAATCAGAAGCACTTACAGTGATACCTAAATTTTATGAATATGTTAAAACACATTACAATATATGTATCAAGAGAATAAGAAGTGATCAAGCACCAGAACTTGATCTCAAATATTTTTTTTAGTCAGAAAGGGAATGTTCATGAATTTAGTTGTGTGGCTACTCCACAACAAAATTTAGTTTTTGAGAGGAAGCACCAACACCTATTGGAGGCTGCAAGAGCTCTCAAGTATCAGAGTAACATTTCTACACAGTTATGGGGTGATTGTGTACTTACTGCAACCTATATTATTAACAGAATCCCTTCTATGAGGCTACAACATAAATCTCCATATGAGCTGTTGAATCACAAACTGCCAGATTATTCACAGTTCAAGGTGTTTGGATGTCTGGCTTCTGCTTCCACTCTTGCTCATGACAGATCAAAGTTTGATGCTAGAGCTGTGAGATGTGTTTTTGTGCGGTATGTACATGGGATAAAGGGATTTAAGATTTATGATCTCACTAATAGCATATTTATCATCTCAAGAGATGTCATCTTTCATGAAGTTTTATTTCCTTTCATAGATGCATCATCACCTGTTCCTACCACTCTTCCAAATGTGGTACCTGACACCTATTTTGATGCTTTATTCTCACCACCCTCACCTCCACCATCACCTCCACCTTCTATCTAATCAACTTCAAACATTCATTATTCTCCCAGAGCCGATCCTAGAGACACCACTACTAAACCTACAAGACAGTCACAAAAGATCAGTCAAGCTTCCTACTCATCTCAAAGACTTTGTGCTCACAAAGTCCAGAAGAAAAGCTTCCAATGCTTATGCTTATGACATTTCTCCATTTTTTCTCCCTACTTCTCTAACTTAAGTTGTTCCACTCAGTTTTCTGAACCTACCACATATTAAGGAGGCTGCTAAGAATCCTCTTTGGGTTACAATTATGAAACAAGAAATAGCTGCTTTGGAAAGAATCAAACATGGAGGATTACTTCTTTACCTCATGCTCATAAACCCATAGGTTGAAAATGGGTATACAAAATTAAGTATAAATAGGATGGAACAATAGAAAGATACAAGGCAAGATTAGTGGAAAAAGGCTACACACAGGTGGAAGGAATAGATTTTTTTGAAACATTCTCTCCAGTGTCTAAGTTACCCACACTTACATGTATTTTGGCACTTGCAGCTGTTAATTACTAGTTTCTTCTTCACCTAGATGTAGACAATGCCTTCTTGCATGGAAAATTATCAGAAGAAGTCTATATGGAACTCCCTGAAGGCTACACTGATATTTCTTCAAATTCAATCTCCACTTCTGCTTATAGAGTTTGCAAACTGGAGAAAGCCATTTATGGTCTAAAACAGGCTTCAAGACATTGGTTTCACACTTTCTCTTGTACTCTTCTGCGGCTGGGATTGACACAATGCAGGAGTGATTTCAATATCTTCTATAAAAGGTCATCCATTGCACTCATAATTCTTCTTGTTTATGTTGATGATATCTTGTTGGCTGGCAATAATATGTAAGCTCTCACTCAATTAAAAGTTGTCCTCAATACCAAATTTCAGTTGAAGGGTCTAGGTACATTGCATTACTTTCTTGGTTTTGAGTTCAAAAGGATTGCTTCAGGGCTAGTTGTACATCAACAAAAGTTTGCTCTCTCTATTTTGCATGATAGACAATACACAAATTGCAAGACAGCCTCTTCTCCTATGATAGCTCAGATTTATTTGAGTTCAGCAAATAGTTAGTTTGTTGATGATATTGAAAGTGCTCTTTACATAAAACTTATTTGAAAACAATTATATCTATGTCATACTATACCAGACTTAGCGTATTCTGTAAATAAGTTGAGCCAATACATTTCTCAACCTACACAAAATCACCCAAGGCTCTGCGTCATTTCCTGAGATATCTCAAAAGAACTCCAGGACAAAGCTTGTATTTCACTGCAGATTGAAACCTTCATATTACTGCATACAGTAATTCTGATTGGGGAGGCTTTATTGAAGAAGATCCACTAGTGTATATTTGATCTTTCTTGGTAGATCCCTCATCTCATGGAAATCCAATAAACAACATGTGGTCTCAAGAAGTTCAGCAGAAGTTGAGTTAGGAGTTTAGAAATGAATTCTTGTGAGATCAAGTGGCTAGACTCTCTTCTTTCTGAATTACAAGTCAACCTTTCAGGTATCACAACTATATATTGTGACAGCAACTCAGCCATTCATATGGCTCACAATCCAGTCTTTCATGAAAAGACAAAACATATAGATCTAGATTTTCACTTGGTTAGACACTTGATTCAAGATTTGAAGATTCAGTTGGAGCATGTCAGCAGTGAAGATCAACTTGCAGACTTCCTTACAAAGCCTCTTTCAGCTTCTCTGTTTAATTCTCTTATTGCCAAGTTGGGATTTTTGTAGGGTAGGGTTTTTTAACGGATTACGCAGCAGAATAAAACAAAATAAAGATCCGCACAAGACCCTCCAAGGATCACAGGACTAGACATCATAACGATAGTAAAGGATTTAGTATCAAATACCTTGTTTGTCTCCTTGAATGACTTCACATGTGAAATGTTGTTCACGTCTCTACGGATAGTCCACGTCTAGGATCAAGTCTAGAGTCCTTACACGTCTTTTTCCAGCCATGGATGGAAGGAGGAAGAAGAAGATCACACGAAACGGAGACCAAAAAGAGGTTGTGCCTCTTTTTATTACCGACGGGGTAGGGGACGGACAAGGCGGTTCGGCCCTCTTCTCTTGTTCTCTCTCCTTGTTCTCTCCTTGTGTTATAAGCTAGGAGTATTCATATATATAGTCTAAAAACTCCTTGTTAACTACATATTATCCCATCTACTAATCATGTCCTTACATAGATTAGTCCATATTCCAAATTAGTCCTACTAAATTTGCATGTGGTTGCACATTGATCCTTCTATTCAATTAGTCATATTATTTAATCCCAATTCTAGTTTAATCCGTATGGCATGTGATCCCATAGGTTTCTACTTAGTTGGTAGTAACGGTTACTAACACGAAGCGGTGTCTAGCAACATATCCATGCCACCCAACTAATAGAAATAGTCAGTAATCCAGCAAACCTTGTGACTATATTCTCTCATCCCTTTGTCTGTATATTCGGACTGGACACGATACATATAAATCGCACTCGTATATCTAATCAATATTTTTGTAGGGTTTTGTAACGGATTACGCAGCAAAATTATTCAAGAAAAAGATCCGCACAATACCCTCCAAGGATCACAGGAAGAGAATTCATAACGATGGTAAAGGATTCGTAATAGTCACCTTGTAGGTCTCCTGTGATAACTTCAAACGCGAATAGTTTCACGTCTCTACGGTTGATCCACGCCTAGGATTGAGATCTAGATCCTCCAACTCCTTTTGCTAGCTAGGAATGATGGAGGAGGAAGAAGAAATCACGCAACGAATCATCAAAGAAGAGGGTTGGGGCCCTCTTGGTGGCCGACGGGTAGAGGGGACGGAAAAAGGGGGTTCAACCTTATTTTGTTGCTTTTTCTCTCCTTACTTTATTCTCTCCTACTCTCAGTATGTAGATGTGTCGAGAAAATAAGCTATTAGAGTACTTTATATAGTCCAACAACTCCTTGTCCTACTACATAAAGAACCCCTCTCCTAATCCTACTCATGTAAGGATTAGTCCCTTTTGCAACCTAGTCCTAGTCATGTCCATACATGGATTAGTCCACCTTGGCAAATCCTAATCATGTCTACTACATGTATTAGTCCACCATGCAAATTAGTCCTACTAAGTTTGCAAGTGTTTACGTTTTGATCCTTCTAATTAATTAATCATATTGATTAATTCACACATCTAGTTCAATCCATATGGCGTGGGACCCCATAGTTTTCTACTTAGTTGGTAGTAACTATTTACTAACATGGGGTGGCCTCTAGCAAGACATCCACGCTACCCAACTAAATGAAATAGTCATGCGACAAACCTTGTGCAAGTATTGTCTCATCCCTTTGTCTCTATATCCGGATTGGACACGAGACATACAAGTCACACTCGTATATCCAATCCATAGTTTCTTGATCCTGGAAATAGTCTTATCCATGTTGATAAAATCAATATCCCATATTGATTTATCTGATTCTGGCTAGACATTCTATAAGCACTATCCCTCGAATGGTCGCGGATATTTTCTCACATTATGTTGGAGGGACAAATTATATATACATCACTACCATCTCTAAGCTTGCTTCTTTATTGTATCCGACTACCGCCTTTATAACTATTCAGTTATGGTGTAGCGTTCGACGATGTCAAAACACAACATTCCACAACTAGAGGATCTAGTGATTTCAAGACTAAGGATGACAATACCTTTATCACTACGAGAAGCACTTGTGACTTTACATAACATGTATGTAGCATTCTCGTCATGGGTCAATCCAGTAGTACATTACTCCTAATGCTTACCCATGTGTTGGATCATGACATCTCCATATCAATCCAACCCCATACTAGTCTATAGTTTATTGTCCTATTAATCAATATAATTGACTAGGTATATTTAAGAATATAACACTTATATTATAAGGATTTCATTCATGTTAACATATCTCCAAATAGATAAAATAATGAATCGTAAATCCATAAATTTCACAAGAAATAGATTGCCTCTAGGGCATATTTCCAACAATCTCCCACTTGCAATTGAGTCAATCTCCTGCATCATATGATTATTGATCTAGTGTGGCCCTCCATGCTTACACTGCGAAGGGGCATGGTAGGCGAGACATATGCTGGTACCTTGCAAATATCTCACGTCTCCTCTTTCAACAATTTGATTGAGATTGAATATTCCAAGTAAGTGCATCTTTATGCATTAATATACTTAGTCCTCTGTGATAGAGTCGGCAACTGAATCTTGCTTGGAACCTTTCCATCTCACAGTCCCTCCCACTAGTGCAAAACATAAAACTTGACTATCATCTTAAATCTTCTTTGTTAGATTGGAAGTTCTCATCACTGTAACTCCTTACAGTGAACTCTTCCTATCCTTCATATATCAAGAATTCATCCTTTAGTTCTTCTCAAGTACTTAACGGATATTCTTGACAATTATCCAATGGCTCTCACCCGAATTTTACTGGTTATCTTTGCGTAATACCATTTGACACATCTGGCCTAGTACATATCGGGGCGTATCTCGTGAATCTCATTCATACGGTCCCATTCCCAATCTAATTGGAAAGGCAATTAGTTTTCCAAAGACTAATTCCATGTGACATAGGTAGAATCCATATTATAGACATGTTGAACTATTTCAACATCTTTGTCAATATATGCACTATGACCTAAGCCACACAACCATCTTGATCTATCTCCATAGATCTTCATAGGTTGCTTCGCCTAATTCTATCATTAAAGATTAATTCCCTAGTCAATCTACATAAGATTGACAAGTAGGTTCATCATTCCCAATGATTAGTATGTCTCTACATACAAGACCAGAAATATATTTATACTCCCACTAACCTTCTTGTAAACAAAGGCTTCATCTTCATTTTTATGGAACCAAAATCCTTTGATTGCATCATCAATTCGAAGAATCTAACTCCAAGAAGCTTGACTCAATCTATAGATAGATTGCTACAATCAAGATGCGAATGGATTTAAGCATCACAATTGGGAAAATATTTTGTCATAGTCTATACTATGAACTCACAAGAAACCTTTCTTTCCAAATAATTCCTTAAAAGTAATCATATTAGGATCCATGTTGATTTCCTCATAACCCACTTGCACCTTATGGGTCCTACCCTTTCAGGTGGTTCCACCAAAGTCCATACTTTGTTGGTATACATGGATTCCATATAATATCTCACGACTCCAAGACATTTTTGAGAGTATGGCCCACTCGTGGCCTCTTCATAGGTTGTAGGCTCATATCCATGAGCAATATATCACCGGGTTATGAGAAATCCATATTTCTCTAGTCCCTTGACATATCCTACCTGACCTACGAGGTTCTTGTGTTATTTGAGTAGGTTGCTGCACAACAACTTGTGATCCTGCTCATGTTATATCAAAAGGATCAATGTTGTTTTGTGGTTCTTGAACTCCTTCAAGTTCTACAGTCCTCCCACTGTTTCTTTTAGAGACAATCTCTATCTAGAAACCCAGCGGTTCGAGCAATAAACAATTTATTCTCGATTGGATAGTAAGACAATATCCTTTGTTTTCTCAGGATATTCCACATAGTACATTTATCCGACTTAGGTTCAAGTTTATTTGTAAACATTTTACATAAACTGCATAACCCAAATTATTTATGAATGACATACTAGGACACTTCCTAGTCCATATCTCATATGGTATTTTCATAATTGATATGGATGGAACAAGGTTAAGGGCGAAATTTGTTGTAATTATAACATGGCCCTTAAAAGTAAAATGCAAGTTCTGGTTGACACATCATGGACCGAACTGTGTCCAACAAGGTCCAGTTTCTCTTCTCATACACGCCATTTGAATAATGGTGTTCTAGGTAGAGTGAGTTGGGATCATATCACATACTCCCTTATATGCTCAAACTATTGACTTAAGTATTCTCCTCCACGATCCAATCTTAGAGCCATGATACGTTTGTCAAGATGGCTCTCTACTTCATTCTGGAATTCCATGAAATCTTCAAAAGATTCTGATTTGTTTCCTCATAAGATACATAAATCCATATTTCTCTGATCCCATCAGTAAATATGATGAAGTACTGAATACCACGTTTAGCATTTGTGCTTAGCGGTCTACATACATCAACATGTATGATTCACAAAGATCATATATTGCCCTTTAAACAAGTCTTACATATCTCATATGACTCAAAATCAAATGAGTCCAGAAATCCATCCATATGGAGTTCTATATATGTATCTCTTTATTTATGTGGCCTAAACGATAATGTTAAAGATAAGTGAGGTTCATGTCATTATATCTTGGTATTAATGTTACAGATGAAATTATCATGACCAACTAAAATCAATTACACGAAATTGCATTACAATAATGCATATCAGAATAAATAGAACAACATTTGTCCTTTATAATGATAAAGAGTCTTTCGTGTCCAAACAAGAAACTATGATAATGCACCTACTCATAGCAGGGATAATCATTTTTTTCTAATTCATGAACAATTCTAGAAAGGTAGAGATGATTCCCTACGGCTAATTCAGCAACCCCTTGCTTCATTACCTCACGTGTATGTTTATTTCTTCCTTATCCAATTGTCTTCATCTCTTGTGATCCTCCACACTTATATATATATGAGATCCTCATCTAGTACCGTATACTCATGATGATGAGATGGACATAATGACTTCTATAACAAAATACCTAAATTGAATTCATAATTCCATTATTACTTACTTCCAGGTACTTTGGGTAGTCTCTCTTCCTCTACACCATCTATGGGACTTTAAGGTAACTTGATTTTAGCAACAAGCTTGCTTTATACCCATGGGGTTGACGCAAACATTTTTCCCTTACACATGATATTTAACCATTAACATATGTTTTCCTATTCCATTTATAAGTGCTTTGTTTTGTGATTCTCAATCATATTGAGTAAATCAACTTTGAACAAAACTATAATTGCATCTAATGCAATTCTTGGTCCACTTGGGCGAATATCTTTCAATTATTTATCTATGTCATAGACAACTCCCAAAAAATCTAAGCTTTCAATCCTATTGAAAAGGCTTAGTTTTGTCTTACTCTTGCTTCAGCAGTCACACATTACTAGTTTGTGTCGTCGGGTCATATCTTGATGAATCAAGTCGCCTTGCTTTGGCAAGCCCGGACTAATTCCATCTTGATCATGACAAGTGCTAAGCAAGAGATGGTAAAACGCAAAGTGGAGCAACACTTCAAGTCTTTCATGTCTAGCTCACTCTTTGAAAGAGCTTCTTTTAATGTACGATCATATCATACGCCTCCATGTTTCTCATCTTACTTCCAAAGCTCTGAGTTCATGGCAGCTGACATGAGGCAAGTTACATCCAAAGAGCCGTTCTTTAATGTTCCTTCCATTAGGCTTTATTGTTTGGTAGTAAGTGAAAGGAGAAATTTATGTTCTACGATTAACAACTTTTTTCCTTTTATCTGAGAACAATTCTCTATTTTATACCAGTCTAGAATATAGATTTCATACAGCTTCTCCTTCTTAAGGACATAAAGTCGTGTTTTGTTTTTTTAATGCCATGGGTATTCAACACCAATAGAATTATGCAAAGTGTTGTGACATATAACTATATTTAAGAAGGACTTAAATTTTCAAACATAGCTCCCACTATTTTTCTCGGATTAATAACCCTTCATATTAATGCGGAAAATATCATTATAATTTCTAGTGGGCCAAGATCAATATTTCACTTCTTTTGAGCATTCTTTGGCAAGTCACCCAAAATTAGTCATTTAGGTCGGAATAATTCCAATTGCATCCATATGCAACTCTTGGTTAAATTGGGTAAATAACTCCTTATTTATCCATCCCATGGATAATCCCAATTGGTTGCCTCTAGGCTTTTAATCTTAAAGTCACCTAGTTGCGTCCAACCACTTACTTAAACAGTTGCTCATTACTTGCTTGTGCCATCGCAACACAACCATGACAAACCAAGTTGTCCTGCTTTGGCACGCACGATCTTGATAATCATGATCATGAAGAGTGCTTAAATAACGAGAAGGCAAAACGCAATATTTGAATTGAGGGATTTTTCCTTTTTCAATTTTATTTGTTTTGTTGATCCATATCAACTGATCTACTTATTTTGAGTTGGGCAAACTCAAAAATAAAAGATCCGGGTTGTTAATTATCTTATTATCAATTTTTCATGCATCAACCATACACCAACAATAAATAATAAGACAATAAAATAAACAACTACAAATAAAAATTTAAACATGATATGGATATGGCCTCTAATCTAAGATATTCTCAAGCCAATGAGAATATCTATGAACCCTAAAATAGCAAGCTCATCTCCATGTGCCTCCATCTTTTGGTCCATGCTCCATAGCTCTTGTGGATTGTCGCCTTCTTGTGGTTCTTTGTTTCTTTAGGCTTCTTTTTCTCTACGTCTTGACTACTATCAATTTTTATTTAATTCCAGCTAGCATCTAGACTAAATAAAAAGATCTCACAAGTTTAGAAAAAGTATAGGTTCGCAGACCGTAAAACCTAATTAACTATTACATTAATTGATCGGGTTGGAGGCCGTAAAATAAACCACAAAATAAACATCCACAACAAACCTCAACCTAAGGCCATACCCAATCACCATGCAAATAGCACGTAAACAGTTAAAATCCAATTTTAACGCGCTTGATCAAATTTTAATTGCTTTTGGATGTGCTAGAGTCAAAACAGTCCAATAGAGCTTACCTAGCTTGGCCAAAAACCAAAAGTACCGCCACAAGCCCTAGGGGTCGGCCGCCCTAGGACGCACGGTCGACCCGCGCGCGCCTAGGCCGGTCCGGCCCTAGGCCGTGTGGCATCTTGGGAGGCAAGGAAGGGGGACGGTCCCAATGGGGGCCGATCCTCCTTGTGGGAGTTGTTTCCAAAACAACTCCTACTCGTTGTTGCCCAAGTTTAGTTGTTTCCATATTTGAAAAACCCCTTTTCCAAGTATGTTCCCAAACCATAGCAACGAAGATCCAAAAATTCACATCCTATGTGATTCAAATTCACTAAACCTTACATCCCATGTAATTTTAGATCTTATTTGGTGGACAAATTGCATCAATATGCTTGAGTTGTCCGTTTTACGCGATAACAACAATTGAAAGTGTTAAACAACATAATCATAAACACATAAACTATGTTATGCTCTACAACCTGGGAATAGTCTTATCCATGCAGATAAAATCAATATCCCATATTGATTTATCTAAGTCTGGCCAGGGATTCTATAAGCACCATCCCTCGAATGGCTGCGAATATTTGTTCCCGTTATGTGGGAGGGACAAATTATATCTACATCACTACCATCTCTAAGATTGCTTCATATTGTGTCCGATATGCACCTTTATTACTACCCAGTTACGGTGTAGCGTTTGACGATATCAAAGTACAATATTCCACAACTAATGGATCTACTGACTTCAATTCTAAGGATGAAAATACCGTTGTAACTACGCGAAGCACTTGTGTTTTCACATAACTTGTATGAAGCCTTCTTGTGTGGGTCAATCCAGTATGCCATTACTCCTAATGCATAACCATGTGCTAGACATGATTTCTCCATATCGATCTACCCACGTACTAGTCTATAGCTGATCGTCCTATTAATTAGTATAATCGACTAGGGTTATTTAAGATAAACAACACATTTGCAATCTAAGGACTTCATTATATTAAATATATCCATAAATAATACAATGAATAATCTAGCCAAAAGTAATGTTCATACTAAATAAGATTGCCTCTTGGGCATCTATTCCAACATGCAGCAGTACCCTCTCTCCAACTTGAGGGGGGATATTAGAATATAAGCATATTTGGAGGACCTCTTTTATTGAATAGTGATAAGTTTTAGTTTTACTTATTTATCTCTTTTCTATTTTGAAATAATACAAAGGAGACACTTGCTGATATGTGATTGGCTGTCTTCTCCTGTATTTCCTGTCAATGCATAAATACTGTATGCCTTCATTCGGGTGAATATAAGAGAAAGAGTTATCCTTATTCTTCACACTTTGTTCTTCATATTTGTTCTTCAATAATTCAATATGGTGGTTGGAGGTGACAGGTGGTGGCGGTAATGGTGGTGGCGATGATGGTGGTTCAGGTGGTTGCACTGGTTGTAGGAGCAGGTGGTGGTGGTGATGGCCTTAGAGATGCTCAAAGATGGCAGTGATTGGTTGTAGTGGAGGCGTAGGAGGGGTTAATAATGCTTCAACACAAATCGGAAAATTACCAAAAAATATAGAAATTTTAAATCATTTCATGCATTTTGAGCATAATCATTTTATTAATAACTTATATTACGGAACTAAGTGTAACTAAACATCGAAAATTATAAAATATTAAACGTATTTTATAGAAAAAATTGTGAACTAAACATCGGAAATTATAAAAATATTTTACACGAATATATTTTACATTCAACCAAACAGAGCCTACAAGTGAAACAAACAAAATGTTTAATTACTTAATGCATACCACCGGTAAGCCAAACCTAACACATTGCATGCCCCAGTTTTAAAATAGGCTTATTGCATCATGTACTTCCAATAAATTTTACATATGGAAACTGGTAAACAAAATGCCGTTACACACTTAACGGAATATAACTTTAGTTGACTAACACGTCATTTTGTTTAATGGTAAAATTTTCCATTTCCTCTAACTAAATACACTTATAAGAACATCACAGTCACCAGAACGACCACAACCATCACCGCCACGAAATCGAATTTCGGTGACCCAAATTACCACCACGGCCGCTACCAATTCCAGAAAGAGATTGCCATCAATCCTTCAAAAACTAAAACCATGATTACAAGGATCGAAAGAGGAAGATACTCAACTAGAAATTGATTTTCCTTAACGAAATCATTTGTTGTTTTACCAATTCCAAAAAGAGAAGGTGTGCAATGTTTATCTCACTGCATGCTAGGTTCCTAGAAAGTTTGCATCTTATTCTTCTTCAACACACTCATTAGCAACACCACGGCCGTTGGAATCACCACATGAACAAATAATCTGCTGAAAAACCCACAACTTCCACCAGCCCCTCCTTGTTTTCCTCGTTTGCCCTCAATCAAAGCCAGCTAAGCTTCACCATCCCAAATAGAAACCGACCCTACATCACCTTCACTGTCCACCACCTAGAGTACCACCATTGCCGCCACCGTCCAATTCCAAATCTGACCAATTCCCAGCCCAAACCCAAGCACCCTTAAATCCAAATCAAATACCATTGCACGATCCAAATCACAGAAAAAGAGAGAATGAGAAAAAAAAAATATGGTCGGGGAAGAGAGAAACAATTAGAGATAGAGATAGAGCGAGAGAGATGAAACGAGAGGGATGGGAGAGAAGAAGGAAGACACAATTCGTCCATCCTTCATAATTTTTCATCTTTTTTTTCTAAGGGTGCAAACGGTTCGGTTCGGTCCGATTTGAGCAAAAAAAATCAAATGTCGAAGCTTCGGTATAATTTCAGTTCGGTTTCGCCTCGGTATCAATTGTATGACGTTCAATTTGATTTCAATCGGCGGTCTACATATGAATTAAAACACGTTATTTCTTAAAATGCGATTTTAACCTGAAAAGGCTAAAAATTATGTAAAAGATAGTTCAAATATAGAGAATAAAGAAAAGTAATCAAATTTACAACCGGTTGTTTGATTTTCTATGAATCTTTTACGGGAAACTTGAGCTCGAACTAAAGGAATATGAATGTAATTGTAACACCCCTAAATTTTGAGAGAATTCTTAGTGCAATTGTAGGGTTTTGATTCATGGATGCGCAACGGAAACACAAACAATCATAAACCATGCAAAAACCCTCCAAGGATCACAAGTCAAGAGACATAACGATGGTAAAGGAAGAAATCAATAACACACCTTAGGGTTCTCTTTTGATGACTTCAAACGCGAATTTTATCACGTTCTCTATGGTTGATCCACGCCTAGAGTTGATCCTAGAATCTCCCAAGTCCTTGGTGCTAGCCCGGAAGAGGAAGAGGAAGAAGAATCACGCAAAACGAGACCCAAAAGGAGGGTCTCGGCCTCCTTTGTGGCCGACGGGATGGGCGGCGGCAAGAGGGGCGGTCGGCTCCTCTTGTTGCTTGCTCTCTCTCCTTTTGTTCTCTCCCACTCTTGTTATGTTCAATAATGAGCATAAGTTGTGGAAGGAAGGAAGGAAGGTCATTTATATAGTCCAACAACTCCTTGCCAACTACCTAAAGGACTTATTCTAGTCCTACTAGAATTCAATTTAGTCCCTTCCTTGCATATTAGTCCCTACTAAGTTTGTAAGGTTTTGCAAAGTGATCCTTCTAATTAATTAATCCAATTAATTAATTCCCAAATATAGTTCAACTCTATATAGCGTGTGACCCCATAGGTTCTATCTAGTTGGTTGCAACTATTTGCTAATATGGAGCGGTTTCTAGCAAAACATCCATTCTAGCCAACTAATAGAATAGTCATCTTGACAACCTTTGTACAAGTAATTGTCTCATCCCTTTGTCTCTATATCCGGATTGGACACGAGACATACAAGTCACACTCGTATATCCAATCCATAGTTTCTCGATCCATGGGAATAGCCTTATTCGTGCAAATAACATCAATATCCCATATTGATTTATTTGAGTCTGGCCAGACATTCTATAAGCACTATCCCTCGAGTGGCCTAGGATATTTGCTCCCGTTATGTGGGAGGGACAAATTCTATCTACGTACACTACGATATCTAAGCTTGCTTCTTATTGTATCCAGTACACGCCTTTATAACTACCCAGTTACGGTGTAGCGTTTAACGCTACCAAAATCACAATAATCCACAACTAGAACATCTAGTGACTTCAAGTCTAAGGATGACAATACCATTGCACCGCGAGAAGCGCTTGTGACTCAACATAACGTGTATGTAGCCTTCTCGGATATGGGTCAATCCAGTGCAACATTCCCTAATGCACACCTATGTGTTGGATCGTGATATCTCCATATCAATCCAACCCCATTCTAGTCTATAGATGATTGTCCCATTAATCATTATACTGGACTAGGAATATTTAAGATAACCAACACAATTGTTAATCTAAGGACTTCATTATATTAAATATCCAATAAATAATAAATGAATTTCTAGCCACAGATAATTCATACTAAACTAGATTGCCTCTAGGGCATCTATTCCAACAGTCTTCCACTTGCACTAGAGCCAATCTGGCGCATCTCGTATGCCCATACTCCTAGTGTGCCCTTCATGCTTCCACTGCGTGAGCGGCTTTGTAAGAGGGTCTGACAGATTCTTATATGTAGGAATCTTGCATTTTCGAACGTCTCCTCTATCGATAATATCTCAAATCAGATGAAACTTCCTGAGCACGTGCTTGGATTTCTGGTGTGATCTTGGTTCCTTTGATTGCGCGATCGCCCCAGTGTTGTCACAGTACAACTCGACTGGACCTGCAATGCTAGGGACCACACCAAGTTCAGAAACAAACTTTCTGATCCAAACAGCTTCCTTTGCTGCGCCATTTGCAGCAATGTACTCAGCCTCTCTTGTAGAATCAGCCACCGTCTCTTGCTTGGAACTCTTCCAGCTCACCGCTGCTCCATTCACGCAAAACACATATCCCGACTGTGATCTAAAGTCATCTCTGTCGGTTTGGAAGCTTGCATCAGTGTAACCCCTTACACGCAACTCTTCCTCACCGCCAAATATCAAGAAAGCATCTTTAGTTCTTCTCAAGTACTTTAGGATGTTCTTGACTGCAATCCAGTGACCCTCACCCGGATTGGATTGGTATCTGCTTGTCATACTCAAGGCATATGACACATCTGGTCTAGTACATAACATGGCGTACATGATAGATCATATGGTCGAGGCATAGGGAATTCTACTCATGCGTTCCTTCTCAATCTCATTGGAAGGACAACCACTCTTCGAAAGAGTGATTCCATGTGACATGGGCAAGAATCCCTTCTTGGAATCTTGCATGTTGAACCGTTTCAACACCTTCTCAATATATGTACTTTGACTTAGGCCTAGCAACCTCTTAGATCTATCTCTATAGATCTTTATACCGAGTATATAGGCTGCTTACCCTAAGTCCTTCATTGAGAAACACTTCCCTAGCCAATCTTAACAGATTGTAGCATGGAAACGTCATTTCCAATGAGTAGTATGTCATCTACATACAAGACCAGAAAAGCTACAGAGCTCCCACTAACCTTCTTATAGACACAAGACTCATCTTCGTTTCTGATGAAGCCAAACTCTTTCACCACTTCATGAAAACGTCGATTCCAACTCCTAGAACCTTGCTTCAATCCATAAATGGATCGTTGCAACTTACAGACTTTGTTGGCTTGCTTTGGATCCTCAAAACCCTCCGGATGTATCATATATGCGTCCTCGAGGAGATTCCCATAAAGGAATGCTGTTTTGACATCCATCTGCCAAATCTCATAGTCGTGGTATGCTGCAATCGCAAGTAGGATTCGGATTGATTTGGTCATAGCGACTGGTGAAAAGGTTTCATCATAGTCAATACCCATGAATCTGTCTGAATCCTTTAGCCACCAATCGGCCTTTATAGGTAATCACATTACCATCCATGTCGATCTTCTTCTTGAAGACCCACTTGCACCCTATGGGCCGCGCCCCATCGGGTGGTTCCACCAAAGTCCATACTTTGTTGGTGTACATGGATTCCATCTCGGATCTCATGGCTTCTAGCCACTTCTGAGAGTCTGAGCCATTCATGGCCTCCTCATAGGTAGTAGGCTCATCATCTATGAGCATCGTGTCACCGGAATCGGTCACGAGAAGTCCATACCTCTCGGGTTCCTGGCGCACTCTACTAGACCTACGAAGCTCTTGTGTTACCTGAACAGGTTGCTCCACAACTGATTGTGGTTCCTGTTCATGTTCCATAATCGGTTCAGTGACTTGTGGTTCTTGAACCTCTTCAAGTTCTACATTCCTCCCACTTACTTCTTTAGAGACAAACTCTCTTTCTAGAAACACGCCGGTCCGAGCAACAAACACTTTGTTCTCGGTTGGATTGTAGAAGTAGTATCCCTTAGTTTCCTTAGGGTACCCCACAAATTTACAATTATCTGATTTAGGCCCTAGCTTGTCTGATTGTAAAGGTTTTACATAGACATCGCAGCCCCAAATCCTCATGAACGGCAGTGTGGGACGCCTCCCACTCCACATCTCATATGGTGTCTTCATGAATGATTTAGATGGAACACGGTTAATGGTGAAAGCTGCACTTAATAGAACGTAGCCCCAAAATGATAATGGAAGATCGGTTTGACACATCATAGATCGAACCATATCCAATAGGGTTCGATTCCTCCTCTCGAACACGCCATTCCATTGTGGCGTTCCGGGTGGAGTGAGTTGGGACACGATCCCACACTCTCTAAGATAGTCGTCAAACTCTTGGCGTAAGTATTCTCCTCCACGATCCGATCGTAGAGCCTTGATACTTTTTCCAAGTTGCTTCTCTACTTCATTCTTGAATTCTTTGAACACTTCAAAGGATTCGGATTTTGCCCTCATAAGGTACACAAATCCATATCTAATGTAATCATCAGTAAATGTAATGAAGTAGACATAACCACCCCTGGCAGGCGTGGCAAATGGCCCACATACATCAGTATGTATGAGCGCCAATTGCTCACTAGTCCTCTCACCTTTCTTATTGAAAGGGGACTTTGTCATTTTTCCCAATAAACAAGCCTCACATGTCTCATATGATTCAAAATCAAATGAGTCTAGTAATCCATCCTTATGGAGTCTAGATACACGTTTCTCATTTATATGGCCTAAACGACAATGCCATAAATAAGCTGGATTTAAATCATTTATTTTAATCCGCTTGGTATTAATGTTGTAGAGAGGATTGCTTAGATCAAGGACATAAAGTCCATTAAATAATTGCGCACTAAAATAGTGAATATCATTTAAATAAAAGGAACAACAATTGTTCTTTATTGAAATAATAAAATCATCCTTGTCCAAACAAGAAATAGAAATAATGTTTCTGCTCATAGCAGGCACAAAATAGCAATTATTTAATTCTAAAACTAATCCTGAAGGCAGAGATAGCTCGCACACGCCTATGGCCAACGCAGCAACCTTTGCTCCATTCCCAACGCGCAGATCTACCTCTCCTTTAGCCAATCTTCTACTTCTCTTTAGATCCTGCATATTTCGAAAAACATGAGATCCACATCCAGTATCTAATATCCATGATGTAGAGACAGTTAAATTGACATCTACAACAAAAATACCTGGTGATGGTGGAATCACTATTCCAAGCTTCTTGTCCTCTAGATATTTTGGGCAGTTCCTCCTCCAGTGTCAAGGCTGACTGCACTAGTGACACTCACCTTTAGTCACACCTTTGGCTATGCCACCAACAGGCTTAAGCGCAGGTTCCTTGGACTTGGCAACTAATTTTCCTTTGCCCTTGGAGGATGAGGCAAACCTTTTGCCCTTTCCTTTTTGTACCATCATAATGGCCTTGCCCTTACCCTTGTTGATGCTCTGTTCAGCCGTCCTCAACATATTGAGTAAATCTGGCAGTGGTTTCACGATCTCGTTCATGTTATAGTTCATGATGAATTGTCCATAACTCTCGGGCAACGATTGCAACACGAGATCGATTGCCAACTCTTGGCCGACCGGGAACCCTAGTCGGGCGAGATTCTCCAAGTACCCGATCATACGGAGTACATGGGATCCCACCGGGTTCCCTTCTGCCAGATGACACTTGAACAGTGCCTTAGAAACCTCATACCTCTCTACCCTTGCCTGCTCTTGGAAGAGCTGCTTCAGATGCTCGATCATATCGACAGCATTCATGTTTTCGTGTTGCTTCTGAAGCTCAGAAGTCATGGTGCATAGCATAAGGCAGGCCGCATCATTAGCGTCATCCACACGCTTTTGATACGCCTTTAGGGCAGCAGGTGTTTGGTTCTCTGGACCTTCTGGAACGTGCTCCTCTATTGCGTACAGTTTCTTCTCTTGCTTGAGAACAATTCTCAAGTTTCTGTACCAATCAAGAAAGTTGGTGCCAGAGAGCTTGTCCTTCTCAAGGACAGATCGTAGGGAGTCTTGTCAACTCGATGAGTTGTTTGCCATTTGGAATTCTACAATAAGGAAAATACGCAAGTTTTAGTATTTGTGAATTTTTGACTATATTCAATAATGGCTAGTTTATCAAATATAGCTTCCACTATTTTTCTACGGATTAATAACCCTCAAGATATTAATGCGGAAAATATCCTTATATTTTCTAGTGGGCCAAGATCCATGTTTCACCTCCTTATGAGCTTGCTTTGGCAAATAACCCATAATTTGGCTACTTTAGGTAGGAACAATTCCAATTGCATCCCATATGCAACTCTTGGTTCAATTGGGCAAATAACTCCTTATTTATCCATCCTTATGGATAATCCCAATTGATTGCCTCTAGGTTTCTTAATCAAATTAATAACCTAGTTGTGTTCAACCTCTTATTTAAACAATTGCACATTGTTACGTCCCATCGCATTCTATCATTATGAACCAAGTCGCCATGCTTTGGCACGCACGAACTTGATAAATAATGATGATAATGGGTGTTTAAATAACGAGAAGGCAAGAACACAATATTTGAATTTTGAGGGATTTTAAAGTCAATTTTAATTGTTTTGTTGATCAATATTATCTATTTGAGTTTGGGCACAACTCCAAATAATAGATCTGGGTTATCTAATTATCTTATTATCCCAATCGCATGCATCATCCATACACCAACCACACAATAATAAGACAATAAAATAAACAACCACAAAACAGAAATTAAACGTGATATGGATATGGCCTTTTCTAGACTAAGATAATTCCAAGCCAATGGAATTATATATGAACCCTAAAACAAACACATCTCCATGCGTCTTGATCTTTTGGTCCATCCTTCATAGTCATGTGGAATGCTCCATGCTCCATCTTTTGTGGCTTCTTTGGCTTTGGGCTTCTTTTCTTCAATCTTGGCTAACAATCTACTTTATCTAGCACTAGCTAACTTCTATACTAAATAAAATAAATCTCACAAGTTGAGAAAAAAAAATGGCACACAGGCCATAAAACCCTAATTAATTATTACAATTAATAGATCAGCTCGCAGGCCGTAAAACCAAACCACAAAATTAAACATCCACATCAAACCACATCCTAAGGCCATATCCAATCACCATGCGATTTGCACATAAACAGTTAAAATCCAATTTTAACGCGCTTGGTCAATTTTAATTGATTTTAGGATTTCTAGGGTTAAAACGGTCCATGGGCCCAACAATCAAATTGCCCGGGCCCAAAAAGATGAACCACAAGGCCCTAGGGCCGGCCCGGCCCAAAACCCACACGCCTAGGCCGCGGGTTAGGGCCGCCCGGCCCTTAGGGTGGCCAAGCTTGGGCGGCAAGCAAGACGGGGGGTCCCCTAGGGGGGCCGAACCTCCTTGAGGGAGTTGTTTCCAAAAAAACTCCCTTGCTTGGTGCCCAAGTTTGGTTATTTCCTTGTTTTGGAAGAACTCCTTCTTCCCCAAGGATGCCCAAACCCTAGATCTAAGATCCTAAAATTTATCAAACTCACCAATTCATGCATCCAATGCAAAAATTAGATCTTGTTATGATTAATTATTGACAAATTGCATCCCATGCTTGATTTTTCTTGTTTTACGCGATAAACAATCAAATTAAGGTGTAAAACAACTAAAATGTTAACACATAAACCACGTTTATGCTCTACGACCTGTGGCTCTGATACCACTGTAGGGTTTTGATTCATGGATGCGCAACGGAAACACAAACAATCATAAACCATGCAAAAACCCTCCAAAGATCACAAGTCAAGAGACATAACGATGGTAAAGGAAGAAATCAATAACACACCTTAGGGTTCTCCTTTGATGACTTCAAACGCGAATTTTGTCACGTTCTCTATGGTTGATCCACGCCTAGAGTTGATCCTAGAATCTCCCAAGTCCTTGGTGCTAGCCCAGAAGAGGAAGAGGAAGAAGAATCACGCAAAACGAGACCCAAAAGGAGGGTCTCGGCCTCCTTTGTGGCCGACGGGATGGGCGGTCGGCTCCTCTTGTTGCTTGCTCTCTCTCCTTTTGTTCTCTCCCACTCTTGTTATGTTCAATAATGAGCATAAGTTGTGGAAGGAAGGAAGTAAGGTCCTTTATATAGTCCAACAACTCCTTGCCAACTACCTAAAGGACTTATTCTAGTCCTACTAGAATTCAATTTAGTCCCTTCCTTGCATATTAGTCCCTACTAAGTTTGCAAGGTTTTGCAAAGTGATCCTTATAATTAATTAATCCAATTAATTAATTCCCAAATCTAGTTCAACTCTATATAGCGTGTGACCCCATAGGTTCTATCTAGTTGGTAGCAACTATTTGCTAATATGGAGCGGTTTCTAGCAAAACATCCATTCTAGCCAACTAATAGAATAGTCATCTTGACAACCTTTGTACAAGTAATTGTCTCATCCCTTTGTCTCTATATCCGGATTGGACACGAGACATACAAGTCACACTCGTATATCCAATCCATAGTTTCTCGATCCATGGGAATAGCCTTATTCGTGCAAATAACATCAATATCCCATATTGATTTATTTGAGTCTGGCCAGACATTCTATAAGCACTATCCCTCGAGTGGCCTAGGATATTTGCTCCCGTTATGTGGGAGGGACAAATTCTATCTACGTCCACTACGATATCTAAGCTTGCTTCTTAGTGTATCTAGTACACGCCTTTATACCTACCCAGTTACGGTGTAGCGTTTAACGCTACCAAAATCACAATAATCCACAACTAGAACATCTAGTGAATTCAAGTCTAAGGATGAAAATACCATTGCACCGCGAGAAGCGCTTGTGACTCAACATAACGTGTATGTAGCCTTCTCGGAGATGGGTCAATCCAGTGCAACATTCCCTAATGCACACCTATGTGTTGGATCGTGATATCTCCATATCAACCCAACCCCATACTAGTCTATAGATGATTGTCGCATTAATCATTATACTGGACTAGGGATACTTAAGATAAACAACACAATTGTAAATCTAAGGACTTCATTATATTAAACATCCAATAAATAATAAATGAATTTCTAGCCACAAATAATTCATACTAAACTAGATTGCCTCTAGGGCATCTATTCCAACAGCAATATCAAGACTTTGGGGGCGATTTTGTAAATATTTTTGTCACGGCTTTAAAGTTGGAAGTTCGGAGTGTTTGCAATATTTGGGAGTCGTTAGAAAGATTTTGGAGCACTAGAGATGTTCGAGGTGGTTGTGCAATTATCCGAAATTAAGTAGGAACCTCTATTTCTAAATGTACCTAAAGTTTAGAAAAGTACACTTTCACCCCCCTTGCATGTATTCCACTTGTCCACTCCAATTTGACATTCTAGTGAGGTAGCAACACATACCACTCTCCCACTTCACCACCAGCTGAGAGAGAGAGAGAGAGACTTCATTATCCTCCTCATCTTCTCCTCCACCACAACTCCACCATGAAACCACCACCACCACCAAAGCAGCCACCTCTTCCCCCTTCCAAACAAGAATCTGTTGCTACCACAGCACCTACTCAGCCCTCTAAGCAGAAGGCACAAATAAATTTGAGATTTCATCGGGTTTTGATGTCCAAGATCGCAGGTAACCCTCAAGAACCCTAGCTTGATTCGTTGTCAAATTCTCTCTGCATGTTGTAATTTTGATCATCTGAACCTTGAGTTCGAATTACTGAGGTCGAGGGGATTCAAACGCACAAATTTTCGAAGCCCGAATCGCCAGAATTAGCTCGCCGGAATCTGGGTTGAAGAACCCGTCGCAAACCACCGGCGAACGTCGAGCTTTGGTGTTTGCTTCGTTCTGGGATGTTTTTCCCCTCCCTGCGACTTACCCATGACCTACGAACACCGATGAACACTGCTGTAAACCCAGAATTGGCTGTTGTTTGCCGGAGCACCGAATCCCCGCTGGTGGGTCGCCGATTTCTGCCATTAACGTCGGAGCAGCGGAAAGCTTCCACTCTTCGTGGTTTCTTGTCAAATTTTGTTCCATATTGACCCTAAGGCTCTGTAGAACTCGTCTAGACCCTGCTCTAGTGCCCAGAAACACGTTACGCTTGGTTTGATTCCTTCTCCGTCGCGTTTTTCCGGCGGTTTTTATCCCTCTGAAACTTCGGCGTTTTCTCCCTCGTTTCTCGATAGTTTTGGAAACGGATTGGTTCCCTCTACTCCCTGGATCACCCTCTACAAGTTTGGTGTTGATTTTTTTGAGTGATTTCTTCTGTAACCCGTTGGATTTGGGCCTTGAATTTGCAGCAGTTGTATGCTTATAATAAACTGTTTTTGGTTAATTGATAAACTATGTTTTCTCTCGACTCTGAAGCTTTGTATCTTCCTTGTCAATTCTTTCGCCTGTGTGTTCATTACGTATCCAAATTCAACTCTTGTGTTGATTTCATGGTTCGATTCGACCTCAAAATCCTCTTAGTTTGCTCTTAAAGTTGCTGCATGTGGTTGTTGTTCACTAACAAAACCCAGAAAAGTTCTAAGTCTTGATATCCTAGTTTTTCACCCAACTTTGAAATCTTGTATCTCACTCGTCTTTGGTCTGTTTTGAATGATCTTTAGCTTTCTGGAATCCTTGGAGAATTGGCTACAACTTTTGTGTTGATTTCTTGGTCCAATTTTAACTCTAAACCCTCTGTTTTTTGCTCCGAAGTGGCTGAAATGTTAAAGTTCTTCGCTATCAAAAAACTCATAATTTTTCTAAGTGTTGAAGTTCGAATTGAAGTAGTCATTTCCAAACGATTATAACTCCCTCAATACTAAAAGAAATCTTGTTTTTCTTTCTTTCGTGCGTAGATGATACATAATACTTCAAATCATCGTCTCTGGGTCATGTTCAAATTTGTAGCGGATTTCTCACAAATCAAGCCTAAAGTTGCTAGTTTGAAATCAGTAAACTTTCTTGAATTTTACTAAGTGTTGATTCGGAATTTTCGTCCAACTTTGACTAGCGATATCTCTTTGAATACTTGGAGTTCTTAGGAGTTCAAATATGTTATGGAAAGCTTGGATTACCCTCTTCAATACCCCACCTTCATATTTCCTAAACTCTCCCTCATTTTACCACAAATCAGCTCCAAAGTTGACTAGTTGAGATGATTTCACTCTATCTTTGACTTTCAATTTTCTCACTCAAAATGACATTTCTGGCCTTAGCGTTTTTCACAAAACTTGTTCGTATTCATATTCTGAGTCTAAATATCAAGTTTGACCAAGTTTGACTTTTGGAAAACCCTAGTTTAACCGAACAGTATAGGAGGGGCAAAATAGTAATTTCACTTAGCTTTGAATTGAGATTCGTTTAGTAACTTGGAGTTTGTCAGCATGTCTTGTATGCGTATTTGGAGTACTTCTATGTAATTCTGGGCTAGTGTTGACCAATTCAAATGTTGGGGTCTTTTTGCAGTTTTACTAAACTTCGGGGGCCTATGTGCATTTAATTAAAACTTCACACTTGAACTACTTGAGACTAGGTTAATGCTTTGAGACCAACAACCTGACTTAGAAGGATATTTGAAGTCTCAAAAAGGAAGTATTTGACTCGGGAGTTATCAAATCAATGGTGGGGGTCTTTCTGTAATTTTAGCAAACTTTAGGGGCCTAAGTGTAATTTACTAAAATTTGTATTTTCGATGCTAAGTTCATATGGGAGAGTTAAGAGTCATTCTTGCATGTTGTTGGGCCAATATGAGTATAATTTGGGGTCCGGGCACTAGACAGTTTTGGAGTATCAGGGACGTTTTGGAAAGTTAGCTTGCATAACCTACATTTCATCGCATCATTGCATACAACCTCATATAGAGGGTAAATGCTAATAAAATGTATACTTGACTTGTTTATAACCAGCCGGTGTTGAGGACCGTTCCACGATAGACGTATGTGCTCGTACTGCCGCTTTGACTATGCGTCCCGAATTCATATGAGACGAGCGTTGTAGGAGTGCTAGCTTTGCGTTGCGCCTTTCATGGCTCAGAGGTAAGTACATATGTACGGTCTTTTCATATCAAAATCTGCATAAGTGCTTGATGTTTCAAATGAATGTTTGTTATATGAAATAGTATGAGAATGCATGTTTTCCACTCAAAAGTTGTTAAACTATTTTATTCATCTCCTTTGAGAACTCTCAGAAATTACTTGTGAAATTTTGATATTCCGATTCTGGTTATGTGAAAGAGAAGAAATAAAATACCTCTAATAGACTTAGGACGATGTACAGAGTACTGTTATTAATGGGAGGCGTCAAGCGATCCTCCATTTTCTTATGGCTAAGACCATTGAAGCAATGCTTCTTATTATTGGATAGAATGTCGATGTTCAAAAATCCGCCCCCGATGAGCTAAAATGTACCAAGTTATTGAGGCCATGGGTTTTATAGAGCTATAGAGTGCTACTTATACTTGTAAGGGTCACTACGGTATAGGGGTGTCGACACTTAAGGCCTTTTAGCTAATGTTGTGAGCGGGGTTGACGAATGGGCTCCCTTAACGCTCGGGTGAAATAGGGTTTGATAGACCCTAGAAGGAACCCTTACTGATTATTTCGTGATCCCTCTGTTTACATCGATCCTGCTGGTGGCTCTTGACACGCCTCAGCTAAATTAAACTGTTGATTGAAGTCGAAATTAAAAATTGACTACTTATTAATGTTGTTGTGGATCTTGATATGCCCTAATCGATTGAAATGAATTGTAAATCATGGATACTCATGAACTACTATCGTTATCAGTTCAAATGAACTTGTTTACTCTGGAAATTTTACCAACTACTCGTGGTTTGTCAATGTTATTAAATTGAGAGGTTTTTTGTTACTCGGTTACTTCAAGTTGATCCAAATTCTCCAATATTATAGTTTTACTGTTTAAATCTTCTGATTTGTTTCAACTCATGCTTCCGTGCCACTCGTTGCTTTACATGTCGTAGTGTGTACTTACTCAGTTTTTACTGATCAATTTCTTCAAAACTGCGTCGGCTTTTGCCATTTTAAAACCGCATGTCGTCAATCAAAGTGGGGGATGGGAATGCTGGAACGAGACGAAGCAGTATAGCTTAACTTAGATCACTTAGTAGATCACACATGTTATGTTTTAACTTGTACTTATTATCAAAATTTTGTTATGTACATTAAGCGAAATGTAATCTTAATAGTATATTTCTACTTTTGGTTGTCGATTGTCGCGTTAACCCAGAACCGAGATCCCGGGTCGTTTCAGCAATTTCAACATTCTACATGAGAGAGTAGTAATATTATGTTTATGGTAGAATAAATATATGCAATACGGTTTAAACAGTTTAGTGCGGTTTAATCGGCTCGGCCCGCACGTGTATGTTTTTCCGGATTATGGTCGGTTCGGATTATTTCTGTTTGTTTAGCTCGGTTCGATTCATTTTGCGTTTTTTCTGGTTTGAACTTGTACCCCAATTGTTTTCTTCATATTACCCTCAAAAGTTTAATATGAATAACATATTTCTTTATCGAAAAATTTACCCTCGTTATAAGGATGGTGTTTGGATGATACTTTTACCAGTTTTGATAAGTCGTATTTATTGCAAATGGGGGCTGCCATAAGGCTATTCTAAAATTGGGGATTGTAATGTGTTAATTTGGTTATACTGAGAGAGTATGCATTAAATAATTATGTAAAAGAACACTCATATAATTGTTGAGTCTCTCTCTCTCTAGAAATTTTTCCAATTTCTGTTGATGTGAGTTTTTGGTTCTCCATACCCGTCTTCTTTTCCGAACTTTGGACCTATAGAGCTCTATGCTCATTGGTGTTTCTCAAAGATTGTTAATTATTGTGTTGTCTCAAGTCTGGGTGTGTGTGTTTTTTTTGGTGATTTGGGCTTCATTTCTATTTTGTCGGTGTTCTCCATCACAAAGTCTCTTTCCATGGCGTCACAGACTGGGGACATAGATCCGGATAGGGAAGGGGATACGTGGAAGTTTGTGATCTGGAGCAGGATATCCAAACGGCGAACGATGTATCCAAACAGGTGTTGGTTGGACGAGTATTGTCGCAGAAACATTTATGGGCGGCGATGGTACGGAAGATCTTGATGGGAGTATGGAATCTGCAGGAGGAGCTCCATGTCGAGGCTTGGGACCGAAATAAGTTCATTTTTAGATTCAAAAATCAGAAGGAGTGCGAGAAGGTGATGAGGGGAATTCCCTGGAATGTGGCGAACGATTTGTTGGTTTTGAAGAAGTGGCCGGTTAAGGCAACGTTGAAGGAAATCGGTCTATCTTGAAACCCATTCTGGGTTCAGATACCAAGTTTGCCGTCCGCGTTCAAAACGGAGAAGAATGTTAGAAAGATTTGTAGCAGAGCAGATCAGAGATATCCTTACCTCCGTTTTCAGGCTTTGGTGGAGGTTGATAAAAAGCTTCCCCAAGCTTTCTTCTACCATAAAGATGGTCGGCTCAGGCAGGGGTTTTCTTTCAAACGACTTGGGGATTACTGCTATGATTGTGGACGCTTAGGACATGTGGATTGGGACTGCAGCTTCCTTCCTCCAGAAAAAATTGGTTGCAATGATTATGGCTTCTTCCTTAGGTGCTCAACAAAGAAGTCTAGAGGTTTAAATTCAATGGTGACGACGCCGGAAGCAGAGAAGTTTCTGAAAATTTGGGGGTCGCCGGAATCTGAGTACAAATATGAATTACGGGTGGTAGAGGATAACTCGCTGATTCAACGAGTGGGTAAAAAGCGAGTTGGCGATTCCGTTTTGGTACGAGATAGTACATCTTCTGTGACAGCTATGGTAAGGGCAAATCAAAAATCGGACAACAAATGAAGTGACAGCTAGGGTAGTACGAACCCTATCCTTCTCACAAACAGAATTATTGGAGAATGATGAAGATTTTGAGGAGCACGTGAAGGGTAGTGAGCTTGATTTGGATGAGTTGGAGGTTGAGACGCAGTTGGGAGGGGATGTAAGTGAGATTATAGAAAAGGGAAAGGCTTTTGTGGGGGGAAATTTGAAAGAAGTTGCGGACGAGGGATTAATTAAAGTAAGGCAGGATGAAGAGCACTTTGGGCCTGAAGCTATGGGCCAGGATAGCAGTAAAGAAAAAAGGCTCTCGAAGCCCATTAATAAATCAGGTTGGCGAAGATTAAAAAGAAGTGGGCTCGAATCAAACCCGGTGGAGCAGGTGGGGGACGACCCGGATGTTTTGGAAGCGGGTAAGTCAAGTAAGTTGGGAATCCCAGTTACTGATATTAGTCTCTCTACGGTTTTCAAAAGATTGGTTTCGTTGAAACAAAAATAATTTGGGGAGAATGAAACTCTGAGTCGATCAAAGCGCGTGTGCAAATCTCACGGGAATGATGAAGGGGTTAGAGATACTCTCTGTTTTCAAGAAATTTCCGTGGAGGAATAACACTATGTGGATGTTGTGTGAAAATCTCAGTCTGGGATGGGCGGGGAGCAGAATACTCGAATTATTATGGAGGGAAAGTTTGAACGCAAGGTTAGTTATTTGTCCCAAAATCTTTCTGGTGAGGACTATATCGGTGATAAGTATATGGAGGAATTTGAGGCTATGATGGGGATTTCCGGCTCTAGGAGAGAAGTAAGATTGACTGACAAGGTGGTGGTGGATGACCTTCAACAGCCACAAGAGCCATGTTAGGTCTCTACTGGAACTGTCAGGGGTTGGGGCGAAACCTGACAGTCTAGAGACTACGAGAACTCGTGAGAGTTCATCGTCCTCAGCTTGTGTTTTTCTCATAAACAAAAAATAAATATAAAAAAAAAGATGGAATAAGGAGGTCTCTACATTTTCAAAATGCTGACTATATAGCTCCTGTTGGTTTGTCTGGGGGTTTAGCTTTATGGTGGACTGATGAGATAGTTGTGAATGTGATTTGGAGATCAGAAAATATGTTCCAGATTGAAGTTCAAGAAGGAAACAAAATGGTGGAAACTTGGTTTTTTGTGTATGCTCCTCCAAAATATGCAAAGAGAAAGCAGTTTTGGAATGAGATTAGAGGGGTGGCTGTTGGTCTATCTAATCCTTGCATCATTGATGGAGATTTTAATGATATGGTCAGAGTAGATGAGAAGTATGGAGGCAATGCTTTGAAGCCTTGGAGGTATGATGCTTTTAAAAAAATTGTTTCAGATTCTAGACTTATTGAGCTTGAAGGTCAGGGCTTGAATTATAGTTGGAGTAATAAAAGAGAGGAAGGTCACATAAGAGAACTTATTGATAGGGTTTTTTTCAGTCCTCTTTGGGGCATTTCTAACCCAGATGCTTCTGTAAAGAGGGAGTTTATGATGGGATCTGACCATACTCCAGTATTTCTGGACACAAGTAAAAGAAGGGTGGAGAAGAATTATATTTTCGCTTTAGTGAAAGATGGATAGGTATAAATGGCTATAGAAATGTGATTGAAGATGCTTGGAGGCAGAACGAGGCTGTAAATGTAATCTCAAATCTCACAATCAGATTAAGCAGTTGTAGAAATGGGCTGAGGAAGTGGTGTATTGAGGGAAACAGTAATAGTTCAAGGAAGATCGGAAGCTTGGAACAACAATTATTTGAGCTACAAAATCAGTCCTAGTAAAAATCAAATGGGTCTTTACAAAAAGAGATTAAGTGTGAATTACAAGATCTTTGGGATAGTGAAGAATAGTTCTGGAGGGAAAAGTCAAGAATTCAATACTTGAAAGGAGGTGATAGGAGCTCAATTTGTTTTCTTCTTGCCAACTATAAGAAGGAGAAATGTGAATAGAATTAATCAGTTGAAAGACTCCTATGGAGTTTGGAGGACTGAATACGCTCAAGTTGAGAGTATTGTTAATTCCTATTTTGAAAAGTTGTTTGCTGATGAGGGTGATGAGCTGAATTCAACAATATTTGGAAATTGTGGTAATTCTGTTAGCGACGAAGAGAATGAAGAGCTGATGAGGATTCCTTCTGAAGAAGAAATTGAAGGGTTGTTTTTTCTTTCAATCCAAACAAAACACCAGGTTATGATGGTTTTACAGGGATGTTCTATCAATATTAATGGAGTTTAATCAAAAAGGATGTGTGGCAGCCATACAAGAGGTTATGACAAGTAAGGTGCTCCCTCCCAGTTTTAATAAAACTGTCATCTCCTTGATTCCAAAAGTGAAATATCCTGAATGTATGTCTGAGTTCAAGCCTATTGCCTTATGCACCTTCTTGTATAAAGTGGTGGCAAAAATTATTGAAAATAAAATCAAAGGTCCGCTTCCTAGTCTAATTGCTCTTGAGCAATCTGCTTTTGTGACAGGAAGAAGTATACAAGATAATGTGGTTATTGTTCAAGAATTTTTTCATTTGATTAGAAACAAAAATCAATGAGAAAAAGTAGTCATGGCTTTAAAACTTTATTTGCAGAAAGCATATGATAAAGTTAGTTGGAGGTTTCTTCTTACGCTACTCTCAAAACTAGGTTTTTGTTCCGATTTTGTGAAGCTAATTGGCGAATGAATTACCACTGTTACTCTAGCTATGAAAATTAATGGCAGTGTGGGGAAGATTTTAAGCCTAAAAGAGGAATTAGACAAGGGGACCCTTTGTCCCCTTATTTATTTGTGTTAATCATGGAATTTTTATCCAGAAATCTAAAGGAAGCTCTGAGGAATGGGGAGATGAAGGGGATTAAAGTTACTCAAGAGGCTGAAGTTGTTAGTGTTGGAATAGATGCCCTAGAGGCAATCTAGTTTAGTATGAATTTGTAATTGGCTAGAAATTCATTTATTATTTATTGGATATTTAATATAATGAAGTCCTTAGATTTACAATTGCGTTGTTTATCTTAAATATCCCTAGTCAAGTATAATGATTAAATGGGACAATCATCTATAGACTAGTATGGGGTTGGATTGATATGGAGATATCACGATCCAACACATAGGTGTGCATTACGGAATGTTGCACTGGATTGACCCATCACCGAGAAGGCTACATACACGTTATGTTGAGTCACAAGTGCTTCTCGGGTACAATGGTATTGTCATCCTTAGACTTGAAGTCACTAGATATTCTAGTTGTGGATCATTGTGATCTTGGTAGCGTTAAACGCTACACCGTAACTGGGTAGTTATAAAGGCGTGTACTGGATACAATGAGAAGCAAGCTTAGAGATCGTAGTGGACGTAGAGAGGATTTGCCCCTCCCACATAACGGGAGCAAATATCCAAGGCCACTCGAGGATAGTGCTTATAGAATGTCTGGCCAGACTCAAATAAATCAATATATGGGATATTGATGTTATTTGCACGAATAAGGCTATTCCATGGATCGAGAAACTAGGGATTGGATATACGAGTGTGACTTGTATGTCTCGTGTCCAATCCGGATATGGAGGCAAAGGGATGAGACAATTACTTGTACAAGGTTGTCTAGATGACTATTCTATTAGTTGGCTAGAATGGATGTTTTGCTAGAAACCGCTCCATATTAGCAAATAGTTGCTACCAACTAGATAGAACCTATGGGGTCACACGCTATATAGAGTTGTACTAGATTGTGGAATTAATTAATTGGATTAATTAATTAGAAGGATCACTTTGCAAACCCTTGCAAACTTAGTAGGGACTAATTTGCAAGGAAGGGACTAAATTGAACTCTAGTAGGACTAGAATAAGTCCTTTAGGTAGTTGACAAGGAGTTGTTGGACTATATAAAGGACCCTCCTCCTTCCTTCCCTACAGACTTTATGCTCTAGAGAGAACATAACAAGAGTAGGAGAGAACAAAGGAGAGAGAGAGCAAGCCACAAAGAGGGACGCCGCCCCCTTTGCCGCCGCCCCCTTGTCCCCGACGCCACAAAGGGCCGAGCCCCCTTTTGGTGCCTCGTTTTGCGTGATTCCTTCACCCTCCTTTCATTCCGGTCTAGCACCAAGGAGATTGGAGATCTAGGAACAACTCTAGGCGTGGATCAACTATAGAGAACGTGACACTATTCGCGTTTGAAGTCATCAAGGAGAACCCAAAGGTGTGTTTATGATTTCTTACCTTCACTATCGTTATGCATCTAGACTTGTGATCCTTGGAGGGTTTTGCATGGTTGTTTGTTTGATTATGCTTCCGTTTGCGCGATCCATGAATCAAAACCCTACAGTGGTATCAGAGCCACAGGTCATAGAGCATAAACGTAGTTTATGTGTTACATTCTTGTTGTTTTACACCTTAATTTGTTGTTTATCGCGTAAAACAAGACAAATCAAGCATTGGATGCAATTTGTCAAAGAATTAATCATAACAAGACCCAATTATTGCATTGGATGCATGAATTGGTGAGTTTGAGAAATTTTAGGATCTTAGATCTAGGGTTTGGGCATCCTTGGGGAAGAAGGAGTTCTCCCACAACAAGGAAACAACCAAACTTGGGCTCCAAGCAAGGAGGTTGTTTTGGAAACAACCTCCACAAGGAGGTTCGGCCCCCTAGGGGACCGCCCCCTTGCTTGCCGCCCAAGCTTGGCGCCCTAAGGGGCCGGGCGGCCCTAACCCGCGGGCCTAGCTTGCGGGTTTTGGGCCGGGCCGGCCCTAGGGCTTTATGGTTCACTTATTTGGGCCCGGGCAATTTGATTGTTGGGCCCATGGACCGTTTTAACCCTAGAAATCCTAAAATCAATTAAAATTGACCAAGCGCGTTAAAATTGGATTTTAACTGTTTATGTGCAAATCGCATGGTGATTGGATATGGCCTTAGGATGTGGTTTGATGTGGATGTTTAAATTTTGTGGTTTGGTTTTACGGCCTGCGAGCTGATCAATTAATTGTAATAATTAATTAGGGTTTTATGGCCTGCGTGCCATTTTTTTTCTCAACTTGTGAGATTTATTTTATTTAGTATAGATATTAGCTAGTGCTAGATAAAGTAGATTGTTAGCCAAGATTGGAAAAAGAAGCCCAAAGCCAAAGAAGCCACAAAAGATGGAGCATGGAGCATTCCACATGACTATGAAGGATGGACCAAAAGATCAAGACGCATGGAGATGTGTTTGTTTAGGGTTCATAGATAATTCCATTGGCTTGGAATTATCTTAGTCTAGAAAAGGCCATATCCACATCACGTTTAATTTCTGTTTTTGTGGTTGTTTATTTATTGTCTTATTATTTGTGTGGTTGGTGTATGGATGATGCATGCAATTAGGATAATAAGATAATTAGACAACCCGGATCTATTATTTGGAGTTGTGCCCAAACTCAAATAGATGGATTAGTTGATATTGATCAACAAAATAATTAAAAATTGTGAAAAATCCCTCAAATTTTAAAAATATTGTGTTCTTGCCTTCTCGTTATTTAAACACTCATTATCATCATTATTTATCAAGTTCGTGCGTGCCAAAGCATGGCGACTTGGTTCATAATGATGGAATGCGATGGCACGTAACAATGTGCAATTGTTTAGATAAGAGGTTGAACACAACTAGGCTATTAATTTGATTAAGAAATCTAGAGGCAATCAATTGGGATTATCCATATGGATGGATAAATAAGGAGTTATTTGCCAGGTTGAACCAAGAGTTGCATATGGGATGCAATTGGAATTGTTCCTACCTAAGAAGTAATTGAATTATGGGTGACTTGCCAAAGCAAGCTCATAAGGAGATGAAAAAGATGGATCTTGGCCCACTAGAAAATATAAGGATATTTTCCGCATTAATATCTTGAGGGTTATTAATCCGTAGTAAAATAGTGGGAGCTATATTTAATAAACTAGCCATTATTAAATATAGTCAAAAATTCACAAATACTAAAACTTGCGTATTTTCCTTTTGTAGAATTCCAAATGGCAAACAACTCATAGAGTTCACAACATTCCCTACGATCTGTCCTTGAGAAGGACAAGCTCTCAGGAACCAACTTTCTCGATTGGTACAGAAACTTGAGAATTGTTCTCAAGCAAGAAAAGAAGCTGTACGCAATAGAGGAGCATGTTCCAGAAGGTCCAGAGAATCAGACACCTGCTGCCTTAAAGGCGTATCAAAAGCGTGTTGATGACGCTAATGATGCTGCCTGCCTAATGCTTTGCACCATGACCTCTGAGCTTCAGAAGCAACATGAGAACATGAATGCTGTCGATATGATCGAACATCTAAAGCAGCTCTTCCAAGAGCAGGCGAGGGTAGAGAGGTATGAGGTCTCAAAGGCACTGTTCAAATGTCATCTAGCAGAAGGGAACCCGGTGGGACCCCATGTACTCCGAATGATCGGGTACTTGGAGAATCTCGCCCGGCTTGGGTTCCCGGTCGGCCAAGAGTTGGCAACCGATCTCGTGTTGCAATCGTTGCCCGAGAGTTATGGACAGTTCATTATGAACTATAACATGAACGAGATCGTTAAACCACTGCCAGATTTGCTCAACATGTTGAGGACGGCTGAACAGAGCATCAACAAGGGTAAGGGCAAGGCCATTATGATGGTGCATAAAGGAAAGGGTAAAAAGTTTGCCTCTTCCTCCAAGGGCAAAGGCAAGTCAGTTGCTAAGTCCAAGGAACAAGCCCTTAAGCCTGTTGGTGCCATTGCCAAGGTCGTGACTAAGGGTGAATGTCACTACTGTAGTCAACCTGGACACTGGAGGAGGAACTGCCCAAAATATCTGGAGGACAAGAGGCTTGGAATAGTGATTCCACCACCACCAGGTATTTTTGTTGTAGATGTCAATTTAACTGTCTCTACATCATGGGTATTAGATACTGGATGTGGATCTCATATTTGTCGAAATATGCAGGATCTAATGAGAAGTAAAAGATTGGCTAAAGGGGAGGTAGATCTGCGCGTTGGGAATGGAGCAAAGGTTGCTGCGTTGGCCATAGGCGTTTGCGAGCTATCTCTGCCTTCAGGATTAGTTTTAGAATTAAATAATTGCTATTTTGTGCCTGCTATGAGCAGAAACATTATTTCTATTTCTTGTTTGGACAAGGAAGGTTTTATTATTTCAATAAAGAACAATTGTTGTTCCTTTTATTTGAATAATATACACTATTTTAGTGCGCAATTATTTAATGGACTTTATGTCCTTGATCTAAGTAATCCTGTCTACAACATTAATACCAAGCGGATTAAAATAAATGAGTTAAATCCTGCTTATTTATGGCATTGTCGTTTAGGCCACATAAATGAGAAACGTGTATCTAGACTCCATAAGGATGGATTGCTAGACTCATTTGATTTTGAATCATATGAGACATGTGAGGCTTGTTTGTTGGGAAAAATGACAAAGTCCCCTTTCAATAAGAAAGGTGAGAGGACTAGTGAGCAATTGGCGCTCATACATACTGATGTGTGTGGGCCGTTTGCCACGCCTGCCAGGGGTGGTTATGTCTACTTCATTACATTTACTGATGATTACAGTAGATATGGATTTGTGTACCTTATGAGGGCAAAATCCGAATCCTTTGAAGTGTTCAAAGAATTCAAGAATGAAGTAGAGAAGCAACTTGGCAAAAGTATCAAGGCTCTACGATCAGATCGTGGAGGAGAATACTTAAGCCAAGAGTTTGACGACTATCTTAGAGAGTGTGGGATCGTGTCCCAACTCACTCCACCCGGAACGCCACAATGGAATGGCGTGTCCGAGAGGAGGAATCGAACCCTATTGGATATGGTTCGGTCTATGATGTGTCAAACCGATCTTCCATTATCATTTTGGGGCTACGCTCTATTAAGTGCAGCTTTTACCATTAACCGTGTTCCATCTAAATCAGTCATGAAGACACCATATGAGATGTGGAGTGGGAGGCGTCCCACACTGTCGTTCATGAGGATTTGGGGCTGCGATGTCTATGTAAAACGTTTACAATCAGACAAGCTAGGGCCTAAATCGGATAAGTGTAAATTTGTGGGGTACCCTAAGGAAACTAAGGGATACTACTTCTACAATCCAACCGAGAACAAAGTGTTTGTTGCTCGGACCGGCGTGTTTCTAGAAAGAGAGTTTGTCTCTAAAGAAGCAAGTGGGAGGAATGTAGAACTTGAAGAAGTTCAAGAACCACAAATCACAGAACCGATTATGGAACATGAACAGGAATCACAAGCAGTTGTGGATCCACCTGTTCAGGTAACACAAGAGCTTCGTAGATCTAGTAGAGTGCGCCAGGAACCCGAGAGGTACGGACTTCTCGTAACTGATTCCGGTGACACGATGCTCATAGATGATGAGCCTACTACCTATGAGGAGGCCATGAATGGCCCAGACTCGCAGAAGTGGCTTGAGGCCATGAGATCCGAGATGGAATCCATGTATACCAACAAAGTATGGACTTTGGTGGAACCACCTGATGGGGCGCGGCCCATAGGGTGCAAGTGGGTCTTCAAGAAGAAGATCGACATGGATGGTAATGTGATTACCTATAAGGGCCGATTGGTGGCTAAAGGATTCAGACAGATTCATGGTATTGACTATGATGAAACCTTTTCACCAGTCGCAATGACCAAATCCATCCGAATCCTACTTGCAATTGCAGCATACTACGACTATGAGATTTGGCAGATGGATGTCAAAACAGCATTCCTTTATGGGAATCTCCTCGAGGACGTGTATATGATACAGCCGGAGGGTTTTGAGGATCCAAAGCAAGCCAACAAAGTCTGTAAGCTGCAACGATCCATTTATGGATTGAAGCAAGCTTCTAGGAGTTGGAATCGACGTTTTGATGAAGTGGTCAAAGAGTTTGGCTTCATCAGAAACGAAGATGAGTCTTGTGTCTACAAGAAGGTTAGTGGGAGTTCTGTAGCTTTTCTGGTCTTGTATGTGGATGACATACTACTCATTGGAAACGACATTCCCATGCTGCAATCTGTGAAAGATTGGCTAGGAAAGTGTTTCTCAATGAAGGACTTAGGGGAAGCAGCCTATATACTCGGTATAAAGATCTATAGAGATAGATCTAAAAGGTTGCTAGGCCTAAGTCAAAGTACATATATTGACAAGGTGTTGAAACGGTTCAACATGCAAGATTCCAAGAAGGGATTCTTGCCCATGTCACATGGAATCACTCTTTCGAAGAGTGGTTGTCCTTCCAATGAGATTGAGAAGGAACGCATGAGTAGGATTCCCTATGCCTCGGCCATAGGGTCCATCATGTACGCCATGTTATGTACTAGACCAGATGTGTCATATGCCTTGAGTATGACAAGCAGATACCAATCCAATCCAGGTGAGAGTCACTGGATTGCTGTCAAGAACATCCTAAAGTACTTGAGAAGAACTAAGGATGCCTTCTTGATGTTTGGCGGTGAGGAAGAGTTGCGTGTAAGGGGTTACACTGATGCAAGCTTCCAAACCGATAGAGATGACTTTAGATCACAGTCGGGATATGTGTTTTGCCTGAATGGAGCAGCGGTGAGCTGGAAGAGTTCCAAGCAAGAGACGGTAGCTGATTCTACAACAGAGGCTGAGTACATTGCTGCAAATGGCGCAGCAAAGGAGGCTGTTTGGATCAGAAAGTTTGTTTCTGAACTTGGTGTGGTCCCTAGCATTGCGGATCCAGTGGAGTTGTTCTGTGACAACACTGGGGCGATCGCGCAATCAAAGGAACCAAGATCGCACCAGAAGTCCAAGCATGTGCTCAGGAAGTTTCATCTGATTCGAGATATTATCGATAGAGGAGACGTTCGGATATGCAAGATTCCTACAGATGATAATCTGTCAGACCCGCTTACAAAGCCTCTCACGCAGTGGAAGCATGAAGGGCACACTAGGAGTATGGGCATACGAGATGCGCCAGATTGGCTCTAGTGCAAGTGGGAGACTGTTGGAATAGATGCCCTAGAGGCAATCTAGTTTAGTATGAATTTGTAATTGGCTAGAAATTCATTTATTATTTATTGGATATTTAATATAATGAAGTCCTTAGATTTACAATTGCGTTGTTTATCTTAAATATCCCTAGTCAAGTATAATGATTAAATGGGACAATCATCTATAGACTAGTATGGGGTTGGATTGATATGGAGATATCACGATCCAACACATAGGTGTGCATTACGGAATGTTGCACTGGATTGACCCATCACCGAGAAGGCTACATACACGTTATGTTGAGTCACAAGTGCTTCTCGGGTACAATGGTATTGTCATCCTTAGACTTGAAGTCACTAGATATTCTAGTTGTGGATCATTGTGATCTTGGTAGCGTTAAACGCTACACCGTAACTGGGTAGTTATAAAGGCGTGTACTGGATACAATGAGAAGCAAGCTTAGAGATCGTAGTGGACGTAGAGAGGATTTGCCCCTCCCACATAACGGGAGCAAATATCCAAGGCCACTCGAGGATAGTGCTTATAGAATGTCTGGCCAGACTCAAATAAATCAATATATGGGATATTGATGTTATTTGCACGAATAAGGCTATTCCATGGATCGAGAAACTAGGGATTGGATATACGAGTGTGACTTGTATGTCTCGTGTCCAATCCGGATATGGAGGCAAAGGGATGAGACAATTACTTGTACAAGGTTGTCTAGATGACTATTCTATTAGTTGGCTAGAATGGATGTTTTGCTAGAAACCGCTCCATATTAGCAAATAGTTGCTACCAACTAGATAGAACCTATGGGGTCACACGCTATATAGAGTTGTACTAGATTGTGGAATTAATTAATTGGATTAATTAATTAGAAGGATCACTTTGCAAACCCTTGCAAACTTAGTAGGGACTAATTTGCAAGGAAGGGACTAAATTGAACTCTAGTAGGACTAGAATAAGTCCTTTAG
Source organism: Linanthus parryae (assembly GCA_023055425.1). Classification (NCBI taxonomy): domain Eukaryota; kingdom Viridiplantae; phylum Streptophyta; class Magnoliopsida; order Ericales; family Polemoniaceae; genus Linanthus; species Linanthus parryae. Next base: position 158,900,283 of record JALGPY010000002.1, on the reverse strand, counting down.
GTAGTTGACAAGGAGTTGTTGGACTATATAAAGGACCCTCCTCCTTCCTTCCCTACAGACTTTATGCTCTAGAGAGAACATAACAAGAGTAGGAGAGAACAAAGGAGAGAGAGAGCAAGCCACAAAGAGGGACGCCGCCCCCTTTGCCGCCGCCCCCTTGTCCCCGACGCCACAAAGGGCCGAGCCCCCTTTTGGTGCCTCGTTTTGCGTGATTCCTTCACCCTCCTTTCATTCCGGGCTAGCACCAAGGAGATTGGAGATCTAGGAACAACTCTAGGCGTGGATCAACTATAGAGAACGTGACACTATTCGCGTTTGAAGTCATCAAGGAGAACCCAAAGGTGTGTTTATGATTTCTTACCTTCACTATCGTTATGCATCTAGACTTGTGATCCTTGGAGGGTTTTGCATGGTTGTTTGTTTGATTATGCTTCCGTTTGCGCGATCCATGAATCAAAACCCTACAGTTAGTCACCTATTTTTTGCAGATGATGCTTTTATTTTTCTCCACACTACTATTGATGAGTTGCAGAGCTTCATGTTTATTCTGAGTGAGTTTTGTGCTGCTTCTGGCATGGTGGTGAATATGCATAAATCTGAGATTTTAGCATCCCAAAACTCTTCTAAAGAAGTATTGGAAAGTATGCAAGATTTTTGTCAAATGTTTGTTGTGGAGAAGAACTCAAAATATTTGGGTGTTCCTCTTTTATGGGGTAACTCTAAATATGAAGGAGTGAAGTTTATTTTAGACATAGTGGAGGACAAATTAAAAGGGTGGAATCTGGATTTTTGTATCTCTTGCAGGAAGGGAGGTGATAATTAAGGCAGTAGCTATGGCTTTTGCCTAGCTATGTTATGAGCTGTGTGCTTATGCCTAAGAGTTTTTATGCAAAAATGATAAAGATGATGAGGAATTTCGGGTGGGGAGCAAAGAATGGAGAAACAAATTTGTTAGGTTAGTTGGAGTGAGATGAACCTCCCAAAACATGAGGGGGCTTTGGCCTTTAGGGATCTAATAAGCTTCAATATGGCCATTCTTGCAAAGCAATGTTGGAGAGTGATTCAAAATCCTGATTATTTGTGTGCCCAGCTCTTAAAAGCTCTGCATTTCCCAGGTACCTCTATGCTTGAAGCAAAGTTGGGTAATAACCCTTCTTGGATTTGGAGGAGCCTGTTTGAAGGGTTAAAAGTCATTAAAAAGGTGTGTGTTGGAGGGTTGGTGATGGAAATCGGATAAATGTTTTAGTGACAAGTGGGTGGTTTCTTTGGGTGACTATTTATTACATAAAAATGAAGTTAATGCAGGTTTAAGTAGGATTGCAGACTTGATAAATCATGCTTCTAAATTTTGGAAGGAGAATGTGATTGCAAACTGTTTCAAAGAAAAAAACCCAAGCTATTTTGGCTACACCTATTTCTTGGAATGGAGGTATGGATAAGGTCTTTTGGCCTTTTCAGAAAGATGGAAGCTACTCAGTGAAGACTAGGAATTATGTTGAAAAAACTATGTTACTGGCTGAAGCTTTTAGGGGAAGAAAGGTATGAAGAATTATTTTTTTCTGAAAAGTTCCCCTTCTTTTAGATTTAAAAAATCAGTTTGTAAGAGCGTATGGACTATGAAGTTGCCGCCAAGAATTATAAATTTCTGGTGGAGATGTTGTAGTGGATCCTTAGCCACTGCAACAAATTTGATTAAAAGGGGTGTGGTTTCTCATCTAGATGTAATGTTTGTGATGAGGCTGAGGAAGATGAATGGCATGTTTTCTTGGGGTGTAATTGGACAAGACTGATATGGTGTATATTTGGGCTGAATTTGGAAGGGTGTGAAGATTTACACAATTATTTCAAAAAGTGGTAGTTTATGGTTTACCAGAAGGATAGTAGCCATGACAGAGATGAGGGAATTCTGGAGAAAATTATGCTAATTTGTTGGACAGTTTGGAAAGAGAGAAATGACTTGATTTTCAATAGAAGATCAGTAAACCCTACGAATGTGATCTATGCAATGGAGAAACAATTTATGGAGTATATGCAATGTTATGGAACTAATAAAGAGAAACAGTTGATTCTTTTGTTATTAAGCAAAGATGGTTAGCTCCTCTTCCAGGTCACTTAAAGGGTAATTTTGATGCTTGCTGGGACAAGAATCTTTGCAAATGACTGGGAGCTGGCTAGTTAGAAAGGATAAAGGTGAATTAGTAGACTATAGCTGGATGAAGAATTTTGCTAGCTCTGCTTGTATGGCTGAAGCCAAAGTTTTGAGAGAAGTCGTCTTCCAGAATCTGCAGGTGATGGTTCATATAGAGTTTGAAGTGATTGCAAAAGTTTGATAGACATGGTTCTGGGTAAGGTTTCTATTGACTGGCCATTGGAAGCTATTGTCAGTGATATTCAACTATGTTCTTTAGAAGAACTTTGAAAGTGAAATGGGTGCCCAGAAGTGTTAACGGTTTAGCTAATCTGATTGCTAGATGGGTTAGGAATTGTAATAGTGATGGTAGTGAGATATTTAGAGATCCCAAATTTGTGAAAGGTCTTGCTAAAGATGCTTCAGATGGGGATGTGGATGATTGTATTTGTTAGTTTTGGTTGCTTAATATATTCATTTTGACAAAAAAAAACACACACACAAAACAAAACAAAACAAAACAAAACAAAACAAAACAAAACAAAAGAAAACAAAAGAAACACATAATTGCTCTATGAGAGACGACATATTAAATCGGGCCAAATCCATGCCTAGAACGGGTCCTACCAGCCAAGCATAGGGTCTACAAATCATTTCTCATTTTCTTTTCCTTTTGGATCGTGACAAAACATGAACCGAGTTGTGTTCGTAAAAACTAGCCGCCCTAAACGTGGCTCCACCCAACATCTTTTTGGAAACCAAAAAACAAATTACAATCATTTGCATTGGTCTGTGAGTGTCTTTATATCACAATCTGATACGGATATTCACCCGTCAACACTGACAACGCTACAACAGAATACACTAGAACGCTAATCGCTTAAGTACCTCAACCATTATGCAGACATAGAAAAAACTACTAGTAGCACACGACGAGAAAAAAGGCTCCGTGAGAATCGGAGAGAAAGGAGGATGAAAAACCCTAGGCATGGAGACGGCGCAAGAAGCTTTCGATTCCTTCTCCCTCACGACAAAGGAAGCAACAGTGATCGAGTTTGATGATGACTTCTGCACTCAGGCGGAAAAGGGGTTTGAATGGTGCTTGATCAGACGTTTTCTGACCAATAAAGAAATCGATCCAAGAGCTATGAAGACTTTCTTTCGTAGAGTCTGGAACAACGGGGAACAAATCAACTTCTTCAATGTAAGTAGGAATACTTTTCTCTTCAAGTTTCCGAATAAGGCACTTCTGGATCGGATCGCCTCGGGGGGACCATGTGTTTTCGACGGAGCTATGCTTATGATAAAACCTTGGTCTCTCGGAGACGAGACTGAAAAACCTAGATTCGAAACTATGGATGTGTGGGTGCAAGTACATAACCTACCAGTCCACTTGGTACTGGAACAAGCGGGACGTAAAGCCGTACAAAATATAGGGGACATCCTGCAGTCAGATCCAAAGGTGGATAGTGAAGGTTTGCAAAACTACGTACGTGTTAGGGTTCGAATGCCTCTATTTGAACCATTACCGCGCGACGTTTATGTGACTATCAAAAAGAAGCAAACCTGGCTCGATTTCAAGTATGAAAGAGTCCCAAACGTTTGTTGTTGGTGTGGCTATTTATATCACTATAGCCGAGACTGTGATAAGAAGAAGGAGGAGAACGAGGTAAATGAGGATGAGGGATATGGAGATTGGATGTTGTACCATCCTCCAAAGAAGAACAGAGGGACACAAGTCGAGACTGAGAAGAGAAAGTCAAAGAGAACAGAGAAGGAGACAAACCATGAAATGGAAGAGAGAACAGAAGACACAATAGATCTCAACAAAGAGGCAAACGGGATGGAAGAAACTCCACGCAGAAAAGATGGTGAGGGGGCCAACTCGCAGGAAGTGACAATGAGGAACAACACAGAGTTCGAAGAAAACCCAGAACCTGTTATGGAAGCACAAGGAGAAAACAACAAAGTAGAGGGGGTGAACGAAAGGGAGGGTACAAAGGAGGCAGGGGAGGAAGCCAAAGAGAAGAAGCAATCCTCAAAGACAACTGAGAAAGATACAGAAGCCACGAATACGGGGGGTTACGGCTCTAATCAAGTCAATTGAAAAAGGGCCTGGTGGCGGGTTGAATGACGAAGCTGACAACAGTGCTCAAAGGGCTCTTCCAAAGTTAAACTGGAAGGATGCGGCTAGGAAGGGGGCAAAAGCAGCAATGGAGAAAGCACTACCATCACCGAAACGTAAAGTAGGAGAAGGATTTAACTTCAGCCCACCTCCAACCCAAGCGGCTAGCTCAAAAGGCGGGAACAAAAGCAAGGCAGTTAACTTGGAGAGAAGGATGATACAAGCAACAACAACAAAAAACAGAGAGGATGAAAGCTCCTCTCACTAACCATCTGCAACAACGGCGGCGCCTGAGAATCAGGGCCGCCGAGCACAATGAGTCTACTAAGTTGGAACGTACGAGGATTGGGGAAACCTCGTGCGGTCCGGGCCTTGAAGGAGCAGGTGAGACTCCTTTCCCCAAACATCGTCTTCTTAATGGAGACAAAACTCTCACAGTTGGAGATGGAGAAAGTCAAGAATAAGGTGGGGTATGCAAACGGAATCTATAGGGGTGCCATTCAGAGAAGAGGTGGGCTAGCACTACTTTGGGATGCCAAAGTAGAAGTAAAGTTCACAAATTTCTCGCAATTCCACATAGATGCGATGGTGGAAGAGGAAGACGGGTTCACTTGGAAACTCACGGGTTTTTATGGCGACCCGGACAAAGAGAAGAGATACAACACCTGGGAATTGCTCCGGAAAATTGCCCCAGTCCCGGGTACGGCATGGTGCATATGCGGAGACTTTAATGCGATTTCAAATTTTGATGAGAAAGAAAGAGGCCGATTCGCAAACTACAGCCAATTAAATGCGTTCAATGAAGTAATACAAGAGCTCAAGATGATAGACTTGGGTTTTGCAGGCCCAAAGTACACATGGACAAACAATCATGAAAACGAGGATAATATCAAAGAAAGGTTAGATCGAGTACTTGCGAATATAGATTGGCTGGACAAATTTCGAGGTGCGAGGGTGACACACCAAGTGAGTATGAGGTCTGATCATAGACCCATACTGCTTGAATGGGCAATGCAGGAAAACAAGAGAAGAAAGAGAAGGTTTCACTATGAAAACATGTGGAAAACACACAGCCAGTTTCAAGAGGTGGTGACGGCAGCATGGTCAAAAGATGAAGATGACAACTTGGGGCAGAAACTGAAGACGATGGCTAGAAACTGCCAGAAGTGGAACAAAAAACCTCCGGATCGGTTAAAAAACATATTAGTATAATGAGGGGTAGAAAAGCTCATCTGGAGGGACAAAGACAAACGAAAAGAGTGCTCGAAGAATTAAAGGTCATCAAAAAGCAGTATGAAGAACTGATCCTGAAAGAAGAGTTGATGTGGAGACAACGAGCAAGAGTGGATTGGCTGAAGCAAGGAGACAAAAATACAAAGTTCTTCCACAGAAAAGCCACTATCAGGAAGGCCAGGAACCGCTGCAGGGGTATAGAGGCAGAGGACGGTACATGGATGAGCAAAGAAGATGAGATAATTGGTTGTTTCGAGAAACACTTCCAGAAATTGTTTACGTCCCAAAAGTTAAACCAAGAAGATATTGCAGCTTTTCTGGGCGAACAACACAATGCCCTGACCAGTGAAGAGACTGGAAAAATGGAACAAAAATACACAGCGGAGGAGGTTAAAATCGCGCTCTTTCAGATGGGGCCGGACAAGGCCCCAGGAAGAGACGGGTTCACTGCTGGTTTTTACCAACAGAATTGGAACACGGTAGGGGAGGTCACCACAAAGGCCTGCTTAAGAATACTTAACGAAGGAGAAGAACTAGGGGATTTCAACAGAACCATTCTGGCACTTTTCCCAAAAACCAAGCAAACCCGAAAGCCGGCTGATTTCAGGCCAATCAGCGTTTGCTCAGTTATCTACAAGATAGTAGCAAAAACTATGGCCAACAGATTGAAATTGGTTCCAGGAAGTATTATCAGCGACAATCAAAGTGCCTTCGTCCCGGGAAGACTCATTACTGACAATATTATCACGGCCTTCGAGGTAATTCACTCTATCAAGACTAGAAAGAAGGGGAAGAAAGGTGCTATGGCCCTAAAGATTGATATGGCAAAAGCATACGATAGAGTAGAATGGGAGTTCCTCTTATCAGCTCTTGAGCACTTGGGTTTCGGTCCAACCTTTACCAACTTAGTCTATAGGTGTATCTCTACGGTCACCTATGAGTTTTGTCGTGATGGTGAAATTACCGGGAGAGTTGTCCCGGAGAGGGGGCTGAGGCATGGTTGCCCCTTATCCCCATACTTGTTCGTTATTTGTGGAGAAATGTTGTCGAGGGCTGTCACGGCGGCAGTAGAGGAAGGAAGAATCAAGGCCGTGACAGCCTCTCGGGGAGGACCAGTGGTCTCCACCTATTTTTTGCTGACGACTCTATGCTTTTTCTACATGCTACAATACAAGATATTACAGCTTTACAACGAATAATGGATGATTATGGAAAAGCATCTGGACAGGCCATCAATGCGACGAAGTCAGAAGTCGTCTTCTCTCCAAACGTGCCCACAGAGGTGAAGGAGGAGATAACCGGTGTGGAGTTCCTGAAACAGATGAGCACGATCAATATCAGGGATTGCCAACTACAATAGGTAAACAGAAATCAATAAATTTTGTAACAATTATTGATAAAGTTATCAGCAGATTAAAGGGGTGGAAAGAAAAGATGCTGTCTATTGGTGGTCGAGAAGTGCTTATAAAAGCAGTGGCTAATGCAGTCCCCTGCTACGCGATGTCATGTTTTAAGTTACCGGACAACATTTGTGACAAGATTGAGGCTAAGATTCGACAATTCTGGTGGAGTAACAACAGTAAAGAAAGAGGGATCGCCTGGGTTCAGTGGAGGAAAGTTCAAGACCCAGTTGACCAAGGGGGTTTAGCCATGCGAGATTTTAAGGTCTTCAATGAGGCAATGCTAGCCAAGCAGGCTTGGTGAATACATCAAAACCCAAATTCTCTTATGTCCCGAGTTGTCAAAGCGAAATATTTCGCAACTAAAGATATATGGAGTGCAGAAGAAGGAAGCGCACCTAGTTTCGCATGGAGAAGCATACTACATGGGAGGACGATGATGCAGCTAGGCATGAGATGGCAGGTAGGAGATGAGAGAAGAATCAAGCTCACAGACCCCTGGCTGCAACGAGAACCCACATTTAAACCCACATTTAAACTTACGACTGTTAGGCATGACATTGGTGCACTTACAGTGTCTGAACTAATAGACAGAGACAATAAAAGTTGGGATCTCCAGAAGATGCAACAATACCTGAATGAAATGGATGAAGAAGAAATCAGTGGTATTAGACTTCCCAATTGTGAAACTGAAGACCGCTGGAGATGGCACTTCACAGAGTCCGGGGATTACACGGTAAAATCAGGGTACAAAAATGCGTTTGAAAAGAAAAGAAGAGATGAGAACATGGGTGAATGCTCAGTCAAGAAACAAAACGGATACAAGAAGATGTGGAAGCTGAAAATGGAGAAAAAGATCACACACCTGGTCTGGAGATTAGCCCAGGGAGCCCTTCCCATTGCTACAGAACTTAGAAAGAGGGGAGTGAATGTGGATTACAATTGCAAGCTGTGTCACAAATATGCAGAAACAATAGACCATCTCTTCTTGGAATGCACGGTGGCGAAATCGATCTGGAGGCAAACGATGGGAGACCAGTTCCTACAATCAGAACCGATAAATGTCTCAGATCTAGTGCACAAAAAGTTAAACCAAGTAAAGGAAGAAGAAGCAATCCATCTTTGTATAGTACTGTGGGGCATTTGGCAGCTAAGAAACAAAGTAACCTTCACAAATTCGACAACACCCATTGAAGATGTACTAGATCTGATTCAAAAGAAAGTGGAAGACCAAGAGATCAGGTGGCACGGGGAACTTATCTTAAAGGAACAAGCATGCAAATCCACCAAAGCTGATATTATCATTCACTTCGACGGAGGATGGAACCCCCAAACCAAGAAGAGTGCTGCTGGAGTGATTGCACGAGACAGAGAAGGCAACTGCATCTATGCGTCGGCCAAACGGACGGCTAGAAGCGAGAATGTGATGGAGGCAGAGGCGCTAGCTGGTTTAGAGGCATTCCGCTACGGAATCAAGATCAATGACAAAAAAATCGCCATTGTCGGCGATGCAAAGCTCTTCCTGGAGATGCTAGAGAGAGAAAGAAAGGGAGGAACTAATGAGGACCTGAGTGACTCAAAGAGATTAAGACGGAAGTGATTCAGCTTTCGAAGCAAATTCGGGATCTCGAGGTGGAAGTGTGTGGCCGAGAATTAAATACCGTGGCACATTCCCTAGCAGAGCACGCGGCAACACTTCCCAATGACACCGAGTGGATAGCTACACAATCTGTTTGGTTGTCGTTAATAGCCAAGAAAGATGTAACCCGGTTTATTTCTTTTGCTTCTTGAGCTATAAAGCACCCATTTCTCAAAAAAAAAAAAAAAAAAAAAAAAAAACACACATTATGCAGACATAGTTTATTGTATCTATTTATTTAGTTGTCGGGTCATGGACCAAATTTTCTTAAAACGGTTCTTTTCGAAGCCCGTTTAGTTGAACCGTTTTCAGTTATGTCTTTTTTTAAGTCTTATAATTTCACAATTTCAAAATAAATCAAATAAGAAATTAAGTGTAGTGTTTATTTTTTCCGTGTATATTCGTGTTTTTGTGCCCGATCTATAGCAAATCTGATATTAATTGGTGGTGCTTTCATTAATTATCGCCATAAACAACTGGTGCATTCGTCATGACCACGGAAGACGGAATTTCACAAAATCTTGCGGAACAACTGCTTGCTGCAATGGGACGAATGGAGACCCGACTCGGCAATGTCGAGAGCGAAATCACCGAACTCAAAACCCTCAGGTCGTAGTCACCGCTTACTACCCAGATGAACCCACCAGCAGCAGGTCATCCGGCGACCTCAGGGACAGCGCCACCACCAGTTTCGCAGAAGCCAACCGTCATCGAGCCACCACCCATTCCGGCCAACAACCAGGCGCTAACATCGCTGCTGAGCGCCCACCAGCAGTTCCAGGAGTGGTTTGCCGCCTGCGTCGCGGCCTTCGAGAGGCTCCAGTCACCAGCCTTGGCCCTCCCTGTCGCTACTCCGACGCTTGCCACAGCCCCAACACACCCAGCCGCACCTACCATCGGTCACCCACTGTTTTGGACGGGACATGAGGGAATTATGGCTGAAAATCATTTTGGTCTCACTGGGCTGACTTCACATGGTAACCCTTATTCCACTTACAATAATCATCAGCCCACTTTAAATCAAATTGGATCACCTTCTTACTTAAGCCCATTGGCTACTCTTGGTGAGCCTACTTTCATTACATAGGCTACTCATGACACAGCAAGGGCCCAATCTCCACGTAATCAACACATTTTCGTGGGTACAGACACGCGCAACCATAAACTCCGTGTGGAGGCGCCAAAATTCTCCGGTACGGATCCCCACACTTGAATTTTTAAAATACGGCAGTATTTTAATTATTGTCGACAACGCCACGTCGGAGTCCACGGGAACGCCAACCGCCCAAGTACCTCAAACATTACATTACGCAGGCATAGTTTATTGTATTTTATTTATTTAGTTGTTGAGTCATGGACCGGGTTTTCTTTAAACAGTTATTTCTCGTGCCTATTAGTCTAAACATTTTAGGTTAGGTCAATCTTTTTCAGTTTACGTCTTGTAATTTCACAATGTCTTAATCAATCAATGAAGAAATTAAGCGTCATTTTTAATTTCTTCTTTGTCGAATCATGTGTGTTCGTGTTTGTGTGCCCACAATCTTAAGAAGTTCATCTTAAGAAACTGTACATGAAAACAAATCAACTCCGTTCAGCGTAATTGTAAATCTTCTCATATTCAGGAAACTTGTTTCTGCACGACTAGAACAGAAAATATTCACATCCTCGAGACATCATACAGACAAAGGCACAAAGCATAGAAAGAATACGATGTTCCACTTCTAAAAACCAAGATAAAGCACACATACAACTTCCTCTAATCTCGACACTAACAGCATCTAAGGATTGTCGAAACTATACATGATTGATCTTACCAATCCCTTTCTAGTTCGCCTAGCCTTCCAAATCTCTGTGAAGCATCTTCTCTTGATTCTCTTCTTCTGCATAAACATCTTTGAGCAAATCAACACCTATTGTGTATTGGATCACAACCTCTTCTAACTTTTCGTTTGCTTGATCGGTCCGGATCAAATTTGCTGGTTCTCGGTTTCTTCTCTTTAGTACTCAAACCCTGCGTGGCAACTGCCTTCAGCGCCCGTTTCTGCGGTCGAATTAGAACCAGCTGGTTGATACTTCTCAGGCAAGTAGAAATTACCTTAGCTGGTTCAATCACTAAGAAGCCAACACAAACCATGAAGATAAACAAACTTTTACCTCTGAATATTACCATGGTTTTGTTTTTTTTGCAAAAGCAAAGAAACAGAAGAAGTGGTACTCGTATTTATTTTCTCAAGTGACGGGACAGTGAGAATAAGGTTCCGCTATAGCTTTCTATGATTTGGGGTGGTGTTTTGAAGCATAAAGAAGAGTAAGTTTTAAGATACTTCCTTATCATATGCATTTTGCTATGGTAATGTAAATTTAAAAAAAGGCTGTTATAGTTGAGAGAATCGGAATTTGGGGGGAATATATAAAAGGGTTTGGAACAACACCACTGAGAAGCTAAGCATCTTTATTCATTTCTCAGCCACAACAAACACATCTATCATTTTCCCGGCTGCTTTGTCTTCTACAACTAACATTTGGTGTGTTATAATCTTGGAGCGGAAGAAAAATATTGTGTATTCAACTTGTGAAATTGGGAGCTATATATATATATATATATATATATATATATATATATATATATATACACACGAGGAAAGTCAATATCTAACATTAACACAATAATAATATCATAACAACCCCCTCAAACTGAAGCGGAAGTTTGGAGACTAGATCACGAAAACACCATGGCAGACGAGACTTCGTGGAGACTAGATCACGAAAACACCATTGGTGTAGACCGAGCAGAGAAACGAAGACCGCAAAACAAACCTTGACGTAATAAAGAATCCGAAGAATAGCATAATGTGTGGATCGTGGACAGTGGGAAACTAACTGACCAGATGAACAATATATTGTAAGTCAGGACGAGTAACCGTGAGATCAACCAGACTACCAACAATCTCTCGAAATCGAGTAGGATAAGAGAGAGATTCATTGGTTAGTCATGCAGAGGAAGAAAATCAGAGCATACTTGGTCTGAGATAGAGTAACTGTCAGCATCAAAAGTAACGTCGAGACCCAAGAAATAGCTGAGAGGCCCCAAGTCTTTCATCTCGAAATGGCGGTTCAAGGACTTATGTATCTCACGAATACCAACGAGATCATCCCCGGTAATGATAATAATGCCATGATTCGTATGACGGATGAAAAAAGTTGAGTCATAAGCACTAGAGTAGAACCCAAGTTGTAGCATAGTAGAATTGAATTATGAAACCAAGCCCGAGGAGCTTGCTTCAGATCATATAATGCACAACGTATGAGACATATCTGTGAGGGGTGAACATTGAGACCAGGGGAGGTTTCATATATACCTCCTCCGTAAGATCACTATTAAGAAATGCATTCTTAACATCCATCTGGAATAAGGTCCAATATCGGATAGCAGCTTCAATAATTAGAGTACAAACCGAGGTAAGAAGAGAAACTAGAGAAAAGGTCTTCTCACACTCAATACCATACTCCTCTATGAAACCTCTAGCTACTAGTTGATCCTTAAATCGATCAAGGAACCATCATTCCTAGTCTTGATCTTATACACCCACATGTAACCAACTACAGTCTTACCAGAAGGTATTGAAACCAAGTCCCAAGTATGATTTTGTGCGGGATAAGCCAACTCATCTTGAATTGCTTTTCGTCACATAGGGTCAGACAAGCTTCCTAATAGGATTCTGGTTCATTATGCTGAACAACAGAAGAAGTGACATAATCACGAAGCCAAAAAGGTTATCTGCGTTCTGTGGTGAACGACGAATTGTAGAAGAAGCATTCTCATTTGTTTCACTCTCGAGATCTGAGGAGACATCATCTGCTGAATCAAAAACCAAAGTTAGAGCTTGTGAAGTACAAAGAGTAACATGAGCAGAAGAACTTCGAACAGGATCATGTGTAGTTGGAGCAAGAACAGTAACAGGAGCATGCGAAGCAGAAACATAACCATGTATGACTGAAGCATGAGTAGGGTAGAGAACTTCATCAACCAACAAATTGGGAAGAGAAGTCTACGACGAAAATGAACTATCGACTAAAGAATCGTCGACGAATGGATCAAATGACAGATCTTAAGATGCGGATGATCAACGTTGGTGGAAACATCGAAGGAAGAAACTGTAGAGAACATCTTATGCTCCATAAACACCATGTGGAAAGAGAGTCGAAGACGCTTCGACACTGGATCCCAACATCGATATCCTTTATGCTCGATACCAATCCAAGAAAACAACACATTCTTGATCGGGGTTTTTGCTCTCTATCTCCAACCGCAGGAGATGAGGGACCAGGCGTGTACCCCGGCCCTGATTCACATGTGGAATGGGGCCGTAAGGGGTCCACAAGAGTTAGTAAGCCGTGTTCGGGAAACTTTCTCATCCCAATTAGTGTGGGCCGCATGAGTGAATCGTAAAGTACACATTTCGGGACGGTAGGGGTACATAAGATAAGGTACATAAATGGAGCCCTAAACTAGAATAGAATATGAACTGGGGCGTAAATGGGGATACGTAAATTGGTGCGTAAAATAAGTGTACATGTACTCATTTCTGCTAACGGGGTTACGTAAATAGGTGGTAGGACCAGTCGAACCAGTGGTTTTCTAACATTTCTTGTACTTGGGCAAGTCCGCGAAGAAGAGGTGTACACCCTAATTTAGTAAAAGGGATTCGTTAGTGATCCGTGCAGTATAATAGGTGACCGTGGGGCTAGGAAAAGCTCTCGCTTGTAACGCGACGGATGTGTCTTTGCGATGTGACACTCTTCGCTCTCGCTTGCAATGGGGCTAGAAAAAGGTACGCAACCAGAGGCTACTGTTGGTTGCGCACCTTTTCCATGATGGGTCAGCGAGGAAATGGGAACAGCGGCTTAAGCCATTAGGTGTAGGCGTGGTGGAATCTTCTAGTTCTTCCTATTTTACCCAAAATCGATCGATCTAGCCATGAGCAGGTTGAAGAGGGTACAAGCCCCCTTGGAGGACCGAACCCACGTATGTGGCAAAATACGGGGTTAATCTATATTGTCGAGACATGCATCCCCACAGAAGAATAGTTCCCCTGCCTTATTTGCCAGCAGATAAGTCATCGAAGTCTCGTCTATTAGCGTTGGGAATAGAGGGGATGTCGCGTACTCCCCTTCCCATTTTTAACCGACAGCGATCTACCTATTTTACCTTGACATGCATACTTTTTAATGATGATGAGCTCTAACAACTACCGCACCAGGTGTGACCTTGCCATTGGGTGACCGGTCCAGCAATATATGTCCTGATCTGATTTACAGCTCGAAGGGGGGCGTAAGGGCTCCACTGGGATGGAATTGGAGGCAACGAATTAATCCCGTTCCTGCATCTATTATGCTCGTGAGGATGAAGAAGAAAAAAACACACACTTACAAGACCCAAAGAAAAGAATAACCCGTGCACATACCATATAACTTTTTAACACTAAGTCTATTCTTAAGAACACGTGTAGGAACCCGATTGATAGTACAAAGCTATTAAAGCAGCCACCCCCCCCCCCCAAAGAGCTCTGGACATGAAGAAGAAAATAAGAGAACACTAGTCGTATCAGGATATGGGTGTTTTTGCGTTTTGCATGTCCATTATGCTTAGATGTGTCGGAACAAGATATGGGGAGAAGATTCCCATGCTTGTGAATAGTAGCCAAGAACTCAGAAGACTTATACTCCATCGCATTATCAGTCTGAAAAACTTTAATTGGACACGAGAACCAAGTCTGGACCATAGCTGCAAAGTCAAAATAGTTTTGATCCAACTCTGAACGATTCTTCATTTGAGATATCCAAGTATACCGAGTAAAGTCATCCACATATATAACAAATTATCTTGATCCACCCGTTGTGCCATGAGGGAAAGGCCCCCAAACATCTGAATGAAGTAGATCAAAAGGTGTTGAGGAAGATGTCACACTTTTGCGAAAAATGCAAAGCATGCTGTTTGGCTAAGTGACAAGGCACACAGTAAAGATGCTCATCCTCGACAGTGCCTAATTTACGAATGGAGACAAGGGAACGAACACGTCCAATAAAAGCATAACCCAATCTTAAATGCCCCAAGTGAAGAGAAGATGATACCGGAGATGTGGCTGCAGCAACTGAAGAAGTCGATTGGAGAGTGAGACTTGTGAGTTTGAATACTCGTCCTACTTTACGTCCAAAGCCAAGTGTCTTTCCGGTTTGAGGATCCTGCATACGACACCCACTAGAGAAAAATATAACATTCAAGCCAAGTTCACATATTTTTTCAATAGATACAAGATTCAGAGCAAGATCTGGAACTAAAAATCTATCAAAGAGTGATAGATTATCTTGTGAGATACCCCATTATGAGTAACGCTCATACGAGAACCATCAGCAGTATGGATAGTTGGATTGATAGAAGTATTATGTTGAGAACTAAATATATCCGGATTAGAAGTCATATGATTGCAACATCTTAGTCAAAATACCAAGACTCGTTACCTAATGTGGGAGATAGAGAAGTAGAATGAGTCTTCTCACTAGCTGTATCAAGGATGCCCTTGAGAATAATGGTCAATCTAGAGAACGATGAATCACCAAGAGGAGATAGGGTAGGACCCGATTTTAGTGATTGATCAGGTTTGGACCGAAATCAAGGATTCTCAAGGCATTGAGACAAGTAGTACTCAGGGTGCTTATGTCCACAAAATCGACAATGACTAATTGGGAAATATAGGAGTCTATGCCCATTCGCATGACTACATGAGATATACTTCTCCAAAATATTCAATACACGACGAGAAGCATCATATCTATCCATTTTGATAAGTCAGCAACTCAAAAAAAAAAAAAAAAAAAGCCAACAACGTGGGTAAAATACTCCTAAAATAGTTAGATACGGTAACTATCAATCCGAATCTCGCAAAACAGAGACCGGAAACAGAACTAGTGAGTAAAAACACCTTGTGAATTAAGGTGTTCCAATTCAAATCCGGAGAAAACCGTCTGAAAATTGCAAGTCAAAGCGTGCTAACTTGAATGGAAAGGAAGTGGGACGGAACGGCTGAGGCTGAGCCAGATCTGCTGCTAAAACTACTTCAGTAGCCATGGATAAGTCGTGAGCCACGAAACAGCTTCGAAATCTGGGAACTCAAAGGCGCTGGAAGACGGCTTCAGGAGCCAAGACGGAGCCAAAGCTGGGACGCGTGCTGATCTGGGACGCGCTGAGTTGGCGCGTGATGTCGGCAGGCGGAGATTCAAAAGTTTGGACAACGTGTGAAGGCGCGTTCGGCTCTAATCACCGGGATAATTTTGCGTATTGGCTCGGAACTCAATTCTGAGTAGACTGGAGGTGCGAATGTGATTGAACGACAATCGTAAGATAATCGAATCACGAACAACCCGTGGTTAACTACGGATGAAGAAGCGAGACGGAAACGAGACCGGAAAATAAAAGAGACTGAAACCCTATGACTGTTTGATATATATATATATATATATATATATATATATATATATATATATATATATATATATATATATATATATATATATATATATAGACTAAACTAAATCTCTATACAAGGAAAGTCAATATCTAACATTAATTCAATAACAAGGTGAGTCTCATGCAAGGGCGGCTCCAAGATTTTGGCACATTGCAGTCTGATGTAGTAGTCCGGTTATTTAGATAATGGTATTTTTGATGAACTTAAAATAGTGGGAGTTTTTGTGTGATTTCTATTGAGGCTAAAACTGTAATTTTGAAAAGGTTATTGGCGGCTGTTCTCCCGCTACCCTCCATATGGCGATGGTCTCTTGGACAGTTCGAGACTTGATTCAGAAGTCTATTGGACTCATCTTGAGTTTGGCAATCCGGGTCTTCATAAAAAGCTAGCTCAAGACAATCAAACCTTTCATAGATCAAGGGTTTGGACTGTTCAATGGTCTTCTTAATCTTAAAGGTTGGCTGCAGATAGGGTGGTAGCTCAAGTGGTAGAGCGTTGAAAACCCCAGCATGAGGTCTCGGGTTCAACCACTATTCCTTCCCCTTTCACATCCGAAGTACACACAAATTCAAGTTTTGTGTTGCGAGATCAACAACTAAGAGAGCTAATTTGGCTTCCTTCAGGTATCTCCCGAGATCATGTCAATACGTATTTTTTCAAATTTGATGATGTGATAATGGAACAAAACACAAATCTGTTATCGAACTAAACATAGAAGAAAACTGCAAATCATGGGAATTATCTGATTCGACCTAACGCGGCTCTATCCTCATGTTATGATAATTTTGATCATCCCCTTATGCAGAGTACTTAATTCTACTTATACGCAAGTTGCATGATGGATTTGAATGGTCCAAGATTTAAATGCTCTTTTGGATTTTTAACTCAGTATGCTGATTCTCTTGTTCCTTCTATAACTTGGCAGTTTAAAGTGAAAAAAGTTTGATTGTCCTTCATGTAAAATGTTCCAAAATTCTCACATTCATCTCCACTACAGAAAGGTGTTATCATCTATGAACATCCGATTCCCAATTTCCATCTATTTTTTGACTGCACGACACGATAGCTGCTGATTAGACACTTTATTCTTGTGCATGACATCGTCAGAGCCGGCTTTAGCAGTAAGCAGCTAAAGCAGTTGCTTGGGGCACCATATTGTAGGGGGGCACCAAGTTGTAGGGGGCACTTAGTTTTTTTAAATATAAGTGTGTTGTGGTAATTACAGTGTAATCAATATTGTTAATGCTTCCCCTAAAAACTATTGTTAATGTTGCTTTGAATAGAAAAGTCAAAACATATTAATGTGTCCTAGTCTCCTTCACCATCAGCCCTTCCCGGCTTGCATTTAAGATTCATCGGTGATGCTTTCTCCCTCACTTAATTTCTCCTCAAATCTCTCAAACTGTTTCCTCTACTCTAAGACTCTAGCAACAATTATAAATGTTGCATAGTTTATCATGATTATGCTAATAAGTAAATATCTCAAAAAGTTTCTCTAAAAAGAATCTCAAAAAATGCTAATAAGTTTTAATATATTTCGTTCCCTATGAAAAAAAAAACTTGTCCGCAGTTCACCAAATGATCACACTTTCAATGTTAGATTTCTAAGTTAATAAAATCACTCTCTACCATGTTGAAGTTCCTTTTTTGACTTTCATGTATGCTGAAGTTCCTCGATTCTCCAAGATCTGTGTTCGGCGATGCTAAAAGTTGAAAAACTTATTTGGCTGCCAAACAAATTACTCAATTTTTCATCAAAATTTCTCTTTAATCCCTAGTTGGATATCTTCAGTTCTTTAGAAGAAGTGAAGAACTGAGGGCATTTTGCGTAACGTGTGTCAGAGTAGTATCTCAATTTGGATGAGATACTAAGTTGATTAATTATTTTTCAATTTTAGTTGAGATTCGAGTTTTTCAAACTGGCAATTACATTCACTGGATCGATCTACTTACATCTGTTTCTCATTTTTCTAAAAAAAAAAACTACTTCTTTTTATTTTTTTATCTTCTACTATTAAGTTCATATGAAATAGTTAACTAAGTAAGAGCTAGCAAAATTTTAACTAGTATGGACTTTAGCTAAGATGGTCTTTTAGTGCTGCACAAATATGTAGGGTAAAAGTTATACAAATTTACTTATTAATTTAAAGTAGAAGAAAGATATTTTTTTTTAAATAACTACTACTGACTACATGTGTCATCATAATATGTAATATATTGAGCTGTCATTTAGTTTATGCATTTCTAATGCATAGATTCATTTATATATTTTTTGTGGTTTACTAATTTTAAGTTTGACATATGTAAAGGGCATCGAGTTTTTATTTCGCTTAGGGCAACAAAAAACTTAAGGCCGGCCCTGGACATCGTTGTTTGATCATATACCTGATTACGATGGTTTAACTAATTCTTTGGATGACCTAACACAAAATGTTATTAATATGGAATTGCAGCCGAGATCTACAACATCAAGTGCACCTCAACTGAGTTCTTCTGATTGCGAAAGGAGAGAAGCTATAACATAGCACGAGAAGCAACAACTTTGTCTTACACCATTTCAAGTGCACCTAAAGAGAGACATCAGACAAGTGAACCTGATTGCGAAAGTAGAGAAGCTATAATATAGCAGGAGAAGCAACAACTTTGTCTTGCACCAGTTCAAGTGCACCTAAAGAGAGACATCAGACAAGTGAACCTGCAATTCAATATACCTACCTGTTGAAACAAAATTAAAGAAACAGAACCAAATTCATTTTCATTGACATTTTTCATCCTAACACAAACTCAGAAGTACACTTAAGAGCACAAGAGACTACCAAATTAAGCTCAAACTGGAATATTCACGAAATATAAGGTAGAAAAAAAAAAAAAAAAAGAAAGAAACAAGGAGGAAATTCACGAATCACAGCCTCCCCGATAACATTCCAACTCGATGATGGGAGCTGAAGAAGCCTTCCCGATAACATTCCAACTCAACTGAGTTCTTCTGATTGCGAAAGGAGAGAAGCTATAACATAGCACGAGAAGCAACAACTTTGTCTTACACCATTTCAAGTGCACCTAAAGAGAGACATCAGACAAGTGAACCTGATTGCGAAAGTAGAGAAGCTATAATATAGCAGGAGAAGCAACAACTTTGTCTTGCACCAGTTCAAGTGCACCTAAAGAGAGACATCAGACAAGTGAACCTGCAATTCAATATACCTACCTGTTGAAACAAAATTAAAGAAACAGAACCAAATTCATTTTCATTGACATTTTTCATCCTAACACAAACTCAGAAGTACACTTAAGAGCACAAGAGACTACCAAATTAAGCTCAAACTGGAATATTCACGAAATATAAGGTAGAAAAAAAAAAAAAAATAAAGAAACAAGGAGGAAATTCACGAATCACAGCCTCCCCGATAACATTCCAACTCGATGATGGGAGCTGAAGAAGCCTTCCCCCCTTGAGACCACCATTAACACCATCCACAGTAGTTTTTTTTACTCGTCAGTAACTCGGGATTCTTCAAACTGTTTCCTGGTGTGGATTCATTGTGGTTGCTGACGCTATTGTGAAGTGTAGACCCCTTGCCTGTCCTGATTGCACCACGAATGCAAATTGTGTCGCTGCCAGCGCCGCAGCCTCCTATTTCCCAACAAGGGCAACCAAAATTTCAAAATTTGGTGTGGGGAAAAAAGAAGATTTTGGTAATGTATTCGGATACTAACCTGTCTCTGTCTTCGTCGCTGCAAGATGCTGATGGCCCAGGCCATAATGTAGCATGGGAGAAGGAACCCAGCAGCCCGAAGCAAGAAAAGCTGCAAAATCTAGGGTTTTAAACAGTTTGCCAAACAAGACCGGATCACATGAGACCTCATAGAAGAAACTTCTAAATACACTTACAGAGAAGAATGTGGATGCATCATCATCTCCGTCGCCGTCGGTCACCGACAGTGCATGCCTCATAAGCAGTAGGGCCATTAACTGCCAATCCCCAAGTGCAAGGTAAAATCAGACTTTTGCATTCCATCATTATTGGTAACATCAAACTTAAGACAGAACTAATGACCGAGGCTTGTTAAGCGAAAGCTTCTCGAGAAGGTATCAATCATCATGGAGATGAATATTCTTTGTTTGAAAGTTACGAAAATAGCCCAAACATGTTTACACAGACCGCTCACGTGTAGAAAACTTTGGAAAAATATGAAAAATTGACTGGTTATCCTTCTGTGAGTACATCTAAAGATCTAATAATAATTTTAACATCAAAATAGGAATCCTTTTTCCACTAAAGCTCATTTCCACCAAGGCCTTGTTTTGTATCAGCTGAAAATCTATCGGCTGAAAAAAATCTGGGTGAGAAATTTAGCTGAACTGAAAATCCAAATCCGTTTGGTGTGAGCTGAAAGTTTAGATTATTAATTTGATCAATTTGACAAAATTTAAAGAGACAAATAGTGAAAGCACCCACTTATAAATTACGATCATGCTGTAAAAAACACATTAAAAATTATTTTTTTCTGAGATTTTCAGCAGTTCCTCAGTTTTGGAGATTCTACAATTGCACTGAGATCATTTTAAATCTGCAGATTTTCAGCTTAACATTGTATGTCATAAAAAACGGAATTAAATTAAAATGACCGATATTAATCAAACCAGATTAAAATCCGAGTTACCAAACTGCAGCATTTTCATAATCTCGGAATAGGAAGTACTTACAATTAGAGCAGCCGATCGACAAAATGCAGCTCCACTTGCATTAGCAGCATAGTCATCATATTCAGCCTCCAAAAAGTGGCGCTCCGCATCAGCCATTGCCAAAAGGCGCGGGTCGTTCAAGTCTAGAGGGGTTCCAGATATTGTCCATCCACCACTTCATCAACAATCAAGCAACAACACATCAGATAGGGTCAATGTCTCAAATGTTATAATATATTTTCGTGTGTTTTTTGGTCTGTAACGTTACTATATTCATTCACAAATCCAATTGTATGATTTCCGTGTCCATGAATAAAAAAACCTTAACAGCAAAGGGAGGTATAAAACTAAAGCTTCAGCAAGGAACAATTTGTTACACTGTGCATAAGGAAGGCCAAACCAGACAACAGCATATGGAGAAGTTGAACCTACCCAATGTCGATAGCAGTCTCTTCAGGAGGAGGTGGGCGTGGGGGAGCAGTATAACCGTGTTGATAGGGCTGTATCAATTCGAAGAGGAAAGATGATGTCATTGAAAACAGAAGCTGCAACAGTTATGACCAAAAGATATACAAAGCATTGGTGATAAACTAGAACACTGTTACAGTCTAAGCTATCCACAGTACTAAAGAGTGTAGGCCATACTAGGAGAAACAACTTACACATTTGTGATGTAAGAAAAAGATTGGATACAAAAGGGAAAGATGCTAAAAAGAAAATGCATCGAAGTACTTGGATGAAAATATATGCATACTTCCAAAGGCCTCTGAATTTACAACTGAAAATTACTAGAGCAACTTATAAAATATAACTCAACTTTTTTGTATACTATACAAGTGATGGACCTAATAAAGAGTAGGTCTATTAGGTTTAAAAGAAAAACTAGCACATCTGTGATGTAAGAACAAATTTGAAACAAAAAGGCGAGATGCTAAAAGGAAAATGCATCCAAGTACTTGGATGAAAAGGCATCCATACTTCCAAAAGCCTTAAATTTTACAACTGTATTGCTAGAGAAACTTCAAAAATGTAACTCAACATATATTTGTTCAACTATACAAGTGATGGGCCTAAACCTGCATACTATATGCTGCCAATTATCATTTCTCATGTTACAGTCACTGCCACCTTCATCTATGACTTTATAAGGACTATATGATGTATGATTTGACAATGACCATTTAGTGATGTAGATACGTGCCTATTAAGTCCATTCCATGGATCACTATCGGACTGTTATCAGTCGGACATGTTTTTCCTACTAAAATGACATAGTATTTGTTGTAGTATCTCCACATTTTGTCTACACCACGTAATACGAATTCCCATGTTTTTTATTTTTCAGAACGCCTATTCTGCTGCGTATACATGTGTTTCATGTGGACAATTTCTTTTGCAAGTAACTGAAAAATGTAAGGAACTCTGTACCACAAACATCCCTAGTAAGAAGTCCTTTTGAGAAGCCAGTTCCGATTAAAAGACAAATTAGCAATATATACTACAAAACAGGAAAAAACAAATTGCAGTAGAACATACCTTGTGACAGATCTCACATGTTGTATCGCCTTTCTCATTGCACCAGTGTTGAACACAGTGTCTATGAGCATACTGCATTGAAGTGACGGCATCAATAAGTTAAAACTAGCCTTAGCTGACTTAAGAAAAGCATGAGAGGAAGGCTGAAGAAGGAAGAACACAGACTAACCAAAATAGAACAATGTCGAACTATATATGGCACAAAGACAGATGGAGTGTTCAATACAACTCACAACCCTAACCAGTCAACAGTAAAGTATATGCACATGCCCTTGACCTACATAACACTACGGCAAATTACAATGCAAAATGTCTTAGGGCCAGTTTGGGAATGTTGTGACGGTGCAGAAAGCTGCTGTGTGAAAATCGTTGAGGAAAAGCTGTTGGGAATTTCAGAAAAAATGTTGTTGGGTAAATCTTGCATAGCTGCCGTGAAATATTGATATAGTGATTTCATGTTTTGTAAAAGTAATTGTGAACCTGCTGTGAGAAAGTAAAATTACAAAAATATTTGATACTAATCTGTAAAGATAAATATTGAATTTTTTTATAGATTGTATGGTTAAATCGGTTGTTGAGAATTTATTAAAAGCAGGTTCTGTAAACGCATCTCCTCCCTTGCTTCCTGGAAGCTGCTGTCTTTGTCCGGAAAAGCAGAAATTTTATTTTTACCAAAAACGCCCCAAAAATGCTTCTGCTGTCAAAAGCAGTTGTGCTGGCAGCAGAAGCATTCCCAAATTAGCCCTTACTTAACTAAAGATGAAATGAAACCCTATGGAAACAAACAGTTAACTCAATCCGAACAACAAAACACTCCCGTCAGCTAAGGAGACACAGCAGGTTTACACATATTGGGGTGACACTGTGCACAATATCAGAAAAGTACTTTTGAATGCCTCATCTATCTCCCATCCCAAATGACCTTCAAATCCGAACAACAAAAGGCTCGCCAGCACAGGTTTACATATGTATTAAGGTGACATCGTGCACAATATCAGATAAGTATTTGAGTGCCTCATCTATCTCCCATCCCAAATGACCTTCAAGTCAGACAGTGTACTCAATCCAACAAACTGAAGAAGAATTGAAAGAATCAAACACTGTATTCAATCCTAATAACAAACAATTTCTGACACCGGAGTACGTGCACAATATCATAAATGTATCAGAGTTGCTCATCCATCTCCTCTCCCAAGCTCACAAGTTTGCATTGTGCTTAACATAGCTTTTGGAAAAAACTGGGAAAAACAAGAGCAGTTCATTTCCCTACCAGATTGCAAGAAAACTACAAGGGAACATTCATAGACAAACCCATATCTTCAAATGGATTCCTTAAAACCCAATCCCACCTACCCCAACACAACTTCCCTCTAAAACTGTATCCAACATTAACCTCCAAAAACCCAACACCCAAAACATCAAATTGGCAGCTAAAGCTTAAATCATGTTTTCTCTTCACATATATAATCACAAACGGAAGGTGAAAATTGGCGAAATTTGGGAAAGTTACCTCAAAACTGTATCCAACATTAACCTCCAAAAAGGCAAAAACCCAACAACCAAAAACATCAAATTGGCAGCTAGAGCTTACAACCATGTCTTCTTCACATTTAATCCCAAAATGAAAGAAAAAAACAAAAAAAAGGAG
Organism: Linanthus parryae; assembly: GCA_023055425.1. Classification (NCBI taxonomy): domain Eukaryota; kingdom Viridiplantae; phylum Streptophyta; class Magnoliopsida; order Ericales; family Polemoniaceae; genus Linanthus; species Linanthus parryae. The sequence goes on along the minus strand of JALGPY010000002.1, from coordinate 158,876,361 downwards.
AAATTTAGGAAAGTTACCTTAAGGCTGCCGCTGCAAGCACAAGGAGTCTCCATGTTGTTGAGGGAATCCTCCTCCTGGCAAATCCGGCATTCCGCCACTTTAATCAACGGCTCCTCTTCGTTGTCCTCTGAACCTCCCACATCTATCACCGCAACACCCTTCTCCTGAAGCCCCGAAGGCCCCGCAATCTCCGGATTCAACAGCCGGTCCACATGCAGCACCAAATGCTCCCCCATCGGAATCAAAACAACAACAACAAAAAACCCAAAATCGCTGAACAGAAACAAAAAGGGTTCGTCAGAAAAAGAAGAAAGAACAAAAACCCCTTTAGAAATCACCGATCGCGCTCGTCAATTAGCGGATCGAATGATTCCATCCACAGGGTCAAACGAGAAACAGCAAACAATCGGAGAAATGGGTATAGATGAGAAGATCGAACATTTTCCTGTATGAAGATCGAGGGTTGATGAAGTATTACCTCAGAATTGGGAAGGTAATCGCGGGTTTGGTGGTCGACCGAGCAAAAAATGAGAAAGTCTCTCTTTCTCTTTTTCTCTTTTTTTCTCTCTCTCTGCTTTGCGCGTTTTTTTGTCTCGTCTCGTATAGGGGTTTTTTTGTCGGTTTTGGTTAATTATGAAGTGGCGAACACGTCGTGTTTATGTAGGGCACTAGGTGCATCGGATATTGCGAGTATTTAAGGAAGGTTCAGTGTTGGGAAGAGAAATGACAACGGCTAGTTTGGGCAATTTCGTCAATTGGGTGTTTGGTAATTCATCTTCGCCATGTGAGAGAGACCTTGCGCCGGTTTTCAAGGTCACGAAAGAAATTTCCATAGTCAAATACTACTACTCAACTCAATACCACTATGTCTCTACTCCTTATCCCCATTCCGACTTTTCCCACTATTCGTGAGATTAGTTTGACTCGGTGATTTAGCTAAAAAATTATGCAATTTTTGATAAATTTTTATAATATTTTAGAGTAAACGTTTCTCTATAACACGGTAAAATAATTATTAAAATATCACATTATTTTACGATCTAAATCACCTGATCAAAATGACCCAGATATGAATTAAAAAGTTAATATGGGGAGAAAGAGAAGACAGAGTGGTACGTGGGTTACTAGTCTATTGTCTAAAGTTGAAACTTGTAAGTTTACACAGGTGAAATCATAGTTTCGCACTAAACATCATTAACTTGTTCGGATTGTTTGGTAAACAATTTGGTCTAGGCAGAGCCAAACACGATGTTCACATGTCACCGTACCACAAAATGCGATGTCGCACACACTCGCACTAAAAAGTCTAGTGGAGTGGAGGCAAGATTAAGTCCGCCAAGATGCCCATGAGGGGTCCTAGATTGGTTGCTTGGAGATATCCTTATAGGAGGAATGTTTATCGCAACATTAGAGTAAGTATTACTATAAGTAATTGCGGACAACCCATACCCCAGAGTTGTTACTCTCTCTCTCTCTCCCTCTCTCTCTCTGAACAATAAGACATCTTTCATTCCCCGACAGGCCTAGGGCGGCCCGGACGGCTCCTTAGGGTTTCGGCCAAGCTTGTTGGTGGACCCCTTAGACCGTTTTGACCCTAGTTACCCAAATAATCAACTTAAATTGACCAAGCATGTTAAAATTGGATTTTAACTGTATTATGTGCTTTTGCATGGTGATTGGATATGGCCTTAGATATGGATGTTGTGAATGTTTATTTTGTGGTTTGGTTTTATTGTAATAATAAATTAATTAGGTTTTACGGCCTGCAAGCCGGTCTTCTCCTCAACTTGTGAGGTTTCTCTATTTAGTATAGATGCTAGCTACTATTAGATAGAGTAGATGATAGTCAATACATGGAGAAGAAGCCTAAAGAATTGAAGGAACCACAAGATGGCGACATTCCACAAGCTAAAAGGAGCATGGACTAAAATATGGAGGCACATGGAGATGAGCTTACTATTTTTTAGAGCTTATAGATATTCCCATTGGATTGGAAATATCATAGTTTAAGAGGTCATATCCACATCACGTTTATTTATTGTTTGTGGTTGTTTATTGTCTTGTTATTTATTGTTGGTGTATGGATGATGCATGCAAATTGGTAACAAGATTAAAACAACCCGGATATTTTATTTTGGGATTTCTCAACCCAAATAAGTAGACCAATTGATATGGATCAACAAAAAAATTAAATTAAAAGGAAAAATCCCTCAAATTTAAATATTGTGTTTTGGCTTCTCGTTACTCCAACACCCGTCATGATTATGATTTTTCAAGTCCGGGCTTGCCAAAGCAAGGCGACTCGATTGATCATAATGTGGCGCGATAGCACAAGCTAGTAACGTGCAATTGTTGAAGTAAGAGGTTGGACTCAACTAGGCTACTTCAATTGGATTGAGAGCTTTGAGACAAACAATTGAGATTATCTATGGGATAGATAAATAAGGATTTATGTGGCCAATTGAACCAAGAGTTGCATAGGATGGAATTGGAAATTGTTCCTACCTAAATAACTGATTTTGGGTGACTTGCCAAAGCAAGCTCAAAAGGAAGTGAAATATAGATCTTGGCCCACTAGAAAATATAATGGTATTTTCCGCATTCATATGGAGGGTTATTAATCCGAGAAAAATAGTGGGAACTATGTTTAATAATCTAGTCATTATTAAATGTAGTTATTTGTTCACAAAATGCTAAAATTTGTATATTTCTCATTCTCTAGAATTTTAATGCCAAACAATTCATCGAATTCATCACAATCCCTACGATTCGTACTTGATAAGGACATGCTTTCTGGAACAAAATTTCTAGACTGGTATAGAAATTTGGCAAATCGTTCTCAAACAGGAGAAAATACTGTACATTCTAGAGGAGGATCTGATATTCAGAAGCAACGCCTTATGCTTTACGCCGTGAGATCTGATATTCAGAAGCAACGCAACAACATGGTTGCGTACGATATCGCAGTCATTCGTCATAGTTATTCATCTTCTTCTTCGCCGTCTCTCTCTCCTGCATCTGATGCAGGAGCTGGGGGAGAGACCGCTCCGCCCGAAGAGTCTGATAGTCCTAAGCAGTTCTGTTCTCGTCATTTTACGAGAACGTCGTCGTATTGAATATAATAAATTATTATATTTGAGTAAAAAAGAAGAAAGAAATATAATAGTATTGAGGAGAAGAAAGAAGTTCTTCTCAGAAAATTAATAAAAAAGAACAAAAACATAGAAACTTTTTGTCAGAAAAGTGTTGGCAAAAGAAGAAAGAAATAAAGAAGAAAATAATCTTTTCTTTTAAGGGTTTATAAACACACAGTAAAGATGCAGTGGTCTCCGTCACACTGTGTCTTTTTATATTTAAATTATACAGTGGTCTGCGTCACACTGTGAAATTTTTTAATTTAAACTCGCCTCTCGTCTGCCTCAACATTCTCTTTCAAGAACAGTCTCACGATTAAACACCCGAAGTCAACAAATTTGGGGATAATTAAGATACGCAACTAAAGTCAGCATTATTATTAAATATCTGTCGTTTGTCTTAAGTTCTTCGGGTTCTAAAAATTCCGATAAAGGAATATTTCTAAGCAAAGAAGTAATCAATTAAATAATATCACATTTATTTAATCATTATTTAAGTCGGTGTTAATTATCAGACTCTAAAAGCATTATTATAAGAGTGTTTGTAAAATATTTTATTTTCCCCGAGAAGGGTTATTTTAAAAGAAAGTCAAAACATTTGGGGCAATTTCATAAATAGAGGAAAGTTCATCCACATGACGTCACTCCAAACTCTCTCTATTACAAGGTTTTGGTGTGGATTTGTGGATGGGAGAACGAATCTGGACCGTTCATTTGGAATCTGGCAACAGTAGATCGCCTTTATTCCTTTCATCCTACGGCTGAGAGTCGTCCACGTCATCAAAAAGTAATAGTAGTGGGTGGGCCCACATAAATAGTATCTGGTCGGTACAGCTGTCATAGTCATCATTACTTTATTTGTTAGTGGGATTTCACTGTAGTAGGTCTATTTTTAATTTTTTAAAGTTGGGGGGATCCATCTGCAAATACACGCCAAAACCTCTTAATATTACAGGGTTTTAGCATTTGCAGAGGCCCCCCTTCTGTACGGTCCCCCTTCGTTTTCATCTCCGTGCCTCTGGGTCGCGGAGATCTGGGACCGCACATCTATTCCGATTAGAATTATTCTCGATCATCCTCAGGGATGTATCGATTTAAAGAGTCGCAGTCATTCGTCATAGTTATTCATCTTCTTCTTCGTCGTCTCTCTCTCCTGCATCTGATGCAGGAGCTGGGGGAGAGACCGCTCCGCCCGAAGAGTCTGATAGTCCTAAGCAGTTCTGTTCTCGTCATTTTACGAGAACGTCGTCGTATTGAATATAATAAATTATTATATTTGAGTAAAAAAAGAAGAAAGAAATATAATAGTATTGAGGAGAAGAAAGAAGTTCTTCTCAGAAAATTAATAAAAAAGAACAAAAACATAGAAACTTTTTGTCAGAAAAGTGTTGGCAAAAGAAGAAAGAAATAAAGAAGAAAATATTCTTTTCTTTTAAGGGGCTAACGGTAGAGTCCGAATATCTCTATATGACACGAGGCTAATGGAACACAACTCAACAAGTAGAGTCCGAATATCTCTATATGACACGAGGCTAACGGAACACAACTCCAAACAAGCTGAGTTCGTATTTCCAATACTGTGCCATTGCGACGCCATTTTCTATTCCAACTCACACTTCTCCTCCAGAGAAAATGATTGTCCGTGGAAAGCATATTATTCATTGGAGGATTCCAATTTAATGACAAGTACCAGATTCTGTCAGATTAAGGCTAATCTGAAAATGTCATCCTCAAAGAAGGTAGGGAATATAAATATTAAGATGCCGGAGATTATTATCAGAAGTCCAGAATTCAAATCAACAGATGTTGATGTATGGCATGTTAATAGGCAGTCTAATTCACCGGCCATATGCAGATCAACATCTTATGGACATATGATGAGCAGCAGTGTACCAAGGATAATATGTCCTGGGCCTGGATCGTCACTTTCTCAATTGCAATATGCTAGACACTCAACGGCCCAAATTGAAGATTTGGAAGACCCTGGAAAGTCGATTTCCCAAGTGGGATCTGAAGGAAATAGTCAAGCCCAACCAATTGTTCTACCAAAAGAACAATTTACTGAAGTACTAAGTACGGTCGCTAATGCTGTTAGAGAGGGAATAAAAGACAATAATAAGTTTACCTTTTCGGGAAAGGGAAAGGGTACCTTCTGATGACATAGATTTTACTTCTTTTGGCAAATGATGTAAACTTTGAAGTCAATGACATAATGATTATTTTTTTGAATACTTTTTGCTGACGTGTATCGCACTCTGAAAGTCAGATCCCACTGAGACACTTTACATCACTTCTTTGTCTCCCACTTAGTTCCCCACCGTACACGTGGATGGCTAGGGTTAAAGATGGGCAAAACCTTGTAATATTAAGAGGTTTTGCTCCATCTTTGTGAATACTATAAATAGGAGCCATCCACAATCCACACTACATCCACAAATCCACAAATCCACAAATCCACAGCAAAACCTTGTAATAGAGAGAGTTTTTAGTGACGTCATCCTACAGCCCAATGAGGTCACCTTCAGTAAACCATGTTAGTGCTACGGCGTCGTCTCCACCTCCACCTCCGCCTCATTCTTCCCAAAGAACATCTCTTTCGTCCCGAAAAAATACCAGTGGCAGAATCACTGCTTCTTCTCTATTCATAACCTATGCTAGGTGTCCCCTGACCAAAGAGTTTGTTCTCCAAGAGCTTTTTAATAGACTACATAAATACACTCCTACTTATGGTAGGATTTGTCGCGAACTTCACGAAGATGGTCACCCCCATCTACACGGTTTGATACAGACTACGCGGAGGTTCGATATTAAGAACCCTCTATTTTTTGATATTGAAGATCCGAATGCAGTCAGCAGTTCTAGAGGTCCGAAGAAATATCACCCGCACATCGAAGTGCCATACGAAGATGATCGTGTCAATGATTACATCGCAAAGTATGGGGATTATGTGGAAAAGGGGGAACTGAGGACCCTTAAGAAAAAAACTACAAGATCCAGAGATGATATTTGGCGGAACATCATCTCGGAATGCACCTCAAAAGAAGAGTTCCTCTCGAGGATTAGAGTGGAGCAACCTTTTGTATGGGCCACCCAACTGAGAAACCTAGAGTATGCAGCAGAGAAGTACTGGCCCACACCACCAGAACACTACGTGCCAAAATTCTCAGTGTTCGGTAACCTTCCCCCACAGATTCAACAATGGGTCACAGATAACTGCATAACTGTGAGTAAAGCCATCCTTCCTCTCTTATTTAACGGCAATATGTTGGATCAAATAAAAGAAGACTTGATGTGGGCCCAGAGTGAAACAGAGGACCATGTCAAAAATAAATGCCTGGAGCTGCATAATAATAATATTGTTTTAATGGAAGAATCATCTGATGCAGGAGCTGGGGGAGAGACCGCTCCGCCCGTAGAGTCTGATAGTCCAAGGTCCGAGCAGGACTGGTAAGACGCAGTGGGCTAGAAGTCTAGGAAGACATAATTATTTCTGTGAAGGGGTAGACTTCAGTCAATATGATAATGGAGCACTCTACAATGTTGTTGATGATATTCCTTTTCAATACCTACCATGTAAGAAGGCATTGCTTGGCGCTCAAGTTGATTTCATTTGCAATGAAAAGTATAGGAAGAAAAGGAAAATCAAAGGAGGGATTCCTTGTATTGTTTTATGTAACCCAGATATGAGCTACTATGTAGCTATGGATAGAGAGGACTTCCTTCCGTGGGCAACTGAAAATGTAATCTTTGTAACCATTGATGAACCAGTGTTCTAATGTATTGAAGAACTTTACTTTTAAATAAAAATGTTATTATTAATATTCTCAAGGATTATTAATCCAAGTTACAAACTCTTGAAAGAGCTAAGTGTTAAAGTACAATCTGATGTTCAAATGAAATACAACAGCCGTCTGATCACCGGAACAGGCAGCAACTAAGTATATTGCATTCTCATGAACGTTTGACAGTTCTCCACCAGTACCAGGGCTGTACTTAACTCGTACTCGTTTCTTCAGATAAAGTTCAATGAAACTCTCATCAAGTCCAATCATTGAATCTCCATGTTGCTTTAGCTGATAACGACTGAAATGAATACACCGGAACCTATCAGTACAATCCTCACGAATCATTGCAGTGCAAGGCTCATTGTCATGAATTGTGAATATATCAGTTGCTTGCAGAGGCTGAGTAGCAGAAGACGATGAAGAAGGCTTCTTGTCCACAACTATCCAGAACAGAGCATGGAGCTTTGAGGAGGTCGGAGCTTCAGCCAATGATATTTTACCCTTAATATATATAGCATTAATTTGAATCTCGTCTCCGAGTCTATTATCACTTTTAGGACCCTGTGATATGTTCGAAGTAAACCTAACAACTCCTTCCTGCCTAGCAGCCATAGAACCACTATCATTTCTTATTCTCCTCTCCGTTAGGTGCTTAGGACGATAACCGTGGAAGTTACTTCTACGACCCCTTTTGTACCGGTTACCATTTCTCCATCTAGGGCTGAATGCAACCTTTGGAGCACCAAAGAGGTTCCTATTCAGATTGGGATAACGCTGCTTTCTCCTTGCAGCTATCGCAGTATATTCTTCTGTCTTCCTCCTCCGTATAGTGGACATCACTCTGCAAACGAGAGAGACCCATTTTAAACTTTTGACGGTTAACATAGCTAAAACCCTTGCGGATCAATTTCCGCAGTAATGCCCTGAGAGCACAGAGCTTCTCAGTTTTAGAGGTCATGTCCTCCATCGGACAAGGACATCCAGTCGCAGCTGTATGCAAGAGCTTCAACCGTAGCAACCCTATCTGATAGCTCAGCCATTTGTCCACACACATAGCCCTCACTCCCTCTAAGCTGTCTGGATACTCTTTTACTGAGTAAACACGAGTATCCATTTAAGATAATAGAAAGAGAGAGATAAGCAATACCTATTGTGATAATTAACCAAATTTCATTGCTAACGCAAACTTCCATGCGACTCTGAGGAAAATGAACTAACGAATGTCGTATTAAATAGAATTATTTAAGAGGGAAAACTACAGGCGGGAAACTCAAATTCAAAATTTGAATTACGTGCCCAGCACGTGTCGATTACTTGTCCACCCTTCAGCTCAACAGGTAGTCTAACCGTCAAAAGGTAATTCAAATTTTGAATTATTCCATAACTGTCCGGAAACGATTGCAGGATCAGATCAGTGGACAACTCTTGACCCACCGGAAACCCTAGGCGTGTGAGATTCTCCAAGTACCCGATCATACGCTGTACGTGAGGTACATGGTTTCCCTTTGACAGATGACATTCGAACAACGCCTTGGAAACTTCAATCCTCTCAACCATCGCCTGCTCTTGGAAGAGCTGCTTCAAGTGTGGGATCATATCAACACGCCTCTTCCAGATCTGCTCAATATGTTGAGGACGGTTGAACAAAGCATCAACAAGGGAAAGGGCAAGGCCATAATGTTGGTACACAAAGGAAAAGGCAATCGATTTGCCTCTACCTCCAAAGGGAAAGGCAAGTAAGTTGCAAAACCCAAGGAAGTTGCCCTAGAAACCTGCTGATGGAGTTGTCAAGGGCACGACTAAGGGTGAGTTTCACTACTGCAGTCTGCCTGGACACTGGAAGAGGAACTGCCCAAAGTATCTATAGGATAAGAGGCTTGGAATAGTGATTCCACCACCACCAGGTATTTTTGTTATAGATGTCAATTTAACTTTCTCTTCATCTTGGGTATTGGATACTGGATGTGGATCTCACATTTTTCAAAATGTGCAAGATCTAAAAAGAAGCAGAAGATTGACTAAAGCGGATATATACCTGCGCGTAGGGGATGGAGAAAAGGTTGCTACATTAACCGTGGGCGTGTACGAGCTATCTTTGCCTTCATGATTAGTTTTAGAATTAGATAATTGCTATTTTGTGTCTGCTATGAGCGGTAATATTATTTCTATTTCTTATTTGGGACAAGGAAGGTTTTACTATTTCAATAAAGGCAATTGTTGCTCCATTTATTTTGATAGTATTCACTATTGTAGTGCACAATTATCTAATGGATTTTATATCATTGATCTAAGCAATCATGTCTATAACATAAATACTAAGAGGATTAAAACTAATGATTTAAATCCTACTTACTTATGACATTGCCGTTTAGGCCATATAAACGAGAAACACATCTCTAGACTCCATCAGGATGGATTCCTAGACACATTTGATTATGAATCATATGAGACATGTGAATCCTGTTTATTAGAAATATGACAAAGTCCCCTTTCAATAAGAAAGGAGAGAGGACTAGTGAGCAATTGGCTCTCGTGGATACTGATGTATGTGGGCCGTTTCTCACGCCTGCCAGAGGTGGTTATCTTTATTTCATTACATTTACTAATGATTTCAGTAGATATGGATTTGTATACCTTATAAAGGCCAAATTCCGAATCCTTTGAAAATTTCAAAGAATTCAAGAATGAAGTAGAGAAGCAACTTGGAAAAAGTATTAAGGCTCTACGATCGGCTCGTGGAGGAAAATACTTGAGCCAAGAGTTGACTATCTTAGAGAGTGTGGGATCTTGTCCCAACTTACTCCACCAAGAGCACCACAATGGAATGGCGTGTCCGAGAGGAGGAATCGAACTCTTCTGGACATGGTCAGGTCTATGATGTGTCAAACATATCTTCCATTATCTCTTTGGGGGCACGCTCTATTATGTGCAGCCTTTACCCTTAAGCGCGTTCCATAAAAATCAGTCATGAAAACACCACATGAGATGTGTAGTGGGAGGCGTCCCACATTGTCGTTCATGAGGATTCGGGGCTGCGATGTGTATGTAAAACGTTTACAAACAGAGAAGCTTGGGCCCAAGTCGGATAAGTGTAAGTTTGTGGGATACCCTAAGAAAACAAAAGGGTATTATTCCTACAATCCTACTGGGAAGAAACTGTTTGTTGCTCGGACCGGCGTGTTCCTAGAAAGAGAATTTGTCTCTAAAGGAGCAAGTGGGAGGACAGTAGAACTTGAATAAATTCAAGAACCACAAACCACTAATCCTACTATGGAACATGAACAGGAACCGCAAGATGTTGTGGATGAACATGTTCAAGTAACACAAGAGCTTCGTAGGTCGAGTAGAGTGCGCCAAGAGCCAGAGAGGTTGGGACTTCTCGCGACTGATCCTGGTGACGCGTTGCTCATAGATGATGAGCCTACTACCTATGGAGAGGCCATGGAAGGATCGGACTCTCAAAAGTGGCATGAAGCCATGAGATCCGAGATGGAATCCATGTATACCAACAAAGTCTGGACTTTGGTGGAACCACCCAAAGGGGCTCAGCCCATTGGGTGCAAGTGGGGCATCAAGAAGAAGACCTACATGGATGGCAATGTGATTGCCTATAAGGGACGACTGGTGGCAAAAGGATTCAGGAAGATTCATGGAATTGACAATGATGAAACATTTTCCCCGGTCGCAATGACCAAATCCATTCGAATCTTACTTGCTATTGCAGCATATCACGATTATGAGATTCGGCAGATGGATGTCAAAACAGCGTTTCTGTATGGAAACCTCCTTGAGGATGTGTACATGACACATCCAGAGGGTTTTGAGGATCCAGAGCATATCCATAAAGTGTGTAAGCTGCAACGATCCATTTATGGGTTGAAGCAAGCTTCTAGGAGTTGGAACCTATGTTTTGATGACGCAGTCAAAGAGTTTGGCTTCATCAAGAACGAAGATGAATCTTGTGTCTACAATAAGATTAGTGGGGAGCTCTAATGTGTTTCTGTTCTTGTATGTAGATGACATACTACTCATTGGAAATGACATTCCTACCTTACAATCTGTTAAATATTGGCTAGGAAAAAAATTTCAATGAAGGACTTAGGGGATGCGGCTTATATACTTGGATCAAGATCTATAGGGAAAAATCGAGGAAGATGTTAGGCCTAAGTCAAAGTACATATATAGACAATGTGTTGAAATGGTTCAACATGCAAGATTCCAAGAAGGGATCCTTTCCCATGTCGCATGGAATCACCCTTTCAAAGGCTGATTGTCCTTCCAATGAGATTGATAATGAACGCAAGAGTATGATTCCCTATGCCTCGGCCATAGGATCCATCATGTACGCCATGCTATGTACTAGACAAGATGTGGCATACGCGTTGAGTATGACAAGCAGGTATCAGTCTAATCCGGGTGAGAGTGACTCGATTGAGGTCAAGAACATCATGAAGTACTTGAGAATAACTAAGGATGCGTTCTTGATCTATGGAGGGGAGGAAGAGTTGCGTGTAAGGGGTTACATGGATGCAAGCTTCCAAACCGACATAGATGATTTCAGATTGCAGTCGGGATTCGTGTATTGGCTGAATGGAGGAGCTGTGAGCTAGAAGATCTCCAAGAAAGAGACGGTTGTTGATTCTACAACTAAGGCTGAGAACATTGATGTGAGTGGCGCAAAAAAGGAAGTTGTTTGGATTAGGAAGTTCATTACTGAGCTTGGTGTGAGTCCTAGTATTGTGGGTCTAATATAGTTGTATTGTGACAACACTGGAGCGATCGCACAATCCAAGGAACCCAGGTCACACCAGAAATCCAGACACGTACTCAGGGAATTCCACTTTATTCGAGATATCATCGGTAGAGGAGATGTAAAGATATGCAAGATTCCTACAGATGATATTCTGTTAGATCCACTTACAAACCCGCTTGTTCAGCGCAAGCATGAAAGATGCACTAGATTCATAGGCATACGAGATGCATCAGATTGGCTCGAGTGCAAGTGGGAGACTGTTGGAATAGATGCCCTAGAGGCAATCTTGTTTCGTATGAACATTGTTTTGGGCTAGAATAATCATTGTATTATATATGGAGATACTTAATATAATGAAGTCCTTAGATTAAAAATGTGTTGCTTATCTTGAATATCCCTAGTCCATTATATTTATTAACAGGACGATCAACTGTAGACTAGTATGTGGGTAGATTGATATGGAGATATCAAGTCTAACACATGGGTATGCATTAGGAGTAATGGCATACTGGATTGACCCACTAACGAGAAGGCTACATACAAATTTTGTTAAGTCACAATTTCTTCTCGTTGTGACAATTGTATTGTGGTCCTTAGACTTGAAGTCACAAGGTTTGTCTGATTACTGTCTATTTCTATTAGTTGGGTGGCATAGATGCCTTGTTAGGGGGTGTTCTATATTAGTAATAGTTACTACCAACTAAGTAGAAACCTATGGGGTCACACTCCCTATGGATTTAACCGGATTTGGGAATTAATTAATATGATTAATTAAATAGAAGGATCAATATGCAACTACTTGCAAACTTCGTAGGACTAATTTGCAAGTTATACTAGAGGGGCTATTATGTAGATAACAAGGAGTTGTTAGACTATATAAAGAACACTCCTAACTTATTTTCTCAATCGTTGTGTCATAATTGTTATTACACAAGAGAGAGAGAACAAAGCAAGGAGCGAGCAAACAAGGGAGGCCGAACCCGACTCCCCCCCTCGTCCGCCCTTCTTTTCGTCGCCCACCAAGGGCGGCCTTGGGTGCTCGTTTCGCGTGATCTTCTTCTTACTCCTCCTTCCCTAGCTAGCACAAAGGTGTGGAGGATCCGGGAATCAATCCTAGGAGAGGAATTTGCATATAGATGTGGACGCTATTTCACGTGAAGTCATCAAGGAGACAAACTAAGGTACTTGATGTTCTCATCGTTTACCGTCGTTGTGAATTCTAGACTTGTGATCCTTGGAGGGTCTTGAACGGATGATTATTTTGTTTATTTCGCTGCGTAAATCGTATCAAAACCTAGACATGGATCCTAATCCCCCCTGGTTCAGGGGCGTTCACATGGAAGCCCAGGACTTCCAATAGATACCCTTCCCTTACGAGTTTTTCCCTAGAAAAGAAGTGATAAAGCTTTGAAATTTTTTATAAAAAGAAGTCGACAGTCTGAAAACGGTGAAGATGTATGTTGGGACGGCCAAAAGAGACGATCTGATCAAAGTGCAATGACCTACAAAGCTGAGGGATCCCTGCTTCCAAGAGTTGAGCTTTGCTAAAAAGCGCAAAGTTATGCCTTTAAATATAATCGTCTTGGAGAGCGTGAAGTCCTTAAAAGAACCTAAATAATTTCCTGCTTTGGGAACAACCGGGATCCGGGATTCGAACAAGGCTGCCAAACCTGAAGTTGCTTCTTGATCTATGTTGGGCTTGAAGATGATGAAATACTTTTGAAAGTTGATCCTCTGGCCTGAATATTTGCAGTAGAGATCCAGGATGTGTTTGACCGTCTTTAATCATTCAGCGATGTATTTGAAGAAAAGGAAGGAATCATCGGCAAAAAGGAGGTGGGTGACCGCAGGCGATTGGCAGCTCACTTTGATTCCCTCGACATTCTTTTCAAGGCTAGCTCGAGCTAGAGTTGCTGATAGGGCTTGAGACACCATTATGAACAGAAAAGGGGAAAGGGGGTCTCCCTGACGCAATCCTAGATTTGGGTAAAAGAAAGGAGAAAGGTTTCTGTTAAAAATGATGGTTGTAGAGAGAGACGACACACATTCAAGGAGTCTTGCTGAGAAAAAGTCTCTGAAAAGGGAGTATGCAGATAGAGATGCAACACATATACTCTAGAAGGGGGGGGGGGGTTGAATAGAGTATGCCAACTTTTTGCAACACTTATGGAGGAGACGAGTTTCTATGAGGAGTAGTGAAGTTGAAGGCCTTGAAAAAGGTTTCAAGCCTTTGAAAGAGATACAATTTAAATAAAGAGACAGACAAGTCTTTTTCAAGGCCTTGAAAAGAGTTTCAAACCCTTTAAAACAAAATAGTTTGAATGCTGTAAAAAAAACTAAGTATGCAAGAAAATTGTATATGCAAGAGACTCAGAAATTATAGAGTTCAGTCCACTTGGAACTACGTCTCTACCTCAGGGATCTTCTCCCTATAGGATTTTCAATCACAATTCTTATCAATCAAAAGCTAATCCCTAGATCTCAAGCACAGAGATATGCCTTACTCTGTTACAGCTTGTGGTTCTCACTAACCTATCTAGTACCTGCTCTAGCTAACTGATTAACTAAGAATTCTATATTGTTCACTTTGAAAAATCCTTGATGATGAGAGATAGAAGTAATACAAGAATGATCTAAAAATAAAGCACAAGACAGAAGAACACTGTATAAGGCTGCAGTGAAGAGTTCAACGATCTTCTATGAGATGGATTGTGAGAATGATGAACTTCTTAGATGCTTGTTAATCCAGAAATGTGTCTCTCTTTTTTCCCGTTGAGTGTTGTATATTGTTTCTTCAAAATGAGCTCTATTTATACAGCTTAATGCTTTGCAAATCTTCCCATATTTTCAGCAACAACTTCCTGTTTTGTAGGCAACAACTTAGACTCTCTTAACAGTCTTCTCCAACGGATAGTTGATCATAATCTTCAGATATATTGTTGTGATCTCGTCTTTAAACAAATTGAGAAGCTGTCACAGTGTCTGATTGTTCACAGAATCATCTTCTCTAAATGTTTCCTTTCCTCCAAAAGCCAGGTGAGGAAACCAATCCTGCAAACTTAGGAAATAAAATTTCCCTGAAAACTGAGTCAAACAGATGGATTAACTGATGTTATATATATCAAACAGTTTGTCTTTCATCGTCAAATAATAACACATCAAGAATTGGGGTGAGAGAGAGATAAAATCAAATCAGAAGAGTTTCGAAAACTCCCCTTTAGAACATGCATACAGGTCAGACAGTTTCAAAGCTTTGAATCCTCGTTCAAGGCCTTGAAATAGCTCTACTATTTCAAACCTGTGAAACCTGTTTCAAGGCTCTGAAAACTGGTTCAAGGCCTTGAAGTAACTTTGTATTTCAATTCCATGAAACCTATGACCTTACAATCTCCCCCTTAATGAAAGACAAAACCTTAATCTGTTTGAGCCTTAGTTTCTGCAAAAAAATACTGATTAGCATAGATCACAAATAGTAGTACCACATAAATTCCAAAAGATCCAACTTATTAATAAACTTAAGCAGAAAAAACAAATAAGTTGCAGATAGTCCTACTGACCAAAAGATAGGTCACTTAAATAGAAAATAAAAACAACCTAAATATTTCTCCTCCTTTTTGACTTTCATAAAAAATAATGAGAAGATATTTGATGAGTGCCTGGAAAATTTTGAAAATTAAACTTGAGAATAGAATGGGAAAGAAAGAATAGGCAAGATTATGAGGTTGGGTCTTCATCTCCATCCTGATCTCCCTCTTCTTCCTCACTGTCTTCATCATTTTCTTGTTCTTCTTGTTCAACCACATCAATTTCCTCAATGATAGAACTGATCTTCTCTATAACAATGTTGAACAAGAAGGTGAGTCCCTCTAAAGCTTTTCTTCCATACTTTAGTTTCTTCTTCACATACACCTTCTTCTGCTGTGTTGATGAAATCTTTTGATCCTTCCTTCATGTTTTTGATACAGTTATAGACTTTGAAGGATCTTTCTGATGTCTTTCCATTTTGGACACAGCATAAACTCCATAGGATCCTGAAGTAATATCTGAATCTGAGTCCAGAATGAGAACTTCTCTTCCTTTTACCTTGATCCCTGTGTCTGCCTTTTTCTTGTCTTTCTTATGACTTCCAATATGGATTCCCTTCTGCTTCTCTTGTGTAGACACTGTAGTATGTTTCTTCTTTCCAATTACTGGAACCTGATCCATTTTCACCATCTTCGTAGGAGGGGAGGACTCCAGTTCTTCATCAGTAAAGCTTTTTGATTATGAGTCTTCACTGATTGTTTGAACTTCATCTTCAACTGTCTTTCTCTTCTTCTCAGAACTTGGTTTTGAACTTCCGACCATCTTGATTCTATCTGAGGCTCTTCTAGTTCTCATTAGGGTTTGGGAGAAGAATAGAGAGATCTAGATTTGATACGGAGTCAAGGAGAAAAGAAGAAGATAACTACTGTAAGGGTTTGAGTTTGAAAAGGAAACTGCAATATTTTTCTGATCTAAAATGATTTTTAATGATCTGAGAAGATTCAAATTTTTGAGGCCGTTGGAAATAAATAATTTAATACTATATTTGGCTTAAAAGAATTTTGAAAAAGGTAGGGGCAATATTGAGCAAATATCTACAAAGATAGCACCCAATACTGAATGATCCAAGAATTATTGACTAACCAGTTATCAGACTTATTTTCAAGGCTTTGAAAATAGTTTCAAGGTCTTGAAACACTGCTATACTGAAACAAGTAAAATCAAAGCTTTGAAAGGATTTTCAAGGCTTTGAAAATCAGTTCAAACATTTGAAACACATAATAACTTACCTTCATTACCTTGTACTCACCCTAAACCAATGCACCTTTATTTAGCATGCCTAATTCCAGTCTTAGAGCTGAAAATCTCTCATCTGGAAATGGTTTAGTGAAGATATCTGCAAGTTTCATGTTAGTAGAAACAAATTCAAGAACAATATCACCTTTCTCAGCATGATCTCTGATGAAATGGTGTCTGACATCAATATGCTTGGTTCTTGAATGCTGAACTGGATCATTTGTAATTGATATTCCACTGGTATTGTCACATTTGATAGGTATACTTCTGAAATCAAATCCAAGATCCCTCAACTGTTGAGCAATTCACAATATTTGTGAACAACATGCTCCAGCAAATATATATTCAGCTTCAACTTTTGATAAAGCAACTGAGTTTTGTTTCTCGGAATGCCAACTGATCAAGGAGGATCCAACAAATTGGAAAGTTCCAGAAGTGCTTTTCCTATCAACTTTATAACCTGCAAAGTCAGCATCTGAAAATCCATGCAAAGAGAAGTTAGAATGTCTTGGATACCAAAGCCCTAAGTCCTTGGTACCATTGAGATATCTGAATATTCTCGTCACAACATTTAAGTGTGATTCCTTTATATTAGCTTGAAATCTTGCACACATACACACACTGAACAAGATATCTGGTCTACTAGCAGTATGGTATAGCAATGATCCAATCACACCTCTATATTTTTTTACATTAACACTCTTACCATATTCATCCTTATCTAAGGACACTGTAGAACTCATAGGAGTCTTGATTTCTTGGGATTGATACATGCTATACTTAATTAACAAGTCTCTAGTGTACTTGCTTTGATGCAGAAAAATGCCCTTCTTCGACTGATGTATTTGAAATCCAAGGAAGAAGTTCAACTCTCCCATCATGCTCATTTCAAATTCCCTGCTCATAAGACTTGAGAATTCTTTTCATAGAAGATCATTAGTAGCTCCAAATAGAATATCATCAACATAAATTTGAACTACAAGTAAATCTTTCTCATGAGTCTTTATGAAAAGGGTCTTGTCTACCAATCCTCTTTTGAAATCATTTACAAGCAAAAATGATTTCAAACCATAAATAGCTTTGTCAAGTTTGTAAACATGATCTGGAAACTTATCACTTTCGAAGCCAGGAGGTTGTGAAACATAAACTTCTTCTTGAAAGTATCCATTCAAGAATTCACATTTCACATCAATTTGAAACAGTTTCATGTTCTTGTAAGATGCAAAAGCAAGTAAAATTTTAATTGCTTCTAACCTGGCAACTGGAGCAAAAGTTTCCTCATAATCAATACCTTTTTCCTGTTTGTAACCTTAAACAACTAACCTTGCTTTGTTTCTGATCACTTTTCCATTTTCATCCAATTTGTTTCTGAACACCCATCTGGTACCAATGACAGACTGGTTTGTTGGTGGGGGAACTAGGTTCCACACCTTGTTTCTTTCAAATTTATTGATTTTCACTCACCATAGCTATAATCCAGTCTACTTCTTGTAATGCTTCTTTCACAATTTTGGGTTCTACAAGAGAGATAAAAGCATTAAAAGCACAAAGATTCGTCAATTGTGCTCTTGTTTGTGTACCAGTGTTGGATCAGAGATGATGTTGTCAGCTGGATGAGATGAAAGATATTTGAATCTCTTTCTTGGAGACCAGGGTTCAGGCTCTCCATATTGCTTCTCTGGTCTTGAAGTAGTGGCCTGATCATTCATGTCTTTTTTTTCAACCTTATCAAGGCTTTGATCTTTATTTTCAAGGCCCTGAGACCTATTTTCAAGGTCTTGAATATGGCTTCTACTTCCTTCGGAATCTTTCTTGAAACCAAGTGAATATTCAGCTTCTTCTTCTGATTCATGCTTGTTCAAATTCAAGTCTGCAAAACTTTCACTCAAAGAACCATCATAAATTTCATAAAAGATAACATGAATACTTTCTTCAACTAGCTTGTCTCTTTTATTATATACTCCATAAGCTTTGATAGTAAGAGAATAAATTTGAAAGATACCTTCATCGATTCTTGCATCAAACTTACCCAAGTTGTCCTTACCATTGTTGTGGACAAAGCATGTGCAACCAAAGGGTTTGAAGTATGAAATGTTTGGCTTCCTCCCATTGAAAATTTCATAGGGGGTATAATTCAAGATAGGTCTGATGAAGCACCTGTTTAAAATGTAATTTGCTGTATTCACAGCTTCTGCCCAATAGTGTTTTGGCAACTTATTTTCTAGAAGCATTGTTCTTGACATATCTTCAAGATTCCTGTTCTTTCTTTCAACAACTCCATTCTGTTGAGGAGTTCTGGGAGCAAATAAGTTGTGAGAGATACCATGCTTAACACAAAACAAATCAAACTCTAATTGATCAAACTCTCTACCATGATCACTTCTAATAGAAGTAATATGTAGGTTTTTCAAGGTTTGAAGTTCTCTGCAAAGCTTTGAAAATTCAGAGAGGGCTTCAGATTTTTCTTTGAGGAACATAACCCAAGTATATCTGGAATAATCATCTACAATAACTAGCATATACCTCTTACCTTTTGGAGTTGGAGTTCTCATAGGACCACAGAGATCCATATGAAGTAATTCAATAGGTCTAGTAGTACTTACAAATTTCTTTGGCTTGAATGAGCTTCTGGTGTGCTTACCCTGAGCACAAGCTTTGCATACTTCATCATCTTTGAACTTAATGGATGGTAATCCTCTTACCAGATCTTTGGAGATCAACTTGTTCAATGTATGAAAGCTAATGTGACCAAGCTTTATGTGACAAAGCTTTGAATCCTCTTTCAAGGCCTTGAGACACTTTAAGCTTTTACCTGCAACTTTGTTAGTCTGAAAAGTATAACCCTTATTTGATCTAGAACCTGTGAGGATGCAATTGCCTGATTTTTCATTCTGCACCACACACTTCTCTTTATCAAAGATAACCTTATTTCCATTATCACAAAGCTGAGATACACCAAGCAAGTTAATTTTCAAGCCATCAACAAGATATACATCATAAATAGAATTTTCAGAATCTGTACCAACTTTACCAATACCAAGAATGTTGCATTTTCCTTTGTTACCAAGGGTAATTGAACCTTCAGATTGCTTTTTCAATTCTGAGAATAGAGATCTCTTTCCACTCATGTGTCTTGAGCAACCACTGTCCATAAACCACTTCTGTTCTTTAACATTGGTGACAACCTGCAAGCACCAATCACTGCCTTACATAGCTGTTAGACAAAGTGTGGGATTTGGACTCATACTCAGGATCAAACATATTAGGTTGTCTGACCCCTTTAGGAACCCAAATGTGACTGACTTGTCCTTTGAGTTGAAATGGGAATGTGTTCCTCATTATGTGAGGGTCGCTTCTTCTGAAAGGACAAGTCATCTTAACATGACCAAATTTATTGCAAAAATGACAGTTAGGAGAAGTTTTGTTTCCTGATTTCACAATCTGGTATTGTTCTTTCTTGGAAAGTTTGGATTGTATCCAATACCAGTTTTGTGAACAGACTTTGAGCTCTCTCCAAGAATCAAGTTCAACTTGTGTTCTGAACCTGCAAGCTTGACTTTGACTAATTCAGATTCTTGAAGTTTGTCAGTAAGAGTAGTCTATTTTTATCTAATTCATCAACTTGATGTCTCAGATTAACAAGGTTGTTACTCGGTAAAGAGTCCTTAGTGACTACTTCCTTGACTTGTGTTTTCAAGGCTTCGAAACTGTTTTTCAAGGCCTTGAAATTACTGTCAGTTTTCTTCTGAGAGATTTCAAGATTCTGATTTAGACAAACAAGTTGTAAATTCTCTTTTTCTTGCTCATGAATTTTTCTTTCAAAACTCTAATCTCTCTCAGATAGTGCTCTTCATTTAAAAGTATTGTTCTGACGTAATCTAAGAGATCTTATTTTGGTTTTGAAATCAAACAGTTTACCGTTATATCAATGTTATTCTCAGAACTTTCATCATGCTTGGCCATGAAGCATAGGTTGGCATGTTATTCTTCAGATTCAGAGTCACTTGAGGTATCTGAATCACTCCATGAAGCTATCATAGCTTTATTTTTCCTGTCATGGTCTTTCTTCTGAAAGTTCTTGCTTTTCTTGTGTGGACAATCTCTTATCAAGTGTCCTACATCACCACACTCAAAGCAGTTCATGAACTTTGATTTACTCTGTGAAGAAGAATTACCTTTGTAGTCCATGCTACTGGATGATCTGTTTCTTTCTCTGTTGAAGTCTTTGTTTCAATGTTTTTCTTCATCTTGAGGATTTTGGTCAAGGCTTTGGAAATGAAAGCAAATGGATCTTCATCATCCTCTTTAGTTTCAAGGTTTTGAATTTTCTCATTCTCTTTGGCCTTGAGTGCTAAGTTCTTGACACCTTCTGGTAGCTCTCCATCAGCTTCATTCATAGATATTTCATGTGTCAGGAGCTTCCCTTATAGGTCATCACATTTGTAGTGATGAGAGATCTTGAGCTTCTTCAATTGCAGTAGTCTTTGGTTCCCATTTTGCCTTTGGAAGACTTTTTAGAATCTTCCTCACCTTTTCTTAATTGGAAATATGTTTTCCAAGTGAATTAAGGTTATTGACTATGTCTGTGAATCTTATGAACATTTCTCTGATTAACTCATCTACATTTATCTTGAACAGCTCATATTGTCTGAGATAGATGTTGATCTTGGTTTGCTTGACTTGACTGGTTCCTTCAAATGTCACCACAAGCTTCTCCCAGATTTATTTGGCAGTCTTGAAGCTTGAAATCTTGTTGGATTCATATTTACTCAAAGCACAAACAAGATGTTAATAGCTTTGTAATTAACAGAGAATTGTTCTAATTCAGATGAAGAAAGAGAGTCTTCAGATTTGGGAGTTTTTATCCCATCTTTCTCTGTGTAGAAAGTGTGAGGTCCATTCTGAATTGGTCCATAGCTCTATGTCTTGATCAATGATGAAAATTTCATCATAGCTTTCCAGTGAGCAAACTTATCTCCACAAAATAGAGGAGGTCTGTTAGCAGATCTTCCCTGTGAGAAACCACCATCACCTGCAGTACTCATGATCACCAGATGGTTAAATCTATACAGTGATACAAGCTCTGATACCAATTGAAAGGGGAGTATGCAGATAGAGATGCAACACAGATACTCTAGAAGGGGGGAGTTGAATAGAGTATTGTCACGACCCCCTTTCCCGGACCCCGATTAGTGACAGGATCAAGGGTCATAACTGGCCAATGGGGCCCTCTTTTCGTATCAAGTGGGATGAATATTAAAATTTGAACTTCAGAAATGAGAAAAAAGATAAAAATAGATCGTTGCGGAAGCGATTTGAAAATACAGGGGTCTCATTGAGACATTTGAGAAATCAATTTGAAAGGTTTCAGTAAAACAGTTTGGGAAATAAGAACTTTTGATTCAATCCCACAAGACAGTACTTATCAGAGTACACATGGATAACTGAGCAGTTTAAATTAGAGACAACTTAAAATAAGCAAACGGTACTTCTTTTATACATAAACGGTCAAACTATTACACAGAGTGGGACTAGGCGTACTGCGTACACATTATCTATCTGGCACGTGTGAGCATACTATATACAACAAAATTGGACTGTAGATAAGTCTAGCTCACAACATGATACTACAAAACTATACTGCTATAGGTCTTCCAAAAGTATCTCGGTCTCTACTGATCTTCATCGTATCCATGTCCTGAAAACATTTAGTTTGAAAGGGGTGAGCTGAAAAGCTCAGTGAGGGGATTACTCCTCCTTTTTGAGTAAAAGTAACTGAAACGTCATTTTCAATCATCATTTGGCAATAATAAAATTTCAGTAAAAGAACAGTAAACATTTCATTTCAATCACTTTCATTTGGTTGAGATGCAGTGGGTAACCGTTCGTGATCTATAGGTGATATATCCCCTTACCTACCCGTGTAAGTAGTTGGTAGGCCAGTAATATATCCGTAGTTTGACATGTCTTGGCGCCATCATAGTGGCTCGTCGCCTATTATTACCCGGACGATAGGGTCTCGTGGTATAGAACAACAAAGTTGTCCAAAGCATCTCGTCAATTTAACATTTTAAACAGTATTTAAAAAAATTGACTATAAAATAGAAGCTATAAAATTTGGCATCGTAACGACAGTTAAAACAATAAACTGTAAAGCAGTTTAGGCATTTAATAATAGAGGAGCATGAAAACAGTATTTTGGCTATTATTTTAACAACTTGGACAATTTATTTAAAAGCGTAAAAATACGAGTATTTAAAAGTGAGAGATTAAATTTACTCACTTTCGTAGCGTGGGACGAAGTAACTACGAGAGCAACAAAAACGAATCTGGAACTCTTTGGAAACAGAACACGAACAATAGACTTTCTTGATTTGGAAGTATGTCTTAAAACATTTGGAAATGAGAAATGGTGTATGAGGCAGTGGTTATTTATAGCAAAATTTCCGTCCATGTAATCGTAAGTGCATACGTAATTTGCACTAAAAATTTGTTTTTAACTACTGACTAAGCAATTGGTGATTTGCTCATATGATGACAACTCACCAATTATTGCCAAGCAGACATGTCCAAAAACATGAAACACATAGGTTACTAATCTAAAATTTACACTAGTCATCACACAATGGGTTGGCAGGTGTGAAACATGACCAGCTCATGCTAGCACAAATCCCACAATTAGATTTTTTTTTTTTCCACCTTGAGTACATGCTTTGCTATGGACGTATGAATGTCAACTACTATAAAATTATTTTGTAGGAAAAGAATTCAAATATGACTTCTTCTTTTAGTTCAAACTCATGAAGTTACACGTTTACTGTAACTATGCTAAGGTCATAAAGTTTCATAACATGGTTATAGAATTTGATTATTTTTGACATAATTTAATTTCTTAAGACAAACTTACCAAGCAGATTAGATTTAGAATTAAAAGATATACAATCATTAAGCTCAATACTTCCAAAGTTTCTATGGTGTACCAATTTATTTCCATGAAGTTCCATCAAAGTTGAGTACATATTTATTACATATATATGAAACTTAGTAAAATAAAACATCAAATTCCTCTATTATAAATAAAAGATTTATTTACTTAAGAAAATATTATTCTTATCTAATAAATTAGCATGAAGTTTTAGTATTTAAACAATAATAATTAAACTAAACTTTTATAAAATAATGTAAGTAATGTAGGGGATACTACATCCTTCCCTCCTTATAGAAGTTTGGTCCCCAAACTTAAAATGTACCTTAAAATAGATGGGGATAACGCTCGCGTATCTCGTCTTCTCGTTCCCATGTAGCTTCTTCTACTAAGTGATTTCGCCATAGGACTTTCACTAGAGGTATAACTTTGCTCCGTAAGACTTGATCACGTCGGCCCAAGATTTCGACCGGTATTTCAGTATAGGACAAGTCTTCTCTTATCTCTAATGGTTGATGTTCAATCACGTGACTGGGATCATAAACGTATTTCTTAATCATAGATACATGGAAGACATTATGAACATTGCTCAACTCAGGTGGTAGTGCGACGCGATAAGCTACTGGTCCAATGCGTTCCAGGATCTCGTAAGGTCCGATGTATCGTGGACTAAGTTTTCCTTTCTTTCCGAATCGAACAACCCCTTTAGTTGGTGAAACTTTGAGAAATACAAAGTCGCCAACATTAAACTCCAAGTCTCTTCTCCTATTGTCGCTGTAGCTCTTTTGTCGACTCTGGGCAACCTGGAGTTTATCTCGAATGATTCTCACTTTCTCTGTAGTGATCTGAACTATCTCTGGCCCAAGTATTTGTCTTTCTCCAACTTCTGTCCAACATACAGGAGATCTACACTTTCGACCGTACAGTGCCTCGAACGGAGCCATTCCAATACTAGACTGGAAACTATTGTTGTATGTAAACTCCACTAAAGGAAGATGTTCTTCCCAACCCCCTTTGAATTCTAGGACACAAAATCGGAGTAGGTCTTCTAGGATTTGGATAACTCTCTCTGATTGACCGTCCGTCTGTGGGTGAAAGGCGGTACTAAAACGTAACTTGGTTCCCAAAGCAGTTTGGAGGCTATTCCAGAATCTTGAGACAAATCTAGGATCACGATCAGAAATTATAGAAACTGGAGTTCCATGAAGCCGTACGATTTCACGGATATATAAGAGTGATAGCTTCTCTAAAGAATCGGTTGGTTTCATGGCTAAGAAGTGAATGGATTTGGTCAGTCTATCAACAATTACCCAAACAGCTGAGTTACCTTTTGAAGACTTTGGTAATCCCATGACAAAGTCCATGGTGATATGTTCCCACTTCCACTCTGGTATAGGGAGAGGTTGTAACAAACCGGCTGGTCGTTGGTGTTCTGCTTTCACTTGCTGACACAAAAGACACTTGGATACAAATTCAGCTATGTCCCTCTTCATTCCTTTCCACCAATACAGTTCCCGTAGATCTCTATACATCTTCGTACAACCAGGGTGAACTGCAAACTTAGAATCGTGTGCCTGTTCCATTATGAACTTCTTAATTTCCGGTTCGCTTGGAACACAAATTCGTCCTTTAAATTTGACCAAGTTATCTTGAACAGAGAAGTCAGATACTTTACCACCAACCACATCATTCGAAATAGCATTCAACTCCAAATCATTCAATTGTGCCTTTTGAATTTCTTCTAAAAGTGTAGGCTTTACTACAAGGGCATAAACATGGCTAGAGGCTTTATGCGAGATTACTTCTAAGTCCAATATCTCGAATTCCTTGTGTAGGGTGGCTTCACTTGTGATCAAATAAGCTAAGTTGGACTTTCGGCTCAAGGCATCAGCTACAACATTAGCTTTACCTGGGTGATAACGAATGGTGATGTCATAATCTTTCATCGTCTCAAGCCATCTCCTTTGTCTATTATTCAAATCCTTCTGAGTAAAGATGTACTTAAGACTCTTATGATCTGTGTAAATCTCACAAGAAACTCCATATAAGTAGTGACGCCATATCTTCAAGGCAAAGATCACAGCCGCCAATTCTAAGTCATGTGTGGCATAATTCAGCTCATAGGGTTTTAACTGCCTAGAGGCATAGGCAATTACTTTTCCATCCTGCATAAGAACACAACCAAGCCCTTTCTTCGATGCGTCACTGTATATCGTATAGGATCCAATCTCAGATGGGAGAGATAAGATAGGCGCAGTAACCAATCTATTCTTCAACTCTTGAAAGCTCTTCTCACAATCATCATCCCATTTAAATGGTGACTCCTTTCTAGTCAAACGGGTGAGGGCAGAGGCTAATACTGAGAAGTCTTGCACAAATTTTCTATAGTAACTGGCCAATCCTAAGAAACTTCTGATCTCCTTGACATTAGTAGGTCTAGGCCAATTAACAATAGCCTCAATTTTATGCGGGTCTACTCCAATACCATCCTTTGAAACAACATGTCCAAGAAATGAAATTTGCGAGAGCCAAAATTCACACTTCTTCAGCTTTGCATAAAGCTTTCTATTTCTCAAGGTTTGGAGTACGACTTTCAAATGCTCAGCATGATCCTCATTAGTCTTAGAATAAATCAGGATATCATCGATAAACACAATTACGAATTCATCTAGAAATGGTTTAAACACCCTATTCATCAAATCCATAAAAACAGCTGGGGCATTGGTCAAACCAAATGGCATAACTAAGAACTCGTAATGACCATATCTGGTGCGGAATGCACTCTTTGAAACATCATCAGCTTTAATCTTCAACTGATGGTACCCTGACCTCAAATCAATCTTAGAAAAGACACAAGCACCCTTTAATTGATCAAATAAATCATCAATCCTAGGGAGAGGATACTTGTTCTTAACTGTGACCTTGTTAAGTTCTCGATAATCAATACACAGTCTCATGGTTCCATCTTTATTCTTCACAAAAAGAACAGGTGCACCCCAAGGTGATGTACTGGGCCGGATGAATCCCTTATCCAGTAACTCCTGTAGTTGTAACTTCAACTCTTTCAACTCTGCTGGAGCTAGCCATACGGTATGGTACTTTGGAAATAGGTGCAGTTTCAGGAGCGACATCTATGGTAAACTCAATTTCCCTATCAGGTGGTAATTCCTTAATGTCATCAGGGAAGACATCAGAAAACTCTCGAACTATGGGTATATCTTCTAGTTTCACCTCCTCTTGTGATTGGTCAACTATGTAGGCAAGGTATCCCTGACAACCCTTTCGGAGTAACTTTTGGGCTTGCATATATGAGACAAGATGAGGTGGAGGTACAATTCCACTTCCAATAAAAGAGAAATCAGGTTTGCATGGAGTATGGAAGTTGACACTTTTCTTATGGCAGTCTATAGTTGCATGGTTAGAAGACAACCAATCCATGCCTAGAATGACATCAAAGTCATGAATATCCAGGGGGATTAAGTTTACAGTCATAGATATGTCTCCTATTTTGATTTGGCATGTCTTGTAAATAGAGGAACTGGCTAGCATAATTCCAAGAGGTGTTGACACATTTAAAGCATACCCTAATGGCTCTGGTTTTCTAACAAGATGCCGAACAAAATCATATGACACAAATGAATGAGTGGAACCAGAATCAATAAGGAAATTAGCAATAGAAGAATCGATAGGAAGTGTACCTGAGACAACTGAAGATGTGGAAGGAACATCTCCTGGGACAAGAACGAAAGCTTTTCCCTGCCTAGTTGGCTCATTTCGAGGAGTTGCTTGTTTCTGGACAGATGGATTTTGTGGTGCTGGGGGGAAAGAGTTACAATTTATGGCCTGATGCCCAGGTTTACCGCAACGGTAACAATTTTCAGTGCCTAGAAAACAAACTGGGCTCCTATGATATTTGAGACACTTAGGGCACTGAGGAGGGATGTTGTTACTAGGGACACGTGGAGGAGGATGATTCTGATGGTATGAGTTTCCAGGCCTTTTGAAAGAAACATTATGGTTTGGCCCATTGTTGTGATTCCTGTTTCCTCCATTCCTTGCCCCGTCATTCCTGTTCCTTTGATCCTGATGTTGATTATACTCTTCATTTCCTTTCTCTGCCATCAAAGCCCTATCAACAACTTCATTATAGGTAGGAAGCCTGAAAAGTTCAACTCTACTTTTGATGTTCCATCTAAGACCACCTTCAAACTTTCTTGCCTTCTGGTTCTCATTTACCACAACATGTGAGGCATAGCGAGAAAGTTCAGTGAACTTAGCCTCATACATAGCCACGGACATATTCCCCTGAGTTAGAGTGAAAAACTCAGCAATCTTTTGGTCTCTAAGATGTTGTGGGAAGTACTTCTAAATAAACTCATCTCAAAGGAATTGGTAAGAGGATTACCATCACAGAAATTCTCAGATGATGATATTTGAAAGGCATGTGTACAATGTAAATAAACAAGAAGCTCATTCAAGCCAAAGAATTTTTTAAGTACTTCTAGACCCTTAGAACTTATGATATGAACTTGTGTGGTCCTATGAAAGTTCAAACTCCAAAAGTTAAGAGGTATATGCTTGTTGTAGTAGATGATTATTCTAGATTTACATGGGTTATGTTTATTAGAGACAAAACTGGAGCTTTATCTGAATTTTCTAAACTGTGCAAAGAGTTTCAAACTATGAAAAACTTGCATGTTGCATCTATTAGAAGTGATCATGGTAGGGAATTTTATCAGCTTGACTTTGATTTATTTTGTTCAAAGCATTGCATATCACACAACTTCTCTGCACCTAGAACCCCTAAGCAAAATGGAGTAGTTGAGAGGAAAAATAGGACACTTGAGGATATGTCTAGAACTATGCTACTTGAATGTAATTTGTATTTGTGGGAAGAAGCTGTTAATACTGCAAATTATGTGCTTAATAGATGTTTGATCAGGCCTATTTTGAAAAAGACTCCTTATGAACTATTTAAAGGCAGGAAACCTAGTGTTTCTTATTTCAAACCTTTTGGTTGTATTTGTTTTGTGCATAATAATGGTAAAGACAATCTTAGTAAGTTTGATGCTAGAACTGATGAAGGTGTATTTCTTGGATATTCTCAAACTAGCAAAGCTTATAGAATTTTCAATAGAAAAACCAAGATTGTGGAAGAGAGCATTCATGTGTTTTTTGATGAAAGTACTAAGGATTCTTTGAGTGAAAGTTTTGCAGATCTTAATATGAACAAGCATGAGGATGATGATGACATTGTGAAAGAAGACAAAGGCAAAACTGAAATGCAGAATCAATCAGCAGAATCTCAAGGCCTTGAACCTCCTGCAGAGCCAAAATCTCAAAGCCTTGAAACTGAAACTGAAACTTTCTATGATGCTCCTTCTACTGCTTCAAGAACTCAAAGCCTTGAAGGAACATATTCTTGGACGCCAAGGAAGAAGTTTAAGTATCTTGCGAACCATCCAGCTGACAATATCATATTTGATCCAACTACTGGAACTCAGACAAGAGGATAGTTGAAGAACTTATGAGCTTTTAGTGCTTTTGTATCACTGATTGGGCCTAAGAATACAAAAGAAGCAATAGAATATGCAGATTGGATCATTGCAATGCAAAGTGAACTGATTGAATTTGAAAGAAACAAGGTATGGAATCTGGTTCCTGGACCAAAAGAGCAATCAGTTATTGGAACCAGATGGGTGTTCAGAAATAAGCTTGATGAGAATGGAAAAGTGGTACGAAACAAAGCCAGGATTGTGGCACAAGGATACAATCAAGAAGAAGGTATAGACTATGAGGAGACATTTGATCATGTTGCCAGGTTAGAAGCTATTAGAATACTTATTGCATTTGCATCTAACAAACACATTAAGCTTTATCAATGGATGTCAAATGTGCTTTTCTGAATGGTGATTTACAAGAAGATGTTTTTGTAGCTCAACCTCCTAGTTTTGAAGATGAAAACTTCCCTGATCATGTTTACAAATTAGACAAAGCTCTTTATGGCTTAAAACAAGATCCAAGGACTTGGTATGACATACTCTCAAAGTTTTTACTTGACAATGATTTCAAGAGAGGTCTAGTAGATAAAACTCTTTTCATTAAACATCATGAAACTGACTTGTTAGTAGTTCGGATCTATGTAGATGATATTCTATTTGGTGCTACTAATGATGCTCTTTCAAAAGAGTTCTATAGTCTAATGTGCAGGGAGTTTGAGATGAGCTTAATGGGAGAGCTGAATTTCTTTCTTGGACTTCATGTTTTACAAATGAAGAAAGGAATATATGTACATCAAGGAAAATATACCAAGGACTTGTTGAACAAGTACAATATGACACAGTCCAAGGCACTCAAAACTCCTATGATTTCTTCACTATCATTAGATAAGGATTCAAATGGTAAGAGTGTAAATCAAAAGGAGTATAGAGGTATGATTGGATCACTTATGTACTTAACTGCTAGTAGACCTGATATTATGTTTAGTGTTTGCATGTGTGCAAGATTTCAAGCAGATCCTAAGGAAAGTCATTTAACTGCTGTTAAGAGGATTTTTAGATATTTGAATGGAACCAAAGACTTGGGGCTTTGGTATCCAAGGATATCTAACTTTATGTTGAGTGGTTATTCAGATGCAGATTTTGCAGGATACAAAGTGGATAGGAAGAGTACTTCTGGATGTTGTCAGTTTCTTGGTTCTTCACTAATTAGTTGGCATTCCAAGAAGCAAAACTCTGTAGCATTATCAACTGCAGAAGCTGAGTATATTGCAGCTGGAGCTTGTTGCTCTCAAGTGTTGTGCATTGCTCAACAGCTTGGGGATCTTGGCTATGATTTCAGGAATGTGCCTATTAATTGTGACAATACAAGTGCCATTTCAATCTCTAACAATCCAGTACAGCACTCAAGAACCAAGCATATAGATGTAAGGCATCATTTCCTTAGAGATCATGCAGAAAAAGGTGATGTTGTTATATATTTTATTTCTACTACCATGCAGATTGCTGATATTTTCACTAAACCTTTGTCAGATGATAGGTTTGCATCCCTAAGGCTTGAACTGGGAATATTAAACAAGGATGCATTGGTTTGGGGGAGTATTAGTGCTTACTTGTGTTTTTTATTGAAATCTCAAAGCCTTGAGATTATACTTTCCAAAGCCTTGAAAGTATAGTTCAAAGCTTTGAAATTTCTAAAACTGCAGAAAATCTCAAGGCCTTGAGATTGTTCTCCAAGGTCTAGAAACATCAAATATTATAAATTTTTTTTAGATAATTATATAATGTTTGAATTACACAGAGAATTTTCTAAAATATTCTAAAATATCTTCTAGATATGTTTTGCATGTGGATTTTAGAAGAGTCGTTTTTAAACTCTCTTTCTCAACCTACTTAAGCTGAAAGTCGGGGCTTTTCTCTCTATTCTCTTTATTCTCTCTCAGTCTTCTACGTCTCTCTGCTCTCTGTCTCTCTTCCAATCTCAATCTTCTCTCATAACCCTAATTCCACAGTGGAGCGCAAATCAGCCAGGATTCAACAACAGGGTAAGCCTTCTGCTAGATCTAAGAAGAGGGCCAACAAGAAGGAGAAGATCATAATTTCTGATTCGGATTCAGAAGGGACACAGAGTTTGCATGAAGCATCACCTTCTGCAAAGAAGATCTGAACAGAGAAAGGGGATGAAGGTTCAATTGTTGATCCACAGAAGGAGACAGAAGTACAGGGTGATGATCAGTCTGGGTTAGACAAGAAGAAAGGGGAAGACAAGAAAAAGCCATATGGAGAAGAAAAGGGGAAGTCTAAAGAAGGCAAAAAGAAGTCTGCTGTTGTTGAGAAGAAATCTGCTAAAGAAGAACCAGAGAAGGATAAGTCTGCTGAGAAGAAATCAAGGGTTAAGCATGTTGTTGCTGCAACCAAAAAGGTTTTCCAAGGTAAAAATGCACTACCTTCTGATTGGTTTATTAGTTCAGATGTTAGGAAAGTTTGGATGCAAGGTTATGCATCTTCTAAGTCTTCTTTTTGTAGTTTGATTTCTAAGGAGTTACTAGACAAGTTGGATATTGACTGTATAAGGAAATTAAGAGAATCTGCAGTTTGGAAGGTTTTAAATCCTAGTTCTAAAGCTTATCCTAGGCTAACTAGGTTGTTTTACCCGAATTTGGTTCAAGAAGGAGAAGAGAAGTTGGTGTGAACCTCTAAGGTAGCTGGAATAGATTTAAGGCTAGACCATAGGGCTTTTGCCAAGGTCTTGGGCATTCCTAGGAAGTATAATGTTGCTGATCACACTGATTGGAAGGAATGTCTAGACAAAGCCAAAGCCATGTTCTTCATAGATGATGTTCCTATTGGTCCCAAACAGTTGACACACTTTGTGCTCAACTGCGAAGCTAAAATCCTGTTCACAATTCTGATGAGAAGTGTTGTTCCTAGAAAAAACTCAAGAGAGTTGGTAACAGATAAGGTTCTCATCCCGATGTACTTGATATGTCAAGGGTTTGAGATTGATCTACCAACAGTGATCATGGAACATATGATCTACTGTGCTACCAGAACCAGAAACCATCCTCTTCCATATGCGAACCTACTACCTATTTTCTTTGAACATTTTGAGGTACCTGTGAAAGGAGAGGAGAAGATAACATGTGGTTTTGGGTTGATTGATGAGTCTGCTTTACAAAGGATTGGTTTGGTTTAGACAGGATAGGGGCATTGGAAGTTTTATTCAGAGTTGTCTAAAGCTGAACTTGAGGAGAAGAATTTTATCAAACCTAAGGGGGCTACAACATCAAGGGGACAAGCTAATGAAGATTATTCTCAATTGGTTGATAAGTTTGAAGAACAGCAAGTTGAGATTAAAGATCTTAGACAAAGGCTGTTTGACTTGTCTTCTGAGTTTAATCAGTTCAAAGCCTTGATGGGAGTGATGAATGGCAAGCTGGATGTTGTCATCAAAGGTTTGAATTTGGAGAATATCCCTTCTGCTACTAGTCATGACACTAGTGTTGATTCAGATGAGAGGCTAGGAGATTTCTTGAAAAAGAAGATGAAGCCTATTCCAGTTGTGCTCACTTCAAAGGATCTATATGAGCAAATTGATGATGAGGAAGCTGAAGAAGACACAGGTGTTGATGCAGATACAGAGAGAGATTCTGGGCAAGTCAAGGACAAGAAAGTGGATGAAATAATTGATGAAGTTGTTGCTGAAGTGGATGCAGAACAGGAAGAGCATCATTCTGCATATGAAGCTGAAAGTGATGAATATGTTGAAGAAGGCTCAGAGAAAGGCCTAGCATCAAAGAAGAAGTGAAGACTTGTGGAAGCCAAAGCCTTGATCTTTTCTTTCTTTCTTTTTCTTCTCTTCTTTCTGATTTCAAGGCCTTGACATTCAGTAGAAACTGTTTTTAAAAATAAGTTTTTTTTTAACTCTGAGTAATGATCCAACATTTCTTCACCTTTATTTGATGAAAGTCAAAAAGAGGGAGAAGTTTATGTGATTTGGTTAATCAGTTGGTTATGTTATGTGAATCATTTGTTTATGTATGTGATATGTTTATCTTTGTCTATGTTAGTTGTTCAGATTGTGTTTCTGCAAGTGTTTCTGCAAATTCTGGTATCTAATTCTTATAAAACTAGTTGCAGGGATATTTACACAAGATTATGGGTTTTTTCTTTCATCAAGGGGGAGATTGTTGATTCAAGACTTCTAAGTGTGTTTTGGAAAGTAATCATTTAGAGTGATGAAAGACAAAGTTTCTCTAAGTCTTCAAGGCTCCAACGCCATGAGATATTGATCAAAGCCTCAAAGCCTTGACAACTGTTTTATTATGAAATGTGATCAGACAATCTTGTGTTGCAGGTGTTTAATCTGATGTTTAAGATCAGATATTTTTTGCAAATATTCTTTTTGTCTATTATTTATATGTCTAACATATTGCAGCTATCATAATTAGAGTGAATCAAAGAACTTTGATGATACAGTTGTAAGAACTGTGAAGAATGTTCAGAGCTCCAAGGCCTTGAGATATGCCTTGACCTGCTGACAGTTTTCACAGACCTAACTTGATTCTCTCTTTCAGGATTTGATCTTTGTTACCATGATTGTTTAATGACTTTCACAAGTCTTAAATTGGTTTGTGTTGGTTTATGATTGTTTGGTAATCAGTTTATTTAATTGATTCAGTTTTATTCATAAACTGAATGTCCAAACAGACTTAGTGTTGTTATGTATTTGGATTTTTTTTGTTGATGTGCTTAATGATGTTGCAGGTTTTTCAAACGTGCAATCTTATCACAACGAACTCCAACGGATATCTACTCAGTGCTGTTTTGAAATGCAGTTAGAAAGGATGAGGATTTGCAGGAACAGAGATCCTAAAATCTCTCATTTAGTTGCTGGAAGTAGATAAAATACTGGTTTGAATTTGAAAGAGTAGAGAAGCTTACAGAGAACAGACAAGTGGAAAAGAAGGAAAGATACATTCGTGGAAGATCAGACCATCAATCCTCACAACTTCAAGCTTCAATCAGTGCTTTCAGAAGATCAATCATTCCAGTTTTCCTGAAGAACACATCCAGGCTTTCTCAGCTGATTCTTCTACTGTGTTCTTCTATTTTGTACTTTAATCTGCTTATCTTTTGTATATATTATACCTCACAAAACCTAGTGGTTAGTTGTTCAAGTGAACAACAAGAGGTTCTTGTTAGCTCAACAGTGAGTAGTTAATACTAGATAGGTTTGGAACCACAAGTTGTATAGGTGTAAGGGAGTTCACTTAGGCTTGAAGATCTATGTGTTGTTTCTGTGTGAGTAATAAGAAGTGTTTGTCCAATCCTGGTGGGATTAGGTCCCTCAGGCAGAGATTAGGTCAATTGGGACTGCACTCTGTAAATTGCCCTGTGTTCTTGTTGGATTGAATACTAAAAGCCATGCTTTTTGTATTGGATTATACGATTTGATATTTATGAGAATGGTTTTGGGCAATGTTTTTGAATTATATTGTTATTGTGCACATTTGTCTATTCTTCTACATAGTAGAAGATCTGGTGTGTAGAGTCTAGCTTACACACAGTTAGTAGGTTTGTCTTGGCTACACGAAACAGTATAGTTCATACTATAGTTTCAACTCAATGTGCTAGTATACTTTGTGTATATTGAACAGGACCAAGTTGAGATTATTGTCTTTGTACTGACATAATAAGACAAGCTATGTCTCATGGTTATTATGATTACTTATGCTCTTAATCCTTAGATAGTCAATGTGCACATGTATTTAGTAGTTATTGCTTTGACAAGTCAAGTGAGTGAGATTCCTATGGAATCAATAACCTCGATGAGTTGGGTGATACTATTGAGTCCATGGTGTAAATTGATATATCCAAGGAATTCACATCCCGGTTATGGGATTGATGATATCCCCTTGATGAAGCTTATAATTTTTGATTATGTCAAACTCTGCAGGTAGATTACTTGGTAATCTGGACATATCAAATAAGTTAAGTGGTAAGGATCGAGGAATTCGGAAGAGGTTGATTAAATGAATTAGTCAGTAATTAATTTAATCGACGTATATCTGTAATATTAACATGGGGAGATAATAAGTATTTAATAACAGGAGCTCGAAATATTAGTTTTTGAGAATATGGACAGGAGTGCAATAACAGTTATTTAGTGGTACTAACTGTTATTAACTTTATTTGGGCTAG
This sequence comes from Linanthus parryae, assembly GCA_023055425.1. Lineage (NCBI taxonomy): Eukaryota > Viridiplantae > Streptophyta > Magnoliopsida > Ericales > Polemoniaceae > Linanthus > Linanthus parryae. Next base: position 158,841,241 of record JALGPY010000002.1, on the reverse strand, counting down.
GTTCGGGTGGAACCAGAAAGTTAGGAGTCTGATTCATATTTTCTCCTCCAGGTCCCTCCCGTAGCCTATATAAGTGTCCTTAGTCTTCAGAATTTGTGTGCTTCAGATACACACAAAATCTAGGGTTTCGAGAGTGAGAGCAATTCGTCTGGAGGCCAAGAAGGATTCTGGAAGCAGCACGCCGACACTTGCGTCCAGGAGGAACTTCAGGAATACGGGAGAAGATCAGGAGTGTTTTCAGACCTACATCAGATAGCTTGGACGCAGGTATGAACCCTAATTCCGCCTAGTAGGGTTTATAGCGTTCATGTTGAAACGATTTTAATCGGTATAGCAGACATGCAATCGATCTGGTCCAGGGATTCGCCTCCCTTCAGTTCTTTACTTTACAGTTTAGCTATTTACTCTTGCAAGTGATCTAAATCAAACTAGGGTTACAAACAATTTTGAACTTGTGCTAGTTCAAGGCCTTGAAGCTTTCTTTTATACTTAGGAAGTTTCTGAATAATCTTACAAAATCTCAAGGCCTTAAGATTTCTGTCTTTTACTTGCATCACTTAGTTAAAATGTGTGTTTTAGCAAAAAAGTTCCCATACTCTATTCAACCCCCCCCCCCCTCTACAGTATTATGGTCCTGTATTTAGTCTACATTACAAACATTCAATAATCTTCAGAGATATAGTTGTGATCTTGTCTTTAAACAAATTGAGAAGCTGTCATGAGTGTCTGATTGATCACAGAATCATCTTCTCTTAATGTTTCCTTTCCTGAAAAATCCAGGTCAGGAAACCAATCCTGCAAACTTAGGAAATAAAATTTCCCTGCAAAACTGAGTCAAACAGATGGATTAAATGATGTTAGATATATCAAAACAGTTTGTCTTTCATCATCAAATAATAACACATCAAGCATAGGGGTGAGAGAGATAGAATCAAATCAGAAGAGTTAAGAAAAACTCCCGCTTAGAACATGCATACAGGTCAGACAGTTTCAAAGCATTGAATCCTGGTTCAAGGCCTTGAAATAGATCTACTACTAGCTTTGAACCCGTGCGATGCACGGGAATATGACCCCTATACATGCCAACTAATACAATGTCTATAACTATATTGTTATACAAATAATAAAACAAAATATAGAAAGTGCTCAAAAATAAATACAAATAAAGCATAAAGAAAAGATTGGGGGGATTTGAACCAAGAATGGAGAGGACAAATTTGACTACTATAAATGAAACAATGCAAGCGCGCTATGTTTATCCACCAATGCATGTTGTCACAACTGAAAAAATAGACGAAGAAAAAGTAACTAAAAAGAAATGCCAAACCCGCTCATAAAAATTACTCAAAACATTGATTTCCCTATATTGGGCACGCCATCTTGTACAAATGTACTAAGATACAAAGAACATATATCCAATCAATAAAATAACATAACTAGTCATTGCGTTTGTCAAAAGAAAAAGAAAAAAAAACTATTCATTGCATAATTTTTTCCTATAAATCTAGAGGGAAATTTCCATCCCTGGGCATATGAGTCATACACCCTTCTGCACAATATTTTCTTCTTAATTTATCTAACAACATATACTTCTTAAACTTTCAAACAAAAGAACATTCTCAATGACGTCAATGCATTTTGAGAGAACATGTCTGGAAAGTTTTTCTATATTCAAAACAAATGTCAGTTAAGAAAGAATTAAATAAAGAACCAGTAAGAGAGAACAGAAGATAAACTAACCTCTAATTACAAACTAATATTTTCCAATTTGATTTACTGAATAGTAGAAATATTAGACCTTGTGCATCGTGTAAAATTAATATATATATATATATATATATATATATATATATATATATATATATATATATATATATATATATATATATATATATATATATATATAAGAAAAGATGAAAGAAAAGGGAAGAAAGAAAACTTACCTCAATTGGGCATCAATATTTGAGTTGATTTCACATTTTGTAGAATAACCCATTTTGCAAACTAACACCTATAAATCCAAATAATAGCGGATCGAGCAAGGATAAATAAAAAAAACACAAAAAATCCTAATGAAAGGAGGAACTAACCCCAATAGGAGATCAATATTGTCTATAATGAAATAAAAAGTGTTGTCTTGTGTTAAGATTGGATGAATATATTGAAGAGATGTATGATTTACTTGATTTATAGGCTAACAGGTTAGTGAAAGTCAAGCATAATGAAAGGACGAAAATTAGTTTCAGTGAGGTAAATTCATATCGAATGATTTATTACCATTTAAGTTACATAAAAATCAAAGCTTATCTATTGAAAGTTTCTTATTTTTTTCACATAAATCTTTGACTCGTTGTTCAACAGAAATCATTCGGAAACGTTAGATTTTCGAGAAATAAAATCCTAAAATCTCTATTATCATTGATGGTTTTAATTTATCCAATCCCATGATGGACCAAATCAGTTATTATAGCACCAGGCCTTCAATTTAAATTTTCCACCTATCTGAACCAAGAAAATTCAAAACTCAAACAGGAAAAATATCCAAAACAAACATGTGGGCAAACTACTTATCGTGACACCATTCTATTTTCTACATCATTTGACATACTATTTTTTCAGAAGAGATACTATTTATTAGGTATATAAATATAAATAAATATGAAAAATAAACTAATTATAATTTGTCATTTTTAATATTTAAGAGTAAATTTTCTTGAATTTTCACATAATTTGGTTTCAAAATGAATTTTTTAATTTCTTAATATGAGAACTAATATACCTTCAACATTTTTTTTGGAACATTTCCCTATTTTATGGATCTCATATTTATTTCTATTTCGGATGTAATTAAAGTTTGATTTGTGACGTTAATACATTAATTTTGTTTTTAAACATTTATGAGTAAATTTTCTTGAAATTTCACATAATTGGTTTCAAATTGAATTATATGATTTCTGCGTATGATAAGTCAACTAATATCTTAAACAATTTTTTTGGAATGTAACATTTCCTTATTATATTGAGAAACTTATTTCTATTTCGGATGTCATTAAAGTTTAATATGTGACATTAATACATTAATTTTTGTTTTTAAATATTTATGAGTAAATTTTCTTAAAATTTCACATAATTGGTTTCAAATTGAATTATATGATTTATGTGTATGATAAGTCAACTAATATCTTTAAAAAAAAATTGGAAGGTAACATTTCTTATTATATTGAGAAACTTATTTCTATTTCGGATGTCACTAAAGTTTAATTTGTGACATCAATACATTACTTTTTTATGTATACTAATTATGGAACTCTTACTATAATTGAAATTAAAAATGTAACAAATAAATAAATAAAATAATTCCACGTGGCACTCTCTCATTCAAACTCTAAAAACCCATTCTCAAATAGTATATATAGATTTCAAGCCTGTGAAACCTGTTTCAAGGCTCAAAAACTGGTTCAAGGCCTTGAAATAACTTAGTATTTCAAGTCCATGAAACCTATGACCTTACAGTCTCCAAAACCCATGGCTTTGAGGGTGGCTTTGAGGAAACTCCAATCAACTCTGTCAAAGGCTTTGTTCATGTCCAACTGAATAGCAAAGCATCCTTGTTTTGTCGTCTCCAGATGTCTTATGTACTCGAGGGTTTCGCAAGCGATCACAATATTATCTGAGATCTGTCTGTTGGCCATGAATGCACTTTGACTTTAAGAGATAAGCAGATGGAGCACTTTCTTGAGTCGATTGGCCAAGACTTTCGCTATAACTTTATAGAAAGTGTTGCACAGGCTGATCGGACGAAAGTCGCCAACTTTGGCTGCATTCTGCTTTTTGGGGATTAAAGTGACATAGGTTCTATTGATTTCACGCAAAAGATACCCCGTGTGAAAAAAGCTTGCGTAACAGCGGTTAGGTGGGTTCCGACTGTTTCCCAGTGTTTTTGGTAAAATTCCACAACAAACCCATCTGGCCCAGGAGCTTTGTTGTTGCCGAGCTAGAAAAATGTTGCTTTGACCTCCGATTGAGAGAGAGGGAGATCAAAGGAAGAGGCATCGGTGTTGGGGAGAGATTTGAGGTCACTAAGAAGGTCCTGAAGGGTTGGACCATATGTGGGAACATTGTCCGTATATTGGTTAGGGGCAAGGAGATTCTTAAAAAATGACACAATTTCTTTCTCAATCTCCGAGTGATTCGAGGTCTAGGTAACATCATCTTTGTTGAGACAGAAGATGTTCTTCCTATTCCTGCCAATAGTGGCTGAAAGTTAAAATAACCTGGAATTACTGTCTCCCAATCCAAGCCAGTTGATTTTTTAACGCTATTTCCAGTACACTTTAGCCTCAGAGAGGAGAGATTGATGGTCTTGTCTTAATTGATACTCGTTGTTGACAATGAGGGCGTACCTTGAGCTTGTCCTTGAGCTTGATGCGATGCCTTTTTGGGCAGCTTCTAGATCTTTTTGCTTCTGGATTAGACAACCTTTGAGACTCTCCCGAGAGGTATTCTTCCAGTTGCGGAGAGTTGAGATAAGCCTTTCCTCCTTTCTCATAAAGGAATGAGAGAGGCTGGTTCCATGTAGAACATCACAACTGAATAGCATCCGGGTCACTGAGTTTGTGATTTTCGAATTGTGCTTTTCGCACATTAAGAGGTTTTCCGTGCGTGACCAAAATTAGGGGGTTGTGATCCGAGCGTTGAATTGGAAGAGAGGAAACTTTTGGAACCAGGTAATGTTTTCCCTGTCTATATATACCGATGCTAAATTAATAAAAGTTGGTGTATGTTACTCTATTTTAGCACCCTCCAACACAAGATTATAAGGGGGAGCGGACTAACCAAGTTGGAACCTCAAAATAATACAGGGAAAAATCAAATATATTATTAGATATAATTTAGCTAATCCAGTCCACTAATCAGGACAACCCTGAAACCGAAACATATTACTAAAAATAATATAGCTAATCCAATCCAGTCTAATCCGACCAAAGCAATCTGGAAACCAAACATGCCATCAGCACATAAAGGAGTTACAGGACAGAGTTGAAGAATAAAAGATATTCATTTCATCGGGCAAATAATATAAGACAATCTAACCAACAATCTAAACAAATTCACTCTGTAACTGCACTATATGCCCATTCTATCCCTGTGACAACAGGAGCAAAAACACCTCCTGCGCTATAAAAGTACACATAATGATAATCTAATCTTTGTACATCAGCGCCTCTCCTCCAGCTCCCATCCCATCACCACCCCCAGTTTACATATACAATCAACTGACATGTTCTGCAACCTATCAAAACATATCGATGATGTTTCACGTCGTTACTTTTTTCCGTATTGGGCAACCCTGGCAACTTGGTCCGAAGTAGTGATAAGCTGAATATATCACATGAGCTGCCTATGAGTATCTATTGATGCGGGTAACTATATACTTTCCTTTCTCTAGATCATATATTGTCTTCACTTGTGGTTTCCTCCACTTTGACAAAGACCAAGCACTGAACACCAACACCACAGCAATGGCACATAAAGCAATCAGTGTCGATGAATCATTGTTAAAAGTATTCGGAAACCATTTGGGGTGTTCTGGTTCAATATCAGCTGTGCTCTGTAATATGAATGCTCCTAGAGCCCAATCGAGGGGGATATCTTCCACTTGATTCGCGAATCCAATCCTGCTCAGTAGCAAAATCAGACACAGATTGTAAGGTTGAAAAATATTTAAGAAGTCACATTTGGTACAGTTTTCCACTTTGTTCGTCGGCATAAAGTTATCAAGCGAGGTTCACTACTCGGCTAAGTGCCAGTTTGGGAATACTTCTGCTGTCAGCTCAGCTGCTTTCCGACAAGCAGTTGTAGTGCGTTTGGTAAAAATAAAACATCTGATTTATCGAACAGTTTCTGTTGTACCACAACAGCTTTCAAGAACCGGGGGGGGGCTTCTTTTCCGGAACCTGCTTTTGATTATTTAATCTACAATTGATTTTAACCTTACAATTTATAAAATTTTCAGTATTTATCTTACGAAACTTAATACATTTCATTTATTTTTGTCATTTTACTCTCACAGCAAGTTCGCAGTTGCTTTTACCAAACATAAAAATGGTTATATTAATATTTCACTGAAGCTTTCACGTCACATTTACCAAACAACTTTTTATATAAAATCCACAACAGCTTTGCCACAGTGATTCTCACACAACAGCTGCTAGCACCAACACAGCATTCCCAAACTAGCCCTACGTAGCCAACTGTTTTCAGATCATACTCAAAACATGTTTCACTGATGGTAGTACTAATTGACTCACTTTTAGCGAGCAGATTTCCTTGCACGGTCATACAAATTGACACTACCTTAAGAGTGAATCGGAAATCTCAAACCTACTAGGAAAGCACATGCCAGATAGGATTTTCATGTAAAAAGCAACTGGAAGAAGCAGAAAAAAAATAATACCTTTCATCATCTAAAGCAATACCGAGACTGTCGTGGAGTAGGGCCACAATATATGCTGAAGAGAAGCAATAACGCTGCAAGTCATCTTCGTCAAATGTCTGGTACTTCGAGCGCAACTTTGACCAGTCATCTTCACAAAATTGTTGGCCAGCTCTCATTAGACCAGATATAAATGCCTTTGGAGGCAGCCCAAAGAACTATAAGAAGCAAAGGAAAGCAGGGTTAAGAACATATGAAGATGCATTCAACTGTTGTCACAAGTATGAAGACTTAGCATTACAAGGGTTTCCCAATCATTCATAGAATCAGTAAAAAACACAGTGAGAGAATGGAACCTTTGATGTATGAAAGAAATTCTCTGTTGCTAGAAATTTTCCCTCGAGTTTAGGTATAAATGTCGAACCTATGTCACAGCGTCTGAAGGAGCATTGATCTGCATCTCAGTAAAATTATATACTCTTCAGGTTCTTTAAAGGAGAAAAGAACAATCTCCTTGAAGTTATATGATAAATACACATACCTTTTCCTTTTTGCAACAGTGCAAGTGCAGCAGATCTGCATTCGGAGAAGTTACCCTTGGGTTGCAAGGAAGACAAGTATTTACTCTTTTCAGCAATTAAACTAGGAGAGAGAGTCGGTGATTTGATATCATGCGAATATCCATAAGGAGTACAAGGATCTATCGATTTAAACCCATCGCGAAATTCAGCACCTGCATTAAGTTGAAATTTTCAACTTTTAGAATAAACATTCTATTTCATCAGACCCTGAGGGTTCATGCACATAACATCTTGATAAAAGATTAAAACAGAATTGTACTTTGCATAAGAAAATTAGGCACATATAACATGTCTAGCCAGGTGTCATCAATGAGGAAGATCAAGTCTTGGTGAAGCTCTTTGTTTTCTATTTTGTTCCTGTGATCTATTGCTTCAGGACTATTACGTCATGTCGATAGGATAGTACGTAGCATGTTTTGACTTTGGTAAGCTCAGGGTGTTTTCTATTAGATGTAACCACTAGTTATTACTTTTGAGTATGAATTGAATTTCTTATTTTACTGCTAATGTCTGGCCTTGGAACTTAAATAGAGCCATATAAAATCATGAGATCTTCATCTATATACAGAAAAATAAGTCTAACCAAAAAGATTGCGAGTTCTGGGTTACAGAAGGCACTTTGAGTAGCATAATTGCTCCTCTCCCGTTTTGTTCAGCCGTGTTATAAGCCTCTTGGTTTTTGTATAAGAACCTCATCTTGGGTCCACACTAGAAGGTGCAACATACTTTTCACTAAGGCAACACACATCTTGATTAAATAAGCCCAAAAAAATGTTGTGAAATTATAATCCATCTCAAAATAGAATAACAGCAAATATAGGCAAAGATTAAAACCAAACAGATCATCAAAGACGTGTCGCCAAATCAATTTATTATACATTCGTTTCTTAACTCAATTGTTAGTTCTCATTCACGGTAACGCAAAAAACTATCAACTCCACTGTATGTCTTCTAATTTTTGAACTTTAGTCTTGAAGACATTGAGCACCTCTTTTTAGAGGTAAGTTTCCTGTAAAGTTTGTGTACCATATGCAGAGACCACCTAATATATTAATCAGACAACTTAGCTTAAAAGCTACACTTGAGGTCAGCGAGAAACAATCACTAACAAAGAATACTAATAGTTAACCAAGAAAAGGTTAAAATGTCGAAGTAAACCAGATTTGCTTAAAAGATCTCAAGCAGAGGCTCTCGACACATACATACGACTCCAGAACCAAACAAGAAACAGGAACATCTTAATGTACCTGATTCAGGGGATCTTGTGATAAGTGATGCGCGTAAGAGGTCAAATGCAACATTCTGCATAATAATAAGAAGAGTTAAAGTGACTCAAAGTGGACAAGAAATGAAGATAGATTCTATCTTGAAGAGATCAACACAATTCAGTCAAAGAAACCAAATAATATCACAAAAGAGTTCCAATCCCTAACTTCCTATCTGAAGTCCCATTCAATTAAGTTTGGTGTATGCAATAGCTAGAACACACTAAGAAAAGAAACTGGAACAAAAACAAAGGGGACCTTGGGCCTGGTAAAGTTTCTTGACTGCCTAGAGGTTTCGTAACTAACTACCTATGAAGCTCGCTTACTTCTTCCTGATAAGAAAAGAACAAAGAAAAGACATGACAATATAACGCAGTTGAAGACTACTAGTATTGAAAATCTTTACCTGCCCAAAATGAAGTAGACTGTGACTATATAGATTGTAAGTTATGTTCCCAACTGTGACTGCATGAGAGAATTCAGCAGGGATCGGCTCACTTGAAACAAAGGTTACCTGAGATAACAGATTAAATTACTACACAATAAATTACATGAATCAAGCATAAAGCAAACCTATTTGTTTGACATATACTCCCTCCGTCCACAAAATACAGCCGAAATTCCAATCTATTAAGGACACGTGCATTGATTCCACTGCAACCCATTTTTGAGGTACATTTACTGTTTTTACCTTACTTTTTCACTTTCCTAAAGACTAATAGTTACTTTTTTAGGGGAAATTTGAGAATGCAACAACTAAATAGGAAAGTGGAAAATTATTTTTGAACATCCCAAATAGTAAAGACGGACTCTAATTTGTGGACGGGAATAGTACTTTGCAGTAACAAACCCCTTGGGCTATTCACAGTGACTCATTTACTTATGTAGCATGACTACGATTACATTTCACAAGCCTAGCTTACATTCTCTTTATATGTTTTCTTCTTGATTGGGACTAATAAGAAAAATTTTAGTGACCATCATAAAAACAGAAACATACATTTTCATAGTCACTTTGCAAGATAAATATAAAAATGGTTATAAGAGAAAGGAAAAGTTGAGACACCAAATCACAAGACTAGCTGGCGAAACAGGAAAGAAGGGAGCAGAAAATACCAAATCACAAGACTTTAGTCTGATTATGCTCGTGGTCTAGTAAGGGAAGTGCATATAACATAAGAATTTTAGTTCTACTAAAATGAATGGAGTTATGGACGTATTATGGATTTCAGAGGCGAAAATGAGGATAACATCACATGTGTCAGTTTCATCAGCAAAACAGGAAAGAATGAGAGCATTTAAATACCATAACACTACAAAGACATGCAGCTGCAATTAACTTGTACAACAGAAAGAAGGCCCCAAACAAGGTAGCATCAAATTGTAAAGTACATATAGTTAATGCCACCTACCAACCAAGGTAAAGTCGACAGAGGTTTGCTTAATTGCGACACTTGACTCTATAATGGTTAGTTCAGTTGAGATAAAAACGGTACTACAGTTGGATTCTTGGACTGTGACATTCGACTCTTCCTCTTGGGTCCATTTTGTGGTACGTTTGGATCTGTATCTTCTTTGCTGCGTGCAATCGGCTTGATAGAAATTTAAAAGTAGAAAGATCAAGGTAGAGAAGTGACCGAACTCTGAAGGGTGAATAGGAGGGAAATGACCTCCTAAGGGCTCCTACTATTTGATCTTAAGAATCTGTGTCACTGTAACAATCCGATACACATTAACATGTCTCACCATCCCAGCAGGGGATACAGATTCCTAAAACAGCCTGGAGATTGGGAGAGAAGTCATTTGCACCTTGCCTAAGAAGCAGTCGTATCTCAGAGCACACTGCCAATTGGTTAGGCTTGTTGAGATGAGGTGGTACAAGGGAAGGTTTGAGATTATAATCTAAGAATTTATGAGTAATACACGATGGGCTAATTTGGTGAGCAAAGTACAAGACATTATACTCTAAAAAGTTATGAGTAATGCCATCTTGTTTAAATGATCCACAGACTGTAGACTTAGCAAATTCAAGTCCTCCTTTCTTCAGCTTAATGAAATAGTTTGCATTCATATAGCTTGTATAATTCCTCTTCACCCAACCACGTTCTCTCCCATGACAAGATTATTAGAGTAATACACATCTATTGAGGACCTATGTAGCACGGGTGCTTCTGGGAGTTCCCACACCCGCACCAGGTACTTCGTGGGTGCTTTGTGGGTAAGGCAAGGTTATTTTGAAAATTAAAATTGAGTTCTTCTAAAATACAACTACAATTTAACTGAAGTACATCTATATGATCATTTCTAACCCTTAGACTCGTCTCTCCACAGCCAAGAATGACAGCAAGAGATAACAATACTGTTGATATATAACCATGTACCTGTGAATCTTTGTATGGATTTATGTTTGATGGTAATTTGGATTTACTATTATTGTTTCTTTTATATTAGATAATGGTATCGCAGATAATATAAAATAACTATATAAACAAAGTAGCGCACACCCCCTCCACACCCACACCCCTGATTTTTGGGAATTTGCCGCACCCGCTCCACACCCGCGCTACATAATGGAGGACATAAATGAATTATGCGCATAAGAAAAAACAAACCTGAGCAGAGGCCCCTCCAAGTTCAATAATTCCAGTTGTTTCTGAAGGATCACCTCCTAGAGTTCCCAAAGCATAATTGGCAACTACCCAAGCATATGCCCCTTCTTCAGAGCCTAGAATTAAAGATATTATGTCTTCAGTCAAACACCAGATATAAAATACAAATATACTACACCACTGCAGAATTTCCAAGAGATTAAAGTTTACTATTGCAGGTACAGTGACTTCTGCATATTACTGCACCACTGCACGTGATATCAAAGAACTTATGCACATTATTTAACACAGCTATCTATCCCAACATGCAATGAGGGGAGGCACATTATTTAACACAGCTATCTATCCCAACATGCAATGAGGGGAGGGAATCCAATTGAGTTAATGGACAAAACCAGCAGGAGACTACACTTCTTCAAGTTTCTTTAAAATGATCTGGCAGGCTGAACTTGCAGCTCCCACACTTGCAAGGGCAGCTTATGGAAACTCTGCTCAAGTGCATAAATAAGTAAAAAAGGTCGGCGACTGCAAAGATTTGAAAAGGTTATTTGTGTAATTATGCAGACAAGCAACATATTGGTGTGCCCGGTAGAATGATAAATCACCATGTAAAGACAACAAGAATGAGCTGTCAGTCCATATCCAAAACATTACTAGTTACAGAGCATGAAAACCCAACACAAAAAATATCTGTACATCCTTTTCCAAATCGACTTCCGCCTCTAGATTTTATTGCCAAAGGTGGATAGCAGCAATGGTTTCTACATCTACCAAAATAGGTTTGTAAATATATCATCAAAACTGCGATAGTAGGAAAAATCGAAGAACTCAACTTCCCATTAAAAAAACTGGCATCAAACGATGAGTTAACGTGAACAAGTATGAAAGGCTAAAATGGCGTCCGAACCATTAGCATAAGAAACCAAGACACTTTATTAGACTGTGATTACAGCAATCCCATTCAAAAAACTGATATCAAGTGATGAGTTGAATTTTAGATTTCTTGCAAAACCCATGTACTATGTAAACCCTTAATGTGCAGATACATTGCCACATCAGACAATGTACCTCGATGCTTCCCTATGGTTGGTTCTGCTTCCTTTTTGTTCACACCTTCATACTGCTCTCTATAATGAAAATGTCAACTCAGAAGTCAAAAGTAATGTGTACACTGTGGAAGCATATCAATCCTGTCTGTAGAAGAAAAACGGGAAAACATAACGTGACTTCTATGGAATTTGTTGAGATATATTTTGGCCTCTTCAGAAGGTCTTGTAGGAATGCAGCACATCACTAAGCCAAATGTTAACAACTACATGTCATCCGTAACCATAGATTCAAAATCTTACGATTCATGATTCATATCCTACAATTCGATTGGATTCGCCCATGAAAAGATGTAAATCTCTCAGTGAATCTTAAATGGACAATTATAAATTTGAATCCTGATTCAAGAAACCTATCTTACCACTCAATTGCGATTTGTACGATTCACCATCAATTCAGCTAGAGGTCTAATAGAGCTACAGTCAGTCTAAGTACTAACATTTTCTCATTTCTGTCTGCTTCTTCTCAAGTCCAAGGTTAATACTTCTCCATTATTTTCCATTCTCTTGGTATCGTATACGAGTTCCTTGCTCTACATACCTTTCTGTATCCGTGTTTTTTGATATGTGCACCTCTTAATTGCTACTTATATATACTAGTTTCTAAGCACATGAGTTTGATTATAGTTAGATACAAATATATTGTTCACGTATGTTATAGTTTTCTGGAATAAGTTATTTTATCGGTTAAAAAGTATAGGACAGATTAGCAATTATAGCAATTAATTACATTTTTAGTATTTACCTGTGAGTCCTCTCATTCTGATTTATTATTGAATAATATTACAAAATTCAACATGGTATCAGAGCAGGTTCTCTACCCTAGCTTCTGATTTTTTTTTCTTCTACCTTACGAGGAGCGACCTTCAATCGTTCCCTCCTCATCGCCGGCCGCACTGTTCATTGCAGTGTTCATCGGAACTGTTCATCGCACTGCTCATCGCTACTGTTCATCGATAGCAATTCAGTGCTTCACGCTCGCGGCAAAATAGTACTCCAGAACGCGCGGATTTGGTCCAAAAATTGTTTTCGACGTATCGCAGGAGTCAGATTGACTTGAAACAGGAGTAGAATTAGGGGTTTTCGGACGTTTCGGATATGTTTGTGCAGTCTCTTCTCCGATCGTCTACAGCTCTAATCGTACAGTGCTCCCCAACAGTTTGGTCTAATTACCCTCTACTTCCGCCAACTCTTTGGTCCTCTCAAGAGGATCGATCTTTTTCGTTCCCTCCGATCCGGCACTTGTGGCTCCAGGCAACAAAACAGTCCCGGATCCTAACAATAGCCAGCACTATCAGCAGTCGCCCCTGGGGCATCAGCAGCCCTTCCAGCCACCGTGGGCCTTGTCTCATCAGTCTCCCAGGGCTCCACTTGCTCTCGCCTCGGGCTGGTCTTCAATCTCTCATCCTCCTCATTCGGGTCCTCGGCAGCCCCGTCCCTTCCTCGGCTTCTATCAGGGCTGTGGTCAACAGGGTCATCGCATTCGACAGTGTTCGCAGTTGGGTTGGATGTTTCAGCAGTATCATGACTCTGGGAACGCTCGACCGTCCGGCTCTCGCTCCGGCTCTACTGGGTATTCATATTCTGCTTTTCCCTGGACTCTGCGGGCTCATGTTGTCACCGCTCAGTCGGACTACTACCCACATAGTCATGGCTACTTGATAGTGGTGCCACTCACCACATTACAGCTCATCTGGATAACTTATCGCTGCACCAGCCCTATACACGTGGAGATGATGTCACCATTGGTGATGGCACGAGCTTGCCAATCACACACTGGTTCGCTATCTTTATCCTCTTCTTCTCGTTCCTTTCAACTTCCTAATGTTCTCTGTGTTCCTTCCATTAAGAAAAATCTAATATTCGTCTCCCAACTTCGTCCGTCTAATAACCTAGTAGCTGAGTTTTCCTCTGTGTATTGAAAGCAAATCTAACAATTTACGATTCAGTGAAAGTGAACTTCGATTCACTAACTACATCTGGGTTTGACAAATATAAAACCAACAAGTTGATCAGGCAAGCAAAGTAGAATAAATGGTTGCTAACCTGTCATCTGGGTTAGACAAATGTGATACCAAGAAGTTGAAAGCTCTGAACTAATGATAACAGTTTTTATCTATGTAATCTAGCCTACAGATATTCCAGCTACTCAATTTTCCTAGAGTTATTCAATTCCCATTAGTGATGTACCCTTTGGTTTCCATGGAGATGCATCCCTTAATGAAATTCTCTTGACCTAAGTCGGCGTTAATTTTCTCAATTTTATCATTTCCACGTGTGGTTTTATAAGGTGATGTTATGAATACCAAAGACTTAAGGGCTACCTGATGATTATAACCTGAAAAGGTGAGAGTCGCAGGTGAAACTGATGGTGGTACGTTTGGTCAATGGTGCTCGTTACAGAGAAAAAGCACATATATACGAGTGTTTCCAGGAGCTATTTGGTGGCAGTTGAAAACGATAATAGGGAGTCAGGATCGTTCGAATTTCAATGCCGGATGGAAGGATGCTTTGTTGTGCTTAAATATCTAAGCCGTTTAGGCAGAACATTGTTACACAGATGGAAAAGATAAGTTTTAAGGAGGAAATATTGGACTTCCAGACGTTCTTATGATATATCACATCAACGTTACGATATTAACTAGAAATATGATCTCCGATGGGAACTCTAAATTTGGATTTCACTTTTCATCTAATCACACTATTTCTGTAACAAATTAAATTTCTGGCAGCTAAGGTTCCTGATACATTTTGTGGAATGATTTCAACTGGCCAGAGGATTAAAAAATGTGGTTCTGAACACCCATTGCTTCGTGCAGCTAAACTTAGTAGTGATAGACAAACAGATTGCGGGTCTCACTACAATGTGTCAATGACCACAATGCAATTTTGGATGGCTTCGTAGCTAACATGACTGAATCGCATACAAGAGTTTTAACCTTAAATACTGTGTCTTCGCTTCATAATTGTCTTAACACACTTCCAACATGAGAATGAGATTATTTGATAAAGTAAAAATAAGTCTAATAATTTGATTATAACAGGGCTCAAGTGAGGGAGCAAGCCCACAGTTTCACATTTCTGTATCAATGATAAGGTTGAATTTAATGAAAAATACCATACCAGTGATAACAGATGCCCAATCATCACGGAATTTGAACCCGGAAACCCTCAGAAACTTCCTGCACGACTCCAAAATCCGATCTTGAACACCGGAATCAAGCAATCTCATCCCAGCAGTGGCCATCAGCCTCACCTCTGTATCAGCCCAGAACTCCATGGGCACCCTCTTCTTCCCAAACTCCACCAATTCCTTCAATGAATCTCCTGCTCCGTCCACATCATCTGAATAAGACGACAACCCCGGATTCACCCGCATTGACGCCAAACCCTCCTTCCCGAAATCGAATCTCCGAACTCCATCCTCAATTGAATACTCAAACACATGAATCCGCGTCCCTGTGCTTCCTCCATCGATCACAATCCCGAACTTCTTCTTCACGGAGGTTCTGTAACCACCGCTTAATACAATGATTGCGTAGCAGAACAAAACGAGGGAGATAGCGATGGAAGTGGAAATGAAAATATTCGATTTGAGGAAGCTGGACGAGTTTTTAGGGTTTCGAGAGAAGAGATTCGAGCGGTGGGGCGAGATCGGGCGGAACTGGATCTTCATTGATTCCATTGTCTTGGCGTCGGTTCCGTTACGATCGACTTTCCGGTGGCTCGATCGTCGCATCAAATTCTGGAGAGCTACGGCGTGGAGGTGAGGTTGGTAGATGCTGTATATGAACCATATATGATTGTTTTTTTTTTTTTATTTAGCGGCTTTGTGGAATTGATGATCGGAGATCTGAGAGGGCTATCGTCGGAGTTTTCTTCCGCCCTCTCGAATCTCTCTCCAGTTAGCCGCAGACGATACGATTGATGATGACGATGGCGATTTGAAGAAGAGAAGATCCTTTTCTTTTTTTTTTTTCCTTTTCCTTTTCGATTATCAGTGCCGCGTTCCCGGTTGGGACATTACCGGTTTTCGTCGGGTCGCTGACAGGGGAGACTCCGGTTTACTCGCACTCACGCCGAATTATACGGCTCCTATAATTTCTCCAATTTTTTTTTTAAGAAAAAACTTCCTTTTTTTTTGAACATTCCTCTAATTTCTTCCATATTTCCAATAAAGAGAACTTGTACACACAAAATAGTGAAATACTAACCTACCCGTAGCTACCACTAACACTATGTTTAGATTACATGATTTGGTGATAAAAGAAAAGAATTTGTGAGAGAAGGTTTTCTCATTCGTGGTTGGGTTACTCTTCAGGTGAGAATCCATGAGAATTTGTAAGAAAACATGAAAAAAGAAATTTCACATAATCCAATTTTTCTTTCTCACCAAAAGTGATGAGATTTGGTGAGAAAAGAAACTAGACGAGTGTCATTATTACCAAAAAAAAATAAAACATTGTCTTATCATAATATTAATGAAGGTTATTTTGATAATATCTTTAAAATAGTTTCTTTCATTTCCATTAATATGCTAACCAAACAAGGGAGGTAAGAAAGTATAAAATTTCTTATCATTTCTCAACTGAGTAATCCAAACACGTATGTGAGAAATCTAAATCATTTCTTATCATTCGTGGTTGGATTCGCTTGTATGAGGTTCCGGGTTCAAACTCGGTTGACGAAAAAAACAATTTCTCAAAAATATACTATAATACCGTTAATAAAAAAAAAGTCCACCAATTTATAAATAATAATCACGTTAGCAAATAAATCTAATTAATTAGACTCAATTATGCCACTAATCTACCCAAACACAACCCTACCTACTCTACCTAGCCCAACCCCTAACAACTTACCCAAACACAACCCTATCCGCTTCTTGTTTCTTCATGTTTTTCGAATACGCCGCGCACAGCACAAAACACACTCATAAAGAGAGAGAGAGAGATAGAGAGAGAGAGAGAGAGAAAGAGAGAGAGAGAGAGAGAGAGGAATATGAAGATAGGTAGGGCAGATCGGTTGTGAAAGACAGTAATGTAGGTAGTAATGCATGATCAATACTCTAGAAGGGGGGTTTAATAGAGTATGACAACTTTTGCTAAAAGAGTGGTTTCAAAGAAGTTTGTAGCCATCAGAGAGTATTTCAAGACCATGAAATGAGTTTCATGTCATTGAAATAAAAAAAGATAGAAGAAAGGGTACTGAGAGTTTTCAAGGCCTTGAAATGCCTTTCAAACCCTTGACCTTATAACATGTTTTGTGCAGTAAAAAAGCTAAGTAAATAACAGCAAGATAAATGCAAGAGACACAGAGATTTATAGAGTTATGTCCACTTCGACCTACGTCTCTACCTCAGTGATTTGATCCCTGCAGGATTTTCAACTCAATTCTTATTAATCAAAAGCTAAGCCCTAGATCTCAAGCACAGAGAGTTCCCTTACTCTGTTACAGCTTGTGGTTCTCACTAACCTATATCGTACCTGCTCAATTACACCACTAATCTACCCAAACACACCCCTACCTACTCTACCTAGCCCAACCCCTAACAACCTACCCAAACGCTGCCCTATTCGTTTCTTTTTTCTTCATGTTCTTCAAATACGTCGCACACTGCACAGAACACAAAGAGAGAGAGAGAGAGAGAGAGAGAGAGAGATGGGTAGGGCAGATCGGTTGTGAAAGACAGTAATGTAGGTAGTAATGCAAGATCAATACTCTAGAAGGGGGTGAATAAAGTATGGTAACTTTTGCTAAAAGAGTGGTTTCAAAGAAGTTTGTAGCAATCAGAGAGTATTTCAATGCCTTAAATGAATTTCAAGTCATTGGAATCAAAACAGATAGAATTAATTAGATAGAATCAAACTAGATTTGGGAATTAATTAATATGATTAATTAATTAGAAGGATCACTTTTCAACACCTTGCAAACTTAGTAGGACTAATATGCAAGGAAGGGACTAATTCAAATTCATGTTGGATTAGGAAGGGCCTTTAGGTAGTTGACAAGGGTTTGTTGGACTATAATTAGGATGCTCCTAGCTTCCTTCCCACACTATGATCATAACATAAGTGAGTGGGAGAGAACAAAGGAGAGAGCAAGCCAAGCTAGAGAGGCCGACCGCCCCCCTAGCCGACCGCCCCTACCCGTCAGCCACAAGGAAGCCGTGAGCTTCCCTTGTTGCCTCGTGTTGCGTGATTTCTTCTTCCTCTTCCTCCGGTCCAAGCTATCACATAGGAGAAGGAAGATCTAGATCTCAATTTTAGGCGTGGATCAACCGTAGAGACGTGACACAATTCACGTTACAAGTCATCACAGGAGAAACCTTAAGGTGTGTAACATGATTCTTCTTTTACCATCATTATGATTCTCTTCCTGTGATCCTTGGAGGGTATTGAATGGATAATTTATTTTTCCACTGCGTATCCATGATCAAAACCCTAAAAATCAATCTACCAATCCAGTTTCATTTTCTGTAAGAACATATTTTAGGAAATTGTCCCTGCAAAATAGGTAACAACTTATCCCTGCAAAACTTTTTCAAGCAGATGGATTAGCAAAAGTTTAAAACATAAAAAATGGTTTGTCTTTCCTCATCAAATAACAAAATTGATTGAGATTTTGATCTGCTTCTTTGATGCTTGACAATCATTGAATATGTTTGAGAGTGTCTCTAGCTTTTTGCCCGTTGAGTTGTGTATCAAATGCTTCAAACTGAGCTCCTTATATACAGCTCACTTGATCTGCAAATCTTCAAGATTTTCAGCAACAACCTTTCCTATTTTGTAGGCAACAACTTTGACTTCTCTAACAGTCTTCTTCCAACAGATAGTTGCTTAGTATCTTCAGGGATACTGATCTTGTCGATAAAGGATATTGATCTTGTCCATAACATGTTGAGAAGATGTTAGGATCAATAGATTGATTGCAGATTCAAATCAACCCAGAAATTCCTTTCGTGCAAAACTCAGGTTAGGAAGTAAATCCTGCAGAATAGGAAATAAACATTCCCTGCAAAACTGAGTCAAACAGATAGATTAGATGGTGTTAAACATCTCAAAATACATTGTCTTTCATCATCAAGTAATAATAGATAAAGCACAGGGGTTTAGGAGTTCAAACAGAAACTCCCCCTAAGATCATGCTTAAGTCTCAGTCAGTTCCAAGGCTTTGAAGCTGTTTCAAGGCCTTGAAATAGACTAGCTATTTCAAGTCTTTGAAACATTGAAGCTGCCTTGATCTTACAATATCCTTGACGATCTAGAGCAATACCAGAGAGTAGGTTGAGTTGCAAATCAGGAATATGGTATACATATTTCAACACCATCTTGCACCCAACATTGGTTTGGATGCGAATATCTCCAATCCCTCCGATCTTCGAGGTTCTCGTATTACCCATCTTCACAGTTCCAAATTCTGTAGCTTTGTATGTAGTGAAGAAATCTCATCTCGAAGTTACATGGTATGAAGCGGCTGTATCAACAACCCACTCAGTTACCCGATTCGCTGAAACGTGAAGGCGTTCTTCCTCTCCCACGGAGAGTACCAAAATTTTCTGTGAGATTGTGTCACTTGTATCATCTTCCTCACTCTTATCATTCTTCTGGTTCTTTCTATTTTCGTCTTGGTTCTGATCATTCTCCGGGAACCGGCACGATCTTGCCATGTGACCCTGCCTTCCACAGCTGTAGCACGTGAACTTGGATCTTGGCTGAGAACCTCCATTCCTGAACTTGCTGCGACCTCTGTTCTTGTTCCTTATTTGGCTTTCCCTCGATTCTTGCTCTTGTCTTTATTCTATGTGACAAAAGCATGCGCGTTGTCAAAGCCCATCTCCTTCCTCCTTGCCTCCTCATTGAACATCTCGTCCTTGACAATACTCATGGATAGCTTTTCATCAGGGGCATAATTGCTCAATGACACGACCAACGTCTCCCATGAGGTTGGTAGGGAGCTAAGCAGCAACAAGGCCTATGTCTCATCATCCCAGTTGAGCTTGACGCTAGCCAATTGGTTTATGGGACTCTGAAAATCACTCAAATGCTCAGCAACTTGTTGACCGTCTCTGTAATTCAAGTTCACGAGCGATCTCATCAGCATCGCTTTGTTCTCGGCAGTCTTCCTCTCATACATGCCCTCCAACTTTATCCACAGCTGGTAGGCATCCGTCTCCTGAGCAACATGGTGGAACACTGAATTGTCAATCCACTGGCGGATATGACCAATTGTGTTCATATTCATCTTGGTCCACTCATCATCTTTAACTTCGGTTGGCTTGACCCCTTTCACAAGAATTGGGTCCATCAAATCCTTGCAATAAAGCAAGTCTTGCATCCTAGGCTTCCATATCAAGTAGTTGCTAGCTGTCAAGTTGAACATGAACCCCGATGACTCCTCCATTGAACCTGGCTCTGATACCACTTTTGTTGGGTCACGGGGCTGAATTAGACGGACTACAATGCAAAAACAACGCCAACACGAACAAGTACGGAAGAGTAGAAGATGTAGGAAACAAGATTTTAACGTGGTAAAAACCCTCTCATCGACAGGGACAAAACGACCCACAAAACTTTCACTATGACAATTACAATGGATAGACAAATCCTCCACAAGAACGTGGGTAAACAAACTAGAAACTAATAAACGGGTAAAACAAAACCTCGCCGCTAGGCGAAAACCAAGCAAACTACTTGCTAATGACTTATCCAGAATCAGCTTTTGAAATCGTCGTCGTCGCGAACGATCACGTCTGGGTATTTCTTCGTCTTTTGCTCGTTTTCAACCCCCAATCAACAACGATAAAACTCACTCTTGAAGCACGCTCAAGGAAAACCACTATATGACAACACTGTCACTCGTCTCTCAACTTTTGAGAGGTATTACTATTGTGAGTTGATTTACAGGAGCAAGTCATCAACCTTTAAATAGGCTTATTGTAATGGCGGTGGTATCAATAAAAAAAGAAAACAAAAGGTCTTTGATTGACTAATGTGGTCAGACCCATCACCGACTCAAGGCATAGGAATAATTCCATGCTAAAAATTTTCACCAATAATTGGTCTATTGATTGGGCTTGGACCCAACACCTGTGTGGTAAAGAAAGAGATCCAATCCTTTTTTAGTAAAACCTGCCTATGACTGTCTGTCTATTTTCACTTCTTCCCTCACATGGCTTTTCCGTTAGCACTCATTGTTTTAATCCGGTCACCCTCAAATTCCTTTGAAAACACCTTTTGAAGTTAAAACTTCCTTCAAAATTAAAGTTACTTTTCGAAAAAGTAAGCTCATATCACTCTTCCTACTAAATCTTGTTGAGAAGTCCCACATCGGACATTCAAGAAGAATAAAAAGAAATAATAAGTGTCCTGGGCTACTCTCCTCATAGCCAATTGGTTTTGAGGTGGAACCCCTGAATTCTTTACATGGTATGAGAGCCACGACTCACACACGTGAATGGTCTAACAATCCACGTGCTCACCGCCACCCGCAGACAAAAAAGATCCACGTGTAGGCCAAAGAATGCCACACGTGAGGGGGCGTGTTGAAAAGTCCCACATCGAACATTCAAGAAGAATAAAAAGAAATAAGTGTCATGGGCTACTCCACTCGTTATCAATTGGTTTTGAGGTGGAACCCCATTAATTCTAACAAATCTTTCATAGCAGCTCGTAATATTACTGTAAACACCTCTTGCACTTTTTGCCACAAAAATGAAGAATACCATAAGGCGAAGCGGGAATGAAAATGAGGGGAAGGTAGGGATGGCAATATGGTCCGATCCGATCTGAGATCCGAGCGATCCGAGCCGAATGGATCGGATCCGAATCCGATCCAATTGAAAATGGATCGGATTTGGATCCGAAAAGTCGGACCCGAACGGATTTGGATATGGATTTGGATCTGAGGACAGATCCACCGGGTTCCGACCCGATCCGATCCGGCATATATGCGTGCTTTACAAATATACCCCTATTACCTCCCTACTCACCATTAAAAGAAGAGTACTATAGTAACTCCAACCTACAAAGCTATTGTAGGGTTTTGATTCATGGATGCGCAACGGAAACAATAATTAACCATGCAAAACCCTCCAAGGATCACAAGTCAAGAGACATAACGATGGTAAAGGAAGAAATCAATTAACACACCTTAGGGTTCTCCTTTGATGACTTCAAACGCGAATTGTGTCATGTTCTCTATAGTTGATCCACGCCTAGAGTTGATTTCTAGATCTCCCACTCCTTGGTGCTAGCCCGGAAAGAGGAAGAGGAAGAAGAATCACGCAAAACGAGATCAACAAGGGAGGTCTCGGCCTCCTTGTGGCCGACGGGGACGGGCGGCGGCGAGCTAGGGGGCGGCGGCTCCTTAGCTTGCTTGCTGTCTCTCCTTTTGTTCTCTCCCACTCAAGTTATGATCTAATGAATCATAAGTGTAGGAAGGAAGGAAGGAAGGTCCTTTATATAGTCCAACAAATCCTTGCCAACTACCTAAAGGACTTATTCTAGTCCTACTAGAATTCAATTTAGTCCCTTCCTTGCAAATTAGTCCCTACTAAGTTTGCAAGGTTTTGCAAAGTGATCCTTCTAATTAATTAATCCAATTAATTAATTCCCAAATCTAGTTCAACTCTATATAGCGTGTGACCCCATAGGTTCTATCCAGTTGGTAGCAACTATTTGCTAGTATGGAGGGGTTTCTAACAAAACATCAATTCTAGCCAACTAATAGAATAGTCATCTTGACAACCTTTGTACAAGTAATTGCCTCACCCCTTTGTCTCTATATCCGTATTGGACACCAGACATACAATTCACACTCGTATATCCAATCCACAGTTTCTCGATCCATGGGAATAGCATTATCCGTGCAAATAACATCAATATCCCATATTGATTCATTTGAGTCTGGCCAGACATTCTATAAGCACTATCCCTCGAGTGGCCTAGGATATTTGCTCCCGTTATGTGGGAGGGACAAATTCTATCTACGTCCACTACGATCTCTAAGCTTGCTTCTTATTGTATCCGGTACACGCCTTTATAACTACCCAGTTACGGTGTAGCGTTTAACGCTACCAAAATCACAATAATCCACAACTAGAATATCTAGTGACTTCAAGTCTAAGGATGACAATACCATTGCACCGCGAGAAGCACTTGTGACTAAACATAACGTGTATGTAGCCTTCTCCGAGATGGGTCAATCCAGTGCGTCATTACCCTTAATGCACACCTATGTGTTGGATCATGATATCTCCATATCAATCCAACCCCATACTAGTCTATAGATGATTGTCCCATTAATCATTATACTGGACTAGGGATATTTAAGATAGACAACACAATTGTAAATCTAAGGACTTCATTATATTAAATATCCAATAAATAATAAATGAATTTCTAGCCACAAATAAATTCATACTAAACTAGATTGCCTCTAGGGAATCTATTCCAACAGTCTCCCACTTGCACTTGAGCCAATCTGGCGCATCTCGTATGCCCATACTCCTAGTTTGCTCTTCATGCTTCCACTGCGTAAGCGGCTTTGTAAGTGGGTCTGACAGATTCTCATCTGTAGGAATCTTGCATATCCAAACGTCTCCTCTATCGATAATATCTCGAATTAGATGAAATTTCCTGAGCACGTGCTTAGATTTCTGGTGCGACCTGGGTTCCTTTGTGTAGGGTTTTGATTCATGGATGTGCAACGGAAGCACAAACAAACATAAAACCATGCAAAACCCTCCAAGGATCACAAGTCAAGAGACATAACGATGGTAAGGGTTAGAAATCATAAACACACCTTTGGGTTCTCCTTGATGACTTCAAACGCGAATTGTGTCACGTTCTCTATAGTTGATCCACGCCTAGAGTTGATCCTAGATCTCCCAAGTCTTTGGTGCTAGCCCGGAAGAGGAAGAGGAAGAAGAATCACGCAAATCGAGACCTAAAAGGAGGGTCTCGGCCTCCTTTGGCCGACGGGGACGGGGCGGCGGCAAGGGGGCGGTCGGGCCTCCTTGTTGCTTGCTCTCTCTCCTTTTGTTCACTCCCACTCTTTGTTATGTTCACTAATGAGCATAAGTTATGTGGGAAGGAAGGAAGGAAGGTCCTTTATATAGTCCAACAACTTCTTGTTAACTACCTAAAGGACTTATTCTAGTCCTACTAGAATTCATTTTAGTCCCTTCCTTGCAAATTAGTCCCTACTAAGTTTGCAAGGGTTTGCAAAGTGATCCTTCTAATTAATTAATCCAATTAATTAATTCCCAAATCTAGTTCAACTCTATATAGCGTGTGACCCCATAGGTTCTATCTAGTTGGTAGAAACTATTTGCTAATATGGAGCGGTCTCTAGCAAAACATCCATTCTAGTCAACTAATAGAATAGTCATCTTGACAACCTTTGTACAAGTAATTGTCTCATCCCTTTGTCTCTATATCCGGATTGGACACGAGACATACAAGTCACACTCGTATATCCAATCCATAGTTTCTCGATCCATGGGAATAGCCTTATTCGTGCAAATAACATCAATATCCCATATTGATTTATTTGAGTCTGGCCAGACATTCTATAAGCACTATCCCTCGAGTGGCCTAGGATATTTGCTCCCGTTATGTGGGAGGGACAAATCCTATCTACGTCCACTACGATCTCTAAGCTTGCTTCTTATTGTATCCAGTACACACCTTTATAACTACCCAGTTACGGTGTAGCGTTTAACGCTACCAAGATCACAATAATCCACAACTAGAATATCTAGTGACTTCAAGTCTAAGGATGACAATACCATTGCACCGCGAGAAGCGCTTGTGACTCAACATAACGTGTATGTAGCCTTCTCGGAGATGGGTCAATCCAGTGCAACATTCCCTAATGCACACCTATGTGTTGGATCGTGATATCTCCATATCAATTCAACCCCATACTAGTCTATAGATGATTGTACCATTAATCATTATACTTGACTAGGGATATTTAAGATAAACAACACAATTGTAAATCTAATGACTTCCAATAAATAATAAATGAATTTCTAGCCACAAATAATTCATACTAAACTAGATTGCCTCTAGGGCATCTATTCCAACAGTCTCCCACTTGCACTAGAGCCAATCTGGCGCATCTCCTATGCCCATATTCCTAGTGTGCCCTTCATGCTTCCACTGCGAGAGAGGCTTTGTAAGCGGGTCTGACAGATTATCATCTGTAGGAATCTTGGATATCCGAACGTCTCCTCTATCGATTATATCTCGAATCAGATGAAACTTCCTGAGCACGTGCTTGGACTTCTGGTGCGATCTGGGTTCCTTTGATTGCGCGATCGCCTCAGTGTTGTCACACAACAACTCAACTGGATCCGCAATGCTAGGGACCACACCAAGTTCAGAAACAAACTTTCTGATCCAAAAAGCCTCCTTTGCTGCGCCATTTGCAGCAATGTACTCAACCTCTGTTGTAGAATCAGCTACCGTCTCTTGCTTGGAACTCTTCCAGCTCACCGCTGCTCCATTCAGGCAAAACACATATCCCGATTGTGATCTAAAGTCATCTCTGTCGGTTTGGAAGCTTGCATCAGTGTAACCCCTTACACGCAACTCTTCCTCACCGCCAAATATCAAGAAAGCATCCTTAGTTCTTCTCAAGTACTTTAGGATGTTCTTGACTGCAATCCAGTGACTCTCACCCGGATTGGATTGGTATCTGCTTGTCATACTCAAGGCATATGACACATCTGGTCTAGTACATAACAAGGCGTACATGATAGATCCTATGGCCGAGGCATAGGGGATTCTACTCATGCGTTCCTTCTCAATCTCATTGGAAGGACAACCACTCTTCGAAAGAGTGATTCCATGTGACATGGGCAAGAATCCCTTCATGGAATCTTGCATGTTGAACCGTTTCAACACCTTGTCAATATATGTACTTTAACTTAGGCCTAGCCACCTCTTAGATCTATCTCTATAGATCTTTATACCGAGTATATAGGCTGCTTCCCCTAAGTCTTTCATTGAGAAACACTTTCCTAGCCAATCTTTGACAGATTGCAGAATGGGAATGTCGTTTCCAATGAGTAGTATGTCATCCACATACAAGACCAGAAAAGCTACAAAGCTCCCACTAACCTTTTTGTAGACACAAGACTCATCTTCGTTTCTGATGAAGCCAAACTCTTTGACCACTTCATCAAAACGTCGATTCCAACTCCTAGAAGCTTGCTTCAATCCATAAATGGATCGTTGCAGCTTAAAGACTTTGTTGGCTTGCTTTGGATCCTCAAAACCCTCCGGCTGTATCATATACACGTCCTCAAGGAGATTCCCATAATGGAATGCAGTTTTGACATCCATCTGCCAAATCTCATAGTCGTGGTATGCTGCAATCGCAAGTAGGATTCAGATGGATTTGGTCATAGCGATTGGTGAAAAGGTTTCATCATAGTCAATACCATGAATCTGTCTGAATCCTTTAGCCACCAATCGGCCCTTATAGGTAATCACATTACCATCCATGTCGATCTTCTTCTTGAATACCCACTTGCACCCTATGGGCCGCGTCCCATCGGGTCGTTCCACCAAAGTCCATACTTTGTTGGTGTACATGGATTCCATCTCGGATCTCATGGCTTCCAGCCACTTCTGAGAGTCTGGGCCACTCATGGCCTCCTCATAGGTAGTAGGCTCATCATCTATGTGCATCGTGTCACCGGAATCGGTTACGAGAAGTCCATACCTCTCGGGTTCCTGGCGCACTCTACTAAATCTACGAAGCTCTTGTGTTACCTGAACAGGTTGCTCCACAACTGCTTGTGGTTCCTGTTCATGTTCCATAATAGGTTCAGTGATTTGTGGTTCTTGAACCTCTTCAAGTTCTACATTCCTCCCACTTGCTTCTTTAGAGACAAACTCTCTTTCTAGAAACACGCCGGTCCGAGCAACAAACACTTTGTTCTCGGTTGGATTGTAGAAGTAGTATCACTTAGTTTCCTTAGGGTACCCAACAAATTTGCACTTATCCGATTTCGGCCCTAGCTTGTCTGATTGTAAACGTTTTACATAGACATCGCAGCCCCAAATCCTCATGAACGACAGTGTGGGACGCCTCCCACTCCACATCTCATATGGTGTCTTCATGACTGATTTAGATGGAATACGGTTAATGGTGAAAGCTGCACTTAATAGAGCGTAGCCCCAAAATGATAATGGAAGATCGGTTTGACACATCATAGATCGAACCATATCCAATAGGGTTCGATTCCTCCTCTTGGACACGCCATTCCATTGTGGTGTTCCGGGTGGAGTGAGTTGGGACACGATCCCACACTCTCTAAGATAGTCGTCAAACTCTTGGCTCAAGTATTTTCCTCCACGATCCGATCGTAGAGCCTTTATACTTTTGCCAAGTTGCTTCTCTACTTCATTCTTGAATTCTTTGAACACTTCAAAGGATTCGGATTTTGCCCTCATAAGGTACACAAATCCATATCTACTGAAATCATCAGTAAAAGTAATGAAGTAGACATAACCACCCCTGGCAGGCGTGGCAAATGGCCCACACACATCGGTATGTATGAGTGCCAATTGCTCACTAGTCCTCTCACCTTTCTTATTGAAAGGGGAATTTGTCATTTTTCCCAATAAACAAGCCTCACATGTCTCATATGATTCAAAATCAAATGAGTCTAGTAATCCATCCTTATGGAGTCTAGATACACGTTTCTCATTTATGTGGCCTAAACGACAGTGCCATAAATAAGCAGGATTTAAATCATTTATTTTAATCCGCTTGGTATTAATGTTGTAGACAAGATTGCTTAGATCAAGGACATAAAGTCCATTAAATAATTGCGCACTAAAATAGTGAATATTATTTAAATAAAATGAACAACAATTGTTCTTTATTGAAATAATAAAACCATCTTTGTCCAAACAAGAAATAGAAATAATGTTTCTGCTCATAGCAGGCACAAAATAGCAATTATTTAATTCTAAAACTAATCCTGAAGGCAGAGATAGTTCGCACACGCCTATGGCCAACGCAGCAACCTTTGCTCCATTCCCAACGCGCAGATCTACCTCTCCTTTAGCCAATCTTCTACTTCTCTTTAGATCCTGCATATTTCGACAAATATGAGATCCACATCCAGTATCTAATACCCATGATGTAGAGACAGTTAAATTGACATCTACAACAAAAATACCTGGTGGTGGTGGAATCACTATTCCAAGCCACTTGTCCTCCAAATATTTTGGGCAGTTCTTCCTCCAGTGTCCAGGCTGACTGCAGTAGTGACACTCACCTTTAGTCACGGCCTTGGAAATGCCACCAACAGGCTTAAGGGCAAGTTCCTTGGACTTGGCAACTGACTTGCCTTTGCCCTTGGAGGAAGAGGCAAACCTTTTGCCCTTTCCTTTATGTACCATCATTATGGCCTTGCCCTTACCCTTGTTGATGCTCTGTTCAGCCGTCCTCAACATGTTGAGTAAATCTGGTAGTGGTTTCACGATCTCGTTCATGTTATAGTTCATGATGAACTGTCCATAACTCTCGGGCAACGATTGCAACACGAGATCGCTTGCCAACTCTTGGCCGACCGGGAACCCCAGACGGGCGAGATTCTCCAAGTACCCGATCATTCGGAGTACATGGGGTCCCACTGGGTTCCCTTCTGCCAGATGAAACTTGAACAGCGCCTTTGAGACCTCATACCTTTCTACCCTCGCCTGCTCTTGGAAGAGCTGCTTTAGATGTTCGATCATATCGACAACATTCATGTTTTCGTGTTGCTTCTGAAGCTCAGAAGTCATGGTGCAAAGCATTAGGCAGGCCGCATCATTAGCGTCATCAACACGCTTTTGATACGCCTTTAAGGCAGCAGGTGTTTGGTTCTCTGGACCTTCTGGAACATGCTCCTCTATTGCGTACAATTTCTTCTCTTGCTTGAGAACAATTCTCAAGTTTCTGTACCAATCAAGAAAGTTGGTTCCAGAGAGCTTGTCCTTCTCAAGGACAGATCGTAGGGAATGTTGTGAACTCGATGAGTTGTTTTCCATTTGGAATTCTACAAAACGAAAATACGCAAGTTTTAGTATTTGTCAATTTTTGACTATATTTAATAATGGCTAGCTTATCAAATATAGCTCCCACTATTTTTCTACGGACTAATAACCCTCAAGATATTAATGCGGAAAATATCCTTATATTTTCTAGTGGGCCAAGATCCATCTTTCATCTCCTTATGAGCTTGCTTTGGCAAGTCACCCATAATTTGACTACTTTAGGTAGGAACAATTCCAATTGCATCCCATATGCAACTCTTGGTTCAATTGGGCAAATAACTCCTTATTTATCCATCCATATGGATAATTCCAATTGATTGCCTCTAGGTTTCTTAATCAAATTAATAGCCTAGTTGCGTTCAAGCTCTTATCTAAACAATTGCACATTGTTACGTGCCATCGCATTCCATCATTATGAACCAAGTCGCCATACTTTGGCACGCACGAACTTGATAAATAATGATGATAATGAGTGTTTAAATAACGAGAAGGCAAGAACACAATATTTGAATTTTGAGGGATTTTTAAATTCATTTTTTAATTGTTTTATTGATCAATATCAACTAATCTATGTATTAGAGTTTGGGCACAACTCCAAATAATAGATCCGGGTTGTCTAATTATCTTATTATCCTAATTGCATGCATCATCCATGCACCAACCACACAATAATAAGACAATAAAATAAACAACCACAAAACAAAAATTAAACGTGATGTGGATATGGCCTTTTCTAGACTAAGATAATTCCAAGCCAATGGAATTATCTATGAACCCTAAAGCAAACACATCTCCATGCGTCTTGATCTTTTGGTCCATCCTTCATAGTCTTCTGGAATGCTCCATGCTCCATGCTCCATCTTTTGTGGCTTCTTTGGCTTTGGGCTTCTTTTCTCCAATCTTGGCTAACAATCTACTTTATCTAGCACTAGCTAATATCTATACTAAATAAAATAAATCTCACAAGTTGAGAAAAATAATATGGCACGCAGGCCATAAAACCCTAATTAATTATTACAATTAATTGATCAGCTCGCAGGCCGTAAAAATAAACCACAAAATTAAACATCCACATCAAACCACATCCTAAGGCCATATCCAATCACCATGTGATTTGCACATAAACAGTTAAAATCTAATTTTAACGCGCTTGGTCAATTTTAATTGATTTTAGGATTTTAGGGTTAAAACGGTCCCTGGGCCCAACAATCAAATTGCCCGGGCCCAAAAGGATGAACCATAAGGCCCTAGGGCCGGGCCGGACCAAAACCCACAAGCCTAGGCCCGCGGGATAGGGCCGCCCGACCCCTAGGGCGGCCAAGCTTGGGCGGCAAGCAAGGGGGGCGGTCCCTAGGGGGGGCCGAACCTCCTTGAGGGAGTTGTTTCCAAAACAACTCCCTTGCTTGGTGCCCAAGTTTGGTTGTTTCCTTGTTTTGGGAGAACTCCTTCTTCTCCAAGGATGCCCAAACCCTAGATCTAAGATCCTAAAATTTCTCAAACTCACCAATTCATGCATCCAATGCAAATATTGGATCTTGTTATGATTAATTATTGAAAAATTGCATCCCATGCTTGATTTGTCTTGTTTTACGCGATAAACAATCAAATTAAGGTGTAAAACAACTAAATCGTAACACATAAACCACGTTTATGCTCTACGACCTGTGGCTCTGATACCACTGTAGGGTTTTGATTCATGGATGCGCAACGGAAGCATAAACAAACATAAAACCATGCAAAACCCTCCAAGGATCACAAGTCAAGAGACATAACGATGGTTAGGGTTAGAAATCATAAACACACCTTTGGGTTCTCCTTGATGACTTCAAAAGCGAATTGTGTCACGTTCTCTATAGTTGATCCACGCCTAGAGTTGATCCTAGATCTCCCAAGTACTTGGTGCTAGCCCGGAAGAGGAAGAGGAAGAAGAATCACGCAAAACGAGACCCAAAAGGAGGGTCTCGGCCTCCTTTGGCCGACGGGGACGGGGCGACGGCAAGGGGGCGGTCGGGCCTCCTTGTTGCTTGCTCTCTCTCCTTTTGTTCTCTCCCACTCTTTGTTATGTTCACTAATGAGCATAAGTTATGTGGGAAGGAAGGAAGGAAGGTCCTTTATATAGTCCAACAACTTCTTGTTAACTACCTAAAGGACTTATTCTAGTCCTACTAGAATTCAATTTAGTCCCTTCCTTGCAAATTAGTCCCTTCTAAGTTTGCAAGGGTTTGCAAAGTGATCCTTCTAATTAATTAATCCAATTAATTAATTCCCAAATCTAGTTCAACTCTATATAGCGTGTGACCCCATAGGTTCTATCTAGTTGGTAGCAACTATTTGCTAATATGGAGCGGTCTCTAGCAAAACATCCATTCTAGCCAACTAATAGAATAGTCATCTTGACAACCTTTGTACAAGTAATTGTCTCATCCCTTTGTCTCTATATCCGGATTGGACACGGGACATACAAGTCACACTCGTATATCCAATCCATAGTTTCTCGATCCATGGGAATAGCCTTATCCGTGCAAATAACATCAATATCCCATATTGATTTATTTGAGTCTGGCCAGACATTCTATAAGCACTATCCCTCGAGTGGCCTAGGATATTTGCTCCCGTTATGTGTGAGGGACAAATCCTATCTACGTCCACTACGATCTCTAAGCTTGCTTCTTATTGTATCCGGTACACGCCTTTATAACTACCCAGTTACGGTGTAGCGTTTAACGCTACCAAGATCACAATAATCCACAACTAGAATATCTAGTGACTTCAAGTCTAAGGATGACAATACCATTGCACCGCGAGAAGCGCTTGTGACTCAACATAACGTGTATGTAGCCTTCTCGGAGATGGGTCAATCCAGTGCAACATTCCCTAATGCACACCTATGTGTTGGATCGTGATATCTCCATATCAATCCAACCCCATACTAGTCTATAGATGATTGTACCATGAATCATTATAATTGACTAGGGATATTTAAGATAAACAACACAATTGTAAATCTAAGGACTTCATTATATTAAATATCCAATAAATTATAAATGAATTTCTAGCCACAAATAATTCATACTAAACTAGATTGCCTCTAGGGCATCTATTCCAACACTTTGATTGCGCGATCGCCCCAGTGTTGTCACAGTACAACTCAACTGGATCCGTAATGCTAGGAACCACACCAAGTTCAGAAATAAACTTTCTGATCCAAACAACTTCCTTTGCTGCGCCATTTGCAGCAATGTACTCAGCCTTTGTTGTAGAATCAGCCACCGTTTCTTGCTTGGAACTCTTCCAGCTCACCGCTGCTCCATTCAGGCAAAACACATATCCCGACTGTGATCTAAAGTCATCTCTGTCGGTTTGGAAGCTTGCATCAGTGTAACCCCTTACACGCAACTCCTCTTCACCGCCAAATATCAAGAAAGCATCCTTAGTTCTTCTCAAGTACTTTAGGATGTTCTTGACTGCAATCCAGTGACTGTCACCTGGATTGGATTGGTATCTTCTTGTCATACTCAAGGCATATGACACATCTGGTCTAGTACATAACATGGCGTACATGATAGACCCTATGGCCGAGGCATAGGGAATTCTACTCATGTGTTCCTTCTCAATCTCATTGGAAGGACAACCACTCTTAGAAAGAGTGATTCCATGTGACATGGGCAAGAATCCCTTCTTGGAATATTGCATGTTGAACCGTTTCAACACCTTGTCAATATATGTACTTTGACTTAGGCCTAGCAGTCTCTTAGATCTATCTCTATAGATCTTTATACCGAGTATATAGGCTGCTTCCCCTAAGTCCTTCACTGAGAAACACTTCCCTTGCCTATCTTTAACATATTGCAGCATGGGAACATCGTTTCCAATGAGTAGTATGTCATCCACATACAAGACCAGAAAAGCTATAGAGCTCCCACTAACCTTCTTGTAGACACAAGACTCATCTTCGTTCCTGATGAAGCCAAACTCTTTGACTACTTCATCAAAACATCGATTCCAACTCCTAGAAGCTTGCTTCAATCCATAAATGGATCGTTGCAGCTTACAGACTTTGTTGGCTTGCTTTGGATCTTCAAAACCCTCTGGCTGTATCATATACACGTCCTCGAGGAGATTCCCATAAAGGAATGCTGTTTTGACATCCATCTGCCAAATCTCATAATCGTGGTATGCTGCAATTGCAAGTAGGATTCGGATGGATTTTGTCATAGCGACTGGTGAAAAGGTTTCATCATAGTCAATACCATGAATCTGTCTGAATCCTTTAGCCACCAATCGGCCCTTATAGGTAATCACATTACCATCAATGCTGATCTTCTTCTTGAAAACCCACTTGCAACCTATGGGCCGCGCCCCTTCGGGTGGTTCCACCAAAGTCCATAATTTGTTGGACATGGATTCCATCTCGGATCTCATGGCTTCTAGCCTCTTCTGAGAGTCTGGGCCCTTCATGGCCTCTTCATAGGTAGTAGGCTCATCACCTATGAGCATCGTGTCACCGGAATCGGTCACGAGAAGTCCATACCTCTCGGGTTCCTGGCGCACTCTACTAGATCTACGAAGCTCTTGTGTTACCTGAACAGGCTGCTCCACAACCGCTTGTGGTTCCTGTTCATGTTCCATAATCGGTTCAGTGATTTGTGGTTCTTGAAACTCTTCAAGCTCTACAGTCCTCCCACTTGCTTCTTTAGAGACAAACTCTCTTTCTAGAAACACGCCGGTCCGAGCAACAAACACTTTGTTCTCGGTTGGATTGTAGAAGTAGTAACCCTTAGTTTCCTTAGGGTACCCCACAAATTTACACTTATCCGATTTTGGCCCTAGCTTGTCTGATTGTAAACGTTTACATAGACATCGCAGCCCCAAATCCTCATGAACGACAATGTGGGATGCCTCCCACTCCACATCTCATATGGTGTCTTCATGACTGATTTAGATGGAACACGGTTAATGGTGAAAGCTGCACTTAATAGAGCGTGACCCCAAAACGATAATGGAAGATCGGTTTGACACATCATAGATCGAACCATATCCAATAAGGTTCGATTCGTCCTCTCAGACACGCCATTCCATTGCGGCGTTCCGGGTGGAGTGAGTTGGGACACGATCCCACACTCTCTTAGATAGTCGTCAAACTCTTGGCTCAAGTATTCTCCTCCACGATCCGATCGTAGAGCCTTGATACTTTTGCCAAGCTGCTTCTCTAATTCATTCTTGAATTCTTTGAACACTTCAAAGGATTCAGATTTTGCCCTCATGAGGTACACAAATCCATATCTACTGTAATCATCAGTAAATGTAATGAAGTAGACGTAACCACCCCTGGCAGGCGTGGCAAATGGCCCACATATATCAGTATGTATGAGCGCCAATTGCTCACTAGTCCTCTCACCTTTCTTATTGAAAGGGGAATTTGTCATTTTTCCCAATAAACAAGCCTCACATGTCTCATATGATTCAAAATCAAATGAGTCTAGTAGTCCATCCTTATGGAGTCTAGATACACGTTTCTCGTTTATGTGGCCTAAACGACAGTGCCATAAATAAGCAGGATTTAAATCATTTATTTTAATCCGCTTGGTATTAATGTTGTAGACAGGATTGCTTAGATCAAGGACATATAGTCCATTAAATAATTGGGCACTAAAATAGTGAATATTATTCAAGTAAAAGGAACAACAATTGTTCTTTATTGAAATAATAAAACCATCCTTGTCCAAACAAGAAATAGAAATAATATTTTTTCTCATAGAAGGCTCAAAATAGCAATTATTTAATTCTAAAACGAATCCTGAAGGCAGAGATAGCTCGCACACGCCTACGGCCAACGCAGCAACTTTGGCTCCACTCTTAACGCGCATATCTATCTCCCCTTTATCCAATCTTCTACTTCTCTTTAGATCCTGCAAATTTCGACAAATGTGAGATCCACATCCAGTATCTAATACCCATGATGTAGAGACAGTTAAATTGACATCTACAAAAAAAATACCTGGTGGTGGTGGAATCACTATTCCAAGCCTCTTGTCCTCCAGATATTTTGGGCCGTTCCTCCTCCAGTGTCGAGGCTGACTGCAGTAGTGACACTCACATTTAGCCACACCTTTGGAAATGACACCAACATGCTTAAGGGCAGGTTCCTTGGACTTGGCAACTGAGTTGCCTTTGCCCTTGGAGGATGAGGCAAACCTTTTTCCCTTTCCTTTCTGAACCATCATAATGACCTTGCCCTTGCCCTTGTTGATGCTCTGTTCAGCTGTCCTCAACATATTGAGCAAATCTGGCAGTGGTTTCACGATCTCGTTCATGTTATAGTTCATGATGAACTGTCCATAACTCTCGGGCAACGATTGCAACACGAGATCGGTTGCCAACTCTTGGCCGACCAGGAACCCCAGTCGGGCGAGGTTCTCCAAGTACCCGATCATACAGAGTACATGGGGTCCCACTGGGTTCCCTTCTGCCAGATGACACTTGAACAGTGCCTCAGAGACCTCATACCTCTCTACCCTTGCCTGCTCTTGGAAGAGCTGCTTCAGATGCTCGATCATATCGACAACATTCATGTTTTCGTGTTGCTTCTGAAGCTCAGAAGTCATGGTGCATAGCATAAGGCAGGCCGTATCATTAGCGTCATCAACACACTTTTGATACGCCATTAGGGCAGCAGGTGTTTGGTTCTCTGGACCTGCTGGAACATGCTCCTCTATTGCGTACAGTTTCTTCTCTTGCTTGAGAACGATTCTCAAGTTTCTGTACCAATCAAGGAAGTTGGTTCCAGAGAGCTTGTCCTTCTCAAGGACAGATCGTAGGGAATGTTGTGAACTCGATGAGTTGTTTGCCATTTGGAATTCTACAAAAGGAAAATACGCAAGTTTTAGTATTTGTGAATTTTTGACTATATTCAATAATGTCTAGTTTATCAAATATAGCTCCCACTATTTTTCTACGGATTAATAACCCTCAAGATATTAATGCGGAAAATATCCTTATATTTTCTAGTGGGCCAAGATCCATGTTTCATCTCCTTATGAGCTTGCTTTGGCAAGTCACCCATAATTTGACTACTTGAGGTAGGAACAATTCTAATTGCATCCCTTATGCAACTCTTGGTTCAATTGGGCAAATAACTCCTTATTTATCCATCCATATGGATAATCCCAATTGATTGCCTCTAGGTTTCCTAATCACATTAATAGCTTAGCTGTGTTCAACCTCTTATTTAAACAATTGCACATTACTAGCTTGTGCCATCGCATTCTATCATTATGAACCAAGTCGCCATGCATTGGCACGCACGAACTTGATAAATCGTGATGATAATGAGTGTTTAAATAACGAGAAGGCAAGAACACAATATTTGAATTTTGAGGGATTTTTAAATTCAATTTTAATTGTTTTGTTGATCAATATCAACTAATCTATCTATTTGAGTTTGGGCACAACTTCAAATAATAGATCCGGGTTGTCGAATTATCTTATTATCCTAATTGCATGCATCATCCATACACCAACCACAAAATAATAAGACAATAAAATAAACAACCACAAAACATAAATAAAACGTGATGTGGATATGGCCTTTTCTAGACTAAGATAATTCCAAGCCAATGGAATTATCTATGAACCCTAAAAGCAAATACATCTCCATGCGTCTTCATCTTTTGTTCCATTCTTCATAGTCATGTGGAATGCCCCTTGCTCCATGCTCCATCTTTTGTGGCTCCTTTTGGCTTTGGGCTTCTTTTCTTCAATCTTGGCTAACAATCTACTTTATCTAGCACTAACTAATAAAATAAATCTCACAAGTTGAGAAAAAAAATGGCTCGCAGGCCAAAAACCCTAATTAATTATTACAATTAATTGGTCAGCTCGCAGGCCGTAAACCAAACCACAAAAATTAAACATCCACATCAAACCACATCCTAGGCCATATCCAATAACCATGCCAATTGCCCATAAACAGTTAAAATTTAATTTTAACGCGCTTGGTCAATTTTAATTGATTTTATGATAATCTAGGGTTAAAACGGTCCATGGGGCCCAACAATCCAATTGCCCGGGCCCAAAAAGTGGACCGCAAGGCCCTAGGGCCGCCCGGCCCCTAGCCCACGCGGCTAGGCCGCGGGCTAGGGCTGCCCCGACCCCTTGGGCGGCTTTGCTTGGGCGACAAGCAAGGAGCGGCGGTCCCCTAGGGGGGCCTAACCTCCTTTGGGAGTTGTTTCCAAAACAACTCCCTTGCTTGGTGTCCAAGTTTGGTTGTTTCCTTGTTTGCCAAGAACTCCTTCTTCCCCAAGGATGCCCAAAACCCTAGATCTAAGATCCTAAAATTTCTCAAACTCACTAATTCATGCATCCAATGCAAAAACTAGGTCTTGTTATGATTGATTATTGACAAATTGCATCACATGCTTGATTTGTCTTGTTTTACGCGATAAACAACAATTTTAAGGTGTAAAACTATCAAAACGCAACACATAAACCACGTTTATGCTCTACGACCTGTGGCTCTGATACCAATGTAGGGTTTTGATTCATGGACGCGCAACGGAAAAAATAATTAACAATGCAAAACCCTCCAAGGATCACAAGTCAAGAGACATAACGATGGTAAAGGAAGAAATCAATTAACACACCTTAGGGTTCTCCTTTGATGACTTCAAACGCGAGTTGTGTCACGTTCTCTATAGTTGATCCACGCCTAAAGTTGATTTCTAGATCTCCCATTCCTTGGTGCTCGCCCGGAAAGAGGAAGAGGAAGAAGAATCACGCAAAACGAGACCAACAAGGGAGGTCTCGGCCTCCTTGTGGCCGACGGGGACGGACGGCGGCGAGCTAGGGGGCGGCGGCTCCTTAGCTTGCTTGCTCTCTCTCCTTTTGTTTTTTTATTTCCCACTCAAGTTATGATCTAATGAATCATAAGTGTAGGAAGGAAGGAAGGAAGGTCCTTTATATAGTCCAACAAATCCCTGCCAACTACCTAAAGGACTTATTCTAGTCCTAATAGAATTCAATTTAGTCCCTTCCTTGCAAATTAGTCCCTACTAAGTTTGCAAGGTTTTGCAAAGTGATCCTTCTAATTTATTAATCCAATTAATTAATTCCCAAATCTATTTCAACTCTATATAGCGTGTGACCCCATAGGTTCTATCCAGTTGGTAGCAACTATTTGCTAATATGGGGCGGTTTCTAGCAAAACATCCATTCTAGCCAACTAATAGAATAGTCATCTTGACAACCTTTGTACAAGTAATTGTCTCACCCTTTTGTCTCTATATACGAATTGGTCACGGGACACACAAGTCACAATCGTATATCCAATCCACAGTTTCTCGATCCATGGGAATAGCCTTATTCGTGCAAATAACATCAATATCCCATATTGATTTATTTGAGTCTGGTCAGACATTCTATAAGCTCTATCCCTCGAGTGGCCTAGGATATTTGCTCCCGTTATGTGGGAGGGACAAATTCTATCTACGTCCACTATGATCTCTAAGCTTGCTTCTTATTGTATCCGGTACACGCCTTTATAACTACCCAGTTACGGTGTAGCGTTTAACGCTACCAAAATCACAATAATCCACAACTAGAATATCTAGTGACTTCAAGTCTAAGGATGACAATACCATTGCACCGCGAGAAGCACTTGTGACTTAACATAATGTGTATGTAGCTTTCTCGGCGATGGGTCAATCCAGTGCGTCATTACCCTTAATGCACACCTATGTGTTGGATCATGATATCTCCATATCAATCCAACCCCATACTAGTCTATAGATGATTGTCCCATTAATCATTATACTGGACTAGGGATTTTTAAGATAAACAACACAATTGAAAATCTAAGGACTTCATTATATTAAATATCCAATAAATAATAAATGAATTTCTAGCCACAAATAAATTCATACTAAACTAGATTGCCTCTAGGGCATCTATTCCAACAACTATTTCTTTTGTTTTTATGCTTCATAACTTACGAACATGGCTTAGCGTATGAAATAATGTTTATTTTTTTATGTTAGTTTTTTTATTTTATGGCAGACTCGAACTGGATCCGATCCGAATCCGACCCGACCACGTACTATATGGATCTACGGATCGGATTTGGATCAGCTGTCTGAGACCCGATCCGATCTGATCCGAATCCGATGATGATCCGAACGGATCTGGATCAGATCTGGATCTCATTTCTCCTGGTTGGATCTGGATCGGGAAGGGCCTGATCGGATCCGGATCCGACCCATTGCCATCCCTAGGGGAAGGGGAGGGGATGACAGATTTGAGATGCCCTTAGTACCGCCACCCTTGGCTGTCCAACCAATTCATATCCACTATAGTCTTTTTTCCAAAAATATATGACAAAATGACAAATTCTGCTGCCAACACCAGAAGTACTGCCCCTTAGCATGGTCATTGCGAGGGAAGATACTGGATAGAGAATAGACATATTGAGTTGTGCCAGAGTTGTAAGAATAACATTTTCAATGAGGTTTAGTCGTTTAGAATATACTTTCTCTGTTCTCTCTGAATCTTTACCCTTTTCATTTTACCACTATTCACTGAATCGCTTTAATTTGGTGATTTGATTAGTAAAACGATGCAAGAACTTAATAATCTTTGCACGATGTTGTAGAGTAAACTTCACTGTACAACACCATCAAAAAATTATTAAAAACTTGCATCGTTTGGCTATCCAAATCACTGGGTCAAAATGACCTGATTACGGAAGGAAAAGTCAAACGGTGAAGATTCAGAGAGAACGGCATATCCGAAACTCTGTACATGGTTGCACTGATGGCATATCCGAAACTCAGCCTGAACAAGGATGTCGCGTGGCTTAATGTTCTTGGACGATAGCATTTTAGTTTGATACGACTTTGGACATCAGCATCTTTGGTAGCAACGATCTAAAAGCCTGACCTGGTGTTTTTCTAATTTTTAAAAGCCAGGCCTGTCATTGTTTTTCTATATTATTTATCATCAATGGATTAAAATGGAAGAAATTAAGTTGTCTATATTCTACTTGTAGATCCTCCATGCACCTGGTATAAAATGCATCTCCCCCGTTATCATCTAAATCGTCTCAATCATTTATGGCACAGCGAGGGAAGTATGTGGTGTTACTAGTGTGGTTGGTTATATATCTTCAACTGGATGTTTTATTGGGCTACGATGTATTTGATTACTTCAAACTCTCTCTATTGTGGATTCCATCTTTCTGCAGTATTAAGCCTTGTGCAATCGTTCCCATTTCTGACAAGTTCAACCTTCATGGTTTATGGCCACAAAATTATGCGGGCACGAGGCGTGAAATATTCCCGTCATATTGTGATCGTGACTTGTTATACGATCCAATAAGGGTAAGAATGTATAATAAAAACATGCTTAATAGCACACAATGTAAATCATCAAATGTGCTTAGGAAAAGAAAGCACCGGAAATGACAGTTTAAAGACATAATTTTTCAATACCACAAATTCTGTATCTTCTAATTCTTCGTTCTTTTTCAAGTATCACAAAACTTTTTTCTCAAAAAAAAAAAAAGTATCACAAAATTTATTTATTTTAATTTTTAGAAGGATGAACATGTGAATTACGGAGATGGGGGAGATCTAGCACCCATCTTTTGAAAAAATAGCATGCATTTATTTAATTATATATTCTCGCATTTGTTGTCAATAAATGAAAAGATTAGTGACCTATGCTGTATGATATTCCAAAAAGTATATAATATCTGGTTTGCAGGATGAAGACCTCTATGCGGAGATGAACGTATATTGGCCTAATTTAAAAGATGGGAGGCGATTTAACCACCCAATATGGGCGTACGCTTGGAACAAGCACGGGACATGCTCCCTAATATGGTATTACCAACTCGAGTACTTCAATTTGGCGATAAAGCTCTTTCATGAATTCGATGTTTTAGCTCATCTATTAGAGAAAGGAATTGTACCAGCAAACGACCACACATATTCAGTCGAGAGAATCCGAGTAGGCATTGTAGAACTTACTACAAAAGAGCCGGACTTGTATTGCAACACCAATAACGAAGGACAGTTACAACTTTTAGAGATTCGACTATGTTTCAAGGCAGGGGGTGCAATAGAAGACTGTGAGACCCCAAGTCTAGCACATACTTGCTCAGATCCACAAGTCCTTTTTCCTAGTAAACTTGACCCCCCTGGTCGCTCAAAGTGAGAATGGATGTGTTTGGATGAGTTTAAATCAGATGAAATTATATCATCTTAGCAGCATCTCTCCTCACCTCAATCATTCATTTGAATAAACTGATATAATTTCATCTATTTCAAGCTCATCCAAACAGACCCGATGTTCTTCAATTTTTAAGTGAAAAAATTATGCACCTAGTAAATTATTAACGTCTTCCACGGTGCTTCTCTGAATTTGGGAGCATTAAGTTAAACTGTCTGCATTGTGGATCAATGCTTCGTATTTTCTTATTTATTTCTTTCCATTGGGAGCACGTGTTCCGCATGTGGGCGCCATGTTGACTAGAGCCCTAGCCAAGGGGGCTGGTTAACCCACTTGCAGCAGCGGATTTAGGATTCTCGACGAGATGGGACTAATTTACAAAAGACCAATGTATTGAGGAAAAAATTATTTATTTGGTACTATTCGTAGCATTCCTTTTGAATCAGATGCATATAAGTATTTTATGGGTAAAATACAATTTGCACACTCGTAGTTTTGATTATATACAAAAACCTCTCATTGTTCGGGGATATACAAAACCACCTTTGTCAGTTAACAGTGACTAACGTCAACTAACAAAGGTGTGAAAAGACAAAAATACCCTTCGGATCAATCCCAATTTTTCTCTCCTCCCCCTCTCATTTCTAACCCCAAATCTTTCTCTCTCTACCCCCTTTCACATTCAGCTTCCTCTACCCACAGTAGTGATGAAACTGACGCCAAAACATATCAGTTTCTGAAAGAATTGGCGTGATACCAGTCTGGCGAATTGGTCTTTGAAAAATACCCTCCTCTCGCTTATGTTTTTTTTGACAAACATCTTCTCTTATGTTAAGTTGTTGACCTCACTTTAGGTTAACAAGTGTAATTAATCTAAAAATAATTATAAATTGAATACTTAAGCACATTTTTTTATCAAAAAAAAAAATTCAAACTATTGGGTTACTTTTTCAGATAAGTTAACTCTCTATCTCTCTCTCATCTGCAACTTCTTCTTTGTTTTTAATGACTTCCTCCTCCTCCACAACTGCTCCGGCAGCTTTATCTGCTTCCATGGCCGCTAAGGCCGCACCCATCCCATTTTCGTCTCTACCATGGTGACTTCCGCCAGCCCCGTCGACATCCAAAATCATACCGGATTGGGACAAGTATCTGAGAGAACACCGAGACGAGCAAATACTCGTCCTAGTCTGACCATAATGAAAATTGGGATGGACAAATGCAAGGTCTGATATTTTAATGAGACGATGAAGTTTTGCAAATAATGTTCTCGTCCGGGACGAGTTGTCGCTCGTCCGAGACGAGTTTGTACTCGTCTTCGACGAGAAACAACTCGTCGTGGACGGGCAAAATATGTGCAAAACTTCCTCTCTTTTAATAAAAAAAAAACTAGTGAATTCATGTACAACGTGATAATTGGCGTAGTGGTAAGACACAAGTCCTTTTCCACAGAGTTACTGTGTTCGAGCCTTGTATTGTACATTTTTTTTTCTTTCTGATCCCTTGTCAAAAATTTAAATGGATGCTGAAGTAGGGTTTCGAACCCTAGTTGTAACGTTCAAAAACTATGCTCTTAACCACAGGAGCATTTTGTCACCTATGTGTGTTAGTGCATATTTTATATTTATACTAGATTACTTGGTTATTTGAACTTGATTTTTTTTAGCGATTGATCGTAGTTCCTAACCCGTGTCACATGCCAATTAAGCTATTACATTTGTGTATTGTTTCACCCCCCTCAAGAAACGATGTTATATATATACCAATTGATTAAAAATGTAACTATTTATTCTTTAATAGAAAATTCTATATATATATTTTAAAAATATATGATATTTTGTCTAAAAACGTATAGTGTATATTAGAGTATTATATTGATTGCCATTTTGTGCATATGTGATGTTATTGATATTCCAATTTAATAAAGTTTATAAGGCATGTTTATTAAAATACATATTGTGCATACGTGAAGATCGATGCTTTGATTGAGTGGTGAGTCACAAATGATAGTCCGATTTGATCAATTAGTAGAATGAGTTCAATTGGTTAAGATCGATGGTCCAATTGAGTGATGAGTCTCAAATGATGGTCCGATTTTGATTAATTAGTAGTTTGGTTGAGTTCATTAATAAAGATCAATGGTCAGATTTAGTTGTGAGTCTCAACTAATAATCCGATTTGATCAATTTATATTTTGATTGAGTTCATTAGTAAAGAACGATATATCGATTGAGTGGTGAGTTCAACTGATAGTCCAATATATTCAATTAGTAGTTCGATTGAGTTCATTAGTGAATATCGATAGTCCGATTGAGTGGTTAGTCACAATTGACAGTTCGATTTGATCAATTAGTAGTTCATTAGTGAAGATCGATGGTCCGATTGAGTGGTGAGTAACAATTGATAGTATGATTGAGTGGTGTGTCTCTACTGGTAGTCCAAATGTACAATTAGTATGTCGATTGATTTCATTAGTAAAGATTGATGGTCCGATTGAGTGGTGAATCTCAACTTATAGTTCGATTTTATCAATTAGTAGTTCGATTGAGTTCATAAGTGAAGATCGATGCTTCGATTGAGTTGTGTGTCACAATTAATAGTACGATCTAAGCACTTTGTAGTTTACTTGAGCTCATTAGTAAAGATCGATGGTCTGATTAAGTGGTGAGTAACAATTGATAGCCCAATTTGATCAATTGGTAGTTCGATTGAGTTCATTAGTGAAGATCGATGCTTCGACTGAGTGGTGTGTCACAATTAATGGTAGGATCTAAGCACTTAGTAGTTTGAGTAAGCTCATTAGTTAAGATAGATGGTCTGATTGAGTGGTGAGTAACAATTGATAGCCCGATTTGATCAATTGGTAGTTCAGTTAAGTTCATTAGTGAAGATCGATGCTTCGATTGAGTGGTGTGTCACAGGTAATAGTACGACCTAAGCACTATGTAGTTTGATTGAGCTCATTAGTAAAGATCGATTGTCAAGCTGGGATGACATGGTGAAGAAGTTCTACACCAAATTATTTTAAGTAGAGGAAAAGGTCACCACCATCCATCTCTCTCGCATGCATCAAAAGCATGATGACGAAGGAGTCGCCTTCATCAGGAGATTCAGGGCCAGGTCCCTGGAGTGCGTTGACGATGTCCTAGAAACCCGTCTGGTAGAAATATGCCTTCAGGGGAAGCGCGGCGAGTATAAAGGTATGTTGATCAATTTGAATATGCCTTCTTTTTCAAAATTGA
The DNA here is from genome assembly GCA_023055425.1 of Linanthus parryae. Lineage (NCBI taxonomy): Eukaryota > Viridiplantae > Streptophyta > Magnoliopsida > Ericales > Polemoniaceae > Linanthus > Linanthus parryae. The sequence continues at coordinate 158,796,711 of JALGPY010000002.1, read as the reverse complement.
TTGAATACACAAGAAACATTGAGCCGCTGGTAGACAAGATGAGGAAGAAATATACTAGTGAGCGCGCGCCAACAAACTCTGGCTTCAAGATAGGGAGGTTCAACTATAAACACGGTCGTGATGCTGATGTGAATGCAGTGTCATTCCCTCACAAGTAATCACGACCTGCGCCCCGGGAGGCACCATCACTGCCCTGCTCGATTGAAGATGCAATCATGCTTTGCAAAAATTGGCGAAGAGATGGGATTCTGCCAGAACTAGAGCATAAACCCACCAGAGAATAACTGCAAGACCCCAGATTGTGCGAATGCCATGGGCAAGTCATGCATCCGACAAGGGAGTGCAAAAATCTTAGATGGCTGGTAGACAGGAAGATCAAGGAAAGACAGTTGGTCGTTGATGAACCAACTAAGGATGTCCGCCAACCCCTTGTCGTCCCACGCTCAAAAGGAGCCTAAGGGGAAGGAGGTCGCTATGATTTCAATCATAGATCTTGAATAGGTAGCAGATGAAGGGATCCCAATGGTTGCCGAAATCTGCAAGGAAGAAGAGTATGGCGTGGACACTGAGGATTCACGCGCTGAACGCATAAAGAGCTCCAACAAGTTTGAGAGATTCTTTGATGATATGAATTTCTCAAGCAGTTGCAGGAACGACATGGTAAAGGCCATCTTAAGGGTGGCAGAAGATTATGTTGAGGAATTGGTCACCTCGAATGGTAGAGTTGTTAGAGTCGCGTGATCGAATGGTTTGGTGATGACATTCGATGAGTATGACAAGAAGACGGGCGCGAGTCATCAAGGACCGCTATATGTGACGGCTGCGATCAATGATGTGGAATTCAAGAGGGCTTTCGTTGATGGTGGAGCCGTGGTGAATGTGATCCCATTTAGTACGCTGGAGTTAGCCGGAATCCCCGAAAACAAGATTGTCAAAAAATCATCTCCCCTGATGGGCTTCGGGAGTGACTCCAGAATGACGGTGGGATGGATTTGCCTGGGAGTTCAGATAGGGCAGATCAAGTTTCCTGCCAAATTTCATGTTATTGATGCCACCACCACCTATCATATGATTATCGGTCAGGCGTGGATTTACCGCTTTGACGCAGTGCCTTCCACAACTCATCAAGTCATGAAGGCGATTTGGAAATACAGGGTAGTCACCATACCTGCCTCGGGATACCCATTTAATCTGGAGGACGCGCACTTGCTTGAAGCCGTCTGGTTCACGGAGATGGCAGACGAAGCTACTTTAGCTCCATTTCGACCAACCCCCTTACCCAAATGGGAGGAAATCAGGGACCAATCGCTGGTTGGGGTGATGGTAATACGAGAAGAGCGAAACGTGAAGCAGCCTTGCGGGAATCCGCTCCCAAATTAACTTACAGCAAGAAGAATGTTTACACCCTGAAGAGGGTTGTAAAGCATAATGGAGAGGGCAAACAAGTAGGCATATTTTACTCTATCGGGAAGAAGTGCTACCGCATCTGAAGGTGCGGGGGGTCATCTTCGACCCGTCCCATCGGAGATGTCCCCGGGCAAATTTGTGAGCTGATAGAGGCGTCTGGAAAAGATAAAGAGGGGACGCTGATGGAAGAACTAAAGGAGGATCCTGAGTGTATGGAGGATCGCCCGAAAGCTCAACAGCAAGAACTAAAGGAGGTATTCCTGTGCTCGATGGAGGATAAAAAGAGGCCAGTCTTCTTAAGTGCGGACCTTAATAGCAATGAGGAACAAGAATTGCTCAATCTGCCGAAGGAGTACAAAAATGTCTTTGCCTGGGATTATGACGAAATTCCTGGGTTAGACCATGCCATTACCATGGATAGGCTGGATGTCATTCCAGGCTCGAAGCCTGTGAAACAAAGTGCAAGGAACTTCCGTCCAGAAATCAATGTCAATATAAAGGAAGAAATGGTGAAGCTTCTTAATGCCAAATTCATTGAGCCCAATCACCATCCCACTTGGCTCGCTAATGTAGTGCATGTCTTGTATAAAAATGGCATTCTTCGTGTTTGTGTTGATTTCAGGGACCTAAACAAGTTCTTCCCAAAAGATAATTTTCCACTACAATACATAGACCTCCTGATCGAATTTACCGTAGGCCACGAAATATTCAGCTTTATGGAAGGATTTCGTGGTTATATTCTGATCAAGATGGACCCGGAAGACGCGAAGAAGATGGTGTTCATAACACCCGTTGGAGTCTTCCACTTCACAGTCATGCCGTTTGGCCTCAAGAACGCGGGCGCCACTTATGAGCGCGCAATGATGGCATTGTTCCACGACATGATGCATCAGGAGGTCGAGTTCTATGTGGATGATTTCGTGGTCAAATCCAGGCTGAAGAATTGCCATTGGAAGGATTTAAGGAAAGTCTTTGAGAGATGCGGAGCCTACCAGTTAAAAATGAATTCTAAGAAGTGCGCGTTTGGGGTAACCTCAGGGAAATTCCTGGGCCCGGCACGAAATGGAGCAAGATCCCGCCAAAATATCAGCAATCACTAGCCTATCCACGCCACAACCTCAGAGTACTTTGAAGACGTTTCTGGGAAAATTGTCCTACCTAAGAAGACTCATACCAGCCATCGCGGAGCTGACCTTCTGCTTTGGCAGTCTGCTCAAGAAAAATTCCACGTTTGTATGGAATGAGGAGCATCAAACAGCGTTTGAGAAATTGAAAAATTTGTTGACATCTCCAAGGGTCATGTACGCACCTCAGCTGGGGTCGCCTCTGCTGTTGTACCTAACCTTGACAAATAAATCCATAGGAGCGTTGTTGGCTCAAGAGTTTGAGGGACAAGAAAGGCCTGTGTATTACATCTCGCGCATGATCCAGGTTGCAAAATCCAGATACACTGATATAGAACGGCACTGCCTCGCTTTATTTTTCGTCATGGAAAAGTTGAAGCATTATTTTGCCTCACATAAAGTGGTCATCATTACAAAGAACGATCCCATTCGTTATCTGTTGGGACACTCGCGTCCTTGTGGGAGACTGGCCAAGTGGTACATGACCATTTCTCAGTACAATATAGTCTGCGCGCAACCGAAGGCCATAAAATCACAAGCACTGGCGGACTTCTTGGCCTAATTCCCGAATGAGAGCTGCGAACCTTTAGCAGAAAACGAATTCGAAGGTCCGGAGGGGGAAGTGGAGTAGTATTGATCAAGCCTGATCAAGAGGTAATCGAGATCTCGAATAAGTTGGATTTTGCGGTGACCTATAATAAAGCTGAGTATGAGGTCCTGATCACGGGATTACTTGCTGCTAGAGCCTTGGAGGTCCAGAATCTAATCATAGTGGGGGACTCCAAGCTCATAGTAAAACAAGCATTGGGGGAGTACGCATTAAAATAGATATATTTGCTGAAATACAGGTCAATAGTGCAGAAGCTGGTCCAGAAGTTCAAATTCGTGAAATACAAACACACTCTACGGTCTGATAGCCGACACGCGGAAGGGTTAGCCACTTTGGGGTCGAAGATCAACTCTGACAAATGCCCAGCAAAAATCTCGATCGAGGTAAAGACCACTCCATCCTTGGTAAAGGGCTTTTGCGAAGAGGAGCCTACAGAAGAGGCGGTTTGGAGAAAGCCCATAATGAACGCGATAGCTGAAGGCACGAGCAAAGAAAGCTGGGTCTCTACAAAGGGTTTTTGCATGCTCGATAGTCTGTTATACTACAAAGGCCCTGGGGGGATCCTTATGCGATGTGTAAAAAAATAGGAAGGTCGAGCAACCTTGGAGAAGATCCATCAACACTCGTTCGGGGAGAACGAAATCTCCATCTATAGAAAGGCGCAGAGATATGGGATCCATTGGCCGCAGATGGCATACTTTGCCGCTATCATACAAAGCAATTGTGAGAAGTGCGCGCCTCTAAAAGACTCCCTAGAGATCGCTACAATTGAATAGGAGGACTGGCAGAAACCCATAATTGATTACTTACAAGAGGGGACATTACCGAGTGACAGAAAGGAAGCTGATAAGCGCAGGAGAAAAGCTGCTCGGTACATACTGCAAGAAAACTTGGTTTGGCGGAAGGGGAACAATAAGAACTTACTCAGGTTCTTGAATGGCCAAGATATCCAGGAGGTCATGGAAATGTCTCATCAAGTAGAGCACCAAGGAGGCGCAAATTTGTGTAGACATCTCCTGAATGTCGGCTACTTCTGGTCGACCATGGAAGCTGATTGTCGCGCGAAGGTCAGGAGATGCCAGAAATGCCAATTCCATGGTAACCTGGTCCATGCCCCAGCAGTAGACTTGCACGTGTTGCGAACTCCATGGCCATTCCACACTTGGTGCTTGGATTTCATCAGGCTGATCCGTCTTCCCTCACACGGGAAGCAGTTCATCCTCACAGGAACGAAACAATTCACCAAATGGGTTGAAGTAGTCCCGCTCAAAATAGCAAATGCAGCAGCCGTGGTTAAATTCGTATAGGAGAACATTATTCATGGTTTTGGGATCCCCAACACTATTCTGTCTGATAATGGGACTCCTTTTTTCAATCGGCAAGTGGCATCAAAGCTGATGGAGTACAATGTAAGACAAGTATGCTCGACGCCTTACTATCCGAAAGGAACTGGCAAAGCTGAAGCCACAAATAAGACGCTACTCAGAATCCTAAGTAAGATGGTCACGGATGACCACAAAAGATGGGCAGATTCACTGGGAACAACACTTTGGGCGTATCGCACGTCGTCAAGGACCCCTACTGGGACCTCCCCATTTTTGCTCAGCTATGGTGCTGAAGTAGTGTTCTCCGCAGAGGTAAAGATAAATTTAGCAAGGCTAGCTTTCGAGGCATTGTATGAAAATGAGCGTGACCACGATCTAATCCTGCTTGAGGAAAGGCGCGAACAAGCCAGAAGAACAAACACTAAGTACTAAGAAAGAGTCTCGCGGGCTTACAATAAGGCCGTCCAACATAGAGACTTTGCAGTAGGAGATTTGGTTTTACGAGCCTCTGACCATTGCATGCGCGATGCAGCTCATCTTAAGTTCGCCGCCAACTGGGAAGGCCCTTTAGAGGTCAAGGAAGTATTCGACAGCGGCTAATGCCATATTCTAAAGTGCCACGGGGCTGCTACTACTCCCACTCCGGTAAACATGTGTTGGTTAAAAAAGTACTATCCCTAACTTTTTTCTTTCTCTTCGCACTTACACCGTACCTGTACTTACATCCTCCCATATGGGGATTCAATTAATGATAATGACTCTCCATATGAGACTACACAAATAAAAGCCTATCTTTTTAGATAGCAGCAAAGCTTGAACATAAGCCTATCTACTTTGATAGCAGCAATGCGCGAACCTAAGCCTATCTGTGTTGATAGCAGTAATATAAATTAAAGCCTATCTCTTAGATAGCAGCAATGCGCGAACGTAAGCCTATCCGTGTTGATAGTAGTAATACAATTTTAAGCCTATCTCTTAGATAGCAGCAATGCACGAACGTAAGCCTATCCATTTCGATTGCAGTATTACAAATTAAATCTTATATTTTAGATAGAAACAAAGCATGAATATAAGCCTACCTATTGGGATAGCAGTAGCAAATTGAAAGCCTATCTGTTTAGAAAGCAGCAAGCGCAAATAAAATCTATCTATTTAGATAGCAGCAAATACAAATTGAAAAACCTATCTGTTTATATAGAAGCCAGACGCGATGCTCACAAGCAGGCAAAATTTGAAAGAAGAAATCCATACATAAAAAGTGTTCTCAAAAGAACACGCAACCTCCTACACAAGACTCTAAAATACGAAATTAGCTACGGCTAAACTAGCTGCTGCCATCGATGTCCTCGACCAGAACATAGCTCTTATCAATGCCCCTTACATGGTGCGATGCTAGATAACCTTCGAGTAATGAAGGATTTTTATGTGAAGAAAAAATGGGAGAACAACTCATGGGGGAGAAAGCTTATTGTGCACCCCATTCATTACTCTCAAAATCGATCACTAACAGTGGGGTACCTCCCGATGACGATCCACCAAGGACAGTCTCCTTGAGCATAATTAGAGAAGGAACGTTCAAACTCTGGTCAGAGAATTGATGCAACTGGTCTCTAAAAATCTTAGGAAAATCAAAGGTTCCTCTCACATTATTCCTGGGAGTCATTTCGATAGCACAATGGATACATACAGAATCAGAGGGAGGCCAATAATTCAAGAGAGGCGACATGGTTATTGGATCAAGGAAATAAGGAAGGTGAAATATTATCTCTCAATGGAAAAGCCAAAAGAAACCAATGGCGAACAACAAGATACAAGAAAGAGGTTTATATATGACACAAAAAGGAGTAACTCTTCAGTTCTTGTCTGAGTCAGCCATGCCTCGGAAATAAGCAAGAATCAAAAACCCTATTAAAGCCTATGACGCTACGTCAGCCCTAGGCAATGATGACGTATAACGGGTATACACTATTTAAGCCTACGACGGTACAACAACATGAGAAATAATGACGGATTACGGAGACTAGGGTTTTTCATGCATTAAATTATTCAAGAGTTCCCCAAAATTCGCGCGAAGATACTCGGTTTTCAATACAAACAGCACATATGGAATTATACGCGGCCATTGGCCATGATATGCGCGCGTAAGCCTATCTAGCTGAGATAGAAACGGGAAAAGCTTTTAGAACATAAGAGCTAAACCATTAACAAGTGTAAGCCTATCCGTATGGATAGAAACTATGTGCGAACGTAAGCCTATCTTTCCAGATAGCAGTGTTTTCTTCAAGCCCATTTATGAACAATGGCAAGGCCTAAACAGTTACTTATTAGTGCTAAACACGCTAATCAAATAGCAATAAAAAAGATATGAAGCAAAAGTAGCAAAGAAATGTTTAAAACGCGCGATTCAAAGCGCGCAAAATAAGGCGAATATTGTTTGAAAATTAAAAAAAAAGCTTGAAAGCTGTAGAATACTGGTTCAAAAGTGAAAAACCATCGCAATACCAATCTATTGCTAATCTTCGAATAAGCCCTTGAGAAGAGTATCCCCGAAGGACAATTTAATGCAGTTGCCTGCTATCTGTTCCAGGCGAGCCTTGTAATCCTCATTACGCTTTGCAGCCTCTTCATACTCCCGGCCAGCTTTCTTGAGCTCAGCCTTACGCTCCATAAGAACAGCCTTCTGCAGGGCATAGGCAGAATACTAGGAACGGATTTGAGTAGAATTCTTGATCTTAATCAGCCTTTGCACAAGGATGCCCAAGTATAATCTCCGTGCAGCGACCTCTTGAAGGCTATTCGCGCTGGAAAGGAGGCTTTGAGCACTAGCAACTGAAGTAATTGCTGGAGTTGCCTTATGTACCTTCTATAAAAGAATGGTCATCTTCTTCGAGAAGGTCCTCCCTATCACTTGGCGCAAGCTCCAGGATTCTCGAGAATGCAGTGGGGTAGGACACGCGCACCCTCATAAGCCATTCAAGGCAAGCTTGATCAATATCTGCATGCGGAGGAACAAAAGCAAAAATACTTAGAAAAAAATTGAGGATCATGTGCTGGATACCAGAAAAAGTAAATAACTTACCAGTTCCTTCGACAATCTTCCAAAGCGAAGGACTGGGGTGGCCACTAAGCCATCACTAGAAGCTTCAGCCACCCTGCGATCTGCTAAAACTTCGCGGCTAAAATACTCCTCCGAAATGGTATAGCTCCTTCCAGCAACAGCCAGCTCAGCGACTTGCGAGCCCCATGCGGCCCATATATTGTCAGAAAGAAGCGCGTCCAGGTCAAGGCTTAAGCTGGGGAGTGACAGGTTTTCACTTGGGCCTTCCGAAGAGGTCGTAATCTTGTAGGAACCTTAAATGAGGGGCAAAGTCTTCATTGGAACCTCAGCTGCGACTGTAGGAGTCACAGTCTCTAGAACCGCGCTTTGATAAGGACCAGATACGGCTATATCCGCATCCCTTCTCTTACTTCATTCACAATTTCCGTCATAACCTTATCTTGGGATGAGGAAGTTCGAATCCTGGTTTCATCAATAAGCCCCGTCTTCTCGATCGTCTCAACAGGGGTTTCAGATGATAATATAGGAGTTTCATTAACTCTCTAATCATTAATAGTTAGAGGCATATCGCCCGCAGTGACACCAAATCTTGGATAAGCCTGTTGAGTAGCTCGACTGTCAACATCCGGGGAAGACAGAAGTTTATCTTCCTGCTCAGCTACGAGTACGGGGCTTGACATCGTCTTCACCATCGACTGCGATGTTGGCCTCCTCAGCAATCTGGTCAATTGAAGGCGACGACATAGTTCCGAAGCTTCCAGCGTCTGATACGCGAACAACTGCACTTTGGAGACGAGGTGGCCTTGGTGTCATCTGATACGCGAACAACTGCACTTTAATGCAGTTGTCTGATACACGATTGCATCTTTCTCAGTCGGACCTTCTAGAGCTTCCGCAACGTAATCATCTGCAAAACCAATTATATCAGCGCAACTCTAAGATGGATAAAACACGACGTATCACCAAAAATAGCTACCCTCCCGCCTGGCTGAAGAGGTCACTGGAACAAACTCAACAAAGGTTTCTACACTGGTTTGCTTCAAGTTTCGGCCTCTATGTGGAGCCGATTGTTTTTGGGTAGGGTTCTTTCGTGCGCGCTTTGTCGGCTTAGGGGGCGCCTCATCTGTTGTAGGTTCCTCCGCAAATTTTCTTTTCCTACTGTTGGTATCTGGTTCTGCAAGTGACGAGATAAAAGTCGCAAGAGAGGTCCAGATCAAGGCCTCGATCACTTGACTCATGGGTGCAGCAGGTTGGATGGCAGTGTTAGACGCGTCCCTTGAACGTAACATAGTGATAAGTGCGTAAATACGATCGCCAGAACCAAATATCTCAAAGATACACTGAAAACAAAACAAGAAGACAAAAAAGAGGTCATCATCCAATTTCGGAAATTGCTCTGAATATTCATGATCAGACAACACACCTCGTTGAATGCGTCCGCCCAATCCTTTCTGGCCTTGAAGGAATCCTTTTGAAATGCCTCAATTTTCTCCGCGAAAATCAGTTCCGCACACAGATGATGATCTTTGTCCAGTAGTGAGTAGAATCCATACCGCTTTGCATCGCGGGAGGCTTTAGATTTAAAAAGGTAATCCCCTATTCTAAGGGCAGGAGCCACTGACGGTTGAAGTTGGACGCGAGACCTAGCTTGGAGGTGAGACCTAGCTTGGAGGAGAGTTTGATTTCTCCAGAAAGCAAGCCATTCCACAGTAGTCTCACCTACTCTTGTTTTGGACGGCTGAGTCAATGGGAGCATACTGATCAGCAAATCTTTGCACTCTTGGTACAAAATCCTTTTATAGAAGCCCTTCACGACTAGGTCAGACCATAACGAAGGGGCCACGGAGTCAAAGCCAAATTGGGGTCTTAATCTAACGGGGTCATAAGGAGTGGTGATCAACGGATAGTCGATACACTCAATTCCATCTTCACCTAAGGTAGGAAGATACCCCCTCATGCACCAGTTGACAAATTTGAAGTAGCAAATTGACCCCTCAAAGATGTGTTTGTTAGTGTACTTTACACCCCGATCAGGGTACATACTATCTCTAAAAACAATGTTTTCCAACTGCTAAACGTATGGCCGAGGTTTAAAGAAACGGGAATCGTCGCACACCAGAGAAAAAAAGCGATGAACGACCTTGGTTTTGAACCAGTGCCACGGGCGGGGACAGTCCAGCTTCTTTTCGGATTTTGGAGCATCCCACAAAGTTACGAGCGAAGGTACTAGAGCGTAAAAAGGCCATCGCTCGAATACCTACATCGAAAGGAAAGCGACGTTGACATACATCAATGCATCAACTGGACCCTGGGATAGTTCCATATGAGAAATTGCTAAATCCATGCAATGATACAAAGAGCCAAGGACCAAGGGACCCAGTGCTAGGTTCTGCCCGAGAGAAAGGCGAACTGCCAGAGAAAAAACATGACAGAATAACCAATATGGGGGTGACCGTCAATAAGATAACGAGATAGCCATACACATAGAAAACCGCACAGAGTATATTGAAAACCTTTTCCCTCGAGAGAGGTGGGGGCCTTTGGGTCCTTCGCGATCACTTTTTGGGCAATGTCCTTGTTGGCGAAGTTGCGGTAAAAGTAGGTTATCCACTTGGACCACAGGTTTTTTTGCGCCCGAGGCGACCGATACGTGCGTCTTCACAGGCTTGCTTGATGACCAACTGGTGGCATTTTTCTTCATGTCGCTGATACAGTCCTTCATTTTTTGAAAAAGTAAAAGTTCTTCGTCAGTACTCAAAGTAGCTAGGCGATCTACCGTGCCCATGTAGGGGAGCTCTAGCATTTCTTTGACATCTTCAAGTGTTGGTCCAACCCCAAATGTCGCAAAATGAAAGCTATGGGTTTTCTTTGAGTAATGCAAAAACAAAGTCATCAGCATGTCTTTTTCAAGTTTTACACTTAATCCCTATGTCGCGCACACGGCTGATAACGCCCAATTAGGGGTTATCTTTTAGCCGGATTTCACGAGTGTTTGTGTCGGAAATAGCGTATTTTGCCGGAAATTGCCCTAGAATGCCTCGGGAATCTAGAACGAGATGTTTATTTGTACTTCCTGGATTTCTGCTTATTTATTGCTACATTTGGATATGATCGCGGGTTTTCGTCTATGTTGCCTTTTCAGGAACAGGTTCGGAAGGTGCATCGGGAAGCGTGCCGGGACCAAGCCGGGACCCTCTCGGGAAACGTGCACAGGGCCGGGTCAAGACGGGAACACGGAAAAGCAGGAGAGCACCAAGGGAAGCAAACCGGGAGCGTCAGGCAGAAGAGTGGGACCCAAGGGACCCAACCAGGCCCACCAAAGGACCAAGCAGGGGTCCCATCACCACCCCCTGCCTGCGTATATACACAGGACTGCATATATACGCAGCCTTGCGTATATACGCAGGCATGGAGGGTGATGGTTGGAGGATTTTTTGCCCTGGTTGCGTATATACGCAGCCTTGCGTATATACGCGGCCAGTTTGACTTTTGCCAAAGTCGGTGGACCGAAGGCAGATTCCGTAATTTCTGACGCACGCGTTTCGGGGAAAACAGCACTATTTAAAGACTCGTCCAGGATCGTTTTGAAGACACACAATAATTAGTACACCCGAAGGGCAATTCAAAGAATTTACGGAGAGCACGGAAGCGCGATTCGAGATTCAAAGACTTAGTTTGAATTCGTTCTCTCTCTTTATATTCAGAAACTTTGTTTTGTATTATGTCTAGTCGTAGCTAAACTTCTTACCTAGGTTCTCGGTGATTCTAGGGTTTCGTATCAAGATTTTATGACTACTTCGTTTATGGATTCATGATTGTTATCTTAAATCAGCAAGTTGTATCTGTTATTCTGGCTTTGATATTTATCGTATATGCATGATAGGATTGATCACCCAGGATTGCTATAGACCTGAACTTGTAGGTGAAAATGTCAAGTTAGGGTTAGGAAGAGAAGTCACGATTTAGTACCTTACCCTGATAGACCGACCAGAGAAAGGGAGATAGGGCTAGCATCGAAAAACGTGAGACCAACTGTTAGAGAATTAGACCCAGGCCATTCGGACAGGTTAGAAACCCTAACAGGCTTAGACCGAGACTGCAGACTTAGGCAGCTTAACAAGAATCCGAAAGTCTGCAGGATCGGGATTACGTGTGGAATCTGAAAAGTCACTGCACAACCGGTACGTTGCACAGATATCGAAATTGCTGAGTGTTTTCATAATCGAACGTAAAACTGAAATCTGTAGAAACCCTAGGGGATCCTGGAGCCTAGTTCTCATCTATTATAGTAACAACTGATTCAACTTATTTCAGAAAACGTCACAAAAATATTTACGTTTACGTTTTAATTTCTGTTTTTAGTTTAGTAAACTGCAATCACAACCTACTCCTCCTTGTTACTACACTCGGTTAACCGACACTGACGACGTGAGAAAACCCGAAATAGTCCTCGTGGGAACGATCACCCGAGTTTAATTACACCCGGTATTACAATATTCGTATACTTGCGAGCAGCACGTTAGTTTGCGCATCAAGTTTTTGGCGCCGTTGCCGGGGACTTTTTAGGGTCTATTTAGTTGTCAGAATTAGTTGTCTGAGTTTTCGTTTATTTTTCAGTTTTGTTATTTTTCTTTTTATCTCACTGCATTTTTGAATCTGCGTTTTCAGGACTGTTTAGTTGATGCCCAGATTGCCTCGCATTTTGTACCACCACTCGACAATCCAGAAAAACTGTACACCGGACAGAACCGCAGAAACTGAGAAAGCAGGATGGCAACAAACCAGAGAGATACGCCCGAGAACACTGAAGCCGGTGGGCAAGAACGAGAGACTCGTACCCCAGCCCAGATGGCTCGGTACATCGAGGAACTTGTCACAGCGGGACTTGCTGCGCGAAGCGCCCAGAGAACATATAACAGATCTGGAAGAGCGTTGGTGGAAAATTTCGAAGTCCCCACCGGGGGGCATGAGCGAGCTATTGTGGTGCCCGAGATCAGTTCCGAACACTTTGAAATTAAACCATCCACCATCCAGATGGTACAAACTCTCTGCCCGTTTCATGGCAGAGCCGACGAAGACCCGAACGATTTTATCGGGGAATTCGAGGATTACTGCAACAAGGTCAGGTACAAGGGGGTAGAAGCAGAGGCACTCATGCTGATCTTATTCCCATACTGCCTATACGGAGTGGCCAAAGGCTGGCTCGAATCCCGACCACCCCGATCCATCACCACATGGGAGGAGTGTGTCGCATATTTTTTGGCAAAGTTCTATCCCGCTTCCCGAGTCATACAGTTACAGAGCGAGATTCTGTCATTCAGGCAGAAGATGGGGGAGACGGTGGTAGACGCATGGGACAGGCTCATGAGATTGGTAAAACGGTTCCTGAACCACGGTTTTGGAGATGCAAAGATCCTGCAGGTTTTCTACCATGCCCTAGACAGAGAGAACGCCGACAGGATTGACAGAGAGGCCGGGGGAAAATTCTTGTATCACGTGGACAAAGATGGAGCGTATGACCTAATGAAGCAGTTAGCCAAGCAGGACACCCGACTGTTTGACGATCGCAGGATGACGGCTAGAGCCGAACCAGCAGAAGATGACCGGATAGAAAACCTGGCCAAGATCGTTCATGACTTGGTCAAGAAAGTATACTCGGATAAGAAGACTGTTGCAGCAGTCGAAGAACCCGATTTGGACACAGCCATTGAGGAATTGAGGACCGAAGACACCAATTACGTACAACAGCAGTGGGACCCGAGCCGGTACCGACCGGGTATGAGAGACCATCCCGGTCTGGTATGGAAAACCGAATGCATCAGTTTATGCACCGGGGTTCCAGCACAGGCCACCAGCCCAGCAGGCTGCACCGGCCCAGCAGGTTCAGTCGGGCCCATCTGCACAGCAGTACGACGCTCAGATGAAGAAGATCGAGTCCATGTTCCAGACCATGGAGTCCCGGTTCAAGCACATGGACGCCCTGACGGCAGACATGCAGACAACCAAAACGTCACTGCGCTTTGGAAGTACAAGTGGGGCAGTTAGCACATCAGCTAACAGAGAGACAGCCAGGAAACCTACCCTCGAATACAGTAAATAATCCACGGGCTCAGATCAATGCTATCTCCACTCGGAGTGGATTGGCACTGCAGGAGCCACCGTATCCCAGTCACGCACGTGAAGAAAATTCGAAAGAAGTAGAACGCAACTTGTCGGGCCAGGATAACAGCACAGTCGACCGCCCCCAGCCGAAGGACTCGGTTGAGCAGGATGCAGTGCAGAACGAGACAGATGCAGAAACGGTACATGTCTCCAAGGAGGTGCCATACCCCTTGCGAAAACGAAAGAGGGACGACAGCAAGGACTATGCCAGGTTTCTCGAGATGTTCAAACAGCTGCAGATCAACTTACCTTTTGTCGAGGCTTTGGCTAAGATTCCCACTTATGCCAAATTCCTCAAGAACATCTTGTATGGAAGGAGGCGGATGAGCGATTTCGAGACCATAAACCTGACGGCAGAAGTGAGCAATTGTGTGAAGAATGGGCTACCGAGGAAAAGAAAGGATCCTGGCAGTTTTGTTATACCGGTTACCCTAGGTAATGCTTACACAGGAAAGGCTCTGTGTGACCTAGGGGCCAGCATCAACCTGATGGCGTTGACGATTTTCAAGAGTTTGAAAGTCGGTGAACCACGACCCACCAGAATCATGCTGCAGATGGCAGACAGATCCGTAGAACAGGCTTATGGAGTTATCGAGGACATTCTGGTCAAAGTCGGTGAGCTGATTTTTCCAGCAGATTTCGTCATCCTGGACATGGAGGCAGGGGAGGTACCGCTCATACTTGGCAGCCCGTTTTTGGCCACGGGCGAAGCAATGATAAACTGCAAGAGCGGGGAGCTGAACATGCAGATTAACGAGGAATAGGTGAAATTCAACGTTTTCAAAAATCTGCAACTGCCAAATTACTACGACCACAAGGATATCTTCGCCATACCCGACAAACGTAAAGCAGCTTCCATACCCGACAAACGTAAAGGCGATCAAAAGTTTTCTGGGACATGCAGGATTTTACCGGAGATTCATCAAAGACTTTTCCAAGATCACGAAGCCACTCTATGCTTTACTCGGAAAAGACGTACCCTTTGATTTTGATGCAGCATGCCGGCAGGATTTTGACCATTTAAAAGAGAAGCTGACCACAGCCCCGGTTACTACTACGCCGGATTGGTCACTCCCGTTTGAGCTAATGTGTGACGCCAGCGACTACGCAGTCGGGGCAGTTTTGGGGCAGGGAAAGGATAAAGTTTGCCACGTGACATACTATGCGAGCCGGGTACTCAACGATGCCCAGCTCAACTATGGCACGACAGAAAAGGAACTGCTGGCTGTGGTGTATGCCCTGGACACATTCAGGCCCTATTTGGTCGGGTCAAAAGTTATCGTTTTTACCGACTATAGTGCCCTGAAATACCTGCTGGACAAGAAGGACGCGGAACCGAGACTGTTGAGGTGGGTACTACTAATGCAGGAATTCGACGTGGAAATCCGGGACAAGAAGGGAGTTGAGAACGTGGTAGCGGATCACCTATCCAGACTTGAGAATGTGAGGGTAGACCCGGTACCGATCAAGGAAAAATTCCTGGACGAGCACATCATGGCAGTAAAAATCGGGAGACCGTGGTACTATTCCATAGCCAATTACTTGGTAACTGGCACGCTTCCCGAGGATCTTACCCCGTCTTAGCGGAAACGGTTCGTTTCTGAAAGCCGAAAGTATTTCTGGGATGACCTGTACCTATTCAAACAAGGGGCCGATAACATCCTTAGAAGGTGCATTCCGACCCACGAGGCCTGGAACGTAATCCGACACTGCCACTCATCACAGTGTGGGGGTCATTTTGGGGGAACTCGAACAGCTCATAAAATACTGCAGTCCGGGTTTTTCTGGCCGACAATCTTTAAATACTGTCACGACTATGTACAGGGATGTGATAGATGCCTGAGAACAGGGAACACGTCACACCGGGACGAGATGTCGATGACCGTGTGGCAGGAAGTAGAACCTTTCGATGTATGGGGTATTGACTTTATGGGTCCATTCCCGTCTTCCATGGGTAACCTCTACATTCTACTGGCAGTGGATTATGTGACTATGTGGATCGAAGCGATCGCGTGTCAGAAAAACGATGCAGCCACCGTTGAGCGTTTTCTGAAACGTAACACTTTCACTCGTTTCGGAACTCCCAGGGCAATGATCAGTGACGAGGGCTCTCACTTCATAAATCGAGTCTTTGCGAAAGTTCTGAAACAGTACGGCGTGTCAGTTCATAAGGTCTCGTTACCCTACCATCCGCAGACAAACGGGCAAGTCGAGGTTTCGAACTGAGATATCTAGAGCATACTCGAGAAAACAGTGAATCTCGGCCGAAAGGATTGGTCCATCAGACTGGACGATGCGCTCTGGGCCTACAGGTGTGCTTTCAAAACACCGCTGGGTATGTCGCCATACCAGCTAGTGTTTGGGAAAGCGTGCCACTTACCGGTGGAATTGGAGAACAAAGCGTAATGGGCCATCAAGTTACTCAACTTGGATCAGAATCTGGCGGGAGATAAGAGAAAGATAGCACTGCTGGAATTAGAGGAGTTCCGCAGAACGGCTTTCGAGAGCGCCAAAATTTACAAAGAGAAGACGAAGAAGTGGCATGATCATCGTATCACGCCAAAACAGTTTAACGAAGGCGATAAAGTGCTTCTCTACAATACGCGGATGCGGTTTTTTCCGGGAAAACTGAGGTCTCGTTGGTCGGGCCCGTTCATCATCAAGCATATTTTTGCATGGGGAGCATTCGAGCTGGAGAATCCAAAAGATAAGTCCAGTTTCAGGGTGAACGGGAATTGAATCAAGATATATCTCGAGACCGCCGACGTCGTCAAAATAGACCCGGTCTATTTTGATGACCCGTAAGAGGTTACAAGGTCGGGACGTCAACCATAAATCACAAAGCGCTGTTAGGGAGGCAACCCAAAGTAATCGTTAATTAATTTATTTTCGTTATTTTATTAAGTTATTTTATTCAGTTCTGAATTTTTGAGAGAGGCGAGATGAGCGGGTTTTTAACTTGAAATTGAGATTGTGTAGAGGCAGCAAAGTAGAAAGCAGGTATATATATATATATATATATATATATGGTGCTGGTTGCGTATATACGCAGCCCTGCGTATATACGCAACCAGGGGCATATTTTTTTTATTTTTTTTGTTTTCTTTTGATTTCTGATTGAGTATATACGCAACATTGCGTATATACGAAGACAGAAAGAAAAAAAAAATGTAATTTTTTCAAAATTCGAGGGGTATTTTGGTAATTTTGCAAAAATTAGGTTTATATGGAGAAGAAGGAGGCCGGCCTCCATTGATGCACCTTCCTCTCTCTCTCTCTTCCTCCATTTTCTCTCAAGCTGGAATCCCCTCGTCGCAAGAATTCCAGAAACAAGCGATAATCGAGCGGGAAATTCCCATCTAGGAATGGCGTGTTCTTGAGTAAAAGTGCCGATTCGAAGGTGTTAGAGCAAGAATTAGCAAAAACCGAACAAGGGAAGGTGAAAGAGGAGAACGAGGGCTTCGATTTGGTGGGCTCGGATTTCAATTTCGGGCAGTTACGTTTTCCGGCGATTTTTCCGGCGACCGCCAGCGACTTTTCCGGCAACTTCCGGGTAGAATCTTTGTTCTTCACCCCTGTTTAGGGAAGGTCGAAAATCTCATCTCTCTCTTTATTTTCCGTTTTGGCACGACCCGTAGCCATGTCTGTTATTTTTCGGTATTTTTTTATTTTGGAGCGGCACTTGCCGTTTGGACCTCTGGTAGCTCTTAGGTGGACTATCTATTGAGACACACTTGTTACGTGCACGTTTCACACTTTTTGCTTAAATTCCCGGGTAGACACGTTTTTCGAGGTTTTGACTGTTATGGAGTTCGGAGTGCCGGTCCTTGACCAAAACCGGGACGAGTTCCCTACTGAGTACACCGTGGAGCAAATCCACTCTAGGAGGTTTGACAGTTTTCGGTTCGTGAACCATTACGCACATTATTATTATATGACCGCGACGAAAATGGGTCATAAACTGCCCAAGGACTACCGCTTTGAGGTCGACCATATGAGCATGCCGTCAGAGATGGCACAGTTTGCTAGTCGTCCGGAACTTTTCGGACAGTCCTTGGCCGCGTTTCCGGAGGTGTCTAGCTCCTCCTTGGTGCGTGAGTTTTACAGTAACCTCATGCATAAGGGGGCGGGTGAGGCCAACGTTGACACCCGATGGGTGTACTGCCGGAGGCAGTTTATTTTAGTCACGGCGGACAGTATCCGCCAGGCGTATGGGATTCCATTGAGAAACGCCCCGTGCGCCTATGCTGAGTGTGAGGATTACCCGCCGAGCGATTCTGAGATTTTGTGGGTTGTGACTAGTGGGTACCCGGGTGCCCACTTCGGGACAGAGGGTGCTGGGGAGATAGGAAAGAAACTGCACTCTCGTTTTATTACCGGGCCACCACGATGGTGGGCCGAGTGGGTTGTGAACCGACTGGTGGGGATCAAACATTTCACCCATCTTGACTATGAGTACGTACTCTTAGTCTACTGCCTCGTTCTCCGGCGAGAGGTCGACATTCCTCGTTGCATCTGGATTTACATGCAGGAGCGGAACAACACCGCGAGCCTTAAGGGGTTGGGGTACGCCAACCTCATCGTCAAACTGGCGCGGGATTTTGAGGTTCCCATGGAGATCCTTGAGGGCGATTTAGAGCCTCCTCGTCCACGGCCTTATAGGAAGATTATGGCCCGTAACACGGGCCCACAGGAGCCGGTCGTTGACCTCGATGAGGATGATGACATGATGGAGGAGGATCCTGCCCCTGCCCCTGTCCCTAGGAGGCGTTCGACTCAGGAGCGACCAGCGAATCGCCAGGCATCGGCCGGACTTCGGCGATGCCGTACTAGTCGAGAGAGTGAGCAACCCGAGTCGAGTCGGCAGGGGACTGAGAGGAATGCCCACACCCAACCAGCCCGACAGCGAGGTGAGCCGGCCCCACGGGCCGACCCGACACCGAGAGCTAGACCAGCCCCGCCACGTAGGTTGCCCCGAGTTGACGAGGGATTTGAGGGGTGTCGTGGTGGACACAAGTCCATTGGGGAGAGAATGCTCGACAAAGCGGGCAAACTTTGGAGGGCTACCACACACACCCGCCGGACTCAGCGGAAGGTCACGAAGGACACCCACGCTGCCCTTGCTAGTATTCGAGAGGAGCAGCGGGAGGCAGCTCGGCACGCAGGCCGAGAACCGCCACTCCCGCTGTATTTTCCGCCTACCTACTCCAGCAGCTTCACCACGAGTTGGTCTGATGACGGGGACTCTAGCGAGTATACCTCCGCTCCACCTCCCCCGACCCAGCCACCTTCCCCGACTCAGCCATCACCGCCGCCTGCGAGACAGGAGAGACGTCAGCCTGGGACACGATCCCAGCAGCCCACAGGCCGTCAGACTGGGTCCCGTACCCAGCACCCTTCGAGTGGCAGGACGAGGTTGCGCTCCCAGCCACCTAGCAGTTCGACTGGGTCAGAGTCGCAGTCCTCCAATTACCGGCCCCGTGCACGCGTGCGTCGACCGGTCGTCTACAGGACTGATTCTGGCAGCAGCTCTCCGGGCAGCATATCCGGTACTTCCGAGACCGGGTCAGACCCGACATTTTTTCCGGACGAGTGAGTGCCATGAGGGCATGCCCCCTCTTAGTGTGGGGGTGGTAGTCGTGTCTGAATTAACCCGGTCTGCACGTTTTTCATGTTTTTTTTGTAGTTTTTATTTTATATTCAGTCAGCATATTTTCGTTATTTGAGTCAACCCACCAAATACATTCTAGCCATGCATTGTATATATATTTATAAAAAAAAAATTAATTTTTTTTATTCTACTGGTTTAGTATATACGCAGCCGTGCGTATATACGCAAACAGCAGTATAAATTATTTTTCAAAAAAAAAAAAAAAAAATTAATCATAAAATTTTGAGAAAGGGCAATCGAGATAACAGAAACAGTGAAGAAATTGAGGTTGAATCCTTTGAAAGAAAAGAAAACTTGCACCGAGGTATAGTAGATAGGTGAGAGCCAGCCACTTTTGGAATCCGCAAGTAATTATCACCTGAGCTAAGAATCCGACTAGTTGCTACACCACCGTCACTTAGGTAGTCGACAACCTGCCCACGGGCGCCGTCACGGTCATCGCATTTTTCAGTGGAGTGACTGGCTTTTAAGGGACCTCACGTCCTATTTCTTACCCCTAAATTAGTCAACCCGTTTGAAGCCATTTACCCTCTTTCTTCTTAGCTACTTTAGCCTAGGCAGCCTTCTTTGAGACCTCATCAGTCGATAGTTGGCTATTCTACCTGTTATGACGGAGGGAGTGAGTAGGGTGGGTTTTAGATGGGAGAGCTTCATGATTTATCAGTTTTGGACAGTTTTGATATCGACACATTTTTCGAGGGAAGGACAGGGTGAGTTAGTGGCGACAGTGCATTAATTTGCGGAGGTGGATCACTGCATTACATAGTGACCACAGGAGGAGTTAGTCGCGTGTGAGCATCTTTTCTCACAAAACGGGGTTCTGGGGGGCTTGAAGAGTTAATTGGTGGTTGTGCCGTTTTTCTACATCTTTGGTGATGAGGAGGTTCGGTGGGACTGCACAGTATTATTTCGACTACAGGATCAGCGCTTCAGGATTAGTGTGGGGGTACTGCACATGAGGACATTTTATGTACCCCACGACAGAGATTTATTTTCACTCACTCAGCTTTAGTCAGTCTAATATTGTCAGTATTCATGTATGTCTGTAAATAGTCATTTTATTGTTATAAAAAAAGTAAAAAAAAAAGAAGAAGAAAAAGAAAAGTCACGTTCTAGTTTTCAGTTTGTTTTACGTTTTTGTTATTTAAATAAAAAGCTGAGTGAATGGCACAATTTTCGAGACGTTTACATCACTTCACATTTGTGGCCGCGAGCACGGCGAAGACACACCGGGGGACAGAAGAATTGGGAAAGCAGGAACTTAGGTGTTTCGGGCAGTTTTTCGGGATCTCGGTGAGGGGTGTGAGTTTGGTAAATTGTGAGAATGTCATAACAAGTAGGACTATGCCGTACCTTGATACATATTTATATCCTACCTGATTAGACATAGATCCTTTCGGAAAAAGCTCGGATGGTAAGTTAGCTAGGGATTTGCTCAGTTTGATAACTAAAGTAATAGTACTTTGGTCCAGCGCTTAAATCCACCATATAAATCTGTTCAGACTTACCGATCTCTTGCAGGGAAGTACATTCTCAAAAGGTTGAGATCACGAGGACACACTGGTTATGTTTTTGAGGTTGCCCAATCTCGCCCAAAATATTTTTGTCATTAGTCTGTTTTGAGTCGTTTGAGTCTGTGTATATTCTATCTGAGTCAGTTTTCCTATCGAGTCATCCGGTTGAAAGGTTCGGGTCGAAAGAGTATGCAACGGGAGTATATGCACAGAGCCAGTCTCACGAGGGCAGAGAGGTATGATGTCAGGCTAGTGTTGGCAGGATTGCTCGGGACGAGCAATGTTTAGTGCGGGGGTATTTGATAACACCCAATTAGGCGTTATCATTTAGCCTGATTTCACGAGTGTTTGTGTCGGAAATAGGGTATTTTGCCGGAAATTGCCCTAGAATGCCTCGTGAATCTAGAACGATATGTTTATTTGTACTTCCTGGATTTCTGCTTATTTATTGCTATATTTGGATATGATCGGGGGTTTTCGTCTATGTTGCCTTTTCAGGAACAGGTTCGGAAGGTGCATCGGGAAGCGTGTCGGGACCAAGCCGGGACCGTCTCGGGAAACGTGCACAGGACCGGGTCAAGACGGGAACACGGACAAGCAGGAGAACACCAAGGGAGGCAAACCGGGAGCGTCAGGCAGAAGAGTGGGACCCAGGGGACCCAACAAGGCCCACCAAAGGACCAAGCAGGGCCCCCATCACCACCCCCTGCCTGCGTATATACACAGGCAGGGAGGGTGATGGTTGGATGATTTTTGGCCCTGGTTGCGTATATACGCAGCCTTGCTTATATACGCGGCCAGTTTGACTTTTTGCCAAATTCGGTGGACCGATAGCAGATTCCGTAATATCTGGCGCACGCGTTTCGGGGAAAACTGCACTATTTAAAGACTCGTCCAGGCTCGTTTTGAAGACACACAATACTCAGCACAACCGAAGGGCAAGTCAGAGCATTCACGGAGAGCACGGAAGCGCGATTCGAGATTCGAAAACTTAGTTTGGTTTCGTTCTCTCTCTTTATATTCAGAAATTGTGTTTTGTATTATGTCTAGTAGTAGCTAAACTTATTACCTAGGTTCTCGGTGAATCTAGGGTTTTTTATCCAGATTTTATGACTACTTCGTTTATGGATTCATGATTGTTATCATAAATCAGCAAGTTGTATTTGTTATTCTGGCTTTGATTATTATCGTATATGCATGATAGGATTGATCACCCAGGATTGCTATAGACCCAAACTTGTAGGTGAAAATGTCAAGTTAGGGTTAGGAAGAGAAGTTAGGATTTAGTAACTTAACCTGATAGACCGACCAGAGAAAGGGAGATAGGGCTAGCATCGAAAAACGTGAGACCAACTGTTAGAGAATTTGACCCGGGCCATTCGGACAGGTTAGAAACCCTAACAAGCTTAGACCGAGACTGCAGACTTGGGCAACTTAACAAGAATCCGAAAGTTTGGAGGATCGGGATTACGTGTGGAATCTGAAAAGTCACTGCACAACTGGTACGTTGCACAGATATCGAAACTGCTGAGTGTTTTAATAATCGAACGTAAATCTGAAATCTGTAGAAACCCTAGGGGATCCTGGAGCCTAGTTCTCATCTATTATCGAAACAACCGATTCAGCTTATTTCAGAAAACGTCAAAAAAATTATTTACGTTTACGTTTTTAATTTCTGTTTTTAGTTTAGTAAACTGCAATCACAACCTACTCCTCCTTGTTACTACACTCGGTTAACCAAAACTGACGACGTGAGAAAACCCGAAATAGTCCTCGTGGGAACGATCACCCGAGTTTAATTACACGCGGTATTACAAGATTCGTATACTTGCGAACAACACGTTAGTTTGCGCATCAACGGCCCCAAGGATTCCTGCACGGGATAACTCGGCTTCAAAGTGAGTAAGAATGTACACCTTCCACTCGTCCATATAATCCATCTTTATAGTAAAATTCTGGTGAAGAAGATCTGTGAAAGGGTAAAGTCTAGCTTCGAGGCCAATTCGATGGGCGTCCTTTACATTGGCAAGGTCCCAATCGTCCCTTTTAGGCTCGGATGTCAATTTCAAAACGTTCTTAGAAGGAGGGGTCTCAACGGAGGCACCCCTGATAGTGGCCACGTAAAATCATCCCCTCCAAAATCGGAACCTTACACCATATTTCTTTGGGAACCTATGGAAGGGAAACAACCTCTTTCAAACTCTTGGTCTTGGCCATTTCTGGTTAGAAAGAAACGGTAAATAAAGAATCTGAGGTTCATCTGTTATTCTAAACTAACAAAAAAAGAGGAAGAAGAAGAAGAAGAGGGTAAAACAGAAATCACGAAAAATCCCTAACCTCTTTAACGAGGAATACATTGATGATAAAGCACCTGGACCGCCTCAACCGTCTGGGAAAGTTTTTAGAGGACTTGGTCGAAGGTTTCTACTTCTTGCTGTTGAGCTTCCCTCTGGTTCATATGTTTTTCGCAGAGTAATTTGGTGAAAATGTTCTAATCGAGGAGATAAAGGGTTTTAGTAGCCGTCCAAAACTGAAGAGTCACGACTGTAGACGATTGACGAGTCATCAAACGCTTCATTATCCGGCGAAATTGGCGACCAATCAGAGCGTTCTGAGTTATTCTTGCCTCAAAAATCGGCAAAAATCTATTAGAAGCGTCTGTTAAACTTTTCAGAGAGCAAGCTTCATCAGAGGCTAGAAGGCGGTTCCAAACCCTAGGCAATCATAGCTATGCCTGGGGGCTAGGGATTTGAATTTTTTCAAATAACTACGAGGAGCCGCGTAAGGACCACGCACGACTAGTTTTACGCGACTGCACGGCAGGCACGCACGTGACATCCGCGCAAAAGGGGGCTAATGTAGATGGTAATTTCAAGACAGACAGGTCACATCCACGTGGCAGCCATTCAACACACCTAGATGTTCTCTATACACACCGGTTAATTACCAGTGCTTATCCACTTGGGGGCTGTAAGACAGAGCCCTCGCGTACCAACACGGGACTTGTACGGACTTAGTGTTTTGGAGGCTAGAGTAAGGCCCATCGCGCGAGAGCGAAAACCAAGCTCGCGTGAGACTTCTGGTAACTGACTGAGAGGTTTAAGGCTCGTGCATCCCATAAATGCGGACGATCTCGTAACAAGATCCGATATGTGCGGGCATGTGCGTAACGGTCCCTATATATGCGGTCGAACGTTCCGTTACAGGGGATATCATTAAGCCGTCATGTATGGTGCATTAACCCCCTTCACAATGGTCACTTCCCGAGTATATATAGGATCGTTAGCCCTCTATTGCAGCTACTTAGACACTTAAATCTCTTGCTGGTCTACTGTCTCACTTCCAAGAGAAGTTGCCTTTGCTTACTCTCTCCCTACTCACGCCCTACATCTCTCTGTGTTCATACTCTCTGATCCCCTACTTGAGGTGTACACTTGGATCTATCCTAAGGATTTCCTTGTACACAGCGAGCCATAATTTGCAGCCACCACCGTCGCTTTCAATTTGAATCGGCTTAGCTACACCAGGCCAGTTTTGAAACAATTTTACTTTACCACTAGACAACATCCGCCAACAATCTGGGCGGTAAACTCACTTCCATAACAGCTAGCTTATAGGCCTGAAACTCGACTGAATTTGTTAGTGTCCATAGAAAACTTAAGGATATCTGATTGCGACTTGGGAATCTAGGAACGCAAAATAGATTTTGAACACCGTCCAATTAGCCATGAGCTGCACGAAAGGTACAATCTGAAAGACAGTAATGTAGGAATAACTACAGGATCAATAATCTAGAGTGGGGGGGGGGGGGGGGTTGAATGGAGTATGAAAACTTTTGCCGTTTTTGCTAAAAGAGTGGTTTGAAAGATGTTTGTGCAAAGTAGTAAGTATTTCAAGGCCTTGAAATGAGTTTCAAGTCCTTGGAATCAAAACAGCGAGTAAAGAGAAAGCTGAAAGTTGTCAAGGCCTTGAAATGAGTTTCAATCCATTGAATTGAAACCTGTTTTGAGCAGTGTATAAGCTAAGTAAAGTGCAGTAAAGAAAATGCAAGATACACAGTGACTTATAGAGTTCTGTCCACTTAGACCTACGTCTCTACCTCAGGGACATAATCCCTGCAGGAATTTCAATTCAATTCTTATTAATCAAAATATAAGCCCTAGATCTCAAGCACAGAGAGATGCCTTACTCTGTTACAGCTTGTGGTTCTCACTAACCTATCTCGTACATGCTCTAGCTAACTTATTAACTAATAATTCTCTATTGTTCACCTTGAACAAACCACGAGAATAAGAACTAGAAGTAATATCTAAATGATATACAAATGATGATCAGATAAGAATAACACTGAGAATTAAGTCTTTAGTGAGAAACGTAGTGCTCTTTAGATGATCGGATTGAGTGATGTAGATATGCTTC
This sequence comes from Linanthus parryae, assembly GCA_023055425.1. NCBI lineage: Eukaryota > Viridiplantae > Streptophyta > Magnoliopsida > Ericales > Polemoniaceae > Linanthus > Linanthus parryae. The sequence goes on along the minus strand of JALGPY010000002.1, from coordinate 158,771,421 downwards.
TTAGTTTCTTGTCAATCCTATTTATTGTCTCTGTGTGTTGCTCTTTATTGTGTCACGAAATTCTTCAGCAATCCCTCTTTTAATATACGAATCAGGAGTTAGAATAGAATCAAAAGCTCCCCTATGTTCATGTATTCTTTTGAGCTTGTTTCAAACCCTTGAAAGCAGTTTCAGGGCGTTGAAACAGTTGAGCTGTTTCAAGCCTTTGAAACAGGCTGAACTTACAATCTCCCCGTTGATGAAACACCAAACAAAAAAACTTTTAGAGAATGATTTTATGCAAAAAAATATTCATTAGAGCATGGCAGAATAATCATGATAATAAACTGTAGCAAGATATCCAAGAAATCCAACTTATTCAGTAGAAAAGTCTAGCAAACCCTATTGATCTAAACCAGGTCTCTAAGCCAGATAAAAAGTACTCAAAGTAAACAAATAAACACCTAAATTTCTCCCTCCTTTTAACTTTCATCAAAAAAGAATGAGAAAATGTTTGATCAATGTTTGGAACACTGAGTAAAAAAGTTTTGAAAGAGAGAAATTTTCAATTCTTTGAAGAGAGATTCAAGGCCTTGAAAAAGAAAGAAAGAAAGAAAGAAAGGGAAAGTATTAGGTGGTTGGGTCTCCATGACCCTTTGGCTCAGCTTTTCCACTTTCTTCTTCATGATCCTCAACACCTTGTTGTTCTTCTTCTTGATCAAAATCACCACCAGTACCACCATTTTCTTCAAACAGTTGTTAATTAGTCACTATCTCTGGAATGACAGCTTTCTTTCTCTTCTTATTGAGATCCTTGATCAACATCCCATAGTCTGGACTGTCAGCATCAGCTTGTTCCTGTTCTTCATCACTCTGTTCCTGAACGACTTTTTTTCCTTTGTCCACCACCCATGTAGCCTCATCTGAGTTGTATGCTCACCGAATAATTCTTTGGTTGAACCTTATGAACCCTTCTTAGATCCTTTGGCAGCCTGGGACACTTCTCCTTCCACATGAAGTACATTGATGCTCTTGAAGATGCTTTCAACCATATATATTTTACTTGCTTGAAATCAGTTCCAAACACATGCTGTTTATCCTTCAATTCCTCCATATCCTTCTCAAGAATGTCAAGTCTTTGAACCACCATGGAAATATCTTGAAGTTAAGAGGGTAGGTTTGAAGGAGGGGTCAAGGCCTTGGGTTTAGGAAACTTCTTGGATTGCAGTTCTTCCTCAGGCAGATCAGAGTATAACTTTGAGTCACCCTCACTGGTTTTCACAGCACCAATTCACTCAAATACTTTATCATTAAGCATGTCAAATCCAGTGGTAATGTTTTCTTCTCTGTCACTAGTAAGTTCAAGTGAAGAAAGAATGAAGAAATCATATAAGCCTAAGGCAATGGGTGCTTTCTTTCTTTGGTCTGGGAGTAAATCATGTGTTCAATCACAGTTGAAGGAAGATCAATCTCATTTCCATGCATGATCAAATACATCAACTATAACAGCCTGTCTGTCAGCAGATCTTTTGAATTCTCCCTAGGCACTACACACCTCATGAAGATTGTAAACATAATTTTTGATTCAACAGTTAACACAGAGTGTGTTAGCTTATTGGAGGAGGTAGAAAAATTGGGTATAAAGAATTCTTCCCTAGCCAGTTTCAGGGCTTCACTCATGTTGGGATGATCGTCTGTGTTATACCTCTTTGGACATCCTAATACATTGGCCAACTCTGAGTGATCTAACTCTATTGTAACACCAGCAACTTTATATTGAATAACCAAGTTAATAATTTTGAGTTGCTTCATGTTCAGATATAAAAGCCTAGTAAGCCTTGGGTAGGCAACTTCAGGAGGGTTTAACACTTTCCAAAGAGAGCTTTTTCCTTCCTCTTAACACACTCTAGATTCATGGTTTTCAACATGTTAACACTCACCATGCTACAATAGGCTATATGTCTAGAGGCAAAACCATATAACCATTTTCCTCTAGCAGTTTGAGAAATAAACCACTTGCTGGAAATAATAGTTTTCTTACAAGGGAAGTGAGGCTTTTCTGAATAGATTTGCAGTTCTTTGCCATTTGTGTTCTCTTGTTCTTCCACTACAACTTTTTCTTTTGCTTTGTCAGTATTTTTAGGCTTCTTCTTCTTAAAATTATTTGGACTAGCCACCTGTTCCTCTGGTTGTTTCTCAGGAGCAGACTGATTTGTCTTCTTCTTCTTTTTCTTCTTCTTCTTTTTCTTGCTAGAAGTTGGTGTGAGATCTTTCTTTCTCTTCTTCTTTGGAGAAGAAGGAGCCCTTTCTTCAGTTGGAGTTCTGGAACTAGAATCACCACTGTTGGTTTGAACTACATCTTCTGCAGTTTTCCTCTTCTTTTCTTAAACCACCTTTGATCCTCCAGCCATCTTGATTTTATGGGAATCCTTTCTTGTGCTCATTAGGGTTTGAGTGAGAAGAAGAGATAGGCAGGAGTGATATGGAGAAGATAGATAGAGACAGAACAAGATAAATACTAGAGACTTTGAGTTAGATAAGGAAACAAAAATATTTCCAAATCTTTTTAAGATCTTTTGCAGTTTGAATGAAATACAAATGTGTGTGTGTGTGTGACGTGGGAAAGGAAATAGAATAATACTTATTTATAGGAAAATAATTTTTAAAAGTAAAGGCGATATTGAGAAATTATCTACTGAGATAACTCCCAATATTGAAAGATCAAGTTTTTTACTAAATAGCATAAAAACTTATTTTCAAGGCTTTGGAAAGCATTTCAAGTTCTTGAAAAGCTGTATTGCTGAAGCAACTATTATCAAAGCTTTGAACAGATTTTCAGGGGTTTGAAAATCAATTCAAAACTTTGAAACACATAATACTTACCTAATATTTACCTCATAATCCCCCTAAACCAATGCTTCCTTATTGAGCATACCGATCTCTAATCTGAGGGCTGTTCTGGCAATGGTTTAGTGAAGATATCTGCCAGTTGCATGTTAGTAGATACAAATTGAAGAACAACATCACATTTCTCAGCATGATCTCTGATGAAATGATGTCTAACATCTATGTTCTTGGTTATGGAATGTTGAACTGGATTCTTTGCGATTGAAATAGCACTGGTTTTGTCACATTTGATAGGTATTTCTTTGAAATCAAATCCAAGATCCCTCATTTGCTGAGAAATCCATAGCACTTGTGACCAGCAGGCTCCTGCTGCTATATATTAAGCTTTAGCTATTGATAATGCCAAAAAGTTCTGTTTCTTTGAATGCCAACTGATTAGGGGTTAACCAAGGAATTGGCAACATCTAGAAGTGCTCTTTCTATCAACTTAATATCCTGCATTGTAAGCATATGCATATCCAGAAAGAGAGAAGTTAGACTATTTTGGATACCAAAGTCCTAAGTCTTTGGTACCTTTGAGATATCTGAATATTCTTTTAACATAAGTTAAATGTGACTCTATAGGATCATATTGCAATCCTGCACAAATACAGACACTAAACATAATGTCTGGTCTACTAGCAGTGAGATATAGCAATGATCCAATCATACCTCTATACTCTTTCTAATTTACACTCTTACCAGCTTGATCCTTATCTAAGGATAGTGTAGAACTTATAGGAGTCTTTGTAACTTTGGGCCGAGACATATTGTATTTGTTGATCAAGTCCTTAGTATCCTTTTTTTATGCAGAAAGATTACTTTGTCCATCTGTCGTACATGCATTCCAAAGAAGAAATTTAATTCTCCCATTAAGCTTATCTCAAATTCCCTGCTCATAAGACTTGAGACATCCTTGCAAAGAGAATCATTAGTAGCTCCAAACAGAATATCATTAACATAGATTTGAACTACTAAGATTTCTTTCTCATAATTCTTTATGAAAAGAGTTTTATCAACCAATCCTCTCTTGAAACCATTTTCAAGTAAAAACTTTGACAGTCTTTCATACCAAGCCCCCTGGAGCTTGTTTTAAACCATAAAAAGCTTTCTCAATTTTATAGACATGATGAGGAAACTCATCATTTTCAAATCCAGGAGGTTGAGCCACATAAACATCTTCTTGCAAGTAACTATTTAGAAATGCATACTTGACATCCATTTGAAAAAGTTTAATGTTCATGTAAGATGCAAATGCAAGTAACATTCTAATTGCTTCTAACCTTTCAAAATGAGAAAAAATCTCCTCATAATCAATACCTTCCTCTTAGTTGTAGCCTTGAGCTACTAGTCAGGCTTTGTTTCTGATTACCTTGCTATTTTTATCTAACTTGTTTCTGAAAACCCACATTGTGCCTGTAACAGACTGGTCATTTTGTGTAGGAGATTCCAGACCTTGTTCCTCTCAAACTCATTGAGTTCACTTTGCATTTCATGATCCAGTCTGCTTCTTCTAATGCTTCTTTCTCATTTTTAGGTTCTACCAGAGAGACAAAAGCATTAAAAGCACACAAGCTTTTCAGTTGAGATCTTCACTGTGTACCAGTGGATGGATCGGATATAATGTTGTCAACTGGATGAGATGACAGATATTTGAATCTCTTTGTTGGAGTCCATGGTTTAGGTTCTCCAGGTAACTTTCCAATCCTTTGAGATCTTGAGGAAGTGGCTTGATCACTTTGATTTTTCTGAGACCTATTTTCAAGGATTTGAAAATTCTTTGTTTTCCAGCAAGCTTTCCTTGAAACCGTGTGAAGTCTCTACTTCATCTTCTGACCCATGCTTGTTCAAATTCAAGTCTGTAAGACTTTCACTCAAAGAACCATCATAGCTTTCATCATAAATGATATGAATACTTTCTTCAACAAGCTTAGTTCTCTTACTGTAAACTCTATAAGCTTTGCTAGTAAGAGAATAACCAAGAAAGAGACCTTCATCACTTCTTGCATCAAACTTACCCAAATTGTCCTTACCATTGTTGTGAACAAAAAAAGTGCAACCAAAAGGTTTGAGATATGAAATATTTGTCTTTCTTCCTTTGAAAAGCTCATAGGGGGTCTTCTTCAAAATTGGCCTATCAGACACCTGTTAAGAATGTAATTGGATGTGTTCATAGCTTCTGCACAGAATGACTTTGGTAACTTGTTCTCTAGAAGAATTGTCCTTGACATATCTTCAAGAGTCCTGTTCTTTATTTCAAAAACATCATTCTTTTGAGGAGTTCTTGGAGCAGAAAAGTTGTGAGAGATATCATATTTAACACAGAATAAATCAAACTCAAGTTATTAAATTCTCTACCATGATCACTTCTGATTGAAGCAATAGGAAGGTTTTTCAAAGTTTGAAGCTCCTTACAAAGCTTTGAAAATTCAGTCAAAGCTTCAGATTTATCTCTAAGAAACATAACCCAATTAAATCTAGAATAATCATAAAAAATAACTAACATATACTTCTTACCTTTGGAGTTGGAGTCCTCATAGGACCAAAAATATCCATGTGAAGTAGTTAAATGGTTCTAGTAGTACTTACAATTTATTTGTTTTGAATGAGCTCCTTGTCAGCTTACCTTGAGCAGAGGCTTTTCACACTTCCTCATATCTAAATTTTATTTAAGGCATACCGGTTACTAGGTATTTAGAAATCAACTTGCTCAAGGTATGCAAGCTAATGTGTCCAAGCTTTCTATGTGAAAGATTTTAATACTCTTTCAAGGCCTTGAGACATTTCAAGCTTTCACTTGCAATTTTGTTAGTATGTAAAGTATAGACATTGTTTGACCTTGAGGAAGTGAGAATGAAAATTCTAGATTTATCATTTTTCACCAAACATTTCTCTTTGTCAAATATAACCTTATTACCATTATCACAAAGTTGAGATACACTAAGAAGACTGAATTTCGAACCATCAACTAAATAGACATCAGAAATAGAATTTTCAGAATCTGTACCAACTTTACCAATACCTATAATGTTGCATTTCCATTAAACACCAAGTGTGATTGAGCCTTCATATTTCTCTTTCAGTTTTGAGAATAAAGATCTCTTTCCACTCATATGTCTGGAGCAACCACTGTCCATAAACCATCTCTAATCTTTACTCTTGGTGACGTCCTGCAAACACCATTCACTGCCTTAACCAGCTGTTAGACCAAGTGTCGAATTTAGATTTACATTCATGGTCAACCATGTTAGGTTGTCTAACCTCTTTAGGAACCCAAATCTGTCAAACTTTTCCTTGAAGTTGAAGTGCGAAGGCGTTCCTCATTATTGAGGGTCTCTTCTTCTAAAAGGACATGTCACCTTAACATGACCAATTTTGTTGCAGTAATGGCACTAAGGAGAAGATCTGTTGCTAGCCTCCACAATCCTGGTGTTGCTTTTCCTAGGAAAGTTTGGATTATAGCCAATACCAGTTTTGTGAACAGACTGCAAACTTCCTCCAAGATTCAATTTCAAATTTTGTTCTAAGCCAGAAAGCTTTTTCATAGCCTTCTTAGCATCTTGATGTTTCTCAGATAGACTAGTCTTTTGTTCATCCAATTCATCACAATGATGTCTCAGAGCAACAATGCTGTCACTCAAAATAGAGATCTCAGTGACTACTTCCTTGACTTGAGTTTTCAAGGCCTTGAAACTAGTTTCCAAGGCTTTGAAATCTATATCACAATTTTTCTGAGATTTCAAGGCTTTGATTTTTACAAACAAGTTCCATGTTTTCTTTTGATTTCTCATGAACCTTTTCTTTCAAAGTTCAAATTTCTTTCAGATAGTCCTCCTAATTTAAAAGCATTGTTCTAAGATAATCAGTGACGAGATCTGTTGGTTTAGAAATCAAACAGTTTACCATTACCTCAATGTTATTTTCAGAACTTTCATCATGCTTGGCCATAAGGCAGAGGTTGGCAAGTTCTTCTTCATATTCATAATCACTAGAGGAATCAGAATCACTCTAGGAAGATACCATTGCTTTCTTTCTTCTGTCATGGTCTTTCTTATGAAATTGTTTGCTTTTATTGTGTGGACAGTCTCTGATTAAATGTCCTGCTTCGCCACACTCAAAGCAATTCATTACTTTAGGTTTATTACCATGAGAGATATATTTAGCTTTGTAGTATCTCCTACTGGAGGATCTGTGTTTGTCCTTGCCGAAGTCTTTGTTTCCAAAGTTCTTCTTCATATTTAGAATCCTGGTCAAGGGTTTGGAAATTAGAGCAAAAGGATCTTCATCATCATCTTCTTCTAGTTCAAGGCTTTGAGAGGGTTCACTCTTCTTTTCCTTGAGTGCTAAGTTATTGACACTGTCTAGTAAATCTCCATCAGCTTCATTCATATAGATATCATGTGTGAGAAGCTTTCCTTGCATGTCATCAATTTGAATAGATGATAGATCTTGAGCTTCTCCATGGCAGTATTGCATCCTGAAATCGTGTTAAGTTCATTTGCACTCAAAGCACAGTATAAGAGATTCATAGCTCTATAATTTTCGAAATTTCTCTAATTCAGAAGCAGAAGTGAATCCTTAGTTTTGGGAGTCCTGATCCCCATCTTTTTCAGTGTAGATATATAAGGACCCTTCTGAATGATAGTCCACAGTTCCATATCTGGATCAATAATAAGAATTTTCATCAGGGCTTTCCAATGCACAAAATTGTCACCAAAGAACAACGGAGGTCTAATAGCATTTCTTCCTTGTGAGAAACCACCATCTCCTACAGTACTCATAATCACAAGATTGTTAGACTCATGCATTGATAAAAGCTCTTATACCAATTGAAAGACAGTAATGTAGGAATAAATACATGATAAGTACTCTAGAAGGGGGGGGGGGTTGAATAGAGTATGACAACATTTTCTAAAAGAGTGGTTTAAGACGTTTGTGTAAAGCTGTAAGTATTTCAAGGACTTGAAATGAGTTTCAAGTCCTTGGAATCAAAATAGAGAGTAAAGAGAAAGATGAAAGTTTTCAAGGACATGAAATGAGTTTCAATCCCTTTAAATGAAACCAGTTTTGAGCAGTGTATAAGCCAAGTAAAGAGAAGTAAAGAAAATGCAAGAGACACAGTGATTTATAGAGTTCAGTCCACTTGGACCTATGTCTCTACCTCAGGGACTTAATCCTTGCAGGATTTTCAACTCAATTCCTATTAATCAAAAGCAAAGCCCTACATCTCAAGCACAGAGAGATGCCTTACTATATTACAGCTTGTGGTTCTCACTAACCTATCTAGTACCTTCTCTAACTAACTGATTAACTAAGAACTCTTTATGTTTCACCTTGAACAATCCACGAGAATAAGAATCGGATGTAATATCTAAATGATATACAAATGATGATCAGAGAAGAATAACAATGAGAACTATGTCTTTAGTAAGAAATGCAGTGCTCTTCAGATGATTGGATTGAGTGATGCAGATCTGCTTCTTGGTTCCATGTCAATCCTCAGTAATTTCTCCATGTGTTGCTCTGTATTGTGTCACAAAATTCTTCAGCAATCCCTCTTTTAAGCAACCTATTTGAATTGAAGATCTTCAGAATATTCTCAACAATTTTTCCTACAAAGTAGCTTCAAATCTTGACTCTAACAGCTTCTTCCAACGGCTAGTTGCTCAATATCTTCAAGGATAATGTCTTGAATTTTTTTGAGAGTAAGTTAGGAAGGTCCAGATCTGATTAAGCCAACACATAATCAAATCACCATCTCAGTTTTCGTTTCTGCAACATACAGTTTAGAAACTAATTCCTACAAAATAGGTAACTGTATATCCCTGCAAAACTTAGTCAAACAGATAATTTAATCAAAATTTATAGTATTAGAATGATTTATCTTTTATCATCAAGTAACTTATAATCAATCATAGGAGATCAAGAGTTAGAATAGAATCAAAGCTCCCCCTAAGTTCATGTTGTATTCTACAGTGCTTGTTTCAAACCATTGTAAGCAGTTTTAAGGCCTTGAAACAGATAAGCTATTTCAAGCCTTTGAAATAGGCTGAACTTACACAATCATCTACTAAAAACCGTGGAGGAAGTTTGGTTTCGAAGTTCTAGGGTGAAATGGTTATGACTAGGGGACAAAAATACTTGGTATTTCCACCAAAAGGCATCGGCTAGGAGAGTGTGAAATACTATTCTAGGTATTGAACATGCGGTAGGTGTTTGGAGGAAAAAAGATAGGAAGTTGTGGAAGTTTTGGAAGAGTATTTTGCTGGTTATATCTACCAGCACAAAGCCCACGGAGGGGAACATAGCAAGAGTAACATACCCTATTCCGACGGTTATTTCGACATAACAAGCGACGGCGCTGAATGGCCACTTTACTGAAGCTGACGTGTGGGAGGCGCTCCAGCAAATGTCTCCTCACACCACACCGGGGATTGATGGGTTCCCACCCTTGTTCTTTCAAAAATTATGGCGGATTGTTGGCGAAGATGTCACTTTACGATGTCTGGGAATTCTTAAAGGAGGAGAGGAGGTACGATCTCTTAATTATACTTTTATTGTGTTAATTCTTAAAATCAAGCAACCAAAGAATCCCTCCGACTACCTCCCTATAAGTATATGCATGGTTGTGTATAACATCTTGTCAAAAGTGATTGCGAACCGATTGAAGATGATTACGCACTCACTAATTTCTCAGAATCAGAGCGCGTTTGTGCCGGGTCGTCAGATAATGGACAATGTCATTGTTGCATATGATCTCTTTCACACCATGGACACTCGAATGAAGGGGAAGAAAGGTATGATGGCGTTTAAAGCAGACATGAGCAAGGACTATGATAGGATAGAATGGCCTTACCTTAGGGTTGTTCTTGTGAAGCTCGGGTTTTGGTGTTGGCTCATTTCCTTGATTATGGAGTGTATCTCCAGTTAAGATCTTCTTTGTGCAGAATGGAGAGTGTTGGAATTGTGCCCTAGAGGCAATCAATTAATTGTGACATTTATGGATTTACGATTCATTATGTTATCGATATGGAGATATGTTAACATGAATGAAGTCCTTAGAATATAAGTGTTATATTCTTAAATATCCCTAGTCGATTATAATGATTAATGGGACAATCATCTATAGACTAGTATGGGGTTGGATTGATATGGAGATATCATGATCCAACACATGGGTATGCATTAGGAGTAATGGCATACTGGATTGACCCATCTCCGAGAAGGCTACATACACGTTATGTTAAGTCACAAGCGCTTCTCGCGGTGCAATGGTATTGTCATCCTTAGACTTGAAGTCACTAGATATTCTAGTTGTGGATTATTGTGATCTTGGTAGCGTTAAACGCTACACCGTAACTGGGTAGTTATAAAGGCGTGTACTGGACACAATAAGAAGCAAGCTTAGAGATCGTAGTGGACGTAGAGAGGATTTGTCCCTCCCACATAACGGGAGCAAATATCCTAGGCCACTCGAGGGATAGTGCTTATAAAATGTCTGGCCAGACTCAAATAAATCAATATGGGATATTGATGTTATTTGCACGAATAAGGCTATTCCCAGGATCGAGAAACTATGGATTGGATATACGAGTGTGACTTGTATGTCTCGTGTCCAATCCGGATAGTAGGACAAAGGGATGAGACAATTACTTGCACAAGGTTTGTCATGATGACTATTCTATTTGTTGGCTAGAATGGATGTCTTGCTAGAGGCCGCTCCATATTAGTAAATAGTTACTACCAACTAAATAGAACCTATGGGGTCACACGCCATATAGAGGTGAACTAGACATGGGAATTAATTAATTAATATGATTAATTAATTAAAAGGAACAAATCGCAACAACTTGCTAACTTAGTAGGACTAATATGTAAGTTGGACTAATCCATGTATAGACATGATTAGGATTTGCCAAGGTGGCTTAATTCATGTAGAGACATGATTATGATTAATTTGCAAATAGAACTAATCCATGTATTGACATGATAAGGACTATTTTGCAAAAGGGACTAATCCGAACTTGAGTAGGATTATGAGGGGTTCTTTATGTAGTAGGACAAGGAGTTGTTGGACTATATAAAGAACACTCCTAGATTATTTTTCTCTCTACACACACCACTAATCTATATGATAGAAGAAAGGAGAGAATAAAGCAAGGAGAGAGCAAGTCCCAAAAGAGGGCCAAACCCCTTTATGGGACCGCCCCTACCCGTCGGCCAAAGAGGAGCCGCCCCACTTCTTGGCACTCCATTGTTGCTTGGTTCCTTCTTCCTCCTCCATTCTTCCTAGCTAGCACATGGATTTGGAGGATCTAGATCTCACCTCTAGGCGTGGATCAACCGTAGAGACGTGACACTATTCGCGTTTGAAGTCATCAAGGAGAACCCAAAGGTGTGTTTATGATTTCTAACCTTTACCATCGTTATGCATCTTGACTTGTGATCCTTGGAGGGTTTTGCATGGTTTTCTTTGATTACGCTTCCGTTGCGCAATCCATGAATCAAAACCCTTCTGTGGTATCAGAGCCACAGGTCGTAGAGCATAAACGTGGTTTATGTTTTACGTTTTAATTGTTTTACACCTTAATTTGATTGTTTATCGCGTAAAACAAGACAAATCAAGCATGGGATGCAATTTGTCAATAATCTTTCATAACAAGATCTAATTTTTGCATTGGATGCATGAATTAGTGAGTTTGAGAAATTTTAGGATCTTAGATCTAGGGTTTGGGCATCCTTGGGGAAGAAGGAGTTCTTCCAAAACAAGGAAACAACCAAACTTGGGCACCAAGCAAGGGAGTTGTTTTGGAAACAACTCCCATAAGGAGGTTCGGCCCCCTAGGGGACCGCCCCCTTTGCTTGCCGCCCAAGCTTGGCCGCCCTAGGGGCCGGGCGGCCCTAACCCACGGCCTAGACTTGTGGGTTTTGGGCCGGGCCGGCCCTAGGGCCTTGTGGTTCACCTTATTGGGCCCGGGCAATTTGATTGTTGGGCCCATGGACCGTTTTAACCCTAGAAATCCTAAAATCAATTAAAATTGACCAAGCGCGTTAAAATTGGATTTTAACTGTTTATGTGCAAATCGCATGGTGATTGGATATGGCCTTAGGATGTGGTTTAATGTGGATGTTTAATTTTGTGGTTTGGTTTTACGGCCTGCGAGCTGATCAATTAATTGTAATAATTAATTAGGGTTTTATGGCCTGCGTGCCATTTTTTCTCAACTTGTGAGATTTATTTTATTTAGTATAGAAGTTAGCTAGTTCTAGATAAAAGTAGATTGTTAGCCAAGATTGAAGAAAAGAAGCCCAAAGCCAAAGGAGCCACAAAAGATGGAACATGGAGCATGGAGCATTCCACATGACTATGAAGGATGGACCAAAAGGATCAAGACGCATGGAGATGTGTTTGTTTTAGGGTTCATAGATAATTCCATTGGCTTGGAATTATCTTAGTCTAGAAAAAGGCCATATCCACATCACGTTTAATTTTGTTTTGTGGTTGTTTACTTTATTATCTTATTATTGTGTGGTTGGTGTATGGATGATGCATGCAATTAGGATAATAAGATAATTAGACAACCCGGATCTATTATTTGGAGTTGAGCCCAAACTCAAATAGATAGATTAGTTGATTTTGATCAACAAAACAATTAAAATTGAATTTAAAAATCCCTCAAAATTCAAATATTGTGTTCTTGCATTCTCGTTATTTAAACACTCATGATCATCATTATTTATCAAGTTCGTGCGTGCCAAAGCATGGCGACTTGGTTCATAATGATGGAATGCGATGGCACGTAACAATGTGCAATTGTTTAAATAAGAGGTTGAACACAACTAGGCTATTAATGTGATTAAGAAACCTAGAGGCAATCAATTGGGATTATCCATATGGATGGATAAATAAGGAGTTATTTGCCCAATTGAACCAAGAGTTGCATATGGGATGCAATTGGAACTGTTCCTACCTAAAGTAGTCAAATTATGGGTGACTTGCCAAAGCAAGCTCATAAGGAGATGAAACATGGATCTTGGCCCACTAGAAAATATAAGGATATTTTCCGCATTAATATCTTGAGGGTTATTAATCCGTAGTAAAATAGTGGGAGCTATATTTAACAAATTAAATCCTTGTTGAATATAGTTAAAACGTCACAAACTTTGCATAATCCTTTAGGTGTTAGATACCCATGGCATTAGACAAATAAAAACACGACTTTATCTTTTTCTAGACTGGTATAAAATTGAGAATTGTTCTCAAATAAAAGAGAAATTGTTGTACATAGTAGAACATAAAGTTCTCTTCACCAACTACCAAAACACACTAAAACCTAATGGAAGGAACACCAAAGAATGGTTCTTTGGTTATGACTTGCCTCATGCTAGCCGTCATGAAATCTGAGCTTTGGAAGCAAGAAGAGAAACATGGAGAAGTATGATATGATCATACATTGAAAGAAGCTCTTTCAAAAGAGCGAGCTAAACATGAAAGGTTTGAAGTGATGCTCCACTTTGGGTTATGCAAATATACTAATTCAATATGATTGAAACATTAGTGAATATGCATAGACTAAGAATAAACGGTTATTCACCCAAGTGGACCAAGAATTGCATTGGATGCAATTATATTTTGTTTTAAAATTGATTTACTCAATATGATTGAAAAATCACTAAAACAAAACACTAATGGGCATGGGCAAAGTTGTTATTGGATAACAACATGGGTAAGGGCAAATAGTTTGCGCCAACCCCATGGGTATAAAGCAAGCTTGTTGCTAAAACCAAGTTGCCTTGGAGTCCCATAGGTGGTGTAGAGGAAGAGAGGCTAGCCAAAGTACCTGGAAGTAAGTAATAAAGGAATTATGAATTCAAATTTGGGAATTTTGTTATAGAAATCAATGTGTCTATCTCATCATAATAAGTATATGATACTAGATGAGGATCTCATATTTATAGAAATGTGGAGGATCTCAAGAGACGAAGACAATTGGATAAGGAAGAAATAATCCTACACGTGGGGCTATGAAGCAAAGGGTTGCTGAATAAGCCGTAGGGAATTATTTCTACCTTTAAGAAATTGTTCATGAATTAGACAAAAGCGATAATGTCCCTACTATGAGTAGGACCATTATCATAGTATCTTGCTTGGACAAGAAAGCTCCTTATGGTAATAAAAGACAAATGTTGTTCCATTTATTATGATATGCATTATTGTGATGCAATTTTGTCTAAGTGGATTTTATATCCATGATCATGATAATTTCATCTATAACATTAATACCTAGAGGTTTGCATATAATGATATGAACTTCACTTATCTTTAGCATTGTCGTTTAGGCCCCATAAATAAGAGATACATATCTGGAACCCCATGAGGATGGATTTCTGGAACTCACTTGATTATTGAATCATATGAGACATGTAAGACTCATTAGGCAAAGATATGATCTTTTGGGAATCATACATATTGATGTATGAAGGCCGCTAAACATATATTCTAAAGATGGTTTTTTTTTCAATACTTCATCATATTTACTGATAGGATCAGAGAAATATGGATTTGTGCATCTTATGAAGAAACAAATCAGAATCCTTTGAATTGTTCAAAGTATTCAGGAATGAAGTAGAGAACCAGCTTGGCAAAAGTATTTAGGCTCTACGATTGGATCATAGAGGAAAGTACTTGAGCCAAGAGTTTGACAAGAATCCATGAGAGTGTTGGATATGATCCATAACTCGCTCCACCTAGCACGCCACATGGGTTTGGCGTGTCTAAGAGGAGATTTCGAACCTTGTAGGACACGGTTCGGTCCATGATGAGTCAAGCAGAACTTCCAGTTTACTTTTGGGGCTATGTTCTAATTACAGCAAATTTCTCCCTTAACCTTGTTCCATCAAAAACGAAATATGAATAACGCCATATGAGATATGGACTAGGAAGTGTCCTAATATGTCATTCATAAAGATTTTGGGTTATGCAGTTTATGTAAAAGAGTTTACAAATAAACTTGGACCCAAGTCAGATAAATGTTTTATGGGATATCCTGAAAAGGATATTATTTCTACAACCCAATCGAGAACAAACTGTTTGTTTCTCGAACCACAGTGTTTCTAAGTAGAGATTGTCTCTAAAAGAAACAGTGGGAGGACAGTAGAACTTGAAGGAGTTCAAGAACCGCAACAAAACATTGATCCGTTTGATGGAACATGAGCAGGATCACAAGGTGTTGTGGAGCAACCTACTCAGATAACACAAGAACCTCATAGGTCAGGTAGGATATATCGAAGGACTAGAGAAATAAGGATTTCTCATAACCAGTGATATATTGCTCATCGAGATGAGCCTACAATCTATGAGATGGCCACAAGTGGGCCATACTCTCAGAAATGGCTAGGAGCCATGAGATACGATATGGAATCCATGTATACCAACAAAGTATGGACTTTGGTGGAACCACCTAAAAGGTGCAAGTGCGTTATGAGGAAACCAACATGGATAGTAATATGATTACTTTTAAGGGAAAATTGGTTGGAAAGGGATTTCATGTGAGCTCATAGTATAGACTATGACGAAATCTTTCCCAGTTGAGATCTTTAAATCCATTCGCATCTTGCTTGTAGCAATCTATTTATAGATTAGATCAAGCTTCTAGGAGTTGGACTCTTCGAGTTGATGATGCAATCAAAGGAGTTTGATTCCATCAAAATTGAAGATGAGACTTGTGTTTTCAAGAAGGTTAGTGGGAGCACAGTTATTTTTCTGGTCTTGTATGTGGAGACATACTTAATCATTAGAAATGTTGCCCCTACTTGGCAGTCTTACGTAGATTGACTAGGGAATTGACTTTCTAATGGTAGACTTAAGCGAAGCAACTTGTGAAGATCTATTGAGGTAGATCAAGATGGTTGTATAGCTTAGGTCATAGTGCATAAATTGACAAAGGTGTTGAAATGGTTCAACGTGAAAAAGAATATTGATTCTTACCCATGTCACATGGAATTAGTCCATGAAAGGCTAATTGTCTTACCAATTAGATTGGGAATGGACCGTATGAATTAGATTCACGAGATACGCCATGAGATGTACTAGGCCAGACGTGTCATATGGTATGACACAAAGATACCAGTCAAATCCGGGTGAGAGTCACAGGATTAATTATCAAGATTATCCTTTAGTACTTGAGAAGCACTAAGGATGAATTTTTGATAAATAGAGGATACGAAGAGTTTACTGTAAGGGGTTACAGTGATGCGAACTTCAAATCTGACAAAGAAGATTTCAGATTATAAAGTCAAGATTTGTGTTTTGCCCTAGTGGGAGCGACTGTGAGCTGGAAAGGTTCCAGGCAAGATTCGGTCACTGATTCTAACTAAGAGGACTGAGTAAATTAATGCATAAGATGCATTTATTCAGAATATTCAATCTCAATCAAATTGTTGATGGAGGAGATGTGAATATTTGCAAGGTGCCAGCATATGTCTCGCCCCTACGTAGCGTAAGCGTGGAGGGCCGCGCTAGATCAATAGGCATATGATGCAAGAGATTGACTCTAGTGCAAGTGGGAGACTGTTGGAATTGTGCCCTAGAGGCAATCAATTAATTGTGACATTTATGGATTTACGATTCATTATGTTATCGATATGGAGATATGTTAACATGAATGAAGTCCTTAGAATATAAGTGTTATATTCTTAAATATCCCTAGTCGATTATAATGGTTAATGGGACAATCACCTATAGACTAGTATGGGGTTGGATTGATATGGAGATATCATGATCCAACACATGGGTATTCATTAGGAGTAATGGCATACTGGATTGACCCATCTCCGAGAAGGCTACATACACGTTATGTTAAGTCACAAGCGCTTCTCGCGGTGCAATGGTATTGTCATCCTTAGACTTGAAGTCACTAGATATTCTAGTTGTGGATTATTGTGATCTTGGTAGCGTTAAACGCTACACCGTAACTGGGTAGTTATAAAGGCGTGTACTGGACACAATAAGAAGCAAGCTTAGAGATCGTAGTGGACGTAGAGAGGATTTTTCCCTCCCACATAACGGGAGCAAATATCCTAGGCCACTCGAGGGATAGTGCTTATAAAATGTCTGGCCGGACTCAAATAAATCAATATGGGATATTGATGTTATTTGCACGAATAAGGCTATTCCCAGGATCGAGAAACTATGGATTGGATATACGAGTGTGACTTGTATGTCTCGTGTCCAATCCGGATAGTAGGACAAAGGGATGAGACAATTACTTGCACAAGGTTTGTCATGATGACTATTCTATTTGTTGGCTAGAATGGATGTCTTGCTAGAGGCCGCTCCATATTAGTAAATAGTTACTACCAACTAAATAGAACCTATGGGGTCACACGCCATATAGAGGTGAACTAGACATGGGAATTAATTAATTAATATGATTAATTAATTAAAAGGATCAAATCGCAACAACTTGCTAACATAGTAGGACTAATATGCAAGTTGGACTAATCCATGTATAGACATGATTAGGATTTGCCAAGGTGGCCTAATTCATGTAGAGACATGATTAGGATTAATTTGCAAATAGAACTAATACATGTATTGACATGATAAGGACTATTTTGCAAAAGGGACTAATCCGAACTTGAGTAGGATTATGAGGGGTTCTTTATGTAGTAGGACAAGGAGTTGTTGGACTATATAAAGAACACTCCTAGCTTATTTTTCTCTCTACACACACCACTAATCTATATGATAGAAGAAAGGAGAGAATAAAGCAAGGAGAGAGCAAGTCCCAAAAGAGGGCCGAACCCCTTTATGGGACCGCCCCTACCCGTCGGCCAAAGAGGAGCCGCCCCACTTCTTGGCACTCCATTGTTGCTTGGTTCCTTCTTCCTCCTCCATTCTTCCTAGCTAGCACATGGATTTGGAGGATCTAGATCTCACCTCTAGGCGTGGATCAACCGTAGAGACGTGACACTATTCGCGTTTGAAGTCATCAAGGAGAACCCAAAGGTGTGTTTATGATTTCTAACCTTTACCATCGTTATGCATCTTGACTTGTGATCCTTGGAGGGTTTTGCATGGTTTTCTTTGATTATGCTTCCGTTGCGCAATCCATGAATCAAAACCCTACAGAGAGGTGGTAGGGGACCTTACCCGTCAAAGTGGGCTGCGTTAGGGTTGTCCGCTATCACCCTATCTGTTTCACTTATGTACTAAAGGGCTCTCGCATTCTCTCTCACAAGCAAGTAGGACGCGTGTAGTTACCCCGTGAAGGCTTCCCGCTCTGGACCCCCAATCTCGCATCTCTTATTTTCAAATGACAATATTTTCTTCACGAAGGCGGATAATTCGAAAGTTTTGGCTCTTTTTCACATTTTGCAGGACTATGAGAACGCTTCCAGACATAAAATCAATTTAGAAAAATCATGTGCATTGTTCACGAGGAATGTTCCCCAGTATGTTCAGGTTCAACTTTTTCAGATAGCAGGGGTTCAGTTGGTGTCTATGTTTGAAAAATATCTTTGCTTACCCAAAAAAGTGGGACGAGCTAAGATGGTTACTTTTTCCTGCATTCTTGAGCGTATAAGTGCTCGGCTGAACAGATGGAAGGAAAGTTCCTCTCAATACCTGGTAAAGAGATTTAAATAAAGGCGGTGGTGCAAGAAATTCCAAATTACTTCATGTCATGTTTCCTCTTGCCGATGGAACTGTGCGACAAGATTGAAGCTCTTATACGGAAGTTTTGGTGGAAAAAGAATGCGCATGGTAAAGGTATCTATTGTGTAGCACGAAATCAGTGAAACGGCCGAAAGAAGATGGTGGATGGATTTTCGGGATATTCACTCTTTCAATCTATCGATGCTGGCTAAACAAGTGTGGAGGGTTCTCACAAACCCTAAATCTCTGTTTTCTCGCATTCTAAAAGATAAATATTTCCTGCAGTTAGATTAATTCAAGGCTGAAAATGGGCACAATGCGTCACAAATTTGTAGCGGAGGATCCTACAACGTGCAGCGTATATTCAAATATGTGATGGGCGAGCTACAAGTGTGTTTAACGACCGCTGGATCCCACTCCCAACGAGTTTCAAGGTTAGTACTCCCAATCCTGAATTATCACAGATGCGAGTAGCGTATTTATTTGACTAAGAAACAAGGTCATGGGACATGCACAAGTTGGAAACGGTATTCAACCCGACTGATAGGGATGCAATCAGTACGATAATTTTGCCAATCACTAACCAAGGAGATGTTTGGAGGCGGTTTTATGACACACTTGGATCTTATTTGGTGCGGTCGGGATATTACCTAGAGGAGGAACTAAGAAGAAGTGATGAGGCTAGTTCGAGAGATTAGTCAAGATCGTCTCAGCGAGGTTTCTGGAAGCAATTTTGGAAGCTGCAAGTTCACTGATCGGCTCTATTTACGACATGGATACTTGGGCATAGCTCGCTCCCCACTACGGTCAACTTGGCATGGAGAGGTATGGATGTTCGATGCATATGTTCATGGTGTGGGAAATGACAAGAATCGGACAAACTGTAGGGTTTGACTTTAATCATGTTGGTAATTACTTTGGGTCCAAGACTAGACAAAATGGGTAGTCGGTAGCAATCTAAACACACACACACGGAAGGCACTCTAGCAGTGAGTTGAGTTCTTTATTTGTGCGTGTGTGTTGACGATTGTAATCGAGTTCTGGTTTGTTTCTCTCAATAAATCGGGTTCGGGTTGTGGAGTAGCTAGTATTAAAACTAGCGATCCACGTTAAATTTCTTTGTCTCTCGTTCTTTATATTTTATTATCGTTCTTGTTTGATACCCGGATTCATCCGCTGCGTCATAACAAACTGGTATCAGAGCCAGGTTACGTTAGGGTTTCAAACAAGAAATGATGTCGGGTACTATGAAGATCGAGAAGTTCAGTGGGAGAAATAGTTTCAGCCTGTGGCAGATCAAGATGAAGGCATTGTTGAAACGTGACGATCTTTGGCTGTCTCTGGCGTCCAACAAGGGCAACGTGGACACAACCACATCTGCGTATCTGAAGATGGAGGAGAAGGCGCACGCAACGATCATGTTGTGTCTGACGGACGACGTGATCACCAGTGTCGCAGATCAGGAGAAGGCTGCTGCTTTGTGGGTCAAGTTGGAGGAGCTCTACATGAAGAAATCCGTGGAAAACAAGTTGATGCTCAAGCAACGGTTGTTTGGGTTGCGAATGTCTAAAGGTACGCAAATTAGTGATCAATTAGATGTTCTAAACACTATTCTGCTTGAATTGCGTAATAGTGAGGAGAAAATAAGTGATGAGGATACGGCCTTAATTCTGTTGGTATTGCAGCCTCCATCGTATGAGGGTTTCGTGCAATATTTCATTGGTGGGAAAGATACGATAACCCTAGAACTGGTCAGAACTGCTCTTCACACTAGGAGTCTGAGGAACAAGGCTGCAGGCAATTCAGCTGACCATTATGCGGCTACAAGAGGTTTGCAGGATCCATCTTACCACAGGATGTCTGTGCCTACTGCAAGGAGAAAGGTCACTGGAAGAGGGAGTGTCCCAAGAAGAACCAGACGGATCTGGTTCTAGGTGGAGGGACCTCCTCCGAGGACGACATTCTTCTCTGAGCCCCTTGGGGGCGATTCTGGGCTCCTGGCATGGAGCATCTGGCGCGTGAGATTTCTGGCACGCGAATAGGGTTCTGGTTCTAGGCGGGAAAAGACTTTTGGCACGCACTAGGGTTTCGGGCGCATCTGAGGCATACGGGGCGCATCTGGCATGACAATTTGTGGCACTCGTCGTCGGTGCATCTGGTCTGGACGACATCTGGGCACTTGTCATGGTGCACTGGTTCTGGCGCTGTTTGGAGCGCATTAGGAATACATTCGATCCTATTTTCTCAGTGAATGTATTCGAGTCAGGTTCTAGGTTGAGGCGTGCTCGTTTCAGTTTCAGGGAGACGCATCTGTTTCAGGTTCGAGAGAAGCATCGGTTCTGGTTCAGGGTTGCTGAGATGATTCAAGTCAAGGTGGAGATTTGTTGGGTTTGACTTTAATCATGTTGGTAATTGCTTTGGGTCCAAGACTAGACAAAATGGGTAGTCAGTAGTAATCTAAACACACACACACACGAAAGGCACTCTAGCAAAGAGTTGATTTCTTTATTTGTGCGTGTGTGTTGACGATTGTAATCGGGTTCTGGTTTGTTTCTCTCAATAAATCGGGTTCGGGTTGTGGAGTAGCTAGTATTAAAACTAGCGATCCACGTTAAATTTCTTTGTCTCTCGTTCTTTATATTTTATTATCGTTCTTTTTTGATACCCAGATTCATCCGCTGCGTCATAACACGAACATCTATTCATGCAATGTAAATCGATGGTTTCCATTTCCAGTACGATACTTGGACATACGCCATGAACGTCACAATAATGTGAAAGACTGGATTGAAGACTCCCTGGCATTACTCATTAAGGATCGACATAACCTTTTTTTTATAGCTATCTAGTTTTTGTTATAGCTATTTGGGTTTGTTGGCGATCACTGGATTTCAGGATTTTCGAAGGAACATATAGCACCACTGGAGCTATGATTGATAGAATCTTCATGCTTCGTGATGAACTCATTCACTTTCAGATTATTGAACATGAAAATGATCGGCATCAACATGTGGTAGCCGAAACTCCTCGGATTATCCCTCGCAGTGGCTTGCGCTAGAGATAGGATGGGTAAAAATTAACACCAACGGTGCGTGCAAGCCGACTGAATGGTCTGCCATCAGGGTCGTAATAAGGGACCATCGGGGAGTTCCAATTGACTCAATGTCAGCCCCAACTGCTGAGTCGTTGGCGGTCAGAGAAGGTCTAATGCTAGCCTTGCGCCTAAATCTACACCGTGTGGAGGTAGAGACTTATCTTGCATGCATTCCTAAATACCTGCAAAGCCAAGGTTTGAATATCGCATCGGAGGATCGCACATGTTTTGGGTCTATGATGCTTGATTGCAAAAGCTTGTTGAATCAATTTCATGTGTGGCTAGTGTCCTAGAACGCTAAATGTCCAGGTGCACAAATTAGCTAAGTTTGGAATTTTGTTAGAACCAGCGGAAGTTTGGATTGGTTCTATACCTGAGTGCATCATGAATTATTGAGGTCAATGAAATATATTTCTTTCAAAAAAAGGAAACGATGTCATTTACAGTACCATTATTTGCTTTGTTCACATGTTTTTCTTTTCTTTATCTAAGTTCCGCCAAGACGAAGCTTGATCCAATTTTGGACTATGAATTCGCAGTATAAATTCGCCAGTCCTCCTTGATTTGTTACCTATTCTAAGAAAAAATTATATTTGCTACTTTTCGCTGCTGCATTTATTTGATCAAATATTGTATCATATGTGAGGCTTATTTGGTTTTGCAGGGGATACATTATGTGTAATGTATCTGATGGACCCGTATATTATTTGAAAGTTTGTAATGTAGTCTAAATACACGACCAAAATACTCTAGGAGGGGGGGGGGGTTGAATAGAGTATGGGAATTTTTTTGCTAAAACACAAATCTAACTAAGTGATGCAAGTACAAGACATAAATCTCAAGGCCTTGAGATTTTGTAAGACTGATCAGAAACTTCTTAAGTGTAAAAGAAATTTCCAAGGCCTTGAACTAGTACCAGTTTTAAACAGTTTGTAAACCCTAATTTTAACTAGATCACTTGCAAGAATAAATAGCTAAACTGTAAAGTAAAGAACACTGAGCAATTTACAGAGTTCAATCCCAATGGACCTAATCTCTGCCTGAGGGATCTAATCCAACCAAGATTGGGTAAACACTTCTTATTACTCACACAGAAATAGCCCCAGATCTTCAAGCTTAAGTGAACTCCCTTACACCTATACAGCTTCTGGTTCCAAACCTATCTAGTATCAGCTACTACTTGTTGAGCTAACAAGAACCTCTTGTTGTTCACTTGAACAACCAACCACTTGGTTTTGTGAGGTATAAGATATACAGAAGATAAGCAAATAAAAGGAAAAATGGAGAAGAACACAATAGAAGAATCAGCTGTTAAAGCCTGGATGTGTTCTTCAGGAATACTTGAATGATTGATCTTCTAAAAGCACTTGATTGAAGCTTCAAGTTGTGAGGATTGATGATCTGATCTTCCAGGAATGTATCTCTCCTTCTTTTCCTTTGATTTCTGTTTTCTGTAAGCTTCTCTGTGTCTTTCAAATTCAAACCAGCTTTTATCTACTTCCAGCAACTGAATGAGAGATTTTAGGAACTCTATTCCTACAAATCCTCATCCTTTCTAACTGCAATTCAAAACAGCTCTGAGTAGATATCCGTTGGAGTTTGTTGTGATAAGATTGCACATTTGAAAACCTGCAATAACATTAAGCATAGTAACAAACAAAATACAAATTCATAACAGCATTAAGTCTGTTTGGATATTCAGTTTCTGAATAAAACTGAATCAAATAAATAAGTCATAAACCTAATTACCAAACAATCATATAAACCAACACAAACCAATTTAAGTCTTGCAAAATTCTTTAAACAATTATAATAACAAAGATCAAATCCTGCAAGAGAGAATCAAGTTATGTATGTGAAAACTGTCAGCAACTCAAGGCATATCTCAAGGCCTTGGAGCTCTGAGCATTCTTCACAGTTTTTCAAACAGTAACACCAGATTTCTTGATTCACTCCAATTATGATATCTGCAATATGTTAGGTATATAAGAAACAGATAACAAGATTCACATCCATCAACAACATGTTAAATATTCCTGCCAATCTTTTTGTTAGAAATAGATACCAGTATTTGCAAAATCTGAGAAAATAACACATATAACATAATATCACATACATAAACAACTGATTCACATAACCAACTGTTTCTCTAAAAAAACCAACATAACCAAGATTAAACTATAAGCAGAACAAAATCATCACACATAAACCTTTCTCCCCCTTTTTGACTTTCATCAAATTGAGGTGAAAGAAATGTTGGACCATGACTCATAAAAAAAAAGTTCCTACTTAATGTCAAGGCCTTGAGATCAGAAAGAATAGAAGAGAAGATAAAGAAATAAAGACAGAAAAGATCAAGGCTTTGGCTTCCATTAGTCTTCACTTCTTCTTTGATGCTTGGCCTTTCTCTGAGCCTTCTTCAACATCTTCATCACTTTCAGCTTCATCTGAAAAATGATGCACTTCCTGTTCAGCATCCACTTCAGCAATAACTTCATCAATAATTTCATCCACTTTCTTGTCCTTGACTTGCACAGAATCTCCCTATGTAGCTGCATCAACACCTGTGTCTTATTCAGCTTCCTCATCATCAGTTTGCTCATATAGATCCATTGATGTGAGCACAATTGGAATAGGCTTCTTCTTCTTCTTCTTCAAGAAATCTCCTAGCCTCTTATCTGAATCAACACTAGTGTGATGACAAGTAGCAGAATTGATCTTCTCCAAATTTAAACCCTTGATGACAATATCCAGTTTGCCATTCATCACACCCATCAAGGCCTTGAACTGATTAAGCTCAGAAGATAAAACAAACAACCTCTATCTTAGATGTTCAATCTCAACCTGCTGTTCTTCAAACTTATCAACCAATTGAGAATAATCTTCATCAGCTTGTCCCCTTGATGTTGTAGCCCCCTTTGGTTTGATGAAATTCTTTTCCTCAAGCTAAGCTTTAGACAACTCTGAATAAAATTTCCAATGTCCCTTTCCTGTCTGAACCACACCAATTATTTGTAAAGCAGACTCATCAATCAACCCAAAACCACCAGTTATATTCTCCTCTCCTTTCATAGGTACCTCAAAATGTTCAAAGAAAATAGGTAATAGGTTGGCATATGGAAGAGGGATGTTTCCGGTTCTGGTAGCCCAAAAGATCATATGCTCCATGATCACTGTTGGCAGATCAATATCAAAACCTTGACATATCAAATAAATCAGGATGAGAACCTTATCAGTAACCAAATCTCTTGAGTTTTATCTAGGAACAACACTTCTCATCAGAATTGTGAACAAGATTTTAGCTTCACAGTTGATCACAGAGTGTGTCAACTGTTTGGGACCAGTAGGAACATCATCAATGAAGAACATGGCTTTTGCTTTGTCTAGACATTCCTTCCTATCAGGATGATTAGCAACATTATACTTCCTAGGAATGCCCAAGACCTTGGCAAAAGCCCTATGGTCTAGCCTTAAATCTATTCTAGCAACCTTAGAGGTTAATACCAACTTATCTTCCTCTTCTTGGACCAGATTAAGGTAAAACAACCTAGTTAACCTAGGATAAGCTTTAGAATTAGGATTTAAAACCTTACAAACTGCAGATTCTCTTAACTTCCTCATACAGTCAATGTACAACTTGTCTATTAACTCTTGAGAAATCAAAATATAGAAAGCAACCTTAGATGATGCATACCCTTTCATCCACACACTTATAACATCTGAACTAATGAACAATTCAGAAGGTAGTACATTCTTACCTTGATAACCCTTTTTGGTTGCAGCAGCCAATTTTTTAACCCTTGATTTCTTCTCAACAGGCTTGTCCTTCTCTGGTTCTTCTTCAGCAGATTTCTTTTTCTCACCAACAGCATACTTCTTTTTGCCTTCCTTAGCAGAATTCTCCTTTTCTTCTCCATCTGGCTTTTTCTTGTCTCCCCCTTTCTTCTTGTCTACCCTAGACTGATCATCATCCTGTACTTCTGTCTCCATGTTTGGATCAACACTTTAACCTTCATACCCTTTCTCTGTTCTGATCTTCTTTGCAGGAGGTGAAGCTTCATGCAAACTATGTGTCCCTTCTGAATCTGAATCAGATATTCTAATCTTCTCCTCTTCGTTAGCCCTCTTCTTAGATCTAGAAGAAGGCTTACCCCGTTGTTGAATCCTGGCTGATTTGCACTCCATTGTGGAATTAGGGTTTTCAGAGAAGATTGAGATTGAGAGAGAGAGCAGATAGACGTAGAAAATTGAGAGTGAATGGAGATAATAGAAAGAAAAGACCTGAATTTCAGAATAAGTAGTTTGAGAGAAAGAGTTTAAAAAGGACTCTTCTAAAATCCACATGCAAAACATATCTAGAAGGTATCTTAGGATATTTTGAAAAATTCTTCTGAGTAATTCAAACATTATACATTTATCTAAAAAGATAATTTATAATATTTGTTGATCCAATTTTTTAAAACAAGTAAACTGCACAGACGTTTCAAGACCTTAGAGAACAATCTCAAGGCCTTGAGATTTTCTGCAGACTTAGAAATTTCAAATCTTTGAACTAAACTTTCAAGGCTTTGGAAAGTATAATATCAAGGCTTTGAGATTTCAACAAATATCCACAAGTAAGCACTAATACTCCCCCAAAACCAATGCATCCTTGTTTAACATACCCAGTTCAAGCCTTAGGGATGCAAACCTATCATCTGGTAAAGGTTTAGTGAAAATTTCAACAATCTGCAAAGAAGTAGAAATGAAAGATAGAACAAAATCACATTTTTCTACATGATCTCTAAGAAAGTGATACCTTACATCTATATGCTTGGTTCTTGAATGCTGTACTGGATTCTTAGAGATTGAAATGGCACTCGTATTATCACAATTGATAGGCACATTTCTGAAATCATAGCCAAGATCTCTAAGCTGTTAACCAATCCACAACACTTGAGAGCAACAGGCACCGGCTGCAATATACTCAGCTTCTGCAATTGATAATGATACCGAATTTGGCTTCTTGGAATGCCAACTAATTAGTGAAGAACCAAGAAGCTGGCAACATCCAGAAGTACTCTTCCTATCTACTTTATACCCTGCAAAATCTGCATCTGAATATCCACTCAACATAAAGTTATATCTCCTTGGATACCCAAGCCCCAAGTCTTTGGTTCCATTTAACTATCTAGAAATCCTCTTAACAGCAGTTAAATGACTTTCCATATGATCTTCCTGAAATCTTGCACACATACAAACACTAAACATAATATCAGGTCTACTAGCAGTTAAGTACAGAAGTGATCCAATCATACCTCTATACTCCTTTTGATTTACACTCTTACCGTTTGAATCCTTGTCTAATGATAGTGATGAACTCATAGGAGTTTTGAGTTCCTTGGACTGTGTCATATTGTACTTGTTCAACAAGTCCTTGGCATATTTTCCTTGATGTACAAAGACTCCTTTCTTCATTTGTATAACATGAAGTCCAAGAAACAAATTAAGTTCTCCCATTAAGCTCATCTCAAACTCCCTGCACATTAGACTAGAGAACTCTTTTGAAGGAGCATCATAAGTAGCAACAAAAAGAATATCTTCTACATAAATCTGAACTACTAACAAGTCAGTTTCATGATGTTTAATGAAAAGAGTTTTATCAACTACACCTCTCTTGAAATTATTGTCAAGTAAAAATTTTGAGAGTCTATCATACCAAGCCCTTGGAGCTTGTTTTAAGCCATAAAGAGCTTTGTCTAATTTATAAACATGATCAGGGAAGTTTTCATCTTCAAAACAAGGAGGTTGAGCTACAAAAACATCTTCTTGTAAATAACCATTTAGAAAAGCACATTTGACATCCATTTGATAAAGCTTTATGTGTTTGTGAGATGCAAATGCAAGAAGTATTCTAATAGCTTCTAAACAGGAGCAAATGTCTCCTCATAGTCTATAACTTCTTCTTGCTTTTATCCTTGTGCCACAAGTCTGGCTTTGTTTCTTACCACTTTACCATTCTCATCAAGCTTATTTCTGAACACCCATCTGGTTCCAATAACTGATTTCTCTTTTGGTCTAGGAACCAGATTCCATAACTTGTTTCTTTCAAATTCATTCAGCTCACTTTGCATTGCAATGATCCAATCTGCATCTTCTAGTGCTTCTTTTGCATTCTTAGGCTCAATGAATGATACAAAAGCACTAAAAGCACACAAGTTCCTCAACTGTCCCCTCGTCTGAGTTCCAGTATTTGGATCATATATGATATTGTCAGCTTGATGGTCTGCAAGATACCAAGATTCTCTTTACCATTATTATGCACAAAAAAATACAACCAAAAGGTTTGAAATAAGAGACACTAGGCTTCCTTCCTTTAAATAGTTCATACGGAGTCTTTTTCAAAATAGGCCTAATCAAACATCTAGTAAACACATAATTGCACAAAATAAATCAAAGTCAAGCTGATCAATTTCCCTACCATGATCACTTCCAATAGGTGCAACAGGCAAATTTTTCATAGTTTGAAGCTCTTTGCACAGTCTAGAAAATTCAGATAAAGCTTCAGTTTTGTCTCTAATAAACATAACCCATGTAAATATAGAATAATCATCTACTACAAAAAGTATATACCTCTTACCTTTAGGAGTTTCAACTCTCATAGGACCACACAAGTCCATATGCATAAGTTCTAAGGGTCTAGAAGTACTTACAATGTTCTTTGGCTTGAATGAGCTTCTTGTTTGTTTAGCTTGTACACATGCCTTGCAAATCTCATCATCTGAGAATTTTTGTGATTAATCCTCTTACCAATTCATTTGAGATGAGTTTATTCAAGGTGTGTATGCTAATGTCCCAATCTTTCTATGCCAAAGCTTTGAATTTTCCTTCAAGGCCTTGAGGCATTTTAACTTGTCTCCTGCAATACTGTTAGTACACATAGCATATAGATTGTATGCTCTAGGAGCAGTGAGTATGCAATCTGCAGATTTCTCATCTTGCACAGCACATTTCTCTTTGTCAAATACAGCTTTATGACCTTTATCACATAACTGAGAAATACTAAGCAGATTATATTTAAGTCCATCTACAAGATAAACGTCAGAGATCGATTTGGTAGAACCATTACCAATACTACCTATAGCAATAATATTGCATTTTGCTTTGTCACCAAGTGTAATTGTTCCTCCATATTTATCTGTGACCTCAGTAAAAAGAGACTCTTTTCCACTAATATGTCTGGAACAACCACTGTCTAATATCCATTTCTGATCCTTCAAGGCCTTGGTGACTTCCTGCAAAATTAAATCGTTGCCTCAACAGGCTGTTAGACCAAGTGCAGAACTTTGATTCATACTCAGAATCAGCCATGTTGTATGGTCTAATTCCTTTTGGAACCCAAATCAGCCTAACCTGGGCCTTAAGCTGATAAGGATAAGTGTTCCTCAGAATATGAAGTTCTGATCTTCTGAAGGGACAAGTTAATTTGATATGACCATTTTTTCGACAATAATGACACTTTGGAGAATGTCTCCTACCAGAGTTGACAAAAGTAGTTTGGCTTTTCTTTGGAAAATTTGGATTATAGCCAATTCCACTTTATGCATAGATTTCAGACTTCCTCCAAGAATGAGATTAAGATTATGTTCTGAGCCTGTAAAACTGGATAGGACCTTTTTAGTGTAGGGTTTTGATCATGGATACGCATCGGAAAAACATAATTTATCCATGCAATACCCTCCAATGATCACAGGACAAGAGACATAACGATGGTAAGGGAAGAAATCAAGTTACACACCTTAGGGTTTCTCCTGTGATGACTTGTAATGTAAATTGTGTCACGTTCTCTATAGTTGATCCACGCCTAGAGTTGAGATCTATATCTTCCTTCTCCTTTTTTCTAGACCGGAATGGAGGAAAAGGAATAAGAAATCACGCAAAACGAGGCAACATGGAGGTGGCGTCCTCCTTGGTTGGCCGACGGGTAGGGGGCGGCGGCAAGGGGGGCGTTCGGCCTTCCTTTCTTGCTTGCTCTCTCTCCTTTGTTCTCTCCCACTGAAATTATGAACTAAAGGCTCATAAGTGTGTGAAGGAAGGAATGAGCATCCTTTATATAGTCCAACAAATCCTTGCCAACTACCTAAAGGACCAATTCTAGTCCTAATAGAATTTGGTTTAGTCCGTTCCTCGCAAATTAGTCCTACTAAGTTTGCAAGGTGTTGCAAAGTGTTACTTCTAATTAATTAATCCTATTAATTAATTCCCAAATCTAGTTCAACTCTATATAGCGTGTGACCCCATAGGTTCTATCTAGTTGGTAGCAACAATTTGCTAATATGGAGCGGTTTCTAGCAAAACATCCACTCTAGCCAACTAATTGAATAGTCATCCGACAAACCTTGTACAAGTAATTGTCTCATCCCTTTGTCTCTCTATCCGGATTGGACACGAGACATACAAGTCACACTCGTATATCCAATCCATAGTTTCTCGATCCATCAGAATAGCCTTATTCGTGCAAATAACATCAATATCCTATATTGATTTAGTTGAGTCTGGCAAGACATTCTATAAGCCCTATCCCTCGAGTGGCCTAGGATATTTGCTCCCGTTATGTGGGAGGGACAAATTCTATCTACGTCCACTACGATCTCTAAGCTTGTTTCTTATTGTATCCGGTACACGCCTTTATAACTACCCAGTTACGGTGTAGCGTTTGACGCTACCAAAATCACAATAATCCACAACTAGAATATATAGTGAATTCAAGTCTAAGGATGACAATACCACTGCACCACGAGAAGGGCTTGTGACTTAACATAACGTGTATGTAGCCTTCTCCGAGATGGGTCAATCCGGTGGGCTATTACCCTTAATGCACACCCATGTGTTGGATCATGATATCTCTATATCAATCCAACCCCATACTAGTCAATAGATGATTGTCCTATTAATCATTATACTGGACTAGGGATATTTAAGATAAACAACACAATTGTAAATCTAAGGACTTCATTATATTAAATATCCAAGAACGAATACAATGAATGTTCTATCCAAAATAAATTCATACTAAACTAGATTGCCTCTAGGGCATCTATTTCAACATTTAGACTCTTGAAGTTTCTTAGTCAAAGAACAGATTTGTTTTTCTAAATCCTCTGAATGAGTCTTTAGATCAACATACCTTTCTGTTAAGAGAGTGTTTTGATCTAAAATTTCTTTTATATGTGCCTTCTAGGCTTTGAATCTACTGTCCAAGGCCTTAGAGTCATTTTCAATTTTTGTCTTAGAAACTTCAATAGTCTTATTGGTGAAAACCAAGTCCAAGTTTTCTTTTACATGCTCATGAACTTTAAACTTTAAAGAAGCAATCTCATTTCTATAACTTTCCTCATTTAAAAACATGATCTTTAGAATTTCAGGAAGTACATCAGAAGGACTAGCAAGAAGATTTTTTTACCATTTCCTCAATGTGTCTGTCTGAAGATTTTTTTTCATCATGTTTAGCCATGAAGCATAAATTTGCTTGTTCTTCTTCTGTGTCTGAATCACTTGATGAATCATAATCACTCCATGAGGCCATCATTGCTTTCTTCCTCCTGTTGTCATTGTCTTTAATTTGAAAGTTGTTGTTCTTCTTCTTTTATGGACAATCACTTACTAAATTATCTGCATCACCACATTCAAAGCAATTCATTACTCTAGATTTATGTGACTGTGATGAAGACTTACCTTTGTAATCCTTGCTCCTTGAAGGTCTTGATCTCTCTCTGTTGTAGTCTTTGTTTCCAAATTATTTCTTCTTCTTGAGAATCCTGGCCAAGGCCTTGGAGATCAATGCTAAAGTCTCTTCATCATCATGCTCATCTTCAGTCTCAAGGCTTTGAGATTTTTCATTGTATTTATCCTTGAGTGCTAGATTCTTGATGTTTTCACTCAGATCACCTTCTACATCTTTCATAGACATCTCATGAGTGAGCAGATTTCCTTGTAGATCATCTAGCTGATGAAGACTTAAATCATGAGCTTCCTCAATAGCTGTTGTCTTGGGTTCCCACTTAGCTTTTTGGCAAACTTCTCAGAATCTTTCCTCATCTGAGAAGCTTTTCCCAATGACTCCAGGTTTTCACCACATCAGTGAATCTTTTGAACATCTCCTTGATAGTTTCATCTGAGTTCATCTTAAACAACTCATATTGCCTCAGAAGTATGTTAATCGTGGTCTGTTTGACTTGACTTTTTCCTTCATATGTTACAACAAGTTTGTCCCATACTTCTTTGTCACTCTGTTGAACTCATATGCATTAAGAGCACAGTATAACAGATTCAAAGCCTTATAATTTTTGGATACCTTTTCCAGTTCAGTAACTGAGAGATTTTCCTCAGACTTGATGCATCTAACTCCATCAATTGTAGTGAAATACTCATGAGGACCATTCTGAATTATTGACAACAATTCCATGTCTTAATCTATGATGAACATCTTCATCAATGCCTTTCAGTGCATGAATTTTTCACCACAGAACAATGGTGGTCGGCTTGCTACCCTTCTTTGAGAGAAGCCACCATCTCCTACATTACTCATAGTCACAAGATTGTTAGATCTATAGTAGTGACCCAAGCTCTGATACCAATTGAAAGTTTGTAATGTAGTCTAAATACATGACCAAAATACTTTAGGGGGGGGGGTTGAATAGAGTATGGGAACTTTTTTTCTAAAACACAAAATCTAACTAAGTGATGCAAGTACAAGACATAAATGTCAATGCCTTGAGATTTTGTAAGACTGAACAGAAACTTCTTAAGTGTAAAAGAAAGTTTCAAGGCCTTGAACTAGTACCAGCTTTAAACAGTTTGTAAACCCTAATTTGAACTAGATCACTTGCAAGAATAAATGACTAAGCCGTAAAGTAAATAACACTGAGCAATTTACAGAGTTCAGCCCCAATGGACCTAATCTCTGCCTGAGGGGTCTAATCCCACCAGGATTGGGCAAACACTTCTTATTACTCACACAGAAAAAGCCCTAGATCTTCAAGCCTAAGAGAACTCCCTTACACCTATACAGCTTGTGGTTCCAAACGTATCTAGTATCAGCTACTAACTGTTGAGCTAACAATAACCTCTTGTTGTTCATTTGAACAACCAACCACTAGGTTTTTTGAGGTATAAGAAATACAAAAGATAAGCAGATTTAAGTACAAAAAGAGAAGAACACAATAGAAGAATCAGTTGTTAAATCCTGGATGTGTTCTTCAGGGATACTGGAATGATTGATCTTATGAAAGCACTTGATTGAAGCTTGATGACGATTGATGATCTGATCTTCCACGAATGTACCTCTCCTTCTTTTCCTTTGATTTCTG
Organism: Linanthus parryae; assembly: GCA_023055425.1. Lineage (NCBI taxonomy): Eukaryota > Viridiplantae > Streptophyta > Magnoliopsida > Ericales > Polemoniaceae > Linanthus > Linanthus parryae. The sequence continues at coordinate 158,738,456 of JALGPY010000002.1, read as the reverse complement.
TTTTCTATAAGCTACTCTGTGTCTTTCAAATTCAAACCAGCTTTTATCTACTTCCAGCAACTGAATGAGAGATTTTAGGATCTCTGTTCCTGCAAATCCTCATCCTTTCTAAGTGCAATTCAAAACAGCTCTGAGTAGATATCCGTTGGAGTTTGTTGTGATAAGATTGCACATTTGAAAAACCTGCAATAACATTAAGCACAGCAACAAACAAAATCCAAATTCATAACAGCATTAAGTCTGTTTGGATATTCAGTTTCTGAATAAAACTGAATCAAATAAATAAGTCATAAACCTGATTACCAAACAATCATATAAACCAACACAAACCAATTTAAGACTTGCGAAAGTCTTTAAACAATTATAATAACAAAGATCAAAAACTGCAAGAGAGAATCAGGTTATGTCTGTGAAAACTGTCTGCAGCTCAAGGCATATCTCTAGGCCTTGGAGCTCTGAGCATTCTTCCCATTTTTTCAAACAGTACCACCAAATTTCTTGATTCACTCCAATTATAATATCTGCAATATGTTAGATATATAAGAAATAGATAAACAAGAATATTTGCGACAAATATCTGATCTAGAACATCAGATTGACCACCTGCAACACAAGATTGTCAGAACACATTTCATAAGAAAGTAACTGTCAAGGCTTTGATCAATATCTCAAGTCCATGAGCCTTTAAGACTTAGAGAATCTTTGTTGTTCATCACTCTAAAAGATGACTTCCCAAAACCACTTAGAAGTCTTGAGTCAACAATCTCCCCCTTGATGAAATACAAAACCCATAATCTTGTGTAAATATTCCTTCCAATCTTTTTGTTAGAAATAGATACCAGTATTTGCAAAATCTGAGAAAATAACACATATAACATAATATCACATACATAAACAACTGATTCACATAACCAACTGTTTCTCTAAAAAAACAACCAACATAACCAACATTAAACTTTAAGCAGAACAAAATCATCACACATAAACCTTTCTCCCCCTTTTTGACTTTCATCAAACAGAGGTGAAAGAAATGTTGGATCATTACTCAGAAAAAAAAAGTTCCTACTGAATGTAAAGGCCTTGAGATCAGAAAGAATAGAAGAGAAGATAAAGAAAGAAAGACAGAAAAGATCAAGGCTTTGGCTTCCATTAGTCTTCACTTCTTCTTTGATGCTTGGCCTTTCTCTGAGCCTTCTTCAACATCTTCATCACTTTCAGCTTCATCTGCAAAATGATGATCTTCCTGTTCAGCATCCACTTCAGCAATAACTTCATCAATAATTTCATCCACTTTCTTGTCCTTGACTTGCACAGAATCTCCCTATGTAGCTGCATCAACACTTGTGTCTTCTTCAGCTTCTTCATCATCAGTTTGCTCATATAGATCCTTTGATGTGAGCACAACTGGAATAGGCTTCTTCTTCTTCTTCTTCTTCTTCAAGAAATCTCCTAGCCTCTTATCTGAATCAACACTAGTGTGATGACTAGTAGCAGAATTGATCTTCTCCAAATTCAAACCCTTGATGACAATATCCAGTTTGCCATTCATCACACCCATCAAGGCCTTGAACTGATTAAACTCATAAGATAAATCAAATAACCTCTGTCTAAGATGTTCAATCTCAACCTGCTGTTCTTCAAACTTATCAACCAATTGAGAATAATCTTCATCAGCTTGTCCCTTTGATGTTGTAGCCCCCTTTGGTTTGATGAAATTCTTCTCCTCAAGCTCAGCTTTAGACAACTCTGAATAAAATATCCAATGTCCCTTTCATGTCTGAACCACACCAATTATTTGTAAAGCAGACTCATCAATCAACCCAAAACCACCAGTTATATTCTCCTCTTCTTTCACAGGTACCTCAAAATGTTCAAAGACAATAGGTAATAGGTTGGCATATGGAAGAGGGATGTTTCTGGTTCTGGTAGCCCAATAGATCATATGCTCCATGATCACTGTTGGAAGATCAATCTCAAAACCTTGACATATCAAATACATCAGGATATGAACCTTATCAGTAACCAACTCTCTTGAGTTTTCTCTAGGAACGACACTTCTCATCAAAATTGTGAACAAGATTTTAGCTTCACAGTTGAGCATAGAGTGTGTCAACTGTTTGGGACCAGTAGGAACATCATCAATAAAGAACATGGCTTTGGCTTTGTCTATACATTCCTTCCTATCAGGATGATCAGCAACATCATACTTCCTAGGATTGCCCAAGACCTTGGAAAAAGCCCCATGGTCTAGCCTTATTCTAGCTACCTTAGAGGTTAATACCAACTTATCTTCCTCTTCTTGGACCAGATTAAGGTAAATTTACCTAGTTAACCTAGGATAAGCTTTAGAAGTAGGATTTAAAACCTTCCAAACTGCAGATTCTCTTAACTTCCTCATGAAGTCAATGTCCAACTTGTCTAATAACTCTTGAGAAAAAAAAGAAAAAAAAAAAAAGAAAGCAACCTTATATGATGCATACCCTTGCATCCACACACTTCTAACATCTGAACTAATGAACAAATCAGAAGGTAGTACATTCTTACCTTGATAACCCATTTTGGCTGCAGCAGCCAATTGTTTAACCCTTGATTTCTTCTCAACAGGCTTGTCCTTCTCTGGTTCTTCTTCAGCAGATTTCTTTTTCTCACCAACATCATACTTCTTTTTGCCTTCCTTAGCAGAATTCTCCTTTTCTTCTCCATCTGGCTTTTTCTTGTCTCCCCCTTTCTTCTTGTCTACCCTAGACTAATCATCACCCTGTACTTCTGTCTCCATGTTTGGATCAACACTTTAACCTTCATCCCCTTTCTCTGTTCTAATCTTCTTTGCAGGAGGTGAAGCTTCATGCAAACTCTGTGTCCCTTCAGAATCCGAATCAGATATTGTAATCTTCTCCTCTTCGTTAGCCCTCTTCTTAGATCTAGAAGAAGGCTTACCCTGTTGTTGAATCCTCGCTGATTTGCACTCCATTGTGGAATTAGGGTTTTCAGAGAAGATTGAGATTGAGAGAGAGAACAGAGAGACGTAGAGAATTGAGAGAGAATTGAGAGAGAATTGAGAGAATAGAAAGAAAATCCCTGACTTTCAGCTTAAGTAGTTTGAGAGAAAGAGTTTAAAAAGGACTCTTCTAAAATCCACATGCAAAACATATCTAGAAGATATTTAAGGATATTTTGAAAAATTCATCTGAGTAATTCAAGCATTATACATTTATCTAAAAAGATAATTTATAATATTTGTTGATCCAATTTTTTAAAACAAGTAAACTGCACAGACATTTCAAGACCTTAGAGAATAATCTCAAGGCCTTGAGATTTTCTGCAGACTTAGAAATTTCAAAGCTTTGAACTAAACTTTCAAGGCTTTGGAAAGTATAATCTCAAGGCTTTGAGATTTCAACAAATATCCACAAGTAAGCACTAATACTCCCCCTAAACCAATGCATCCTTGTTTAACATACCCAGTTCAAGCCTTAGGGATGCAAACCTATCATCTGGTAAAGGTTTAGTGAAAATTTCAACAATCTGCAAAGAAGTAGAAATGAAAGATAGAACAAAATCACATTTTTCTGCATGATCTCTAAGAAAGTGATACCTTGCATCTATATGCTTGGTTCTTGAATGCTGTACTGGATTCTTAGAGATTGAAATGGACTCGTATTGTCACAATTGATAGGCACATTTTTGAAATCATAGCCAAGATCTCTAAGCTGTTGACCAATCCACAACACTTGAGAGCAACAGGCACCGACTGCAATATACTCAGCTTTTGCAATTGATAATGATACAGAATTTGGCTTCTTTGAATGCCAACTAATTAGTGAAGAACCAGGAAGCTGGCAACATCCAGAAGTACTCTTCCTATCAAGTTGATCCAAATTCTCCAATATGATAATTTTACTGTTAAAATCTTCTGATTTTTTTCAACTCATGCTTCCGTGTCACTCGTTTCTTTACATGTCGTAGTATGTAATTACTCAGTTTTTACTGATCATTTTCTTCAAAACTGCGTCGGCTTTTGCCATTTTAAAACCGCAGGTCGTCAATCAAGTTTGGGGAACTGGAACGCTGGATCGAGTCGAAGAAGTTTAGCTTATGTCAGATCACTTAGTAGATCACACACGATTTGTTTTAGATTGTACTTATTATCGAAATTTCGTTATGTACTTTAACCAAAATGTAAACTTAATAGTTAATAATCTACTTTTGGTTATCGATTGTCGCGTTAACCCTGAACCGAGATCGCGGGTTGTTCCAGATGGTATCAGAGCATCGGTTCCGGTTAAAGTGACTTTTCGATTTCCATTAGTAGGGAATAAGAATGATAACACGTTTTCAAAATTGTAAAATTGATTAGGATAACCCAATTTGCTAATAACAAAGTAAACAAGCCGTCTGGAGTTGGGGTACTTACCTGTCATTAATATTGATTTGTACCATAATTGTTGATTAAATATTAACGACTATTTGAGATGTGAACCGTACAAATTTTACTTTATTATTTGCATGCTTAGTACTTATGCCCTTGCTTATTTATATGTTTGCTATCCTATGAGCATGTTTACTTGCTATATAGAAATAATTTGTCATTGTCGTGTGATGCGTATTCGCGTTCCTTTGCTTGGTCATCCTACCTTGTCTATGAGAGTGTAACGACCTTTTGACTTAAATACCCTGAGACCATTCTTTTCATACCTACGAGCGACAACTTTTAAGATAATACCTTATTTTGTTTCATTTTGAGTTAATTCGACTTGGTCGTTTCCAAAATTAGAAAGTTTTGACCCAAAAAAAAGTAATATTAAAAAAAAATAGTTTTGGAAAAAAAAATGTTGGGTATCGAGATACCAAATGCCAAGTGATGTGGACCACTTTGTTTAGCAGTCCGCTAGCGTGACTCTTAGTACGACGGTACTATGAGTTGTACCCTCTGTGTAGACTAAGTTAAAACATTTGAAACACATTCGAGTTGTGATGGATAGACACATTGTGTGACGACACATAGTGTTCTTTTCTCCCTCGTATGCATGGAACACTTTAGGTGATTGGTGTATCTTATCCTATAAAGGTAAGAAAATATTTTTAATGCGGATGAGCCAAGTAAAATTACATGTTAGTTGCGATCAAAGTATTTTGTATCTATAAATTTCAAGATTTGTTTAAACGCTAGAAAATTTTCGAATCGCCTTGTAAACGTGATAACTAGTATGTTGGTCTAGACCTTTCAAAATTTAATGCCGACATTTTACTTGAGCTAATTGTGTTTGAATCCCTACTATTGATACGAGTGAGTATAGACCTTACCGACCGAGAGCTCGTTCCCGTTAATTTAACTGTTGCATGTGCATTACCTTGCATAAAACTTGCATGTACATTAGCATTGCATACAACTCTCTTGTGCATTAGTTGCATTCTCGTGAAGCATGTTCGTAGTTTCACTCAAAAGTTTTCTTAAGCTTCGGGGACGAAGCTTCATTTTAAGGGGGATATAATGTTATACCTCGTATTTTAGTTGGGGGTTATTTAGTAATTTCGAGAAATATTTGAGAATTTGAAGAAATTTATATTTCAAACTTATTCTTGATTTCTTCTTACCCTTCAAGTATAAGGGTGTCATTGGGCATCTATGATTATATAGAATTTCGTTTTGATTAGTTTTAGAACCTTGGATAATACTATACAAAATTTATTTTATATATTTGAGAGATACTTGTAGTTTTCTAAAAGTGAATTTTGACATTTATATACAAAGTGGTTTATTTGAAATTATTTGGGAATTTTCTAATTTATGAAAATTAACTTTTTTTGTATCACCTATTAATTGGAAATTATATTTTCACCATCTTTACTCTTGGATTTTATACTTCAACACCATCCATTAACTCATGTAATTGATACTTTCACCCAAGTACTCTCACCAATATTTTGGTCAATACCAATAAAATAATGTCTCTTCATGACTACTCATATACATACACACACACACACACACACACACATCCCTCAATAATTCACTACTACCTACCATCTTGTATGTGAATCTCCTTGTGGAATTCTTCACCACCAACCCCCACCATCAACCTCATTTCAATCACCCTCATTTCATTTCACTTTCTCTCTTCAAGAACACTCAAAAGCTCCATTCTCTCTCCAAAAAACTCCATTCCCGGATTGGAGTGTTGACCTCACAAAAACACCTCCAAAACATCATTTTTCACCTTCAAATTCATGAAAAACTCAAGTCCAAGGTCATACTATGCATGGGGGGAGCTATTTTCTTCATCTTCATCATGATTTTAAGCTCCTCAAGGTCTTGTAAGCATCTCTTTTATATTGTCATTTGTGTGATGTTAGTTTCATCATCATCTTCTTCATCATCACATTCCTCTTACATCAAAATTCCCTCCATTGAAGGGGTTTTCAAGCTCTCATGGACTTCAAGCTTCTCCAAGCACCATCATTTTCCCAAATGTCTCTCTTAAGGCTCATTTGTAAGCTTTAATTCCTCTTTAAATTTGTGCATTTTGATGTTACTTTCATCATAATGATAGAAAATTTCTTGATCTTTGCTTGCATGTGTGTCTAGAACATGAATTGGAGACTTTAAACTTGTTTTTTTTTAAATTTTTCACATGATTCCCCAAATTTCTTGTTTGATCTCTTTTTGTATGTCTAACTTGTTGTATTTGAGTATAAAAACATATTTCTCAATTTGCATGTATGATGGAAGTGGATTGATCATGTTTTGAGTGTTCTTGGTGAAAATTGCAAGTCTTTACAATCTGACCAGTTTGTGAAAAACGTATATTATCTCTACATTTTGTCTCTGTAGAATTTCTAACTCTTTCATATTCTGAAAATAGACTCAGAGAGGATCATTTTTAAAGAAAATTCAACTCCATATCCTTTTTGGTTAGGGAGATTTGCTCATTCTAAGTTGTATGTTTTCTGAAACTCTGTTTTTGGACAAGTTTTACCATTTTTGTTAAAAATCTCATTTCCAGAAACTTATGGCACCCAATCTTTCTTGTGATGAAACTAGACACATAAGGGATTCATTCTGGAGAATATAGGAATTTTTCCTATTCTCCAAGTAGTATTAATTGGTCTTCAAAGTTGAAACTTTCTTCCAAACATGTCTCTGCATAGAAGTGTTTGTTATTTTTGTAACTTGAGTTTTATAATAGCTATGCATTATTTTCTTGATGTTTCTGAAAGTAGACACATATAGGTTCATCATAAATTAATTTTGAAATTTTAGGAGATGATTTGATATGGTAAATATGGCTCCAAAGTCAGAGCTACAATTCTGTCCAGAATTGTAGTTTCACTTTTTTTTAGAAAACTTGAATTTTTGAAATTCTAGGTGTTTTGTTGGACTTGTTTTGATAATTAAACATCATTATATGTGCATTAGTGAAATTTTGAACTATGTGGCATGTAGGTTTTCATTTTTATTATGCACGTGTAAAGTGGTTATAACGAGTACGTCATACGTGTGATTGTAGACATCGACCCCGTAGGAGAGAGCGGTTGTCGTCGGAGTGCTAGGCTTAGTTTCTTGATTTTGATTGTTCTTCATCTCAGTGGTAAGTACATATGTACGGCATTTTCATATCAAAATGTGTGTATGTGTTTGATGTTTCAAATGAATGCTTGTTATATGAAAATAAGTATGAGAATGCATGTTTTCCACTCGAAAGTTGTTAAACTATTTTATTCATCTCCTTTGAGAACTCTCGGAAATTACTTGTGAAATGTTGATATTCTTATTCTGGTTATGTGAAAGAGAAGAAATAAAATACCTCTAATAGACTTAGGACGATGTACAGAGTACTGTTATTAATGGGAGGCGTCAAGCGATCCTCCATTTTCTTATGGCTAAGACCATTGAAGCAATGCTTCTTATTATTGGATAGAACGTTAATGTTCACAAATCCGCCCCCGATGATCCAAAATGTATCAAGATATTGAGGCCAAGGGGTTTATAGAGCTATAGAGTGCTACTTATACTTGTAAGGGTCACTACGGTATAGGGGTGTCGACACTTAAGGCCTTTTAGCTAATGTTGTGAGCGGGGTTGACGAATGGGCTCCCTTAACGCTCGGGTGAAATAGGGTTTGATAGATTCTAGAAGGAACCCTTAGTGATTATTTCGTGATCCCTCTGTTTACATCGATCCTGCTGGTGGCTCTGGACACGCCTCAGCTAAATTAAACTGTTGATTGAAGTCGAAATTAAAAATTGACTATTCTATTGATGTTGTTTGTGCTCTTGATATGCTATAATCGATTGAACTGATTTGAAACTCTTTGGCTACTCGTGAACTAATATCGTTATCGAATTAAATGAACTTGTTTACACTGGATATTTCACTGAATACTCGTGGTTCCTCAATGTCATTAAATTGAGAGGTTTTTGTTACTCGGTTACTTCAAGTTGATCCGAATTCTCCAATATGATAATTTTACTGTTAAAATCTTCTGATTTGTTTCAACTCATGCTTCCGTGCCACTCGTTTCTTTACATGTCGTAGTATGTATTTACTCAGTTTTTACTGATCATTTTCTTCAAAACTGCGTCGGCTTTTGCCATTTTAAAACCGCAGGTCGTGAATCAAGTTTGGGGAACAGGAACGCTGGATCGAGCCGAAGAAGTTTAGCTTATGTCAGATCACTTAGTAGATCACACACGATTTGTTTTAGATTGTACTTATTATCGAAATTTCGTTATGTACTTTAACCGAAATGTAAACTTAATAGGTAATAATCTACTTTTGGTTATCGATTGTCGCGTTAACCCTGAACCAAGATCCCGGGTTGTTCCAAAGAGTTTTATCAACTACACCTCTCTTGAAATTATTGTCAAGTAAAAATTTTGAGAGTCTATCATACCAAGCCCTTGGAGCTTGTTTTAAGCCATAAAGAGCTTTGTCTAATTTATAAACATGATCAGGGAAGTTTTCATCTTCAAAACAAGGAGGTTGAGCTACAAAAACATCTTCTTGTAAATAACCATTTAGAAAAGCACATTTGACATCCATTTGATAAAGCTTTATGTGTTTATAAGATGCAAATGCAAGAAGTATTCTAATAGCTTCTAAACAGGAACAAATGTCTCCTCATAGTCTATAACTTCTTCTTGCTTTTATCCTTGTGCCACAAGTTTGGCTTTGTTTCTTACCACTTTACCATTCTCATCAAGCTTATTTCTGAACACCCATCTGGTTCCAATAACTGATTTCTCTTTTGGTCTAGGAACCAGATTCCATACCTTGTTTCTTTCAAATTCATTCAGCTCACTTTGCATTGCAATGATCCAATCTGCATCTTCCAGTGCTTCTTTTGCATTCTTAGGATCAATGAATGATACAAAATCACTAAAAGCACATAATTTCCTCAACTGTCCCCTTGTCTGTGTTCCAGTATTTGTTGGAATAGATGCCCTAGAGGCAATCTAGTTTAGTATGAATTTGTAATTGGCTAGAAATTCATTTATTAGATATTTAATATAATGAAGTCCTTAGATTTACAATTGTGTTGTTTATCTTAAATATCCCTAGTCAAGTATAATGATTAAATGGGACAATCATCTATAGACTAGTATGGGGTTGGATTGGTATGGAGATATCACGATCCAACACATAGGTGTGCATTACGGAATGTTGCACTGGATTGACCCATTACCGAGAAGGCTACATACACGTTATGTTGAGTCACAAGTGCTTCTCGGGTACAATGGTATTGTCATCCTTAGACTTGAAGTCACTAGATATTCTAGTTGTGGATCATTGTGATCTTGGTAGCGTTAAACGCTACACCGTAACTGGGTAGTTATAAAGGCGTGTACTGGATACAATGAGAAGCAAGCTTAGAGATCGTAGTGGATGTAGAGAGGATTTGCCCCTCCCACATAACGGGAGCAAATATCCAAGGCCACTCGAGGATAGTGCTTATAGAATGTCTGGCCAGACTCAAATAAATCAATATATGAGATATTGATGTTATTTGCACGAATAAGGCTATTCCATGGATCGAGAAACTAGGGATTGGATATACGAGTGTGACTTGTATGTCTCGTGTCCAATCCGGATATGGAGGCAAAGGGATGAGACAATTACTTGTACAAGGTTGTCTAGATGACTATTCTATTAGTTGGCTAGAATGGATGTTTTGCTAGAAACCGCTCCATATTAGCAAAGAGTTGCTACCAACTAGATAGAACCTATGGGGTCACACGCTATATAGAGTTGTACTAGATTGTGGAATTAATTAATTGGATTAATTAATTAGAAGGATCACTTTGCAAACCCTTGCAAACTTAGTAGGGACTAATTTGCAAGGAAGGGACTTAATTGAATTCTAGTAGGACTAGAATAAGTCCTTTAGGTAGTTAACAAGGAGTTGTTGGACTATATAAAGGACCCTCCTCCTTCCTTCCCTACACACTTTTTATGCTCTAGAGAGAACATAACAAGAGTAGGAGAGAACAAAGGAGAGAGAGAGCAAGCCACAAAGAGGGACGCCGCCCCCTTTGCCGCCGCCCCCTTGTCCCCGACGCCACAAAGGGCCGAGCCCCTTTTGGTGCCTCGTTTTGCGTGATTTCTTCACCCTCCTTTCAATCCGGGCTAGCACCAAGGTGATTGGAGATCTAGGAACAACTCTAGGCGTGGATCAACTATAGAGAACGTGACACTATTCGCGTTTGAAGTCATCAAGGAGAACCCAAAGGTGTGTTTATGATTTCTTACCTTTACTATCGTTATGCATCTAGACTTGTGATCCTTGGAGGGTTTTGCATGGTTGTTTGTTTGATTATGCTTCCGTTTGCGCGATCCATGAATCAAAACCCTACAGTGGTATCAGAGCCACAGGTCATAGAGCATAAACGTAGTTTATGTGTTACATTCTTGTTGTTTTACACCTTAATTTGTTGTTTATCGCGTAAAACAAGACAAATCAAGCATTGGATGCAATTTGTCAAAGAATTAATCATAACAAGACCCAATTATTGCATTGGATGCATGAATTGGTGAGTTTGAGAAATTTTAGGATCTTAGATCTAGGGTTTGGGCATCCTTGGGGAAGAAGGAGTTCTCCCACAACAAGGAAACAACCAAACTTGGGCTCCAAGCAATGAGGTTGTTTTGGAAACAACCTCCACAAGGAAGGTTCGGCCCCTAGGGAGCCGCCCCCCTTGCTTGCCGCCCAAGCTTGGCGCCCTAAGGGGGCGGGCGGCCCTAACCCGCGGGCCTAGCTTGCGGGTTTTGGGCCGGGCCGGCCCTAGGGCTTTATGGTTCACTTATTTGGGCCCGGGCAATTGGATTGTTGGGCCCATGGACCGTTTTAACCCTAGAAATCCTAAAATCAATTAAAATTGACCAAGCGCGTTAAAATTGGATTTTAACTGTTTATGTGCAAATCGCATGGTGATTGGATATGGCCTTAGGATGTGGTTTGATGTGGATGTTTAATTTTGTGGTTTGGTTTTACGGCCTGCGAGCTGATCAATTAATTGTAATAATTAATTAGGGTTTTATGGCCTGCGTGCCATTTTTTTTCTCAACTTGTGAGATTTATTTTATTTAGTATAGATATTAGATAGTGCTAGATAAAGTAGATTGTTAGCCAAGATTGAAGAAAAGAAGCCCAAAGCCAAAGGAGCCACAAAAGATGGAGCATGGAGCATGGAGCACACCACATGACTATGAAGGATGGACCAAAAGATCAAGACGCATGGAGATGTGTTTGTTTAGGGTTCATAGATAATTCCATTGGCTTGGAATTATCTTAGTCTAGAAAAGGCCATATCCACATCACGTTTAATTTCTGTTTTGTGGTTGTTTATTTATTGTCTTATTATTTGTGTGGTTGGTGTATGGATGATGCATGCAATTAGGATAATAAGATAATTAGACAACCCGGATCTATTATTTGGAGTTGTGCCCAAACTCAAATAGATAGATTAGTTGATATTGATCAACAAAATAATTAAAATTGAATTGAAAATCCCTCAAATTTTAAAATATTGTGTTCTTGCCTTCTCGTTATTTAAACACTCATTATCATCATTATTTATCAAGTTCGTGCGTGCCAAAGCATGGCGACTTGGTTCATAATGATGGAATGCGATGGCACGTAACAATGTGCAATTGTTTAGATAAGAGGTTGAACACAACTAGGCTATTAATTTGATTAAGAAACCTAGAGGCAATCAATTGGGATTATCCATATGGATGGATAAATAAGGAGTTATTTGCCCGATTGAACCAAGAGTTGCATATGGGATGCAATTGGAATTGTTCCTACCTAAGAAGTAATCGAATTATGGGTGACTTGCCAAAGCAAGCTCATAAGGAGATGAAAAAGATGGATCTTGGCCCACTAGAAAATATAAGGATATTTTCCGCATTAATATCTTGAGGGTTATTAATCCGTAGTAAAATAGTGGGAGCTATATTTAATAAACTAGCCATTATTAAATATAGTCAAAAATTCACAAATACTAAAACTTGCGTATTTTCCTTTTTGTAGAATTCCAAATGGCAAACAACTCATCGAGTTCACAACATTCCCTACGATCTGTCCTTGAGAAGGACAAGCTCTCAGGAACCAACTTTCTCGATTGGTACAGAAACTTGAGAATTGTTCTCAAGCAAGAGAAGAAGCTGTACGCAATAGAGGAGCAAGTTCCAGAAGGTCCAGAGAATCAGACACCTGCTGCCTTAAAGGCGTATCAAAAGCGTGTTGACGACGCTAATGATGCGGCCTGCCTAATGCTTTGCACCATGACCTCTGAGCTTCAGAAGCAACATGAGAACATGAATGCTGTCGATATGATCGAACATCTAAAGCAGCTCTTCCAAGAGCAGGCGAGGGTAGAGAGGTATGAGGTCTCAAAGGCACTGTTCAAATGTCATCTGGCAGAAGGGAACCCGGTGGGACCCCATGTACTCCGAATGATCGGGTACTTGGAGAATCTCGCCCGGCTTGGGTTCCCGGTCGGCCAAGAGTTGGCAACCGATCTCGTGTTGCAATCGTTGCCCGAGAGTTATGGACAGTTCATTATGAACTATAACATGAACGAGATCGTTAAACCACTGCCAGATTTGCTCAACATGTTGAGGACGGCTGAACAGAGCATCAACAAGGGTAAGGGCAAGGCCATTATGATGGTGCATAAAGGAAAGGGTAAAAAGTTTGCCTCTTCCTCCAAGGGCAAAGGCAAGTCAGTTGCTAAGTCCAAGGAACAAGCCCTTAAGCCTGTTGGTGGGATTGCCAAGGTCGTGACTAAGGGTGAATGTCACTACTGTAGTCAACCTGGACACTGGAGGAGAAACTGCCCAAAATATCTGGAGGACAAGCGGCTTGGAATAGTGATTCCACCACCACCAGGTATTTTTGTTGTAGATGTCAATTTAACTGTCTCTACATCATGGGTATTAGATACTGGATGTGGATCTCATATTTGTCGAAATATGCAGGATCTAAAGAGAAGTAAAAGATTGGCTAAAGGGGAGGTAGATCTGCGCGTTGGGAATGGAGCAAAGGTTGCTGCGTTGGCCATAGGCGTTTGCGAGCTATCTCTGCCTTCAGGATTAGTTTTAGAATTAAATAATTGCTATTTTGTGCCTGCTATGAGCAGAAACATTATTTTCATTTCTTGTTTGGACAAGGAAGGTTTTATTATTTCAATAAAGAACAATTGTTGTTCCCTTTATTTGAATAATATTCACTATTTTAGTGCGCAATTATTTAATGGACTTTATGTCCTTGATCTAAGCAAATCCTGTCTACAACATTAATACCAAGCGGATTAAAATAAATGATTTAAATCCTGCTTATTTATGGCATTGTCGTTTAGGCCACATAAATGAGAAACGTGTATCTAGACTCCATAAGGATGGATTACTAGACTCATTTGATTTTGAATCATATGAGACATGTGAAGCTTGTTTATTGGGAAAAATGACAAAGTCCCCTTTCAATAAGAAAGGTGAAAGGACTAGTGAGCAATTGGCGCTCATACATACCGATGTGTGTGGGCCATTTGCCACGCCTGCCAGGGGTGGTTATGTCTACTTCATTACGTTTACTGATGATTACAGTAGATATGGATTTGTGTACCTTATGAGGGCAAAATCCGAATCCTTTGAAGTGTTCAAGGAATTCAAGAATGAAGTAGAGAAGCAACTTGGCAAAAGTATCAAGGCTCTACGATCGGATCGTGGAGGAGAATACTTGAGCCAAGAGTTTGACGACTATCTTAGAGAGTGTGGGATCGTGTCCCAACTCACTCCACCCGGAACACCACAATGGAATGGCGTGTCCGAGAGGAGGAATCGAACCCTATTGGATATGGTTCGGTCTATGATGTGTCAAACCGATCTTCCATTATCATTTTGGGGCTACGCTCTATTAAGTGCAGCTTTTACCATTAACCGTGTTCCATCTAAATCAGTCATGAAGACACCATATGAGATGTGGAGTGGGAGGCGTCCCACACTGTCGTTCATGAGGATTTGGGGCTGCGATGTCTATGTAAAACGTTTACAATCAGACAAGCTAGGGCCTAAATCGGATAAGTGTAAATTTGTGGGGTACCCTAAGGAAACTAAGGGATACTATTTCTACAATCCAACCGAGAACAAAGTGTTTGTTGCTCGGACCGGCGTGTTTCTAGAAAGAGAGTTTGTCTCTAAAGAAGCAAGTGGGAGGAATGTAGAACTTGAAGAAGTTCAAGAACCACAAATCACAGAACCGATTATGGAACATGAACAGGAATCACAAGCAGTTGTGGATCCACCTGTTCAGGTAACACAAGAGCTTCGTAGATCTAGTAGAGTGCGCCAGGAACCCAAGAGGTACGGACTTCTCGTAACTGATTCCGGTGACACGATGCTCATAGATGATGAGCCTACTACCTATGAGGAGGCCATGAATGGCCCAGACTCGCAGAAGTGGCTTGAAGCCATGAGATCCGAGATGGAATCCATGTATACCAACAAAGTATGGACTTTGGTGGAACCACCTGATGGGGCGCGGCCCATAGGGTGCAAGTGGGTCTTCAAGAAGAAGATCGACATGGATGGTAATGTGATTACCTATAAGGGCCGATTGGTGGCTAAAGGATTCAGACAGATTCATGGTATTGACTATGATGAAACCTTTTCACCAGTCGCTATGACCAAATCCATCCGAATCCTACTTGCGATTGCAGCATACTACGACTATGAGATTTGGCAGATGGATGTCAAAACAGCATTCCTTTATGGGAATCTCCTCGAGGACATGTATATGATACAGCCGGAGGGTTTTGAGGATCCAAAGCAAGCCAACAAAGTATGTAAACTGCAACGATCCATTCATGGATTGAAGCAAGCTTCTAGGAGTTGGAATCGACGTTTTGATGAAGTGGTCAAAGAGTTTGGCTTCATCAGAAACGAAGATGAGTCTTGTGTTTACAAGAAGGTTAGTGGGAGCTCTGTAGCTTTTCTGGTCTTGTATGTGGATGACATACTACTCATTGGAAACGACATTCCCATGCTGCAATCTGTGAAAGATTGGCTAGGAAAGTGTTTCTCAATGAAAGACTTAGGGGAAGCAGCCTATATACTTGGTATAAAGATCTATAGAGATAGATCTAAGAGGTTGCTAGGCCTAAGTCAAAGTACATATATTGACAAGGTGTTGAAACGGTTCAACATGCAAGATTCCAAGAAGGGATTCTTGCCCATGTCACATGGAATCACTCTTTCGAAGAGTGGTTGTCCTTCGAATGAGATTGAGAAGGAACGCATGAGTAGGATTCCCTATGCCTCGGCCATAGGATCCATCATGTACGCCATGTTATGTACTAGACCAGATGTGTCATATGCCTTGAGTATGACAAGCAGATACCAATCCAATCCGGGTGAGAGTCACTGGATTGCTGTCAAGAACATCCTAAAGTACTTGAGAAGAACTAAGGATGCTTTCTTGATGTTTGGCGGTGAGGAAGAGTCGCGTGTAAGGGGTTACACTGATGCAAGCTTCCAAACCGATAGAGATGACTTTAGATCACAGTCGGGATATGTGTTTTGCCTGAATGGAGCAGCGGTGAGCTGGAAGAGTTCCAAGCAAGAGACGGTAGCTGATTCTACAACAGAGGCTGAGTACATTGCTGCAAATGGCGCAGCAAAGGAGGCTGTTTGGATCAGAAAGTTTGTTTCTGAACTTGGTGTGGTCCCTAGCATTGCGGATCCAGTGGAGTTGTTCTGTGACAACACTGGGGCAATCGCGCAATCAAAGGAACCCAGGTCGCACCAGAAGTCCAAGCACGTGCTCAGGAAGTTCCATCTGATTCGAGATATTATCGATAGAGGAGACGTTCGGATATGCAAGATTCCTACAGATGATAATCTGTCAGACCCGCTTACGAAGCCTCTCACGCAGTGGAAGCATGAAGGGCACACTAGGAGTATGGGCATACGAGATGCGCCAGATTGGCTCTAGTGCAAGTGGGAGACTGTTGGAATAGATGCCCTAGAGGCAATCTAGTTTAGTATGAATTTGTAATTGGCTAGAAATTCATTTATTAGATATTTAATATAATGAAGTCCTTAGATTTACAATTGTGTTGTTTATCTTAAATATCCCTAGTCAAGTATAATGATTAAATGGGACAATCATCTATAGACTAGTATGGGGTTGGATTGGTATGGAGATATCACGATCCAACACATAGGTGTGCATTACGGAATGTTGCACTGGATTGACCCATTACCGAGAAGGCTACATACACGTTATGTTGAGTCACAAGTGCTTCTCGGGTACAATGGTATTGTCATCCTTAGACTTGAAGTCACTAGATATTCTAGTTGTGGATCATTGTGATCTTGGTAGCGTTAAACGCTACACCGTAACTGGGTAGTTATAAAGGCGTGTACTGGATACAATGAGAAGCAAGCTTAGAGATCGTAGTGGATGTAGAGAGGATTTGCCCCTCCCACATAACGGGAGCAAATATCCAAGGCCACTCGAGGATAGTGCTTATAGAATGTCTGGCCAGACTCAAATAAATCAATATATGAGATATTGATGTTATTTGCACGAATAAGGCTATTCCATGGATCGAGAAACTAGGGATTGGATATACGAGTGTGACTTGTATGTCTCGTGTCCAATCCGGATATGGAGGCAAAGGGATGAGACAATTACTTGTACAAGGTTGTCTAGATGACTATTCTATTAGTTGGCTAGAATGGATGTTTTGCTAGAAACCGCTCCATATTAGCAAAGAGTTGCTACCAACTAGATAGAACCTATGGGGTCACATGCTATATAGAGTTGTACTAGATTGTGGAATTAATTAATTGGATTAATTAATTAGAAGGATCACTTTGCAAACCCTTGCAAACTTAGTAGGGACTAATTTGCAAGGAAGGGACTAAATTGAATTCTAGTAGGACTAGAATAAGTCCTTTAGGTAGTTAACAAGGAGTTGTTGGACTATATAAAGGACCCTCCTCCTTCCTTCCCTACACACTTTTTATGCTCTAGAGAGAACATAACAAGAGTAGGAGAGAACAAAGGAGAGAGAGAGCAAGCCACAAAGAGGGACGCCGCCCCCTTTGCCGCCGCCCCCTTGTCCCCGACGCCACAAAGGGCCGAGCCCCTTTTGGTGCCTCGTTTTGCGTGATTTCTTCACCCTCCTTTCAATCCGGGCTAGCACCAAGGTGATTGGAGATCTAGGAACAACTCTAGGCGTGGATCAACTATAGAGAACGTGACACTATTCGCGTTTGAAGTCATCAAGGAGAACCCAAAGGTGTGTTTATGATTTCTTACCTTTACTATCGTTATGCATCTAGACTTGTGATCCTTGGAGGGTTTTGCATGGTTGTTTGTTTGATTATGCTTCCGTTTGCGCGATCCATGAATCAAAACCCTACAGTATTTGGATCAGATATGATATTGTCAGCTGGATGGTCTGCAAGATACTTAAACTTCTTCCTTGGTGTCCAGGAATATGTTCCTTCAAGGCTTTGAGTTCTTGAAGCAGTAGAAGGAGCATCGTAGAAAGTTTCAGTTTCAATCTCAAGCCTTTGAGATTTTGGCTCTGCAGGAGGTTCAAGGCTTTGAGATTCTACTGACTGATTCAGTACTTCAATTTTGCCTTTGTCTTCTTTCACAATGTAATCATCAGCCTCATGATTGTTCAAATTAAGATCTGCAAAAATTTAAATGAAAGAATCCTTAGTACCTACATCAAATAACACATGAATACTCTCTTCCACAATCTTCGTTTTTCTATTGAAAACTCGATAAGCTTTGCTAGTTTGAGAATATCCAAGAACTACACCTTCATCACTTCTAGCATCAAACTTACCAAGATTCTCTTTACCATTATTATGCACAAAAAAATACAACCAAAAGGTTTGAAATAAGAGACACTAGGCTTACTTCCTTTAAATAGTTCATACGGAGTCTTTTTCAAAATAGGCCTAATCAAACATCTATTAAACACATAATTGGCAGTATTAACAGCTTCTTCCCACAAATACTTTGGAAAATTGCTTTCAAGTAGCATGGTTCTAGAATTATCTTCAAGTGCATATTTTTCCTTTCAACTACTCCATTCTGCTGAGGAGATCTAGGTGCAGAGAAGTAGTGTGATATGCCATGCTTTGCACAAAATAAATCAAATTCAAGATGATCAATTTCCCTACCATGATCACTTCCAATAGGTGCAACAGGCAAGTTTTTCATAGTTTGAAGCTCTTTGCATAGTCTAGAAAATACAGATAAAGCTTCAGTTTTGTCTCTAATAAACATAACCCATGTAAATATAAAATAATCATCTACTACAACAAGCATATACCTCTTACTTTTAGGAGTTTGAACTCTCATAGGACCACACAAGTCCATATGCATAAGTTCTAAGGGTCTAGAAGTACTTACAATGTTCTTTGGCTTGAATGAGCTTCGGTTTGTTTAGCTTGTACACATGCCTTGCAAATCTCATCCTCGGAAAATTTTTGTGATGGTAATCCTCTTACCAATTCATTTGAGATGAGTTTATTCAAGGTGTGTATGCTAATGTGCCCAATCTTTCTATGCCAAAGCTCTGAATCTTACTTCAAGGCCTTGAGGCATTTTAACTTGTCTCCTGCAATACTGTTAGTACACACAGTGTAACACCCCCAATTTCCAGAGGAGCCGGAAACCGGTTGGTGCCCTCCGTACAGGGGATTTTACCCTTTCGTACAAGGAGTGGTAACCAAAAAAAAGTGAAAGGAAACATCCAACTACTGATTCATTACGATAAAAGTTTACAACGTTCGTGACTGGTTCCAAACTGGAAACCAAGTCTAACAAAATATTTTACATAAAAAGTGAGCTCTCCGATTAATTACTAACCCTACTGTTTGCATGAGAGAACTTGTTCGTGACCCCAGCGCGTTACCCCAAGCAACCAATCATAAACCTGCGGAGAATTTAAAAGAAACAAGGACGCAGTTTTTCGAGTATCAGTAAAAACTGAGTGAATAAACAACTTAGCATGTAAAACAGAGTGGCTGAGAAAGGTTACGGGGTTCCGTGTTTAAAATAGTTTGAAAAGTAACAGAGTATAAGTATAAACGTCATAGTAAAGACTTGAATTATTTTCAGAAACATAAGTACAACTAGAAGTGACGATTATCAGAGTCCTCCAAAAGTTGTTTCTAAATTGATAGTTGTTATGAGTAGCAAATTTGTTTATCGAGATATTCACACGTTTCCAAACGTGAAATGTTCTTGAAATAAGGATCTTGCACAAGCACTTAGTAAATCATAACACTGTAAATATCCAGTTTTCAGGTTTATGCACAAAAGAACCTTATAATTATATTCCGTGATACCGGGAGATCAGAGTTAGTATCTCTAGCCGACTAGGCGTACAATTGTGCCAACGAAGGACATTCATAGCCAAAAAAGGGCCTCCTTAACCAACTAAGGGTCTCCTTGACCAACTAAGGGCCTCCTTGACCAACTAAGGGTCTCCTTGTAATAATCAACTAGTTCTATTACAGACAATCTTTCGTTTTGCGTTGTTAACGAATTCTGATTTTGTGACATTTGAACAACAAGTTTTTTTCGACTTCGAGTACGGGTAGTAAAATGAGGATTTCAAATCAAGTGAGACATGTCAGACAAATGGAGAACAAATTACGGCATTTATTTTCAAATAAACAAGTAAATTGCATGAAAGAAATTGGCACGCAAGACTACGCATGCAGACTCACATATATATTTTGAGACAAGACATAAATCACGTTTTGACACGAAAGGAGACAAGTACGCAACGCTAAGCATGAATACTAATCGTGAGAGCCGAAGATACGCAAGCTGCACTACTGGTACACGACGCTTGGTTCTACTAATCAGCCTCTACAAACAAACACAGATAGTCCTAATCACAAGCAAGCTCAATCGGCAAACGTATGACGATGCACGTGTCCTACGTGATATGCAAGCGACAGCTCCAATCGGGTTTCCCCCAGGTAGTTATAAACCCCTAAACGATTTTAGGAAATTAAATTATAAATTTTAAGAAAACTTAACTATTTAATACTCTAATTACTAATACAATAAATATAAGAAAACTAGGGTTCTAAATGCACAATGAAAAATAATAGTTCCCATAGTTGTAAAAGAGTAACTTTTAATTAAGGAAATTATTTCGTAAGGTCTCACAATTACTATATATTTTCTAACTAATTTATTTTGGTATGAAAATAACAATATTTAATTAAACGAATTTTATTATGGAATAAAAAAACATTATTATTTATGATTATTTGATAAACTCACAACTTACTTAGATAAACGAAATTGAGGCTTATTTAATATCTAAAACCATACTATTTATAAATTACATAATTATACATATATAAACACTATATTTTTATGAAGTTATTTTTCATGAAAACAACTTGTAAATATTAAAAATTATAACTTAAGCTAATTCATAAAAAATATTACATTAAAAAGATGGTTTTATCTTATATATTAATTTAATATATAATATAGCAAGTTTTAGTAAGAGAGAAACAAATTAATTAAAAACTAATTTTATTAAATAAAACAGACTTAGGTTTAATATATAATATAGCAAGTTTTAGTAAGAGAGAAACAAATTAATTAAAAACTAATTTTATTAAATAAAACAGACTTAGTATACTACGAGTAGTTCACCCAAAGTTTCATGAAGTACGATTAATTTCTCACCAAGTTTCCGAAAAGACAACCAAGACCCCCTATCCAAAACACACGGTAAACACATATTCCACCCAATGCTAGCTTGATCAACTCATGAATTCAAGCAACGAAAACTCAACTTTGATGATTAAAAACAAGTAAGGAAGTGACTCGGAGGTTACCCACGCGAAGAACGACGAAAAATAGTGGAGAAACAAGGCGGTTCGAGTTCGCCGCGGCGGGTTCGGCGGCGGCGATCGACGGGACTGCTCCTGCTACCTTCGGGATTGGTTTAGAGGCTCCTCTTGGTCCTCGGGTGCTCGGGAACGCGAAGAGAGTGACGAAACGGTCTGGGTGTCGCCCGAGTTGTTGGGCCCGAACTCGTCGCCGAAAATAATGGCGACGGCGGCGATGGTTGTTGTCTCTGCTTATGAGGCTGCTTCTTCTGCTGTTGCTAATGGTTCTAGGTGCTCAGGCGAGCTCAAAGAGAGGGAGAGACAGGGCAGAGAGTTTAGGGGGAGAGGGGTCGCAGGTGGTGGTGTTTGGCGGTGATGTTGGTGGTCGGTGGTTGTGGTGTCGGGGTTGGTTGTGGGGGTTGTTTCTGGGTTTATTTCTTCGACAAAAACAGAGAGAAAGAGAGCGGGGAGAGATGGAGATGAGATGCAGATAGGTGGAGGGAGAAGTGGAGGTGACGGTGGTGGCGATGGAGGTACGGGTGGTGGTGATGGTGGCTTCGGTGGTGATGTTCCTTCTGGTTTTTACTTCGGGGAAAACAGAGAGTAGAGGTAGGAAGGGAGTAGAGGAGATTCAGGTGGTAGTGGTGTTGGGTTGATGGTGATTCGTTGGTGGCTTCGGTGATGTTGTTGGCTGAGTTTGCCGAGAGGGAGGAGGGAGGAGTTGTCTATGTTGTTTAGGGTTGAAGAAAAGGAGTAGGAGAAGTAAAGGTGAGTTGATGGGAGAGGATAGGTGGTAGAGTAGGCTAGCTGGAGAGGAGGCACGCCTGGTGTGGGTTGAGGCGGCCGAAGGAAAAAAAAAATGGCAGGGGGGAAAGGATGAGATTTGATGGGAACGAGAAAAAGATTCAGCGTGGCGGAGTCACAATTTTACGCGGTGACTCGATACGCGACGAGAAAGTTAAAACGCGACAAATAATCTATATGCTGCGTAAATCTACTGCGCGGCGAAAATTAATACACGATAATAAATTTGGCGCTCGGTAACTAGTTAATACGAAAACAAATTAATAAAAAGTTTGCGGCTTAAAACTAGTTTGACTAATAAAAATAAATAAATAAATAAAATTGAATGACCAACGTAAAAACGGCGTTCGACAAAGAGAAGCGAAAGCTGACTAGTTAACAAAATTTTGACTGATAAAGTGAAACGCTTTGTCAAAATAATTTCTGCCCGGTGTTATTCAAAGAAATTCGAATGTTACAATTTATGAAAACTTATTAATGTATATTTTCAAAGTTATCTAAACAATAAATCTAAAATTTATATCAAATTTATTATTTAAAGTAACAAGGTATTGTTTAAAAGTAACGTTATAAGGATAAGCTCATTTAAAAAAAAAAAACAATTGTAAGCAAATAATTTATCACTACGCTATCACACATATTATAATATTGAACTAATATTTTGTCACATTTATGAAAGTCGAAACGTCATGTCGTATTAATAAAACACCCCTAGAATAAAATAATACGGGTTGTTACACACAGCATATAGATTGTATGCTCTAGGAGCAGTAAGTATGCAATCTGCAGATTTCTCATCTTGCACAGCACATTTCTCTTTGTCAAATACAGCTTTATAACCTTTATCACATAAATGAGAAATACTAAGCAGGTTATATTTAAGTCCATCCACAAGATAAACGTCAGAGATCGAGTTGGTAGAACCATTACCAATACTACCTATAGCAATAATATTGCATTTTGCTTTGTCACCGAGTGTAATTGTTCCTCCATATTTCTCTGTGAGCTCAGTAAAAAGAGACTTCTTTCCACTCATATGTCTGGAACAACCACTGTCTAATATCCATTTCTGATCCTTCAAGGCCTTGGTGACATCCTGCAAAATTAAATCGTTGCCTCAACAGGCTGTTAAACCAAGTGCAGAACTTTGGGTCATACTCAGAGTCAGCCATGTTGGTTGGTCTAATTCCTTTTGGAACCCAAATCAGCCTAACCTGGCCCTTAAGCTGATAAGGATAAGTGTTTCTCAGAATATGAGGTTCTGAACCCTAAAACAAACACATCTCCATGCGTCTTGATCTTTTGGTCCATCCTTCGTAGTCATGTGGAATGCTCCATGCTCCATGCTCCATCTTTTGTGGCTTCATTGGCTTTGGGCTTCTTTTTCTTCAATCTTGGCTAACATCTACTCTATCTAGTACTAGCTAACAACTACACTAAATAAAATAAATCTCACAAGTTGAGAAAAAATGGCACGCAGCCCATAAAACCCTAATTAATTATTACAATTAATTGATCAGCTCGCAGGCCGTAAAACCAAACCACAAAATTCAACATCCACATCAAACCACATCCTAAGGCCATATCCAATCACCATGCGATTTGCACATAAACAGTTAAAATCCCATTTTAACGCGCTTGGTCAATTTTAATTGATTTTAGGATTTCTAGGGTTAAAACGGTCCATGGGCCCAACAATCAAATTGCCCGGGCCCAATAAGGTGAACCACAAGGCCCTAGGGCCGGGCCGGCCCAAAACCCACAAGCCTAGGCCGCGGGTTAGGGCCGCCCGGCCCCTAGGGCGGCCAAGCTTGGGTGGCAGGCAAGGGAGGCGGTCCCTAGGGGGGCCGAACCTCCTTATGGGAGTTGTTTCCAAAACAACTCCCTTGCTTGGTGCCCAAGTTTGGTTGTTTCCTTGTTTTGGGAGAACTCCTTCTTCCCCAAGGATGCCCAAACCCTAGATCTAAGATCCTAAATTTCTCAAACTCACCAATTCATGCATCCAATGCAAAAATTGGATCTTGTTATGATTAATTATTGACAAATTGCATCCCATTCTTGATTTGTCTTGTTTTACGCGATAAACAATCAATTTAAGGTGTAAAACAACTAAAACGTAACACATAAACCACGTTTATGCTCTACAACCTGGCTCTGATACCACTGTAGGGTTTTGATTCATGGATGCGCAACGGAAACACAAACAATCATAAACCATGCAAAACCCTCCAAGGATCACAAGTCAAGAGACATAACGATGGTAAAGGAAGAAATCAATAACACACCTTAGGGTTCTCCTTTGATGACTTCAAACGCGAATAGTGTCACGTCTCTACGGTTGATCCACGCCTAGAGGTGAGATCTAGATCTTCCAATCCTTGGTGCTAGCCCGGAAAGAGGAAGAGGATGAAGAAACACGCAAAACGAGGCAAGCCAAAGTGGGCGGCACCCCTTTAGGCCGTCGGGTGGCGCGGCAATCCCAAGGGGGGTTCGGCCCCTTTGTGGGATTTCTCACACTCTCCTTTTCTCTCCCACTCACTTATGTTATGAGCATTAGTGTGGGAAGGAAGGAAGGAGCATCATTTATATAGTCCAACAACTCCTTGTTAACTACCTAAAGACCCTATTCTAGTCCTACTAGAATTCGGATTAGTCCCCTTTTGCAAAAAATAGTCCTTATCATGTCAATACATGGATTAGTTCTATTTGCAAATTAATCCTAATCATGTCTCTACATGAATTAGGCCACCTTGGCATACCCTAATCATGTCTATACATGGATTAGTCCAACTTGCATATTAGTCCTACTAAGTTAGCAATTGTTGCGATTTGATCCTTTTAATTAATTAATCATATTAATTAATTATTTCCCATGTCTAGTTCACCCCTATATGGCGTGTGACCCCATAGGTTCTATTTAGTTGGTAGTAACAATTTACTAATATGGAGCGGCCTCTAGCAAGACATCCATTCTATCCAACAAATAGAATAGTCATCATGACAAACCTTGTGCAAGTAATTGTCTCATCCCTTTGTCCCAATATCCGGATTGGACACGAGACATACAGGTCACACTCGTATATCCAATCCATAGTTTCTCGATCCTCGGATTAGCCATATTCGTGCAAATAACATCAATATCCCATATTGATTTATTTGAGTCTGGCCAGACATTTTATAAGCACTATCCCTCGAGTGGCCTAGGATATTTGCTCCCGTTATGTGGGAGGGACAAATTCTATCTACGTCCACTACAATCTCTAAGCTTGCTTCTTATTGTATCCAGTACACGCCTTTATAACTACCCAGTTACGGTGTAGCATTTAACGCTACCAAAATCACAATAATCCACAACTAGAATATCTAGTGACTTCAAGTCTAAGGATGACAATACCGTTGCACCGCAAGAAGCGCTTGTGACTTAACATAACGTGTATGTAGCCTTCTCGGAGATGGGTCAATCCAGTATGCCATTACTCCTAATGCATACCCATGTGTTGGATCATGATATCACCGTATCAATCCAACCCCATACTAGTCTATAGATGATTGTCCTATTAATCATTATAATCAACTAGGGATATTTAAGAATATAACACTTATATTCTAAGGACATCATTCATGTTTAACATATCTCCATATCGATAACATAATGAATCGTAAATCCATAAATGTCACAATTAATTGATTGCCTCTAGGGCACAATTCCAACAATTTTATCCACATCCACTACGATCTCTAAGCTTTCGTCTTATTGAATCCGGTACACGCCTTTATAACTACCCAGTTACGGTGTAGCGTTTGACGTTACCAAAATCACAAGAATCCACAACTAGAATATCTAGTGACTTCAAGTCTAAGGATGACAATACCATTTCACCACGAGAAGCGCTTGTGACTTAACATAACGTGTATGTAGACTTCTCCGAGATGGGTCAATCCAGTGCGCCATTACCCTTAATTCACACCCATGTGTTGGATCATGATATCTCTATATCAAACCAACCCCATACTAGTCTATGGATGATTGTCCTATTAATCATTATACTGGAATAGGTATATTTAAGATAAACAACACAATTTTAAATCTAAGGAATTCATTATATTAAATATCTAATAAATAATACAATGAATTTTCTAGCCAAAATAAATTCATATTAAACTAGATTGCCTATAGGGAATCTATTCAAACAGTCTCCCACTTGCACTAGAGCAAATCCGACGCATCTCGTATGCCCATGCTCCTAGTGTGCCCTTCATGCTTCCACTGAACAAGCGGCTTTGTAAGTGGATATGACAGATTCTCATCTGTAGGAATCTTGCATATCTGAATGTCTCCTCTATCGATAATATCTCGAATCAGATGGAACTTCCTGAGCACGTGCTTGGATTTCTGGGGTGACCTGGGATCCTTTGATTGCGCGATCGCCCTAGTGTTGTCACAGTACAACTCAACAGGATCCGCAATGCTAGGAACCACACCAAATTCAGAAACAAAATTTCTGATCCAAACAACTTCCTTTGCTGCGCCATTTGCAGTAATGTACTCAGCCTCTGTTGTAGAATCAGCTACGGTCTCTTGCTTGGAACTCATCCAGCTCACCGCTGCTCCATTCAGGCAAAACACATATCCCGATTGTGATCTAAAGTCATCGCTGTCGGTTTGGAAGCTTGCATCCGTGTAACCCCTTACACGCAACTCCTCACCGCCAAATATCAAGAAAGCATCCTTAGTTCTTCTCAAGTACTTTAGGATGTTCTTGACTGCAATCCAGTGACTCTCACCTTGATTGGATTGTTATCTTCTTGTCATACTCAAGGCATATGACACATCTGGTCTAGTAAATAACATGGCGTACATGATATATCCTATGGCCGAGGCATAGGGAATTATACTCATGCGTTCCTTCTCAATCTCATTGGAAGGACAACCGCTCTTTGAAAGAGTGATTCCCTGTGACATGGGCAAGAATCCCTTCTTGGAATCTTGCATGTTGAACCGTTTCAACACCTTGTCAATATATGTACTCTGACTTAGGCCTAGCAGTCTCTAAGATTTATCTCTATAGATCTTTATACCGAGTACATAGGATGTTTCCCCTAAGTCCTTCATTGAGAAACACTTCCCTAGCAATCTTTAACAGATTACAGCATGGGAACGTCGTTTACAATAAGCAGTATGTCATCCACATATAAGACCATAAAAGCTACAAAGCTCCCATGAACCTTCTTGTAGACACAAGACTCATCTTCGTTTCTGATGAAGCCAAACTCTTTGACTACTTCATCAAAACATCGATTCCAACTCCTAGAAGCTTGCTTCAATCCATAAATGGATCGTTGCAGCTTACAGACTTTGTTGGCTTGTTTTGGATCTTCAAAACCCTCCGGATGTATCATATACACGTCCTCGAGGATATTCCCATAAAGGAATGTTGTTTTGACATCCATCTGCCATATCTCATAGTCGTAGTATGCTGCAATTGCAAGTAGGATTCGGATGGATTTGGTCATTGTGACTGGTGAAAAAGTTTCATCATAGTCAATACCGTGAATCTGTCTGAATCCTTTAGCCACCAATCGGCCCTTATAGGTAATCACATTACCATCCATGTTGATCTTCTTCTTGAAGACCCACTTGCACCCTATGGGACGCGCCCCTTCGGGTGGTTCCACCAAAGTCCATACTTTGTTGCTATACATGGATCCCATCTCGGATCTCATGGCTTCTAGCCACTTCTGAGAGTCTGGCCCTTTCATAGCCTCTTCATAGGTAGTAGTCTCATCATCTATGAGCATTGTGTCACCAGAATCGGTCACGAGAAGTCCAACCTCTCGGGTTCCAGGCGCACTCTACTAGATCTACGAAGCTCTTGTCTTACCTGAACAGGTTGTTCCACAACTGCTTGTGGTTCCTGTTCATGTTCCATAATTGGTTCAGTGATTTGTGGTTCTTGAATCTCTTCAAGTTCTACAATCCTCCCACTTGCTTGTTTAGCGATAAACTCTCTTTCTACAAACAAGCCGGTCCGAGCAACAAACACTTTGTTCTCGGTTGGATTTTAGAAGTAGTAGCCTTTAGTTTCCTTAGGGTACCCCACAAACTTACACTTATCCGACTTTGGCCCTAGCTTGTCTGATTGTAAACGTTTTACATAGACATCGCAGCCCCAAATCTTCATGAACGAAAGTGTGGGACGCCTCCCACTCCACATCACATGTGGCATCTTCATGACTGATTTAGATGGAACACGGTTAAGGTGAAAGCTGCACTTAATAGAGCATAGCCCCAAAATGATAATGGAAGATCGGTTTGACACATCATAGATCGAACCATATCTAATAGGGTCCGATTCCTCCTCTGAGACTCGCCATTCCATTGTGGCGTTCCGGGTAGAGTGAGTTGGGACACGATCCCACACTCTCTAAGATAGTCGTCAAACTCTTGGCTCAAGTATTCTCCTCCACGATCCGATCGTAGAGCCTTAATACTTTTGCCAAGTTGTTTCTCAACTACACTTTTGAATTCTATGAAACTTTCAAAGGATTCGGATTTGGCCCTCATAAGGTACACAAATCCGTATCTATTGTAACCATAAGTAAATGTAATGAAGTAGACGTAACCACCCCTGCAGGTGTGGCAAATGGTCCACACACATCAGTATGTATGAGCGCCAATTGCTCACTAGTCCTCTCACATTTCTTATTGAAAGGGGACTTTGTCATTTTTCCCAATAAACAAGCCTCACATGTCTCATATGATTCAAAATAAAATGAGTCTAGTAGTCCATCCTTATGGAGTTTCTCGTTTACATGGCCTAAACAACAGTGCCATAAGTAAGCAGGATTTAAATCATGTATTTTAATCCTCTTGGTTTTAATGTTGTAGACGGGATTGCTTAGATCAAGGACATACAGTCCATTAAATAATTGCGGACTACAATAGTGAATATTTTTAAAATAAAAGGAACAACAATTGTTCTTTATTGAAATAATAAAACCTTCCTTGTCCAAAAAAGAAATAGATATAATGTTTCTGCTCATAGCAGGCACAAAATAGTTATTACTTAATTATAAAACTAATCCTGAAGGCAGAGATAGCTCGCACACGCCCACGGCCAACGCAGCAACTTTTGCTCCATTCCCAACGCGCAGATCTATCTCCCGTTTAGCCAATCTTCTACTTCTCTTTAGATCCTGCACATTTCGACAAATGTGAGATCCTTATCCAGTATCTAATACCCATGTTGTAGAGACAATTAAATTGACATCTACAAAAAAAATACATAGTGGTGGTGGAATTACTATTCCAAGCCTCTTGTCCTCCAAATATTTTGGGCAGTTCCTCCTCCAGTGTCCAGGCTGACTACAGTAGTGACACTCACTTTTAGTCACACCTTGAGCAATGCCACCAACAGGCTTAAGGGCAGGTTCCTCGGACTTGGCAACTGACTTGCCTTTGCCCCTTGAGGATGAGGCAAACCTTTTGCCCTTTCCATTCTGCACCATCATAATGGTCTTGCCCTTACCCTTGTTGATTCTTTGTTCAGCTGTCCTCAACATATTGAGAAAATCTGTCAGTGGTTTCACGATCTCGTTCATGTTTTAGTTCATGACTAATTTTCCGTAACTATCGGGCAACGATTGCAACACGAGATCAGACCGGAAACCCTAGTCGGGCGAGATTCTCCAAGTACCCGATTATACGGAGTACATGGGGTCCCACCGGGTTCCCTTTTGCTATATGACACTTGAACAATGCCTTAGAGACCTCATACCTCTCAACCCTCTCCTGCTCTTAGAAGAGCTGCTTCAGATGCTCGATCATATCGACAACATTCATGTTTTTGTGTTGCTTCTGAAGCTCAAAAGTCATGGTGCATAGCATAAGGCAGGCCGCATCATTAGCCTCATCAACACGCTTTTAATACGCCTTTAGGGCTGCATGGGTATTGTTCTCTGGACCTGCTAGAATTCGCTCCTCTATTGCGTACAGTTTCTTCTCTTGCTTGAGAACGATTCTCAAGTTTCTGTACCAATCAAGGAAGTTGGTTCCAGAGAGCTTGTCCTTCTCAAGGACATATTGTAGGAAATGTTGAGAACTCGAAGAGTAGTTTGCCATTTGGAATTCTACAAAAAGGAAAATAAGCAAGTTTTAGTATTTGTGAATTTTTGACTATATTCAATAATGGCTAGTTTATCAAACATAGCTCCCACTAATTTTCTACGGATTAATAACCCTTAAGATATTAATGTGGAAAATATCCTTATATTTTCTAGTGGGCCAAGATCCATGTTTCATCTCCTTATGAGCTTGTTTTGGCAAGTCACCCATAATTTGACTACTTTTGGTAGGAACAATTACAATTGCATCCCTTACGCAACTCTTGGTTCAATTGGGGAAATAACTCCTTATTTATCCATCCGCATGGATAATCCCAATTGATTGTCTCTAGGTTTTAATCCCATTAAACACCTAGTTGCGCCCAACCTCTTAATTAAACAATTTGCACACGAGGTGTGCCATCGCACCACATCATTATTAACCAAGTCGCCATGCTTTGGCACGCACGATCTTGGGAAATCATGATGATGATGAGTGTTTAAATAACGAGAAGACAAAAACGCAATATTTGAATTTTGAGGAATTTTTCAATTCAATTTTAATTGTTTTGTTGATCTATGTATTTGAGTTTGGGCACAACTCCAAATAATAGATCCGGGTTGTCTAATTATCTTATTATCCTTATTGCATGCATCATCCATACACCAACCACAAAATAATAAGACTATAAAATAAACAACCACAAAAAAAAAAAAAAAAAACGTGATGTGAATATGGCCTTTTCTAGACTAAGATAATTCCAAGCCAATGGAATTATCTATGAACCCTAAAAGCAAACACATCTCCATGCGTCTTCATCTTTTGGTCCATCCTTCATAGTCATGTGGAAAGCTCCATGCTCCATCTTTTTGTCTTCCCTTGGCTTTGGGCTTCTTTTCTTCATTCTTGGCTAACAATCTATTCTATCTAGCACTAGCTAACAACTATACTAAATAAAATAAATCTCACAAGTTGAGAAAAAAATGGCTCGCGGGCCATAAAACCCTAATTAATTATTACAATTAATTAATCAGCTTGCAGGCCGTAAACCAAACCACAAAAATAAACAGTCATACCAAACCACATCCTAAGGCCATATCCAATCACCATGCGATTTGCACATAAACAGTTAAAATCTAATTTAACGCTTTGGCCAATTTTAATTGATTTTAGGATTTTTTAGGGTTAAAACGGTCCATGGGGCGCAACAATCAAATTGCCCGGACCCCAAAATAGGACCGCCAAGGCCTTGGGCCGGCCGGCCCCTAGCCAACACGGCTAGGCCGCGGGCAAGGGCTGCACCGGCCCCTTGGACGTCCCTTGCTTGGGCGGAAAGCAAGGAGGGGCGGTCCCCTAGGGGGGCCGAACCTTCTTTGGGAGTTGTTTCCAAAACAACTCCCTTGCTTGGTGCCCAAGTTTGGTTGTTTCCTTGTATGAAAGAACTCTCTCTTTCCATAGGATGCCCAAACCCTAGATCTAAGATCCTAAAATTTCTCAAACTCACTAATTCATACATCCAATGCAAAAATTAGGTCTTTTTATGATTGATTATTGACAAATTGCATCATATGCTTGATTTGTCTTGTTTTACGCGATAAACAATAAATTTAAAGCGTAAAACTATCAAAACGTAACACATAAACCACGTTTATGATCTACGACCTGTGGCTCTGATACCTGTAGGGTTTTGATCATGGATACGCAGAGGAAAAACATAAATTATCCATGAAATACCCTCCAAGGATCACAGGAGAAGAGACATAACGATGGTAAGGGAACAAATCAAGTTACGCACCTTAGGGTTTCTCCTGTGATGACTTGTAACGTGAATTGTGTCACGTTCTCTATAGTTGATCCACACCTAGAGTTGAGATCTAGATCTTCCTTATCCTTTGTGCTAGCCCGGAATGGAGGAAAAGGAAGAAGAAATCACGCAACCCGACGCAACCAAGAGGTGGCGTCCTCCTTGTTTGGCCGACGGGTAGGGGGCGGCGGCATGGGGGGCTTTCGGCCTTCCTTTCTTTCTTGCTCTCTCTCCTTTTTTCTCTCTCACTCAAGTTATGAACTAAAGGCTCATAAGTGTGGGAAGGAAGGAATGAGCATCCTTTATATAGTCCAACAAATCCTTTCCAACTACCTAAAGGACCTATTCTAGTCCTACTAGAATTCGGTTTAGTCCCTTCCCTTCAAATTAGTCCTACTAAGTTTGCAAGGTGTTGCAAAGTGATCCTTCTAATTAATTAATCCTATTAATTAATTCCCAAATCTAGTTCAACTCTATATAGCGTGTGACCCCATAGGTTCTATCTAGTTGGTAGCAACAATTTGCTAATATGGAGCGGTTTCTAGCAAAACATCCACTCTAGCCAACTAATAGAATAGTCATCCGACAGACCTTGTACAAGTAATTGTCTCATCCCTTTGTCTCTTTATCCGGTTTGACACGAGACATACAAGTCACACTCGTATATCCAATCCATAGTTTCTCGGTCCATCGGAATAGCCTTATTCGTGCAAATAACATCAATATCCTATATTGATTTATTTGAGTTTGGCCAGACATTCTATAAGCACTATCCCTCGAGTGGCCTAGGATATTTGCTCCCGTTATGTGGGAGGGACAAATTCTATCTACGTCAACTAAGATCTCTAAGCTTGCTTCTTATTGTATCCGGTACACGCCTTTATAACTACCCAGTTACGGTGTAGCTTTTAACGGTACCAAAATCACAATAATCCACAACTAGAATATATAGCGACTTCAAGTCTAAGGATGACAATACCAATGCACCACGAGAAGAGTTTGTGACTTAACATAACGTGTATGTAGCCTTCTCGGAGATGGGTCAATCCGGTGCGCTATTACCCTTAATGCACACCCATGTGTTGGATCATTATATCTCTATATCAATCCAACCCATACTAGTCTATAGATGATTGTCCTATTAATCATTATACTGGACTAGGGATATTTAAGATAAACAACACAATTGTAAATCTAAGGACTTCATTTTATTAAATATCCAAGAACGAATACAATGAATGTTCTAGCCAAAATAAATTCATACTAAACTAGATTGCCTCTAGGGCATCTATTCCAACATTTAGACTCTTGAAGTTTCTTAGTCAAAGAACAGATTTGTTGTTCTAAATCCTCTGAATGAGTCTTTAGATCAACATACCTTTCTGTTAAGAGAGTGTTTTGATCAACAATTTCTTTTATATGCGCCTTCAAGGCTTTGAATCTACTGTCCAAGGCCTTGTCATTTTCAATTTTTGTCTTAGAAACTTCAATAGTCTTATTGGTGAAAACCAAGTCCAAGTTTTCTTTTACCTGCTCATGAACTTTAACCTTTAAATAAGCAATCTCATTTCTATAACTTTCCTCATTTAAAAACATGCTCTTTAGAATTTCAGGAAGTACATCAGAAGGACTAGCAAGAAATTTTTTTTACCATTTCCTCAATGTGTCTGTCTGAAGATTTTTCTTCATCATGTTTAGCCATGAAGCATAAATTTGCTTGTTCTTCTTCAGTGTCTGAATCACTTGATGAATCATAATCACTCCATGAGGCCATCATTGCTTTCTTCCTCCTGTTGTCATTGTCTTTCATTTGAAAGTTGTTGTTCTTCTTCTTTTATGGACAATCCCTTACTAAATGATCTGCATCACCACATTCAAAGCATTTCATTACTTTAGATTTATGTGACTGTGATGAAGACTTACCTTTGTAATCCTTGCTCCTTGAAGGTCTTGATCTCTCTCTGTTGTAGTCTTTGTTTCCAAAGTTTTTCTTCTTCTTGAGAATCCTGGCCAAGGCCTTGGAGATCAATGCTAAAGCCTCTTCATCATCATGCTCATCTTCAGTCTCAAGGCTTTGAGATTTTTCATTGTATTTATCCTTGATGGCTTGATTCTTGATGTTTTCACTCAGATCACCTTCTACATCTTTCATAAACATCTCATGAGTGAGCAGCTTTCCTTGTAGATCATCTAGCTGAAGAATACTTAAATCATGAGCTTCCTCAATAGCTGTTGTCTTTGGTTCCCACTTAGCTTTTGGCAAACTTATCAAAATCTTCCTGACTTTTTCCTCATCTGAGAAGCTTTTTCCCAATGACTCCAGGTTGTCACCACATCAGTGAATCTTTTGAACATCTCCTTGATAGTTTCATCTGAGTTCATCTTAAATAGCTCATATTGCCTCAGAAGTATGTTAATCTTGGTCTGTTTGACTTGACTTTTTCTTTCATATGTTACAACAAGTTTGTCCCATACTTCATTGTCACTCTGTTGAACTCATCTGCATTAAGAGCACAGTATAACAGATTCATAGCCTTATAATTTTTAGATACCTTTTCCAGTTCAGTAACTGAGAGATTTTCCTCAGACATGATGCATCTAACTCCATCAATGGTAGTGAAATACTCATGAGGACCATTCTGAATTATTGACCACAATTTCATGTCTTAATCTATGATGAACATATTCATCAATGCCTTCCTGTGCATGAAGTTGTCACCACAGAACAATGGTGGTCGGTTTGCTACCCTTCCTTGAGAGAAGCCACCATCTCCTACATTACTCATAGTCACAAGATTGTTAGATCTATTGTAGTGACCCAAGCTCTGATACCAATTGAAAGTTTGTAATGTAGTCTAAATACATGACCAAAATACTTTAGAGGGGGGGGGGGGTTGAATAAAGTATGGGAACTTTTTTGCTAAAACACAAAATCTAACTAAGTGATGCAAGTACAAGACATAAATGTCAAGGCATTGAGATTTTGTAAGACTGATCAGAAACTTCTTAAGTGTAAAAGAAAGTTTCAAGGCCCTGAACTAGTACCAGCTTTAAATAGTTTGTAAACCCTAATTTGAACTAGATCTCTTGCAAGAATAAATGGCTAAGCCATAAAGTAAATAACACTGAGCAATTTACTGAGTTCAGCCCCAATGGAACTAATCTCAGACTGAGGGGTCTAATCCCACCACGATTGGGCAAACACTTCTTATTACTCACACAGAAACAACCATAGATCTTCAAGCCTAAGAGAAATCCCTCACACCTATACAGCTTGTGGTTCCAAACGTATCTAGTATCAGCTACTAACTGTTGAGCTAACAATAACCTCATGTTGTTCATTTGAACAACCAACCACTAGGTTTTGTGAGGTATAAGATATACAAAAGATAAGCAGATTTAAGTACAAAAAGAGAAGAACACAATAGAAGAATCAGCTGTTAAAGCCTGGATGTGTTCTTCAGGAATACTGGAATGATTGATCTTATGAAAGCACTTGATTGAAGCTTGATGAGGATTGATGATCTGATCTTCCACGAATGTACCTCTCATTATTTTCCTTTGATTTCTGTTTTCTGTAAGCTGCTCTGTGTCTTTCAAATTCAAACCAGCTTTTATCTACTTCCAGCAACTGAATGAGAGATTTTAGGATCTCTGTTCCTGCAAATCCTCATCCTTTCAAACTGCAATTCAAAACAGCTCTGAGTAGATATCCGTTGGAGTTTGTTGTGATAAGATTGCACATTTGAAAAACCTGCAATAACATCAAGCACAGCAACAAACAAAATCCAAATTCATAACAGCATTAAGTCTGTTTGGATATTCAGTTTCTGAATAAAACTAAATCAAATAAATAAGTCATAAACGTGATTACCAAACAATCATATAAACCAACACAAAACAATTTAAGAATTGCAAAAGTATTTAAACAATTATAATAACAAAGATCAAAAACTGCAAGAGAGAATCAAGTTATGTCTGTGAAAACTGTCAGCAGCTCAAGGCATATCTCAAGGCCTTAGAGCTCTGAGCATTCTTCACAGCTTTTCAAACAGTAACACCATATTTCTTGATTTACTCCAATTATGATATCTGCAATATGTTAGATATATAAGAAACAAATAACAAGAATATTTGACCACCTGCAACACAAGATTGTCAGAACACATTTCATAAGAAAGTAACTGTCAAGGCTTTGAGGCTTTGATCAATATCTCAAGGCCTTGGAGCCTTCAAGACTTACATAATCTTTGTCTTTCATCACTCTAAAGATGACTTCCCAAAAAACACTTAGAAGTCTTGAATCAACATAATTGCAAGGCAATTCCAAGTTCAACATTTGTCCTTGGACTTTTTCATCCATTAAGGGATCATCTATTTGAGTTAGAGGCGGCGATGATGATATTTGTGCGTAGTTCTAATGCATATGTCACTCACTGCACTAAAATATGGGCTAATACAGCGGTTTTAGATATCTGCAACCAACGTAGGAAAATCTATTATGTCTTGTGACATAAGCGTTGGAGTAATGCTTTTCAGCCAAAATGTACGAGTTATGCACTCAAAGACATTACTTATGCCTTATGATTTAAGCGTTTGAAACATATGAATTAATGGTTCTTGATAATTAATGGTGGCCCACTATGTCACTTATCAAATCGTACATATTTGAATGTCTGTTGGAATACCCATTATTCCTTAACCATCCTATTAGCGTTTAACCTTTACTACCACCACTAATCCCATTAACCATCACGTTTCTCAACTTCTCCTACTGAAACCCCCAATTTCCTCTGGTACCCCGACCTCGAGTAACTACCGAATTTTACAAATACCATGATATGTTCCAAACAAGTCCCGCATTCCCAGACTCGTATACTTATGTTCCATGCATTTTCTGATTCTTCTGTAGCAATTATATATTTTTGAAAAGATGGAATCATCAAGAAACTCATCACATGACTTAAGAAAATATGGAGGGGGCTCCAACAAGGAGGGTACCGGGGTGAAGTTTTATCAAGAGAGTCGAACATCGGTAGTTTCAAAAACCATTTCTGTTCCCGCTCCTTTAATTCCCTCTACAAGATCATAAATGATGCAAATATGATCTGTTCGAAGCCCACCACAGGAAGGAATCTAGATCATCGGAGGATCAAATCACTTGGAGAACTACCGAGATCAAGATGATGGTAAGTTAGGAGGATGCAAAAATGGAGGGTCTCCATCTTCAAAACAATAAGATGATGTAGGTATATCCAAAACTGAGTAGGGACCTGATGTGCATGGCACAATTTCCGACAGGAGCGGAAGGTACACAGCTGGTATATATGAAGTACACAAATGCCAAGTGGTTGATATAGTACTCTGAAAGTATGCATCCCTCTGCATTGGAGTACCTCCAGACTCTCCTGCAAAAAAGGAGGATCCTTGGCAATAGAGGAAAGCCAGATGCACATTATAAAAGATTACAAACTAATGGGTGATTGAAAGGCAGAAAGAATAAGAGAAAGGATGGTAAAGGTGGAGACGGTCCAACTTAATTACCATGTGAAGTTTCTCCTCTGAAACTACCGGACTGCTGGTGGTCTGCTTTCAGAAGAAAATTTAAAGACGTGATTAATAGACATGGACCGATTATCATTAAAATTATAAAAACAAGAGTGTCTAGTGAGAGTGCTCAGAACAAGTGGGCCTCCCTTAGCTTTGACATGTGCTTTGTTGCCGACCCAAGCGGTTATGGGGGTGTACTATGTTAATGTGGGATACTACTTACGTGGAATGTGATGTCATTATCATGTCTTAGAAAGAGATCCATGTCCCAATTCAGGTACCTTACCTTCACTCTTCTACCATGTTACTTGTTTATATTGTGTATATGATTGTCGTGTTTCATTCTGGTTATCCAAGTCACAGTGTCGTAAATATCTTATCTCAATGCAGGCATGAGGGATTTAGCTTTCTCAGAACCCCATCTTCACCGTGAGCATAGGCACACCAAGAAAGTCGCTCATTCCCTTGCCAAGAACAATGTTTCTTTTTAAGAATTTTCTAGTATTGATGTGATCTCCACTTTCTGTTTGAGCTCTTATTTTTTTAATGATTGGGTATCGGTTTCTCCTGATTTTATGAAGTGTTTGGTTCATGAGGACTATACGTAGGGGCATGTTCCCCCTTTAAACAAGAATTTCTTAGAATCCTTAATTTCATGATGGATGAGTTTTCGTGTCATCATCAACGTGCTGTAATTGTAATTCGGTTCTTTAGTCAGGTGAAAATTTTCTTCTCCTTAGCTTCATTCACTTCAACCACACACTGTTCTGAGACAAGTTGGTGAAACCCCAAAGAACGAAAACCTTAGGTTCCATTATGAAGATCAAATCGAAATATCGATTTGGAAAACTTTGAATTTATAGAGAATTTAAAGAATTGAGAGTGTTCTTGAGATTCAATGGTGCTTGACCCGAATGAGGGAGATAGGGGGTATGTTTACGATGTTTGGCATATGTATGAGGCAAAATACCAAAATGTCATTTTTTGATAAACTTCCGCATCCCAACAGCCAACCAACTCATATGAAATGCTAGGCAACTCGTGCGAGTTGCAGTAGTTCGCACGAGGCGAAGAGGGGTTTTGCAAATCTTCTGAGTTGGATGATGGAATTCAGGCTAACTGCCAAGTCGTGCGAGGAGCAGAGAGGGGTTTCCAACTCGTGCAACTTGGGGTTGGCTGAAATTTTTAAGTGTTGTGCTTAATATCATCTTCATTCTAGTTTTCAATCTCCGACTTTGATGCGAGCATATTTGGTATCACCAGAAAGGTTCTGAAATAAAGATTGTTATTCCAATGTTATCATCCCTTATCCTCGAGTGATTCTTCTAATTCTTACCTCTTGAATTTCATGCTATTTCACTTTCTCGATTTTCCTACCTTAATATTTCGTGCACATCAAGAAGGGGGATCTCGAGCTGCCTCGCCATCTAAATTCCTGCACAAACTCATTCAAATTATTAGTATCACCCTTTCTCCCCCCCCCTAAACTTTTATTGAAACATAATTTATAAAAAATTGAACTATATTATATTAGTCTACTCATAGGTTAGGTTGTCTATCAAAAAGCACATTGTAATTTACGATGGACAACCCGACCTAATTACACTTTCCTAATATATTTCCTACAATACTTCAGGTAAAGAGCACATTGAAACCTCGAAGGAGGCTTTCTGAGAGTCACAACCTCATGACCATTTTCAAATACCGGTTGAAGTGTTGTCAGAGCACCCCTCTCTCATCTGATGAATGCAAGTTCCTCCTCAATTCGCTTTGCAATATTCGATAGAGGATGGATGTGTCATTCATTCATGAAATGGATTGATTAAATCATCATTAACTCCACATACATGCCCTGATATATAGCGGGAAAAGCTTGACATCTTCCGTGGTGAGTGAAGTTCCAACATTTCTTACACTATCTAGATCTCATATCCCTTCTCTTAGCTGCGCTTAATGAGGTTCCACAAAAAGGCATACTTTTTCCCTTGGAATTTAGATCTTGCATTGCCTTGAAAACATCTCCAATGACGACTTAATGTGATTGCCTGGGTATCTTTGGTTGTGCAAATGAAGGCAACACATAATTTTGAGTCGCAATAGTTTATTCACCCATTTTGGGAATACAGCTCCTATACTGGTGTAGTTAGATCTCCTCACCATGCTCTTGTCCAACTGTTTTGTGTGAACGAATAAATTCTTCATGGTGTGGCTCATATCCCCAATATTTTTACATACATTTCATTAATTTCTTCCTGCATGAGCTCCAGTTCAGAATCATTAAAGTCGTCTTCATATACCGCAATGCTACAGCATTCTTCGTAATTATCCATAGACTTAAATACACTGAATATTACCTTCTCCTCATTTACTTTCATGGAAAAATCACCACTTTTTATTATTAATGATTGCTTCACATGTGGTAAGGAATGGTCTTCCTAGAATCAACGGAACATCATCCAACTCCATATCGAGGATGACAAAATCAGCGTGAAAATCAATGATCCCAATTTCAAAAGAATGTCCTCAATCATAGCATTGATGATTGACCTGTTAGCCATCTATAGAGTCACTCGGGTGGGAAGAGGCTCCCTTGGCTTAGCTTTTTAAATATAGACAAGGGAATCAAATTGATGGTTGCCCCCGAATCACATAACGTGTTACCTGTATAAGCATCTTTTAGGGTGACTAGAATAACAAAGTTCCCAAGATCCTTCATCTTCTTTGGTATTCCATTCTGCACACAATCAGTTACATGAACTGTCAAGTTGAAGTGTTCAAAATATTGCATGCGTCTTCTTCCATACAAAATATCTTTGAGGAACTTAGTATAAGTAGACATCTTACTTAAAGCCTCAGAAAATGGGATATTATTTTCTATCTTTTTGAACATGTCAAGGAACATGAGATAATCCTTACTGTTATCTCGCTTTTGCGATCTCAATGGACAAGGAACTTCTTTGGAAATTTGACTGGGGCATGCATCGTCTTTTTTTGTGTGTCTCCTCCTTCTCATTTGTACCCTTTAATTTGGGGATCACGACTGTTTTTTAAGAATCAAGGATCTTATGTTCTCTAAACTTAGAAGCATTGGCCCGAGCATGACTAGCGTAAGGGGGATCTTTCAATGCAACCTTTCTACAAGCAGTGATTGCATTGACGTGAAAAGGGTTATCCATTGTGTTAGATGGCAATGATGTTCGGTTCTGATGTAGGATGCACAATGGAAAAACAATAATAATTTCTTGATCAAATCCCTCCACGAAATGGAGGTTAAGCTATCAGAACGTGATAAAGGAAGAACTGTGTACCTTGTGGGTTTGTGTAATCACAACGAAGAACAACGTCCTCGTCTCAACGGTATCCACACCTTGGAATTGAGAACTGGAATCTCCTTCACGCCTTGTGCTAGCTACATCAAAGGAGGAATCATGGATCACGCAAAACAAAGCACGGTGGCTGAACCCCTTAGAGGCCGACGGGTAGGGGCGGATACCTCTTGGTGTTCTCTCTTTGATCTTTTATTTCACTCAATGAAAACTATTGTGAAATAACAGAGCTGGGAATCCTCTTTTATAGATAATAACTCCTTATTATCTACAAACTTGCCCCAATCCTAATACTGTCCATACACGGATTAGTCAACTTTGCAACTTAGCACAACTAACTTTGCAAGTGGTTGCGTTTTGATCATTGATCCATATAATTGTTAATTAGTCCTACTAATTAACATCTATATCTAGTTTAATCCTTTTGGTGCGTGACCCTGTAGGTTTTTACTGAATTAGCAGTAAGAGTTACAAACATTGAGCGGTGTCTAGAAACTCATTAATGCTACCCAACTAACAAAAATAGTAAGTGATCCTACAAAACTTGTGCCCAATGTTACCGTGTTGTATGTCCCTTTTTCTCCATATACGCATTGGACACGAGACATAAATGTCACAATCGTATGTCCAATCCATGCTTTTCTCGATCCTGTGAATAGGCTTATCTATACAGATAACATCAATATGTCATATTGATTTATAAGATTCTGGCCAGACATTCCATAAGAACAACCCGTCGTGTGGCCGTGGATATTTAACATCATTATGTGGGAGGGAAAAATCCTCTCTACGTCACTACCGTCTCTCAACTTGCTTCCTTTCATGTCCGATTACAGCCTTTATAGTACCTAGTTACGGTGTAACGTTTGACGAGATCAAAACGATATTTCACAACTAAATTATCTAGTGACTTCAAGGCTAAAGACTACAACACCATTGTCACTACGAGAAGCACTTGTGAATTTCACATAATTTATATGTAGCCTTCTCGTGGTGGGTCAACCTAGTATGCCATTACTCCTAATGCATACCCATGTTTAGACTTGATATTTCCATATCAATCTACACACATACTAGTCTCCGTGCATAGTGATCGTCCTATTAATCAATGTAATGGACTATGAAAATTTAAGATAAACAACAATTGTGTAAGGTCACAGGTTTCATCGACTTGAAATACATAGGTATTTCAAGGCCATGAACCAGTTTTGAAAGCCTTGAATTAGGTTTCACTGGCTAGAAATAGCAGAGCTATTTCAAGGCCTTGAACCAGGATTCAAAGCCTTGAAACTGTCTGACGTGCATACATGTTTTGAGGGGAGTTTTTCTAAACTCTTTTGATTTAGTTATACTCCTCTCACCCATGCACTTTATGTGTTATTATTTGATGATGAAAGACAAACTGGTTTGATATATCTAACATGTTTAAATCCAATGTTTTGACTTAGTTTTGCAGGGAAATTCCATTTCCTCAATATGCAGGTTCGGTTTCCTATTCTGGCTTTTGCAAAAAAGGGAACATTTGAAGAAGATGATTCTCTGATCAATCAGACCTCCTTGAAAGCTTCTTAATTTGTTTAAAGACAATATCACAACAAAATCTCTAAATATTGTGATCAACTATCCGTTGGAGAAGGCTGTTGAAGAGAGTCAAAGTTGTTGCCTAAAACATAGGAAGTTGTTGCTGAAAATCAAGGGAGATTTGCAGAGTTTCAAAATGTATAAATAGAGCCCAATTTGAAGCATCAATATCCAACACTCAACGGGCAAAAAGAGAGACTCAATTCGAGATTGACAAGCATCAAAGAAGTTCATCACTCTCACAATCCAACTCACAGAAGTTCACTGCATTCTTCTCTACAGTTCTACACTCTAGTGTTCTTCTGTATTGTACTTTATTGGTTGATCATTTCTGTAATACTTCTATAATTAATTCTCAAGGATTGTTCAAAGTGAACAATAGAGATTTATTAGTTAATCAGTTAGCTAGAGCAGGTACTAGATAGGTTAGGGAGAACCACAAGTTGTAACAGAGTAAGGAAATTCTCTGTGCTTAAGATCTAGGGCTTAGCTTTTGATTAATATGAATTGAGTTGAAAATCCTGCAGGGAGAAGATCCCTGAGGTAAAGACGTAGGTCCAAGTGGACTGAACTCTATAAATCCTTTGTCTCTTCAATTACAGTTCATTCACATTCATAGTTTTTACAGTATTCAAACTTGTATGTTTTTCAAGGGTTTGAAACCCTTTTTAAGGCCTTGAAAAAGACTTGTCTGTTTCATTGCAAACTGTACTTCATTCCAAAGGCTTGAATTTTTATTCAAGGGTTTGAAACCCTTTTCAAGGCCTTGAAAACGACTTGTCTGTTTCATTTCAAACTGTACTTCATTCCAAAGGCTTGAATTTGTTTTCAAGGCCATGAACTGCTTTGCACTTGAACTAAAACTCTTTTCCTCCTCCAGTTTTGCAAAATTTGGCATACTCTATTCAACCCCCCCCCCCCACCGCCCCTTCTAACGTATCTGTGCTGCATATCCATCTACATACTCCCCCCTTTCAATTTGTAATCTAATGACGTCATTATATTAAATTTCTCCATAAATAATAAATGAATGTTGTAAAAAAACATTGTTCCTACTAAAATAAGATTGCCTCTAGGGAATCTACTCCAACAGTCTCCCTCTTGCACTAGAGCCAATCTGGTGCATCTCGTATGCCTATAGATCTGGTGTGCCCTTTTATGCTT
The DNA here is from genome assembly GCA_023055425.1 of Linanthus parryae. Lineage (NCBI taxonomy): Eukaryota > Viridiplantae > Streptophyta > Magnoliopsida > Ericales > Polemoniaceae > Linanthus > Linanthus parryae. The sequence continues at coordinate 158,694,726 of JALGPY010000002.1, read as the reverse complement.
TCGTTGAACAAGCGGATTTGTAACTGGATTTGAAAGATTATTATATGTTGTAATCTTGCATATCTTCACATCTTTTCTTTCGAGATTTCTTGACTGAGATGGAATCTCCTAAGTACGTGCTCGGAATTCTGGTGTGACCTGGGTTCCTTGGCTTGTGCGATTTCTCACTGATGTCACATTTCAATGCAATGTGATCCACTAGGCTTGGAACCACACCCAGCTCAGTGATGAGCTTCTTAATCCAAACTGCCTCTTTTGCTGCGTTGATGCAGCATTGTAATCAACTTAAGTTGTAAAATCAGCAACGGTCACTTGCTTGGAACTCTTCCAGCTCACATCTCCTCCATTTAGGCAAAACACATAACCCGATTGCGATCTGTAATCACCTTTGTCGTTTTGGAAGCTCGCGTCAGTTTAACCTACTAAACTTAGTTCTTCCTCCCTTACATATATCAATAATGCATCCTTAGTACTTCGTAAGTACTTAAGGATATTCTTGACAGCAATCCACTGACTTTCACCCGGATTGGACTGGTATTTGCTTGCCATGCTTAACGCGTATGATACATCTGTTCTAGTACATAACATGGCGTACATGATAGAGATGATAGGCGACACGTATGGGATCTTATTCATGTAGTCCTTCTCAATCTGATTAGAAGGATAGTCAGCCTTCGTAAGGGTGACCCCATGCGACATGGGCAAGAATACTTTCTTCGATTCTTTCATGTTGAACCGTTTCAACACCTTGTCTATATTTGTACTTTGAATCAGGTCGAGCAGCTTCCTAGATCTATCCCTATAGATCTTGATACCAAGTATATATGATGCATCCCCTAGGTCCTTCATTGATAAACACTTCCCTAGACAATCTTTAAGAAATTGCATGGTAGGGACATCGTTTTCAATGAGTAGTATGTCATCCACATACAAGACTAGAAACACAACAGAGCTCCCACTAACCTTCTTGTAGACACAAGGTTCATCTTCTTTTTTAATGAAACTGTAAGAACCCACATTTCTAAGTCATATTAGGACGTGAATATGTGATTATATGTTAGTATATATTTCATTAAGCGTTTGACCATTAGCTCATTTTCGTGCAAAATTATGAATAATATCGTCTTGTGTAATTAAAATAGATTCGAATGTATTATGTTAACATTCTAATTTCATCTTGTAAAGTAAACAATAAATGAATTATGTACATATGTATAAATGTATTTGTTGGGTAGAGCACTATTATTATTGGTGTAGAATGTAACAACTCGTATATACAAGTTGTGTATCTATTTCCTAAGTGAAAATATTATGTTCTAAATGAATGTTCCATGTCATGTGTTTCATCACACTAGTTTTATGCACTTGCGTTGCACTTGTAATCTTTTTATATGAATGAAAGAAAGATAATACGGTAAGAAAAAGTAAATACATATGTTTATGCATCTTTCCCTTGAGATTCCAAGTATTATAAAACAACAACCTTATGAATTTCCGAAAAAATAAATCGTTGATCACATCATACGTTTACAAGATGCATTAAAATTGCTCTTCAAAGAGAGAGAGAGAGAGATAGTAGTGAACACTGTTACGGTTAAGGAGACATAAACCATAAATCATACTTGAGAGGAACCAACCATTACTAATTTTTGAAAATGTGCCAACTTAACCATAGAGCATTGTGAGCAGAACAGACCAAGTACAGAGTTTCATCCTTGCTAGTATAGAGTAGGAATACCGCAATCTTGAAGTTTCTGATTTAATTTTTTCCCTAATTCTCTAACCTTATGTCTTATTTAATTCCTGTGTAAGTATTATCGAGCACAAACGATGTTAAACTCACTTAATGTGTCCACATGCTACACAGCCTCAAAAATTGAACCTCTAGGAACTCAGAAATCAATAATTATCGTATAAGCAGGTAGGCAATGAAAAATAATATATGAGACTCGATGCCTGATAGATTGCACATACAACTTACGCCCTTTGAGATCAATACAAGCGAAGTTTTGATCAAGTCCTTACTATTTTGATCAAGAAAAGACTTCCATGACATGTTGGTCAAAATAGTAAGGATAACAAGATATAGAGAACATTTCTGATTCATGAATAAATCATACAATTGATTGATAATGTAAGAGTTAGATAAGTCAATTTTTGTATTTAAACGACTAAAGCAATGTATTCGGTAACCTTTAATCCTTAAACTTAAATTTCTGGTTAATTCATATATCATGCTTAGTAAAAGACATATATGTTGGCTCATCTTGTGTAAGGTTTGAAGACTTATCTTCCTTGAACCTGAAGATATTGGTAAGTGATATCTAAGTATTCAATAGTAAGGAAGATCATAATTTCAATGAAAATTTGATCAAAATAAATTCTGAAAATTTTATTAACATCTTGAAATTAATATATAACGTCCAGCAAAGAAAATAAAATCAATTCAATAAACTCGATAGAGCTTCTTCTGAAATGAGGAACCCAAGCGATGTCAACAACGAACGACAATGTAGATGTGTGGGGACGGATACCACATGCGATTATCGATACCATGTACCCTCTTGTGAAATAAATGTTACTTTGACGCTACACAAACAACAAACTTTAAACAGAACAACATAATATTCTTATTTCTTTATGACTATGCGGAGAGCCAAATATTCATAGGAAGTCATAGGTATATAAGAAGAGAAACGCAACAACATGCATTTGTGCACTCTCATTCAGAGTGACTAATTCTCATCCTTAAAATTTATTATCATGAGAATGCAACATTTAGTTTGTAATAACGATTCAATGACCTAAGTTGGTAATCAATGATCAACTTGGATCATGGTCTAAGGTAAGCTATGTCCAAAATGATAGCCAAAGACGTAAGTCAATTTCAAATGAGTCTCTTCCACAAAACTGCAACTATGAATTTACGTATTATACATATGCACATTGTAGAAAAAACCTTTGTCAACATGTGAGGTTTATATAAATAAGAAAGTACCTGAAAAGTAGCAAAAAAAATCAATTTGGTATGGTCTTTACCTGGATAAGTTGAACTTGAGTGACAAGATCAATCATTAATTTCCTTCGACAGTGTCTTCCCTTTGATGATCTTGAAAATTCAATTATAATGATCGCCTGTACCACCTAACCACGTAGATGGATGTGGATTATGGTGAAAGTAGATGTTACATTCATAAAAGCTAGAAATTAGGCTATATGAAGTAAAATAGAAGAATTTTTAAATGATGAAAAGGTGATGGCCCAGTAAAATGAAAATAATATGTAAATTTAGAATAAAAATGTATATAAATAAAACAATTGAAATCAAACTGATGAAATATTATGAATAAAAAGAGTGTATTTCGTACCTATAAGGAATACTGGTGAATCAGAAAGGGACGAAGCTTTTTGCCTCAAATATGGATACCAGAAAGATGGAACTAACAAAATTAAAACGAATTAAAGTCTGATGAAGTTGTAGAAAAGAAATGTTTGAATAACAAGAAGGAGATGATGCCGAAGAAAATGAGAACAATCTATCACCATAGAAGAATGAGTTGATAAAGAACAATCAAAACCAAATTAAGAAAAAATATGAATAAAGAAAGAGCATTTGTAATTGTACCTATATCCAAAGCATTGGTGAATAAGTAAGCCATTAATTTCGACTCATATGGATTGTGTCAAATATAGTACTGTAAGGAACATCAAATACGGCACTGTCGGAGTCAAAACAATCAATAGATGTTCATATCAAAATCAAACCAACGTTTTGTACCTTGATGAAAAGGGTGGTGAAGAAGAACTACCATATAATTTGTGGCCCAACATAACCATTGAAGACCCGGTATTCCGTTAGTGTAGAAGCCATAGCAACACTGAAAACACAAAGATAGCACAAGATGTTAAATATGACGTTTGATCAAAAAAAAATGTTAAATCTGACTGTGGTTATCTCAGGAAAAGAAATATGGAAAATGCATAAGTGACTACTTTAGACTGTTTAGACAAGTAATTCTTTTTCTAACAATTGACCAGAAAATTTACTTTTGGAATTCTATCAAAATTCTCTGATAGAAATGAAGTAACAAACTAAATTACTCTGAAGGTTCGTTTTCATATAAAAAAATCGCAGTGATAGAAAAAAGAAAACGGAACTGAACACATGAACTGAATAGATGATCGATCAAAAAACGCCAAGAACCACATGAGGCAACCGACAATGCATACTATAGGGTTTTGATTCATGGATCGCGCAACGGAAGCATAATCAAACAAACAACCATGCAAAACCCTCCAAGGATCACAAGTCTAGATGCATAACGATAGTGAAGGTAAGAAATCATAAACACACCTTTGGGTTCTCCTTGATGACTTCAAACGCGAATAGTGTCACGTTCTCTATAGTTGATCCACGCCTAGAGTTGATCCTAGATCTCCCAAACTCCTTGGTGCTAGCCCGGAATAGGAAGAGGATGAAGGAATCACGCAAAACGAGACAAAAGAGGGGCTTCGGCCCTCTTTTGGCCGACGGGGTGAGGGCGGCGGCAAGGGGGCGGGTCGGCCTCCTTGTTGCTTGCTCTCTCTCCTTTTGTTCTCTCCCACTCTTGTTATGTTCACTAATGAGCATAAGTTATGAGGAAGGAAGGAAGGAGGGTCCTTTATATAGTCCAACAACTCCTTGTTAACTACCTAAAGGACTTATTCTAGTCCAACTAGAATTCAATTTAGTCCCTTCCTTGCAAATTAGTCCCTTCTAAGTTTGCAAGGGTTTGCAAAGTGATCCTTCTAATTAATTAATCCAATTAATTAATTCCCAAATCTAGTTCAACTCTATATAGCGTGTGAACCCATAGGTTCTATCTAGTTGGTAGCAACTATTTGCTAATATGCAGCGGTTTCTAGCAAAACATCCATTCTAGCCAACTAATAGAATAGTCATCTAGACAACCTTTGTACAAGTAATTGTCTCATCCCTTTGCCTCCATATCCGGATTGGACACGAGACATACAAGTCACACTCGTATATCCAATCCATAGTTTCTCGATCTATGGGAATAGCCTTATTCGTGCAAATAATATCAATATCCTATATTGATTTATTTGAGTCTGGCCAGACATTCTATAAGCACTATCCCTCGAGTGGCCTAGGATATTTGCTCCCGTTATGTGGGAGGGGCAAATCCTCTCTACGTACACTACGATCTCTAAGCTTGCTTCTCATTGTATCCAGTACACGCCTTTATAACTACCCAGTTACGGTGTAGCGTTTAACGCTACCAAGATCACAATGATCCACAACTAGAATATCTAGTGACTTCAAGTCTAAGGATGACAATACCATTGCACCGCGAGAAGCACTTGTGACTCAACATAACATGTATGTAGCCTTCTCGGAGATGGGTCAATCCAGTGCAACATTCCGTAATGCACACCTATGTGTTGGATCGTGATATCTCCATATCAATCCAACCCCATACTAGTCTATAGATGATTGTCCCATTAATCATTATACTTGACTAGGGATATTTAAGATAAACAACACAATTGTAAATCTAAGGACTTCATTATATTAAACATCCAATAAATAATAAATGAATTTTCTAGCCATATACAAATTCATACTAAACTAGATTGCCTCTAGGGCATCTATTCCAACACATACAACACGCCTCATTTTTAGGAGACGGTGAGACAACAAGTTAAATTTAAAAATCTGGTCGAGAATGAAAAAATCAAATCAAATTAATATAAATCGTAAAGCTGAATTGATAAATTGTGTTCCTTGTGATTCGATCAGGAAAGCCGGAAACCATGATCAGGCGTCCGAATATGCATACCAACGCCTAATGTGTTTTACGAAGACGGAACGACAAAAGAATCAAAACAAAATAGGGACATAATTGAATACGATGTGGAAGCACCATAGATTGATTCCGAGAACAGAAACCACGATGAGGCCTCGGGCAATTGCTACCAGTTTCGGACATCAGTTACAAGTTTGACCATAAATTACCAGGAACCATGTTGAGGCCACTAGCGATGGATTAGAAAAGATAAAGGACTTACTCTTCAAAACTGATCAATCTTTCCTCTAAAAAGAAACACATGTAATAATTAATGAATTCGCTGAATAATTAAAAGATAAAATAGTGTTCTAACTGAACGAACCAATAGGGTTCTGAAAAGAAATGAAACGAAAGAGTGAGAAAGTGTATTTTACATTACAAGGCAAGAGAAGCTTATATAGCTTCTATTGTAACGGTAGGATGAAGGTCCGTACGATCTAACGGCTGGAAAGGATTAGGGTTACATAAAAGACAAAGCAACCCTTATAATAACTGGGTATTTACATGAACAGAAACGGGCTTTTGCATATCTAAATAGAACAGTTGTGGATGGGCTTCACCCTCAGGCCCAAAGCTTGAATAGACGATATTGAATAGGGCTTGTTCTTCAGGTCCAAGACTTGAGAGGAATGATCCAGCTATTACGGCCCCTTAAATTGTTGGGGAGAAGTCGCCAGTAGTTTATCACGAAATGTCTGGAAAGGAGCAGCTAAAAAGTGATTTTGTGAAGACATCGGCACTATTATTTGCACCAGGAATAAACGAGATAGTAAGGTGATTTAAAAGAGCTTGTTCGCGCATATAGTGATAGTCAATCTCCATGTGTTTAGTGCGCGCATGAAAAATAGGATTTTGTGTAAGAGCAATAGCTTATATATTGTTAGTATGAAGTAAAGGAGGAGTAGGTAAGAAAAATGAAGATCATGTAACAATTGGCGAAACCATGAGAGGTCTGCCGCAGACGTGGCTAAAGCCCGGTATTCGGCTTCGGTAGACGAACAAGAAACGGTTGGTTGTTTCTTGGCGGACCAGTGAACTGGGTTTGGGCCCGGAAACACTATAAGTCCAGTTGTACTACGTTGGTCCGTTGGGTCGCCGGCCCAGTAGGAGTCCGTAAAAATTTGTAAAGGGAGATGAGCTTTGCTATAAAAAATCCCAAAAGTTTTAGTGCCTTGAAGGTATCTTAGTACCCGTTTGGCACCACTAAGATGTACATCGGTGGGAGCATGCATGAATTGACATAAGTGATTCATGGAAAAAGCAATATCAGGTCGTGTAAACGTTAAATATTGAAGTACCCCGAGAAGTTGGCGATAAATAGAAGCATCGGGTAAAAGGGTTCCTTAATTAAGATGGTATTTGATTCCACCTGCTAGAGGAGTAGAGCTGGGCTTGAAATTAGACATATTAAATTTACTTAGCAGATCCCTGGTGTACTTCTCTTGGGTAACGGAAAGCCCAGTAGAAGATCGAGTGACTTGCAGGCCCAAAAAATAAGTGAGAGGTCCTAAGTTAGTCATTTGAAATTTTGTGTTGAGTTTGTGCAAGAGAGTAGCAATATAAGAAGAATCGTTCCCAGTGACAATAATTTCGTCTACATAAAGAATAAGTAATGTTAATTTGTGACTATGGTAACGAATAAATAGCGAACTATCAGCAAAAGAAGTAGTAAAACCAAGAGAGTGTAGAAAAGAAGTAAAGCGCTCAAACCAAGCACGAGGTGCTTGTTTGAGTGCGTATATGGACTTGCGTAAAAGGCAAACATGTTTGGGAAATTTAGGATTAGTAAACCCAATAGGTTATTTCATGTACACAGTTTCTCGTAAAAAACCATGTAAAAAAACATTTTTCATGTCTAGTTGCTGAAGAGGCTAAGAAAAAGTTGCTGCAAGAGCTAATATTGTGCGGACAGTGGCATTTTTAACCACAAGACTGAAAGTTTCATCATAATCTTGTCTTGGGGTTTGGTGAAAACCCTTAGCAACTAAACGAGCTTTAAAACGAGAAATAGACCCATCAGGGTTGTATTTTGTGCGAAAAAACCCATTTATTTCCGATAATGTTTGCATTTGGTGGTGCTTCAACCAAAGTCCACGTGGGTTGCTATAAGAGACTGTCAAATTAAGTGGTCATAGCTTTACACCACTGATGATGCTTGACAGCCCCTGTGTAAGTGTGTGGATTAGAGTGAGTGTCATGTGTAAGAGGTGTAGAAAAACCAACAATAGAAGAAGGAGAAACATAATAGACTAGCTTCTTTTTGCTAATCCCAGATTTGCTACGAGTTTGCATAGGGTGAGTTGCAGCATTGGTGGTTGGGGGTGGGGAATCATCACTAAGTTTTAAGTCTCTGCCTGGCTAGAACTAGGTGAGAGAGATGGTGAACTCAAACCAGGATCACACTCACCTGGTGAAGTATCTATTACAGTATCAGGTGCAGCATCTGGGAGAATAGGTGGAGTGTGATAACCTGGAGATGAGGCACCATTTGTTCTCAACCCAGCAGTTTGCTGAGAGTCAAAACCCTCAGATTGGTGTAGTTCTTGAACAGAACCTATGGGGGAACCAGTGGGGTGCTGGTTTGGGAATAAGCTTGTACCTGAAAAAGAAACATCAGAATGTGTGATAAAAAATTTGTTGCAAGAAAGATCATAGCAAAGATATCCTTTGTCCATAAGCATACCCTAAGAAAGTGCACTTTCTAGTATTTGCATAAAGTTTTGATGAGTTGTAATGAGTTAGTCTAGGGTAGCAACTACAACCAAAAACATTTAAGTGTTTATAATCAGGTTGTTATTTAAAAAATATTTCATAAGGAGATAAATTAGATGTATTTTTACTAGGTAAACGATTGATCAAGTAAGTGGCAGTAGCAATAGCATGATACAAAAATCTGATAGGCAAAAAAGCATTGTGCAATAAAGTGACTGCAGTCTCTAAAATGTGTCTGTGTACGTTCAGAAATTCCATTTTGTTGTGGAGCAAGTACAAGATTTTTGATGCATAATACCATTTTCACTAAGTAGTTTCTGAAATACCAAAGCAGTATATTCACCTCCACCAACAGAACGCAAAATTTTGATTGAATGGTCTAGCAGTTTTTCAATAAACAGTTTAAAAGTGGCAAAAACATATGTAACTTCTGATTTCAATTTTAAAGGAAATAACCATGTAAATCGGGAATGGTCATCAATGAATAGCACATAAAATTTGTAACCATAAAAAGATAAATTAGAGACAGGTCCCCATACATCATTGTGGAGTAAATGTAAAGGGGTAGTAGCACGAGAATCAGGAAGAGTATAAGGCAATCTTGACATTTTTCTAGCAAGGCAAGAAGCACATAAATTTCCAACACTGTTTTCAGATAATTTAGCAGAAGACACACAATTAACACATTTTGACAAAATAGAAGAAGAGGGGTGTCCAAGTCTTGAGTGCCATAATTCATATTTGACTCGTTGACCCAGAAAATCTTGAGGATTGGACGAATCAGACTCAGAGGAGAAGGGGTATAGTCCATTTTATTGGGACCCTGAAAAAGGATTTGACCCGTAGACTTGGCCTGAACATAAAAGTAGTCTTTATCAAAAACAAAACGAGTGTTGTGATCCGAACAAAATTTGTGTACCGAAAGTAAATTAACAGCTAGCTTAGGAACATGTAAGGTATCAGTTAACGAATATTTGCAATTTGAAGTAGAGATAAAGGCATTACCATAGTGTTTTATAGGAAGAGAAGAGCCGTTACCAACAGTGACAGAATCATTTCCAACATAAGGTTCAGCAAGAGATGAGTTGTTGAAATCAGCGGTCATATGAGTCGAGGCACCAGTATCAGTCAACCAAAGATCAGAGGATGGAACTTGATGTTGTGAGGTTGAGGCAACCATGGCAGAGAGCTGTTCGGGTGGCAGCTTTCCTTGATAAGAAAAGTCCATTCGATGATAGCATTCAAGTGTGGAGTGATAAGCATACCCGCAGATTTGACATTTGACTGCAGCGGAACCCGAACCGCGACCCGAATCGCCTCTTCCTCGGTTGTTGGATCGACCCAAACCACGACCCGAACCGTACACGGATCCACCTCCATAACCGGATCCGCCTCCATACCCGGATCCGCCTCCATATCTGGATCCGCCTCCATACCCGGATCCATAGTTAGGGTTTGACCCAGAATAGGAGCGGCCGCCTCTGGAATCCGATCGGCCACCGCCGCCACCTCGGTGGCCAGATCTAACAACGCCACTGCCTCTATGGACGGTTGGAATCCTACCAACACCGCGGCCACCACCACGATTGTGCTAGAAGGTACTGGGTTGAGGCAGACCCATGAGGGAGGTTTGAACGGCATGCATCTGTTATTCTACCTTGTGGAGGACATGAAGATCTTCAAAGGGGATTGGATGAAAGTGGATCCGGAGAGAGGACCTGAAAGAGTTGTATTCCGGTGGGAGGGCGTTGAGTGCATACAGGAGCATATCTTCATTGGGGGTAAGAACTCCGACAACGGGAAGGCGGTCTCGGATCGATTTCAACCGCTGCATGTACAGATCTATCGATCCAGAGCCTTTTCTGAGAGTGTGGAACTCGGCCTTGACGGAGAGGATATTAGATCTGGTGAGGGAGGCATCGGCGTTCTAGAACCAACCAGGCCTCGTGAGAAGTAAGAGATCCGATGACAAGAGTTAGGGACTCTTGTGAGAGAGTGGAGTTGAGGATGGTCAATACAGCCTGATCTTGCTGTTTCCAAGCCGTGAACACCGGATTTTTGATCGGAGAGCCGTCGGTGGTGATGATGGAGGGAGGGCAAGGGACAGAACCATCGAGATAGCCATATAGATTGTGGGTGCGAAAAATAGAGATGATTTGATGCTTCCAAAGCACAAAATTGGAGGAATCAAGTTTAAACGGTAGCAAATTGTGTATGTTGGATAATAGATAGAGCGGCGGTGAAGCTGGATATTGGGTTGCGAGTGGCATAGAAGGCTCTGATACCATGAACGAACCACTAGGGTTCTACAAAGAAATGAAACGAAAGAGAGAGAAAGTGTATTTTACATTATGAAACAATACAAGGAAAGAGAAGCTTATATAGCTTCTATTGTAACGGTAGGATGAAGGTTCGTACGATCTAACGGCTGGAAAGGATTAGGGTTACATAAAAGACAAAACTACCCTTCTAATAACTGGGTATTTACATGAACAGAAACGGGCTTTTGCAGATCAAAATATAACACTTGTGGATGGGCTGCACCCTCAGGACCAAAGCTTGAATATACGATACTGAATAGGGCTTGTTCTTCTTGTCCAGGACTTGAGAGAAATGATCCAGCTATTACTAACTATTACGGATGTTAAAGAGAGAAATGAATGTATGACTTTTCTTGGAATTTCTTTGAATGCTTACCCTTCAAAACTGATCAAGCTTTTCTCAAAAAAGAAACTAATGTAATAATTGATGAAATAGCCGACTAATTAAGAGATAAAATAGAGTGATAACTATTACGGTAAAGAGAGCACTAAGAGTTTGACGTTTCTTGGAATTTCTTTGAATGTAGAACGTGTAGTGGGGAGAGTATTTTTTGCTGTAAATTTAATATTAGGAAGGGGTATAATAGGAGTGCAAAAATAGTAGGAAGCGGAGAAAATACTCGAAAGTGCTAAACACTTTGGATCTCTTCAGCTATTTATAGTAGTAGAGATAGAGATAGACTAGACTTGACTTGTAAATATTAAGTTGTATGTATGTTAGATTTAGAAACTATAATGTAGTTTACAATAATGCTAGGGAGCCTTATGAAAAAGATTTTAGACAATGAAGTACTAGTTGTAGACAGTTATAAGATGTTATAAGAGTACTTGATCATGTGGTGTTCATACTAGTAATTAAGCCACTTGCATTATTAGATGTGCTAGAGAGTAAATTAGAACCACATAGAACGGTAGAATTGGTGCAATTGTTGCACCAAATCAATTCTAACCCATGTGCATGAATTACCATCACCACTTGTCACTCCACCCTCACCACATGTCTCTCCCTCCACTTCTTTCTCCACTTTCTCCTCCTCCTCCATCAGCCCCTGTCTCCTTCATTCTTCTCTTATGATTCTTTTTCTCCTAATTGTTACTACCAAGTTCCTAAATCTTCTCAAAATTTTTAAAAATTGAAAGATCAACCCTCAATTTCTTCTATATTCCACCAAGTTATGCTAAGATGTCCATCTTAGGAGGTTAGAAGGCACAAGTTCAACATCATTCATCCATATTTGAGGTAAAAATTCATCTTGTTGGTTTCTTTTCACCTCTTTCATCTGGATAAAACATGCATGTCATCAAATGTAAGTTTGTAGCTAGATTCATGGAAGAATACGTTTTGAATAGTGATATGTATGTGATTTAGAGCTCGTGTTGGTGTGATTTAATGTTTTGGCAGAGCAATTCTTGCATGCAACAACTATTTCAACTATACAAAATCATCAAAGTCATGTTTTGAGTCTATTTTCACGAAATTATGAAAATACTTAAACTATTCAAAATTTTATGAAATTTTACAGTTTGTGTATTTGTAAGTGATAAATGTACATTAAAATTTTCAGAACCATACGACCTATATTGAATTCTTAATCCACCAAAACCAGGACTGTTTTTAATACACTGCTCAACTCCAAATCAGTATGGTAATTCATCAATTTCATGTACTTATACTACGACAATGCTTTCCAAATTTGGTTATGTAGTTCTAAGATGTGTTACCTACACCTACTTCCAAAATTTCATAGTATTTTGAGTTCATATGAATATTTTATGAATTTACTCTCAAGACCGCTTTCAACCTCTGTTTTACACTTAAACAGATCCGAAATTTTAATATTTAAAATACTTAGATGTTTTCATAATTTTTTGTTTTTTTATATGTTATGGGTAAACTCTTTATCTATGTTGTGTCAAAATTTTAGGTTCCAAGTAAGTATTTTGAGATTCCTATGAATTTTTGTACTAGCAATAGTTACACTTTTCTTATGAGAATAATTTAGAAATTTGTCAAGTTTCTTAATGCTAGTTTGTGTAAGTTATGTTTGAGTTCATTATATGTCATATTGCATATATGTGCCGCATTAGACATCTCATATGCATCTAATTAGACGTTTAAGGGTATAGAAGTATATGGTATGTGCAAAGTTAGTTCATTTTCATTAACAAGATTAGTATCATTTAGCTAAGTGATTATGTTCTATCAATGGAATGAATTCGTCTAAGTGATCATGTGTTATTTGTAGCCTTCTTTGCTATTAATGTGACAATAGAGTTGATGCTCGAATGCTTAAAGATGATTGAATTTGGACTATTGAATGTTAATTAAATGGATTAAGCTCGCAAGGTGAGTTACCCTACCTCCCGAAGTTTGTGCCTACCCTCAAGTTTCTCACAAGCTTATGTATGTTCATGTCGTCCATAGTATTATGTATGCATGCTTTCTTTACTCAAGTAAAATTTTTATGCCCGATGGACGCTAACAAAGAGAATTAATGTTATATAAGATAAAAACACGTGTTCAGAAAAGGCCACAGTACCAGAGTGAAATCCCCTGTCGGGTATAGGCAGGCTACAGCCCTTTTCTCGTGGCAATATAAGTAGGCAACGCGTCGCCTCACGAGTCGTCGCGATGGACATGTCCCTACATTATGTCAAGTCACGAAGGTTATCACGGGCCAATAAGATAAGAAACTAAGAAAGCATTTTCAAGTATGGTAAGGTCACTACGTGAGACAAAGAACGGTGTAAGTTCAATTCAGTTTCAAGACTTGAAATAGCTAGTCTATTTCAAGGCCTTGAAACAGCTTTCAAAGCCTTGAACTGGCTATGCTCTTTATGCATGAACTTAGGGAGAGTTTCTGATCTTGATTCAACTTCTAAACCCCTATGCTTGATTAGTTGTTACTTGATGATAAAAGCCAAATTAGTTTGACACATTTAACAGTATCTAATTCATCTGTTTGACTCAGTTTTGCAGGGAAATTTTGTTTCCAATTTTACAGGTTTTATTTCCTAACTTAAGTTTTGCAGGAAGGGAAAATTTGTGTTGATTTGATTCTGTAATCAATCCTGCTATGTTTGGAAGTTTCACAACTGATGTTTCTACAATATCAGATCAGTATCATTGGAGATACTAATCAACTATCCGGTGGAGAAGCTGTTAGAGAACTCAAAATTGAAGGTATAAAATAGGGAAGTTTGTTATGAGAAGATCCAAAAGATCTGCATTTCAAACTTCTCTATAAAAGAGGGAAAGCTGAAGCTATTCAATGGTACAATTGATAGAGACACTCAAAAACACTCAAGGATTGACAAACAACAAAGAAGCAGATTCTCAATCGAAGCATCTAAGGAACACTGCATACTCACTGCAGATTCAGCTCTAGTGTTCTTCTTTTCTGAACTTAATTTGTATATCATTTTGATAATACTTCTAGTTCTTATTCTCAAGAATTGTTCAAGGTGAACAATAGCGAATTATTAGTTAATCAGATAGCTAGAGAAGGAACTAGATCGGCTAGTGAGAACCACAAGCTGTAACAGAGTAAGGCATTTCTCTATGCTTGAGATCTAGGGCTTAGTTGTTGATTAATAAGAATTGAGTTGAAAATCGTGCAGGGAGAAGATGCCTGAGGTAGAGACGTAGGTCCAAGTGGACTGAACTCTATATATCTTGTGTCTCTTGCATTTACTTTTCTGTTCTATACTTAGTATTTTGCAACCTTCAAAACAGTTTCATTTCAAGATTTTGAAATTCATTTTAAGGCCTACAAATAGACTTATCTTTTTTACTTTAGCTATTTTAATTCCAAGGGCTTGAAACTCATTTCAAGGCCTTGAATCTCTTTACAAATCTTTTGAAACCACTCTTCTTGCATGTTTAGCAAAATTTGGAATACTTTATTCAACCCCCCCTTCTAGAGTATTGATCATGTATTTGTACCTACTGTACATCCCTTCAATTGGTATAAAAGCTTGTATCACTGCATAGATTTAACCATCTTGTGATTATGAGTACTGTAGGTGATGGTGGTTTCTCTCAGGGAAGAGCTGCTAACAGACCCCCTCTCTTATGTGGAGACAATTTTGTTCACCGAAAAGCTTTGATGAAAATGTTCATCATTGATCAAGATATGGAACTCTAGACAATCATTCAGAATCGTCCTCAAAATTTTTACAAAGAGAAAGATGGGATTATTAGCATCTCCGAGGCTTATGATCGCACCCCAATTGGGATCGCCTCTTCTAATGTACCTAACCTAAAAAAATATCCATTGAAGTGTTACTGGCTCAGGAATTTGAGGGACAAGAAAGGCCAATGTACTACATCTCGTGTATAATCCAGTCTGCGGAATCTAGGTACACAGACATTGAGCGTCATTTATTCGCTTTATTTTTCTCCATTGAAAATTTAAAGCACTATTTTGCTTCCCACGAAGTGGTCATCACCACAGAGAACGATCATATACGTTATCTGTTGGGACACTCGCCTCCTTGGGGGAGACTGTCCAAGTGGTATATGACCATTTCCCAGTACGACATAGTCTGTGCGCGTCAAAGGCCATCAAATCCCAAGCACTGGAAGAGTTCTTGGCACAATTCCCAGACAAAAGTTATGAGCCATTAGTAGAGGAGGAACTTGAAGGGCCAGAGATATACACGATTAGCAACCTTTATTGGAAGCTGCACTTTGATGGAGATCAGGAGATCACTCAAATGTCGACCAAGCTAGACTTTGCGGTGACCAACAACGAGGCTGAATACGAAGCTTTGATCGCAGGATTACTTGCAGCCAAGGCCTTGGAAGTTGGGAATGTCATTGTAATGGGATATTCTAAACTAATAGTGAACCAAGCTTCAGGAGAGTACGGATTGAAGGTGATTACCTGCTAAACTACAGATCGATAGTACAGAAGTTGTTTCGAAAGTTTGATTCCATCAAGTATGAGCACACTCCCAGATCCGATAATCGACATGCGGATGCATTGGCTACCTTGGGGTCGAAGATAAGCTCCGATAAATGTCCAGCAAAACTCTCGATTGAAGTTAGGACAACTCAATCCCTGGTAAAGTACATGTGCAAAGATGAGTATGAAGAAGAAGAGGACTGAAGAAAGCCCATCATGCGCGCAATGGCCGAATGGACAAGCAAGGAAAGCTTGGTTTCCACGAAAGGGTTTTGCATACACGATATCCTGTTGTACTACAAGTGACTTGGGGGAATTTTGATGCGATGTGTGGCGGAGGAAGAAGGTCGAGCAGTATTGGAGAAAATCCATCAACATTCATGTGGAGAAAATGAGATTTCCATCTACAGGAAGTCGCACAGATATAGAATTCACTGGCCGCATATGGCATATTTTGCCACTATCATACAGAGCAACTGCGAAAAGTGCGCGCTGATAAAAATTCCCTGGAGGTCGCGGCAATTGAATGTGAGGATTGGTGGAGACCTATAATCGATTACCTGCAAGATGGAATTTTGCCAAGTGACAAAAAAGAAGCTGACTAGCTTAGGAGAAAGGCAGCTCGATACATCTTAGAAGAAAACTTACTTTGGCGGAAAGGACACAATGAGAACTTACTCAGGTGTCTGAATGGTCAAGAAGACCAGGAGGTCATGGAAATGTCTCATCAAGTGGAACACCAAGGGGGCGCGAAATTATTCAGACAACTTTTTAACTGTTGGTTACTTCTGGCCAACCATGGAAGCTGATTGTCGTGCTAAGGTCAGGAAAGGCATGCAATGTCAATTCAATGGTAATCTAGTTCAAGCCCCGGCAGTTGATTTGCACGCGTTAGGAACTCCATGGCCGTTCCACACTTTGTCCTTGGATTTCATTGGTCCAATCCGACCCCCGTCGCGTGGGAACCAATTCATCCTTATCGGAATAGAGAAATTTACCAAGTGGGTTAAGGCGGTACCACTCAAAATGGCAAATGCAGCAGCTGTGGTCAAGTTCATACAGGAGAATATTATCTAGCGCTTTGGGATTCCCAACACTATCTTGTCCGACAATGTAAATCCCTTCGTCAATCGACAAGTGGATTCAAAATTATTGGAGTATAACGTGAGGCAGGTCTGCTCGACGCCTTACTACCCGAAAGGAAATGGACAAGCGGAAGCCACAAAAAAGACATTGCTCATAATTCTAAGTAAAATGGTCGCGTATGATCACAAAAAGTGGCCAGTTTCTCTGGGTACGGCGCTTTGGGCGTATCGCACATCATCAAGGACCCCTACAGGAACTTCTCTGTTTTTTCTTTGCTTTGGAGCTTAAGTTGTGGTCCCTGCCGAGGTCAGGATAAACTCTGCGAGATTCGCCTTCATTGCCTTGTACGAGAATGAGCGCTACCATGATCTCATCATGCTCGAAGGGAAGAGTGAATAGGCCAAAAGGACAAATACCAAATACAAGGAGAGAATCTCGCGGGCCTACAATAAGACTGTCCAACTTAGGGACTTCGTAGTGGGAGATTTGATTATTAGAGCCTCCGACCACTGTATGCGCAAAGCAGCTCATCGCAAGTTTGCCGCTAACTAGGAAGGACCTTTTGAGGTTAAGGAAGTCTTTGGCAGTGGCTACTGCACTATTCTAAGATGCCATGGGACTACTGCAACTCCCACTCCTATCAACATGCGATGGCTCAAAAAGTACTATCCTTAACTCTACTTTCTTGGTTTTTACATTGTATGCTTCTTATATCCTCCCATATGACGACTCTGCATAAAAGCCAAACGCAAATTTTTTTAAAGCCTATCTGTTTAGATAAAAGATAAATGCGATTTAAGGCCTATCTGCCTAGATAGCCATTTATTGTAAGCCTATCTGTTCAGATAGCAGCAATATGCGAGCATAAGCCTATCAACTTTGATAACAGCAATAAGAGTTAAAGCCTATCTGTTAAAGATAGCAGCTAAATGCTATTTAAAGCTTATCTGCCTAGATAGCAGCCCAATGCGATTTAAAGCCTATCTGTCCATATAGCAGCACAAATGCATCTAAAGCCTATTTGTCTAGGTAGCAGCAAAAATTAGGCCTATCTCTTTGATAGCACCATTGTGCAAAGAAATACTAGCTTGCTCATAAATTTATCATAGTAGCTACACGCGATACTTGCAAGGCATGAGTTTATCAATAACGTTCGCAAAATAGAACTCAATGTTCGTGAAGCAAATGCGAGAACAAAAGGCACTTTTATATAAGCAAAACTTGGAAACAGAGAATCCATACATCAAAAGCGTTCTCAAAGAATATCAAAGACTTCTACATAGGACTTGTAAACTACAGAAATAACTACGACTGACTCATTGTCATCATCGACGTCCTCGATCAAAACAGAGCTCTTTTCGATGCCCCTGACATGGTGAGATGCCAGATGAACTTCAAACAACGGAGGCTGCTGATCTGAAGAACAAATGGGAAAGCAGCCCACGGCGCAGGAAGCTGATTGTACATAAGAAAGTTACACCCCATTCATTACTCTCTGGTTCAGGCACTAGTTGCATAATGTCTTCCGTCGGAGGTCCTTCGAGGATAGCTTCCTCAAACATGACTAGGGAAAAGGCATCTCCACTTTGATAAGGGAATTTACACAACAGGTCTTTGGAAAGCTTGGGCAAATCAACGGATTCCTTCGTGGTTTTCTTGGGAGCCATTTCTAGAGCACAAAGGACACATGCTGATTTAGAAATCCAGAGCCAGTATGAATTGTAAAGTAGTGAAGAGCAATATGAAGAACAACAAAGACTAAGAGGAGGTTGCATGATTACTCAAGATGAGACTCTCTTTCATTCACAAGCCCAAGGGGTGACATTGGTGAATAATGAGAGGCCAGAAGGGGGTTTATATAGGACCTAGGAGGGTGACTCTTCAGTTCTCGGCTAAGTAAGCAATGTATCAAAAACAAGCGAGAATCAATGACCTACAGAATTTGCCTCGAGAATTGGCAAAAGCATGCGGACGACTCTTGGGTTACGGGGTAACGGACATCCCCTATTAAAGGCTATGACGCTACAGAAGCCTTAGGAAATGATGACGGCTTACGGGAACCGGGGTCTTTTAGACATTAAATTATTTAAAAATTAAAGAAAACCCGCGACTGATTCTGAAGTCTCCACAGCAAGCGATTACGCAATTATGCACGACTATAGCAACAGTACGCAAGTGTAAGCCTATCTGTTCAAGATAGCAGCAAGAAAAAGCCTATCTGCTTAGGTACCAAAACCAAAGCCCGCCTGTTTCGATAGCAGAATACGCGAGTGTAAGCCTATCTGTCCAGATAGCAGCAATATGTGAGCATAAGCCTATCTGCCTAGATAGCAGTTTCCTAATCAAGCCCATTCCCGTATAATGGCAAAACCTAAGCAGCTCACTCATTCTCATAGAATAGGCGCGCAGAGCTTTACATTTATGGTAAAGCCTCTTTACTATGCTCCTTGCTTCGTAAAATTGCAGCAATATGTGAGGCAAAGGTTCGTCTAAATGAGAACGGATCTAAACCTATTTGATTAAAATAGCATTGCAAAACAGTGATCAAAAACATAAGTCAAGCAGAAACGGAAAAACAACGCTTAACATGCGCGAAACAGAAACAAGAGCGAAAGCTCGCGTCCACGTTCAGAATGGCACAAAAGTTTACATCAAAAGATAGTTGAAAACAGACATGAGTTATTGCAGTACTACACTTCTAATCTTCAAAGAAGTCTTTCTGGAGAGAGTCTTTGGCTGAAAACTTTATGCAATTGCCAGATAGTAAGTCCAGGCGGTCCTTGTTACTCTTGTGGTGCTTCACATATTCTTCAAATTCTTTGATGGCTTTGTCAAGCACATCTTTGCGCGCCTTAAGGGCAGCCTTTTCCTTGCTATAGTTGATGCATTCGAGCCTAAGTTGCGCAGAGTTGTTGATCTTAATCAGCCTCTGTATGAGGAAATCTAGGTTTAGTCTACCTGCTGCAACTTGCTGGAGGCCATTCGCACTTGAAAGAATACTTTGAGAACTAGTAACTGAGGTGCTCGCGGGAGTTGTATTACGCACTCTCTCCAAGAGAGAAGCCATCTCTCTGAGAAGATCTCCTCTATCTCTAGGCGCTAGTTCCATAATTCTGGTAAATGTAGTCGGATACGATATGCGCACTTTCATAAGCCATTCAAGGCAAGCCTGATCAATACCTATACATACAAAGATGGAAGGAAACCACTTAGTAAAGGAATAAAGTTATGATCCGTGTACCGGAGGACGAATTGTCTTACTAGTTCCTTCAATAATCTGCTGAAGTGAGGCTATAGGAGTCGTTGTTTAACCACCACTTGAAGAGGCTGTCGCAGCTAATCTTTGGTCTGTTAAAAATTCACGCGCAAAATATTCTGCAGGAATGGCATAACTCCTTTCAGCAACAACTATTTCGGCAATCTGCGAGCCCCACATTGCCCATGGATTTTTACTGTAAAGTACATCCAGGTCAAATCCAGAAGACTCAATTCCCATGTCGGGAAGCGACACATTTTCACTAGGGACCTCTGAAGAGCCAACACCTTTTGAGGTATCTTGTGTAGGAGGTACAGTCCTTGTAGACACCTCAGTCGCGGCTAGAGGAGTACTGGTCTTCGAGGTCGCCTCTTGAGGGGGCTCACCCATAACTGCATATTTGTTTCTTTCTCCTCCTGCTTCGTCTACACTTGGTACAGTCTCTAGCGCTTCTAGAACATTTTCATGTGCGACGTCAGTTTACGCAGCAATATCAGCATCAAGAGCGGGCGGCTGAGCATGCATCACGTCCTGATCAGGTGCATTAACACCCACAATAGGCTCAGGATCTGCAACTCATTCGAGAGTTGGACTCGAAGTCCCCACTTTGTCAGCAACCTCAACTTGCTCTGCAATTTCAAGGGGGATCCCCGTGGGCAAGGCAGTTGCAGGAGAAACACTTCAAGGAGCTTCAGAAGTGAGAAGTACATCTTTCTCAGAAGCATCAACTCTTGGGAGGACGACCTCCTCTCTTGTTTCAGCACTTCGTTCCTGCTCCTGTTCAAAAGCTTCCTCCTATTCCTCTTGTTCAACGATGAGTTCGAGGCGCTCGCTCTCACGGTCAACCATTTCAACACCAGGTCCTTGCAGGGCAACCACAGGTTCTTCATTGCTCGGCTTTTGAATCGCGACCTCAGCTCCTCCAAGAGCTTTGTCTTTTAGATTGTCCTGGTTATCCTCGACAACAGAAGGGGGCACGACGATGGCACTACGCACCTTGCGGGGCTCCCGCACCAATGGATCAGCGTCTGTTTCGTAAGGAAAGTTCGCAGTTAGTCCTAGAGTAAAATCAATCATAAGAGCTGAAAGGGCTATGACAAAAAGACCCACTCTTTCCACTCTCGTATGGGATATACGCGTAGAGCTTATCGTCGATTCCTTTGGATTTTGTGTGACCTGGTTAAGTGTGGAGTGAATCACTATTGTCGCACGAAGGTAATATGAAGCACGATGATGCCAAGGAGGTGGATATACCTGATGATTCTCGACAATGATCCCTTAACCATCTGCAAATATCATATCTAGATACCCCGTGATATTGCTCCCAAGATAAGCTCGTAGTGCGACAAACAAAATTTAATGATCATACCTTCTTCTTCCTCATCGCTAGTAAGGTCATGGAAGCCCATCTGCAATTGTTTCATCTGGTCAATAGTCGAACGAGTTTGACTTCTGTTCGGGCGCGAAGCAGGCCTTTCTGGAGGCCCTCGTTCTTCGACACTTTTCTGCAAGACCTCTTGAAGTTTCTTATCTTCTTCTTCCATTTCACTCATCTCTCTTTCCTCAGCCATGGTTTTAGACTCTGCAATCGCTTCTTCCTCAGTCATGACTTCCGCTTCCTCATCGGAACTGTCGCTGCCTATAGAAAAAGGAAATAGTGGGGTGTCAATAAAGAGCTTATTACGAAAAAGGAAAGAGAAAGAGGTGAGGAGATTACCTCTTCTCCTAACAAATGTTGTTTTGGTAGTAGTCTTTTTCGTGGGGGAGGCTTTCTTTGCTGGAGAAATAGTATCATGGGCTGCAGGTTCGCTCCTGGTACGCTTTGATGGTTGAGTGACTATGTCAGCAGTTCTCTTCTTCGCAGATGTCTTGGCAGTTGGTGCTAGATAGGCCTCTAGTGCATCGAAGACCAATTGTTGGACTTCAAGGGTCATGGGCCTCGACGGAGTAATACGAATATTAGGCGCGGTTGCCTTCTTCGCTCTCAGGAAATTCATAAAGCCTATGTTGCGATCCCGGGACGCGAAGCGTCTCAGACAACACTGTCATCAAGAGGGGCGGGTTAAGAGAGTCATTTACATATAGAGTAAAGGAAACCTGCGCGAGCGTACCTGTTTAAAGTCATCCACATACTTGACCTTTTTCCAAAAAGAGTTCAGCTGGACAATGGCAGTCTTCTCATCAAGAATAAGTTATGCACACAGATGATGGTCTTTAGCTAATAAAGAATAAAATCCATATTGTGAAGAGTCCCGACCATGGGTTGTCTTGAAAGGATATTCGTTTTTCATAAGCGCAGGTGCTTTACTTGGTTGAAGTTGGGCTTGAGATTTGATGAGACGACGGATCTGAAAGTTCCAGATGTTAACCCAACCAGGAGTGTTTCGCCTTTGTCTACTTTGCGCATGTTGAATCAAAGGAAGCTCAGCAACTTGTAGGTTGTTGCCTTTCTCATATAACAACCCATCATAACAGCCCTTAACAGTGGAATCAGACCATAGGGGTGGCGCGACGGCATCATAGCCAAATTGGGGACTCACGCGGAATGGATCATAGTGAACAGTGATTTGATACTCAGTAAGAGCAGGCAGATACCCTCTTCAAACCTAGTTAATGAATCTCCCATAAACCCAAGCTCCTTCGGTTATGTGCCCAGATTCGAACTCGGTGTCTTCCTCTGTATACATGCCCCCATAAAAACTATGTTTTCCAACCGGGAGGCATAGGTTCTCTACACGAAGTAGCGAACGTCGTCGCATATCAGAGCAAAGGTACGTTGAGGAGACCTTGTCTTATACCAACGCCAAGCTTGAGGGCAGAGTTCGAGTTTCTTGGCATTACGCGAGTTTCACATCTTCACCTATGTAGGAACTGGATCATACGAGGGCCACCTTTCAAAAGCCCACATGGACAGAAATGCAGTGTTGACAAAGGAGACAACATCGACCCTCCCCGGCGACTGCTCAACATGTGTCGCGGCCAAATCCAGGTGGTTATACAGAGAGCCTAAGAAAAGGGGGACAAGAGCTACTTTTTGCTTGAGCGTCATTTATACGGCATGTGCGAGCACGTGGGTAAAGACGCCAACGTGGGGGGACCCGTCTATCAAGTAGCGCAACAGCCACACGCAAAGAAAGCCACATAGAGTATGGTAAGCACCTTTCCCTTCGACGCCGATAACGACATTTGGGTCTTGTTCTAGCCATTCTCGAGCAACATTGGGTTTAACAAAATCCATGAAAAAGTACATCACCCACTTCAGCCTGATGTTCTTCGCGCCATAAGACACGGACATATATGTGTCGCAAGGAGAGGTCGCATTTGGCTTCCATCTCAAAGCAGACTTCTTCATGTCCTCTATGCAGATCTTCATTTGGCCAAACATAGTGAGTTCGTCGTCAGAAGTAAGAGGAGTTAAGGGGTCGACACCTCCTATAATTGGAAGATGCAATAACGCCTCTATGTCTTCCAGATTGGGCGCGACTTCACAGTTAGGGAAATGGAAGGTATGGGTCTTCTTGGAATATGTGGAAAATAGGGTTTGCAGCATCTCATGATCGACCCTAACACTGAGGCCTTCTGTCGCGCGCACGGCATGAAAAATATTGGCCTGCTTAAATTCGTTATCGTAATTATCGAGGATGAAATATGTCCACTCCTCAATCCATTCAAGTCCCTCCATAAAGGCCTTGTGGAGAACGTTAGTAAACACGTATAGACCAGCTTCGTGGCCAAGTTGTTGTACGTCTTGAGTACTAGTCGCGTCCCAGTCGCAGCTCTCCGGTCCTGGCACTAATTGCAGAGCATCTTCTACTGGGGACGCCTAGTGTGGTCGCCTTGATGGTGGCCATGAAGAAATCATCCCAACCCAGGTAGGGGGATTTGCATCAGAGGTCCTTGCTCAATTCTGGAAATTCAACGGCCTTCTTGTTAGATTTATTGGGAGCCATGTCTGAAAACACAAGGAGACAAACGCAAAACAAAGATCTAGAGGATCATTATCTAAATTGGTTATGAATAACAGTATGAACATTAAACCCATATCGATTTGCATGCCAAGAACAAAAGGGGGCTAAAAACATCTTCAAGAATTCAAGGTCAAGATTGAAAAGGGAAGAGAATCACTAACCTTGTCGACGTCTGAGTGCTTTAACTGCTTGGGAGACTTTTTCAAGGATTGGATCGAAGGTCTCGGCTTCTTGCTGATGATTCTCTATCTGGTTTATAAAATTTCAGGAGCAATGACGGTAGAAAAGTTCTAATTGAAGAAGTAAAGGGTTTAAATAGTCCTCAAGATTTAAGATTCGCGACTGCTCACATTTGCTGAGTCAGCATCACTTTGTTAACCGGCAAAACTGGTGACCTATCAGATCATTCTGAGTTATTCTTACCTCGAAAACCGGTGAAAATATGTGGATGGCGTCTGGTTAACCTCGCAATGTCCACGCTTCATCAAAGGCTATATGGCGTCTCGAAACCCTAGGCAATCATGGCTACACCAGGGGGCTAGGGATTCGAATCTTATGTAGATAGTGCATTACAGACAGATAGCTCACAGCCACGTGGCGGCCATCCAACACATCTGACCGTGCTCTGCATACACCGGATTACTGGTCATACTTATCCATTGGGGGCTGCGAGACAGAGCCACCCACAATACTAACCGCACATGAACTGTAGGGACTTAGTGGTTTGGACGCTGTAGTAGGGTCTCTCGCGCGAGAGCGACAAGAAAGCTCGCGCCCGACCAGTGGTAACTGACTGAGAGGTTTAAGGTTTGCGTGTACCATAAATTCGGTGATCTCATAACGGTTTCCTACTTATGAGGACGAGTGTGTAATATGCCCTACATATACTGCCGAAATTGTTCGTTACAGAGGCTATCATTAAGCCACCATTAATGGGTGCATTAACCCCTCTAACGGTCACTTCACCACTATATATAGGGTCGTTAGCTCTCCATTACAGCTCTTTGATCATCTAAGATCTTCTGCTAGCCAACACACTGTCTCTCTCTCAAGAACAATTTCCACTGCTTACTTTCTCCCTACTCACTACCCTTCACCTCCATGTGTTCATACTCTCATTCCCTATTTGAGGTATAAATTTGGATCTCTCTCTCAAGGATTTCCTTCTACACACCCTTATCTTTGTTCCATATTCAAGCCTGAGTGCTTATTACATGTTCGAATGACTAGTGATTGACATGGGCTATATCCCACCCACCCTCATCCTTTGTTTTGAGATGCCTATATGCTCTTCACTTGTGAGAAATATATTTATGGAATTGCACGTATCTCGAGATAACTTATGCGTTTAACTGTTATTGCATACTTGTAGAATGTAATTATATGTTATTGGAGCTATATTGTTGTTGTTGTTATTATTATTATTATTATTATTATTATTATTATTATTATTATTATTATTATTATTATTATTATTATTATTATTATTATTATTATTATTATTATTATTATTATTATTTGTGCGCTAGCTAAGTTATATCAATCTTGCATAACCCCACATCACATAATTGTTAAGAAACAGTGTAGGGCGCATGACTGATCGCCAACACCGCCACGCCACTAGAAGCAACGCTCTACCCAAATGGAAGGCGAAACAGCATTGGACCCACAGGTGGCTCAGTTGATCGCTCATATGGGTCAGTTTGTTCAGGCTATGAACCACAACAACCAGAACAATCAGAACAACAATGTCATCGCTGAACGGGAACCTGAATGGACTAAGAAGATATCTCAGTGGAACCCGAGCATCTTTTATGGGGAAGAGGATCCAGTATTGCTAGAGAACTGGATCAGGGATTTCGAAAAGTTCTTCCAAGCAATGGATTGCCCTGAGGCCCACTAGATAAATCAGGAGGCTTTCTATTTCAAACAGAAGACTGGTAACTAGTGGACAACTAATTGAGCAAGACTCATGGCTCAGGAATGCTGCAAATGGGATCCAATGAAGACCGCTATGAGGACAAATTTCTATCCAGAGCACTTTCATCGCACTGAAGCAGGGCAGCGACTCTGTAACAGACTATTATGACAAGTTCGTAGAGTTGGCTCGATTTTTTGAAGACACAGTGCGAACCGAAAGGCGCAAGCTTACTCTCTTTTTAGGAGGTCTGAAGCTTGAGATTCAGAGGACCATGCTCTCCATAGGATATGATACCTTGTCAGAAGCCTATGGGATAGCAGCAAACATATGGAGGGTTCACCAGACATTGACTCAGCAGCAGGGTAAGAGAAAGATGGAAGACTGGGGAACTAGCGCCCAAGGGGTAAAAACAACCAGGGGTCAGACAAGCGCTTTAAGAATGGCAATGGCGGCAAACAGTACCAGGACAACTCCAACAGGTGTGGTTGCACCCATCGAGGATTCACTTGTGGCGGTGCAATTTTGGCTTGTAGGTTCTGTGGCATCAAAGCACACATATTCCGTGACTGTCGGATGAGGTTGGGGACTGAGAATCAGCAAGGCTTCAATGGTCAGAACTATCAAGGTGATGGAAAAAACTACCAGGGGAATCGGCGGAATAGATTACGGCAGAACAACCAGAATGGGGGTAATCAGGTTCGCAACAACAACTTTCGGAATGGCATAGCTGGCCACCAGGGAAACTACAACAATCAGAATGGCAACAATAATGGCTGGCAGAACAGGAATGTGGACGCAAATGGTAACAACAGGGATGGCAACAATGGGAATGGAAATGGAGGCAATGCAGCTCAGGGGAAAAACCAAAGACCAGGTGGCTAGATATTTGTGATGAATAGGACAGAAGAAGAAGCAGCAAACAACGTGGTGATCGGTACCTTTCTTGTTCAAAATCATCCTGCTTTCACATTATTTGATTCTGGAGAATCACTATCATTTATATTATCTGCATTTGCTAAGAAGATAGGACTAGTACCTTGAACTAGAACATCAACACCCAACGGTAAAGCAGTAAATTGCGACACCGTTTGTGAAGGAATAGAGGTCAACATCCTAGGTTTCACCTTACCATCGAATCTCATTGATTTTAACCTTGGATAGATTGATGTTATTTTGGGAATGGATTGGTTGATGGAGTGCAAGGCCAACACCATATGTGCTGATCAGAAGATGAGACTAAAAGGACCCAAGGGGGAGCGCATATCCTACAACAGCGTTCCTAGGGAACCTTCTGTCAAGATAGTCTCATCCTTAACCATTGTTAATCAAGTTAAGAAAGGCCATGAGGCTTACTTGTGTTACATTCAAGACCTTTCAGCAGCAGAGAACAAGTTAAGGGATATACCTGTAGCACGAGAGTTTCCAAACGTGTTCCCGGACGAAATCTCGAGTAGTGCCACCAACAAGGTAAGTGGAGTTTACAATTGAAGTAGTTCCAGGAACGGCACCAGTTTCGAAGGCCCCATACCGCATGGCGCCTGTAGAGCTAAAAGAGTTAAAGGATCAGTTGAAGGAGATGCTAGAGGAGGGATACATTAGACTAGTGTTGCTCGTGAAGAAGAATGATGGGAGCCTTAGGCTATGTATAGAGTACATGGATTTGAACAGCGTGACGATCAAGAAAAAGTATCCATTGCCAAGGATAGACGATCTATTTGATCAGTTGCAAGGATCAAGTGTCTTTTCGAAGATTGACCTAAGAACTAGTTACCACCAGCTTAGAGTGGCAGAGAAGGACATTCCAAAGATAGCCCTCAGGATAAGGTATGGACATTACGAGTTCACAGTGATGTCTTTCGGTTTAACCAATGCACCGGCAGTGTTTATGGACATAATGAACCTGACGTTGAGACCGTTCATAGACCGATCTGTGGTAGTCTTCATTGATGACATCTTGGTGTATTCGAAGAGCAGGGAAGAGCATGAGGAGCACCATAGAAAAGTTTAGGGAACCCTAATAGAGGATAATTTCTATTCAAAGCTATCTAAGTGTGAGTTCTGGCTGGACAAAGTGCCATTCTTGGGACATATCATCTCGATTGAAAGAGTATCAGTTGATCAAGCTAAGATGACAGCAGTAAAGGATTGGCCTAGACTAAATAATGCGTTAGAAATCAGGAGTTCTCTGGGATTGGCATGCTACTATCGAAGGTTCGTGAAGGACTTTTCAAAGATTGCGAGGCCTTTGACAAATTTCACTAAGAAGACTGTGAAGTATGTTTGGAATGAAAGTTACGAAGAATCATTTCAGATCTTAAAGGACAAGCTAACAACGACACCTTTTTTGACTCTACCTAATAGTCAGGGGAGTTTGAGGTGTACAACGATGCATCAAAGAAGGGCTTGGGGTGCGTGCTTATGCAAGACAAGAAGGTTATTGCTTACGCATCAAGGCAGTTGAAACTGCATGAGGAGAACAATGCAACACATGACTTAGAGTTGGCAGCAGTTGTGTTTGCACTCAAGATTTGGAGGCATCATTTGTATGGAGCGACTTGTAGAATGTTCACTGACCACAACAGTTTGAAGTACAACTTCACCCACAAGGAGCTGAACCAAAAGCAAAGCAGATGGCTATAGTTGATCAAGGACTATGACTTGGAGATTCAGTATCATGAAGGGAATGCAAACGTAGTTACAGATGCTTTGAGCAGGAAATCAAATCACACATTGAATTCCACGTGGGTCATACCGCAATATTTGTGCAAAGAGTTCGAGAAGATGCAAATTGAAGTGATGGAGCAAGGTAATGTGAGCAACATATTTGGGAGTATGACGATTGTGTCTGACATATTGGAAGAAATAAAGAAAGGCCAACCAGGAGACGTGAAGTTGGAAAGGGTCAGAACGGTTCAACAAAATAATTTCAGATTAACGGAGATGGAAGTATCCGGTATAAGGGAAGGTTGTGTGTACCTTAGAGCTGTGCAGATATCAAGGAAAAATTTATGCAAGAGGCGCATTTCACACCCTATTCAGTTCATCGCGGAGGGGAAAATTTATACAAGGATATGAAGAAATAGTTTTGGTGGCCCAAGATGAAGAATGAAGTAGCAGAGTTCGTAGCGCGATGTCTCACGTTAGAGAAAGTAAAGTTTGAGCACAAGAGAATAGGTAGACTAGTGCAACCACTAAAATTTCCTAAGTGGAAATGGGATGCGATCTCAATGCATTTTGTAACAGCTCTACCAGTATCAAGGAATGGGCTGAATTCAATTTGGGTAATAGTAGAAAGATTAACCAAGACGGCGAGATTCATTTCGATGAAGGACACATGGAATATGGAACAAACGGCAGAAGCATATGTTAAGAACATAGTGCGGTATCATGGAGTACTAGAGTCGATTGTTTCAGAAAGAGATCCAAACTTTCTCTCTCATTTATGGCAAGCACTTGAGGAAGCGCAGGGGAAAAAGTTATGTTTCAGTACAGCCTTTCACCCAGCAACACATGGTCAAACAAAGAGGAAAATCCAGACTTTATAGGATATGTTGCGGGCTTGTGTCATGGATTTTCAGGGTTCATGGGTTGATAGACTACCGCTAATAGAGTTTTTCCTACAACAACTGTTATCATGCTAGCATTGGGATGGAACCTCACGAAGCTCTATACGGAAGAAAGTATAGGACCCCACTGTGCTGGATCGACATCCGCGAGACAGTTGCACTTGGACCGCTGATCATCTAAGATATGACTGACCAGGTTTGACTTACTCAACAGAAGATGAAACCAGCACAAGACAGGCAGAAATCATACGCTATTCATAAAAGAAGACCACTTGTGTTCCAAGTAGGTGATAAAGTGTTTCTGAAAGTCTCACCGACTAAAGGAGTCAGGAGGTTCAATCAGAAAGGGAAGTTAAGCCCGAATTTCATTGGACCTTATGATATCGGGGAAAGGATCGGAGAACTGGCATATCGATTGGACCTACCATCGAATCTCAGACGTGTTCACAACGTATTCCATGTTGATTTGAAGAAGTATGCCGATCAATCTCACGTCCTAGACCCGGAACCCATAGAATTGGACCATGCACTAACTTATGAGAAGTAGCCAGTCAAGATCTTGGATCTCAAGACGAGGGAAACGCGGAATAAGAGCATCAAATTGGTCAAATTTTTGTGGAAGAATCACCTCACAGAGGAAGATACTTGGGAAACCGAGGACGCAATGAGGGATAAGTACCCGCACCTCTTCGTCGATGAGGTATTAACCGAGTTCCGGGGACGTCACTCCTATAAGGGGGAGAGGATGTAAAACCCCATTAACCCCATTCATTCCTACTATTATCTACCCTTGCATCTCATCACATATAATCAGGTTATCACTATACTGTCTCATTGCACTAGTCATTTGCATTATCATGTGTTTGTGAATGGCTAATTGTTGCTACATTAGTATACTTGCTATTAGAGACCTGTATACCCTAGAACTGCTTTCAAGCTTCGAGGACGAAGCTTAGTCCAAGGAGGGAAGGATGTAATACCATAGATTTTTAGCTTAGGGCGTTTAATAATTAAACGTTGCGTAATAAATTTTATTTTTTGTCGTTAAATTAAAATTCTTAGTACTCGTCGTGTATTAGTTTTAGTCACGTTCCGACTGTTCGTCGCGTATTAACGACTTCAAGCGCAGCCTTGTTTTTTCTTACATTACCTTATAAATAGTTTTAGAAAAAAAAAGTAGAAAAGAAAATAGAAATGAGAAAAAGAAGTGACGGGAGCATAACAATTTCTTACCTCACCACCCTTTCACCTCTTTTTTTTGTTACTAGCTTTATATCACACATCACCACCTCCTCTTTCTTCTTCTTTCTCAGCAACTAACCCAAGAACCACTGCACCTCCACCGTAACCTCCATAACCACCACCACCCACTACATCCAAGCTTGACCACCACCTCCAACCACTCTCTGCAACCCCCGAACACAACCCCTAAAACCACCACAGAAAACAACACCATCAGCGACCAACTCTCTGCTCTGTTTTTTCCGAGAACAAACCTAGCAAAACAGAACCCCTTCACCGCCAATCTCTGTTGGAATAGATGCCCTAGAGGAAATCTAGTTTAGTATGAACAATAAATTGGCTATAATATTCATTGTATTATTTATGGAGATATTTAATCTAATTAAATCCTTATATTTACAATTGTATTGTTTATCTTAAATATCCCTAGTCCATTATACTGATTAACAGGACAATCATCTATAGACTAGTATGGGGTTGGATTGATATGGATATATCATGATCGAACACATGGGTATGCATTAGTGTAATGGAGTATTGGATTGACCCAACTCCGAGAAGGCTACATACAAGTTATGTAAAGTCTCAAGTGCTTCTCGCGGTGAAAAATGTATTGTCATCCTTAGACTTGAAGTCACTAGACCATCTAGTTGTGGAATACTGTGTTTTTGGTAGCGTCAAACACTACACAGTTAGTCCGTAGCCATAAAGGCCAGTATCGAACACACTATGAAGCAAGCTTAGATATTGTAGTGATGTAGATAGAACTTAACCCTCCCACATAACGGGAGCAAATATACACAGCCCCTCGAGGGATAGTGCTTATAAAATGTCTGGCCAGACTGAAATAAATCAATATAGGATATTGATGTTATTTGCACGAATAAGGCAATTCCCAGGATCGAGGAACTATGGATTGGATATATGAGTGTGACTTGCATGTCTAGTGTCGAATCCGGATATTGAGACAAAGGGATGAAACAATACTTGCACAAGGTTTGTCGGATGACTATTTTTATTAGTTGGGTAGTATGGATGTCTTGCTAGAGACTGTTCCATATTACTAAATAGTTACTACCAACTAGGTACAAACCTATGGGGTCACACTCCATATGGATTGAACTAGACTTGAGAATTATTAATATGATGAATTAATAGGAAGGATCAAAACGCAACAACTTGCTAACTTAGTAGGACTAATATGCAAGTTGGACTAGTCCGAACTTCTATAGGATTAGGAGAGGGCCCTTATGTAGTAACATGGAGTTGTTGGAATATATAAAGGATGCTCCAAGCTTCGTTCCTACATACAAATGCTCATAACATAAGTTGATTAGGAGAGAATCAAGGAGAGAGAGCAAGACAAAGAGGGCCTACCGACCCCCTTGTCCGCCCCCTACCCGTCGACCAAAGAGGGAGGCTGAACCCTCTCTTTTGGTCTTCGTTGTGTGATTTCTTCTTCCTCCTCAATCATTACTAGCTAGAACAAACCACTTGGAGGATCTAGATCTCAATCCTAGGTGTGGATCAACCGTAGAGACGTGAAACTATTCGCGTTTGAAGTCATCAAAGAAGCACCAGGTACTTGTTAGGAATCCTTTATTATCGTTATGAATTCTCTTCCAGTGATCCTTGGAAGGTCTTGATCGGATAAATTATTATTTATTCCGCTGCGTATCCATGATCAAAACCCTACAGTGGTATCAGAGCCACAGGTCGTAGAGCATAACGTAGTTTATGTTACAATTTTGTTTTTTCTCACATATAATTGTTGATAATTGCGTTAAAACAACAAATTAAGCCTATTAGTGCATCTTGAATGTGATTCAACAAAACAAAATCTAATTTTTACATGGGATGTATGAATTAGTAATTTGATAAATTTTAGGATCTTAGATCTAGGGTTTGGGCACAAATTGGAAAGAAGTTCTAAACGTTTTGGACTTGGGGAACAAGTAAAAAAGTTGTTTTGGAAACAAATTCCAAGAGGTTAGGCCCCCTAGGGAGACCGCCCCTCATTCCTTGCTGCCCAAACCACCTAGGTGGAAGGCCTATGCGGTCTGGCCGACCTCTTGGAGCCTCCTGGGCCGAGCCGACCAGCCTAGTAATCCAAAAATCAATTAAAATTTGACTAAGCGAGTTAAAAATTGGTTTAAACTGTTTATGTGCAATTCGTATGGCGGTTGGATATGGCCTTAGATGTGGTTTCTTGTGAATGTTTAATTTTGTGGATTGTTTACGGCCTGCGAGCTGATCAATTTGATGTAATAATTAATTAGGTTTACGGCCTGCGAGCCGGTATTTTTTTTTTCTCAACTTGTGAGATTCATTTATTTAGTTTAGTTGCTAGCTAGTACTAAATAGAATAGATAGCCAAGATTGAAAAAAAATAAGCCCAAATAATAAAAGGAGCCACAACATGGAGTATTGAACATTCCACAAGGCTATGGAGGATGGAGCAAGAGATGGAGGCACATGGAGATGCTCTTTCTATTTTAGGGTTCATAGACATTCTCATTGGATTGGAAATATCTTAGTCCAGGAGGCCATATCCATATCACGTTAATTTCTGTTTTGTGGATGTTTACTTTATTTTATTATTATTGTTGTTGGTGTATGGATGATTCATGCAATTTGATCATTAGATAATTAAACAACCCGGATCATTTATTTGGAGTTTTTCCCTAACTCAAATAAGTAGATCAATTGATATAGATCAACAAAATAATTAAAAATTGAAAGAAAAATCCCTCAAAAGTAAATATTATGTTTTGGCTTCTCGTTACTTAAACACTCGTCAAAAAGTCGATTAATCAAGCTCGTGCATGCTAAAGCAAGGCGACTTGATTCATCATTATGTGGTGTGATGGGACATATAATGTGCAATAGTTGGGTAAGAGGTTGTATGTAACTAGGTATTTTAATAAGGATTAAGAACCTATAGGCACTCAATTGGGATTATCTATGGAAAATATAAATAAGGATTTATTTGCCCAATTGAACCAAGAGTTTCATCAGATGGAATTGGTATTGTTCCTACCTAAATAACTAGCTTTTGGGTGACATGTCAAAGCAAGCTCAAAAGGAAATGAAATATTGGTCTTGGCCCACTAGAAAATATAATGATATTTTCCGCATTAATATCTTGAGGGTTATTAATCCGTAGAAAATAGTGGGAGTTGTATTTAATAATCTTGCAATTATTAAATATAGCTAAAACGTTCACAAATACTAAAAATTGCGTATTTTCTTTTGTAGAATTTCAATGGAAAACAACTCATCGAGTTCATCACACTCCCTACGCTCTGTCCTTGAGAAGGACAAGCTCTATGGGACCAATTTTCTAGACTGGTATAGAAAGATGAGAATCATTCTCAAGCAGGAAAATAAACTGTACGCTCTAGAGGAGCAAGTTCCTGAAGGTCCGGAAAACAACACTCCTATAGCCCTAAAGGCGTATCAAAAGCGTGTTGATGACGCTAATGATGTCGCCTGCCTAATGCTATGCACCATGTCCTCTGAGCTTCAGAAGCAACATAAGAACATGAATGCAGTCGATATGATCGCACACTTAAAGCAGCTCTTCAAAGAGCAGGCCAGGGTTGAGAGGTATGAAGTTTCCAAGGCATTGTTCAAATGTCATCTGTCAGAAGGGAGCCTAGTGAGACCGCACGTGTTGTGCATGATCGGATATCGTGAGAGCCTCGACCGCCTAGGGTTTCCGGTGGGTCAAAAGTTGGCCACCGATCTCGTCTTGCAATCATTTCCCGAGAGTTATGGACAGTTCATCATGAACTATAACATGAATGAGATCTTGAAACCTATGCATGATTTACTCAATATGTTGAGGACAGCTGAACAGAGCATCAACAAAGGTAACGGCAAATCCATAATGATGGTGCAGAAATGAAAGGGAAAAAGGTTTGCCTCTACCTCCAAGGGAAAAGGCAAAGCAGTTTCCGAACCCAAGGAAACTGCCCTTAAGCGTGTTGGGGGAATTTCCAAAGGTGTGACTGAAGGTGAGTGTCACTGCAACAGTCAGCCTGGACACTGGAGGAGGAACTTCCCAAAATATCTGGAGGATAAGAGGCTTGGAATAGTGACTCCACCACCACCAGGTATTTTTATTATAGATGTCAACTTAATTGTCTCTTCATCATGGGTATTGGATACTGGATGTGGGTCTCACATTCTTCGAAATGTGCGGGATCTAAAGAGAAGTAGAAGATTGGCTAAAGGGGAGATACAACTGCGCGTTGGAAATGGAGCAAGAGCTGCGGCATTGGCCGTAGGCGCGTACGAGCTGTCTTTGCCTTCAGGATTACTTTTAGAATTAAATAATTACTATTTTGTGCCTGCTATGAGCAGAAACATTATTTATATTTCTTGTTTGGATAAGAATGGTTTTACTATTTCAATAAAGAACAATTGTTGTTCCATTTATTTTGATATTATTCACTATTGTAGTAGGAAATTATTTAATGAATTATATATCCTTGATCTAAGCAATCCTGTCTATAATATTAATTCGAAAAGGATTAAAATGAATAATTTAAATCCTGCTTATCTATAGCACTGTCGTTTAGGCCATATATACGAGAAACGTGTATCTTTACTCCATAAGGATGGATTTCTAGACTCATTTGATTTTGAATCATATGAGACATGTGAGGCTTGTTTATTGGGAAAAAT
This sequence comes from Linanthus parryae, assembly GCA_023055425.1. Classification (NCBI taxonomy): domain Eukaryota; kingdom Viridiplantae; phylum Streptophyta; class Magnoliopsida; order Ericales; family Polemoniaceae; genus Linanthus; species Linanthus parryae. Next base: position 158,659,203 of record JALGPY010000002.1, on the reverse strand, counting down.
GACAAAATCCCCTTTTAATAAGAAAGGTCAGAGGACTAGTGAGCAATTGGCGCTAGTACATACTGATGTATGTGGGCCATTTTCCACGCCTGCTAGAGGTGGTTACGTCTACTTCATAACATTTACTGATGATTTCAATAGATATGGATTTGTATTCCTTATGAAGGCCAAATCCAAATCCGTTAAAAAGTTCAAAGAATTTAAGATGAAGTAGAGAAGCAGCTTGGCAAAATTATTAAGGTATACGATCGGATCGTGGAAGAGAATACTTGAGCCAAACAAACCAAAGAAACTGGTAACTGATAGGGTGTTGTACTATATGTATTTGGTTATGCATGGTTATGAAATTGATATTCCAAAGCTTGTGATGGAACATATGCTATATAGCCAAACCAACAAAAGAAAACACCCTTTTCCATATGCCAACCTACTCACCTTATTCTTCCAACACTTTGAAATTCCAACTGATGGGGAAGAATTAGTGACTACTGGATTTGGTATGCTCAAGGAGAAGGCTTTTGAGAAGATTGGTGTGGTGAAAACCAGCGCTAAAGTTTGGAAACTATACTCTTATTTGACAGAGGAAGATTTGGGTTCCAAGAAGTTTCTCAAACCTAAATCCTTGACTCCCACTTCTGGCCAAACCTCTCAGTCTCAAGACAACCCCTTAACCCTCAAGTTGTTGAAAGAACTTCAGATGGACATTGACGAAGTAAAGGAGAATCAACATGGGTTTGACACTGATCTCAGACAGGTGAAGTATATGGTTGAAAACATGTTCAGAAGTATGACATTGTTTGATGGGGCTGAGGAAGTGTCTCAAGATGAGAAGAGTACCAGAAAGGCTTAATCAGCAAAAGATCTATCCAAGATAGGACTGCTCAGGTCAAAGGAAAAGGAAAACATGTGGATGTTGAACAAGTGGATGAAGATCAAGAAGAATACAGTCCAGACTCAAGTGCACTGCTCATAGACCTCAAGAAGAAGAAAACTAAGAAGCTGTGCTAGAGATTGTGATTGCTGCTTATTTTTTTGAGGGAGAAGGAGAAAAAGGTTATGATGTGGCTCAACAAGAAGAAGGACATGATGATGAGAGAGACAGTCAGGAAGAAGATTGCAGAGAATCAAGGAGATGAAGACCCTACCCCTTAATTATTGCCTACTCTTTCTTCTCTTTTTCAAGGCCTTGAACACTCTTCCAAAGCCTTTAAAATGTTATCTCTTCAAAAAAAATCTTTTTTAAATTTTTTCCAAACACTGATCCAACATATTCTCATTCTCTTTTGATGAAAGACAAAATGGGGGAGAAATTTTAGGGTTTATTTTTTTTTTGATTTTAGGTGACCTGGTTTTGGTCAGTTAAGATTATCTAAAACTTTGTTGTTACTTGTTTCGGTTTAATAAGTTGGATATTTTGGACATTATGTGTTGCTTTATATGATTAATTATGCTATGTGCTAATGAATATTTGTTGCAGAATAACAGTATCAAACATAATGGAAGACTATGGTTTTGTCTTTCATCAAGGGGGAGATTGTAAGTTTAATGCAGGTTCAAGACTTGAAATAGCTAGTCTATTTCAAGGCCTTGAAACAGCTTTCGAAGCCTTGAAACATACATGATCTTAGGGGGAGTTTCGGATTATGTTTGAATTCCTAAACCCCTGTACTTGATCTATCACTACTTGATGATAACAAAAAAGTATTTTGACATGTTTAACACTATCTAATCCGTCTGTTTGACTTAGTTTTGCAGGGAGAGCTTATTTCCCATTTTACAGGATTTATTTCCTAACCTGAGTTTTGCAGGGGAGGAAATTCTGAGATGATTTGATTCTGCAATCAATCTAATAATTGTAACAGCTTCTCAAACTGATTATGGACAAGATCAGATCAGTGTCCCTGAAGATTCTGAACAACTTTCCGTTGGAGAAGACTGTTAAAGAAGTCAAAGTAGTTGCCTACAAAATAGGAAAGTTTGTTGCTAAAGATCTTGAAGATTTGCAGATCAAATGAGCTGTATATAAGGAGCTCAGTTTGAAGCATTTGAGAGAACACACGACGGGAAAAAGACAGAGACACTGAAAATACACTCAAGGATTGTCAAGAAACAAAGAATCAAATCATTCTCTCCCAATCCAAGCATTTGAAGAACACTGCACTCTCATTGAAGTCTCACTCTCTGTGTTCTTCATTTCTGAACTTTATTTGTATATCATGCTTATACTACTTCTGTTTACATTTTCATGGATTATTCAAGGTAAACAATAGAGAATTCTTAGTTAATTAGACAGCTAGAGCAGGTACCAGATAGGTTAGTGAGAACCACAAGCTGTAACAGAGTCAGGTATCTATCTGTGCTTGAGATCTAGGGCTTAGCTGTAGATTAATTAAGAACTGAGTTGAAAATCCTACAGGGTGAAGATCCCTGAGGTAGAGACGTAGGTCCAAGTGGACTGAACTCTTTATATCTTGTGTCTCTTGCATTTAATTTTCAGTCACAAACTTAGAACATTTGAAGCTTTCAAAACAGTTTCATTTCTAGGGTTTGAAACTCATTTCAAGGCCTTGAAATAAACTTATTTTTCTGTTTCCTCTAACTGTTTTATTCCAAGGGCTTGAAACTCATTTCAAGGCCTTGAATCTCCTTACAAATCTTTGAAACCACTATTCTTGCGAAGTTTAGCAAAATGAAAGGGGGGAGTATGCAGATGGATATGCAGCACAAATACTCTAGAAGGGGGGTTGAATAGAGTATGCCAAACTTGAGGAGGAAAAGAGTTTTAGTTCAAGTGCAAAGCACATCAAGGTCTGGAACACAAATTCAAGCCTTTGGAATGAAGTACAGTTTGCAATGAAACAGACAAGTCTTTTTCATGGCCTTGAAGAGGGTTTCAAACCCTTGAAAACTAGACAAGTTTGAATACTGTACACTATCAATGTGAATGAACTGTAAATGCAAGAGACAAATGATTTATAGATTTCAGTCAACTTGGACCTACGCCTACATCATGTATCTTCTCCCTGTAGGATTTTCAACTCAATTCTTATTAATCAAAAGCTAAACCCTAGATTTCAAGCCCAGAGAATTGCCTTACTCTGTTACAGCTTGTGGTCCTCCCTAACCTATCTAGTACCTGCTCTAGCTAACTGATTAACTAAAAATTCTCTATTTTTCACTTTGAACAATGCCTGAGAATGAAGTATAGAAGTATTATAGAAATGATCTACCAATAAAGTACAATACAGAAGAGCACTAGAGTGTAGAATTGCAGTGAAGAATGCAGTGAACTTCTTTGAGTTAGATTGTGAGAGTGATGAACTTCTTTGATGCTTGTCAATCCAGATTTGAGTCTTTCTCTTTGCCCGTTGAGTGTTGTATCTTTTTGCTTCAAAATGAGCTCCATTTATACTGGTTAAAGCTCTGAAAATCTTCCCAGATTTTCAGCAACAACTTCCTGTATTTTAGGCACAAGTTTGACTCTCTTTCAACAGCCTTCTCCAACGGATAGTTGATCACAATCTCCAGATATATTGTTGTGATATTGTCTTTAAACAAATTGAGAAGCTTTCATGAGTCTCTGATTGGTAACGGGATCATCTTCACTAAGCAATTTCCTTCCTGCAATATCCAGATAAGGAAACAAATCATGCATATTTAGGAAATAAAATTTCCCTCAAAACTAAGTCAAACTGATGGATTAAAACATGTTTGATATATCAAAACAGTTTGTCTTTCCTCATAAAATAATAAAACATCAAGTACAGGGATGAGAGGAGTAGAATTAAATCAAAAGAGTTTAGAAAAACTCCCCCTCATAACATGTATGCAGTTTAGACAGTTTCAAGCTTTGATTCCTGGTTCAAGGCCTTGAAATAGCTCTGCTATTTCTAGCCTGTGAAACCTGATTCAAGGCTTTGAAAACTGGTTCAAGGGCTTGAAATACCTAAGTATTTCAGGTCCAGGAAACCTGTGACCTTACAATCCCCCCCCCCCATGATGAAAGATAAAACCTCACTGTTTGATTCTTTCTTTCTTCAAAAAATACTGATTAGTACACAATTCACACAACACAATAATTCCAAAAGAACCAACTTATTAATGAACAAAATCAACAACTGCAAGTAAGTTGCTAGAAAATCCTACTGACCAAAGGATAGGTCATTTAAACATAATCAAAACAACCTAAGATTTTTCTCCCTCTTTTTAACTTTCATCAAAAAGAATGAGAAGATGTTAGATCAGTGTCTGGAAAATTTTGAAAATAAAAATTTAAAAACTTAAACGGAAGAATGGGGAAGATAGAGTAGGCACGATTAAGGGGTTGGGTCTTCATCTCCATCCTGATCTCCCTCTTCTTCCTCACTGTCTTCATCATTGTCTTAGACTTCTTGAGAAACCACATCTAGTTCCTCAATAAAAGAACTGATCTTTTCTATAACACTGTTAAACATGAAGGTGAGTCCTTCTAAAGCTTTTCTTCCATGCTTTAGTTTCTTCTTCACAGCCACCCTCTTCTGTTATCCAGAAGGAATTTTGTGATCCTTCTTTCCTGTTTTTGATGCATCTACGAACTTTAACGGCTCATTCTCATGTCTCCCCTTGTTGTACACATAGTATACTCCATGGGATCCTGAAGTAGTGTCTGTGTCTGAGTCTGGAATGAGACTTTCTTTTCCTTTTCCTTTGAACCTTGTGTCTATCTCTTTCTTGTCTCTCCTAGGGCTTCCAATATGGATTCCCTGCTGCTTATCTTGTGAAGATATTGTAGACTATTTCATCTTGCAAGTTGTTGGAATCTGGTCCTTTTTCACCATCTTCTTGGGTGGTGAAGACTCCTATTCTTCATCAGTAAAGCTTTTTGACTCTGAGTCTTCACTGATTGTTAGAACTTTCTCTTCAACTGCCTTTCTCTTCTTCTCTTTAATCTGTTTTGAACCTCCGGCCATCTTGATTCTGTTGGAAGCTCTTCTAGTGCTCATTAGGGTTTGGGAGAAGAATAGAGAGAGGTGGATTTGATACTCGGAGAGTTTGTATTTGAAAAGGAAAATGCAATCTCTCGGATCTCAAAAGATCTGTAAGGATCATAGATGATTCGAATCTTTAAATTCGTTGGAAATAAATAATTATATACTATATTTGGCTGAAAAACAATTTTGAAAAAGGTAAGGGCAATATTGAGCAAATATCTACAAAGATAGCACCCAATACTGAATGATCCATAAATTATTCTCTAACTAGTTTTCAGTCTTATTTTCAAGGCTTTGAAAATGGTTTCAAGGTCTTGAAACGCTGTTGAACTGAACCACATACAATCAAAGTTTAGAATGGATTTTCAAGGCTTTGAAAATCAGTTCAAACCTTTGAAACACATAATAGCTTACCTTCCTTACCTGATGCTCCCCCTAAACCAATGCATCGTTATTTAGCATGCCTAATTCTAGTCTTAGAGCTGAGAATCATTCATATGGAAATGGTTTAGTGAATATATCTGCAAGTTTCATGTTAGTAGAAACAAATTCAAGAACAATATCACCTTTCTCAGCATGATCTCTGATGAAATGATGTCTAACATTAATGTGCTTGGTTCTTGAATGCTGTACTGGATTCTTTGTAATAGATGCACTAGTGTTGTCACACTTGATGGGAATACTTCTGAAATCAAATCTAATATCCCTCAAAAGTTTAGAAATGCACAACACTTGTGAACAACATGCACAAGCAGATATATATTCAGCTTCAGCTCTTGATAGAGCAACTGAGTTAAGTTTCTTGGAGTGCCAACTGATCAGAGATGATCCAATTAATTGGCAAGTTTCAGAAGTGCTTTTTCTATCAACTTTGTAACATGCAAAGTCAGCATCTGAAAATCCATGCAAAGAGAAGTTAGAATGTCTTGGATCAGCTTGAAATCTTGCACACATACATACACTGAACATGATATCTGGTCTACTAGCAGTAAGGTATAGCAATGATCCAATCATACCTCTATACTCTTTCACATTGAAACTCTTACCAGATTCATCTTTATCTAAACACAGCGTAGAAATCATTGGAGTCTTTATCTCTTTGGATTGAGACATGTTGTACTTCTTCAGCAAGTCCCTAGTGTACTTGCTTTGATGCAGAAATATGCCCTTCTTGAATTGATGTATTTGAAGTCCAAGGAAGAAGTTCAACTCTCCCATCATGCTCATTTCAAATTCCATGCTCAAAAGACTTGAGAATTCTTTGCATAGAAGATCATTAGTAGCTCCAAACAGAATATCATCAATATAAATCTGAACTACAAATAAATCTCTCTCGTGAGTCTTTATGAAAAGGTTCTTGTCTACCAATCCTCTTTTGAAATCATTTTCAAGTAGAAACTTTGACAATCGTTCATACCAAGCTCTTGGAGCTTGTTTCAAACCATAAAGAGATTTGTTAAGTTTGTAAACATGATCTGGAAACTTATAACTTTCAAAATCAGGAGGTTGTGCAACATAAACATCTTCTTGTAAGTATCCATTCAGAAATGCACATTTCACATCCAATTGAAATAGTTTAATGTTTTTAAAAGATGCAAATGCAAGCAGAATTCTAATTGCTTCTAACCTGGAAACTGGAGCTAAAGTTTCCTCATAATCAATACCTTCTTCTTGATTGTAACCTTGAGCAACTAATCTCGCTTTGTTTCTGAACACCTTCCCATTCTCATCCAATTTGTTTCTGAACACCCACCTGGTACCAATGACAGACTGATTTTTAGGTGGAGGAACTAGGTTCCACACCTTGTTTCTTTCAAATTCATTGAGTTCACTTTGCATATCTATAATCTAGTCTACTTCTTGTAAAGCTTCCTTCACAGTCTTGGGTTATACAAGAGAAATGAAAGCATTGAAGGCACAATGATTCTTCAACTGTGACCTTGTTTGTGTACCAGTGGTTGGGTCAGAGATGATGTTGTCAGCTGGATCAGATGAAAGATATTTGAATCTCTCCCTTGGAGACCATGGTTCAGGTTCTCCATATATCTTCCCTGGTCTTGAAGTAGTGGCCTGATCATTCATTTCTTGATCATCTTTGTCAAGGATTCTATCTCTATTTTCAAGGCCTTGAGACATGTTTTGAAGGTCTTGAAAATGGCATCTGTTTCCTTATGAACTTTTCTTGAACCGAAGAGAATTCTCAGCTTCTTCTTCTGATTCATGCTTGTTCAGATTCAATTCTGCAAAACTTTAACTCGAAGAACCATCATAGCTTTCATCAAAAATAACATGAATAATTTCTTCAACTAGCTTGGTTCTTTTATTATAAATTCTATAAGCTTTGCTAGTAAGAGAGTAACCAAGTAATATACCTTCATCACTTCTTGCATCAAACTTACCCAAGTTGTCCTTACCATTGTTGTGGACATAGCATGTGCAGCCAAAGGTTCTGAAGTATGAGATGTTTGGATTTCTCCCTTTGAAGACTTCATAGGGGGTTTTCTTCAAGATAGGTCTGATCAAGCACGTGTTCAGAAAAAATTTTGCTCTATTCACAGCTTCTGCCCAGTAATGTTTTGGCAGCTTATTTTCTAGAAGCATTGTCCTTGACATGTCTTCAAGAGTCCTGTTCTTTCTTTCAACAACTCCATTCTGTTGAGGAGGTCTAGGAGCAGAGAAACTGTGAGAGATACCATGCTTAGCACAGGACAAGTCAAATTATAATTGATCAAATCTGTCTGACTTGTACTTTAAGTTGAAATGGAAATGTGTTCCTCATTATATGAGGGTCTCTTCTTCTGAAAGGACAAGTCATCTTCATATGACCAATCTTGTTGCAAAAATGACACTTAGGAGAAGTTTTGCTTCCAGCTTTCACAAATGTGGTATTGCTATTTCTTGGAAAACTTGGATTGTATCCAATACCAGTTTTTATGAACAGACTTTGAAGTTCCTCCGGGAATCAAGTTTAACTTGTGTTCTGAGCCTTCAAGCTTGACTTTGACTAATTCAGATTCTTGAAGTTTCTCAGCAAGAGTAGTCTTTTGTTTATCTAATTCATGAATCTGATGTTTCAGATTAACAAGGTTGTTACTCAGTGAAGAGTTCTCAGTGACTACTTCCTTGACTTGTGTTTTCAAGGCTTTGAAACTGGTTTTCAAGGCCTTGAAATCACTGTCAGTTTTCTTCTGAGAAATTTCAAGATTCTAATTTAGACAAACAAGTTGTAAATTCTCTTTTGCTTGCTCATGAATTTTCTTTTTCAAAAGTCTAAACTATTTCAGATAATCCTCTTCAGGTAAAAGCATTGTTCTTAGATAATCTAAAAGAGAATCTTTTGGTTTCGAAATCAGACAGTTTACCATTACATCAATGTTCTTTTCAGAACTTCATCATGCTTGGCCATGAAGCATAGGTTGGCATGTTCTTCTTCAGATTCTGATTCAATTGAACTATTTGAATCACTCCATGAAGCTATCATAGCTTTCTTTCTCCTCTCATGGTCTTTCTTTTGGAAGTTCTTGCTTTTCTTGTGTGGACAATCTCTTATCAACTATCCTGCATCACCACACTCAAAGCAGTTCATGACTTCGGATTTATTTTGTGAAGAATACTTGAATGCCACCACACTCAAAGCAGTTCATGTCTAGTCCTTTAGATAGAATTTGTCACTATTTTGCGTATGAAGTCATCCAAGGAGACTAACGGGGTCAATCAGAATCACCGTTTTAGTGGATCTCGAACGCGGGCTGCGAGTCACGATCAAAGCCCTTGAAATACTTGAATTCTCATACCACTAAGTGTCTATTCAAATCTAAAACTTGCCGCTGCATATACTGCACCGCAAGGCTATGGGTTAGGTCTGCAATCGTCCTTTACAGATCTTGTATCATCATAATGTCTTGGACGTTACATTCCCGTTGGGGGGCTTCCTCACCCGCAACCTGCCTGCAGCCTCCAGGTCGTCCAGGTACCATGATTATGACGATCTTCTGTCCACAGAGCTCTAAGCTCTGATACAAACTGAAGCCCGACTAAATCAGGCGCTTTTGGGAGTAGCTAGAAGCAATCCAAATAGAAGGGAAATTATGAAAAATACTAGGGGGGAAACAGCTCTCTGGGGTCCTGAAAAAAACTTCAATAGCTCATAACATATGAAAACCAGTCCACAAGCCAGACTCAAATAGCTGAAAAGACTATTTATTCGAAATATGGTAAAAATCCTAAACTTAATGTTAAATGCTAATTCTAACCTAATAAAACATTTACCAAAAAGATCCATCCAAATAGGATTTAAATCAACTTCCTAATAAATGAAAGAAATATTCTAAAAATAGAAAACTAATGATTTTGACCCTTAAACGGTTGATTTTGACCAAATCAGTTTAGAATGTGTTTTCCACTCAAATCATATAAGACTTTGTCCGAATCACTAAGCCTTTAATTCTACCCTTGATTCTGTGTTTTGATCGAAACAGCTTTCCTGAAACCGGTGGATATTTCTTTAAAATTCCTCCTGCATCAAGTTTGTAGGTCAGTTATTATTGATAGAGGATTCTGGCAGATCTTCAACTCTAGGATTATCTGTCTCAAGTCAGTTGAACCTCTTAGATCCCTAGCCTGCCGTTTTATGGGTGTTTGTTGCTAAACATATTCTCCTCAACATATCCTACTTTCATATTATCATATTTGTGAAGCCAGCACCTTTTAAGGTCGTCCGGAACGTTTTATAATCTAGTACTTCAGATCTGTATCATATATCACGTGCCCTATTGGGAGTCTCTGTAACCTCTTAGATCTTTTTGTAGAGTTGTTTCATCATATCTTCATGTATATGATCCTTACTGTTGTCTCGAGTTCCTACTCCTACTTGTTTTGAAGTTTTTTTGTTACTAGTTTCATATAAATTTGTGCACTCTACGAAGACGGCTATAGATTTGTTAACTTCATGAACTCCTTGACGCTGAATATAATCAAGGTGTGCGTTCAAGCAACAAAAGCAATGGTAGAAAGGAAAAATGCTAGGGGAAAATTCTCTCGAAGGTTCGAAAATGTTGAATAATTCAAAACTGCTGAAATTTGTCCACAATTCGTACAGTTATTGCCGAAAACTCTGATTTTACCAAATTATGATAAAATCCTGAAACTGAACCAAAACATTGGCCTTATTGAAAGAAACGTGTACGCGAAGGTGTGACCCAAAATTGGTTAAACTGAACTCTTAATCAAGAATTAAAATATTACCGAAATAGTAAAAAAAAAATATCTTAAAACGCTCATTTAACTGGTCAATCAGTGGATTTAGGAGTCGAAGACGGACTCATATGGTTCTCTGAACAATCGGTCCCCCTGTGCGTCTCTTTGAGAGTTTTCATAATTACGTTCGCACGCGTAATGCTGATCCACATAGCCAAAGTTATGGCCCATACACCGCAGGGACTCCAAATGCTGAGTTTCTTCCGCCCCTTGCACTTATCTTCCATCTCATAGTAGAGAAGCGCCAAATTAGTTGCGTCTTACAGTTCGGCTTCATCTGTATCATCCACTCCTACATCACTAATAGTGAAAAAAGTCATGAGCATTGAGTTGAACAGGAGGTTCCTTATGCTCAGGTCACTAGTTCAATGTACGGAACTAGTGTGCTAGTTGCCAATTGAATTCAAGGAAGACTTGGATTACTAGGCATGTAAAGATATAGTGTAAGAGTTGTTTGCGTCATAGCCAATATATCTTGTATTATACTATTTTTGCAATTTATTAGGGCTAGCACTACTTGGTGCTAGAATTTGGAGTTTTCATCCTTACACGCCATCTCTTGGAGATTTGAAAAAAACGATTTCCCCAAGGTAAAATCTTGTGTATCGTGTCTTGTCTCTTTTAACTATCCAGTTTACTTATTATTTTCCATTACAGTTATCGTAAGCATCAAGAGAGATCTTTACGCTTGTTCTTGTGAGATATATTAGATCTTATTAACTTGTTAATTATCTCTTAGATTGAATAGTGAGACATTTATGTGGCTTTACATTTTTAGATGTATTCACTGAGCTAGTTTGATGGAGGTGGTTTTTTAGTGTTTTATAGTATATCTGGTTTGTTTACAAAAATCGTCGAAGAAAAAGCAACATTATTTCTCCAAAAAATCAAGAAAAATACATAACACAACCAAACTTCGCAAATTATAATTTAAGGACAATAAAAAAACCACACATTCAAACGTACCCAATGTGCGGTTTGTTTAATTAAATTAGTAGGCACACTCGTACATTTTCAGCTTCTCATCTGCAAAACCCTCTGCTTTCAAGTTGTTCCTCAAGTCTCTCTGTAAGAGAGGAAACACTAAAATACCCTAGAAAACCATTGTCTCCGGAATCCTCTTTAACCGCTGCAAATGGTGGATCTCATCACCGAGAAGTTTGCCGTCTCTCTCACACTGCGTGAGGAGACGTATGTTATTGTTTTTGACGACGAGTTCTGCGAGGAGGCGGAGGAAGAATGCAGGATTGCGATGATAGGCCGCTTCATGGGAGGATCGATCAATGTGTTCGCTATGCAAGCTTTCTTTAGAAGGATCTGGAACAATGGTGATCTCGTGGAGATCATTGAAGTTAAGGATGGGCTGTTTCTATTCAAGTTTCCAGACGGCAAAACAAAGGAGAGATTAACAGGGGGCGGGCCATGGGTCTTCGATTGACGTATGTTAGTGTGGAAGGATTGGTTTTTCGGTGATCCGATTGAGAACATCAGGCTGGACACGGTTGATGTTTGGGTCCAGGTATCCAATATGCCTATACACCTGCTCAAACCATCAACTGGGAAGAAAGTTGCAGCAGCTATGGGGGATGTTCTTGACACAGACCCCTTGTTTTCCTTCGGAGATGGGATTCCTTATGTCAGAGCGAGAGTCCGGATCCCGTTGAATGAGCCATTGCGGAGAGGTGCTTATGTAATGGTGAAGAATGATAAAGTGTGGTTTGATTTTAAGTACGAAAGGCTTCCGGACGTTTGTGTCTGGTGCGGTTGTGTAAACCATTCCAGTGGGGATTGTGAATACAGAGAAGAGCTGATTAACATGGGTGAAAATCCAGGTTATAGTAGGGGATTGTTACACTACCCTCCAGCTAGAAAGAAGACGAAGCCAAACTCCCCCCGTAAACCGAAAGCACCAGGCTCTCCTCCAAAATCAAACTCGGCTGCTGATTATGAGACTCAGAACAACAGTGGGAAAACACACCCCCCACACTCGAAACCCACGGAGGAGAAGGAGCAAAAGAAGAAGGTGGACGGCTTCCGGACGTTTGTGTCTGGTGCGGTTGTGTAAACCATTCCAGTGGGGATTGTGAATACAGAGAAGAGCTGATTAACATGGGTGAAAATCCAGGTTATAGTAGGGGATTGTTACACTACCCTCCAGCTAGAAAGAAGACGAAGCCAAACTCCCCCCGTAAACCGAAAGCACCAGGCTCTCCTCCAAAATCAAACTCGGCTGCTGATTATGAGACTCAGAACAACAGTGGGAAAACACACCCCCCACACTCGAAACCCACGGAGGAGAAGGAGCAAAAGAAGAAGGTGTTGAGGGTATGGAGGAAGAAACTGAAATTGGCAGAGATGGTGTTGAGGAGGTGGACGGCTCATTGTCAGAGACCATGGATGAAGAAGCTGCGCCACTGATCACGAAGGACAAAAGAAAGTTTGAAGCAATCATTACCCCTCCCCCTTTGAAGAAAAATAAACCCACTGGAGCAAATGATAAAAAGTCCAAAGGGGTAGCAGTTAAGAGTCTTGCCGCAGTATTTAATGGGTCCGCGGCGTCCGTAAGTGAGTATGGGAACACCTCCAAAAGTCCCAATGCGACATTGGCAGTGGCTGCGATGCAGCACTGCCGGGCACAATGAGTTTGTTATGTTGGAACGTGCGGGGATTGGGGAACCCCGACATGGTCCGAACGTTACATGACGTTGTCAAACGTCATGCCCCTCAACTCTTCTTCCTCACAGAGACGAAGTTGAATTCCAGTAAAATGGAAGATGTGAGAAAAAGATGTGGTTTTGCCCGTGGTTTTTATGTTGATGCGGTTGGACGAAAGGGAGGGTTGGCGATCATGTGGAAAGACATGGTGAGAATAACACTACATAGCTCCACAATTCATCCCATAGACGTCACAGTTTAGGATATCGACACGACAAAGTGTTGGAAATTCACGGGTTTTTACGGAGACCCAATTAGAGAAGAAAGAGTTCATTCATGGGAGTTACTTTTCAGACTAGCACCCAATCCGGACTACCCCTGGCTTGTGGCAGGGGATTTTATTGCTATCATATCACAAACTGAGAAAGAAGGGGGACCTGACTTTAGGTTTAGTTAGGTAAAGGATTTTAATGATGTTCTTTGCGATCTTGAGCTTCTTGACCTGGGCTTTGCAGGGATCCTTTTACATGGTCAAATAATCAAGTGGATGATGCAAATGTTCGCGAGAGGATGGACCGGGCTGTGGGCAACATTCAGTGGCTCGATAGTTTTCGTGGTGCGAGGGTGACGCACCTAGTTGGCCCAAACTCGGACCACTCTCCCCTTCTTATAGAGTGGAATCCAAAGCACAGTCGAAGCAAGGGAGGAGGCGCTTTACTTACGAAAACATGTAGAGAAGACATGAAAACATTTCATCAAACTGTGGCTAATCAGTGGGCATATTCCGAGGGGCTAACTTTCAAAGACAAGCTTCAGTTTTTGGCAAGACATCTCTCGGTTTGGGCCAAGACAGAGCTCGGCAGCCTCTCTCGGCAAAAAGAAGTTGTTTTACGACAATTGGAGACTCTCGGCCAGCAAAATCAAACGGCGGAGTGTATAGAACAGTCCCGAAAACTCACAAAAGAACTGAATGAGATCTTGAACAGGGAAAAAGTCATGTGGCGACAACGTTCCCGAGTAGAGTGGATGAAGTATGGAGATCGAAATACTCGATTTTTTCACTGAAAAGCTATAGTGCGACGCCCCAGAAATTCGATTAATGGGATCGGAAAAAGTGACGGAACTTGGGTTACGTAAGTGGAAGATATCATCAGAAGTCTGGAGGACTACTTTACATAAATATTCAAGTCCACTAGGCCGACGATGGAGGAGATCAGTCCCCTACTCCACTATTCGGTGGAGATGATTTCGGCTACAGATACGGAAGCTATTGATAAAGACTACTCGGCCGAAGAAGTACATAGTGCACAGTTTCAGATGGGACCTGACAAGGCTCCGGGCATTGACGGATTCACAGCAGGGTTTTACCAGAAGCACTGGGAGATCGTGGGCGATGATGTCACTAAGGTTTGTCTTGGTATTCTTAATGAGAGTCGTAGTATTGAATCATTCAACTCCACCATTATTGCTCTTATTCCAAAGACGAAACAACCACGAAAAGCTAGAGATTTCAGACCGATCAGCCTATGTAACGTTATTTATAAGATTGTGTCTAAAGCGATTGAAAATTGCCTGAAGACTGTCTTGCAGGGTCTCATTGAAGAGAATCAGAGTGCTTTTGTTCTGGGGCGCTTGATTACGGACAATATACTTGCAGCTTTCGAGATGATTCACTCTCTGAAGACGAGGAAGAGAGGGAAAGAAGGCAGTTTAGCCTTGAAAGTCGACATGAGCAAGGCCTACGACAGAGTAGAGTGGCAATTCCTTAGAGAGTCGATGTGCCATATGGGTTTCGGTCCGCGATTCATTTTGGCTGTGATGAATTGCGTGACTACACTCTCATATAGTTTTTTCGGCAATGGAACTGTTATGGGTCATGTTACTCCTGAAAGGGGGTTGAGACAGGGATGTCCTATTTTGCCCTATCTCTTCCTCCTTTGCAGTGAGTTGCTTTCTAGAACGGTTACTGATGCAGTGGAAGATGGAGATATTGAGGGGGTAACTGCTTCTAGGGGAGGACCAGTGGTTTCCCATTTATTTTTTCCTGATGATAGTATCTTCTTTACACAGGCTAATAAAGAGAATATTGCTAAGCTGCTGGAAATTATTGAAATGTATAGCCGAGCTTCAGGACAACAGTTAAACATATCCAAGTCGGCCATGGTCTTCTCATCTAATACTCCAGCTTCATTCAAACAAGAAATTTTGGAGCAATGTGGTGTTGAAGAAGTTGATCAGTATGACAAGTATTTGGGGCTTCCTACAACTATGGGGAGGAAGAAAGCTATTACCTTCGCGCATATGATTGATAGAATACTGTCAAAGCTCAAAGGATGGAAGGAGCGGGCGATGTCCGCGGGTGGTAAGGAAGTCCGAGCTGTAGCTCAAGCTATTCCTACTTATGCCATGTCTTGTTTCAAACTGCCGGATAGTGTTTTTGATCGTATGGAACAGCTTATTCGACAGCTTTGGTGGAGCAATGAAGAGAAAAAAAGAGGCATTAATTGGATCAAATGGAAACGAATCCAACTTCAGAAAGATCAAGGGGGACTAGCTTTCAAGGACCTCAAGTTGTTTAATGATGCTATGCTAGCTAAGAAAAGCTGGAGAATCCTTAGGTACCCGAACTCCCTTCTAAGTAGGGTGCTAAAGGCGAAATACTTCGGGAACAAAGAGTTTTTGCAGGCTGACTTGGGTCACGGCCCTTCTTACGCGTGGAGGAGTATTCTTATTGGCAGGAAACTCTTGGGTTCGGGTTTACAATGGAGAGTGGGTAATGGAAACAATATCTGATTATCGAACAACTGGATCCCACGAGAACCTTCGTTTAAACTATGTGTCCAGCTAGCTAACCAAGATCTTAGAGTCTCGGATTTCATCCGTGCGGACAAAACTTGGAACATACAAGCCCTTAATGATCACATTGCTCCTGTTGATCTGGAAGAGATCAAGTGAATCCCTATTTCGGTAAAACATTGTGAAGACAAGCTCATTTGGCATTATTCGGATTGGGCTCACTACTCGGTGAAAACGGTTTATCTTCTTGCGCGGAGAATCGAGGCAAGTGCGGTTTTGGAGGGTCCGTCGGATGTCTCGGAGAAAGCTTTGAGAAAAGTATGGAAGATCAAAGTTCCCCAAAGGTCCAGCACCATCTTTGGCGAAGTATACATAACGGCATACCAACGGTCGACAACCTCAGAAGAAGAACTATTGAAGTACCTAATCTTTGTTATGCATGTGGGCAAAGAGGGGAATCCACCTCTCATGTCTTTGGTACCTGCGACATTGCTCAAAAGGTGTGGCAAGATGTTGAACAGGGCGTCTTCCTCGACAAACCGCCACTCAACTTCCATACATGGGCTATCCATTTGCTGGAGCGTCTCAGACCGGATGAACTCACCCCCTTAGCCGTCACAGTATGGTGGCTGTGGAAAGCGCGTAACAACGCCATTTTCAACCACAAGGTGCTCCGTCCGGATCAGATCTACATGAAGATAACCCAATCCATTGAAGATTTTAGCATGGTATCCTATAAGCAAAGGATTTCTAAACGCTCTCGCGAAATAAAGCACAAATGGTCGACGCCCCCTTCGGGTATGGTGAAAGCCAACTTTGATGGATCTTGGACTGAGCTATGTAGAAGTGCAGGTATCGGAGTAGTTATTAGAGACTCATCGGGATCCGTTATTGGAGGTTTAGTTTGTACCGTGGGGTGTGGTTTGTCTGCAAAACACCTGGAGATGATGGCGGCTCAAGAAGCTCTCAATCTGGGACTAGAACTCAACTGCCGGCACCTAGTACTGGAAGGAGATGCCAAGTTAGTAGTTGACAAGATCAATAAAGCTAGAAGAGGAGATGCGGTCGAAGATATTTTGGAAACGGCCGTTATCATTGAAGACATTGTTGCTAAAGAAAGACACTTCTCATCACTTACTATTCAATTCAGTCCGCAATCCTCAAACTCAGTTGCTCATATGTTAGCATCTCATGCCAAAGATGACTCTGTTTCTTTCAATTTTGCAAACCATAATGTTCCTAGTTGGATTAGAACTTGTATCCAACAGGAATCAACCTCTGTAATGTGCTCCTCTTGAGTTTGCTATTGAAAGTCTTATTTCTCAAAAAAAAAAAAAAAAAAAAAAAAAAAAAAAAAAAAAAAAAAAATACAACCCTCTGCTTTCACAGTCCTTAGCAAGCAAAATATATTCAAACCTCATCAATTAATTATCCATCTCAAGTTTTAAGGAAACCGATTTATTCGTACCCCTAGTTTTTGTAGCTATTAATTCTTGAGTCCTGCTGTATGGACCAAAATTTTTGCGACAGAAAACGGACAGAAAGTAGGAGTTCTTATTAGGTGTAGTTGAAGCATAACCACTACTACTAGAATTACCTATTATAGTAAAACCTAAACCCTAATCATAAATGTCTCAATCTTAAAACTTAAATATTAACCCTAATCCCAATCCTTAAAATATGAACCCTGAATATTACGATCTTTAAACTCTATTGAGTAGTACTTGTGATACACCAAATAAAAGCCCAAGCAAAGATATTGGGGCCAAGACACCACATGTTGCTCCCTCAATGATTGATACTACCTCCGTTTCTTCTCTATAGCACCGATTTGACTTTTTGACTCGTATCTGAGTCACTTTGACCATGTGACTTGGATAGTAAAACGATGCGATTTTGTAATAATTTTTTCACCACGTTATAGAGCAACATTTACTCTGCAACACCATGAAAAAATTATCAAAAAATTACATTATTTTGTTATCCAAATCATTGGGTCAAAGTGACCCTGTGAATAGTGGTAAAAGTCAAACCGGTGTGATAGAGAAGAAACGGAGGTAGTAACATTTATGTTCCTTTCTGTTTCAAGAAATTATGTCCGTTTAGTATTTTTTGTTTATTCCTGTCACACAACTACTTCAGCTTGCATTTTGCATCATCAACCTCAATTCTATGAACTCTCATGTTGATACTAGATTACTAGTTAATCTAATGGCGTAGTAGACATTCCAGCCACATGTACTATTTGTAATCTAGATTATAATTAATGTGAAACAACCAGAGGAAAAATGTTGACAGCAAATATAATGACTTACGACAAGCACTTAAATATAATTGTACGAGGTAACATTTATGGTAATGTTCAGGATTCCTTCTTGTTAATATAATTGTAAACACTAAACGCCAATCCTTATTAGTATGAGTTTATTGATGTCATCTCCCAAAGTTATCGTGAACAGCGTTCATGTTTTTGGACAATACCATTTAGTTTGATGCCAGAAACTCATAATATTTTTGAATGCCAGTACTCCCACGTTAGCATATGTGGCACCAACGAGCAAAAGAACAGATTTTGCTTTACTAATTTTATTGTTATTTCTTTAATGCCAGATTCGACATTTTTCTAATTGGATGTTCTTGACTGTCAAATAGTACTGCATTTGTATATATTCCATGAACTTCTATAAATAGTCTCTGTCCCTTTTCGTAGGTAGTATCCTTTACAGGTATGCCACAACTACTGAAGCTTGTGCTGTTACTTGAGTGGTTGGTTCTGTCATTTCTTCATTTGTGTTTATCATTCCCATATCAAGAATTTGATTACTTCAAGCTGGTTATACACTGGACTCCATCTTTCTGCAGTATACAGAAGTGCAAAATAGATCCTGTTCCAGATGCATTTCGTATACATGGTTTCTGGCCACAAAACTTGCATTGCACTTCTCGTCCCCTCTTCCCGTTAGATTGCTATAACGTATCATATACTCCAATAGAGGTAAGACAAAATATTAATATTAGGTTCTAACAATGACAGACACGATGCTTCTGTATTGCGAACTTTATAAAGTGCATATGCTCATGCATATGTGTAGCGAGCTTCATTTTCTTCTTTTCTCTTCGGTAAATAAGGCTTAGATTAAAACCATGAAACAAGTGTCCTGGGGTAAAGCACCCCAATACAGTTATTGCCCGTAAACTCTCCAACAAAGCCTGAGGTAAAAACAACACAACAACCTAGCACAGTAGTCTCAAAAGATACACTGAAAGCAGAAGAAATAGAGGAAGAACAAGTAGACTCCATTGAGGCTGTCTTTGTTGCTGTTGTTGTGTCGTTGTTGTTATTCACACCGTTGGCTTATAGTCTATTTTTCAGCAATTTAACTGCTTATGTATTGACAACTTTGTCCTGGTTTGTCCCTCGTAATTTGAGGAGGAACTTAAAAGTTAGCTCAAATGTCTCTAAATTTTCCATCAAGTTTAACTATGAAGTTTTGCAATGTTGGGCTAAAGTGGGACAAAATAAAAAATTGATTTTTTTTTTTTTTTTTACTTTCAATTATGCAAGTGTAAATAATAATTTCCAAGGGGGTTCACTTCTCTTTGCCAGTCAGAAGTCTTGATCAGAAGTCCAAAATAGTTGATACTTGGTCTGCAGGATGAAGAGAACTCCATGAGCAGCTGGACAACAACTAGCCAAGTTTAAAATATGGGACGACTGGCAATGAAATATTTTGGTACACGTGGCTGAAACATGGGACGTGTTCCTTAATATTTTACTTCCAAATGGCGTATTTCAATTTGGCGGTGGAGTTGTTTGAACAGCACGATGTTCATTCTCAGCTGTTAGAAAAAGGAATTGTCCCATCAAATTCCCACACATATTCACTCGAGAGAATCAGGCTAGGTATCAAACAACATACTACAAAAGAGCCGGAATATTTTTGCACCACCATTCGAGAAGGACAGAAACAACTCCAAGAGATTCGACTATGTATTAGTTCAGGAGGTGAGATCATAGAGTGTGACTTGCTTTTCCTATCGGATTCTTGCTCAGAGCAAGTACTTTTTCCTCTTCCCCCTTAAAAAATAAATGTCTTCTTCTTCAACGTGTTTATAGTAATTAATGAAACAATAATGATCTCATTTATCTCTTCTATATATGACACTAACGCCTCACAAACAATTAAAGAATCGATTAAACACAACATTTACGTGGTTCGCTAGCTCAAATCGAGCTAGCTACGTCCATGGAAAAGAGAGACATTTATTTATCAAGAGGAACGAGTACAATACAATGCATACACGTCCTAGACACTTAGGGTACCTTTTATAGTGCTTATAACCGATCTACAACCTTCCTAAACCGACTAGGAAACAATTCCAAAACGCGAGAACCCCGACCAGGTCGAGCAACCTCTGGCTCATGTCGTGCGACCTCTAGACAGGTCGTGCGACATCCTTATTTTCCTAGATGCTACAACCTTGTTCTCCCTTATTCCTTTACTCTCTCTTTAGCCTCCTTTGGTCATTGTTGATGCTCCAAAGTGATTTCTTCACTATTCAAGTCATATTCCAACAATAACAACCCTGAAATTTTTAGAAGTAGTAAAGATATCACCATACGAACACTTGCATAGTTCATTAGAACCTGAAACATGGATGGCGATTCCATAACACATTACTCTTTGTTTTTAATGAATTCCCAAATATAATGAAGATAGAGTATTTTTGAGATGGTAAAGTTCTCAACAACTTGATAGCTAATATACAAGAGAAAATAATGATAAATACCCATTTTTTACCTTGCAAAGATGACCGGACACCACCATTTGAGTTAGATAATAATGATTGCATAAGGGAAAAGAAAAATCCAATGAAACAATGTCGAAATGATGATTACACATGTGTACGTTTAAACATTTTTTCTATAATTATGTAAATACACCCAGTGTAAGC
The DNA here is from genome assembly GCA_023055425.1 of Linanthus parryae. Taxonomy (NCBI): domain Eukaryota; kingdom Viridiplantae; phylum Streptophyta; class Magnoliopsida; order Ericales; family Polemoniaceae; genus Linanthus; species Linanthus parryae. Next base: position 158,638,570 of record JALGPY010000002.1, on the reverse strand, counting down.
AGACAATTCCTTCACCCCCCCCCCTTACAGCTTTCGAAAGTTCCAAAGTTTCGCTCCGAGAGTTTCGGAACACCAACCAAACCCTAGAATCGGCGGCGATCGGAGATGGAGATGGAAAAGCAAGCGTCCGACTTCACGGAGATGGAACGGAAAGTACTAGGTCTCGAGGAGGACTACTGGGAGCAAGGAGAGAAAGATTTTCAACACTGCTTAATCGGAGTTTTTGTGGCAGATGAACAGATCAACACCCAGGTTATGCGATCTACTTTCCGTCGACTCTGGAACAGAGGAACAGAGGTAAACTTTATTGAGTTTGACATTAATACGTATCTGTTTGTATTCCCGAATCAACAGAGCCTAGATCGTGTGGCATTTGGAGGTCCGTGGGTTTTCAATGGAAAAATATTGATGCTCAACCTTGGTTGTTGGGTGATCCTCTGCAAGGGGTTGAACTCAACCATATTGAGTTGTGGGTCCAAATCAGTAATATCCCTATACAGATCTTGAAACCAGAGACTGGGCGGAGGGTTATAGATCTGGTGGGCAAGACAGTGAGCACAGACAAGAAGATCGAAAGTGAGGATGGTATCAACTACATAAGGGTATGTGGGCGACTTCAGATTAACGAACCTTTGCCGAGAGGGGTTCATATTCATGGTAAGAATGACTTAATCTGGCTGGATTTTAAGTATGAGAGATTGCCCTCACTATGCCAATGGTGTGGTCACATTACTCAGGAAGGGGAGGAATGTGAAATCATACCAAGGATTGAACAACATGGACTAGAAACCCGGTTATGGCGACTGGTTATTGTGCCACCCGAGGAGGAAGAAAGTTGTACAACAAACAAACACTGAACAACAGAAACCACAAGACAGTACAATGGAAGATGCTATTCAAGAGCAAGGGAGGGATGATCAGACGCAAATAACCGGAGCTACACAAGGGCAAGGGGATACTCAAGAATAGAGGGTAACTCAGCAAGTTAGGGTGCCATCAAAAGAAACCAATCCACTAGATAGCAGAGATTCCAGTACACTGGCATCGCAATCAGATCCGTTTGGGCTTGATCAGGCAATACTGAAATATGGCGGAGTTTTAGGGAGGACAAGCCGCCCCAAATTTAGACAATCAACAACCCCCAGGGATGATGAGGGAGCCCCGGGGATAGCAAGATTGGAAACACAAGAAGGGGGAGGGCTCACCATCCGAGATATGATTCAAGTTTTGAATGGTGCTATGCAGGAGACTAGGTCGGGGAACATGAAAGATAAAGCTCGTAGGAAAGATGCAAGTAAAGGATATGATCAACCAAACTCTAAGAGGAAAGGATCGGACACCGTGTTCAGCCCTGTGGCAAACAAGGTTTTCGAAAGCGAAGGTTTGAAGAAAGGAAGACAACTTGACCTCAACGTGCTATCGACTGGGACCCTAGTGGATAGCGTTATTGGAGGAACCAGGGGTGTAGAGGAAGGAACCCTATCAACTGATCTGGCAGTGACTGCTATGCAGCACTGCCAATCCCAATGAATCTGCTGAGTTGGAACGTGCGAGGACTCGGGAATCCGGACACGTTCCTAACTCTTAACGGTGAAGTTAAGAGTCTTTCTCCCGACATTGTTTTTCTTATAGAAACTCGACTTGATGATAAAAGAATGGATGGCATTCAGCAACGTCTCAACTTCTAAAATGGATTCCACGTAAGTAGTGTGGGTCTTAGTGGAGGACTATCTTTGTTATGGTCTCATTCAGTTAACATTGAGATCGTTAAAAGTTCCAGATTTCATATTACAACTTGGGTATGCAATGAGAGAGGGGAAAAAGTGTGGATGCTAACGGGTTTTTACGGAGATCCGGATGCTGCTCAACGTACAAACTCGTGGGAGTTGTTATACCGACTAAAACCATCGCCTGGGTCTAGTTGTGTGATAGGCGACTTTAATGCGTTTTCTGCTATTTCTAAAAAAGAAGGCGGTCGGGACGTAAGGGTTTCTTAGATTGAACCCTTCATTCAAGCCATCGATCGATGTTAATTATATGATCTAGGGTTCACAGGAGTTCCGTATACTTGGTCCAATAAACAGAGTAGTGGAAATACAATTCGAGAGCGCCTTAATAGGGCATTAGCTAACGCTGAATGGAAAAACAGATTCTCCAACGCCCGAGTAGTGCATAGAGTGTTAGCCAACTCGGATCACGTTGGAATTCAAGTTTGGATTGAGCGAGGTGCAACCCTGACCAAAAAGCAGAAACGCTTTTTCTTTAAGGCGTGTTGGCTCACACATCCTCACTTTCGAGAGCAGATTGAGGCCAGGTGGAAAGCTCGGAACAGTTTAGACTCAAACTTACATGAAGTGGCAAACTCTCTCAAAAGGTGGGAGAAATCTGAGTTTTCCAGTGTGAGAAACAAAGTTGCTATGCTAAAAGGCATACTTCAGGCCTTATGGAAACAAACTCAAAGCGATCATATTATCCAAGAAAAAAAAGCTACGCAAAGAGAACTAAACATGATCCTCCAACAAGAAGAAATTTTGTGGCGGCAAAGAAGCAGAGTGACGTGGTTAAAGCAGGGTGATCGGAACACGAGTTTTTTCCACAAAGAGGCCTCCCAACGCAGATCAAGGAATAGAGTAAAAGGGCTTCTAAATGAATATGGAGTATGGGTTAATGACGGAGAAGGAGTGATGCATGTTTTACAGAACCATTTTGGAGCTGTTTATAAATCGGATAATCCCTCGATAGAGGATATCAGTAGAGTAACTAGCTGCGTTACACCAGCCATCTCTGATGCAGAAAGAATTGGAATGGACGCTTTCTTTTCAGCAGATGAAATTCTCATTTCTCTAAAAAGCATGCACCCACAAAAGGCGTCAGGTATGGACGGATTTCCCGCGTTATTTTTTCAAAAATTCTGGCACAATGTTGGTCCTGAAGTTACCCGGAAATGTTTATCAGTTTTGAATGATGGAGATACGTTGGATAATCTGAATGACACTATTATTACTCTAATACCGAAAGTAAACAACTGCAAGTCCCTACTTAGTTTGTGCACGAGGGTCTACAAAATTATAGCGAAAGTTATGGCAAATAGGATTAAACCAATCCTAAATTATGTTATTGGCGAAACTCAAAGTGCATTTGTTCCGGGTAGGCAAATAACAGATAACATTCTAGCGGCATTTGAGTTAATGCATACAATGAGGACTAGAGTGAAAGGCAAGAAAGGGTATATTGCTTTGAAGGTGGACATGTCTAAAGCGTACGACAGAGTCGAGTGGGGCTTTCTAGAGGCTATGATGTGTAAGCTAGGATTTGGTCCTAATATTATCAGTGTAGTTAAATGATGTATTTCATCCATTAAGTACTCGTTTAATGTCAATGGAGTTGTAGGAGGAAGAATTATACCTAAAAGGGGCTTACGACAGGACTGCCCGCTGTCTCCGTACTTGTTTTTGCTATATAGTTAAGGCTTGTCGAGAATGATCAACTTGGCAGTAGAAAATAGAGAGATGGCAGGAGTCAAAGCTTTTCGCTCCGGACCGGCAGTCTCGCACCTCTTCTTCGCGGATGACACTATCTTTTTTATAAGGGCAAGACAGGAGGATATCGCTAGATTATTACATATTATTACAGTTTAAAAAATTAATCTAGCTAAGTCTGCAACTTTGTTTTCAGCTAATGTTACTAACGATATCAAAGTGGCTATCAACGCAGCATGTGGAGTCCAATCGGTTGAAGAGCACGAGAAATACTTTGGCCTGCCAACAATAATTGGAAGGAATAAGAAACACACGTTCAACTACATTTTGGACAGAGTTTACATAAAGGTCAAGGGATGGAAGGAGAAACACTTATCTGTTGCAGGTAAAGAAGTGTTGTTGAAAGAAGTAGTCCAAGCCACCCCAATTATGCTATGTCTTGCTTCGTACTACAAACTGGGACCTGTGACAAAATTGAACAGCTGATGAGAGGCTTCTGGTTGGGGAGTGGAAATATAAATGGCATAAACTGGCTTGCGTGGGAAAAAGTAAAGCAAAAACGTGAAGATGGAGGCATCGGTTTTAAAGATATTCATGACTTTAACAGCGCTTTGTTGGCCAAAGAAAGTTGGCGATTACTTTCCAATCCCAATAGCTTAGTTTATAAAATTCTTATGAGTAAATATTTTGAGAATGAGGAAATAATAGAAGCCAAGTTGGGATCAGTACCTTCCTTTTCTTGGAGGTCTATTTTTGAAGGATTGAAAGTCCTCGAGAAGGGGTTGCAAAGAAAGATCGGTGACGGACAGTCGACAAGATTATTTGCTGATCCATGGCTCTACGTCCGCCAAAGTTCAGAATCATCACACCAGAACCTGCAGTTGGTGAGAAAATGATACATCAGTATATTGACAACAATACAAAGGCATGGAATGTAACTAAACTTAAGCAAATGTTGATCTGCTAGATGTGGAAGAAGTGCAGAGGATTCCGATTCCAACAGTGAGTGCTCCAGATACTTGGGTGTGGAACTACGAAGAGAATGGTTGCTAGTTAGTCAATCTGGGTATAAGTTAGTGTGTTGGGAAAAGGAAGAAAGAGGTGAGTCAAGCTACTCAGTTTATCCGCACAAATGGACCACAGATCTCTGGAAGATGAAACTCCCACGAAAAACAATTGTCCACTCTTGGAGGATTTACAGAGATATCCTCCCATCTAATGAGAAACTCATATCAAGAGAGATACAGATGGATGTCAAGTGCAATTTTTGTCAACAATCAGAGAGCACCAGACATGCTCTTTTTGACAGTGAGGCAATCAAGCCCTTTTGGACCAAGCTCCCATCTCTGTCCACAAAACGGAAATTGTTGAACCTAAACTCAGATTCTAACTGGTTTTTTAATTTGTTTCAGTCACCTCAAGAAGAGGAGAGGAGAAGGCTTTGTGTCGGACTGTGTGTAGCATGGAAAAATCTGAACAACACAATCTTCAATGGCAAATCAAGTTCAGCCATGCAACTAAAAATCAAAGCAGAAAGCTACCTGGAGGAACTCAGGATCATAGAAGATGGCAAGCCTCGCTCAGATCACGCAGTCGAAATTCCAGAAGAACCAGATCTGGTGTCTTCGAAATTACAATTCGATGGTGCCTGGTCTTACATCCAAAGGAAAGCCGCCTCCGTCGTAGTGCTTTGGGATCATCACGGCGAGATTATGGCGGCGTTAGCAACCATACTTCAAATGGGAACAGAGCCAATGAAGCAGAATCTTTGGCCTTAGAAAGAGGGATTGAGCTTGCGTTAAAGCACAACATCAAAGCACTGATGGTGGAAGGAGATTCAGAAACCCTCATCAACAAAGTAGCCAACCACAGACAGACGCAATAGGAAGACAGATATACTGTGGAGGAAATTTGCAGAAGGATTTGAAAGAAAGCTCGGAGCTTCGAGAGAATTCAATAGAGATGGACGCCTCGGGAAAAGAACAGACTAAGAGAGCACTCAACTTAGATAATGAATACATGTGGCTAGTAAATGAACACGCGTGGTTCTTGGAACCACAACAAGTGTAACTTCTCGTTTAATAGTCATTTCCTCAAAAAAAACATTTTTTCTATAATTAAACATTTTTCTATAATTAATTATGTAAAGCTTTAAACTTACCCCGCATGGGGTCACAATGTCAAAACTTGTCTGTACACTATATTCTCTGTGTGCACCGCATCCTTTGTCTGATTATCTGCTTTGACCAGAAATTTTGTTGTAGACATTGAAGTTCCACAAGACAAGGCAAGATAAAATTGGCAGTGAGAAAACATTAGTTGCCGTAAATACACACCAATATATGGAATTTATTCAATAAAATAATGAAAGAATGGTAGAGTAAATAAGATAACACAAAATAATGTCATAAATCCAAAACAGATACCGGTAGAAGATTATTGAACTACTTCATATTGTGAACTTTTACATGATTTCACATGTCGTTATTCAATGATACACTTACCCACATAAAGAGGTGTGTCAATTAATAATTCAGACAGTAGGCCTGAATTCTACACTGCACAATCCACCAATATGCAAAATTGACAACTCTCCTCTTCAACCAAAGATCGAAACTAGCAATTATTGATCCTCAAGTGACAAAGTGTGAAATTCCTAATTACTAAATAACAATTGCTACGTTTGAAGTTAGAAACTGTCAAAGGCTTGGTACATGTATAAATCCCTATCTTGACATCAAAATTCAAATTGTAAGCATGATTATGAACATATAGAACACCTATCTTTAAATGAAATTCAACATTCAATTTAGAACTTACAATCGCGAACCCTCGAATCGAATCGAGACAGACTATTGTGAACCTTATGATCGAAGTCTTTTTGCGGTATTTCTGTGAAGTTAATAAGTTAATGAATACCTTTTCCGGATCTCCTATTGACTGATTCTGCGGTCGTCTAAGTGTTTGAGCAAAATCGTCATAACCATCAGTCGGTTAAAACCAAAGGCCTTTGTGGTCAAAGATCAGTGGGCGAATCTTTGTAGAGGAAAGAATTTTTAATTTCCGGTGTGTGAACTTTCCGGTGATGGAAGTCCATTAGACTGGCGGGCTGCCTTTGGGGTGAGTCGCAGCAATCTGGGAGCTTGAATGCGTTTGAAAGCCTTGGGGTGATTGGCAGCAATGTGGGAGCTAGAACAAGCATCGGTGCTGAGCAACCCCAGGATCGAAGCGAAGCAATCCTGACCTTGATAGCACATATGATACACTAAATCGTATCGGTAAATAAACGAAAAGTAAAAGAGATAAAGGGAAATAACAATTTCCTTTTTTTTACTGAATAATACTGGGGGGATTACACTACTAAATAGATAACTGACAAACCCTAAACCTAGCCTAGACTCTTACGGGCCAAGCACGGATCCACTAAATGACTAAATAACATAATTAAATACTAATAAACTAATAAATGGATAATATGGATACGACTACCCATATCAACTCTCCCACTCTTTAAAACCGCCTTGTCCTCAAGGAAGATGTGTGAAAAGTCCACAATCTTCTTGCCCGGATCAAATTGACGGAGGACTATGCTTAGAATATTTTTTTGTAGTTCAATCCCATAAATTGTAGGCTGACCCAACTTGTTGTTGTAAGTTCACAGGTTTCACAGGGTTTTTCAAGGCCTTGAACTAGCTGTCAAAGCCTTAAATCGGGTTTCACAGGCTTGGAATAGCAGAGCTATTTCAAGGCCTTGAAACAGGATTCAAAGCCTTGAAGCTGTCTGACCTGTATGCATACACTTAGGGGGAGTTTCTCTGAACTCTTTTGATCTGATTTTACCTCTCTCACCCCTATGCTTGATCTACTATTATTTGATGATGAAATACAAACAATTTTGTTATATCTAACACCATTTAATCCGTTTGTTTGACTCAGTTTTACAGGGAAATATTGTTTCCTAGTTTGTAGGATTGGTTTCCTAATCTGGATTTTGCAGGAAAGGAAATTTGGAGAGAATGTGATTTTGTGATAAATCAGACACTCTTGACAGCTTCCCAATCTATTTAAAGACAAGATCATATCAATATCTCAGAAGATTATGATCAACTATCCGTTGGAGAAGGCTGTTAAAAGAGTCAAAGCTGCTGCCTACAAAAATGGAAGTTCCTGTTGAAAATCTAGGAAGATTTTCAGAGCATTTTAGTTGTCTAAAATAGAGCTTATTTTGAAGCAACAAAAGAAGAACACTCAACGGGCAAAAATAGAGACATATTCCAGGATTGACAAGCATCAAAGAAGCACATCATTCTCACAATCCATCTCACAGAAGACTGCCAAGGAGATCTGGGATAAACTTGTGGTGACATTTGAAGGAACCTGTCAAGTCAAGCAAACCAAGATCAACATCTATCTCAGACAATATGAGCTATTCAAGATGAATGCAGATGAGTCAATCAGAGAATGTTCTAAAGGTTCACAGACATAGTCAATAACGTTGATTCACTTGGAAATCATATTTCCAATGAAGAAAAAGTGAGGAAGATTCTGAGAAGTCTACCAGAGGAAAAATGGGAACCAAAGACTACAGCTATTGAAGAAGCTCAAGATCTCTCATCACTACAACTTGATGACCTACAAGGGAAGTTCCTGACACATGAAATATCCATGAATGAAGCAGATGGAGAACTACCAGAAGGAGTCAAGAACTTAGCACTCAAGGCCAAAGAGTATAAGAAAATTCAAAGCCTTGAAACTTAGGATTATGATGAAGATCCATTTGCCTTGATTTCCAAATCCCTGACCAAAATTCTCAAGATGAAGAAAAACTTTGGAAACAAAGACTTCAACAGAGAAAGACACAGATCATCAAGTATCAAGGACTACAAAGGTAAGTCTTATTCACAATGTATATCAAAAGTCATGAACTGAATTGAGTTTGGTGATGCAGGACTCCTGATAAGAGATTGTCCACACAAAAAGAGCAAGAACTTTCAAGTGACTCTGAATTTGAAGAAGAACATGCCAACCTATGCATCATGGCCAAGCATGATGGACGTTCTGAAAAGAACATTGAGGTAATGGTAAACTGTTTGATTTCAAAACCAAAAGAAGCTCTTTCAGATTACCTCAGAACAATGCTTTTAAATTAAGAGGATTATCTGAAGGAGATTAGAATTTTGAAAGAAAAATTTCATGAGCAAGCAAAAGAGAATTTACATCTTGTTTGTCTGAATCAGAATCTTGAAGTCTCTCAGAAGAAAACTGACAGTGATTTCAAGGCCTTGAAAACCAGTTTCAAAGCCCTGGAAAACAGAAGTCACTGAGAACTCTTTACTGAGTGATAGCCTTGTTAATTAGATAAATAAAGTTGATGAATTAGATAAAAAAGACTACTCTTACTGAGAAACTCCAAGAATCTGAATTAGTCAAAGCCAAGCTTGCAGGCTCAAAACACAAGTTGAATTTAATTCTTGGAGAAAGTTCAAAGTCTATTCACAAAAATGGTATTGGATATAATCCAAATTTTCCAAGAAAGAACAATACCAGATTTGTGAAAGCTGTAAACCAAACTTCTCCTAAGTGTCATTTTTACAATAAAATTGGTCATGTTAAGATGACTTGTCCTTTTAGAAGAAGAGACCCTCACATAATGAGGAACACTTTCCCATTTCAACTCAAGGGACAAGTCAGACAGATTTGGGTTTCTAAAGGGGTCAGACCACCCAACATGGTTGATCCTGAGTATGAGTCCAAATTACACACTTGCTCTAACAGCTGGGTATGGCAGTGATTGGTGTTTGCAGGTTGTCACCAATGTCAAAGAACATAAGTGGTTTATGGACAGTGGTTTCTCAAGACACATGAGTGGGAAGAGATCTCTATTCTCAAAATTGAAAGAGCAATCTGAAGGTACAATAAGACTTGGTGACAAAGGCAAATGCAAACTTCTTGGTATTGGTAAAGTTGGTACAGACTCTGAAAATTCAATTTCTGATGTATATCTAGTTGATGACTTGAAATTTAACTTGCTTAGTGTATCTCAGATTTGTGATCATGCAAATAAGGTTATCTTTGATAAAGAGAAGTGTGTGGTGTAAAAAGAGAAATCAGGTAATTGCATTCTCACAGCCTCTAGATCAAACAATGTTTATACTTTTCAGACTATCAAAGTTGCAGGTAAAAGCTTGAAGTGTCTCAAGGCCTTGAGAGAGGATTCAAAGCTTTAGCACATAAAGCTTGGTCACATTAGCTTGCATACCTTGAACAAACTGATCTCCAAAGATATGGTAAGAGGATTACTATCTATCAAGTTCAAAGATGATGAACTATGCAAAACTTGTGCTCAGGGTAAGCAGACTAGAAATTCATTCAAGCCAAATAAATTTGTAAGTACTTCTAGACCTATTGAATTACTTCACATGGATCTCTGTGGTCCTACGAGGACTCCAACTCCAAAAGGTAAGAGGTATATGCTAGTTATTGTAGTTGATTATTCTAGATATACTTGGGTTATGTTTCTAAAAGAAATATCTGAAACCCTCTCTGAATTTTCTAAGCTTTGTAGAGAACTTCAAACCTTGAAAAACCTACATATTGCTTCAATCATAAGTGATCATGGTAGAGAATTTGATCAATTAGAATTTGATTTGTTCTGTGTTAAGCATGGTATCTCTCACAATTTCTCTGCTCCTAGAAATCCTCAACAGAATGGAGTTGTTGAAAGAACGAACAGGACTCTTGAAGATATGTCAAGAACAATGCTTTTAAAAAATAAGCTGCCTAAGCACTATTGGGCAGAAGCTGTGAATATAGCAAACTACATTTTTGAACAGGTGCTTGATCAGACATATCTTGAAGAAGACCCCATATGAACTCTTCAAAGGGAGAAAGCCAAACATTTCATACTTCAGACCCTTTGGTTGCACATGTTTTGTCCACAACAATGGTAAGGACAACTTGGAGAAGTTTGATGCAAGAAGTGATGAAGGTATCTTTCTTGGTTACTCTCTTACTAGAAAAGCTTATTGAGTTTATAATAAAAGAACCAAGTTGGTTGAAGAAAGTATTCATGTTATATTTGATGAAAGCTATGATGGTTCTTTGAGTGAAAGTTTTGCAGACTTGAATCTAAACAAGCATGAATCAGAAGAAGAAGTTGAGAAATCACTTGATTTCAAGAAAGGTTCAGAAGGAAACAGAATCCATTTTCAAGACCTTGAAAACAGTTAGGGGTGAACAAGAACCTGTCAATCCGCACCGATCTGCAAATCCGTCCGATCCGTGACGGATTGGGTTCGAACCGATTCGTGATGGATCAGACTAGGATTGAAAAATATAAACCCGTCAAGAAAGGTTCATAAGGAAACAGAAGCCATTTTCAAGACCTTGAGAACAGTTAGGGGTGCACAAGAATCCGTCAATCCGCACCGATCCGCAAATCTGTCTGATCCGTGACGGATTGGGTCCGAACTGATCCGTGATGGATTGGAATAGGATCGAAAAATATAAATCCGATCCGATCCGTCAATCCGTTTGATCTCTTATACTTATTAGTATGTTAACTTTTACTTATTTCATCAATATTATTTGTTCTAATTCTAACTTTAAATTAGTAATGTCATTACTTATCAATGTTGTGTTGAATAATTTTGATTTTTTGATGATATAAAGAGTAAGATATTTCGGAAGTTAACTAAAAACTATACTAAATGATAATTGTATATTAGTGTTTATGTTGTTAGTTTAACATATTCAAAAAAAACTGAAATATTTGTGATCTGCGGATTAATCCGGTCTGATCCGCGAAACCATGGATCCGATTGGATCCGATCCGTTTCGTTTCGTAAACCGGCGGATCGGATAAACTCAACCTCAATCCGGGACAAGGATGATCAGAAAGATATGAGTGATCAGGCTACCACTTCAAGACCCGAAAAGTAATATGGAGAGCTTGAACCCTGGTCTCCAAGAAAGAGATTCAAATATCTTTCATCTCATCCAGCTGACATTATCATATCTGATCCAACCACTGTAAACAAACTAGATCACAGTTAAAGAATCTTTGTGCTTTTAATGCTTTTATCTCTCTTGTAGAACCCAAAACTATGAAGGAAGCATTACAAGAAGCAGAATGGATTATAGCTATGCAAAGTGAATTCAATGCGTTTGAAAGAAACAAGGTATGGAACATAATTCCCTCACCAAAAAACCAGTATGTCATTGGTACCAGATGGGTCTTCGGAAACAAACTAGATGAGAATGAAAAAGTGATCAGAAACAAAGCAAGGTCAGTTTCTGAAGGTTACAACCAAGAAGAAGGTATTGATTATGAGGAAACTTTTGCTCCTGTTGCCATGTTAGAAGCAATTAGAATTTTACTTGCTTTTGCATCTTACAAAAACATGAAACTATTTCAAATGGATGTGAAGTGTGCCTTCTTGAATGGCTACACTCAAGAGGAAGTTCATGTTGCACAACCTCCTGGTTTTGAAAGTGATAAGTTTCTAGATCATGTTTCCAAGCTCCAAGAGCTTGGTATGGAAGATTGTCAAAGTTTTTGCTTGAAAATGATTTCAAAAGAGGATTGATAGACAAGACCGTTTTCATAAAGAATCATGAGAAAGATTTACTTGTAGTTCAGATTTATGTTGATGATATTCTATTTGGAGCTACTAAGGATCTTCTATGCAAAGATATCACAAGTACTATGAGCAGGGAATTTGAAATGAGCATGATGGGAGAGTTGAACTTCTTTCTTGGAATTCAAATACATCAATTGAAGAAGGGCATGTTTTTACATCAAAGCAAGTACACTAGGGACTTGTTGAACAAGTACAACATGTCTCAATCCAAAGAAATAAAGACTCCTATGAGTTCTACACCGTCCTTAGATAAGGATGAATCTGGTAAGAGTGTCAATGTGAAAGAGTATAGAGGTATGATTGAATATACCTTAATGCTAGTAGACCAGATATCAAGTTCAGTGTATGTATGTGTGCAAGATTTCAAGATGATCCAAAGGAATCACACTTAAGTGCTGTGAAGAGAATATTCAGATATCTCAATGGTACCAAAGACTTAGGGATTTGGTATGCAAGGCATTCTAACTTCTATTTGCATGGATTTTCATATGCTGACTTTGCAGGTTACAAAGTTGATAGAAAAATCACTTCAGGAACTTGCCAGTTCATTGGATCCTCCTTGATCAGTTGGCACTCCAAGAAATAAAACTAAGTTGCTTTATCAACAGCTGAAGCTGAATATATATCTGCTGGAGCATGTTGTTCACAAGTGTTATGGATTGCTCAACAGTTGAGAGATCTTGGATTTGATTTCAGAAGTATACCCATCAAATGTGACAACACTAGTGCAATATCAATTACAAAGAATCCAGTTCAGCATTCAAGAACCAAGCATATTGATGTCATACACCTTTTCATCAGAGATCATGCTGAGAAAGGTGATATTGTTCTTGAATTTGTTTCTACTAACATACAACTTGCAGATATCTTCACTAAACCATTGCAAATGAAAGATTTTCAGCTCTAAGACTGGAATTAGGGATGCTAAAGAAAGATGCATTGGTTTAGGGGGAGCATCAGGTAAGGAAGGTAAGTTATTATGTGTTTCAAAGATTTGAACTGATTTTCAAATCCTTAAAAATCCCTTCAAAACTTTGATTCTATCTGTTTCAGTATAACAGCGTTTCAAGACCTTGAAACTATTTTCAAAGCCTTGAAAATAAGTCTGGTAACTGGTTAGTCAATAATTCTTGGATCATTCAGTATTGGGTGCTATCTTTGTAGATATTTGCTCAATATTGCCCCTGCCTTTTTCAAAATCCTTTTCAGCCAAGTATAGTATTAAATTATTTTATTTCTAACGGCTTCAAATAGTTGAATCATCTCTGATCATTAGAAATATTTTGAGATCAGAGAGATTGCAGTTTCCTTTTCACACACAAACTCTTTCAGTATTTATCTTCTTCTCTTCTCCTTCACTCCGTATCATTCCTACCTATATATATTCTTCTCTCAAACCCTAATGAGAACTAGAAGAGCCTCAGACAGAATCAAGATGGTCGGTGGTTCAAAACCTAGTTTAGAGAAGAAAAGAAAAGCATATGTGGAAGAAATTCAAGATATCAGTGAAGACTCAGATTCTAAGGGGACTACTGATGAAGAACTAGAGTCTTTACCTCCCAAGAAGATGGTAAAGAAGGACCAGGTTCCATTGACAGGCAAGAAGAAAAATACCACGGGGATTACACAAGAGAAGCAGAAGGGAATCCATATTAGAATCCCTAAGAAGAACTAGAAAAAGGTAGACACAGGGATCAAGGGAAAAGTAAAGAAATCCTCATTCCAGACTCAGATTCAGATACTACTTCAGGTTCCTATGGAGTGTATTTTGTATCCAAAAAGGGAAGACATGAAAAATATCTCCCTGAAGTTGAGACTGTTTCGGAAACTAGAAGGAAAGATGATCACAAAATTTCCTCTGCACAACAGAAGAAGGTGTATGTGAAGAATAAACTAAATCATGGAAGGAAAGCTTTAGAAGGACTCACCTTCTTGTTCAACAGTGTTATAGAGAAAATTAGTTCTATCATTGAGGAAATTGATGTGGTTCAACAACAAGAACAAGACACTTATGAAGACAGTGAGGAAGAAGAAGGAGATCAGGATGGAGATGAAGACCCAACCCCATAAACTCTTGCCTATTCTTTCTCTCCAAAATTCTATTTTTAAGTCTATTTTCTAAATTTTACAAAGACTCTGATCCAACATCTTCTCATTCTTTTTGTTGAAAGTCAAAAAGGGGGAGAAATCTTAGGTTATTTTATGTTTTAGTGACCTATCTTTTTGGTCAAGTAGGATTATTTGAACTTATGTGTTTTTCTGTTTAAGCATGCTAATAAATAAGTTGGATCTTTTTGGAACCAGTGTGTGCTAATCAGTATTTTTGCAGAAACTAAGATTCAAACAGTTTGAGGTTTTGTCTTTCATCAAGGGGAAGATTGTAAGTTCACAGGTTTCAAAGGCTTGAAATAGCTATTTCAAGGACTTGAACCAGCTTTCAAAGCCTTAAAAAAGGTTTCACATGCTTGGAATAGCAGAGCTATTTCAAGGAATAGCAAAGCTATTTCAAGGCCTTGAAACATGATTCAAAGCCTTGAAACGGTCTGACCTGTATGCATACACTTAGGGGGAGTTTCTCTGAACTCTTCTGATCTGATTTTACCTCTCTCACCCCTATGCTTGATCTACGGTTATTTGATGATGAAAGATAAACAATTTTTTTATATTTAACACCATTTAATCCATTTGTTTGACTCAGTTTTACAGGGAAATATTATTTCCTAGTTTGCAGGATTGGTTTCCTAATATGGATTTTGCAGGAAAAAAAACTTGGAGAGAAGTGATTTTGTGATCAATTCCCAGTCAGTTTAAAGACAAGATCAGATCAATATATCATAAGATTGTGATCAACTATCCGTTGGAGAAGGCTGTTAAAATAGTCAAAGCTGTTTCCTACAAAACAGGAAGTTGTTGCATAAAATTATGGAAGATTTGCAGAGCATTTGAGTTGTATAAATAGAGCTCATTTTGAAGCAACAAAATAAGAACACTCAACGGGCAAAAAGAGAGACATATTCCAGGATTGACAAGCATCAAAGAAGCACACCATTCTCACAATTCATCTCACAGAAGATCACTGGATTCTTCACTGCAGTTTAACACTTCCGTGTTCTTATGACTTGTACTTTATTTGTAGATCATTCGTATACAACTTCTTTATATCATTCTCAAGTTTTGTTCAAAGTGAACGATAGAGAATTCTTAGTTAATCAGTTAGCTAGAGCAGGTACTAGATAGGTTAGTGAGAACCACAAGCTGTAACAGAGTAAGGCATACCTCTGTGCTTGAGATCTATGGCTTAGCTTTTGATTAATAAGAATTATGTTTGAAATCTTACAGGGAGAAGATCCATGAGGTAGAGTCGTAGGTCCAAGTGGACTGAACTCTGTAAATCCAGTGTCTCTTGCATTTTCTGTTTCATTTGCACACTTAGTTTTTGCAGCATTCAAACTAGTTTGTTTTCAAGGATTTGAAACTCTTTTCAAGGCCTTGAAAAAGACTTGTCTGTTTTCTTTAAAACCGTATTTCATTTCAAAGGCTTGATACAGTTTTCAAGGCCTTGAACTTCACTGTTCTTCAACAGAAACTTTTCTCCTATACAAGTTTTGCAAAAGTTGGCATACTATATTCAACCCCCCTTTCTAGAGTATCTATATTGTACTTCTACCTACATACCCCCCTTTCAGTTGTGGTAACCCAAACCTGAATTAAGCCCCTGTTTATTGGACTCCTTTAACTTCAGCCCAATTGCATAACCAAACCCACCTAACAAAATGAACTCAAGTCCATATCCTATATAGTGAGGCCCAAAAAGGAGTCCAAGATTTCGTTGAGCCCTAGCTCCCAACAGTTCTGAAACTGTAGGTTGTGGACAGGGAGGCCAATTGTTGTGGTCGACGCCACTATGGAGGATGTCTGGTGAAGGACGCGGCGGTAGCTTGAACTACGGTGGTGGCGGCGTCGGAGATGGCAGGAGCGGCGGATGGAGTTTGGGATCTGGCGATGGTGGCTCGAAGTCGCCCGCGAAGGAAGCGGCCGGAATCAGTTGGGACGCTGGTGGAGCTGAAGGCTGTGGCGGCGGCGATTTCAGCGCAGGGTAGTGGACGAACGATAGGATTGCAGCGGCGAGGCAGGGGTGTTCAAGTAATGCTCTGATCTGTTTTTTGAGCGACGGGGAGGACAAGTCCGGCGGGAAAGAGCTATGGGTCGTAACAGTGAGATCGAACTGGTTCGGGTTAGAGAGCGGGGTTTGTGTCGGATGGTCAGCGGAGGGGGTTCTGGCGTTCGGCCGACTAGGTTTTGTGGGCGGCTTGGGGTCGCCAGGAATCCTTCGGACGCCGGTGTTGGCGGTGGATCTGTTGGCGTGGAGGCTTGGGACGGGGTCGGAGGCAACGATGGTTTGTTCAACGGAATTAATGGCGGCTGAGGCAGAAGTTTGCCGACGAAGTTCTCCCCTGGTTCGATCTGGTGTTGGGTGTTCTCGGGATGCTGAGTTGGTTGCTTGGTAGGCGGAATCGCAGCGGAAGCTGCAGGGTGGGTGCTTGACGGCGGCGACTCGATGGTTGGCTGCTGGGTTTGTGGCGCTGGCTGGTGTGCTGACAGGGATGGCGCCGGGGGCGGCGACGCCATGATCTTTTTTCACGCTTGCAAATCCCGTTTAAACTTTTTAAATTTTGGGAAGGCAGCTAGTAGTGCGGCTTCTTCTGCCAGACGTGCGACTCGTTTTTGAGCGGCGACGTCTTCTTCTTCCCAACGCCTCTGCATATTATCGAGCTTGTCAAGGAGTATGTGGAGGACGTCGCGATCTTCTTCACTGTGTCCGAGAAAGGCGTAAGGGAGATTACCCACGTCCGCCATTCTCTCAATGAAAGCACCAATTGATACGATAAATCGTATCGGTAAATAAACGAAAAGTAAAAGAGATGAATGGAAAGACTGATTTCGTTTTTTGACTAAATAATACTGGGGGGATTACACTGCTTAAATAGATAACTGACAAACCGTAAACCTAACCTAGACTCTTATCGGCCAAGGCCGGATCTACTAAATGATTAAATAAACAACTAATTAAACTAGTTAAACAAATAAACTTAACTAACAAATAATAATAATTAGTTAAATAAATAAATACGGTTGATGATACGGTTGGCCCATATCACCTCCCCCACGGTTGACAATCACCTAGTCCTCAAGGTGAATGGGTTGAAAATCTGCAACTATCGTGCACGTAGTCGTGTACCTCGTGCATATGACTAAATAACATAATTAAATACTAATAAACTAATAAATTGATAATATAGATACGGCTACCCGTATCAACATAGGCGACAAGGAGAGAGAAATCGTATTTGGTGAATTAATTGCCGGCAAACGAGACATGTTTAGTCGAATTTCGAATTCAAGTGGTATGTATAGTTGCGTTGTTTCAGATTCACATTTTTGGTTTTAATAGCTTGATTTTATTATAAATTTGCCGATTCACAAGGACAAAAAAAATTAAAAAACTAAAAGACTCGGACTTTTAGCGAGTAGTATAGATAATGGGCTTGTTTGGATGAGAGTAAGTAGGGAGGAAGGAAAAAGTCAAAAATCTAACACAATGAGTCAAACCTCTCCAAATGAGAAAAAAACCAAAAAGGAAACCGGACTTCCGCCTAAAAGGCCGGATTTCCGACTTGAAATCCGGAATTCCGGATTTTCAGCCGAAATTCTGCTTTTTTAGGTGGAAATCCGATTCTTTTTTGGTAAATTTTGGACTTCTTATAGTAATTTCTGGGTTTTAATTACACTATTGTGTTTTAGCTTAGTGGTAAATTATTTTTATTCCTTGCATTAGGTCTTGAGTTTGAATCTCGTAATCTCAAAAAATTATTTTTTTAACAATAATCTACAATAATTTACTGCATCGAAATACTACAGATTAAATGAGTTTTTAATCTCAACCTCTCACTAATTTTGAGCTCATCCAAACAGCCCCATGATTTTTCTTTTCCCTTATGCAATCATTATTATCTAACTCAAATGGTGGTGTCCGGTCATCTTTGCAAGGTAAAAATTGGGTATTTATCCTTATTTTCTCTTGTATATTAGCTATCAAGTTGTTGAGAACTTTACCATCTCAAAAATACTCTATCTTCATTGTATTTGGGAATTCATTAAAAACAAAGAGTAATATGTTATGGAATCTCCATCCATGTTTCAGGTTCTAATGAATTATGCAAGTGTTTGTCTGGTGATATCTTTACTACTTCTAAAAATTTCAGGGTTGTTATTGTTGGAATATGACTTGAATAGTGAAGAAATCACTTTGGAGCATCAACAATGACCAAAGGAGGCTAAAGGGAGAGTAAAGGAATAAGGGAGAACAAGGTTGTAGCATCTAGGAAAATAAGGATGTCGCACGACCTGTCTAGAGGTCGCACGACATGAGCCAGAGGTTGCTCGACCTGGTAGGGGTTCTCGCGTTTTGGAATTGTTTCCTCGGTTTAGGAAGGTTGTAGATCGGTTATAAGCACTATAAAAGGTACCCTAAGTTTCTATGACGTGTAAGCATTGTATTGTACTCGTTCCTCTTGATAAATAAATGTCTTTCTTTTCCATGGACGTAGCTAGCTCGATTTGAGCTAGCGAACCACGTAAATGTTGTGTTTAATCGATTCTTTAATTGTTTGTGAGGCGTGAGTGTCATACCAAAATGGTATCAGAACTTAGTTCGTGGTCAACTCAACCAAGAATGATGTCCCGATCGATGATGAAGATTGATAGGTTTACGGGAGGGAACATCTTCAACATGTGGAAGATCTAGATGTGCGCCTTATTGAAGTTGCAATGCATATGGACGCCTTTTACCAAAGGACAAAGGAGGCATTGATGTTGCATCACCGGAGCATAGGATGATGGATGAGAAAGAACATTATAACATCATGTTGTGCTAATCGGATAACGTCATTACCGAGGTCGTAGATCAGACGACGACGGTGGCCCTTTTGCTCAAGTTGGAGAGACTCTTCATGACAAAGTTTCTCACCAGTAAGTTGATGCTAAATCAATGGAAGTTTCTCATGTGGGTGCTCGAGGGTACGACTCTCAAGGATCACCTTAATCAATTGAATACAATTCTACTTGATTTGCGTAATATAAACGATAAGGGCGAATGATGAGGATGCCGCACTCTTGTTGTGGTATCGTTACCTCCATCATATGAGAACTCCGTGCAGTTCTTTATTGTGAATAAGGACAACATAACCCTAGACGTGGTCAGATTGGCCCTCCATGCTAGGGAATTGCACTACTAGGGCGCAGGCACATGTACAGAGGACCGTGATTTCGGACTTATTGCGACGGGAGGATGAAAGAAGGGTAAGAACAAGAAAAAGCAGTTTTCTAGTTCTAAGTTTCTCAAGGATGTATGTTCTTGGTGAAAGAAAAAGGGGCACTGGAAAAAATATTGCCCGAAACGAGGTCAATTGAGACATAAAGGACCTACAACCGTGGTAGAGAAGGGGGATTCGTCCGAGGACGATTTTGTTCTATTAGCGGATGATGTCGCGCATAAACTCGATTGGTGGTTTCTTGACTCTGGGATCTTTTCTAAAAAGGAACTATTTTCAAGATATAACGGCACAGATGGAGGATCCGTTCATATGGAAAACGGTGATGTTTGAAAGGTCATAGTAAAAGGTCAGTTAGAATCAAGATGCATGACGGGAAGACATGCACATTGAAGGAGGTTAGACACATACCACTTGTCACAAAGAATCCGATTTCTTTGAGTCTACTCAACAGCAAGGGATTTCTCTTCAAAGGTGAGGGTGGAGGATTATGCGTCTACAAGGGTCTTGATGTGTTACTGAAGGGAGTTAAGGATGGAACTTTGTACGTGCTACAGGGTTCGACGATCACAGGGTCTGTCGGAATTATTTCGACCGAGATTAAGGAAGATGATCAAACCAAGCTATAGCATATGAGACTCGGTCATATGAGTGAACATGGAATGCAGGAACTTCGCAAGAAAGGCTATCTCACCGCGCACACGCGCAAGAGCCTAGTGTTTTGTGAGAACTCCATGTATGAGAAGCTACAGCGTAGCAAGTTCCCTAAGGCAGTTCATAGAACAAAGGTACTCATAATATATCCATTCGGATTGTTGGGGTCCATCTCGAGTTGAGGCGATTGGCAGTTACAGGTATTTTTTGAGCATCATATAAGACTACTCAAGGAGGACTTTGATATTCATGATAAATCATAAGAGTGAAGTCTTCGCAAAATTCAAGGAGTGGAATACCTTAGAAGAGAATCAGGTGGAAAAGAAGGTAAAGAGGCTGCGCACGGACAACGGCTTGGAGTTTTGTTCATTAGAGTAGATGAATTCTGCAAGGATCGGGGTGTTTCTCTCCTTCACACCATCCGGCACACACAACGACGGAAGGTCGTGGCAAGAGAATTATACATTTTTAGCTAACGCAAGGTGTATACTTTCGAATGAAGGTCTTACTAGAGGTTTCGGGGGAGAGGTAGTCACTGTGACATGTTATCTCGTAAATCGGATCATGCACACATGAATAGGATGCAAGATTCCTATTGAGGTATGGTCCGGAAAAGCAGAAGATTACTCAGATCTGAGGGTATTTGGTTGTGTTTCTTATAATCACGTGGATCATGGCAAGCTAGAACCAAAGGCGAAGAAGGGGGTATTCATGGGCTATGGAACGGGTGTGAATGGTCACAATATTTGGACAAAGAAAAAAATTATACTTAGCATAAGTTTAGTTTTTTATTAAAGATCAATGATCAAGTCAAGTTCCGGGGAGATAGAGGTCGGAGATGCAGAGGGGAAGGTGGAGGGAAGTTCAGGTAATAATGATCATAAGGAGCCCGAATTTCCATCATCGTCGCCGAAAACCAAAGAGGAAGAAGCAGATTCTAATGAGGATGCATCGCTACCAGATGAACCGATTCATCAGAGTATGGATGAAGGAAGACAAAGGAGGATCATAAAGCCCCCAGCAAGTTACATAGATGATGGTATGGTGGGATATGCATTGCAAGTGACCGAGGAAGTGGATGATGAGCCGTCCACCTACAAGGCTGCGATTTCTAGTTTTGAGTCAGCACAATGGATTGCCGCAATGGGATGGAATCGACATGGACCCGTTTGTTTGCCTTAACCATTGTGTCGATCTACAGGTTCTACAAGTTCTACGATATTGTAGTATTCAATGATTTTCTTCTGGAGATTTTATTGAAGAATGACGTTTTATTGAGAAGCATAAAGCTTAAGTTCTTGTGACAAAATAAGCTTACCTCTTGTCTATGATTGTGATTTTCTTTTACTTGTTAACCAATTATAATTATTCATGACGTAATTTAGGAAAATAAATAATTTTAAAAATATAAGAAAATCAATAATCTACGATTTGTTGGAGAACTAAAATACTATTATTCAGAAGCAGGTAGTAACACGCACATGCTCTTTAGTCTAAGAGATTGTTTAAGTTGTCCAAAAAAAATAAAAAAATTGAAACAACGGAGCTTGACAACTAATGTATTATGTAATTGTTATTCAAAAAAAATGTACTATGTAATTCATTGGTGATTTGTTTGACCTGTTACGATTTTGTTTAGATAGTAGTGACTTTTAAATGTTTTGTAATAAAAAGAATCGAACACACAAATCAAGAAAAAATTATCGCACTTTTGAAAAACCAAAAAAAAAGGATAAAAGACATTTTCCACCCTCCATTTGTCGATAAAATACATTTTGCCCCCTGATTTATCGATAAATACACTGTGCACCCCTGTCAGAGTTAAAAATTAAAGGAGGACCAACGGAAGGGTTAAAAGACAAAAAATACCCTTTAAAATTGAGAAATTACCCTACTATAAATGCATTTCTTCCTCATTTCGTAGCCCTAACAACATTATCTTTTCCTCTCTCTCTTCCTCCACTCTTCTCTCCCGATCGAATTGCTCTCTCTCCCTCTCACTCTGCTCTTCTCGACCAAAACCTCTCGTTCCCTTTCTCTCTCTCTCTCTCTCTCTCTCCATCTCTCTCTCTCTCTGTCTCTCTCTCTCTCTCTTCCTCTTTCTCTCCCGACACAATTCCTCCACCACCACTGACCACCTTTGATGCTTCATTGTCCCAGGACTAATTCACTAGCTGCAACAGAAATCCAAACACGTCAATCAAAAGACAAAAAGAAACCCCAAACGACGGATTTCCCACACATCACCGAAAGAAGAGGAAGAGGTTGGGGTCGATCTCCAGGGCCCAATCATATCCTTGTATGCCCAAGCAATAACTATGGACTTCACCGCAACGTGTTGAATCTGCATCGCAACCCTGTTAGTGGTCACTGCCTCGAGCTTAGCCGTGAACTCCTCGGCTGTGTGCTTCTTGGGCTTTGCCTTTCTGGTCATCTTTGATGGGGGTGGGTTGGTTGGTGAAACCAAGGGCCCCGGGAGTTGATCGGTAAAGATGATGATTTCGGGAGGAATCTGATGGAAACCCTAATTTTGACGCCGCGAACTAAGACGGGTGAGAAGATAAATTGGTGGTTCTAATACTATTGCCCAAGCCATAGCTATGAATTTTAGCAGAGGTTGTATTCTAGTTTGAGCTATTACCAAAAATTACACGCCTTTCAAACTGGGAATCTCTCTATGTCATGAAACAGATCGAATTTAGGAATCTGAATCGTGGGTTTCTTCATTTTCGTATATTAACTTCCTTCAGTTTAGCTATCTTGTAGTAAATTGAATAAGAAAATTTATTTTTTTATCCATCCTTGATGCCAATTCTTGAATTTTCTCAATCTTCTTGGTTTGTTGAGTAGGGTTCTGTTATGCACAATTGCACACTATGTGGTAACTGGAGTTTGGGTGTTGTGTTGTCTGTTTTTGGAGGTCAATTATTTCATGGAGGAATTGGTGGTTTTGGAGTTTGTTTAGGTGATTATAGTTGGTTTTTGAGTTGGTGTTGTTGGTGGTGGTGGTGGTGTTGGTTGTGGTGGTGGTGATTTGGTGGTGGTGGTGGTGCTCAAGAACACCAAGAACATCAAGAACATGATTAATTGAATAATAAAGAAAAGAGTGTTATTTGGCCACAATTCGTAAGGGTAAAATGGTCACAAAAAGTCAAATTGCACCCCTCCACTAACAGATTGTAATAGAAGGGTGGTATATGTCCACCCTCCATCCACTGATAAGGGTGCAAAATGTATATATCGATAAATCAGGGGGCAAAATGTATTTTATTGATAAATAGAGGGTGTAAAATGTCTTTGACTTAACTAAATAATGTAAGGTTTTGATGCAGGTTACGCAGCGGAATAACAAAATTAATCCTGCCAAATCCCACCAATGATCACAGGCAAGCCATCATATCATGATAAGAGCATAAAAGATGTGTACCTTAGTTTGGGAGATCACACGAAGAATAGTGTCTTAGTCTCTATGAATATCCACACCTTGGATTCTTGATTGGATTCCTTCCCACCTTGTAGTGCTAGCAACGGAAGATGGAGGAACGGATCACTCAAAACGAGACGAAGCCGCGCCCAAGGGGAGGCTGACGGCGTCGGGTAGGGGGCTGGTTGGGTGCCTTGGATCCCAACTTGTCTCTCTCTCTCTCTCTCTTAATTTTTAATATTCTCTCAATAATGACTTGTGTTGAGAATTAACAAGCTAGAGTTCCTTTATATAGTAATAACTCTTTATTAACTACATAAAGGCCCCAATACAAATCATGTCCTTACATGGATCAGTCCACTTGCAAATTAGTCCTACTAAGTTTGCTTGTGGTTGCGTTATGATCCTTTTATTAATTAGTCCAACTAATTAATACCTATACCCAATTTAATCCATCCGGTGTGTGACCCCATAGGTTTCTACTTAGTTGGTAGAAACTACTTACTAACATGGAGCGGTGTCTAGCAGCACATCCATGCCACCCAACTAATAGAAATAAGTCAGTGATCCCGACAAACCTTGTGCCCAGTGTTCATGTATTGTGTGATCCCTTTCTCTCCATATCTGAATTTGACACGAGACATAATAATCACACTTGTATATCCAATCCATAGTTTCTCGATCCTGGGAATATGCTTATGCGAGCAGATAACATCAATATCTCCATATTGATTTATCTGAGTCTGGCAAGACATTCAATAAGCACCATCCCTCGAGTGGGCCATGGATATTTGCTCCAATTATGTGGGAGGGGCAAATCCTCTCTACATCACACGATCTCTAAGCTTGCTTCCTATCATGCCCGATAACTATCTTTATAGTTACCCGGTTAAGGAGCAACGTTTCATAATATCAAAGCATGATATTCCACAACTAGAGTATCTAGTAACTTCAAGCCAAAGGATTACAATATCATTAGCACTACGAGAAGCGATTGTGGTTTTGACATAATCTAATGCATCCTTCTCGTTGTGGGTCAATCCAGTATGCCATTAATCCTAATGCATACCCGTGTGTTAGACTTGATATCTCCATATCAATCTACACACATACTGGTCTATAGTTGATCGTCATATTAATCAATATAATGGACTAGGGATATATAAGATAAAACAACACATTGTATCCAAGGACTTCATTATATTAAATATCACAATACATAATAAATGAATGTTCTAGACAAAACATTGTTCATACTAAATATAGATTGCCTCTAGGGAACCTACTCCATTAGTATCCCACTTGCACTAGATCCAATATGGCGCATCTCGTATGCCTATAGATCTAGTGTTCCCTTCATGCTTTCGTTGCGCAAGTGGATTTGTGAGCGGATCTGAAAGATTGTCATCCGTTGGAATCTTGCACATCTTCACATCTCTGTAGGGTTTTGATTCATGGATGCGCAACGGAAACAATAAATAACCATGCAAAACCATCCAAGGATCACAAGTCAAGATACATAACGATGGTAAAGGAAGAAATCAATAACAAACCTTGGGGTTCTCCTTTGATGACTTCAAACGCGAATTGTTTCACGTTCTCTATAGTTGATCCACGCCTAGAGTTGATTTCTAGATCTCCCATTCCTTGGTTCTAGCCCGGAAAGAGGAAAAGGAAGAAGAATCACGCAAAACGAGAAAAACCAAAGGAGGTTCGGCCTCCTTTGGGCCGACGGGGAGGGGCGGCGGCGAGGGAGGGGCGGTCGGCTCCTTCCTTGCTTGTTGCTCTCTCCTTTTGTTCTCTCCCACTCTAGTTATGATCAATTATGAGCATAAGTTGTGGGAAGGAAGGAAGGAAGGTCCTTTATATAGTCCAACAACTCCTTGCCAACTACCAAAAGGACTTATTCTAGTCCTACTAGAATTCAATTTAGTCCCTTCCTTGCAAATTAGTCCCTACTAAGTTTGCAAGGTTTTGCAAAGTGATCCTTCTAATTAATTAATCTAATTAATTAATTCCCAAATCTAGTTCAACTCTATATAGCGTGTGACCCATAGGTTCTATCTAGTTGGTAGCAACTATTTGCTAATATGGAGCGATTTCTAGCAAAACATCCATTCTAGCCAACTAATAGAATAGTCATCTTGACAACCTTTGTACAAGTAGTTGTCTCATCCCTTTGTCTCTATATCCGGATTGGACACGAGACATACAAGTCACACTCGTATATCCAATCCATAGTTTCTCGATCCATGGGAATAGCCTTATTCGTGCAAATAACACCAAGTACAGAAACAAACTTTCTGATCCAAACAGCTTCCTTTGCTGCGCCATTTGCAGCAATGTACTCAGCCTCTGTTGTAGAATCAGCCACCGTCTCTTGCTTGGAACTCTTCCAGCTCACCGCTGCTCCATTCAGGCAAAACACATATCCCGACTGTGATCTAAAGTCATCTTTGTCAGTTTGGAAGCTTGCATCAGTGTAACCCCTTACACGCAACTCTTCCTCACCGCCAAACATCAAGAAAGCATCCTTAGTTCTTCTCAAGTACTTGAGGATGTTCTTGACAGCAATCCAGTGACTCTCACCTGGATTAGACAGATATACACTTACCATAATCAATGTGTATTATACGTATGGTCTAGTACACAACATGGGGTACATGATGGATCCTATGGCCGAAGCATAGGGTATCCTACTCATGCGGTCCTTCTCAATCTCATTGGAAGGACAGTCAGTCTTAGAGAGAATGACCCCATGCGACATAGCCAAGAATCCTTTCTTGGAATCTTGCATGTTGAACCTTTTCAACAACTTGTCTATATATGTACTTTGGCTTAGGCCGAGCAGCTTTCTAGATCTATCCCTATAGATCCTGATACCAAGTATATAAGCTGCATCCCCTAATTCCTTCATTGAAAAACACTTTCCAAGCCAATCTTTAGCAAATTTCAAAGTAGGAATGTCATTTCCAATGAGTATTATGGCATCCACATACAAGACCAGAAACACAACAGAGCTCCCACTAACCTTCTTGTAAACACATGTCTCTTCTTCGTTCTTGATGAAGTCAAACTCTTTTAATGCGTCATCAAAACGTCGATTCCAACTCCTAGAAGCTTGCTTCAATCCATAAATGGATCGTTGCAGTTTACATACTTTATTGGCTTTCTCTGGATCCTCAAAACCCTCCGGTTGTGTCATATACACATCCTCGAGGAGGTTCCCATAAAAGAACGCTATTTTGACATCCATTTGCCAAATCTCATAGTCATAGTAAGCTGCAATAAAGTAGGATTCGAATGGATTTGGTCATGGCGACTGGCGAAAAGGTCTCATCATAGTCAATATCATGAATCTGTCTATAACCTTTAGCCACCAATTGCCATTATAAGCAAATACCTTGCCATTTATGTCAGTCTTCTTCTTGAAGACCCACTTGCACCCTATGGGTCGAGCCCCTTCAGGTGGAATCTAGCCACTTCTTGGATTTTGGGCTTTTCATGGCCTCCCCGTAGGTTGCAGGCTCATCATTTATGAGTGGTATGTCATCGGGGTCAGTCACGAGAAGTCCGTATCTCTCTGGCTCCTGACGTACCCTTCCTGACCTACTGATTTCCTGTGTTATCTGAACAGGTTCTTCCACAACAACTTGCGGTTAATGCTCATGTTCCATCATCGGTTCAGTGGTTTGTGGTTCTTGAATTTCTTCAATTTCTACAGTCCTCCCACTTGCTTCATTAGAGACAAGTTCTCTTTCTAGAAACACGCCGGTCCAAGCTACAAACACTTTGTTCTCGGTTGGATTGTAGAAATAATATCCTTTAGTTTCCTTAGGATATCCCAGAAACTTACACTTATCCGCTTTGGGTCTGAGCTTGTCTGGTTGAAAAGGCTTTACATAGACATCGCAACCCCAAATCTTTATAAATGACACTAGGGGACGCTTCCCAGTCCATATTTCATATGGTGTCTTCATGACTGATTTGGATAGAATACGGTTAATGGTGAAAGCTGCAGTCAATAGAGCATGTCCCCAAAATGATATTGGAAGATCCGTTTGACACATCATAGACCACACCATATCTAATAGTGTGCTTCCTCCTCTCGCACACGCCATTCCACTGTGGCGTTTCGGGTGGAGTGAGTCGGGATACTATCCCACACTCTCTAAGATATTTGTCAAACTCTTGGCTCAAGTATTCTCCTCCACGATCCGACCGCAAAGCCTTAATACTTTTACCAACTTGCTTCTCTACCTCACTCTTGAAATCTTTGAACAATTCAAAGGATTCGGATTTGGCCTTCATAAGGTATACAATCCATATCTACTGAAGTCATCAGTAAACGTAATGAAGTAGGCGTAACCACCTGTGGCAGGCATGGGAAACGGCTCACATACATCAGTATGTATGAGTGCAAGTAACTCACTAGTCCTCTCATCTTTCTTATTGAAAGGGGACTTTGTCATTTTTCCCAACAAACAAGATTCGCATTTCTCATATGATTCCAAATCAAATGAGTGTATAAATCCATCCTTATGGAGTTTAGATATGCGTTTCTTGTTTATATGGCCTAAACGACAGCGCCATAGATATGTAGGATTTAAATCATGAGTTTTAATCCTTTTAGTATTTATTTTATAGATGGAATTATTTAGATCAAGGATATACAATCCATTAGACAATTCCGCACTACAATAGTGCATACTATCAAAATAAATGGAGAAACACTTGTCCTTTATTGAAATAGAAAAACCCTTCTCGTCCAAACAAGAAACGGAAATAATTTTTCTGCTCATAGCAGGCACATAATAGCAATTGTCTAACTCTAAAATAAGTCATGAAGGCAAAGATAGCTCATAGACGCCTATAGCTAATGCAGCAACTCTTGCTCCATTTCTGACGCGCAAATCTATCTCCCCTTTAGCCAATCTTCTACTTCTTTTCAAATCCTGCACTTTTCGACAAATGTGAGATCCACATCCAGTATCCAATACCCAAGATGAAGAAATAGATAGATTGACGTCTATAACAAAAATACCCGGTGGTGGTGGAATCACTATTCCAAGCTTCTTATCCTCCATATACTTGGGGCGATTCCTCCTCCAGTGACCCGGCTGGCTACAGTAGTAACAATCACCTTTAGCCACACCCCCACTAGGCTTTAGGGCTTCCTTGGACTTTGCAACTTTCGTGCGCTTTCCCTTAGAAGTTGAGGCAACTCCCTTGCCATTCCTTTTATTCACTATCATTATGGCCTTGCCCTTGCCTTTATTGATGCTTTGTTCAGCTGTCCTTAGCATGTTCAGCGAGTCCGGCAGAGCTACGATTGCAAGACAAGATCAGTTGCCAACTCTTGGCCGAGTGGGAACCCTAGCCTCGTGAGGTTCTCTATGTACCTGATCATTCGGAGTACATGAGGCCCAACTGGGTCCCTTATGCGAGATTGCTTCTGAACAGTGCTTTGGACACTTCATACCGCTCATGCCTCGCTTGTTCTTGAAACAACTGTTTCAAGTGTTCGATCATATCGTAGGCTTCCATGTTCTCTTGTTGCTTATGAAGCTCAGAGGTCATGGTGCAAAGCATGAGATAAGTCACATCATTAGAATCATCCACATGTTTCTGATGTGTTCTCACGGCAGCTAGAACAGACTCATCCTGGGGTGGTTCTGGTATAGGATTGTCTAAGACGTACAGTTTCTTTTCTTGCTTAAGGACGATCCTTAAGTTTCTATACCAGTCAAGGAAATTCGTTCCAGACAACTTATCCTTCAAGGACAGATCACAGGGATGAAGTCGATGCGTGATTGTTTGCCATTAAAATTCTACAAAAACAAGAAATGTGCAATTTTAGTATTTTGAACAGTTTAACTATATTCAACAATGGCTAGATCATTAAATATAGCTCCCACTATTTTTCTTGGATTAATAGCCCTCACCATTAATGCGGAAAATATCATATATATTTTCTAGTGAGTCCAAGATCCATATTTCACTTGTTCTTGAGATTGCTTTGGAAAGTCACCCAAGAATTGGTTATTTAGGTAGGAACTCTTTCTAATTGCATCCCATGCAAATCTTGGTCAAATTAGGTGAATAATTTATTATTCTTTATCCTTTAGATAACACCTAATTGACATGCCTCTAGGCTCATCAATCCAATTGACTTTGCCCAGTTGCGTCCAACCTCTTGCTTCAACAATCACATTACTTGCTTTTGTTTCCCGAAACACACCAAGTTGAATTAAAAGCGCCGTGCTTTGGCAAGTCCGAATTTAATAAACCTGGATCATGAAAGGTGTTTAGGCAAGAGAAGACAAAACGCAATATTTCCATTGAGGGATTTAATAGTCATTATCTAATTGCTTGGTTGATCCCATCAACATGATCTACTTATTTGGATTGGTCAATCCATAATAAAAGATCAAACTTTTTATTATTATCTTGTTAACTTTTTGCTTGTATCACACATACACACAAAAATAAATAACAAGACATAAATAATAAACATCCGCAAAAGAAAAATAACGTGGCGTGGATATGGCCCCTAGACTAAGATATTACCAAGCCTATGATAATATCTATATGCCCTAAAGTGACAAGCTCATCTTCATGTGCTCCATCATAGTCGCGCGCCTAGGATGGGAGTCATTATCGTCTTTGTGGCTTCTTGGTCCTCCGGTCTTCTTCTCCATGCTCTTGGCTATCATCTAAGTATTCTAATTTTAACCTAACATCTAGAATAAATAAAACCTCACATGTTGAGAAGATGATGAGCTCGCAGGCCGTAAAATTAACTAACTATTACATTAATTTGATCAGCTCGCAAGCCGTAAACCAAACAACAAAAATAAACATCCACAACCTAGGCCATATCCATCCACCATGCAACAAAGCACATAATACAATTAAAACCAATTTTTAATGTGCTTATTCAATTTTAGTTTGAAATTAGGCAACTAGGGTCAAAATAGTCCAAGGAGTCTACCATCCACCACGACCAAACCGCCCAAGGACCAAGGCAAGGCCTTGGGGCTGTTGGTCGACCCTCACGCACGGCTAGGCCGCACGCTAGGCCGGCCCAACCACTTGGCCGAGCCCTAGCTTGGGCGGCAAGGCAAGGTGGCGGTCCCACTAGGGGTTGTTCCTCCTTTATGAATTGTTTCCAAAATAATTCATTGCCTTGTTACCCAAGCTTAGTTGTTTCCAAATTTGAGAAACCCCTTTTTCAAATTTGTGCCCAAACCCTAATTCCTAGATTCAGAATTATTCACATCCTATATGATCAAACTCATCAATCTTCACATCCAATGTTAAATTAGGTCTTGTTTGTCTTGAATCAAATTCAATTTTCATCTAATATGCCAATTAATTTCAGTTTTCGCGTAATATAAACAATGCGGTGTATAAATTAAAATCGTACAACATAAAATCATGTTATGCGCTACGACCTGTGGCTCTGATTCCACTGTAGGGTTTTGATGCAGGTTACGTAGCGGAATAACAAAATTAATACTGCTCAAATCCCACCAAGGATCACGGGTGTAGATAGTGCTTTCTGGACAGGCAGATCTTAGCCACGTGGCGATCATCCAGCACACCTAGTTGTGCTCCACACACACAGGATCACCACCCGCGCTGATCCACGTGGGGGCTGCGAGACAGGGCCCTCGCATACCACCAGACGGGACTTCTAGGGACTTAGTGGTTTGGAGGCTAGAGTGAGTCTTGTCGCGTGCGAGCGACAACCAAGCCCGCGCGCGACGCCTAGTAACTGCTTTGAGAGATTTATGGCACGAGCTCCATAAACCCGGTCAACCTCATAACGGTTCCGATATACGCGGTTAACGTGCATAACGGTCCCTATATACGCGGACGAACGTGCCGTTGTGGTTAAGCTAATTAAGCCGCCATTAATGAGCGCATTGACCCACTACAACGGTCACATTCTCTGTTATATATAGGACCGTTAACCCTTCCATGCAGGGGCGAATCACCTGAGATACGCGGAAGCTCTGCCAAAATTATGTCTCTCTCTCATACAGTGCTATTGTCTTACTCTCTCCCTACACACAACCCTACTCTTCCTGTGTTCTTTCTATCCCCTGCTCTTGGTGTATATTGAATCCTCCCTGTAGGATTCTCTCGTACACATTTGGTGAACCCGACGTGAATCGAACCACTGTAAGCAACCATGTCTCATGAAGATGACGTCAGTAACAGATCACCCTCCACGGAGACCACCTCGGGAGAGGAGACCCGTCACGCCTCTGCGGCCGCCAGTGGGACTCCGACGTTGGAGGCTCTAAACGCCACCATCCAGAATCAGGGGAAGGCCCTTCAGGCTCAATCCGCATAGATGGAACGTATAATGGCCATCCTGGGAACCCTTGCTCCGAATCCTACATCGGGCACTGCTGTCTCCCAGGGAGGGGGAACCTCTACCACTCAGGGGACTGGGTTGGTACCGATACCACCTAACCCTAATTCGCAAACCCCACCAGCAATGGTGAAATTACCCTCTGTTCAGGGGCAGACAACCCAAATATCGCCTCTTACTACACATATTCCTAAACCACCAACTGTGGCACCCAACCTTTCTTCACAATACCACTTGCCTCCTCCGCCGGCACTGCTGGGCAACGTGACTTCACAATACACTCCTAGCCCGACCGCAGCATATGTGTCCCCGCCGGCTACAACAAACCTTCCTCCTGCTGCTGGGGGAAGTGCACCGGAGTGTATGACGTCGCTGCAGCGGTGCATAGAGACCTTCTTGGCCAATCAGCCATTCGCAGACACCATTATTCCAAAGGTCGACAACGATCCACCTATCCCACATGAGATTTATCTCATGTCTAACCCCGCGGGGTATAAGGCTCCTAAGTGGGACAAGTTTGAATATGTCAACGGGAATGCCCACGAGCACGTCATGCGTTTCATCGATGTGATGGGACTGTACGGGGCTGACCCCAAGTTGCTGATGCGCGAGTTCCCGAAATCTTTGGGAAATGTGGCCTACAAATGGTATAGGACGTTGGAGGCTGGATCTGTAAAGACCTGGGACGACATGGTTCCAAAATTGTATACCAAATTCTTCCAGGTGGAAGATAAGGTGACAATGATTCATCTTTCTCGTATGTACCAGAAGCGCGAGGAAGATGGAGTCACATTCATTAAGAAATTCAGAGCCAAATCCTTGGAGTGCAGAGATGAAGTGCTTGAGGGCAGGCTTGTGGAAATATGTCTGCAAGGCATGCGAGATGAGTACAAAGGTATGCTGATCAACCTACAAACTCCTACCTTTTCAAAGCTAATCGAATGCACGAAAAACATAGAGCCTATAGTGGAAAGGCAGAAGAAGAAGCACGCCCCTGAACGACCCTCAAGGGAAACAACTTTAAAGATTGGAAGATTTAGCTATAAGAGGGGGCGCGAGGCTGAGGTTAATATAGTTTCGCCGCACAAGCAGTCTAGGGTTACCAACTCAGATGCGCCGCCTCTGCCATGTTCGATAGAGGAAGTGATTGACTTATGCAAACAGTGGCGTAAGGATGGAATCTTGCCTCCGCTCGAAAGGATACCCTCTAAGGAGATGATGAGGGACCCGAAGTGGTGCGAGTGCCACGGGAAAATTATGCACCCTACAGCCGACTGCAAAAAACTCAGGCACATGGTGAGCCGAAAAATGAAGGACGGCGAGTTGATTGTCAGCGATCAGAGACAAGACGTGCGAAACAATCCGCTGCCGGCCCACGAGGAGCAAGAGCCAAAAGGCAAAGAAGTAGCCATGATTTCGATTATGGATCTTGAAGAGATTGCGGAAGATGGCTTGCCTATCATTGCTGAGATTCACAATGATGACGACTACAGCATGGACACGGAGGACGAGCGTGCCGATCGAATGAAAGGGTCGCACAGGTTCAACAAGTTCTTCGACGAAATGAACTTCTCAGAGAAGTGCCAGAAGGAAATGACAAAGTCATATTTAACGGTAGCAGAAGACTTCGAAGAAGATATCGTGGTCTCGAATGGAAAAGTGGTTAGGGCGTCTTGCTCTACGGAAAAGGTTATAACCTTCTCCGCAAGTGACAAGAAGACGGATTTGAGTCACCAGAAGCCTTTGTACGTGACGGCGGTGATTAATGATGTCGAATTCAAGAGGGAATTTGTTGATGGAGGAGCAGCCGTCAATGTGGTCTCGCTCAACACTCTAAAGTTGGCAGGAATCCCGGAGAAGAAGATTGTCCGACGTCCCTCCCCTTTGATGGGATTCGGGAGTGATTCGAGGATGACGATAGGATGGATTCGTCTGGCGTTCAGATAGGAAAGATCAAATGCTCAGCCAAATTCTACGTCATCGATGCGAATACCACGTATCACATGATCATAGGGCGAGCTTGGATTCATCGCTTTGATGCAGTCCCCTCGACAGCTCACCAAGTGATGAAGGCTATTTGGAACGATATAGTGGTGGAAATACCGGCTTCGGTAAACCCTTTCAATCTAGATGAGGCGCATCTCACTGAAGCAGTGTGGTTCACCGAAATGGCGGATGAGCAAACTCCGGGGCCGTTTAATCCGACTCCTTTGCCTCGATCGGAGGACATCAAGGATCAATCACCAGCGGGATTGATGGTGACAAGGGAGGATGCCAAGGAAAAGTTGTCCACACGAGAAGAGGCACCACAAGTCGCCTACCAAAGGAAGAACGTGTATACTCTGAAAAGAGTGGTCAAACATGATCTCGCAGGCAAAGAGATAGAAAGCTTCTACTCCAATGTGAAGAAGTGCTACCGCATATGAAGGCGCGCGGGGGTACCCCCATTCGAGCACGGGGATATCCCTGGGAAAATCAATCAAGTTGAGCAGGTCAAATCAACATCAGAGGTTTCAGAGGAAAAGCTGAAAGAAGCGCCTGAATGCATGGAGGATAAGCCGAAACCTCGGAAGCAGGAGCTGGAGGAAGTGTTCCTAAGCCCAAATAAATAAAAGAAGAGACCCGTCTTTTTTAGCGCAGATCTCGCAAGCGATGAAGAGGCGAGATTGCTGCAGTTACTGACAGAGTACAAAGATGTGTTTGCCTGGGAATACGATGAAATGCCTGGCCTGGACACGAGCATCACTATGCAGAGGTTAGATGTTATCCCAAGATCTAAACCAATAAAGCAAAGCACGAGAAGTTTTAGGCCGGAAATCAATGTGAAAATCAAGCAAGAGATCGTCAAGATGTTGAACGCCAGGTTCATCGAACTGAATCACCATCCCACCTGGATGGCTAACATTGTGCCAGTGGTGAAGAAGAATGGGCAACTTCGCATATGCGTAGACTTCAGAGACCTCAATCGCTTCTGCCCCAAGGACGACTTTCCGTTGCCCAACATCGATCTGCTCATTGATTCTACCGCGGGTCATCGCATGTTCAGCTTCATGGGTGGTTTTAGTAGGTACAACCAGATCAAGATGGACCCTGAAGATGCAAGGAAAACCTCGTTCATCACAACAGTGGGAGTCTTTAATTACACGGTTATGCCGTTTGGACTCAAGAACGCGGGCGCGACTTATCAGCGAGCCATGATGGCTCTATTCCACGACATGATGCACCAGGAAGTGGAATTCTATGTTGATGATTTAGTTGTCAAATCCAACGAGGAAGCAGACCATTTGGGGGACCTGCGTAAAGTATTTGAAAGATGCAGGAGTTTCCAGCTAAAGATGAACCCCATGAAGTGCGCATTCAAAGTGACTTCAGGGAAGTTCTTGGGATGCGTAATACATCGCCAGGGCATCGAGCCTGACCCCGCGAAGGTATCAGCTATCACAAGCATGAAGGCGCCAAAAAATCAAAGCACTCCGAAGACATTTCTGGGGAAATTATCTTACCTGCGGAGATTCATCCCAGCAATCGCAGAGATAACTCTCTGCTTCAGCGATCTTCTCAAAAAGAATACTGTGTATAATTGGACAGAGGAACATGAGGTCGCCTTCGGAAAGCTAAAGGACCTGCTGACATCACCAAGAGTAATGACCGCACCGCAGCTTGGATCGCCGCTTCTGCTGTACCTAACGTCGACAAAGAAGTCTATAGGGGCGCTATTGGCTCAAGAATATGAAGGGTAGGAAAGGCCAATTTACTATATTTCTCGCATAGTGCAGCCAGCTGAATCAAGGTACACAGACATTGAACGCCATTGTCTTGCCTTATTTTTAGTAATAGAAAAGTTAAAACACTACTTCGCCTCGCACAAAGTGGTGGTAGTTACAAAGAGCGACCCCATACGGTATCTCTTGACTCACACCTCTCCCGGCGGGAGATTGGCAAAATAGTATATGACCATTTACATAATTGTTCGCCTTTGGGTTCTGGTCCAGAAGTTTCTTGGTGATACTACTATTCGCATAGTCGCGAAAGAAGTATTGCACCCATTTTCCACAGGTGTTCTTCGCAGATGTATCAACAAGCTGCCAGTCAGGAAGAACTTTCGCAAATGTCCACCGAGTGGAAATCTTCTTTACCTCGGACAAGCATTCCTCCATCTGCTTGTATAGAGCAAGTTCTGGATCAGTCCTCAAAGGGCTCAGAGGATCTACCTCACCAATGGGAGAAAGATCATATAACATGTGCACATCCTCCAAAGTGGGAGCAGCCTCGAACTCAGCAAAGTGGAAGATATGAGTTGCAGTTGAATAGCGAGAGAGAAGGTTTAGAAGAATGGAAGGATCCAACTTCATGGCAGCACCCTTCATAGCACGAACTGCGAAATAAATACCAGCATTGTTCAATGCGATGGCATGGTGGGTCAATACGTGGTCGATCCACTCATCCATGAAGTCCAATTTTTGGACAAACGTCTGGGTAGAAATCGCGGTATGGGGGAAAACCCATTTTCAACCCCTAACCTAACCACATCCTTGGAGTTGATTAACTCTAGTACGGCTGCGTTGACAGGCGGGGTCAATATCCGCAACTCTCCAGAGGAAACAAGAGTCGGTAGATTCTTCACCTTAACCCTAGCATGATAGAAATAGGGGGCTTTTCGCCATGACGTCTGGGGAAGATCAGGTATTTCTTCGGCCTCTTTAATGGGTTTAGATCCTTTTGTCTTGGCCATTCCTGCAGAAGAGCAAGAAAAAATGGGGGAGAAATATACACACTTCAGTTTGAATTTCAAGAAGCAATTATGTTTTTGTCAAAAGAAGATGAACAGTTCGGGGTCAATTCTGGGTTTAGAAGTTCAGAATTTGCGTATATTGCTCAGAATTTCCGAAGTTCTGCATTCAAAATCATCACAATCCAGTGATTGGATCAGTTTTGGGTTTAAAAAAGGGTCTCTTTTGCAGTTCTCAACGAACGACACATCCCAAATAACTATGGGTTTACAGATCCAAGACAGTTCAAAGAATATCTAAGTACATTAAATGGAATTGAGCAAAGCCAACCTTGTTTTGGTAAGGCTTGTTTTGACGAAGCAAGTTGAAGTAGACGATTGACAAGGAAGAACTGATGATTGATCACTTGAATCTGCTCTTGAAGGCTTCCGGGTATCATTCACTTTAGAGAAAGAAGTGATGCTTTGCAACAATGCAGAGCACATAGTATTTATCCAAAACAATGAGGAGTCGCGTCCTTTCAGTAGTCGAATCGCAACCGTCACCGTCGAGTCGCGCAATCACAGGGCTAGCTGACGTCACGCCTAAAACCCTTAAGGAACAGACGGCACGACTCTAGGGGTTCTAGGTCATAATGGCACGCACGGGGGCTGATTTTGCGTGTATTTGAATTGGTGCGTGGTGGCGACGCGTACATTGGTTCCTGTGCATTGAAGCCTATCCGGCTATGTGCCTTCACGCGCAGAAAAGGGGCTAATGTAGATAGTGCTTTCTGGACAGGCAGATCTTAGCCACGTGGCGATCATCCAGCACACCTAGCTGTGCTCCACAAACACAGGATCACCACCCGCGCTGATACACGTGGGGGCTGCGAGACAGGGCCCTCGCATACCACCACACGGGACTTGTAGGAGCTTAGTGGTTTGGAGGCTAGAGTGAGTCATGTCGCGTGCGAGCGAAAACCAAGCCCGCGCGCGACCCCTAGTAACTGCTTTGAGTGATTTATGGCACGAGCTCCTGATAACTCCTTAATAAGATTCATCCTATATACACTTTATATTGTTATTTGTGTGCGTTTCGGTGAAAAGTGACGAATTTTGGACTTATTTGAGAAGAAAATGAGTTTTATGATGTTTTAGAGCATAAACGTACAATCCGGGCGTTTCTTGAATAGTTTTACTTATGATTTGTATGATTTTGTCACATTTGATCTTCGCGGTAGTGTTCGTGTTGTGCTTTACAGGAACATTGCATGAGGAGAGCAACTGGAGAGAAGAAACGAGCTTCGGAAGTCAAAGAGTACGCAAGAGAAGCAAAGTTAGAGGAGCAAAAGTGACCATCCTTCACTATTTTGATGATATCTTGAGTTCTACAAGACCTGCTATAGTGATACCGGTTCCAAATGAAAGTAGACTCAATCAGATTTCCAACGGTAGGTCACGCAGCTCAATCAAAGGCCGGAAGAGAAAGATATGGTTCGACGAAGATGACGCAAAAACGAAGAAGAGCTGGAAAAGTTTCACTGGACCAGTGTGCACTCTTCTGGATGTATCTGGAGTTACGTATACAATTTTGGATCAAGGCCTACTCTATTGTAAATTAGACGTTCAGGGCTTTCCAACGATATAATATGGGCCCAAACCGGAGTCCGGATGAGGTAGAAAAGCCCCGCGCAAAGTCAGCTTATGAATTCTGGCCGAGAATTGCAAACTGGAGGGGCCGAATTGCAAATTCGGCCAAAATACATTAACAATCGTGCCCAGGCCTTGAAAAACGAGTTCTTAGACCTAGAAGGCAGGTTAGAACAGAGGGAGACACAGAGAAGAATATTTGAGGAGAAACTTGGAGCTAGAGTTCGTCGTGGAAGCGAGAATTCATCCGTTTGATCCCTCTACTCTTATCTTTTCATTATTTTTGTACATGATCACACAAACTATTGTATTTGTGATCATGAATATGCGTAGCTAAACACTTTTCTCAGGGTATCTCGTAGGGAGCTAGGGTTTGATCACTTTGTTTGGTGATTTATGGATTAGATTTCATGTTTTGAGCTTAATTGATGACTTTTTAGCTAGCTATGTGTATTTTATGCGCTTAAATTCACCTTTGCTATCGGTAGACGTATTGATAGGATTGATTTATGCTTAGAACATTATAGACATCAATGTTTCTTGCCCGGAATCTTGAAATACACACTAGCCGTATCTAGGGTTGAAAAATCTTGCTAGTTAGCTAAGAACAAAGAGTAGATTAATGATCTTAGTGCATACTTGAACTTGATTACGCTAGAGAAATTGGCTTTGTTAGTCTAAGTATTGGTGTTGGTTGAGACATCTACAACACATTCGTGCTCGTTTAGTTAGATTAAAGAATCATCGTGTTAACAAAGCATAAATCCGTCAAAGTGCGAAATACCTAGTGACCCGTAGAGGTATCGTGATACTTATCCCTCGTATTAGTCTCAATTTTAATAATTTTTTATTTAAATTATTAGTTTAATAAAACAATCAAATTGCTTGCCCACACGAAGTTAATCATCTTAGTTAATTCACGACAAGTCCCTTGGGTTCGACAAACCCGGATTACCGGATATTACTACACGCGGCAGCCGTACACTTGCGGTTGGATCGTGTCAAGTTTTTTGCGCCGTTGTCGGGGACTTCGGTTGAATTAGTTAGAATTATTAGCTTTAGGGATTTTTTTTTCTATTCTTATTACCTCACGGCATTACTTGAGATTTTATGTGTGCAATCATTCAACTCTAAGCATGGAGGATGAGAAATATCGCCGTTTTGCGAGCATATTTGGAGCATGCAACCTTGCATATGGGCAATTCGTGAAAGAGTGCCATGTGAATGGCATTAGAGAGAGGGTAGCCATGGAGATACAACGTTATACCCTTCGTCCTAATGACTCAACCCCTCCCACTAAGTTACTCTTCTTCCTTGGTTGCATGCTTGCGGAGATGATTCCTAATGTGGAAGAATGACGACAACGAGCAACAAGAATTGGAATGGAGACAACACACATGGACGCACAATTTGTTCTCCATTCAAATCAAGAGGATGCTCCAACCTTTCCAACGCTTAAAGAAGAGGATGAAGAGCCATTGTGCATCTCCAGTTGTCCAAACATAGAATCATGGCTCGAGTCAAGTATGAGGTTCAAGCATGATGATATTTTGGTGAGATTGATGGCATTCTTCATAGAATTAATATTGATGATCTTGACTTTCCGGTTGCAAATTTGTTGGAGCCTCTCACGTTTGAGCTCATTGAAGATACAAAAGATGTCGAGATTGAAATTGTTGATGATTCGGGTGTTTCAAACGAAGGTGATGAAGATACTCAAACTTTCATACTTTATGAGTTGTCGCTTGAAATTTCAATGAAGATATTGCAAATTGAGAAAACGGGCAAAGAAGGCGTAAATCGATTTCCACTACATGGGAGACTTGAGCTTATTGTTGAAATTGTTATGATGACGATTCTCATGAATTGGGAGCACGGAAAGAAGAAATTTTTTCAGGCCGTCTTCTACAATTTTCTTGCGCCAAACGCATCCCATGCATGCTTACTTGAGAAGAGACAAAGGGATAAGCGATGGTGGAAGAAGAAAAAGTGGAGAGAAAAACCACCTTAATCATATTTGAGGTAATTGGGTCGGGTCGTCGACCTTAAATTACAAGGCGCTTGTTGGGAGGCAACCCAACCTATTAATTGCATTAGTTTAGGGAGTGCATTTTAATACAGTTGTGTGGTTATTTATTATGTTATTTGGAGAGATGAGACAGAGGGACTAATGATGTTTCAAAGTGACATATTTGAGCAGGATATGGGAGAGTCTACCCCGGTGTGCCATGGCACACACGACCTTTATGGGGACTCATGCATGCGAGTTGGGGATTCTTCAAGACAAAGATTTTAGCAGAGGAGGGCAGTCTACCCCGGTGTGCGAGAACACACTTACCGTTGGGAGCATGGTGGTGCCACTACTGTGCTTGGGGACTGCTTGGCGTGATTTCTTCCTCACCCTTGAGGTGGTTGTGAGTATCTTTTTCTCTTGCTAAATTTTGTGTTTCTTTTATATAAGTATGTCATGCTCCCTCTCATCTACTGGCCTACACATTGATTGTTGAGTCTTCTTGCATACTCTCTAAATTCGTTGAGGACAACGAAGCATTCAGTGTGGGGGTGATTTATCTATTTACTAGCCATGTGTCTTGCATAGCCAGTTACATGTAGGATGTGTCTAGGTTATATTGTGTGTAGAGACAGTGGTTTGTGTTGAGTTTTTACTTATATTGTCGTTTTGTGTAGATTAGTTTACATACTGTTTGCACGTTTACATAATTGAGTCTACCCACCAAAAAGTTGAGTTGTGTTGTGTCAATTTTTTTTTTCGAGTCAAAGCCTTGCATATAGAGTTAGGATATTAAAAAAATACAAAAAAATTAGAAAAGAGAAAACCATAAAAAATGAAAAAATTGAAAATTTGAGAAAAAGGCAATTGAAGATCTTGAAACTGAAGAGAGCTTAGTGAATGAATCCTTTGAGTAGGAAGTGCCGTAGTAGGAAAAATTTTAATTTTTTATTTTGTGTAGATGTTTCACTAAGGATGTCCTGGGAATTTTTGGAAGTTGT
This sequence comes from Linanthus parryae, assembly GCA_023055425.1. Lineage (NCBI taxonomy): Eukaryota > Viridiplantae > Streptophyta > Magnoliopsida > Ericales > Polemoniaceae > Linanthus > Linanthus parryae. The sequence goes on along the minus strand of JALGPY010000002.1, from coordinate 158,597,281 downwards.
GAAAGAATGACATGTAAAGTATACCTAAGTTTCCTATAGTGTGCTAATTAGATTGAGTTTTGCTTGTACCTGAATATTCTGTTTTCAAGTGGAAACTTGTGGTCTCTTGTTGATCTGGGGTGGACCTTCGTGGAGTTGGTTTCATGTGGTACGGTTGCCTCAGCCTAAGTGAAGTTAAGGGGCGTACACCACCATCCCTTACGGTGGTCACAAGAGTTAACCGAAATAGCCCACGCTCTTTATGCTCTATTGCACGGTTGTAAAAACAGAGGAGGAAAGAAAAGAAAATTAGAAAATCTGGAAAAAAAAAATTATGCTTCAAGGAGAAACAACCTAATGTGCTTCCGGTCACATGGAAAATTTGGATTCCATCCAAGTAGAGCTTAGAGAGGAAAACTAGAGTCAAGCCTTATTTCACAGGAGTTGTGACTCCCTTCACTGGTACAATTTGCATTCAAACGCAATAAAGGCTAAGAGGGTCTGAAAATCTCAGATGATTCGGCGAAGAAAGGCTACAGTGAAATTTGAGCTTGATTAGACCAAATGAAGCTTAGGACGTTCTTGTGTCTTGGTTTGAATTGGTGGAGGAAAGTGGACGCCTTAGTGAGCTTTTGCATAGAATCAATTTTATTTCAAATTCTTGCCACGTGTATGTGAATTTCAGAACGGATTAGTGAAAACTTTGTGATCTTCAGTTAATGACAGGGAGATTGCCTATTCTTGCAAGAAAACAAAATTTATTTCGTGTTTAAATACTTGTTTTAAGATCGAGTCTAGATTTGCATTGCATCATCTTTCTCCATGGTTGTATTGAGAGTCGTGTTTGAGTCGTTTGTGTCTCATTGGCTAGTAAGCAGATAAATGCAGTAGATGAAACTTTGCTCGGGACGCGCAAATGGCAAGTGTGGGGGTATTTGATAAATCCTTAATAAGAGTCATCCTATATACACTTTATATTGTTATTTGTGTGCGTTTCGATGCAAAGTGACGAATTTCGGGCTTATTTGAGAAAAAATGAGTTTTATGATGTTTTAGAGCTTAAACGTACAATCCGGGCGTTTCTTGAATAGTTTTACTTATGATTTGTATGATTTTGTCACATTTGATCTTCGCGGTAGTGTTCGTGTTGTGATTTACAGGAACATTGCATGAGGAGAGCAACTGGAGAGAAGAAACGAGCTTCGGAAGTCAAAGAGTACGCAAGAGAAGCAAAGTTAGAGGAGCAAAAGTGACCATCCTTAACTATTTTGATGATATCTTGAGTTCTACAAGACCTGCTATAGTGATACCGGTTCCAAATGAAAGTAGACTCAGTTAGCTTTCCAATGGTAGGTCACGCAGATCAATCAAAGGCCGGAAGAGAAAGATATGGTTCGGCGAAGAAGACGCAAAAACGAAGAAGAGCTGGAAAAGTTTCACTGGACCAGTGTGCACTCTTCTAAATGTATCTGGAGTTACGTATAGAATTTTGGATCAAGTCCTACTTCATTGGAAATTAGACGTTCAGGGATTTCCAACGATATAAGATGGGCCTAAACCGGAGTCCGGATGAGGTAGAAAAGGCCCGCGCAAAGTCAGCTTATGAATTCTGGCCGAGAATTGCAAACTGGAGGGGCCGAATTGCAAATTCGGCCAAAATACATTAACAATCGTGCCCAGGCCTTGAAAAACGAGTTATTAGACCTAGAAGGCAGGTTAGAACATAGGGAGACGCAGAGAAGAAGATTTGAGGAGAAACTTGGAGCTAGAGTTCGTCGTGGAAGCGAGAATTCATCCGTTTGATCCCTCTACTCTTATCTTTTCATTATTTTTGTCCATGATCACACAAACTATTGTATTTTTGATCATGAATATGCGTAGCTAAACACTTTTCTCAGGGTATCTCGTAGGGAGCTAGGGTTTGATCACTTTGTTTGGTGATTTATGGATTAGATTTTATGTTTTGAGCTTAATTGATGACTTTTTAGCTAGCTATGTGTATTTTATGCGCTTAAATTCACCTTTGCTATCGGTAGACGTATTGATAGGATTGAGTTAGGCTTAGAACATTAGAGAAATCAATGTTTCTTGCCCGGAATCTTGAAATACACACTAGCCGTATCTAGGGTTGAGAAATCTTGCTAGTTAGCTAAGAACAAAGAGTAGATTAATGATCTTAGTGCATACTTGAACTTGATTAGGCTAGAGAAATCGGCTTTGTTAGTCTAAGTATTGGTGTTGGTTGAGACATCTTCAACACATTCGTGCTCGTTTAGTTATATTAAAGAATCATCGTGTTAACAAAGCATAAATCTGTCAAAGTGTGAAATACCTAGTGACTTGAAGAGATATCCTGATACTTATCCCTCGTATTAGTCTCAATTTTAATAATTTTTTATTTAAATTATTAGTTTAATAAAACAATCAAATTGCTTGCCCACACGAAGTTAATCATCTTAGTTATTTCACGACAAGTCCCTTGGGTTCGACAAACCCGGATTACCGGATATTACTACACGCGGCAGCCGTACACTTGCGGTTGGATCGTGTCAGCTCCATAAACCCGGTCAACCTCATAACGGTTCCGATATACGCGGTTAACGTGCGTAACGGTCCCTATATACGCGGATAAACGTGCCGTTGTGGTTAAGCTAATTAATCCGCCATTAATGGGCGCATTGACCCACTACAACGGTCACATTCTCCGTTATATATAGGACCCTTAACCCTTCCATACAGGGGCGAATCACCTGAGATACGCGGAAGCTCTGCCAAAATTCTGTCTCTCTGTCTCATACAGTGCTATTGTCTTACTCTCTCCCTACACACAACTCTACTCTTCCTGTGTTCTTTCTATCCCATGCTCTTGGTGTATATTGAATCCTCCCTGCAGGATTCTCTCGTACACAACAGGCAAGCCATCATAACATGATAAGGGCATAAAAGACGTGTACCTTAGTTTGGGAGATCACACGAAGAATACTGTCTTCGTCTCTATAAATATCCGCACCTTGGATTCTTGATTGGATTCCTTCCCACCGTGTAGTGCTAGCAAAGGAAGAAGGAGGAACGAATCACGCAAAACGAGACTTGTGTGCCTCGGCTCCCAACTTGTCTCTCTCTCTCTCTTGCTTTGTTATATTCTCTCAATAATTAATTGTGTTGAGAATTAACAAGCTAGAGTTCCTTTATATAGTAATAACTCTTTATTAACTACATAAAGGCCCCAATACTAATCATTTTCTTACATGGATCAGTCCACTTGCAAATTAGTCCCACTAAGTTTGCTTGTGGTTGCATTATGATCCTTTTATTAATTAGTCCAACTTATTAATACATATACCCAATTTAATCCATCCGGTGTGTGACCACATAGGTTTCTACTTGGTAGTAACTACTTACTAACATGGAGCGGTGTCTAGCAACACATCCATGCCACCCAAATAATAGAAATAAGTCAGTGATTCCGACAAACCTTGTGCCCAGTGTTCATGTATTGTGTTATCCCTTTCTCTCCATATCCGGATTGGACACGAGACATAATAATCACACTTGTATATCCAATCCATAGTTTCTCGATCCTGGGAATATGCTTATGCGAGCAGATAACATCAATATCTCCATATTAATTTATCTTAGTCTGGCAAGACATTCAATAAACACCATCCCTCGAGTGGCACATGGATATTTGCTCCCATTATGTGGGAGGGACAAATACTCTTTACATCACTACGATCTCTAAGCTTGCTTCCTATCATGCCCGATAACTATCTTTATAGTTACCCGGTTAAGGCGCAACGTTTGATAAAATCAAAACATGATATTCCACAACTAGAGTATCTAGTAACTTCAAGTCTAAGGATTTCAATATCATTAGCACGACGAGAAGCGATTGTGATTTTGACATAATATAATGCATCATTCCCGTTGTGGGTCAATCTAGTATGCCATTACTCATAATGCATACCCATGTGTTAGACTTGATATATCCAAATCAATCTATACACATACTGGTCTATAGTTGATCATCCTATAAATCAATATAATGGACTAAGAATATTTAAGATAAACAACACATTGTATCTAAGGACTTCATTTTATTAAATATCACAATAAATAATAAATGAATGTTCCAGCCAAAACATTGTTCATACTAAATATAGATTGCCTCTAGGGCATCTACTCCAACAAATAAAACTATCCAAACAACCACTATATGACATTGTTGAATAATTAGTGAGTATTGGAACTCATATAATGCCATTTAATAATAGGAAAATTATGTAATACTAGTTTCAAATTAGGGGAAATTTAAATATAACGGGTGTTACGTCTCTTAATGACTATTATGTTTTTATTAGGGGTGTAAGCGGTTCGGTTTGGTGCGGTTTTCGCTAAAACCATAAACCGAAACCGAATACATCGGTTGACAAATTTTGTAACCAAACCAAACCATTTGAAAGGATGAACCGAACCAAACTAAACCGAAAAACACCGGTTTGGTTCGGTTCGTGGCGGTCGGTTTGCGTAAAAATTAACGAATGGATATTGTAATACTACCTTGTCAACGAATTTCAATCTTTAAGTGAAAAATAAGTTAGATAGACTTAGAAAAGATGCACTACTATCATTTTAGAGAAAAAGTATGATGAAACTTGAGAGAAATTTAGAAGATTAAGATTAATATAATCATTTTAATTGAATCTATCTATTCGTGTTTCTCTTTTCTAGATTATTTAATATACTTTATGCAACATAAATTGTAGTAAAGGTACGTTCAGCACATATCGGTTCGGTTCGGTTTGGTTCGGTTTGATATTTTTACAAACCAAAAAACAAACCAAATAGATTTGTGAAAAATTGAACCGTTAATAAACCGAACATTCAAAAAACCATCCAAACCCAAGTATTTCGGTTTGGTTCGGTCGGTTAGATCGGTTTATTCAGTTTTCCTTACCGCTCTATTTTTTATAATGTATGTAGATATATATATAAGCTAAAATCAGAAGTCCCTTAAAAAGTGTCAAAATTACCGTTTATTATTATTTTCTATTTACAATCTATAATTGAACACAAAATAATCTTAAAAAGTAAGTTTTAAACAAGCAAAACAATGTGGTCATTTGTACACACATCATACATGTTATCATGCACAGCACGAACATGTTAATACATATCCCTCTACCTTATCCTATCTCATAATATAGTATAACAAATTACTCAGAACCAGTACAATCTTATCATGTCTTATTACAGTACAGTCATATCTCATGGTGTCAACCATGGCCGGCAAACGGCCCGCTCTAAAATGTGCTAGGCCCGACTCCGGACCGACCCCCAACCACTAGCCTGGCTCCGCTCCCGTAACCCACTACCCAACCCCCAACCTGGATCGGTTACACGTTGACACCCTCCATCCCAACCCGGCCCGACCCACCCCCCTCAGGGCCGGTACGACCCTCTTAAATAATATATTTATTTCATACTTTGACAACCTCTAGCCCAACCCGGCCCGGCCCACCCCCCTCGGGGCCGATACGACCCTCTTAAATAATATATATTAATTTATAATATATACTTTTCTTGAGAAATTGTTTTTTCATCCACCGGGTTCAAACCCGGGACCTCATGCAGGGGCTTCCAACGCTCTACCACTTGAGCTACCACCCTATCTGCTATTAATTTATAATATTAAAAGAAAATATTAATATATTAATATTGTACCCACATGGCCTGGGCCCAGAGGGGTTTAAAATCTCTCATTTTCCGACCCGGTCCAGCCCCGCCCCCTCCCGACCAACCCTTGCTAATGTCCGACCTGAACTGCCCCTGACACCATAAGTCATATTCTACCCCATATCCCAATACAACTTGTATCCCATTATTTTTGTACCTTTAGCCAAACAAGGCCTAAAGATTTAGCAAAAATCTATGGATCCTTGCGAATCATAAAAGTTGGCCCACCAAAGACTCTTTCGTGATAAATGGCCACCCTTACTTCCGACACCGGAGTCTCTGCTCACAGTTCCGGTGAACATTGAATCGGTCAGGAACGAACACCAAGCTGAGATTCCATCAACAAAATGATTATATTATCTCCACCACTAAGTCCTCCATCTCCTCCAACGCCTACCCAAAAATCCCCCGAAAAGGCTACCAAAAACACACCCAACCCACTCTCACTCTTACCCAAATGCAACTCTCTTCAAGAAATCAAGCAAATCCATGCCTATTACATCAAAACCCACCACGAAAGCGAAGTCAATGTCCTTGTCCTCACCAAGCTCATCAATTCCTGCACCAAGTACCCTTCAGCTTCCTCTATGGAACATGCCCACCAACTGTTCGACCAAATTCCCCACCCAGATATTGTCCTCTTCAACCTAATGGCCCGCGGTTACTCCCGTAGTAACACCCCTCTTAAAGCTGTCACACTCTTGACCCGAACCAACTGCTTCAACTTTGTGCCAGATAACTACTCTTTTCCCTCATTACTCAAGGCATGTGCTAGCTCCAAAGCTATTGAAGAAGGCAAGCAATTGCATTGCCTTGTGCTCAAACATGGACAGAACTGTAACATATTTGTATATCCTGCTCTAATAAACATGTACATAGAGTGCAATGACATTGACTCGGCTAGCCGGGTATTTGACAGGATTGTCGAACCTTGTATAGTTACTTACAATGCCATGATAACTGGATTCGCACGGAATAGTCAGCCAAAGGAAGCGTTGTGGTTGTTTCGGCAACTTCAAGCTCGCAACATGAAGCCTACTTATGTAACGATGCTTAGCATTCTTTCCTCTTGCGCTTTATTGGGAGCGTTGGAGTTAGGAAAATGGATGCACGAGTACGTTTCAAGAAATGGGTTTGATCAGAATGTTAAGGTGAACACCGCTCTGATAGACATGTACGCTAAATGTGGTAGCTTGGATGATGCAGCTTCTGTTTTCAATAACATGCCTTTCAGGGACACTCCGGCATGGTCAGCGATGATTGTGGCTTACGCCACTCATGGGTTTGGTCATAGCGCTATATCTATATTTGAGGAGATGAAAATTGCACGCATTGAGCCTGATCAGGTCACGTTCTTGGGTCTTTTGTATGCTTGCAATCACAGTGGTTTGGTAGAAGATGGTTGGAGCTATTTCAGGCTTATGAAAGACGAGTATAAGATATCTCCAGGGATTAAACACTATGGGTGTATGGTGGATATGTTAGGCCGTGCAGGTCATTTGTATGATGCTTATAACCTCATAAAGGAGCTTCCATTTAGACCGACACCAATACTATGGAGAACCTTGTTATCAGCTTGTGGCTCTCATGGGGATGTAGAATTAGGGAAGTTGGTACTTAAGGAAATTTTTCTGTTGGATGATTCGCATAGTGGGGACTACGTAATTTTCTCAAATCTATGTGCAAGAACTGGGAGAAGAAAAGATTTGATCCGCATCAGGAAGCTGATGAAAGATAGAGGACTAGCAAAACTACCTGGTTGTAGCTCTATTGAGGTCAACAATGTCGTGCATGAATTTTTCTCTGGAGATGGAACTCGCGTGGAGTACAAAGAACTGCATGAGGTAGTTGATCAACTGTTTGAGAAATTGAAGTTGGTTGGTTATGTTCCTGATACTTCCTTGGTGTTTTATGCCGACATGGAAGATGAAGAGAAAGAAAGTGTTCTTAGGTATCACAGCGAGAAACTAGCGATTGCCTATGGACTCATCAGCACTCCACCTGGCAGGACTATTCGCGTTGTGAAGAATTTGAGAATTGCGGAGACTGCCACGAGGCTGCTAAACTTATTTCATTGATGTCTGAAAGACAGATAATTATTAGAGATGTGCAACGGTTTCACCATTTCAAAGATGGGAAATGTTCTTGTCAAGATTACTGGTAGTGAGACAGTTTGGTGGAGGTGAATGCAAAAGTATGTTATAAAAGCACCGGACAACATCATATCCTACTATGTGTATGTGTGATTCCTGCACATTCATCTTTGAAGAAGGTACATGAACCTCAACCTAATCATGCCCATGTACCAGAAGATGAAAGACCCTTCGCTTACATACATCGAATGTATGAAGAGCATTCGTAAATTTCTTGATTATCCGCTATTTGCATAAATAATTTATTTCTCTGGATTTCTTTTATATCTTTGTCGATATTATTAGCATAGATCAGCTTTTTTTTATATATATGGCACGCGTTTAAATTAATGATAAGAATGGAGCTTTTGTATTGGTTGGTGGTTCTTGGAATATCCCTAAGTGATGTTGTTTATTTTTTGTCTTGATCAGAAGATGAGAAGGCACCAAAGCAGGGTTAGCATACATAACTGTATATATCTGTTCATATTCCAACCTCTTCCTATAAATGCAGCTTCCAGAATCTTGGATTTATCATCTCAGTAAAGTTTACGAAGTGAAAAAAATGGAAGTGAAGAGTGCAGTCTTGATAATTTTGTTCGTAGTGCAGTATCTTTCAGTTCTTTGTGCAGCGCAAGAATTCGGTTTCTTCTACTTTGTTCTCCAGGTTGGTCCGAGTTTGATTCCTTGAGTTTGGGTTGTGTTTAAATTTATTATAATTTTGATGAAAATGTTGTGTTATATATGCAGTGGCCAGGATCGTACTGTGACACGAAGCAAAGTTGCTGTTATCCCACAACAGGAAAGCCCGCGACAGATTTTGGAATTCACGGTCTGTGGCCGAATTACAAAAATGGCTCTTACCCGTCAAACTGTGATCCCAATAGCCCATTTGACCAATCCAAGGTAACTCATATCTATATAAGAGGATTGCTAAATTGGTTAGTTCATGAAATAATCATTTTTTCTTGATTTTTGGCCAAGATCTCGGACTTGGTAAGCAGAATGCAAAAGAATTGGCCAACACTCGCTTGCCCAAGTGGAGATGCCTCCACATTCTGGTCACACGAATGGGATAAACACGGGACTTGTTCAGAGTCGGTCCTTGACCAACACAGCTACTTCAAATCCGTATTGGACCTGAAGGATAAACTAAACTTACTCCAAGTTCTTCAAGCTGCAGGTAAGTTTACAGTTATTGATTATTCTAGCATATATGGTTGACGATGTAGTGATTTTTTTTGTTTTTGGGTTGTGATTGTGTGAAATAGGGATTAGGCCAGACGGAGGATCGTATAGTTTGAGCAGCATCCAAGGTGCCATAAAAGGGGCAACTGGGTACACTCCAGGGATTGAATGCAATGTTGATGGTACTGGGAATAGCCAGCTCTACCAGGTTTATGTTTGTGTGGACACTTCAGGAGCAAACCTCATCGAATGTCCTGTTTTACCCAATGGAAGTTGTGCTTCTAGTGTTGAGTTTCCTACTTTCTAGGAAGACAGACAGAAGACCTAGCGAACTGGTTACTGTTATCAGAAACAAATTTTACTTGTGATCAATAGAAGTTGTTCGGATGGTTATTACTAGTAGGCTGGTTATCAGTAGAAGTTGTTGAGGTGGTTATTACTACTGGCCATTTTCTTTTCCAGCTTTCTGTTACCATGTAAGATTGAAGAGTCGCATTTTAAAGCTATTAAAAATCGAAAAAATAAAACTCTTTGGTCTTTTAGATGTTCTTAGTTTTTCCTGTATTTGTTGTGGAAGGGGCTAGTGATCATGTTGTTTGTGTTGGGGAAAGCCTCATCACATAAGCTAAGCTTTCGGGGTCGCTACTAAAGACCCTTCTGAGGTTCATACAGAGATGCGCTGTCCAAACTAAAGACACCTTGATGAGGAACGAGGAATGAATAATTTTAAGTAAAGTAGGGATAATTCAAAATTAAGAAGAATCCTGAATTTCAGTATAATGAATGTCAGTATTGGTTTAATTATCTAGATATTCTCTATTTTATTTATTGTAATAGAATCTATAGTTACTTGATTTCCGTGATTAGTGTGTAGCAATTAAGATTTCTCGTCTATAAATAGGGAGAGTAGCAGTCTTGATTCATGAAGAAACCATTAGAGTTGTTGAGGTTACTGTCTGGATTCGGAGTGATTCACTTATCCTTAGTAGCTTGAGTTCTACATCCGCCGGCCACCGTTCAGGCGCCGCCACCCAATTCTCATAATCAATTTAAGGTCGAGCAGTAACAGATTGTGGAGAGCACAATTGCAGCCAACAACCATTCCATTCCTCATTGTTGTTGATTGCCACAACAAGAAGTAGACTAAGCGGAAGCAACGTGCAAGCGGAGAGATGCAGAGCTCGCCATCACTGGCTCTGATTGTTGGCTGTCAAACTAGATCCTTCACCCCTGGCCAAGAATATTCGTCGCTCGCACACCCAAAGGTCTTCTCTATCGCTGGCAATCGACAACCTCGAACTCCTAACTACTACTGCAGCCACCACCACATCAAAGCCACCGCGCTTCTTGTTGAAAAGAAAAGAATACAATATGAAGTTTTACTTTTCCCTTCAACTCAAATGTCTGTTTATAAAGATTTCTTATATCATATGGCGGTGCCAATAGCCTGATATCTTGGTTTGAATCTAAGCACAAATCTATGTTTATCGCAGTACTCAAAACCACGCTGGATTTATCTAAGATACGGCCCCGTTACCCTCAAGCGTCTTGAGTTCTCCTCTCGATAACTACCACATTCAAATCACATCATGACATCTTTTCTCTACATTCAGTCACTCTACCGACACACGGATTTCATGCGTGATATTTGCTCTATTTATGTCCAACCGTCGACATGCTTGATTACTGTTATGAATTGGGTGATTCAAACCCTAGCATTGGAATTGGCAAAGCAACGAGCAAGATGACAAGGGAAAAATGCTGCAGGATTGGGGTACTGTAGAAGGTCGTGCGACATAGTTGGGGGCTGGCAATTTTCTTGGTTGTTTCCTTATCGGTTTTGGTAACTTTTGAGCGTTGCTTTGGGCACAAGTCAGTAGTTTAGGCCTATATATGATGGTAGGTCGTGGCTATTAACACGTGTGGTTGTGTGGTTTATAGTAATTGGATTCTCATCAATAAATTGGGTTTGTTTGGTCGTGGATGTAGCTATTCTCAGAACTAGTGAACCACGTTAAATCGGTGTGTGATCTTCTTCGTTTTGTTCTACGTTTCATCTCTCTTCTTGTTTAGCATTTGTTTTTTAACAATTACGATTACCACCTATTTGGTTGAAAAGAAAATAAATCTCTTAACAAATTGCAGATCATGGAAATACAATCTCACACTTGCTTCCATCAAGTCGAGAAGCTATACTCTTATGACAAGAGTTGGGGGTTCCGGCGATGCTCGGAGTGGAGTTTCCCGCCATGAGGTGACTGGAATTGCAGAATTGATTGAGGAGGAAGGAGAGATTGAGGAGAGGGAGAATTCACACAAATAAGAGAGAGAATCAAATGAAGTTCAAATTCGACATCATTTGGTTTACAACCCGCGACAACCCTATATATGGTTGGACTAGAAAAGAATTAACAAAGCTAAAGGGTAGCAAACGAAATACATCAACTCCGTAACTAATTTTGCCTAGTTGGTCTTGCTGACACCGAAAAATACATGTGGACCGATCAGAAGGATGGAAGAAGCTGATGTGACTCTTGAGGTAGCATGGTCTCTTAAGTTGAACGACTCTGTTTGGTGCCTAACGACGACTTTCCTCTTATAACTGCTATTTTCGGAGGATTTAAATATTTGGTATTCGGCGGTGACTAATTTGTAATTCTCCGGCGGATGTTGGGATTCCTCCGGTGACCATATCAATCCCTCCTCCATAAGAAAACGCATGTCCACATGCGTCAAGGGAAGAAAAATTGAGCTTTAAGCTTGTAGTAGTCCTCCTGGGTAGCTTCTCTAGGAGATAAATTGATTCAGTGCACATGAACATTGACTATGGAGGAGAAGTTTGCTTAATCAGTTGTCTGTCCAAAATGCCCTCATGGTCCCCTTAGAATTGGCCTTCTGAGCCAACTACAGGCAGTGTTGAGGCGGTAGAATAGTTGTCATCGGCCCTTTTCAACCGGGACACATTAAAAACTGGTTGCACTTAGGAGCCTTCTTGTAACTGCAATTGGTATGGTACTTTCCCCACATTTTGAGTGATATGGAAGGGCCCATAGAATCTAGAATATAGCTTATAGTTGCTTCTGAGTTGCACAATAGGCTGGCTATAGGGTTGAGCTTGAGAAAAACCGAGTCACCAATGTCAAAAGTTCTTTCTGTTTTGTGCTTATGGGAAAAATGCACCATCTTGTCTTGTGCCTTCTGGAGGTTGTTTTTGATAAGTTGTAGCAGCTTAGTTCTGTCATGAAGAAAATGTATCCACAACAGCATTTCCAGTTTTATTGAGCTGGAGAAAATTGTAATCCATGGGTTTGTAGCCATATAAGGCCTGAAAGGGGGTAATTTAGAGTGCAGTGTCATGGATGGTGTTATACCACCATTCAGCTAGCCCACTTGTGAGGCTTTAACCACCATGCACCTGAAACAGATCTACAAACACTATTTTAGCCTCACTCTGGCAATCAGTTTGTGGGTGATAGGCAGTTTGTGTATTTGAGTGAAGTACCTATAGACTTGAATAGGGAGTTCCATAAATTACTGCGAACAACTGTATCCCTATCACTTAAAACTGAGCTAGGAAGGCCATGCAGCTTATAAATGTTGTTGAATAATGCAACAGCCACCATCTCTGTAGTGTAAGGGGTGAAGTATGGCATGGAAGTGGCCATACTTTGAAAATTTGTTAATGACCACAAGAATGACTGATTTTCCCTTTGATTGTGGAAGTCCCTCCACAAAGTCCATTACAATATGTTCCCAGGGTCTATCGGGAATGGGAAGAGGCTGCAAGAGGACTGGCTACAGTTATCGCAATAAAGTGATAATTATCGGCTGAAGCATAAGAGGTCCTCCTAGATAAGGCATCAACCACCTTATTTTCGTAGCCGTTATTGTATTATTTCTCATAATGTAATCCCAAAATATTGCTAATCCATTTCTAATGTAAAAAGTAAATAGCTTCTGCTCCAACAGGTATTTGAGACTGTGGTGATCTGTCTTGATCACAACTTACCACGTTCTAATTAGGGTCTCCATTTAGTAATGGCATGAACAAGAGGTAGCAACTCATTTTCATAATTTTAAAGTCCCAAGTGTTTAGTGGCAATGGCCTTGCTGAAATAGGCAATTGGTTGGCCTTATTGCATTAATACAGCTCCAATTCTATCATAACATGCATCAGTTTTCTATAGTGAAGGGTTTAGTGAAATCAGGTAGTGTCAATACAGGGGCACTCACCGTGGTGTTTTCAAGGAATTGAAGTTTGCAGCTGCTTATGTTGTCCAATGAAAAGCTCACTTCTTAAGAAGTTGTGTGAGAGGTCTCGCAATCATGTTGTAGTAAAATTGGGTGTTTAGAACGGGAAATGGAACTTGGATAATCTCTGAGTCGTGATATCACTCTCAGATTAAAGTATTTCGGCGGTGTGCACGAAATCTATAATCGGATATAACAGAGACTTCAAGAACGAATATGATTTCCTCTTTTTTTTCTGAATTCGACCAAAACTGACAAAATAGAGAGGGAGACAAAGCGGTTAATCTGCCGGTTACAACCGCCAGATTTCAGTCCGTTTTCCAACGGAAAATTAATTCCGAGACGTTTTTTGTGCAGCAATAAAACGTCCCAAATCCAATTTTTCCTCCAGGGGCGTTGCCCCTTGGACCCCACCGGGGGCGCTGCCCCCGGCCCCCGTCGGGGGCTCCGTCCCCGAACCCCCGCTGTCTTCAGGGAGTTCGTTGTCCAAGATATTAGCATAGTTGTGTGCACGCGTGTACTCCACACCACCTAACGTGCACAACGTATATACCAATGTCTCCTTTGGTCGTAAGTGAATCCGATTACACAAATGGCCGATGACACTAAAATCACCAACACATGTCATACCCTCTAATAAACATTTTGTTATATCCATTCAATCCCTAAAAACCAATTAACTCCCTCACTGTATGAGGAATTGGACAGTCCACCATAGTAGCCATTTTGCTAGGATCTGATTTGATACCCTCATGAGAGATGATATGGCCTAAGTATTCCACATCTGACAATCCAAACGAGCACTTACTGAGCCTTGCATACAATTGTTGGTATATCAAGATCTTAAACTCTAGATGAAAGTGTTTAACATGCTATGCCATTGAACTGTTGTAGACTAGTATGTCATCAAAGAAAACCATAACCATTTTTCTGAGTTGTTCTTTGAAGACATGGTTCATGAGACATTGGTAGGTTGTTGGAGCATTGGTAAGACCAAATGGCATTACCTTCAACTCATATTGGCCTTCATTAGTTCTGAATGCAGTCTTGTACACATCACTAGATGCCATTCTTACTAGATGGTACCCTGCCAAGAGATCCAACTTAGAGAACAAACTTGCTTCTTTAAGCTCATCATCCAATTCACCAATGACATGAATTGGGAACTTATTTTTCTAATGTTATTTTTCATTTAAACCTCTGTAGTTCACACAAAACCTCCATGACTCATCTTTTTTTTCTCTTGACTAGCAAAACTGGAGCTACCAATGGGCTAGTGCTTTGCTGAATTGTTCCACTGGATAACATTTCTTTCACCATTTTCTCTATCTTAGTTTTTGGGATATATGGGTACTTGTATGGCTTCAAACACATTGCATTTTCCCCTTCTTTAAGTGGTTTATGATGGTCTTGCAGTGTTGGGGGTGGTAAGCTTTTTGGTTCTTCAAAGACATATGTGTATTGTTGTATAAGAGGTTATCAATCATATTTTGTTCCAGGAAGATCAATCAGCTTTCGTGCCAGGAAGATCAATAGAGGATAACATCATTCTTGCCAATGAGCTTATCTAAAAAATGACAATACTCAGGCTTTGAGATGGAAGTTTTAAAAATTGAGATTAGTAAAGCTTTTGACAGAGTCAATTTGAGATTATGTTTAAGGCTTCACTACAATGGGTTTCCTATACATATTGATTTGTCTGCTTTCACAACATATGAACACTATCTTCTTATCCCTCCTTGTAAATGGGAAAACCACTGATTATTTTACCCCTACAGCTGGGCTTTGGCAAGGATGTCCCCTGTCCGCTAATCTATTTATAATATTTCTTTAATCACTGCCATGTCAGTTAAAAGTCTCTGACTCTCGGGGCCTCACACCTAGCTTGAATCTCCATGAGGACATGTGCTCCATCTCGCATGTCTTCTTCGAACCTGACTCCTTATCTTCCTTAAGTCCGACCCGATGAACTGCGCTAGGGTGGGAACTCTTCTGGATAAATTTTGTGAGGCATCGAAGAAGCATATCAATGAATGAAATCAACTATCATCATGAGCCCAAGTGTGGAGTCCGGTCTAAATACCCTCTATCGTAAGTTTTTCAATATACCTTTTGATAATAAGGCCACCCTATACTTAGGGCTACATTTAATGGGAACAATAACAAAAGGGAGGCTTGTAAGGTTATTCAATTTAAACTGGACAACCACTTGGCATCTTGGCAATCTTAGTTGTTAAATGCAGCAGGAAGATTGACTCTCAAGTCTAGTGAAATTTGTCGCTTCGGGTCACCGTAGTTATATGAGGTCCACATTTGGGCTTCTGATATGTTCATATACTTCAATGAACAGTGAGGTTGACAAATATTGGAGAAACGCTTCGTCTCAAAGAACTTTTAAGTTCATCCCTTGCAGTCTTCTTTGGAATGCTAAATTTGAGGGTGTGCTTGGCCTTCGTAACTTTAGGTGGTTCAACAAATCACTACTCGCAAAGAATGTGTTGTGTCTTACTACAACCACATCCCCTCTGACATGCAATGTTTTCAAGCCATGCCTTTACCTCCGCCTCTGGGTCTCCATCTTTCTCTAATGGTCTCTCATGTGCATGGTCTAGCTTACAATTTGGAGGATATCTCATTCAAGATGGGTTCTCTTGGCAAATTGTAAATTGTCATAAGATCAATGTTGGCACAAATAGATGGATCTAGGACCTCATTTTCCCTTTAAAGGAGGTCCTAAACACTGATCGTTACAGGTCAATGCTTGTTCTAGATTTTCCGACTCAAAACCATTCCAACCTCAAATTGGAACATCCATGTGGAAGATGCTCAATTTACGGTTTTCTTGGTTAATATAATTTGTGCAATCAATTTGTTTGCAGCCACCGTTGATGATATGATTATTTTGGCAATCAAAAAGTCTGGACTTCACTCCACGAAGTCTGGATATCGCTTTTGTGAATCCCAACACTGTTTAATCCTCTTCCTAGACTGCTATTTGTATATACGTGAAACTATTGATTCAGAGTAGCATTGGGGGGAAGCTTTTGGCTCTTTCTATCCCTGAGAAAATTAAGCTCTTTCTCTGGAAATGTATCTATGAAAATGTTCTCTCAACCAAGGGTACTCTCCCTAGGCTCTTTGCAATGACGCGTCCGAATTCCTTCAACACCTATTCATGGGTTGCCTTGTGGTCAAGAACATGGGTCGCTTCACCTCTATCCATCACGACCCATCACTTGCATAACCAATATTTCAAATCCCACGTGATCTCCGGGATTATGCAATATCACTCTGATTATTGCTCAGGAAGTCATTTCATTTCTCTACTATGGGCAATTTAGAAGGAAATGACTATGGTGGTATTTAAGAATAAAAAATGGAGTTTGAATTCTCTTTTAGAAGCTAGCCGACTTTCCCGTATGATTTCCAGCTCTAAGTTGTTGCTCAAAGCCGCTCCTCTCGTTCATTACAGCCCTAGAGGCCCATCATTGGAAGACTCCATCGACAAGAACCATCCAAATCATATTCTTACAGGCCAAAATAATTTGTCAAATAGTGTCCGCGGGCGGTGCCTGGAACTGTAGCAACTTACAAGGCGAAGTTGACATTCTATTAAACTTTATGATGGAAGAGTGATTCATAGCGCCATGGTCCACTGTCTTGGGACATAACCGCTCCACACAGAATTCCCAGCCATCTGTTTTGGATTTATGCATGCTATTGCTTTATAATTTCGCTATGTTCTTCTTTACACGGTCTGCTTTCTACCTTTCAGATTTTACAGGGATGTGAGCAATGTGCTAGTGAGGACAAGTCGATCGTTGTACGTATTAGGAAGACAATGGAGGACCTCGCTTTTGCTGTAATATATCGAGTTCCTCATGTCATGGTAATTAGAGCCCATCGCCAAGCCGAGGACATCACACGGTTTTATGGGTTGCCGCTTCTGATTTTTTGTTGTACATTTTGGCTAGCTATTGTTTTCGTTGTTGGGCGGTATGAATTTGTTAATTTCTTGTTGTTAGGTTGGTGCTCATTCTTGTGCTTTGTATGATGTTTCTACTTTCTGATGAGTAATGAAGTTCTATTTTTCCACGACAAAGAAGGAATGCTAAAATAGTTAAAATATGCATATTTGTATGTTTTACTTTTGCTTAAGCTTAACCATTCAAAATTGTAATATTTGTATCTTACTTTGCAGGTGCTTTAATTGAGAATTGGGAAGAACACAGAGGGCATCACTGCAAGGAGATTTTTTTTTAGTTCATTGATAATCGCGCTCTGTCCGAAAAATTAGGGTTTCTCCCGCACACGACAACTCAAACTCCCAAATTAGAATTCCCTTGCGTCTTCCTCTCTCTCTCATTCCTCCTACAGCAGAGTCCGAAATGCCCATCAGACTGGTAAGCCCTACTTCTCTCTCTCTTTCAACTTGTGCATATGTGGGTGTTGACCTCTCCGTGGACTCATAACCACGTTCGGTCTTCTGTTCAATTTCTCTCTGCCCTTTGTTCCTAACTTTTCTGGGTTCCGTCGATTTTACTATTTCCAGCGAAATTGCTCTATGATAGTCAGATTTTGAGGTGTGTTAGCCTGTTATATTTCTTAATTCCACTTATTCGACCCATTAGAGCTTTCTAGGCGTATCTGCAGAAAATGGGTTTTAAAAAGATTTGTAACTTTGCATCTTTGTGGCATTTGAGTACTATCTTATTGTATCTGTGACTTAAATGAAGCTGCTTTGACTGATATTGGTTCCGGAGTATGCCTGCCTGATTGTACATGGGTCATTTTGATTTCCGTTGAATTTCGGGTACTGAAGTTAGGGTTTAGTCTAACAAGGTTTTATCATCTTTGTCGCAGTGTCTCTTCTGAAGAAATTATGTCAAGATTTTGATAAATCAGATACTTTACGAGATGGTTGTTCGGAAATCGTTCATTCCTTACACTAATGGGCTCATTATCAGATTTTGTAGCAGTCTCTCTTCTGAAGAAGCTATGCAGCTTTGTTTCTGATGGTCTGGTTAATGTCTGTAGTATGCTTAAAAAGTCGTTTGGCTGATTTGGAGATGATTTATATACATTGGGGTCAAGTCATGCTTTTGAGCAATTGAAGTGACCTTAGCTGGTGTTGAGTTACTGTGGAGGTACTGCGGAAGCTAGCGGCGGACCATCTCTTACCTGAGTTCTACAAAAAATAGCTAAAACGGGTTCTCTTTGTTGCGTGGCTGCAAGGCCACATGGGTCTAATGCCGCCAGTAGGGAGTGGTCTATGGGGCCAAATGAGCCTTACTGGCGTACCAATACAAGCTTTTCACCACCACCATCCAGGTTTGAGTTTCGGTACCAACCTGAAGGGCTATCATTCGGTTCTCATGAAGGTAATCATTTGTATGGTTCAACTTCATCAAACAGTAGGGGAAGTAGAAGCTGGTTGAGAGCTAACAACTTATCCAACAATCAATATTCGACATCTGATGGTATTGGACCATACTTTAGTAGTCCATCTGAGATCTCTCCTGCAAGACCATGGACTCCTCCAACTATACAAGAGATTAGAGTTGATGATTACGGGAATTCATCAAGGAGAGGTAATTTTGAATGGTTTCCAATCATTCAATTATATATTAGTTTTATATGCATTTTCAGATTTCGCACTCAGCAGAAGCTGTTTGATATGATTTCTTACAATGCTCCTTGGAAAGTGGTTACTGCTTTTCTTTAGTATTCCTTTAGTTTTGTTCCCTGACCTCACATGGTACAAAACCCTTATTTGCTTATATTTTGTTTTGGGTTCATCCTGCACTTCCTGATTCGCCTATTTCCTGTTTTCTTCATCTACCTTAAAACAATCTTAGAGTAGGAAAGAGTGGTTCTCTAACATGTGCTAGAGGTAGCTTCCACGCTAATAGAGTAATAGGTATTGGAACCCCATCATTCCTTCCACCAGCACCTAGATTAGTGCTGGTAACTTGTATCAATTTCTTGTCTTAAACTTGTTGTACGATCGACTTATGGATTTACATTTGACTGATGCTGATTTGTAATTATAGATTAGTCTTTTGCATATATTTCTAATAAGCTCCTATATGGTTTGTGCCATTGCTAGATGGGTGATCGAATACTGATCATGGCCAAAACCTGCTAAACATGAGAAGTTTTGGGCTGTTAGTGTTACGAAATACATAATCAACAGTTTATTGTAGTAGAAATCAGAATGCTATGATGGATGAGTGGCATTACTAGAAAAGGTAAATACCTGATGATTTCACTAGGGATCCTAAAAGTTGCACCAAGAAGAAAGAGTAAGAGAAGTTGTTGAAGTAGACCCCAAGCTGTATTGACAAGTGGTTAAATACCCATGAATGCCCTTAGGTGGTAAAAGAACTAGGGTTGCGTTTGGTAACCAAAATTTGGATTTGAATTTGGATTTCAAATCCAAAATTTCACGAGCAATTCCAAATTCTTTTGTTTGGATGGTATTACTAACTTATAATTTGAGATACTGAATTTGAAATATATTGTTTTTTTTCTTTAGAAGAAAAGATTCTATTCATGGGTAGTCAGACCCAGTAAATCATCGTTCAATACATCGATAGCTCAATTTGGCGTTTGTGAATAAAAACTAATATCATCCTCTACCATGGCTTTAGCGGCAAACACATGAGCAAGCTTATTTCCTTCCCTCTGGACATGCTGATAATTAACCTCCAGAAACTTTGATGCCAAGTCTTTACAATCCATTAACACTTCGTAGAGGTCGGAAACAAGCTTAACATCCTTCTGAGAGCCACCACGATCCTTGACAAGTAGCAGCACAAGACTCCTGCTATCACTCTCGAGAACTACCCTCTGATGGCCAAGCTCCAAACCCATACGCAGCCCCTCCCTGACTGCACATGCTTAAGCTAAAAGCACCGACCTTTTCCGTGGGTATCGACATTGTCTAGCGGCAATAAAGGACGCAGCAGCATCACGAATGACAATTCCCAGACCCGACGCAATATCATGTTCCTTCCAAGACACGTCCGTGTTGATCTTCACAAAATTTGCTGGAGGGGTGGCCCAAACCAGATTGACCTGAGGCGGAAAAATTGACAGCTCCTCCAGTTTGCCGGTGATGAAGACTTCTTTACTCCATCGATAATAGTTAAGACTGTCACTTACAACCTTGTCCGGACTCTTCCCATTATTATTAAAAATCTGCTCATTACGATTCCTCCATATCGCCCAGATTCTTAACGCAAACTTCTCACGAATTTCAACGTTAGCTCTAGTAAAGACGTCAAAGATCCGGTTTTTAATGTCACCTTGCTGCAATACACAAAGTCATCTCCCAATATGCCCTTCCAGATATCTTTTGCATGGGAACAATTACTGAAAAGGTGGTCAGCGCTTTCAAGTTCCTCCGAATATAAGCAACACATAAGAGAGACATCCACACCACGACGAATCAATTTGTTAGCTAACGGGAGTGAGGAGTGCCAAAGGCGCCAGCACGGAACCAAGATTTTCTTCGGAAGCTTGGACTTCCACAGATTATTAATCCACCCCGCATGAGGAACTGAAACCGAAGAAGAGGCGGACGGAACCGACAATTTGCGCGCTGCATTATATCTCCGAGTAAACACCGCTGTCCGAGTGCACCCAATAAGGCGTATCCGCCGTCCCCCCTGAACCCAGCGGTGTAGCCATAACAACTTGTACGTCGATCGCCCACAATACGTCATTAATCTTCACTTCATCCCACGAAGAGCCATCCGGAGTCGAGAGATCACACACCTTCAAATTTTCCGAACCAACTGGGCATGTTGTAATCACACTATACGTATCTGGCCTCATCACCCATTTATCGCCAAAATCTCTAATATTCCTCCCATTCTTAATCTTCCAAACCAACCCACTCTTTAAAAGATCACGACCGGCAATGATGCTCCTAAAGGCGTACCCGGGAGTTTTTCTTCAGAGCATAATCAAGAATAGAGACATTGCGAAAATACTTTGCTTTAAAAACACGACTCACCAACGAATCCGGGTTCTGAATAAATCGCCAAGTGTGCTTTGCAAGCATCGCTTTATTAAAATCCTGGAAGTCACGAAACCCAATGCCTCCATCTTCGCGTTGTTTCTTCAATTTATCCCAAGCAATCCAATGAATCTTCCTTTTGTTTCCATCTCCACCCCACCAAAACTGACGAATAACGCGTTCGATGTCTTGACAAATTTTAACCGGGAGCAAAATACAACTCATCGTATAAGTGGGGACAGCCTGTGCGACTGCTTTTATAAATAGTAGAAAGAGAAGAGCCCTTGCATCTTTTCAACTTATTGAAAACCTTTTCCACTACTGGGCTAAAGCTAGCATTACGACTTCGGCCTACGTGAGTTGGGAGCCCCAGATAGCTATCATGCTTCGTCTCCAACTAAACCCCACACAAGGTACTAAGAGAGGTGCGCTGGTCAACATGAACATTATCTGAAAAAATAATAGAAGACTTTTGAAGATTAAGAGTCTGTCCCGACGCAACTTCATAATCTGCAAGAATACCACGAAGAACAGTAATCTCCTCAGATGTAGCTCTTGTGAACAAAAGAATGTCGTCCCAAAGAACAAATGGGAGATAACAGGGCCACCACGAGAGGCCGTAAGCCCTGAAAGCCGTCCATCCTGCACCGCACAAGACTACGCGATAAAGTTTCACAAACAAGCAAGAATAAATAGGGGGAAAGAGGGCAACCCTGGCGAAGACCACGTTCAGGAAAGATGAACCCGTGAACTTCACCACTAAAGATGAGACTACATGTAGCTGAAGAAATACAGTTCATAACCAACCGTATCCAGCGAGAGCCGAAGCCCATCCTTTCCATCACAGCTCGCAAAAAATCCCACTCAACACGATCATACGCCTTGCTCATATCTGCTTTAAGAGCCATGTAACCCTACTTCCCCTTCTTGCGATTTTTCATCGAATGGAGCAACTCAAATGCTATCAAAACATTGTCGGAAATCAGGCGACCCGGGACAAAAGCAGACTGATTATCAGCTATCACCGAATCAAGGACCAACTTCTTGGCCGTCGTCTTTGTGACAATTTTATAAATTGTAGAGCACAGACTAATGGGACGAAGATCAGCAAACGTTCTGACATGTTTCACTTTCGGAATGAGAGCAATCAAAGTATGATTTAACTTTGGAAGCCGTCCACGCCAGGGGCTTTGGCCGGTCCAAGTTGCGCAAGTTCAACCCGCACTTCAAGAGCAGTATAGGGCTGGTCCAGTTCGGCTCTCTGTTCAGAGAAACTAAGTTTTCCACCCCTACTAACATATATTCCATCTGACTACGTAACAGATCTGTAGAGGTAAAAATATTATTAAAATAACTTTCAAGAATGGAAAAAACTTGCTGCTTGTCTGTCGTCCAAATACCATTTGAGTCTTCTTATCCTTCAATACGATTCCTAAGCCTTCCGATGAAAAAATTTAGAGTTCTGATCTCCCTTCTCAGCCAAGTTTCTCTAGATCGTTGTCTCCACTTCCCGGAGCAACAAATGAAGGATATTCTGACGAATCACCTTGGCCTCGGCTGGCTGCCGCAGTCTGGATCCCTTCAACAAGGGATTGTAGCCTCCTTCTGAGGTTCCTGAGCAGAAATTTGACATTGCCGAAAACCTCCCTGTCCCAGACCCTCAGAGCCGAAGAAAAACGGTCCATTTTACGAATAACAGGATCAGCCGTGGTCCTTCGTTCATCATCCACGAATTTGATACACCTCTGATCATGTAACCACAGTTTCAAATTGAAAACGTCTATTCACTTTAATACTACGCACGATACCTGAAAGCCACACCACCTGATCAGACACCTATGCTATGAGGTGATTCACCTTACCCCCTGCCGAAAATATCAGACCACCCATCCGTTACGAGGCATCTGTCCAACCTTTCTCTAATAGCCTGATCATCACCCTGGTTGTTGCTCCAAGTAAATCGGACTCCAGTAAATCCAAGATCCCGAAGCTACAGACGATTAATCACACCACTAAAATCCTCTATCTGACTGAAGGAGACTGATCTTCCTTCTTCCTTATTGCAGACAGACGAAAACGCGTTAAAATCGCCAACAACACACCAAGGCCGCCCGATAGGACACAATCGTTCCAACAAAATCCAAGAGTTGTGACGCTGTCTTCTATCAGGATTCCCATAGAAACCCGTCAAGTAACCATGTTTCCCTCCACTCTGATAGAGAAGAAACCATGAATATAGTATTTCAACACCTTCGCTAAGGCAAAACTAACCTCGTCATCCCACATGAGAGCCAGTCCTCCTCTGCGATCCTCGCAAAGAGAGATAACGCCTCCTCTGCGATCCTCGCAAAGAGAGATAACGCTACGAGGGTTCCCAAGCCCTCATACGTTCCAAATTAGAAGACTCATTGCAACTGGCTGGGCTGTACGACAGCCTCATCCAATGACAAAGATGGGTTCTTTAAGGCTCCCCCGTCCTGTGTCGGAATCCGCGCAACAGAAACCTGGGTACTAGACTTGTTGTTTGAAATCACCTCCTCCTTACCAACAGGTGGATTTTTATGAGCGTTATGGGTCGCTTGAATGTTCCTGCGATTCTCCTGGCTATTACCACGACCCGAACCCGCACCAGCACCAATTCTTCCACCCCTTGCTCCTCCCCTTCCTGGCTCTCAGCCTCCCTGCCCAAAGCTCTCTGTTCCTCTTCCTCCGATCGCCATGCCCGAAGCATTACCAGTACTTGCTTGTTTGTTCTGAGCTTTACCCTTAGGGTCAGGGCTGGGGTTTATCTCACTGATTTTCCTCTTCGTGCTAACTGCGTTTTGGCTCAAAGCAACGGCAATTCCTTTACCCTTATCGGTCGAAGAGAAGTGATCAACTTTTACATTGTCTGCTAATTGGTTATCAAAAATTGTAACATCAACCGGACTTTTTACTTCCGATCGACGTCCAGATAGATTTCCCGTGGTACTACTGTTGCCGTCCGAATCACCGTCGGATACCATGTTAGTGTCAAAACCTTCCTTAGCTGGAACCTCAGTTGCCCTTGCGTCTTCATCATTCACTCCCATGGGATCGGGCATCCCCTCCTTCGCTAGATCCTCACAAGGGTTAATATCTTCATTGAAGGCATAAAGGCATCAAATAGCCGTTTCCGGGGGGGGGGGGGGGGGTTAATAACAACCACTCCAAACCCCGGTTGATTCTGCTCCTTTCTCAACATCACTACGCATCAAACACTCATCATCATAATGAGTTATCATTCCACACCAGTGGCAAAGGCAAGGAATCCGCTCGCATTTGTAATGGAGCCAAATCTTTTTGCCTAAAACTTCAATAAAACGCCCCCTACGCAAGGGTTTGTTTATATCAAGTTTAATCCTTGCTCTCATGTAGTCACCACCCGAACACGAGGAAATCTTCGAATCCGTGGCTACATTACTTCCCAAGTTCGTCAAAATTTTCCGCAGATCCTCATTAGTCTGGTGATAAAGAGGAATATTCCTCACTTGCACCCACACCTCAATAGATTCGAAGGAAGGTACGTCCAAGTCTTCGGTCAGATTCCAGTGCTTAAGAATAAGCGTATTTTCATCGAAAATCCACGGACCACCCGCATAAACCGCATCAAGAGATTCTTTGTTTGGAAACTGAAAAACGAATATGTTCGAACCAAGTTCATGGATACTAGTTTCGTCACCTCCCACCCAAATCTTCTTAAACAGTAACTTCGTTGCCCAAATATTGAAACGAATGGGGAGGAGGAATCTGCCTATTAAGCACGGACCCCTACCTTTGATTGCAGCCAAGCTATATTCTTTGTCAAAAACTTCTACCTCCTCTTCAATGGAGAGCTTTTTGAAGTCCAAAGAGTAGCCCGATCCCATCGCCATCGCTGAGGAAGACTGCTAGAGAAAGTCAACTACCCGTCGCTAGCCGGAGGACCTCCAAACTCGACGCTAACCAAAACCCTAGATCGCACAGAACACCTCCGAGCTAATCGGAGCTAGAAAACCTAGTGATAGATTTTTAGCAAACTTCATTGAAATATGTTGTTTGGATACCAAGCTAACTAGCTAAGTAAACATAAAGTTGAATTGAATTGAGTCTCAAAACTGTGGGTGGATAAAAGTCAAATCGAAAAAAAATCGAACAAAACTGGGTATTATTTTAAGAAGCCGAGTTAGTCAATCGACAAAATCAAAATATTAATTGAAATTTTAGGAGTAACATTGCAATCATTTCGTACTTATACAAAATACATAAGTTGTAGAAAAAGAAGCGGATATCAAACTTGTGAGACACTAATTGGAGGTTCAGTTAGTTAGACCTACATTTCAATTATCACTGCTTGAATAAAATAACTGTTGGACATTTGATACTATCGCTGGTTTTGTGTAGATTTAATTAATTTCTGAATATAAAAACTCTTTACTTTAGATTTAAATTTTTGAATGACTAGAATAAACAAAAAAATTTAATTTCGAAGTATAATATTTTAGTGATTGTTGTTAATTTTTTGTAACAAATATACTTGTTATTCAACATCGAGCATTGTTTACAAAAATTAAACAAACGTTGAGCATCAAAGTATGTCGTGGCTCAGTGGTTGGTTTTGCTTCTTCATAGTGGGCGGGTACGGAGTTCGAAACTTGGCGTTAGCAGCCACCAGCTGTAAAATGTTTTAACTCTTGATTTCTTTTGAAAAAAAAAACATGGAAATGCGGTTTCACGAGTTAAAAACGAGCTTCAATCCATGGGCGTTGTCACTTATGCGCACACTACCGCGTAGGAATTTCAAATTCCATGTGTTTAGATGGGATTTGAAATTTATTCCCAATAAGGAGGCTTGGATTCGTCCCAAATCAAATCTAAGTCCTGAAAATGTGTCCAAACAGTGGATTTGGTGCAAAATCCTCCCAAATCCAAATCCAGCTCCAAATTCATGGGCATCCAAACATACCCTAGAGGAATACTGAAGAAAATCTTGGTTTAGATGGAGCATGACTAGAGTTACCAGAAATCGCTCAACGGGGTGCGATCTGCAATCCAGATCGGGCGATCCCAATTCGAGATTGTTCGCGATCCAGATCGCTGATTTTAGCGATCCCTAAAGTTTTCACACATATACCCGAGTATTTTGATATCATTACTCTCTGAATCATAATTTCTTCGACTAATTCACATATTTACCCCTACATTCTCTTATGTTTGATGGAAGTTCCTACAAAATTTTACCTGATAATAATCCATAGTACTAGGCAACGCTAACATGAGTATATATCGTTCCAACTAATCGCTCCGGAGAAGCCTACCCCTGGCGAACCGAATTCTTAGCAGACCGCGAATCGCGATCCCGACCTCGTTTCGCGAACCACAGCGTTCCGCGATCCTGGTAACCTTGAGCATGACTTTAGAATATTGACATTTGATACCCTTGATCATATTTATCAATGTAGCCAAAGCTTAATACAGGGAAATGCTTCATGTGTTGACTTAAAGTTGGGCTTGTTTCTTCATTAAATGTACTTATGAACCAAAATCATGCGTGTCTAGTATTTTATGGTTTGGTGACTAAAGAGGCTGAAACTCCTGCCGCCAGCATCCCTTCCAAGTTAATGTTATATCAAGATTCTCTTGCTTTTATCTGATATAAGAGTATCTCCAACAAGAGGGAAATCTGCCCGGTTTCCCTTAAGGGGGTAAAACTCAAAAAGTTGCTCAAACTGAGGTCCTATCTTAACATTAACTGCGAGGTTTAAATTTTAGGAACCTCAAAGATAACGTCTAAGACGCATGGATATGGATAAGGGCGTTGCATACGATGTCAGAGTAGACATGACACTCCCAAAAAAATGAGGATACAGACACAACAAGGATGTGTCAATTTAAAAAAAAAGCGTATTTATATTTGATTTTTTATTCTAACCAATGTATTTCAAAAGTACAAAAAGAGTATTGTTTCATTCAATATTTATCAAATACATAGCTGTCCATAGATCAGAACTGACTTTTATGAATAGTTGGAAAAAGCTCAGCAACAAATGGAATAACAAGAACATCGTTCGCGGTCCCATCTCTGACAAGTTCTCGTCTGTGTCTTGATTGTATCTTCAATCATAAGTTAATACCTCGATACCCTTGATTGAACCTTTTTGTTTAGATAAGAGTCAAGGTCTTTTTGCTTATGGAGCTGTCTTTTTTTTTCCGGCTTATTACTAGTTAACCCCACCTATACTTGTAAAATTTAATAGAAAACTGCATGCGAAGTTCCAAATGTCACAAGGGGGACTGCTCCGTTGGTTCAAGTATGCAGCCTGTCCCTGATGTGTCTAGCTGGTAGCTGGTTAGAATGTGTAGAAGCCGGCGTGTCTGGTACATATCCTGGGTGCCACACATATCTGGCATGACTACGGCACCTATGGTGGAGTCAGGAGTGTGTTTGCTTCCTAAGATAAGGTAGATTAGGGAAGCCCTATCCTTGATGTATTTTTTTCAACCAAAAAGTGCAGGATAATTCTCATACCCTATTGTTTAATGGTAAGGAATATGAAAGTAATAAAATGTTTGTAGTATCCTATATTTAGGGTTCAATTCGGTTAGGAGTCATACCTATAATTGACTTTGTACCTAGTACATGGTATGAGGCAGGGTAAAGAGTTAACCTGTTAGAGATGCCCTAACTACGCATCTATGACAAGGATGTTGGGAACTTGGGATCGTGTAGGAAATTCCATCTTTCAATGAATCTTACAATTGTATATAATGCTAACTTGAATAAGACGAGGCACTGTCTATCTTCTCAATATCAAGGCAAGAAATATGGAATATGATAGCACTGAGCAGTCCCCGAGTTGACGTTATTGGTATTATGGCACTAATTTTGGAAAGATGAGAGTCATGAGCCACTTCACCTGTCGCCATGTTATAGGAAACTATGGTCTTTTTATATGCCTTCTCCTTTTCGGGAACGTTTGGGAAATGGTTGGGTACTGGAGACTCTTACTTAACTAAACTTACTAGATTAAAGAACATAGACTTGTCCTATGAAACTCTAACTCTAATTAACAGATATGTTCTATGTACAAAAGATGAAAGTATATATAAACAAATGCGCTGTTTCCTCACTTTTTCATCTTCCCCATTTGTTTCAAAATCAATGTACCAATGCCTCCATTTTTTATAGCAATTGATGTGCCTGAAGGATGTGAAAGTGTGATGGTAAACTGGAATGCTCTAGGACGTGGAGGCTGTTTGGGTAACTTGGCTTTTAGTTTTTTGTAAACTGAAACCTAAGATGTTTGGATAGTTTTAGTTTTAGTTGGGTTTTTAGTTAATATGGGACCTATTATTTTTTTGGTTTGTATGTTCAGTTTTTCGTTTTTACAAAAAACTGAAAAGCCAAGTGCATCCATACTACCCCATGGTAAGGCTTGTTTGACCAGAATTAGGTCATTTTTTCCAGATAAAAATCCATTGAACAACTCAATTCTAACAGCGGTAGGGCACATATCTTAGCACATTTGATGTGAAAGTATTGGCCATTGCTAAAATCACCACATTAAGCATTTCGAAATAATAGTTTACCTTGTTCCAAATGCGGTATCCAAGTAGCAATTCCCTGTGTATGAGAGAAATGTTGCAAAACCAAATGTTTAGGAATGCCTCCTAATAAAGCTGGATCTGCCTTGAGCAGGTGAAGCTACTTTTCTGGCCCGTTTGCTGTCTTACATTCCATTTTTGGCAGCCCCAAAATGACGGTCACTGAACCAAAATTGTTAAATTTGATAACGTTTTTTCCATATCATCTCTATACTAATTCATAACTAGCACTAGAAATACCTTACTAATAAAGCTGCGAAGAAACTTAGAAGATTCTTTTCGTTTACAAGTCGAACCAAGTGAAATGTCCAGAACTACATGTAAACTGGGTCAACTCGAGTAGAATAGTTGTCATGCTCTCTTGGTATGACTGTTCCTCTTCAACCGAAGGAGTCATTAATCTTCTTTCTTCTTATACAATCCTCTTTGTAGTTGGTTCGTTTGTTATATGTACTGTTGCTCTTAGATATTCACTCAGCCGCATCTTTTTGACTCCTCCACCCATGGTTATTCCACCTTTTTCCTTCAATATATATGATCTTATTTGTCTTGTTTTCCCGCCAACATTCAGACCCTTAACCAGAGTTCCCTCTTCAAAGAAGGTTGTCTGCTAAGTTGACATTGCCCTTGCAAACCAAATGCTAGCAGCATGCAAGACATGTCATCTGATTTGTCATCTGTAAGATCTTATGTTTTGCAATACGATACTTTATACCAGACTTGCATTTTGAGTGAACAATTAAGTCTAGGTCAGAGTGTGTCAAGAGGAGCATTCACATAAAATGCAAGGGATTTGAATGAGAAATCGTCTTCCTTATCAAGGAAGCAGCCGGTTTTTATTTCCATTAGGCATCTAATTCAACAAATGATGTCCAGTAGACACAGTAGTTGTCGGGTTATTTGGTACAAGCTGACTTCCAATGCTTCTGAGAAACACCGACCCCAAATAATGAAACTTGTTTTGTTCATATGATCTAGACCTGCACAGGCTCAGTCACATAAGTTTCAGTGCTAATAGAAGTAGAAGATACATGTATATGCGCAAAATAATAACACAAACTGGATCACTGCATGGACTAGTGTTTATACTGGCATATAGTGATAATAAGAGTTTCCACATTATGTTCAATAGTCGAGATGTGGTTCAGAATGATCGCCATTGGAAATGTTGTTTCATCGGACAACAAAGATCTCATGATAATTGCTTTGAGGTTTGTTGGTTAGCTTATCTTAACAATAGGACAACTTGTGTTTCTTGCAAAGACACATGTTAGGACGGGAATGTTCAGGATGTTTCGAAGGTTTATTTGGGGTTACTCTGTGTTCCTTGTATGACACCAATTTCATCATTACAACTGTCAACGCAAATGAATGACAGTGTGACAAAGTTTAAAGTCTATTTACCACAGGGAAAACAACCTGAATTGATTCAGCTGTTAGTAATCTGGTTGCTTCACTTTGAGTAGAGATTGCTATAACTAGCTAATTATTGTACTGTAGGTGTTATGAGAAAAGACATACGCAAACAAGAAAGTATCATACACATTTATGTGATTTGGCAAGAATAGCCTACAACCACAGAGTTGAAGAGATTTCACTTAAACAGACCAAAGCGTCAGACTTCAAGCGATATCAGAAAATGCTTAACATAATGCTGCTAACTCTAACTGCTCTATAAATAGATAGAATCAATTAACCGGGTCGGATTCAAGACCAAAACGGCTTAAGCCCAAACAGTGCAAATTCTCTGGGCCTACGCTTTCCTGTATCAACATTTTCAACCCTTTGCATTACAACTTTGGTTAGTTGTGCCTTATCGAGTTCATTTGCTTCCCTTTAAAGCTAGAAACTGAACTGTATTTCAATTCTCAATACATCCATTCATTGGTTGAGCTGACATACTTGTGAACGTATCATCAAAAGATGCCATGCCTTATACTGACTGTCCCATGGGCAAGCATTCACAACTTTCTTATAATTTCTTAGATCCTTACAAACAGCTGTGATAATTGCTAATCTTGCGAATGTTTTGGAACTCTTACCAGTGACCACGAATATTCCTTAGGCACTCAAATAATTATCAGAATAGTTTTAGGTCTAATCCAATAGGTGTAGCAATGGTTTCAAGCTGGAGCGAGTCTAGGAATTTTTCTTTGCAGGGGCTCGCTATTAGTACTGGAGTAACAAAAAGTTAGTTGTTCCAAATGCATGAAATTTAAGTGTCAGATTCAAAACATGTACGTGACCCTAAAAAATAGGAGGGATTATTTTGCGAAAAATAAAATGAAGTAGACCATTTAAGGAATACACCAAAAGAACCCAAAGACATTTGTAATGAACCAAACTAAGTGGGGAGGGGGATATTGTGCAATTCATGTGGGGCCAAAATGAATTAAATGTACCAAAAACAGGGCGCAATAATGATCTTAAAAGTTGAGTGAGGCTACAGCCACCACTAGTCCCTCTTTAGGTCAGTCCTTGGTTTCAAGTGAACATTATGGCTGCCTCAACCCAACATGGTAAGACCGTTGCTAACTGTTGAGTTGGTTGAAGTTTTTATAATCAAAAAAACAAAAAGAAAGAACAAAAAGACTTGGTGGTTTAGCAATATGATTTGGGCTATTGACCGCCTACCCAATCAGAACTTCAGGAGAAATTGTATGATATCTAAGAAGTGAGCGATCTGAAGGGATTGGTTGTCAATATTTTAAACCAGCTCCAGCAACAAAAGTCCAAGTTTTGCGCGTAATAGGGTAGTTTGGATTTTTATTCTAGCCTGGTGTGATTCCCTTTGTCAAAACTGCAAACCACTCATGTTTTGTTGAAAGGTTTGTTATAAACCGCCTGCTTTGTGCTTAAACTTGGGTATGCGTCTAATTGTGTTTTAATGGACCATAACGGGTCATCATACGAGTAGTTTCAGTGTCTGCTGATATATGATGATGATACACACGACATGCATCAGTTAACTGTGTCTTCATTAATGATCTGAATAATACTGCGTTGGTGATTGAATGGAACTGATGTATATATCTTCTTCCCTTGATGTGTGCAGTTTTGGGGCCATTATCTTTTTCCCCAACGATGGAGGTATTATGTGCTTTCATATTTTCTCACTACCGTTGATATTTAATGAAGCCATTGCGAATACCCAAACTTTTGAATGTTTTTCAGGGAACATCAGCAATTCAAGACAACGCCAGCTCTATATCATCTCGATCCGACAGTAGCGACTACGAGTCAATCTCAAAACCCTACTCGTCGTCCTCGCATCGTAACTTCTCAAGTCGCCGTTGCTTCATGTCCAA
Organism: Linanthus parryae; assembly: GCA_023055425.1. Classification (NCBI taxonomy): domain Eukaryota; kingdom Viridiplantae; phylum Streptophyta; class Magnoliopsida; order Ericales; family Polemoniaceae; genus Linanthus; species Linanthus parryae. The sequence goes on along the minus strand of JALGPY010000002.1, from coordinate 158,565,059 downwards.
ACCTATTCATCCCGTGTCTTTCCCTTCAGAAACACCCACAAGAGAAGCCGCCGCCGACAACTCATCTCAATCAGATAGCGCAGATTTCACCGACGTCTCCGAGCAGCTGGACTCCGATTCATTGAAATGCGGTCTGTGCGAGAGGTTTCTCTCGCAGCGATCGCCGTGGGGGTCCCGCCGTATCGTGCGGAGCGGAGACATGCCCGTGACCGGCGTCCTCTCTTGCCGTCATGTTTTTCACGCGGAATGCTTGGAACAGACGACGCCGAAGACGCGTAAAAATGACCCGCCTTGTCCACTTTGTCTGAAACTTGAAGAGGAGAATCCCGTGGAGCAGGAGCAGCGTGTCATTTCCAAGGTTAGAAACAGCTTCCCTAAGGTTAAAAGCGAGGACGGACCATCTCGACCTTGGGGCTGTGTACAGGCAGGTGATTGTGTGGAAGGTGCTTTGCATACTCCATCTCGCAACACAATGTCGTTACTAAACCGGAACCGAGTTAAGAAGAATCTTTCCCTGAAGGGTATTTCAGGAAAGGAATACCCAGGAAAGATGAGGAAAATCGGGTCGTGCTCTTCGCCGACGTCGGTGGATCACGGAGCAGCTTGTTCATCAAAGACAACAGCCAGTCCGAGTGCGAACTTATGAAAGTCCCCTGCATGTATATAGTTGGAAACTGGTTATTTTCTGAGGGCATGGTGTTGCTTCATTGCATTTGTATGCTCTATTCTGATCTTTACCACTCTGCCCCAGCTCTTTCTCCTCAATTTGACTTTTATCACTATTCATTGGGTCACTTTGACCCGGTGATTTGGATAGGAAAATGATGCAACTTTTTGATAATATTTTCATGTTGTTGTAGAGTAAAAGTTGCTCTATAACATGGTGAAACAATGGTCAAAAAATTGCATCATTTTGTTATTCAAATCACGCTAGTCAAAGTGACCCAGATACGAGTCAAAAAGTCAACTTGGGGAGAAAGAGCTGGTATGGAGTGGTATTTAACTGGACTGGATAATTAGACATCGAACATAGATTGAGTCAACCGGGTCTCCTTCTAGAGTCTAGATGTTATGTGTAACAGGAAATGCAGTTGTCGTTTATGCTTTGTGTGATTAGTGTTTTACTTTGTTATGTTCTAGTCGTACTGTGTTTTCTTCAGTTTCTTCCCGGCTGTGGTTGAAAGATGGAAAAGCTTGTAAACTGTCATCTGAGTCTTGGTGATCCCATTGTTGGAAGTTTCTTGGCTTGTACAAATTGCTAGAAGAATAGATTGCTGTGTGATATTGTCTTGCCACTGGGTTTTGCTTTAAGAAGTCTCAGTGATAATGTTTCTTGGGATATTCATGCAAGCTTCGGATATATTTGGTTCAAAGTTAACATAATTACTGGTCTCTCTAGATCAAAGATAATATGTTTGGTTCAAAGTTAACGTAACTACTGGCCACTTCGGATCAAAGATAGTATGTTTGGTTCAAAGTTGTCATAACTACTCATAGCGAAGCGGTGTTTCTTGATAGCCTGTAGGTAACTGTATAAAGGCGAATGCTTTAAAAAAAGAGGTAAAAGTTAAACTTGTTCCTTCCCCGGACTATACTGGTTAGTTTGGTAATGCTCTGGCGCTGCTAGAACCTGTGGTGTGGATATCGGTGTGGAAAAGATACTATGAGTGTTCTAAATAAAATGTTGTTTCATAATATTATGTGAACGTTGTGGGAGAATGCTGATATAGTAATTTCATGTTTATTAAAAAAGACTGTGAACCTGCTTGAATAACATAAAATAACAAAAATATACAATGTATATTTGTTCCGTAAAAATAAATGTTTAAAAAATTTAAACTGATAAAATTAGAATGGGTTGTAGATAAATTATTCAAAATTAGGTTATGGTAAAAAAAAATTTTACGAAACGCAATAAAATCGGTGTGGAAAGATACTTCTGAAAGTTGTTGTGCGTGGGGAGAAGCTGTTCAAAAAGTCAAAAAATATTTTGCGAAACGCACTAAAATCCCTTAAACGGTAGGAAACATGTAGGAAAACAGTGCTGACAGCATAAATAGTTCAAGAATTTGAACATGCATTCGGGTCTGAGGAGTGGACTATTTATCATTACTCCTTTCATTTTCCCTTTTAAAGTTCCAAATTTCTCTTTGAAATTAGAGTAGTAAGTTTTTACAGTTTAAATCTAAAAATTACTAAATCTAAAATCACGAGAGTGATTACAGTCTGGACAAACTAAAATTTCTAACCTCTTTTCACCATGCTGCTCTTTTTAATTTGTCTGATAAAATCAAGAACTTCATTACAGTATAACAAGTACGAAGTCAAGATATTGAAAACAAGGAGCCAAACAAAAAGAAAGGGGTAAGTAGTGTGTTCCTCTCGCACATTTAATGCGTGTTTGGTGTGAGATTAGAAATCAACTTAATTAAAAGTGGGTCAAATAATTGTTGAATCTACATTTTTATAATCTAAAATTTAATTCAAGTTGGATGATAATTTACATATTTTACCTTCATCATTTTTTTTTTTGAGATTATAGCTTGTTGACACTCAAGTTGGATGATAATCTACGTATATTCCCAATTCTTTATGCATGTATTATTAATGAGTAAAATTCAATTATACCCCTCAATTGAACAATATTTTTGGTTACACCCCTCCTAGTTTGGGAGAATTCACTTACACCCCATATGACTACCAAATATTGTCGCTTACACCACCTCTACGTATTTACTGATTATTAATTTGTCCATATCTTTTCTATAAAATAGAACGGTTGACTTTTTTTCAACCGTTAGATTAAAACAACCCTGACCCTTGGATCTCACCTACCACCTACCATTTTTGTAACTTCTCCCAACATTCGTCATTTTTCTCTCTTGCAAGAGTTGATATTTCAGCAAGTATATGTGTAGATGCATATTTTCATGTCTCTTAACATTTTTTCAGAATTTTTGGTTGGGATAGTGCCCTCGGGCACGGGCAATTCCCTAGTATTTAACATTTTACAAAAATTACATGTTCAAATAAGGGGACTTATTTTAAATTTGATTGTAAAAGGTATACATTTTGGCAAGTGCACATAAGCTTTTATTAACATTTGAGTAAGCTTTTATAATTTCAGCCATATCGTTCACTACATATTACTCTCATGAAATTATTGAGATTTTAAGCTAGAACTTAACAAACTCGTGCACGCGACTTAGAGAGGATTTAAAATCTGCATTGAGCTAGAAATATGAATTTAATTCTTCTAATGCATTGTTTTTTTTTTTGAGTTGTAGTTGTAGGAATTTTCAACTTTCAACTACTTCAAGCTATAAACTAGACATTTTGCTTATTTTCTCGACTTTTTTTTTTAAAAAAAAAAAATTGTCAGTTGGTACCAACCAAAGTAAAACCCCGTATTGGCAATTTCCAGCTTTTTATAGCCATACAAAACTGCAGAAAGCAAAGGCCACAAGGCACAAGTAAACATAAATTTGTAGGGAGGCACTGTAGTCGGGGACCATTCTCTTTTTGGTTCTGATCACAGGCAAACCTTCCACCATGTGCAGTTGTTTGCAAAACCCAAGACATTTGCACATTCTACAAAGCAACATGCTTTGACACAACCTCATTACTTCGGAGTTGGATCTTTTGATGTTTCCATTTGGTTTGAATCGGACCCATTTTGATTTCTCAAAACCATCCCTACATGTTGATGAAGCTCTAGTCATTGTCACTAACAAATTGGCATAACATCGGAATACAATTTTGCTGCTATCTTAGAAGATAGAATTCGTGAAAATGACTCTCGGATGGCGCCGAATCACCGAAAGTTCATGTAAATTGGATCGCCACGTTTCTTAGGATAACGCCATTTTGTTTTTCAGAAAAAGTGTTACAAACTTGCTAATCGCGAAACATGGGTAGTGGACAAGTTGGAAGAGATAGAAATCATGCATGCGTGGTTTCACTCTATGGAGATCAACTTTGTTGAATCCGGCTTAGGGCACCAACATGAATGAATAACGAAGACACCAGGATCTTAGTCACGGCGATCTTTTAACTTATAACCAAATGATTAGGATGTCATTATGTCTAAGCCATACAAGCACCTACTCGTTGGCACGAAGACTTAATTATAACGGTTTAACATATATAAGTGACTGACATAGAGATGTACTCCCTCCGTTTCGTCAGATTCTTCAAAATTTCCATTTTGGGCGTTTCGCCAGATTCTTCAAAATTTTCAAATATGGAAATTTTGAAACTGGCACAATACAACTATACCCTTTCTTAAAAAACCCAAACACACCTTTTAATTGGGCTTAACTAATCAGATTTTATATCAAACCTGATTAATTAAGCCCAACCCAAAATATCCCACCCATTTGATGTTTTTAACCTAAATCTAACAACACTAGACATCTCTCACAAAAATCATTCGACTCATCTCCGTCTCACTCATCCTCCTCCATCCTCTCTTCTCCGCTCCCCTCCAAACCCATCTCTCTTCTCCACACCTCCCAAACCCATCTGCCCCAGTCCATCTCCTTCCACTTCCAGAATTCCAGAATCAAAGAGATGAAGAGAAAGAGAGAGAGGGAGACGGAGAGAGCAGATCGATCTTCTCATCTCCATCGATCTGCTCCGTCTCCATCTCTCTGTCTCTCGATCTCCTCAACTCCGCCGTCGCCGCCGTTGCAGAACAGTGGGAGGAAGAAGAAGGTGAAGAACAGAAAGAGAGAGATAGCAAATCCATTGATCTGCAGCTATGTGGTGGATGCATGGACAGAAGTAGATCGGGAGGAAGTAGATCCATCCACCTATAGGCTTCTCTGTCCTCGCCACCACCGGATTACATTATGTTCACTCTCTCCTCTCCTTCCCCTACCTCAGATCTGACCGGAAATCGACCCAGATCCGATGGTGGCAGCGGTGAGGTGGCGAGGAGATAGCAAATCCATCGATCTGCAGCTTTGTGGTTTGATGTTTGTTGCAGAAAAGGGTGGAAATCGACCCAGATCCTATGGTGGCAGCAGTGAGGTGGTGAGGCTCGGGCGTTCTTCTTCAGGGACGGCGGTTGTGGCTAGACAGCGACATTTATTTTGTTCTCTCCTTCTTCTTCTTCAGGGCTTGTTTTGATGTTGCAGAAAAACGGTGGAAATCGACATGTTTGTTCATCTGTTCTTGGTGATATTATTCTTTGTTCTTGCTGCTGATATTGTTGTTGTTGATATTGACGATGATATTTTTATGTTGTTGTTGTAATTAGTGTGAGAGTGACCCTCAGACAGAGTAGAGATAGAGTGGAATTAATAAAAAAAGAAGGGGTAAAATAGTCATTTGAGGACGTTTCTTAATTCCCGTGCCCATAAAGTTTTTGAAGTATCTAGTGAAACGGAGGGGGTACTTGTAACAGTTATAAGTGAAATTGCTATTATGCAACTCACGATCACTCACATCTCACAAACGATATATTAACTAAATGGGTAGCTATATGCAGTTTAGCAAACTATGTGTCACTGGGTTGTATTAGTATTACTACAAAAGTCAGGGACCCCTGTGTAATAACTCTGATATATTAATACATCTGGTGTAACAAAATATTGTAACAATCATAATTTATTTTTCCTCCTCCTCCTTCTTCTTCTTCTTCTTCTTCTTCTTCTTCTTCTTCTTCTTCTTCTTCTTCTTCTTCTTCTTCTTCTTCTTCTTCTTCTTCTTCTTCTTCTTCTTCTTCTTCTTCTTCTTCTTCTTCTTCTTCTTCTTCTTCTTCTTCTTCTTCTTCTTCTTCTTCTTCTTCTTCTTCTTCTTCTTCTTCTTCTTCTTCTTCTTCTTCTTCTTCTTCTTCTTCTTCTTCTTCTTCTTCTTCTCTTATTATTATTCTTCTTATTATTATTCTTCTTCTTCTGCTTCTTCTTCTTCTTCTTCTTCTTCTTCTTCTTCTTCTTCTTCATGGATGAGTTCTTCTACATGGTATCAGAGCCTGTAATGGCTCGCCGCCGGTAATCTATCCTTGCGCTCTCTTTCTTCGGTTGTCTCTGACTTCTCCGACGCTTCAATATACCGTTAATCTGGTATTATCTTCGATCTTTAATTCAGAATCTCATCGTCGCCTCGTTTCTTGCTCCTAACCGCGACGTTGTTGTCTGAATTGCTCTCTATTGAGCTCTGCGCCTTGTCCCTGCTATTTCTGCATTCAATTCTGTGTTGATTCGTCTTACTGAGTTGGATTCGAGTTCTACGTCCGAGTTTTGCCGAGTTTGTTATTTCTGTGCAGAGTTTTGCCGAGTTACTGTGGTTTTGCACGAGTTTCCATTGAGTTACCGAGTTTTGCACCGAGCTTCGCTGAGTTCTTATTTCTTTCTTTTTTTTTGTGTTTTCTGCTATGGTTGATGTTCTTCCTGAAGGCCTGAAGTTTCTCATTGCCAATCTACGAGCTCTAGCGCCTATTAAAGGTGATGGCACCAATTATTTGATCTTGAATGCTCAAATTATCACAATTTTACAGGCAAACCCTCTTCTGCATTACCTGACGGATACATCTGCTGTGCCTTCTTAACATATTTTAGATTCTGAATTTGGCACTCTCCTGAGAAATCCTGCATTCTCCCAGTGGTTTGCTATAGATTAACATCCTAAAAGTTGCTTATATGCTTCTACTACACCTTCTGTACTTCCCTTTGCGCTGCATCTTAAACATGCCTACCTTATTTGGTCTGCATTGTCTCAGAGGTTCTCTTCTTCATCAAGATCACATGTTCATCAGCTGAAACTTCAACTCAGTACAACTGTCAAAGGAGCCAATTATATGACTGTGTTTCATGACTCTATGAAACTCTCACTAATCAACTTGCTCAAGTGAATGAGTTTATCTCTGATGATGATCTTAGCACCATCCCTATAAGCACCATCCCTCAAGTGACCGTGGATATTTGTTCCCGTTATGTAGGAGAGACAAATTCTATCTACATCACTACTATCTCTAAGCTTGCTTCCTATTGTGTCCGACTAACACCTTTATTTCTACCCAGTCACGGTGTAGCGTTTGATGATGTCAAAACACAATATTCCACAACTAGACTTCAAGTCTAAGGATGAAAATACCGTTGTTACTACGAGAAGCACTTGTGACTTTACATAACATGTATGTAGCCTCCTCGTTGTGGGTCAATCTAGTATGCTATTACCCTTAATGCATACCCATGTGTCGGATCGTACCCCATACTAGTCTATAGTTGATCGTCCTATTAATCAGTGTAATCGACTATGGATATTTAAGGTAAACAAACACATTTGTAATCTAAGGACTTCGTTATATTAAATATCTCCATAAATAATACAATGAATATTCTAGCCAAAAGTAATGTTCATACTAAATAAGATTGCCTCTAGGTCATCTATTCCAATAGTCTCTCACTTGCAAAGAGCCAATCTGGTGCATCTCGTATGCCAATAGATCTAGTGTTCCCTTCATGCTTGCGCTGAACAAGCGGCTTCGTGAGAGGATCTGACAGATTCTCATCTAGAGGAATCTTGCATATCTACACATCTCCTCTATCGATGATATCTCGAATGAGATGGAACTTCCTGAGCACGTGTTTGGATTTCTGGTGTGACCTGGGTTCCTTTGATTGTGCGATCACTCCAGTGTTGTCACAATACAACTTTATTGGATCCACAATGCTAGGAAACAGACCAAGCTCAGTAATGAACTTCCTAATCTAAACAACTTCCTTTTTTTCGCTACTCGCAGTTATGTACTGAGCCTCATTTGTAGAATCAGAAACCGTCTCTTGCTTGTAACTTTTCCAGCTCACAACTCCTCCATTCAGGCAATATACAAATCCCGAATGCGATCTAAAATCATCTTTGTCAGTTTGGAAGCTTGCATCCGTGTAACCCCTTACACTCAACTCTTCCTCCCCTCCATAGATCAAGAACGCATCCTTAGTTCTTCTCAAGTACTTGAGGATGTTCTTGACCGCTATCCAGTGACTCTCACCCGGATTAGACTAATATCTGCTGGTCATAATCAACGCGTATGACACATCTGGTCTAGTACATAACTTGGCGTACATGATGGACCCTATAGCCGAATCTTTGGGAACCTAACTCATGCGGTCCTTCTCAATTTCATTGGAAGGACAATACTTCTTCGAAAGAGTGATTCCATGCGACATGGGCAAGAATCCCTTCTTGGAATTGTTCATGTTGAACCGTTTCAACACCTTTTCTATATATATACTTTTACTTAGGCCTAGCAGCTTCTTCAATCTATCTCTATAGATCTTGATACCAAGTATATAAGCTGCATCCCCTAAGTATTTCATTGAGAAACACTTTGCCAACCAATCATTCACAGATTGCAGCATGGGAATGTCGTTTCCAATGAGTAGTATGTCATCCACATACAAGACCAGAAATACAAAAGTGCTCCCACTAACCATCTTGTAGACACAAGATTCATATTCGTTCTTGATGAAGTCAAACTCTTTGACTGCTTCATCAAAACGTCGATTCCAACTCCTAGTGGCTTGCTTCAATCCATAAATGGATCGTTGCAACTTACATACTTTGTTTGCATGCTCTGGATCCACAAACCCTCAGGTTGTGTCATGTACACATCCTCGAGGAGGTTTCCATACGGAAACGTTGTTTTGACATCCATCTGCCAAATCTCATAGTCGTAGTAAGCTACAATAGCAAGTAGGATTTAGTTGGATTTGGTCATCGCGGCTGGTGAAAAGGTTTCATCATAGAAAATACCATGAATCTGTCTGAATCCTTTTGCCACCAATCGGACCTTATAGGTAATCACATTACCATCCATGTCGGTCTTCTTCTTGCTGAACCACTTGCACCCTATGGGTCGCGCCCCTTGGGGTGGTTCCACCAAAGTCTATACTTTGTTGGTATGCATGGATTCCATCTCGGATTCCATTGCTTTACGCCACTTCTGAGAGTCCCGCCCTTTAATGGCCTCTCCACAAGTAGTAGGCTCATCATCTATGAGCAACGCGTCACCGGGCTTAGTCGCGAGAAGTCCATACCTCTCTGGCTCCTTGCTCGCTCTACTCGACCTACGAAGCTCTTGTGTTACTTGTACATGTTCATCCACAACATCTTCTCGTTCCTGTTCATGTTCCATAGTAGGATTGGTGGTTTGTGGTTCTTGAATTTCTTCAAGTTCTACAGTCCTCTCACTTGCTTCTTTAGAGACAAACTCTCTTTCTAAAAACACGCCGGACCGAGCAACAAACACCTTGTTCTCGGCTGGATTGTAGAAATAATATCCCTTAGTTTTCTTAGGGTATCCCACAAACTTACACTTATCCGACTTAGGCCCGAGTTTGTCTGATTGTAAACGTCTTACATAGACATCGTAGCCCCAAATCCTCATGAACGACACTGTGGGGCGCCTCCAACTCCACATCTCATATGGAGTCTTCATGACTGATTTGGATAGAATACGGTTACTGGTGAAAGCTGCACACAATAGAGCGTAGCCCCAAAAGGATAATAGAAGATCAGTTTGACACATCATAGATCGAACCATGTCCAACAAAGTTCGATTCTTCCTATCGGATACGCCATTCCATTGTGGCGTTCCGGGTGGAGTGAGTTGGGATATTATCCCAAAATCTCTAAGATAGTCGTCAAACTCTTGTCTCAAGTATTCTCCTCCACGGTCTGATCGTAGAGCCTTGATACTTTTGCCAAGCTGTTTCTCTACTTCATTCTTGAATTCTTTGAACTTTTTAAGGGATTCAGATTTGGATTTCATAAGGTATAAAAATCCATATCTACTGAAATCATCAGTAAACGTAATGAAATAGACGTAACCACCCATGGCAGATGTGGCAAATGGCCCACATACATTAGTATGCACGAGCGCCAATTGCTCACTAGTCCTCTCACCTTTCTTATTGAAATGGGACTTTGTCATCTTTCCTAACAAACAAGCTTTACATGTCTCATATGATTCGAAATCAAATGACTATATAAATCCATCCTTACGGAGTCTAGATAACACGTTTCTCGTTTATATGGCGTAGACGACAATGCCATAGATAAGCATGATTTAAATAATTCATTTTAATCCTCTCAGTATTTATGTTATAGACAGGAATGCTTAGATCAAGGATATATAATCCATTAAATAATTGCGCACTACAGTAGTGAATACTATCAAGATAAATGGAGCAACAATTTTCCTTTATTGAAATAGTAAAACCTTTCGTGTCCAAACAAGAAATATAAATAATGTTTCTGCTCATAGCAGGCACAAAATAGCAATTATTTAATTCTAAAACTAATACTGAAGGCAAAGACAACTCGTACATGCCTACGACCAATGCAGCAACCTTTGCTCCATCCCAACGTGCAGGTCTATCTCCCCATTAGCCAATCTTCTACTTCTCTTTGGATCCTGCACATTTTGACAAATGTGAGATCCACATCCAGTATCCAATACCCATGATGAAGAGATAGTTAAATTGACATCTATAACAAAAATACCTGGTGGTGGTGGAATCACTATTCCAAGCCTTTTATCCTCTAGATACTTTGGGCAGTTACTCTTAAAGTGTCCAGGCTGACTACAGTAGTGACAATCACCCTTATTCACGCCCTTGGCAACGCCACCATCAGGTTTAAGGGAAACTTTCTTAGGTTTGGAAACTGAGTTTACTTTCACTTTTGAGGTAGAAGAAAACCTTTTGCTCTTTCCTTTTCTCATCATTATTATGGCCTTGCCCTTTCCCTTGTTCATGCTTTGTTCAGCTACCTCAACATATTGAGTAGATTTGGCAGGGGCTTCACTATCTCATTCATGTTATGGTTCATGATGAACTGTCCATAACTCTCAGGCAACGATTGCAAAACGAGATCAGTGGCCATCTCATCGTTCACAAAAAACCCTAGGTGTGTGAGATTCTATAAGTACCCGATCACACGGAGCACATGAGGTCCCACATGGTTTCCCTCTCACAAATGACATTTGGACAATGCATTGGAAACTTCATACCTCTCAACCCTTGCCTACTCTTGAAAGAGCTGTTTCTAGCGTGCGATCATATCGAACGCACCCATGTTCTCGTGTTGCTTCTGAAGCTCAGAGGTCATGGTGCAAAGCACAAGGCATGCCTCATCATTAAAATCGTCAACGAACTTTTGATGCGCCTTTAGGGATGCAGAGGTATTATTTTCTGGACCCTCAGGAACTTCTTCCTCTAGAGTGTATAGTTTATTTTCCTGCTTGAGAACGATTCTCAAGTTCCTGTACCAGTCTAGAAAGTTTGCTCCAGAAAGCTTGTCCTTCTCAAGGACGGTTGATAACTATGTTTTCGGAGTTATTTTATTGATTATTTTGCTACACTTTGTATGCTCATCATGTAGAAGTTAGTGTCTTCTCGAGTAAATAATTCTTTAATTGTTGATAATGTGTTCATGAGCTATGAATGTAAAGTTCGGGCATTTTCTACATTATTTTTTACGTGCTTTTCATCATATTTTTTCACATTTGATATTCACGGTGCGTTCGTGTTGTGTTTTACAGGAACGAAGCACGCGAGGAGCAAGTGGATAAAGAAAACGAGCTTTGGAAGCTGTGGTGAGTTTGGGATTTGAACGTTCAAGCAAGACGTGATGAAATGAAAGTGAAACGAACGTGGAAGGAAGATACGAGCAAGCGTTGAGTTGTTGAGCATGAAACGCGACTAAGAAGTTCAAGAGGAGGCTCGACAAGTGAGCGGACGACGAGGAGCAAGACTTGGAAGCAAATTAGAGAAGTACCAGGTCCTATGGAGGTTGCAAGACCTCACAATGAGGTCACATGCTCTGGTAGAAGATTGCTAGAGGTCGTACGACCTCAAATACTGGTCGCACGACCTGGTGGTCACTCAATGACAAACAGGCAGCGAGGTTGAGGTCCTGCAAGACCTGAATATGAGGTCGCACGACCTCCTGTCCATTCTCCAGCGGTCGTATGACCTCGACAGGGAGGTCGTACGACCTGGTGCGCAACAGAAAATTGTGAAACTATCAGGGAAATTTTTGTAATATGTTCTAATTAGTTCCAAACACTTGGGAACGTATTTTTAGACTTTAGTAGGTCGCTTTTTGAGAAGGAGATGACATGAACGACGTTATTGGAGCTTAGGGAGCACTTTGGAGCTTGGATATCATCCGTTTGGATTGCTTTCTCTCTTCTTCTTCATTATTCTTAGCATTTTGTTAATGAAAAATATCGAGATTATGTTAGAAATCATGTCTAGCTAAGTTTTATTGCTGGGGATTCTCGTTTTGTAGCTAGGGTTTGAGATGAACAACTCGGTTTGAGTTTGTGATTCATGATTTGCTTAAATTAATGCACTCGTCTATTGTTATGAAACGTTTTATGTGGCGATTTTATGTTTTGTTGTGTTTGATCTCACGTAGGATAGAACTCAATTAGTACTCACGTTGAAACTCCATGAGAATTAGTCGGTAAATTGTACATTTCACCTAGTTGTATCACTACTTGGTAACTCGGTAGATTTAACTAGGATCATCAAAGTAGAATAACTAATCTTAATGCATGGTTAGGGTTAAATCAAGCTTGGTAACTCGGTTTGTATTTGTTACATTTAGATAGCTTGTTTGGTAACTCGACAATTTATCGGTTGGTTGATTAATAATTGAAGATGCGTTAGTGTTTCATAATTCAAAGCGTAGTTCATCTCATCCCTAGTGATCAACGAGGGAATTCCCAGTACTTGTCTCCAATCAGTGAACTTTTAAATCATTCTTGTTAATCGTGCGAACCTACTATCGGTTAACTCATTAGAAGTTGTTTAATTTTAAGTAGAATTAGTAAACAAAATTCAGTTGCTAGTGCACACAAGGTTAAGAATCAATAGCTAGTTTACATAGAAGTCCCTTGGGTTCGACAAGCCGGATTTTAGGAATTATTACTGCACCGAAAAAAGTACACTTGCAGTTGGAACATGTCAATTTTTTGGCGCCGTTGCCGGGGATTTCCGGAATAACTCCGAAAACAAAGTTATCAAGGGAATTCTCTCGTTCCTGCCGTTGCCGAGGAATGTTTATAAGAAGTTGTTCGAATATGTTCAAAAATTTCCCAAAATGCTCCTCATCATTCCTCTTTATTGCCGCCGGATATGGCACATCTAGCACATACTGAGCCGGATTTAGAGATTTTTGGGCTCTTCTTTCTTCTCAACGATATCCTTTAATTGGGGAATCGCGACAGGCACGAGAATTTCTTCACTCAATTCCTTCTCAGTTGCCTTAGTCGCCTCAACTCGTGCGTGGCTAGAATATGAAGGATTCTCAGTAGTAATGCCACTGCGAGTAGTAATTGCCTTCAGCTGTTCAGGTGGAGTGATAATGTTGGATGGCAGCATCCTTGGTGGGAGCCTCTGATTTTGAGTTGCAATTTTCCCAATCTGCGTCCCATGACTCTTCATTGTAGCTTCCATGGAAACCTACTTCTCATTTATCTTTGATAATGTGCTGTACAAGTCTGGCTTTTGCTGTTGTTGTACCTGCTACTCCGGAACTTGCCTATGAGCTTGATACTGAAATTAGGCTGCTGACCTGGTGCATAAAGTCCACTATTTGGGTTTGCATGGCTAAAGTTTGGATGGTTGCGGTTGTTGGGATGGTATGTGTTAGGCCACTGCTACTGTCTCATGAAATTCACATCCTCAACACTACAATCATATCCCTTACTATCATCTACTAGTAGTTCACCCATGGATTTTACCTGTGATGGAGGTTGCATGCTGTGAAATGCTAGGTTCATGGATTCAAGCTTTTGCTCCACAGACTCAATTTTGTTGACTAAGGCTGCATCCCCAGGTTTCAAATACCTACGAGTCTCAGAACTCGTAGTCTCTCTCTTAGATACATTGTTCTGCAAATCCTGAGCTCGCTGTGTCCCATGCCCCATAAAGTTACCTCCAGCTAACATATCCAACTGATCAGTCGTTTCCTTATCTAAGACATTGTAGAAATAATGGAGGAGCTTGTGCCATGGCTCCCCATGATTCGGACATCTACGAAGAATTTGGCTGAATATTTTCCATGAGTCTCCCAATGAGTTGTCCTCTTCCTGAGTGAAATTTGTAATCTCAACCATTTCCAGAGCAACCTTGGACGGTGGCAAATATTTCCTCAGGAATTCATGAAAGCAATCTGCCTATGTCACAATACTCCCTGAAAGTGTGAGTGTGCAGGTGGTAATGCAGCTAAGATACTCTAGAAGGGGGGGGGGGTTGAATAGAGTATGCCAACTTTTTGCAAAACTTGCTAAGACAGTAATATCTTGTGAAAACTAGTGAAGTTCAAGGCCTTGAAATAAAGTTCAAGCATTTGGAATGAAATACAGTTTGGAATAGATCAGTCAAGTCTTTTTCAAGGCCTTGAAAAGAGTTTCAAACCCTTGAAAAACAGACAAGTTTGAATGCTGTAAAAACTGAGTATGTAAAGAAACTGTAAATGCAAGAGACAAATGATTTATAGAGTTCAGTCCACTTGGACATAATCTCTACCTCAGGGATCTGATCCTGCAGGATTTTCAACACAATTCTTATTAATAAAAAGCTAAGCCCTAGATCTCAATCACAAAGAGATGCCTTACTCTGTTACAGCTTGTGGTTCTCCCTTACCTATCTAGTACCTGCTCTAGCTAACTGATTAACAAAGAATTATCTATTGTTCAATTTGAACAATCCTCGAGAATAAAGATAGAAATATTAAATAAATGATCTACCAATAAAGCACAATACAGAAGAACACTAGAGTGTAGACACTGCAGTGAAGTATGCAATGAACTTCTGTGAAATGGATTGTGAGATTGATGAAACTCTTTGATGCTTGTCAATCCAAACTTGTCTCTCTCTTTTTCTCGTTGAGTTTTGTGTGTGTTGCTTTAGAAATGAGCTCTATTTAAACTTCAAACAGCTCTGCAAATCTTCCCAGATTTTCAGCAACAAATCTCCTATTTTGTAGGCAACAGACTTTGAATCTTGGACAATCTTCTCCAACGGTTAAGTGATCACAATATACAGATATAATGTTGTGATCTTGAATTTGAATAGATTGAGAAGCTATCATACCAGTCAGATTAAACACAAAATCATCTTCTCAATTATTTCCTTCCCTGCACAAGTCAGATTAGGAAATAATCCCTGCAAACTAGGAGATAAAATTCCCTGCAAAATCATAGTCAAATAGATGATATTTTATGTTCAAACATGTTAGAATAATTAGTATTTCATCATCAAATAAAAGTAAATCAATCATATAAATGAGGGATATGAAATCAACTTAGAAGAGTTCACAGAAAACTCCCCATGAGAATGTTCATATAGGTTAAACAGTTTTAAGGCTTTGAAATCAGTTTCAAGTCCTTGAAGATAGCTATACTATGTTCAAGCCTATGATAACCGATTAAAGGCTTTGAAAGCTGATTCAAGGCCTTGAAATAATTAAGCTATTTCAAGCCTTGCACAACCTGTGATCTTACAATCTCCTCCTTGATGAAAGACGAAACCAAATTCTGTTTAATCCATAGTCTCTGGAAAAAAATACTGATTAGTTCACAATTCAAAATAACACAGTAATTCCAAAAAGATCCAACTTATTCAATTCAGCAACCGAAATTAGAAAGTTCAGCAGATAATAATTCATAAAAATAAAGAACCTAAAAACCCTCGAATTTCTCCCCCTTTTGACTTTCATCAAAAAGATAGAGAGCATGTTGGATCAAGTGTCTGGAATGTTTTTAAAAGAAAAACTTAAAAACTTAAAGAAAATGAGAGAATGGGAAGAAAGAGTAGGCAAGATTAAGGGTTTGGGTTTTCATCGCCATCTTGATCTTCTTCTTCTTCTTCTTCTTCTTCTTCTTCTTCTTCTTCTTCTTCTTCTTCTTCTTCTTCTTCTTCTTCTTCTTCTTCTTCTTCTTCTTCTTCTTCTTCTTCTTCTTCTTCTTCTTCTTCTTCTTCTTCTTCTTCTTCTTCTTCTTCTTCTTCTTCTTCTTCTTCTTCTTCTTCTTCTTCTTCTTCTTCTTCTTCTTCTTCTTCTTCTTCTTCTTCTTCTTCTTCTTCTTCTTCTTCTTCTTCTTCTTCTTCTTCTTCTTCTTCTTCTTCTTCTTCTTCTTCTTCTTCTTCTTCTTCTTCTTCTTCTTCTTCTTCTTCTTCTTCTTCTTCTTCTTCTTCTTCTTCTTCTTCTTCTTCTTCTTCTTCTTCTTCTTCTTATTCTTCTTCTTCACTGTCTTCAACATTGGTCTTATCCTGTTCTTCCTGTTCCTCTTCATTCTCACCAGCAACAGTCACTTCTTCAGTCTTGTCCTTTGTAGTAGCCTTTGGAGATTTCTTCTTTTTCTTCAAAATAATCAGCAGATCAACTGAGTCAGGACTGTTGACTTCATCTGCTTTCTGAGCAGCTTGTTCTACCACTTGCTTTCCCTTATGTTTGACTGGAGCAGCCTCTTCCTGGTTGGAATGTTCACTAGGCAGATTCTTGTCAGAATCACTTTTCTTTTTACGTTCTTCATCCTCAGGAACATGAAGCAAAGTCATGCTCCTGAAGATGATTTCCACCATATAATTAACTTGCCCAATATCAGTTTCAAGTCCATAAACAGTTTCTTTGATCTCTTCTAAATCCAACTCCAAACCATCAAGTCTCTGATTGCCTGTAGGCTGAGAAATCTAACTTGA